>OU426905.1:1427115-2854231 GCA_911387775.1 Thymelicus sylvestris
GCTTGTTTGTTATGGTATCCTGGTAGATACTCGTACATAGATAAATAACGCTACACTGTATACACTCAAAACCCCACTAGGATACCATGAGTTGTGGGTGCCAGGGACAACATACAAAGACAGGGACATACACCCAGATCGAGAACATAAATTTAAACTCATCATTCAAATTCCGCCTCGCTGGAAATCGAACCTAGGAGGCGGACCGGCACGTTACACTAGGTTTTTTCCTGTTAAACGAGGACTATTATGAACTCTGCTCTGATGTCGTATACGATTATCTTCTTCTTCTGTGCAGAGTTGACCGTGCCTCGGGCATTTGTGAATCTTTAGATACGAGTATTATGTTGTGTATAGTACGCTGTCACAGGAATCCTATGGAGCTAACTAAGGTTTTTCGATATGATTATGAACTATTTGTATGTTGGTGTAAAACGGAGCTTGTGTTGTCCATTAATATACGTACATAGTAAGTAATTCCTTGGTATTAGTAATGCAGGGTAACATTCAATAGGTCGCTGTTTAAACTATTAGATAAACCATTAAGAGAATACCAAAAGTAATATATATGAAAATGTTACTGCACTTTCAAAACAGTTCAGCTTATCAGCAATCATCAATTGCATTCGCTATTCCCGTGACGATCCAGTAACCACACAACACGAGCGTTCCTCGCATTACGCCAGTGAGCGAGCGGTAACAATAATAACATCAACCTAACGACTTCTCTGTGTATTTCGCATTGTCTTTAAATGATCTTCATTAAGTATTAGCAGCAGCTATGAGCATTAACCAAGATCTTTTTATCGTCGTTCGCATTAAGTATATTTTACGTCGTAGTTACATTGATGTGTCCCACGCTTAAAGTTTTAACCGCTGTTTCACTTTGAACCACACTTTTTCTATCATTCTGTATTGGGGTATCTAGGAGACATTATTATTAGTTTTACGAATGATAAACATGTTGGGCGCCAGAGCGATGCCTTGCGCAACCCCATGAGGAAGAACAGTTGAATCGCGAATCCTCAGCGAAAGTCGATAACGATGTAGGGTATCGTTAGCGATCCCGCTCCGGCCATTACCCGGCGACAAGGCACCTGCGCGTAATGGCCGCCTGCCGTGCGCGCGCGCCTCATTAAACGCGCAACGTTACACGGACTGCACTGGGAAGTGCATTCGCACAGAATCTAGCCGTTGAGAATGAGAATCTAACCTCGAGGTGACAGTTTTGTAAAAATAGACGGAGACGTGATTAGCGACGCAGCAAGCTACTGGTTCGATGGGGATTCGTGATTCCTACTCTGAAGCCTTGGCTTTAAAGTCTGATAATACTTTTTAAGTGCGTAAGCGATGCTCCTATATTGACCAAAGGCGACCAGATTCATCGTCAAAAGTATATTTAACCTATCGAGTTCATAATAAAAATATCATTTGGTCGCACGGTTGATAAATCAAATCCCTATCAGTAATCAAATTCTGTTATCAACTTAATCAATTTATACAAACTTTGCCTAGATACCTGTGGCTGAACCGAGTGCCAATTGAGGAGTCAGAACTGAAGCTAGATTTAAAAATCAAAATGGCGTATCACATCGATCGCAGAGGGGAGGATCACATTAAGAACGGTTATTTGGAGTGTTCTGACATATTGCCTCGCGCCTAAATACAGTTTTGATTGATACCACTCGTTCGCCACACAATTCGTGTCGTAATTACCGAAAAAACAGCGCTTTAATTGTTATTCATGTATCGTAAAATTGATGGTGAACTCTAACGATCGTTAGGTGTCTTATTACGACACCGGATTGTTTTTAATTGAAATAATGGGCGCACGGTTAATTGAATATCTCGAGGATTACAGCTAATGTTCTTGCAGCTAATTTCAAATGCCTTCACAGAGTTTTAATTAAAAATTCACGATAATTTATATTGCTGACATTGCTGTGCCGGTACTGTACCACCCCCGTTCCCTTCTGCTAATTGAATTTGCGTGTTTAAATTTTCTTTATTTATCTCATTTAAGACAACTTATAAATCTACATTTTTCTATGATATAAGCGTTTTAGTCCAGTCTAATTTGTTTATATGGACGAGTAATGAAGCGCAACAATTTTTTAAACGCAACGTTTTCACCGCTGGTAGTATGGTTGAGACATAGGAATATCTCCACAGAAATAGACCGAGCATATTCCGACTGGCAATTTCAATAATAATCATTAAAGAAACAGGGCAGACGGTATCATGTTGTATTATATTGTGTTCAGAACAGATGTCCGCCGCCACTTTCAATTACACCAATCAGAACCTGACGCGGTCTATTCCCCAATTTGAATATCGAACACATGCTCCCGCGGATTATTCGAATTTGGAATTGTGGCAAGATTGATAACTATTCGTTCATTCGTTCACTCAATTTTAAATCCGGCTGAATACATTTTAAATAAAAATAAGGCTTTGTACGTTTTTAAATGAGTGAATAACTATTGTATAATAAAGATTTTTTACCAAATGCCATTGCTTTTACGGTTATTGTTGCTTTGTTATTTTATGAACCGTTAGGCGCCCACTTCGGTTGACGTAAGATGGAAATTTCCCTGCTATTTTAAACATACTTACCTAATGTAAAATAAATATTTAAAAAATTTTTGGACGAAATCCTGTTAAAAACAGTTCAGTTTGTGACAAAATTTAACGCGTAGCTTAATAGAAGTAGATAAATGCAAAAACAGCCAAATAAAAATATTTACAAAATAATAGATTAGCTATTTACAAACAAGATTGGGTATTAGGATTAGGTATTATTGATATTTTTGATCATTCAATATTCAGGTCACAGACTTATGTATAGGCGCGAATGACATCTATTCAAGATGACAGTGACGTTTCTGAAGAATTCTTAATTTAAAATGAGTGTCGTTCAATTTAAAATCTGAACGTTGTTTGAAATTCATTTTATAATAAAACGGTCTGTTTCTGTGTTGGTCCTTCCAAACAGGACGTGGTGCTAATGCGTTCACACCGCGCCATGTGTGAGAATCAAAATGACTTATTCGGTCTGTTGATGTTACCGGTGCGGCCCGACGCTGCGGCTGCGGCTGCGGTACGCGGCTTTTGGTATTTACACCTGAGATGTTTGGTTTACCTTGGAAAGGTTAAGATTCAATAGAAAACAGTTATAAAATATGTATTTGTCTCAAACTGTGTTTTTTTTATGGAAATAGCTGGCAAACGAGCTGACGATCCACTCATGGTAAGTGGCTATCGTCACTCATTGATATTAGCGTCATCAAAGACATCACGGATGCGTTGCTGGCCAAGAAAGAAGGAAGAAAAAGAAAGAAAGAATTGGCTCTCAAGCGACGAGTCGTTTGGCGGCTGTCTGAAGCTCAAGGGTGGTAGCTATCCAGGCGAATCCATAGAGAAATACCTAATAATGATATTAATTAACAATTAAAATCAATATTACCAACTTATTATTGACTTACCAATTTTGTTCGTGGCAATAGTTTGTATCATACGATGCAAGAATGATTGAGTTCCTACATACCGACAGAATACGAGTAGGCCGTTACGTTTTTGGATGTAAAAATAATTTGCTCTTCAGATGTTCAATTTTGATTTTAAGTTTTTAATGTAAAATTTTGAGACTTACATAGTCCAATATTTTCTTTATTTTAAGAAGTGCAATTATTTATACTATAACTAGTTTCCAAAAGTTGCATAATAAACTAAGTAATAACACTGACTGCCGCGTTCGATACAGCCGCACGCCGCAAGCCGCGTGCCGCAAGCCGCGTGCCGCATCGATTCCGCCATTACTATAATTTTGTTTACACGCCATTTGTGTATTTTATATCGTTAGCGAATATGTCGGCCGCCATTTGGCTAACGACGGACCGACGACCGACCGACCGACACCTTTGATCGTAATTTGACCATTCAAAAAGCAAACTGCCGGGGACACGCGATTGGTTTTTCAAATTTGGAAATGACATTTGGTAAAATGCATCATGACGTGTCGACAATGTTGAATTATGACAGGGTCGCAGTGAACTGTCAACAGTGTTGAATTATGATAGCTCACAGGGTCGTAGTGAGCTGAACTGTGAGTTGTTAGTGCTAGATTCTCATGAACCATTACGTAGGTACGTACTTCATTCGAAAAATGCGTTGAGTGAGACTTAATGACTTCTGATAGATTTTGATATAGTTATTAGTTGTTTATTAATGTAAAAATCATCGTCACATATTATTGATCCCTGGAATTAGCTATTAGTATGAACTAAGTTACAAAGACGTTAAAGAAAAAAGAGTTGAAAGGTTTTCAGAAGTCTTGTCGAGGATAAAGGTGTCAGATTGCTTATTTTTTTAACATTTACAAAGTGCTACTACTTTGTAAGTTACCTAGTTGTAGGTACTCCTGTATTTTGCTGACTTGATTTTCGACTAAATTCCTCAAGTAATTCACACTCCAGCAACAAGACATATTCTCTAGGTCTCTACATAGAGACGTAGAGGCATGCCAATGATCCTTGTGGACACACAAAATACCCCATCGGGATATTATTATGACAAACTGGCCTACTGAACCAACCTCTCATGAGGATCAGCTCTTAGGAAGGCCTAGAGCGCCATCTGGTAATAAAAAGCTAAACAACAACCCATAATTATCCCACAGCTGGGCTCGGGGTCTCCTCTCACAATGTGAGGGGTATTAGGCCATAGTCTACCACGCTGGCCAAGTGCGGATTGGTAGACTTCAAACACCTTTGAGATGTCTATGGAGAACTCTCCGGTGTGCAGGTTTCCTCACGATGTTTTCCTTCACCGAAGAAAGTGATAATTAACTTCTAATTGCACATAGGTAACGTTTGAAAATTAGAAGTGCGTCCAGGATTTGAACTAGGGCCCCTTCGTTCGGTTCATCAGGTAATACCCACGTGCAAATACATTGTAACAATACCTAAATAAAATGAGTCACATCACAAAAAACAATGTATTAAAACTGTATTAAAACAACATTAGCATGCAACCTTAACCTAGTAGGTGTCGTCAGTCGGTTAGCAAGCTCTAACTCACACTTGGAGCAGATACAGCTCCGTAACCGAAATAAATATCCGACATCGTATCCGAGTCTAATAGTTTCTGATAAATTCGGATAGTTAATGAACATTCCTGTGGAATAAATAAGCGAACGAATTAACTAAGTAACATTGGTAGTTCACGCGCATTTCCTCCATGGTCAAAAATCCTGAGATATTTAAAATCCGACTCCAAACTTATGAGATGCTACAAAATCCTGAAAATACTAATCCTGATGTATTCGCAGTAGGTAGGCAATGTAGAAGTCAATACAAATCGGTCCAAGGCTAACTAAAGCCCAAACTCAGACACACTAACGATTACTTAAATCGCTCCTTAGTACAGAATCACAATACAAATTCTGCACTAAGGAGGGATTTAATTAATCGCTAGTGGACTCTGAGTTGGGCCGTCAAAAGTAAATCAAAAGCGTCGTTACTATCTATTAAATTATGTATTAACACATTTTTTACCGCCATGTGTTAGTCAGTCAAGGACTCCAAGTATCCTGTTGAGTTTCGCGGTAAAACTAACTCGTTAGGTATTTCTGACGACATTTTTAAGATCACCTAACACTTAATTTCTTAGAAGGTGCAAATGAGTTTTTATGTTAATGGCCGGCAAAACAGACGTGTGAACTGAGTGGTCAGCACCCTCATCAACATAAGGTCGTCACTGACGCACTGCTGAAAATCCGGCAGTCCAATTGTTGGTAACATTGCCTATCGGTAAATGAGTTCTAGGTCTAAGTTAGGGAGGGGGTCTAGGATTCTAGGTCAATTTTAGGGATATTTGACTTTTAAGAACCTAATAACAAGACACATAGGTATTATGTGTAGTCTTCCCTTGTATGTGATTGTGTAAGTTATGTTATTTTAGTTTTTTTATCGTATTAATTACATTGTCTGTGCACCCTACCCTGCCACTCTATACTGTGTCTTCCTCCCAAAGGTTGTCTGGAAGAGTCTTTTGTACCTCATGTTTGACATGTTATATATGTATCAATAACCTATTTGGTGTGTACAATAAAGAGTAATCTATCTATTTGACAGTCTGCAGACTCTACAAGCCTCACCTCATTTGACCGAGACTCTAGCTAGAGCATACTCCACTGCGCCCCACGCTGCTCCATGGCGGATTGGTGAATTGAGATGTGACAGAAGTGTTTGTTCTCATTGTATTTACGTAGTCGACAGAAATAAATGATTTACCTGATGGTAAGTGGTCACCGTTGCCCATGGATATGAGCAACAATAAGACGTCACTGACGGTTTGCCGGTTCAGCGAGATGCTGGAGATCCACATTAATACGTAAAGGTCGATGCATACGTAACGTGGACGGGACGGGGACGGGACATGGACGGGGTAGAAATATACGTGCGTGCTCCGTTCCCGTCCCGTGCGTGCCTCCGTGACGTATGCGCTATCGTTTACATTTTCTATGAAACGATGTTTCCAAAATTTCACGTCCCGTCCCGTCCCCTTCCCGTCCACGTTACGTACGCATCGACCTTTAGTTATCATGGTTTGGGTTTTTGTGATGGTCTGATTTTTATGTTAATTGTAATTGTGTAGGTATTTCATTGCTAATCGCGTACAATTTGTTAATTCTCAAGTTTTTTTACACTTGAGATATTTTTGTAACAAACCAATGCTTTACAGGCGAGGGCCGAAGATCCATTAGCGAAGCGGCATTGTCTAACTGGCTGGGGGTCGCGGGTTCATTCCCGATGGGCGTGGTACCACCATTTGGTAGGTTTTTGTTGTGTCACCTTCGCTGTCATCTCTGTGGAAACTATGGGGCTCCACACATGTGGCTTGTAACACTTCCGTGAAAAGATTTTCAACCGTAAGTACTGGTTATAAATACTAAAGTCGATTGTGTAGTCTAATCCCTTGCCGAGATAGTTGGAATGTATAGAAAATGTTGTTTCAAACGGGTATAGTATTTGAATACATACCCAGTATAGGTGCTTTATCCAGATTAATTTAAAAGAAAGGAAAACTATCAAGGCTAGTTTAGCGTAAGTACCAACTTAATGAGTAATAGCACAGAAGAAATACTAGTACTTATGTAATAGTCGAATATTGTCTCGACTGTATGCTAAACTGATACGACTGAATACATTTGTAAAGAAAACCGATCGATTAAAAGGCGCGCCGATAAAAATAATGTCTGCGTTTTTTTCACACCCACTTATTTCGCATGAATCTTTCGTGCTTTAAAAAATGAAGCAAGTACTAAATATGGTATCTGTTGGTAGATATCTGAATATAAGTCAGATTAATTACCATCTCTGAATTTTTAGAAATATTTTTTGATAATTAAGTATGACAAAAACATTGATGTTTTCAAGGAAAAAATCACCGGATTTGTTACAAGATTTCCTTTCGTCTTAATAAAGCCAACGTTAGCAGAATGTCTGATCACACTGATGGTAACCGATCCATCATAAGGCGTGGCGCACGTCCCCGGTTTAATTAGCGCATTTGCGACAATCGCAAAAACGGGCGCTTTCACAGTTCACACGCGGAGCGGCGCGTGCGACGGATCGGATGACGTGGGAACTAGACCTTACCAATATGAATGTAATGCGAAAAGTTTTATATTACTCGGGAGTGGTAAATATTTGGTATGACGAGGTCTGTTATTCTTTTAGTTTTAGCCAACTTTCTTAGCAAGAAATGTATGGTATCGACTAAATTCAAGACAATATCACCAGAACGTTGGATCCTGAATCACGTTACTAACGCGTGATGGTGAAATTCTGGCTAACCTTGTCACCGTAAAATATAATTAATATTTGACGTTGGACTCATTAGTTAAAGAGTCAATTAATAAGAAGGTTCTTTTTAGCTAACAGTGCCTCGTTGACGCCTTCCGTGTTACCAATGTGTGTTAGTAATTAATAATTATAATTCGACTATTCGTATTTTTAATCCAGAAAACCAACGATTTGTAAAGAACGTCAAGATTTTTTTTTTGTATTTTTGTTTATATATCCAACTCAAGGCAAACCATACAAAGGATCATCTTTGTATCAAACGCGGATATTTTGATGCCACATAACTGAATAAACACTGACGCAAAATTGTATTTGATAAAGTATGACTTCTGTTGGATCATATTTCATGAAAACAGTTACTTCTATTAAGTAACTAACCACGTTAAGGTGTCGTCGGAAGACCTATGTATAATTGTATAATTGTATAATTCGATAAGAAAAATATTAATTTATAATTTAACAACGAAACCACACGTAATAGATTATTTTTGACTCGTTGAACAAATATCAAAAATTATCAGCACGCAGTTTTACAAGAGATTAAATTATCCGGCTGATTAAACTCTGGGAAGTTACGGCATAGGCATAGAACAATGGGAAAGTCCCAACGAGTTTCAGGACCACATATTGCCAATTTTACTACAGCATCAAGTACCAGGATAACATAAGGTTCGAAGTGTGCACAGTCGATAAGGGCATTGGCAAGTACGCATGAATGTCCAGCGACTGCCACTCGCGACCCTCTCCGTCCGGGCAGGGGGAGCGACCCGACTTTTCCATTACCATTAATTCACCTAAATGAGAGTTTACTATTGTGTCATCTTGAGAGCGGTCATACGTCTTAATGTAGCTTTCTTTTGTTTTGGCTTCGTTCATTTTATTTTCAACATTTTAGACGCACCCTTACTTTATTAAGACGTATCTCGGTGATAAGGGGTAGAGCGTAATAATCATAGCTTAATTATTAAAAATTCATTTCAATTTGTTTTTGCATTTTAAAAGTTTTATTCTAAAAGAGCATATTTTTCTCCTTTAAGGAATCACTTAGAGAAATTGCTAACGTGATTAAATAGAAAATAATTATGATGGTCTTCGTATAAATCTTTATTCTTCGTATAATTTTTCTAGTACAGTGACATGCCATAAAAAAAATTAAAAATATCTAATATATGAAATTCTCGTGTCACGCTTTTTTTAAGTTGAAATCCTCCGAAACGGCTCGACCGATTTTCGTGAATCTTTCCGTGCATATCGGCTAGGGTGGAGAATCAGACAAAATCTATTTTTCATCCCCCTACCCCTAAATTTTTTTTAGCAGAACAACGTTTGCCCGGTCAGCTAGTAATTTTATAATAAACAAATATCTAAACAGCGGTTTTCGCTAACAAAACACCTACATCCGCCATCTTCCACCTGGCGGCGAAATTCGATCGCGCGCACGCGTTGTTCCAAAATCGAAATAATTCAAAAAGCGCGGAACGTTCCAACCCTTTCCATTGTTCTTTTTATGAATTGAATTGAATTCATTGCAGTGCGTCTGACGGCGGCCTGTTGGCCCGCTCGGGTTGTTGTTCTAAACGTACTCGTACCTCGCCTCGTTTATAACGGAACAATTCAACAATAAAAGCTAAATACGCGCTATTCGAGCTCAGATTAGCGTACGACATAGAAAGTTGTGAATGGAAAAAAAATCTGTAACTTAGCTGTGATTTGACTCGGATTTTTTTTTAATTTTCATAAAAAAATATTATGAAAAAATCACGGACGTAAAAAAAGAATATTTTTTTTAGGTCCGTGGAAAAAAATTATATGAAAAAATCATGTTAGGAGACAAGTAGGACGCAATTTTTTTTAATCGCTTGTTTTTATGATTCCCTGAACTATACGTTGACAACAAAGTTTATGGGCTCCATAAGACATTGAGGAAACTCGTCAAATAGTAACTAATGCAATTTTGATATACATTATGTATTTTGAATTTTTTTTTATTCTTAACAATTCTGTGTTTTATGTACCATTATCTTATTGGTGTTCAACTAAAGGCAACTTAACATTTTCATCTATTATGTAATGTTGTAAAATAATTCCAACGGCCAAGCTCGCACTGCATACAAATACCATGTCTATATTAAGACCGCCATTATTTAACAATTTTGACGCGTGGACTTACTTCCCGAATCACAACCGAGTCAAACTCCTCGCTTCTTACTGAAGGTCGTATTTTATCGCCTTTTAATCTTTACCCATCATGTCACCATAGTTTTATGGCGAACCGTGATGATAATTGTAAGTAGGTCCATGGCGCCTCTGGGTCGTCGAACTTATGGGAAAGGAACTATAACTCACGCACGTGATAACGTTGAAATGCATAATTCTTATCTCGAGCGCGGTAAAGGCGAATTTAACGCGAGCCCGCAAGTCCCTTATCAATTTTTCGCATATCAAGTTGAAGTGTTTGTAATGATTTCGTTTAAAAGTTTCGTCGTGACCCAGTTCACAACGAGATATCAATTTCGGTTCGTGAAACCCATTCGAGATTTGCCCGATTTTATCGACAAAAAACATAATACGAACGGGACCAACTGACAATGGTAAAACGTTATTTGCATTTGCAAATGGCGAATTTGAAAATGGAATGGATTCGGATCGCAATCAACTTTTTCCTAGCGCTTAGAACATGCGATTTCTCAATCAAATATTGATTGAAAATCGACTTCGCGTTACTTATAATGTAATCTAGGGTACGGTTGGATCTAGAGGTTCGATTATAGAACACGAGAAAAACTGCAAGTATCTACCTAATGCCGGAGTGCCACCGTCACACACATTTTGCGCTTCAAATGGTGAACAGTGCGCTCACCTGAACCTTCTTAAAGATTAAAAACCGTGTTTATAAAGTATTTAAATATCTAGTCTAATTCAAACTTACTCATGATTGTCTTATATTATTTACTTCATTAGGAAAGTCTACTGATCTATAAGTCTATAACGTAACCCAATCTCGCATTGTCAACATTATTTCTGATTAAACTCAGTGACCAGGTGAGTCCAGGTGAGACCAGTTCGCCACCTCTACTTAAATAAGCAGGATGGAAATCCATTTAGCACAAATACAGACTTGTCACTCGTTCGCAGATCTGATAACGCTGATTGGCATTCGGGTTGAATGTATTAATCTATGTATTTATCACTTCGTGCTAGGCTCGTTGTAATTGTATAAATGTCGATGCAATAGTGTTGTCCGACATACTAGTATACTGTCGGATAAATATGAAGACATTTCAAATGTTAATACACTCTTAAAATCAGATAGGGAACAGTCTTATTGATAATGTGGTTATTAATAACGGTGGGGTACAATGTGACAAAATGTTTGTCTTATCTGTCATATTTTGTCCCGACTTACCCTACTTCAGATGAGAAAGAGTGTTGCCCTACCAGATTTTTTAATGTTAATTAAAATAATTAATGTAAATAAATTACAATTTTATGTGATTATTATTATTATAAATAAATTAAAATTAAAATGGAAGTGCCTGTCTATGATTTCAAAATAACGTTTTCTCAAGTGCTCCTGCACGATACTAAAAATACTTCTTTTTTAATTTTCGTCAATCTGTATTTTTCTGTTTGTCCGGGCTAATCACTGGTACGGCTGAACCTATTTTAATGGAACTTTCACAGGACGATAGAGGAGGTGGTTATCCCGGAATTCACAGTGTATTGGGATTTACGCGGGAAAACTCCCACGCGAATGAAGTCGCAGGCACAGCTAGTTGCATAATAAAAATAAAGATTAGGTAATAATTTAATTTTAGCTACAGCGAAGCGAACACACCATGTATACCTACGTACAAGCTGCATTCCTCATCAGGTGCCTACGTAACCAATGCATAGATATGTAAATTCAAAACAAGTCCTTAATTAAAACTAATATGCCGTTTAAGCCATGGCGATGTGAGAAATAGGCCTTACAGAATACCTACGGTACACGCGACTCAGAAAATAAGGAGGTTGTATGCAGCGTACGTAGAGCGCCTCGAAACAGAGAGTAGAGACTCCGCGGGGCAACCAACAGATAAAAACGCAAAATGAAAAAAACATGAGCGTAATGTTTATTAGATGATGCCGTGTGATGTCTCAAATATTTTTATGAATTTTGTATCTTAGGAGGTTTGGTAAACTCCCATGCTTTCATATCATGCTTTTGTATCTTGGTATATTTCTCTTTGATGGAATAGTAAAAACTAATTTCAGTATTTAATAATATAGAAGCTTTAAATACGAGTATGATCAATTAAATATTGACGTTAATAAATGAAAAATTATTACCACTACATAGTAGGGGCGCCACCCACGCTCTGTCGACCTACCCTCTTATTTATTTTATTAACCGCAATTATTGTCCGCAGTCCGGATTCTTTAAGGCATTTTAATAAAAACACGAAGATTAAAATTACACAAAAATAATCCAAGAAATTCAAAATACGAAACTTCCAAACACTCAATCGCCATCTTAATCAGCAGATGAGAATCAATTCCACTAGGGCTGCATACCTGCACTAATATGCTATTTTCGTCCGCTAAGCTGGAGCAACTAAGAAAATTAATATAGCCTCATTTAATATGCAAATAGTGTAGCCTTATCTCCGCTGTCCGGTCCGTTCAATCAAAGTGTCCTTTACTCCTATCCTATCTTGCGATCGCGCCTCTTGCGCTTATGCCGCCCTGGTACTCGGATTTATTACCGCCCGCTATCATTAAGCGTAATCTTTGCAATCAATGATGATGTATTTTTTATCTATATCTGTTTGTCTAGTTAACAGATAGATTCCTTAATAATCTGAGGGGTTTCATTGTTGTCGTCTTTCGTCATAGATTTTGTCAGTTTGTTGTTGTATTTACCTATTTATTAACAACTGAATTTAATTCTACATTGACATCAATTGAATGGGCTACTTGATCTGCCATAATAGCAACTCCACGTGTACGTTTTACAGGTAAAGATATTAGCTTCTTTAAAACTTTAAACATTTGCTTTAATTTTATGAAAACAGATTAAGACGTGGCGTCGAAAATACATTGGTTTTTCAACCAGTTCTTTCATACTAAATATCAAAATCCTAAGCCATAGGAATTGTTGATCAAAGATATCAAACGTTGACAAACATGTTTATTACATCTAACAGAATTTATAATTCAATATTGAAACCAATCCAACCAGAGGTACAGTCGGTAAAAGAATTAGGTATGCATGGCATGAAACAAAAACTTTCGGTAATGTTATAACAGAATGTTTGTGTTATATGTTATATCGTACCTTGCGTATGTAGGTAGCATTTAACATTGATTAATGAAATTTAAATGACTGTACATTAATAAAACATTATAATTATATCACCTACATACACTAATAATTATATAACCAGTTATACGCCTATCCAAACACGAGGACGCTCCCATCATCCAGCAATCAAATTCAATAGCTAATCAGCAGTAATTGTATAGTAATAACAACAGCTTCGGTTTCCATTGTGATGCAACTGGAGCACCACACACCACTCCACACTCCCAAAGTCCCAACCCTTCGGGGTAACGTGTGAAAGAAAACATATTGGGGGCAGTTTTGTTTCCAACACCACTGTGAAAGGGTCTGTACGTTTCAATAGCGATTCGCAAGTATAGACCGAATTTATATTTTGTTTATCCAGAGCTTATTCAAAAACTTGATTTTGTATTATTTGTTTTTTAATATTTTTTACAATTACCCTATGATCAATAAATACTAGATGATAATACTAGATGTAACTCTACTGAATGAACGTTAAAATGAATATGATAGAAAGGAGTAAGTAGCATTACTTCAGACAGAGACAAAATTAAGAGTGATACTTTTTCTGGCTTTCTTGCTTTTATTATTCCAACATAGAAACAAAATATATAAGATCTCTTTGCATCAACTTTTTAAAACAATACTCAATTGAAAACATCTCTCTGATTTGAATTTTCTTTTTAACAAAGGACTGCAGCTAACCGATTACTGACTGTTGTGATTTGTTTATTGCGTTAGTATAAAATAAATAGTGGATAGTAATTGATCCGTACATAGTAAGGGTTGGAGATCTATGCAAACTGCATGCAGTTGCTCATGCGTTTGGCGTCCCGCTGGGCACATTACGCTGCTCTTTATGTGGTCCTGGTACGAAGCTGCGTCCTGGAACGTATTGATTGCTGTTTTCAAGTCGTTGTGTAGGTACTCATTGTAATCCGAAGGACTGTACGTAACTGGCATTCCGACTCCTCTGATGTACTAGCTAGACTGCCTATAAATTTCGTGACGACCATTATTTTAAGTAGCTACAAAGGATTAATATAATAAAGATTATTATTGAAATTCAATATCAGTATTTTAATCATAAGATGTCAATAATTTTTTTTTTAATTCTACTTATTTTACGTATATTATGTTCTACGTATATTATGTGTTTTAGCATTGAAGAAAATACAAAGGTAATTAATAATATTAGGAATTATAGTAATAGTACTTAGTACATAAATGTAATTGAATGATTAATAACGTTATATCCACATTTAACTTTTAAACCATTAGTTGCAAATTACAAATAGTAAATAGGCGGATAATTCACCGATTAATTACTATTTACTTCAGACCACCAAAGAGTACAATCATAAGTTAACCGCTAATCACTCCCGCCTTCAACTACTAACGATTCAATAAGCAATATAAATGATTGCCCGTAATAATTACTGACTGAACGTACAATAATTAAATGTAAACTAGTAATTGAATCAAACGGAATATGGTCGGAAGTTATTAATTTGAAATGCGACAAAGCTCATCAGAATGTATCGAGCGTAGCGGCAGAATCGGTGGGAAAGGGCTGCCACGGCACACAATGTCTTAGTCCGACAAAAACTACGACAAAATTGGGCTACGATGCGACAAATACATTGTAGTGAACCTCTGAATATGAACTTAATATTTTTCTCAGGTGTATTCATTTTAAATGACTATTTTGTTTTTTGTTTACGCTGTTCCACGCCTACCTACAGTCCAATCCGAGCTATCAACAAGACTGGTCTGAAAACCTGTGTCAATACTTACTGTTTATTCGTACTCTATTTCAGACTTATTGTATTTTCGTGTAGGTATATTCGTGTAATGTGTCATGCTGTACATATTATAGAATTACTACTACTACTACTACTCTCGTTATATGTAGAGAGTTTCGACGAATACACATTTTTTGCTTGCTTTCTTTCTTAATTTAAAGGTTTAAAAATTTGTCGGTTTTCAACTTAGTAGAGAGTTGAGAATTCTAAAAACTGAACTGCCTATACATTTTCAATCAAGTTTTGTGATTAAACAACCTAAATTGAAAAAAATACTACTCAATATAAATTTATTCTAAATGACGAAATTCTATTTAAATAACTACAAGACAATAACATTTCTCCTTCTATACACAGTCAGTTCTAACTCAGACTAGACGCTGCAGTGATTGACAAGGGTGACAGCCCTGATGAAAGGTGATTTGCATAATCAGGGCTCGCTACCGCACATTGATATAATCTGATAGGCTTTTAGAAAGTTGGAACCAAATAATCGGTGGACTAGATCTGGATCGGACCAAGCATTATCGAAAAAGCTCATTGTTTTCAATACAACGCGCCGATGTTGAGTAAATGGAGAGTGAGAAAACTGGTACATCCTGCTGAAGGTAATTGAGCAACATTATCTTACTCCGTTTAGTCAGCAAACGTTGAATTAAGGCGCTCCACCCACTGCACCGCGCACCGCGACGGGGCGCGGGATGGCAGATTTTACCATTGTATGCAAATATCTCAATTTATATAGAAATCACGCCTAGCACAACACACTGCCGACGCGCCACCGCGCGGGAAGGCGCTCCGCGCGCGTTTTCTGCCAATCTGCGCGGGAGCGCGGTGCGTGCCGCGGGGTATGGCACACCGGCTCCGCAGTACCGGGCGTGATTTGATACTGTTGATGTACCTAAAGCGGGGAATTCACTGGCGGTACGACCGGGCATGTCTGACCTTTACCGGAATTTTGAACTTATTGCTTAGGCTACAACGACAAAATGAGATCGCGCGGACTTGCAACAGGCAAGTCTGCCAGACTGACTGCAACGGTTCTACACTAGCAAACATTGCACAGACCTATAGTAGCGTGGCCCGGCGGACATGTCTAATGAATTCGACGAAAGACGAAAATTTGTATCTGTTCCAGTAATGGTCGCTCGAATTTTGCATAATAAATAATCAAAAGATGCAGTTGTAGCTAAAGAATTTATCTTCATATTTTCTAAGTCTTTGTAATTCAGTGCAAATGATCCATTTATAGATCTCGATCGTAAAGAGGGATGTATCCAAAATCTTCTATGGACGCAGTGTCTTTTAATTCTTGTATACAAAAACAAAAATGACAATATAACTGCAACATCTTGAAATAGAATAAGTTCGTCCATTCTACACGACGATCGACAACACAGTGAACACATGAGTTTATTTAGCGCGAGGCCGTCGTAATCTGCCACACCGCGCGGGGGAGCAGATTACACCGCTAAGTAAGGCAGATCTGCGCCTCCGTCGCCGCGCGCGTTTTCCGTCGCTCCGCGCACCGCGGCGGGACGCGTCTTCAGTGGGTGGTGCGCCTAAATGTAAAAATAATATTAACTATTGCGAACTCATTACAAGGATTTCCTGTGTCACAGGTGAAATAAACTCTGTCAAATAAATGTCTGCCCTGGACGAAATCGAAGTCAGGACTCTTCACTTAACAAGCAAGATCTAGTTTCAACCGAACAATAAATTATTTCAATTTTTTATCATAATAAGCTTCTTAAAGTACTATTAAATTTATAAGAAACAAACCAAAAATAAAATATCATAAGACATGCAAGGGTTGATTGAATATGACAAAAGAATAAAGCCGTCTGCCTCAATCTATCATAACATCAGAATCACATAAAGGCAATATCGCTAATAGGTGTCGTTGAAGAATTCTCGTTGGGTCGTGACGGGAATGATTGTGCATAAATAACAAAGACTGGAGCTATTAATATCTGCGCATCCTGTGCTAGTCCATCACGTCTGCTGCAACAGACACAGCACAGACTACCCTCCTATCGTCGATGTTTGTATGTGCATAATATAAATTTGCAATCGCTTTCTCAGAAACAGGTCTAGGCGTTTTGATAAAATAAACCAGGGAAGCGAATAAATCGAGACATCGCTCGATTTTGTCATGATTATAATTTTATTCTTTATTACTTATTATTTCATTTTTTATGTGAGCTTCTTCAACGTGTGAATAGGCTCTTAATAGGTTAGTGTTTATCATCCTAGACTCCACTTATGGATGGAATTCTGATCATATTATTCTCTTTCATATGCAGTCAAGTACTATTAAAATATGATCAGAAAAACTAATTCAAGAACTGTTAAATGTTAGTCTGTGCACTTGGCATTACAAATAATTACTTGATACAGTTTCAACGAGATCTAAACTAAATTTACCGAGATTTGATACTGTTCGTAGAATAAAGGTACTACAATAATATGAAACATGATAAGATTAGTAAGACGCGGTGCAACGTGGCTTGGAGCATCAGACACAGCGCAGACTAGGTATTAATATTTACTAAAGTAAATATGCGCATTCGCTCACCACCACACGTCATTAGTTATTCAATGTAACGGAACGGGAGATCATAAATAATTCAGGAACCGTACTCTATGGTCAAGTAACTCCCGCTTAGCGAACTTAGACCTATTCTCTACTGAGAGCGAGGCGAAGGCGACAAACACCTATTACAGTATATTTAGCAAATGTTTTGATGAGAATAGACGAGGACAAATGTGATAAATGTTTATTCGAGCAATTCATTATAATTTTTATTGCATTAGGTCAAAGAATGAATGAGATTATTTATAAATCATTAAATATTTAAAACATAATACGTAAATTCTTAGTATCGCTTCAGTAACAAAAATTGCTCGGTTGGATTTATTCTACACTTTCAGAAATTCCAACGTAAAACACGTATTTTATCTACAGCTAATCTTATCTCGGAGTTTTTGACAGAAATCATCCAACGCCTCAACATGTAGATAAATTATTATAAAATAGAACCACTTCAAAGTTAAACGAAAACACAACGCGAGGCACTAAAGGGAGTAATAAGATAAGACCTGTTGAAACACATGTAAAAACGTAACACTTACACATATAAAATTGCCAAGTCGAGTAATGAGTACTTATTAAGTACGTATGCTCCGGAAATTTTAATAAAATTTCACTAACAACGTAGAAGATAAAGTTAATTAACATTAACCATCCAGCTTTAAAAGTTAAAATAAAATGTTCACGAGCCGTTTGATCTCAGGTCCGAGTCAGTGGAGGCTGACCCTAGCCAATTTCCTACCGTACTTCCGTAGGATCGGCTAATTGAATCTCTAATATAACTTTTATTGTGGTGTTATAATATTTAAATGTAATCGTGCTTCATCATCACAACCTGTGCCATCACTTCCAGTCTTGAGATAGAAGACATTTTTACGCAAAAACCACAATAATGACAATCAGAAGTAAATTCTTATGACTACTTTCACTTCAAATTGAAGAGATTCGTCTCACCACAACCAGTTCAAGCTCCCCAAATGAAATTTAAACAATGTCTATAACGGAAACCGCCGTTTGAATCCAATCGAAATCCTATTTGCATGGGGACAAAACACTTGAGTTCATATTAAAAGTATTCGGTCCGTCAATTGAGTCCGAGTCGAGGCCCTCAATAGGCTTTTTACAGAAAAGCTCTTATTGTGGGCGGCTTAAAGGGTTTCGCGCGACAATACGGCCCGAGTTTAATTAACCGGAGCTTAAAGCTTAATTGTAAGTGCAGTTAAGCCCAGTAACACGTGTCGGAGTTTCACAGGGACCTCGTCTAGGCCTGCTATTATTCATATTGAAATTTTCTACTTATTTCACGCCGTGCTTAATAACGTCAACTCGAATGTTATGAAAGAGTGGTTTGTTGACTCAATTTTAATGGAAATTAGATTTAAATAATGCAGAATGTTTGTAAAGAATCATTTTTACAGTTTCCTTGAGGCGACTAGTGATGCGATGCTTAGAAATTATTAGGCACTTAATCCGAACCAAACTCACAGATGTGCCACGAATCACGATACATTTAAAAAAGTTAATCCCCTGTAAAAACAGCAGCGTGCACTATTTCCGTACTTCCCATGTTTACCCTGCGCAGAAATATCACTAACGCCAGAAGCTAAACCTTCTTTATCTGGGCTTATTTACAACCGCAAGCAATTTACAGGAAAACCAAACAGCAATTACCGCACAAAAACAAATAAGAGGAAAAATCATTAGGGGAACGGCTAGGGGATGATTACAAAGGAAAACACGGTGGTGGAGTGCAGTCATTATGTGCCGATTGTTCAGTAGTTGCTTCAAGGGGTAGCGGGTTCGACAATGGCCGGGTGAGATTACGCCTGTCGGCTGTCAGGGTGACGGCTGCCGAATGGGGTTAAGAACACACAAAACCTATGCTTCCGCATTGTGCGGGCGGCCCCATAATAGCTGTGGTTCCGCTCGCTATGCTTTATACTTTTTTATTTATATCATTTTCTATTCCAATGAATATTAAATAATTCAACAGTCAATTGACCTACTTAACACTTGCACCTATAATTTCTAGTCTTTATTATTCTATTCATGCAATAATTGTAAGCAGATTAATAAACATAAATTTATCGTCTTCTGCTTCAAGTTAGAGAAGAGCTACAATAATAACATAGACTAATTCATTATTTGAAATGTTCGGTATCTATCGCATAATGGCCGTCCATGTCATATTCATGTGTTTCACGTATTGTGATTCCTATTATCCGTACTGCCGCTGCATAAATCTAGGGTTCAATATCAGACCTTTGCATGCATGCACTGCATGTTTGTTGCATGTAACCCGACACCTCGATAGATCGGCCTTTGTGCCCTCCGCCCTCCGTATTATTTGTTCCTTTGGCTTTAACTGTTATACACTCCTCCACGACGTTACATCATAGTTTGACAAACGTACAAGCCAAAACGTTCCTTAATATTTCGGAGTTATGCCCCAAACTTGCGTGCTATTAAATTAAGGAACACGAAACCTTTTGATGGTTGTATACGTACGAATGTACGCATTGTGAGCTTTGCACATAATTTTTAACCTTGGTTAGGTATACTTCGTAGTCCATGGTCCCCTACTACCTTTGTAGCCGGCAACGTATCGGGGACGCCTTTGGTAACTCTTTTCTGTGGGAAACGAGGTTAAAATCACAGTGTGGCAATGAGCGGCATTATTGAAGTTATAAAGAACGATATTAGTGTAAGACGCTAAAAATAAAATATTCCATTTTTAGTGAGATAACTCATAAGTCATCAATTATTTTTAATGTGATTGAATCTTGAAATCAAAAATTGAAATCTTGATCTGAATAGCAAGACGAGTATTTTCGTTTTAAGTACATGGTTACTCCACGTGATTAAGTCAACTGTGGAAATCTAAGTTAAAATTATTCATTTGTCCAAAATAAAGTTCACAAAAGTCTCTAAAATTATACTTTATTTTTAGCTCAATTTAAATGTAAAAACAATATAGCTTTGAAGACAAACATTTAATCTGAAATGGAAGGCAGTCGCGTAAAAGTAACTCATATTTTCACATATAAAAGAAAACTTCTGTACTAGGATGGAAGTTAGCAAAAAGATGATTGAAACAAACCCGGCAAAGTTTCGGGACACGTCCCTCCCTAAGTGTATTAAACCGCCTAAACTTCCCTAAAAAGTGAAAGGAGACAAAGTGAAATAATATAAATACTTTCAATAATAGAAAGTTCATATTGGCCCAAGTTTTGTGTGCGTGGTTCAAGGGAACGAGCGGTAGAGGAATAGTTTACCGGGAGTAAGAGTTTTTTGCTTGCTTGCTTGCGCTTATCAATACTATAAAGGTGTAGTGATCATTGATATAAGACGAAGATAACTCATATAAGTCCCTCTATAACACTACAGTATATTTACGTTGATATTATGTATGATCAGACTTTTCAAGACAATTCATTCAATGTTTTGTGATACATAATAAGATAATATTACATCCTTAAGACATGGCTTTATGTGTGCTGTAGATTTATTTTTTACTATTCCAAAACTGTTCTTAATTTCAAATATTTTTTACAAATATCCTGAATAATCAGACTGCATCTGAAATAAAGCAGTTTGACAAAAGCTTTCGTTCCCGCTCCCGCCTGTGCGCTAGACCCAATATCCAAACTTAGACAGGTCGAGCCACGGGAGGAGCGGAACCAGTGCGTTATGATAAGCACGTCGAACGGGAACCAAATGGAAAAGTAACATCCTCCACAATGTGAACACCATAAACAAGGGAGTTTACGCCATTCTGGCACTAATGGTGAAGTGCCTCCGATCCAAGTGCTAAAGTTTAGCGCAGATCTGTGTTTTTAGCTGTATCGTAAAGCAGAACGTATCTACCTTCATATGAATGTAGAAAGCTCATCCAGAAATTATTGTGTTGATTGTAAAAAATGTTTTCTCTCACTGTATTTGTATATTTGTTACAAGTTTATATTTTCGATCGAATTGTTGTTTTTATGTGAGGTAATAAATGTCTGGCGCTGTCATAGACATGCTTAGTAATTTATAATTAGGAAATATGTATACCTCATCATACCTATGTGGCTTAATGGAGGATTACGTAATCATCCTAAATATCTTCAATAAAGTGATTACAACAAAAATAGAATAGAAATCGCAAGTACGTATATTCTGAATTTACCAAAAAAAATTACCGACTTCAAATTCAAAATAACTCAAAAACTACTCGTCAGATCTGGGTCAAATTTAAGTGGGACTACAGGACAAAAAAAGAATCATCAAAATCGGTTCACCCAGTAGAAAGTTTTGAGGTAAGATACATAAAAAAATAAAAAATACAGTCGAATTGAATACCTCCTCCTTTTTAGAAGACAAGTGATCAGCAATTTAAATTAATTAAATTTAATAAAATACCTCTAAAACAGCACGAACAGAACGTTAAGGTCCTCATAATAAATAAATATCCCCAAAACAAATAAATAGGAAGACAGGTACAATGTTTGGATCATCGGCGTTTCCCTGTCGATAAGTTCACGAAGTTTTTATTTGAAGGGACAACCGAAGCGGGAATCAATCTGACACAAACAGGTGACGGACAGACAGAATCTTCCCAAGTACCTGTCGCCATAACTTTTGATGTTCTTCTCCATATTGGGGTTTATTTAGCGAATGACCCTCTGATATATTGAATTTATTGTTCCAAAGATTTGCTTTACTGCTGTTTTTCCTCATTTCCTTAATCATCATCGTCATCAGCATTATCATCACCATCTGCTTGTTAAAGAGCTGGGCTAGAGAGAGACTGCGACCAGACTGTCGTTGGCTAAGTGCTAACCTTTTAAAATATTTTAAACCCCTTTTTGGTATGAAGATTTTTTCATCACCATTTTACACTGGAGCAGCCTTGTAACACGTTTATGAGTTGTTATAAATGCAAACATGTGATTTCATTAAATAAGCATTATGATGCAGAAAAAATTTAGAATATTGTCTATATCAAAATATATATAATAAACACCTAATATCAGTACATGCATCTAAAATGTCTGTATCAATAAAATACCGTTTTATCGTGTTATATCGATATCAACCAACTTGTAGCTTGTATTACACGTCCTTATCGGTCACAAGGAGTTTCGGACAATTCTTTATCACTTATCAGTTCATCCTCATGTCCAGTGTTATCATCTAGTTGTAAGGTCACTGGTGGGCCTGGTGGCCATGCGTCGTCTATAGGATTTTACGACTATGATGATTTACGAGCTGGTAATAAACGTTTGTCATTTTCATGTTCCAAAGTGTTAATTTGTTGAGTGATGGGATTTATTACGTCTATCGTATTTATATCATCAAATGTGTGAAACTCGTTGATATTATCATATTTATGTATATATTGGATTGGTAGTTTGATAAAGTTATAGTTCAAGTTTTGGCAATCGGTCTGTAGGGCAAGGTAAAGATGTGATTGATGTGATGTAAGATGACCGTGTGGCTCAGGAAATTGTAACGGCAATCATCAAAGTTCCCGAACTCGAGTTTTTGTCGGTATAAATTTTGTTTTTTCATGTATTTTATTTTTGATGTCTAAAATGTCTATGTTTAATGCTAAACTTAAAGGACAAATCTTATAATATTTATCTATTCTTTATAATTTGTCGTCATTTAATAATCAGTTCCTAGGAAACTTAACTCTTATCGTTTAATTATGTTCAATTTTTAATTCCTTCTTTGTTCTGAATTCCTCGATCGTTCTGAGAATTGGAGTCTTCAAAGCCACGTATTATATAGTAATCTGAACGCTATTCTTCGCTATTATATCATATTATGTTGCCTTTAATATGTATATTACTGAACTTTACTTTTTTCTTTCTAAATAATGTGCAATAATAATGTGTGAGGGACCTCCACTCAATACGAACGTAATTATGTTAAATGGTCAGTGTGTTTGAATCTGAGTTTGGCATCTTCTCACATAGTCTTTAGCACTTCCATAGACTGCAAACGAATCATAATCATAATTTTCACTGACTTTGGTTAATTGTAGTGTTCATTTTTCCACTGTCAGCAAAAATAATTGCATTTGTTTTTGTTACAAACTCACGCATATAGTAAGTACAAAGATGCCTAAAATACTTGTCTTACTAAAGGCAAGAAAAGAGTTAAATGTTTCGATTAAAACTAATTATTTCTTTCGTCTTTCAATTTACCATATCGCTTTCAATTTACAATTTACCATATACCTACTATAATATCTTTTGCTGTATACATATAACTAGATGATCATATGTTAATTGTGAAGTTATATTAATAGCTTGTTTTTAACTTTTCCCCGCCAGTATTTTATAATAGATGGCATTCATAATAAGTAGATCACTGAAAGATTATGTTTATAAAACAGTTAAAAACAAGACAGTTCAACAAAAATTAAAGGATCTCCACCTCGTTATAAACAAACTAACCAACCAAGAAACCAATGTTGTTTATTACATTATGGATGTTTATTACAGAATAAGTTTTAAAAATTATACCAATTTCAATGGATAACTCATCCATCGCTTAATCGTGTCCGATGCGACCACTGCATTAAGACATACTTTTTATACATAACTCAATAACCAAGAGTTACAAAAAATATGAAAGTTATATCTGGCAATTATAAATTGAACGATTATCATAATTAGTAATTACATCGTTGCACGTATGATACATTTAGATTTTCATACGATCCGCGATAAATCACAATATACACTTTCAGTTTTACATAAATAACATACGGCGGATTATCGCGTGCAAAACGTACATGAACCTTTGATGCATAAAGCTGTTCTGATTAAGCCATGTCATATTTTATGTCACGTGTATGTAATTTCTTCCTTTCATCATTATTGAGATCATAAACCCATTTATGTGTTGCTGGATTGGCGAGTCACGCCACTTCAAGGATATCAGACTAGCAAATCCTAGGTATTAGATTGTCTCTCGACCGATTTAAATATTTTATCATGGACCAAGTGCCTAACAAATTGCCAAACTAATATTTTACAAAATACGAAAAGTTGTTTTATTAAAACTCATGTAAGTAGCTAGTTTAATATGTATTTTAGGTTTGGGTTCAACATTGTATCAGTGAAACAGAACTCATTAATACTAACAAATACCTTCACATTCGAAAACTTTATTATATGTCTAACTATATGTCTATATGTACTTTAGCGTCATGTAATGATACTTAGAAAACAATAGTTTTGAAAAACCTCTAACATGAATGTTTAAAGTTTATTTTTGCCAACAATAATAAATTAAATTATTAAAATAAAATTACATTTATATACCACCTTAGAGTAACTTCAGTACATAGAATTAAACGCAATGATCTCAAATTGAGCGTAATCAGCTCTGTGGTCAACCCGCATTGTTTTAAGTGACACAAAAGGAACTAGACCAGGATATATCGTCACATCAGACAGTGAATAGCGGCCATTAGACCTTCAATATGGGCAGTTGATCTCTTGAGATCCAGGTTAGATACTTATGCCATTAACAGACCATTTTGGCAAATAAGTACAGCAAGTACACTGCCGGCATACGAATGAATGAAACCAAATTAATGAAGGGAGAGTATCACTTCCTAAGCTAACATTGGTTGCTCCTAATAATAGCAAAGCACCCTAAGAGCCACCCTTTAAGAATTCCGACTAATAGAATGCGGATAGACAGACAGACAATCCATCACTGGTCCCCCTCCAATGTATTATTTATGGGGACATCCTGCACCAACCCACGGCTAATCTTTCAATATCTTGAGAATTTCGGGAGCATCAAACCTAGGGATCAGGATTCTTGGCAATAACAACAATATTGACATCGACCTTAGTATCAAAACAAAAAGGATTAATATCCCTTGGCCCGAAACACAGACGCTGGAACAGCAAAACCAAAGTTACGCACGGACACCGATGCAGATGGTCTGAACGGTAATTTTAAAGCAGCAGAGGTCGTTTTCGTATGAACCGTGACCAGAATTATCGTTGTTTGATCAGAATAATTGCAGGATTTGTTTGTTTTGGTACGGAATGAGAGTAATGGCATTGCATTGGATGAGAAATGAAATTAATGGTGCTTTCTTAATGAATTTTTGTTATGGGACCCACTGCTTGTAATCGGCTTGTTCCCGGTGGTAAACACACAATTAACAAAAATATTACATCAATTTTGAGATGCGTCATAGTCGTCGTAGATAACGTTACCGAATTCTTCGAGATAAAAAACTTTACGTAGGTTTATTTATTCTTTCCACAGCATTGAATTCCGTAAGATATTTTAAAAGCTTGTTCTATGTTAAAGAACCCATGTAAAAATATATTTTTTCCGTCGTTTCATAATCACCCTTCAGGAAATAGAATCCGACAGATACAAGCAACTAGGGATTCCTCGATATGTAACTTTATCTTGTTGCTACTTTGAGAGACATAATTGAAATCATTCGAAGTCTCGGCTCCTCTACAAAAACTAAACATATTTAAACTTGAGATAAAACTAAATAGAAATCAAAGCGTCCGCCGTCTATTTCTATAAATACAACACTTAGTTGCAGGAGATGTGGAGAAAAAAAATATTTTCGATATAGTAGAGGGTACCCAGAATAGCTCCCTGTGGGACTCTTTACTTTGCAACGGAGTTGGTTTGTTCCACAAACTCGTATTTCTGAGTCCTTGGTGATTTAGCTACTCACGACCACGACCTCACATATAATGTAAATCGTCATGATAGTAAGATTATCTCGCCATTTTACTTAAATAGACGAGATGGTTTAAGGAAATTTTATTGAACATAAGATACCTACAATTTTTTTATTCTACGTGTGAATGTAACCTTTCAAACTTCTATCATGAATCAAATTAGCATTTCAAACGGAATATTACAACATTAAACAAAACTAACAGAAATTAGTTAGTACTGAATTGTCCTTGTCAACATGACTTGTGTTTGCGCACTCCAGTGGTCAATTAACAGGAACGCTCATTCCATGAAAAAAAAACTTAATAGTAAGTTTGCAGTTTCCCAGTAACTAAATTAATGACATGCCTTATTAACATTAGCATAACCATAAACTAATTCCGAAGCCCATTTCATCGTACGTCAAAAATCGAGCATAACGTTCGAACTTCAAATCAACGGTTCTTAATTTAAAAATGGCCGCTCATAATCGGTGTGCTGCGCGGGCGCAACTCATTATCGTCCTCGTAACGAGTGTTCGTAAATCAAACGGACACTAGCGGCCATTGGATACAGATGGGATCGTGAACGGAGATCGTAATGTCGATCGCTGAAGATATTCGATTACAGACCTCAGCTACTTTTGTCTGAGTCTTATTGTTTTGCTTTTGCTTGCGAGCTTTTGAGTTGCTTGTATTTAGATGAAATACACGGTGGATTTATATTGTTGGGAAGTTCTTTAGGAATAAACCTGTAACTAGTTAGCCTTTGGAACTAATATTTTTCAAAAGCTCAGGCAAAATTGGAGTAGCACAGCAGGCACATAAAAAACTGTTTATTTTTGTAAATTTGAATTGTATTTTTGTAAAACTGAAAATTTATTACGTCTCAGTGCATACATAATTAATTGTTTTAATAAATTGTCTATAATCTATTTTAACGTCATAGTAAAGTCTCATTTAAATTGACAGTTGCATCATCGTCATACTGTGTTAAATCGAGAGCGTCACGAAAAACAAATGTTACTTCGAATTCATTTGATCATTTAAAATAACTTACTAGTGATCCAACTCATCCAACTGTACACTCAGGTAAACTACAACATGTACTTGTTTATAAATCCCGCTCTAATTTCAAAGTGGATAGAACTTTGTAATTTGGACGTTAACCTAATGTGCAAAAGGTCCAGAATCAAGATTTTGGAGTTGGTATGATCTTGGTCTTTGTGACCCAGAATGTGGCGCGCTGCTGCCAAATAATTGACAACTATGTCATCGGCGCGATGAGTGTTGCCAGCGGATTTCGCAATCGCACCCCAAAACCAAGATCTGCAACTCAAAATATCCCATCATGCCGAACTCCTTCGTCTGCTATACTATCTTCATCCGTTATTATTTAAATCCATTAATAATCCATACATTGTAGCCTTTTTTATGACCCTAAGACCCTACTAATAGTGCCCAGTCTGTCGGACGAAGAATTCCTAATTGGATTCCCGGCTGAGACAAACATTGACTTATAAATGGTAGTCCATGGTTTTTCAGTCATTTGAGATGGCTTATTATTGTTCTTTGGCATTCAGACTCATCTAAGTGTAGGAGCCCGTACTTTTTAGTGCATATTACAAACACGCATTCATCTGCAACCGTACGGAATCTTTATCCAAATGTTACCATTACCTCTTTATAGCATTTCTATACAATGTTGCATTCAGGCAGGATCAAATATTATAACAGAGTTCGATTGCTATTACCTGCATGTGTGCCGAACATTTATAGTATTGACGATTCAATGGTTCATAGCATAGAGTTGATTTTAATTTGATTTCCAAAAGTCTCGTAAAGATCGTTCATTTGTTTACGAAGTAGGTAGAAATTATGCCGTAGATTCGTGTTATCAGCAACATGTTGGCTTCCTCACGCAGCGGCAATAATGAGGAACAGCGCCACTCTGCCATTCTAAGGCTATCAGCTGGGGTCAATGCAACCTCGCCTTATACAGCCAGGCAAATGGTATTGACATACAAATGATACCAGTTTGGTTGGCTCATCTTGGCTCTTAAAGGTCCTGAGGTAAATATGACCATTTTTCATAGAGTTTGAAGTCGATGTTGTTACTTTAACCCATTACGCTGAAACATATCAAATGTGGTATGGTGTCGGTTTGTCATTTTTAACCGACTTCAAAAAAAGGAGGAGGTTCTCAATTCGACTGTATTTTTTTTTTTTTTTTTTTTTTTTTTTTTTATGTTTGTTACCTCAGAACTTTGGACTGGGCGAACCGATTTTGATGATTCTTTTTTTAATCGAAAGCTGATGGCTGTCATGTGGTCCCACATAAATTTTATTGAGATCTGACAATGGCATCTATGAGAAAACTACATAAGTCGTAAATTTGTGTTAAGATGTGCGCGACAAATTGACGAATAACTCAATATCACGTCAACCGATTTCGATGATTCTTTTTTTAATAGAAAGCTGGTGCTTGTCATGTGGTCCCACATAAATTTAAACGAGATCTGACGAGTAGTTTTTGAGAATTTGAAGTCGGTTATTTTTTGTTAGTAAAATTTAGATTATCTGCATTAAGGTTCTCATAGGCATGAATATCATTGTACAGTTTACGATCTATTAAGAAGCAGTCAAGGAACAAACAATGACAAGGAACAAACAATGACAAGGAAAAAAAAAATATTTGTTATATTTACGTCTGAACTGGTCAAGAATCGAACCAGGGATACTATGCATAGAGTCCCACTAATAGTAAAGTGCTTTATTGTCATTAATTTAGCTTTATTTGTCTCCATATGATAATTAATTATTTTATATTGATGTGTTTATTAAATAAATTGACAGTCATCCACCTGATTTTCATTACTTAAGCTTGGCCCACGGACCACGATGAAATTAAATTAACATTCATATTCCCGAGAGGTCACAGATGTTTTGCTTACGCCTCTACAGCTCGAACGAACTGACACACTTCCACTTCAAAGCATTTCGAAATCGATTCAGGTAACACATATCAGAACGCAATCCGTTGGAAGCTCCTCTCGAAACGAGGAGTCTGATCCAATTCGGGTCGGAGCGTCGAGCAATTGGTGTCAACAGCGGGCTCCGGACGCGGCCGGGATCCGCGAGCCCCAGCAATTAAGAAGCTATCATAGCATCAACCAGGCGTCCAATTCTCGAATTATCCAATCGAAATTCAAGCCCGCATGCTGGTTGGTGTCCGCCCGAGAAAACAATTGCCACGAGTTCGGGATGGTTCGTTCAACCCGTTCGTGAATCATCGGCCGCTGTCGGGTTGGCATCACGCCTAATCGTCGAGCGGCGGAGTCGCATATATCTCGCACGCCGTCATCGTTTCATTCTTTGGCTGGTTGGAGCGCCCGTTGACTGACGGGGTGGTGGCTGGTTTTGTTGGCTGACAAATTGGAAGCACCTCCGCTTCGGGCACCTGTGCTGTTTCCATTCAGGCGATCCCAGCGCTCTGGTGCGTCGACAATTCGAATGGATTTTGAATGTAGTTCGATTCACCGGACTGAGCTTGATTAATATCTAGTCATATTGGGTTTGAGCTCGGACGAGGTTCGGTTGAATTAGAAACTATGCATGATTATTTATTTGCGGAGTTACAAACGTATTTTTGTGAATTAAAAAAAACACTGCAACCCGCAGACTTAATGATCTTAGTGTAAGTTGTGTACCTATAAAATAATAACTATAATAAAGTATCTTTTTAATTCAGTCACATCATGTGCAATTCGCAAAAATCAAAAAAGGACTTGCATAATTCCAAAAGCGGAGGAAAATTAACAAATTAAAACATAATTCATGAAATATTATATCAGCCGAACATCGAAGTACCAGGAGACAATAGAGCGTAGGAGCCGGCATCAGTCCACTAACGAGTGTAACCCGACGCCGCAACCGATACGTTCATTAGCTCCTCCAGTCCTCGCCATTCACCGCCTGCCCCGCAGATTGTCTTACAGGGTAATAAATTTCCGGATAAAAGACGTCGCGGCGTAAAGTAATGTTTTGGCGGGGTATCGATAAGAGTAATCTTTACAGGATTTACAGGCACGCTAGCGCGATCTGCGAACCTATCGCGCCGGGCCATCTCAAATGACTTGTCTTTTCCTAAGAGTATTGTATTACCACTCACATTTACCTATCGCTCGAGGAGTATCGCTGGTGTTGAATGCTTAAGATAAGGTAATAATATGTAATGTTATAAACAACAGGCAACGAGACAATGTCAAATATTTCTGAACAGTTGAGAGATATGTTTTGCCATATCAGATCCAATAACATCATTTTTAATAGCAGATAGATGTGGTAGTTTACGTCTGCCATCACCAGTCTAGAAAAAACTCCTTAATAGTTAATAAATATCGTTCAAGAAAACAATCAGCTCTCTAAAACAAGACATACAAAGGAGTTTAACTTTTTACTGATCCAGATTTGATTTCTGGACAAAATAATCATACTCGAGAAAATCTCAAATCAGTAAACATTGGGTCCAAACATCCTTGCTTTTTGTCTGAAATTGATATTTATATTGATAAATGGATAATAAATATCAATTGTTTCGTGGAGGTAGCCTTTGAATTCGGAAGAGGCTTGCATTTTGCCATATTAATATACGAAAAGGCTTAAAGTTTTGAGCTAAGGACAATATATAAGGGGAATGCAACTCAATATGGGGAGGAAAAAGTCGTCAAATGTGCACAACGGCACACCGGCCGCGTCGGACACTTTTTGCCTGCGCTCGGGCTCGGGAACAAGTCATAAAATCTTGGAGCTTTGATTCCCGAGTGGCTTCGACCGGCCTGGGTCCGGCCTAATATTCTGATTAACTAATATATTACAACAAACTTATTTTATTATATTCCTCTGTAAACGCAAATGAATTGTACAGCTTATTAATGCTTATTGATAGATTTACTGAATTCTTTTACTAAAACTGGAAACGGTTAGTTTTTTCTTTGTAATTTTTTACTTTGATGTTACAAAGTCACACAACAAGTTCCAGTGGTTTCCTGTGTTTCTCAATACTATACGATTACTTATATTTACTAGTAGATTACAACAATTTCAACGTTCAGTATTGTTGTAAAAGACTACGAAATCTAAACGAAAAAGAGTAGGTAAGAGGCATAGAATAGACTTGAATACAGCTCTGACGCTTATCTACGATATCAGACTGTACATTATACGTATTTGCTCTAAGTACATTTCTGGTTGGCACTTTTGTTAAGATTCCTTAATGCTCTTTCGAGATTGCCAATTTCTTTAGAAAAGGCAATCCTCATCTTTCGGTCAAGTATAAATTTCTTTCTCTTTCTTTGAAAAATATTGCAGTCTTATACATTTAAGTCTAATACCCACCAAGGCTAGAACAAAAGTGAAGATAACTAATAAAGCATCGTCCACTAACGGACCCCTAAAACCTAATTAGCAGCTTCAATAATTAAAAGCGAACTATCATTCGGGCGGCGACAAAAAGCTATCAGGCTTTCGGATTTCACTCCTCGTATTTCGAAAATCATCGTCCGAGCATCTCTTACTTGAATTCTTCCTTCATCCAGGCCAAAAGGGTACAACTGGTGCTGGATTACATGACCTGAATTGGACTCTATTTCCAAAACCTTACATGTTACTTTCCTTTCAATCATATTTCCTTGTACGACGTAGCTTTTGGTGGTCTAGAAGCGACTTTATTTATATAGTGGCAGGGTTTGTTTTCGATCAATGATAATGTTATTTGCGTGTGCACGTTCGTTTGTCTCTGCAAGCGCACGCGGTCGAGTGACTTATTCGCGAGATAGTTCCGGAGATAGGGCGGGCGTTGTTCAAACAAAACTATTGGGAAGCGAGCAAATTGAGCTTTCGCTCGGATCCGATCTAGCTCTGTAGTCTCTACCCGGTCTAGGCTAATTCAAGCGAGTCTAGAATCTTGCTGCATAGAGTGGAACTGTTTATCTCTGATAATGTGTCTGTTTACATGTTTAATTTAAATCCAATAACGTCGATTTAGTTGTAGTAGTTGACTTGTTATATCGTAATCAATGCAAAACTAGGAAATAAAGAAGATGATATTTTTCATGTCTCAGTTGTAAAGAGGGTATTTTCTTGAAATAATATGATTGAGATAATAGTAGCTTTTTAGTCGCAACACTCGCAACTGTCGAAATTTATAATAGACCCGACGCAGGCGAGAAGCGGAAGCGACGCGGGCGTTTACATACAACACGCGTATTACGTAAAAAAAACGTGGCGCCCGTGGCGGGGGCGGAAAGCGGGTGATGGTTTATCGCCAGCGTTTCTCCTATATCGCGCAATTATATTTTATTTTGCATTTTATTTGCGTACCAGTTTTACATGGTTACCATGCGATATTATCACTGTTAAGTAACGTTTTTGGTAAAACTTTTTTAATGAAGTGTAAGTGATAAGTGTATTGTGCATTAGAAGTAGTGTCTCCTCTGGATATGATTAAAAATATAATAATCGAACATATTAGTCTTACTCTTTATGTGATTTCATAACCATGTGTTTATAATTGCCCCTTAGCCGCTGGTCGCGACTGACTGACCGGTCGACACAAAAACATTGGAATTCGTTCCACGGATTTATATCTTTATTTAACCAGTCGTGTTAAATACTGACACTAAAGTAACACTTCAAGGTAGGTTTGTCATCTCGTTCATATTACCTTTATGTGGTATTGCTTATAATTTCCTTTTATTTCACTACTAATTAGAAGGACAGGAGAAGTTTCTTGCGTGAAGTCAACTTACAATTAACGAAATGTTGACGTCGAAAAATTTTATTTTTCCGCTTATTTCTTGTTTGCATTATAGGTAAAATAAAGCTTTGAAACCTAAACTGCAGCAAAATGAAGTATCTACAGGGCTTATACAAATAATAAAATACTTATGATTTTACTTACTTCAGTAATATAATTCGTTGTATATTGCACAGTTAGTTAGTCATGATCACTAGAAATAATTAACTTGACCTTTTAAACACTTTCAATTCCCTTAATACCATTGCAGTTTGCATTTTTCGATAATATTGTTGCACATTTAATTAGTAAGGCGACAAACAATTGAATGGCATGACCAGTCATTGTTTTTGTCCTTGTTATCTTCAGTATGTATTACAAAACATTGTTTACGTATTAAAATTCGGAATCGTAAAAAGTTTAATAAGATATATTTGTCATTTATAATAAACGTTCCATAACTCCGCACAAAGAATTGTAAAACATCTTACTTGATTGCTGATAGTACATTGTTTATCAAATTTTATTCAATGTTATTGAAAAACTTAAATCCAAGTCTGGCTGTACACATTTTATGTTGACATGATTTTTAATTGCTTCATCCCGAATAAAAAACAAAACGGTCTTTAACTTTCATTCACAAATTTACAGTTAGAAGTTCCTTTTTCAAATCCATTGCACTTGTATTAAAACTGACCTGTTCTGAAATCAAAAGTGGAAGATTCGAATTTAAAATTGTAATAGCGGCCAGTCCGATAGTAATATTTGAAAAATAAACGTGGACCCGTTCAAACTTCGAACGCCACTTATACTTTTTAATTTTATATCTCGATTGACCTTCGATACAATGATCGAGTGAATACATCGAAATCGATTTTTTGTTCGTTTTTGCGCGGTTCTAATATCGTATATAAACGTAGTTTTAAGAAGAGGAGTTAAAATTAAACACAGTCGACAAAAGGTAAACAAAAAGTACTCTTTAAGGAGACTTTATTCAAGTTACGGAGTGTTAAGTGAACACACGTGTGACGGTCCCGGGTTCGTGCTTGGGTAAATTTAGCCCAGCGCGGGTTGAGGGGAGGGAGGAGTCGCTAACGAAGCACCTTTTTATAGAAACGACGTCCCACAACTATCTGGCGCAGTTCATACGGAATGATGTATCATTGCTAACGAGAACCAAAGGAAGGAAATAAAAATCAAGATAGAGGTGAGGGCCTATGCACTATTTGTTGCGCTATCGTTACGATACTTACGATGTATTTAATTAGAAAGAAAATGTTTTAAAAATAATTTTAAACGTAACCCTTTAAATAGCAATCGTTGCGTACAAACTGTACGACCAGATTACATTTACATTGTAATGAATAAATGAATGAGGAGCCAAATTCTGTATGGAAAGACATTATAGAAATGTCTAGTCAAAAAAACAAAAAAGTTTTAAACAAAGTTTACGGCACTAAATATTCCACAAAGATTTAACATATAATACAACCACTTACTTTATATAAAACAAGAAAAACTCCAAAAGAAGATCTAAATTTAAACAGACGTGTTCGAGGCAGAAACATCAGAATCCGCGCGCATCCGCGAAAATTAGACGCCCTGGGAACCGCCAATCAGGTGTGTGCGTACGGAATAAAGATGGCCAATTTTTATTATAATCTCCCGTAAAACTGGCAAGAGGCGTAGGCGCTGCAGGCCCGCGGGTTGAATACCAAATGTGTGTAAGTGCAATATTTGCATTTTGAATTACGCGCTCGGGACGGCGCCGCGCCATGCGAACGAATAGCCAGATAGCTGCGATTTAACTCTGATACTAGGGACTAGAATTTTGTTCATAAACTTTGTTCAGGCTTCAACCTATTAATGGCCTAGGGCACGGGTCTCTCATTACTGAGGTCTAGATCTAGATCGTCCTTCCCCACGGCCGATTGGTGGAGTTTTTGTCTCATTACGCCTCATCATTTTAATGGTTCAGTGGTTCAAAAATGGTAATACTCCTGGAGTCGCCTTGCATTGCCGATACCGTTTCAAGCAGGACTCAACACATTTCAGTGAAACCTAACGAAATCTTCAAGCTCTTCAACAATACATACCTCAGAAGACCTTATTTAAAAAAAGTATGGATTAAAGTCCACTCTTGGCTCTGACGTCCGACAATTCGAGACTCTACAACTTAGTTAAGAGAGTTGGTAACCCAGCCATTATATCAGATTTAATTTCTGACAGAGACAAACCTTTATTATTAACAGTTACTCTTCATTCTTGGATGTTTCTGATGTGTTATTCATGTTCACGTTATTTTCTATGCAATACGTAGTCTACCAGACCAGATGTCCCATCAATTACTTGTATTATTTCATCAATACAGGTAACAAAAGGTTAGCATCTGCTAAATGTTCCGTGAGGTAGATAATTACAACATTTATAAGGCTAAGCACCTACACATTAATAGTCCTGTGCCTCTATTACTGATATTCATACATCGTTGCAGCCTCTTTTATTTTCAGTTCCAGTTACGAAGAGTAAATGTCCTTATTTATTACCATTGCTATACCATAATGTCATCGTGACAACGTATTTAACAGAGCAATTGTTTAGAACTACCCGTTTCTCATTTCTTTGTAAAACGATAGTTTTGAAAACATGATAGGTCGATTAGTAAAGAAACTTCACAATGACTCCCTAAGTCCCTATTCATCAAACTCTCACAGATTAAAATTGTTTAGAACGTTACTAGTATTTTACCTGGATTGAGACTACTCCTTAAAATCAAAGCTATAAAATCCTTGAGATAGAAGATATGGGGATACGATGATAAAATCTAATGTAATCTGAGTAATGCTCATCAACTTACTACAATCTTCCTATCGGGGTCCAATCCTTTGGAATAGCTGCAATGTTCCATTTCTCAATCGCCTTTTTTATAGAAACCGAGTAAGAGACAGGGTCATGGAAATATGTCACTAGTCACCATCGCTTATGCACATCAGCGGCATTATCGATAACGTTCAAGCAGAAGAGAGTGAAAAGGAAGAACTTGTCAACTCCGAGACTCAAAGTATCAGATCCGTTCATTGACATATCAGCAGCCACAACGTCAAGGTTTCCAGAGCAAGTTGCTCACATAAGCATTTCGGAGTACGCATTATGTATCTAGTGTAGGAGAGTTCGGCGCGCGGGCAACGCGCTGAGGACATGTGTCGCATGCCAATGCGATAGATCGAGAAGATCCGTCTACCACGACAAGCTCTGATGGAATTCCTACGGCATTTACATTTTTGGAAACCCGTACACCTGTTTTCCATAAAACTATTTCCATAAGGTAACTTCGAGGATTCCAAGAGGGACTTTCTGAAGTGGACAAATATAAAACTATTGACACTAGTGTGAAGTTGACATTATAAAAAAATTGACAATGACAAAAGCTATCTCTGGTGCTGTATGTAGGTATAGGTATTTTCAGAATTATTTGTTTACTATTTCTCATAGTGATTCGTCTTCTAAACAAGCAAAATAAAAATTATTCTATTTGAATTTAAAAGTTACCTATGTTTCCTTACTAAACATTAACTGATCAGGTTCATGTAAACAAAGTTGCAAGAACAATGTAAATGATTTTCTCTGTTCATTCCTCAACATCTCAGATCTTAACACAGAAACAATTTGTTATAATTTTATTACAGTCCAAGTAAATTATAAACTTTGATACATTAAAGCATAACTAAAACAGCTTGACGTGAACAACTCAACAATATTCCAAAAAAACTGGACCATTGATTCAGAAATGACATTATGTGAAATTATGTCATACCGTTCACCTTAGAAAGTAAATCTCATGAAATCTCATAAGAGCCGACGAAGGTTGAATTTTTAGAAAAGACAAGGGCAGAGAACCATGTTTTAGAGACTGTAACACATTGAAAGATGCCATTTGGATTCGATGGATCCAATAATGAATTCATAAAAATACGCGCGTGAAAACTTTTTCTCTCTACACGAATTCTTGCTAATCTCGCAGACTTATTTGGGGACACACAGACAAACACAATCGCCGATAAACGAGTTTAAATCGCGGCCCGCTCGGACGAGACAAGCATGTCATTAAGGAACCAACTTCACTTAACGCCTCACAAACTCCATTACCTAACTTACACACCTCTGTTCCTTGTGTGATAAGAAACAAAATTGATTGCACGTCTCCTTAAGCTAATTTCAATGTAAATTTGTCTACAGTAGATATTGGATTGACATATCTCGAAGTCAATCTAGCGTTTTCGAGTTTTTCAATACAAGCCTCGATTACAGTACGCGCACCGCTTGCGTTATTACCGCCACAGTTAAATCTTTAGGACGCTAAATTTTGTTTTTATCTTTAAAATACTTTGTTGCCAATAGACGCGCTATGTCACTTAGTTCCATAAAATGAAAAGATTTTTGTTTCTTTCCTAATACAATTCTCATCAAACCCTACGCTAAAATAAGTTATTCCAGATTTTCCAACATAACGATACCTTTATCTTCTTGTTTCCTTATTTCTAGTTCTTCTCCTGCCCTTAAGTTTAATTCCTTTGTCAGTTTTGTAACCTTTAAAAATTTGTTAATGTAGAAAGAGTACTTCCTGACAGTACTCAGTTCAGATGCTGTGACTTTCACACATCAAAGTGTAAGTGCGAATTCTTTCAAGGTAGCATGAAGCACTCCTAAAGCACCAATAATTCCAACGACAACGTCAGAGGAAATAGTCAAACAAAAAAGATATAATCGACTTCTAAAACACAAATGGACTAACACGACAGCAAACAGCAAAGTGAATAAAATCCCCCCCAATTAGACGCGTTTCCTTGCCAGCGTTCCTGACAAGTTTGAGAACCGCCAGCGCCGCGTCCCCATCTGTCAGCCGTCAGCCGCCTCCCGTTCCTGCACGCCTGGTACCGTAATTATAGAAAGCGCTAATTAATTAGCAGATATACAACGTTCGGCTTTCATCTTAGCAACAAGTAATTGAAAAATTGGCAATTGCCTCCTGTGTTATGTCGGCCAGGTGGTCATCGGTGTGGATTATCCATCAGTGTTGTCTTGTGTTCAGGGCACCAGATATTGCAGTCCATGTGTATCAAATCTTACTACACAAGTTAGTGTCTTTCTACCATTTTCAAGAATACAAAAAAAAAATCCAATTTTTCTAACAACTTAACAAAAAAAATATAAATTACAAATAAAGATATAAGGTGAATACAGACTGACAGATACAGACGATTTATAATTGCAAACAAGTCATAAATATTATGTTAAAATCATTTAAAGGTACACTGAACCCCATTCTCGAGAAAGTGTCGCCCAAATCGTGCATATACATAATACAGACGTCATGATTAGAGAACGGCTGATGATAAACTGCGAGCAAACAGTGACAATTCACGCACGAGCGAGACAGATGTATGCGATACGACGTGAGTGCGAAAAGATCGACGCATCACGCGTGTTGTATAAAAAGCGAGGCCGTTGATTTTATAATTTATTTGTTACACATTTGTCGTTCCGTGAAGATCCGGAGATACATGGGCTTTTTGTAGACTAGTGGGTAATACGCATCAGATGTGATTTGAGGGATAATTTATGGTGTTTGTACAGCGGATGTCACTGCGCCCGGTGTCGTAAACAAGCACTTTATTGAAGACATTACGCTACGAGGAACGGATAAGTAACCGCAATGAGAGTCGTAAAACACCTAGTCCGTACGCCGGCATTTTTAACGAGCTAAAAAGCTATTGGATTCATTTTACATACCACTTTTCCGCTGAATAGTGATAAAAGTAATACAATTCGTCTCGAAACGAAGTGAATTATAACCTAAAATAATTTTGATACAAACAGAAGTCCGTTGGGGGACTAAAAAAATATGCTTAGTCAGTGCGTCTAGTATATTTATCGCGCTAATTCTCGCAGTTAGTCAAGTTTTAGTGCGGTTCAGAAATCAATCAAGTGCGTATTACCCGCGGCTCGTTCGCGCCAACTGGCTGTCTGACGCGACGCGGCCGCCATATTTCAACGCGCTTTGAGATATAGACCCCGTTTTATCAATGCATCGTCGCGATTATTTCGATGATTTATAACTAATTATTATTGCATGTTAATGACGTTTTCACGGCGCATTCGCAGCGTCGCCGAGGCTATTTGCTTTTTAATTTATGCGTTCAATGTGGTAACGCCATTTCGGTTTCGATTGATGTGCCGTAGTGGTTTGTAGTACATCTGTATCCACTCGAATCTTTGACATCCCCGCAGAACGCGACGCGGCTATTAATACGCAATGACGTGTTTCAAAAGAACAATATAGAGACACACCTATAGCAAAGATTCTACTTTCCTGGCAACAATCAATTCTGGTTATATCTATGGTTAGCAATGAAATTGTCAGTATCGAAAAATGTTACTGGAAAAAATAGGAAGTAACAGATCAAAAAAAGAATTAAAAGATTTAAGATAGGATTGCTACTAATACTAATTTCAGAATTAACGACAAATTTTATCGTCTTCCACATTATTGACTTCCTCTTCGCTATGGGATAATTATCCGTGGCTTTTAATCGACGAATTGCACCTACTAAATCAGCCCTGTACGATTTACGAATCTCAGCAAACGCTTCTAAAACCACAACTATGACTAAAAAAGCATTTCCATCATTAAAAACGGCAGAAGTTTTCAAAAAGTCTCCTCCCGAGTTGAACGCCCTGGAGAAACGATTCTGACAGTTTACGCAGAGTACTCGGATAAAATATAGCGCGCCTCACAGGAGGAGGGAGGGGGAGGGGGTGGTCCGCAAATAACCGCCGAACAAAACAATGCTCATGATATTGGCGTATCAGTTATGAGACGGACATTCGAGCGTGCAAGACGAATTGGGATGCATAGCCTGGATTATTCAGAGCGGTCTCTACTAGGGAGGAAGATATTAATGGCATTCGTAAGCTCAGACTGTACAGAGCAATCATCGTACGTGAGTTAGATGACTCGCTCCATGACCTTTATTAAGATTTCACGATGTTCTCTCTTAATGCGATACACAATGATAATAACACGGTATTGTTAACATAACATCCTATTGACAAGTTATTTTAATGGTACACGGATATGTCTTTATTTAATACTAATATTAAATGTCTATGAAGGCATTAAATGTTATTAGCATATAATTGCTGCAGCAACAATGTAAACAAGGACCAACTGCAGTAATCTTCACAAGAATATCCCACATTTTTCAAGATGTACGCGTTGATTTCAGTAATTCCACGACATTTGCACCGGGGCGCGGGGCAGTAACGAGACAAAGAGACATGGCTGCTATATCGGGTGCTTATACATAATAACAAGAACGTAGGACAGACGGACGGACGAGCGACAGCCGCGGGCTATAAATAAGTAATGCGCCAACATTTTATTATTATCATCATAGCCGAGCACGTGCACGACATTCCGACTCACTGGCAGCTTCTGAACCCGAATAAACACCCAGACGGAGACACAATCACTGTTTTATAGATTTTACTCTCCTCCCGATGCACAAACCGAAATAACCGCTAATAAAATATTGGCTTTAATGATACGCAAAGCGCTTCACGATCTTAAAGATGATCAGATGCATAACAATAAATGTCGTGGTCAATGACTGTCGCGATGGTCGTCCATGGTTCATGCTGGCTTTAATTAAAAGGTCGAAAGGATGAAGTAATTTGGTTCACGTCAACCGTAAATTAGTTTCACTAAACATAACATTAGGTTAGGTCATGGCTTGATATATTTTTATTTTGGCTTCGCCTTCAATTTACGCAATTCTTTCCTATATAACACAATTTAAAATCGTTTCTTCTAGATCTTCAGTTTGACGTGCGTCTACAACGTAATAACGTTCACCAATTTCCCAGAAATCTCCGATAATAACTTCCCTGAGAAGAGCTGCGTTTAAACTATGTATATCATCTCTTTGTTTGCATATCAAGTTAACCGTGAGCGGGTCGCGTTACGTGCGGTCGGTTTAGCCACTCGCCTTAACCCTGCGGTCTATTTGCGAACCGTCGCCAAGGTACTCGCCTCATTGATTATTGTTTTAACGGACAATTAAAATTTGATGACCACTTCAGCTTCGGTCATCTTCGACTCACTACGTATTAGCGCCAGTTGGGTACGTCTAGATTGTGGATCTGTACGAGACAGTTGATCTGATTTCGACCCAAACGACTTTGCGTAGAGAACATATTCATTTAGACGTGACGTGTGTTATGGCAGTCTCGACCGGGGCGAGTATCAAGAGTGTGGGGCCTAAGCATCAATAAAAATAGTCGTAAAACCAACACTTTGAAGCACAAAATGCACTTTACTGTAAAGACTTAAAGTCGTCAGTCTAAACCGAAAGTATCCCAGTCTCTGAAGAAGGAACGCGTGAAATAAAAATCATGCGTATGCACACATTCGTTAAGAATTGACACTTATTAAGGGGGATAATTTTTTTTAATTGGCATGACGACATCACTTTATTTAGTGGTGACTGCTCACTCGAGTTTGTTTGATTTGGAATTCCCTTCGTTGGTCACGTCAATCATGTTCACACTCTTTGTTTAAGGAATTAATTCTTTGGAATGAGTTTTTGCCACAAGAGTAAGACAGTAATGGCGCTTGCGCATTTGTTTGCTGACACATTCACGCATGCGGATGAGCGAGGAGACAGGATGGGATAATATGGGATATAGCATGATTTCTTATAGTAAATTTTTATTTAAGAATAAAAATAGCTAGCCATTTAATCCAATTAGAGCTATTTAAAATCACCTACATACAAATGTCACGGTTAACGGTAACCAGGTAAATTATGATGATCAATGAACACAGGTTTCTTCTGTGAACGAGAGGGATTACAACTATAATCCCCGCGCTGGTTACTTGTCTAGGTTGTCGGGTCTAGGTTGTAAGAGTTCACTAGATATGTAGTTCTAGCTACAGCGTTTAATATTACAATGTTAAGGCAAAAAAATTCATTGGGGATAGCCATAGAAAAAAGTAGTTAGACTAGATAACGTAACGTAATATCACACCCATACTTCGATGCATCGAATTCAAAATTATTCACCTAAATTACTACCTGCCAGACATCAGACCCGATTTCAACATTGGGCTATTTGGAACGCAATAAAAGAAACATAATTAAATTAATCCGGAGATAATAGCCAAAGTCATCTTAAATTTAAACGGACTTTCCGTTATCGAGTGGCCAGGAATAATTGTGAGCAAATCATAAGTCGAACCGTTCCGAATTCAAATTGCCCGGTTCGGATCGAGAAGCGCGCGATTGGCCGGCGGGCGCGTGACCAATCGCTAATTAGAAAATGTGTTCGACGATGTGCTTTTACGGAAGCCGATCGTTCTCTAATTAAATTTTTAAACGAATTTCTGATTTCCAACGCGCCATTTCCACTTCTGGTGTTACTTTGGCCAGTTTTATTGCAGCTTTTTAATTGTTGTGAAGCAGTAGCGCCTAACGGTCTCCGAAATAACTCCACGTATCAAAACATCTCCCAATCGAGATTGATTGAATTCCTAATTGATCCAGTATCCAGTAGTTAACGTTTGAGAATATTCACAAACGACCCATTGACTATTGCTGAGAAGGTAATGTCATTTGCAAATTGGTTTTTGTTGTCAATGCAAATTTAAAGTGTAACTTTTGTGTCCACTTGAGGAAAATCCTTCTTGCATAAATTGGCATTATCAAAATTTAATTATGCCGTTAGAAAAGCAGTTAGTCGTCCATATAATACAGTAGTATAGTAATAAAACTTGTAACAAAACCAATTAACCTAGCTGAAGTTCGATATGTATCAATAATAAAGATTTATTAGGAAGAAATTCCTGCATTGAATAGCTATCGGAGCTATGACATTATTAACATATAGTTTAACATGTACAGTATGAACAAGTACATCACATTCTATAATAAACACTTGAATTTTGTACAAAGCGTGTTAAATCAAGTATCTCATATGCTGAACTTTTTCATCATATATTTGATCTAGAAAGAAAGAAAAGAGAAGGAAGGTTCTTTATTTTATCTTAAAATGGACACCCTGATTCCGAACTCTCACATTTTCTATTTTATTGACGAACTGTGACTCCCGGAACAATTCATGTACGAACATTACTACATTATTTTGAAGTTAACAATTTAAACTTAATTTTATTTCCTGGATGCAATTGACCATGTTTTGCAAGTCAGAGGAAACGTTTCATCCCATATTACAGTTATAAGTATGTTGTAAATACCTACAACGTCCTGCAAGGGAGGATCAGTCAACGGAAATCTCTCGGTTTGGGGCAAATGGCCCTGCAGGGAGCCCAGTCCCCGAACACCGTAAACATACGGAGGAAATATTGACATAACAGGAAATATTGTACTTTTGTACTGGCTTTAATTTCCGGGGAACGTGTTATGGTTTTAGAGAAACATGGAAGACGGTTAGTTTTGTTTTACTAATATCGATTGGGGGTAGTCACAAATTAGGAGGTTGAGCAAATCAATTTAATGTGGTATTTCATAGAAATACATAAATATCTTTAACATTCCTTATTAGTAAATTTTTGCCCTATACGTGCATACCTTTACCTTAGGGTTGCCCACCTTAAATTTAAAAATCCAGGATTTGAAGTGGGAGAAACCAGAACAACTCAGTTTGAAAACAGAGCGCAGTAATAGAGTTGCAATTTGAGGCCACCCGTAACGTAAGAATTCTTAAGAGGCGCGCGAATTTTTAAATTTTAAAACCCAGGACGCTGCTTAAAAACTATTCAGGACGTCCCAGGACACTACAAAAACTAGGACATGTCTTGGGAAAACAGGACACAGGTTGGCAACTCTACTTTACCTAAGAGCTTTTTTAAAATTTCACCTACTCAAAACCTAAGTACCTAGGTATTTCTTTGATTCTTAGCCTTATTCTCAGAGACATATCTCCGAAGTGATACTTATTTGCTTTATTTAAGTCGTTCAGATATAGCAATTCGTTCACGTAAATGTAATCTTAATCCACCTTACAGAAATTCATTTCATTCCCTCCATATCTCAATCGAGAGTGTTCATTGTCGCCTTGAAATATTTCCTGCCAATCCATTTGCCGAAATCACTGCAATCAGCAAAAGTATATCCAATGCCATAATCATTAGAGCGATGAAGACATGGACCTCCCGGGGCCAGCTCGGAGCAGTACCGGGTGACGCGCAGCTGGAGACCAGGGCAGTCTAATTGGATCTTTGTTACAACCGGGGAAATTTAAAAACCGCTTGACAGGTGCTCGATGATGATGCAAACGGAATTATAAACGCTAGAAGATTGGAAATATTGAAGCTGTTTATGAATTCGGTTTTCTGTAAACAATTTATCGACGAGATTCAATTCAAAAAGCCATTGGTGTCAATAGTATATATTTTCTTGTGATACAATTTGCTATCCACAGATTTATTTTAAGACAAAGTTATTCGGTTGCACCTAACCTAAGAAAACACTCAAACGCACCAAGATGTTATACTAATAAAGGAAATAATTACCCAAAACGCCATAACAATAAATTACAAGGCATTTACGACTAACTTATTAATAGAAATTTCGCGGGTAAACCTTAGACTGTCGTAAATAATTAACCGCGTCGTAAAATTCGCCTGGACGCTGATTGGACAGAATTCGGCCAATGGACTCCCGTTCCAAATTCGAATGCGACGGTTTACGACCGCCAGACGGCGTCCTTCAGGCGTTTTGGCGCCAAAATTGACTGACTCGTAATTCAAAATTGACACTGATGCATCTAGCAGTGCCTGACGCCTGTGTGAATATTTTTTTCACTACATAGAAGATTTTCGGAATAAAACTTCATCTCAAATAATTATCTGAAAATTATTTACATTTAAGCATAAGAAATCTTAAAACTGTAAAAACATCAGAACAGACCTCATTATTTTTAATCATAATAATAATGTTCCATGAGTTATTATTATTTATGCTTTCTACGTGTAAAAATAGACTATAAAATTGCAACATCTCTCAAATGAAGTCAGAACGCTTCTGAGGGCTCATTAAGATTTCTACGTTCTAAATGCTTAATTAGACGGATTTATGGAACAATCTAGAGGGCTATGTAAAATGGAAGAGGTTAACGAGAATTTACAATGCAATAAAGCAGTCAGGACAAACAGACAGACAGTTTTATCTCATATACATGCGCAGGCGCACGCCGTTGACGCTGCAGCGCTGGTGTCTGTCGTGAATGTACGTACATATCAATTGTGGGTTATTGACGCATCGAGCTTCCCAATCTGCGGTATTTAACTTTAACCGTGGACGGTAGAGTATGTGTGCCATTTTGTCTTACTCCTTCTCATTTACTTGACATCCAAGTTAAGATTTAACCCTTATCTGAACTGACTTTGGCGGTTTGTTTACAGAAAAGACAACTGTAAAAAAGTTAGTCGCCCTGAAGTTAACATACGTAAATGTGGTGCATTGAATGAAGAGGCAATTTTAAATTTTTCTAATTCAAGTTGTTTTTGTGTGTAGGTTTTGTAATAGGAAAACAATATAAAAAAATATAATAAATATTGTGAAGCACAGATGAGCAATTGGTAGATGTCGGTAGACATTAGGCCATGCCCACTACGCATGAGTGTTATTACAAGGGGAGAAAAAAACTATCTCCGACTGGTAATCCTGCAGCTAGAGCCGCGTCACACGCACCGCGACCAATCCGTGACGAATTGCTCCATCCACCAAATCCCGGACAAGTCCCCTTATTTTTATTATTTCTATTGCTCATACCCTAGTACATTGCATTATTCATAACTCGTACGGATGTATTGTATGTTGCCAATTGTTGAAACGACGATATTGAATGAAACGGCGCCAATGTCGATTTGCGACCATTCGAATATGGAATAGCTGTCTGCTTTGCTTATATTATCTGTGCAACATTCTCTATGGTCCCAATGAGAAGTTTTCACTTGTTTTTTTTTCTTGCTTCCGAGATAAGTTTTGACTTTAAACATCCAGGTTTAAATTAGATTCTAAATTATTTGTCAGATCAATCTGCAGCGTGTTAAATCAGGTTTGTTTGTGTAGACGTGTATTATTTGTGTATTTCTCCAGTCCAGACTTTAGCCTCGTTCTTCAATCGATATCATGCCATCTGTTAAACATTATCTAAAAAGCGGCAATTGGCTATTTGACAGTTATCACAGTAAAATATGAAATGTGTTAAATATGGTTGCTTAATGGTTAACAATAATTATACAATACGTTTCTTGCATGAAAATAAATTGTAAATATTTTTACTTTTGAAAAATAGATTTGAGTTTTTTTACCTGTGGATACGAGAACCGAAACGCGGGCGGCCATGATTGAGCATGTTATGACGTCACAATTCAAAAAATAAAGCGTCGTGTACTACTAACTATATCGTGTGCACTGTGCAATGTACTGAGAAAATTAATAAGATATATTTTGATTTCTGCTTTTGAGAGGTTTTGTAAAATGGAGTCAGGCTATACAAAAGCTGACAGTGCGAATTTGCCTCAAGTTGATTCATTTATGGTCGCAAATTTCTTTGCGTGTAACCCTGACTTTTGCTCTACCGAGTTTCAGAATGCAAAAACCTCCTTGTAAGTACTGAAATTAATAAAGTAAAATTGGTCAGTCTTGCTAAGGGGTCACAGGGGGATTTTTTTCTAAGTTTTTCCTCAACGTCCCCTTAACGACACCATATTACTAATGATTTTAAATTACTTATAGGTTATGTTTATAAACAATATTAGGTTAGGTTTAATTTGTTTTTTTAGTAAATCAGAGGCTAAGTTGGGTTCTTCTAAATACTTACATCAAAGTGGTCCTCACAAAAGAATATTGCTGATATAACAGATGTTAACTCTGGGTCTCGAGTCTCGACGTGCTAATTGTAACCACTGCTTTCGACGTTGAGGGCATTTAGAAACGTGTAGGTATAAACAATTTGTCAGGTTTAATTGTAGTACTTCTACACATAGGCACTGCACATGTCTTGTAGCTTGTCATTTTTACAATTCCAGTGAAAAAGGTGTAAGTTTTTCACTTAAAATATCTTCAGAGTTAGAGGCTCTAACGCTCTAACTTAGAGCGTAAACTTTTGTTAATTGAGATATGACGTCACAGCCAGCAAGTGACAGATGGCGGACTATTTTCGCGCGAATTTAAAATTAATGGATTAAAAGTTATTTTTTTCCTACTAAATAACACTTTTATGAGAAAAATAAATATTGTAAGAGGTATAAAATAAAACTACGAAAATTTTAAAATATTTTTCCAAAAATTGTCAAATAGCCAATTATTCAAACCCCAATCTCATTACGGCCCCGCGGCCGCTATCGGCATCCGTCAAACGTCAATGGCAGACTATAAAAAATAAATAAAATATCAGATTGTCGCGTAGAAACGTCTTGTGAAAAGAATCCGCCATGTTTTACGGCAACAATTGAGACTTATGCGCATTGGGGAACTTGCGTTTTTCTTGGTCATTATAATGGAATAATGTTAAATAAAATATTAAAATTGTAATGTTCTTACTCATAGATTTATCTCACTCATAGAAAAGATGTAACTAACTGGAGTAAGTAATTAATGAGAAGTTTGTGATAGTGTTAATTTTTTTTAGTTTTTTTTTTTAATTCAGTTGTAGCATATCACCGGCCGCTGCTCCATATGGAATTATCAACAGTTGCCAGTAGGTACCTATATTGCAGTATACTTACTTACAGCAACTTACTGTGACAATAGACAATCAGCGTAGTGTAGTAGGTACTTCCTCGTTGTGCTTCTTAATAACTTCCAATTTATAAGATGAAGAGAAGATGAATCTTGTATTTTCAAACCCACAGTTTTAATTAGGTATAATGTTTTACCAGCATAAGTGTAGAGTAGCTTAATTTTGTGTATCGAAATAATATTGAAAAAATATTTGACTTCATCTTAATAAAGAAATAATAAAAATATTGTCATACAAAAAAAGATTTTTAAATTGCTTGTTGAAAAATCGGGCCAAAAAGATGTTTTCATATAGTATAATCCCTATATTAAATTACTAAAGTAGACTATTTTATTTTGTCTAAATTAGATCTATAAACTTATTATTGTGACTAAGCTACGGCTGCATTTACTATTTTTTAATTACTTATTACACAACACTAATTAAGTTATCTAGAGTAGCTAAAAAAATCTTATGTGATTTGATTCGCCTTTTGATTTTATCGTGTTTGATAAAGATGTTTATTTATGATACTTTATTAAAAGTGCTACGAAATAATGGGTCGGAAATCTATAATGCCTAATTTCTATCATATTTAATTATATACAAATACTGCTTAATACTGCTTTAATGCTTTTAGGTACTGCTTTAATGATAAGACTAATACTACAATCTTGGACATAGGGAGTATTCATTTTATTTAGCTATCGTTAGGCATGTCTAAAATTGTACACTTTCAGAAATTTAGTCAAAATACCTACCTATAAAAGTAATAACTTAAATATAATGTATTTTGCAAATTATTAATACCTGATACGATTGCTTATCCCTTTTTCAGTTTTTACATTTTTAACCCATTTTTTTTTACTTCTGAAGTTAACCAGTAGTGCGTATAAAGTTCCCCGAAAAACGCAAAGATTAGCGCGTGGGGTGCAGTAAAGAAACAATTTTCCGGCTTTCCCCCGCCGGGGGACCGCGCTTTATGGAATTCGGCGACATGATAAAAATACCTAAAATTTTCCCTTTATTTTAACCCCCCTTCCCACGATCCCGGCACCATTTAACGAGTTTATTTTTGCATTCTTTAATATTAGTGTCCCACGTTTTTTCAATCGGGAAAATATATTTTTTTTACTCCAATTCTCGTTGCGAACCTACTTTACTTTTACTACAAACACGATTGACATTCTAAATACAATGTAATGTAGGTACCTACCTACCTTCCTGTTCTGTCCATGAAAAACTTAGTTGATTATGTGAACAATATATATACTCGTATATACCTATGATTGACTGAGTGTTGGAGATATGCATAGATCTCTAGGTACCAGAATTACATAACAGTTAGATGTTAGATTTTTAAATAGTATTTGGTTGACTGTATTAAACCACTAGTACCTAGTTAGCCTTTCTAAATATAGGTAAGACCTGCAATTATTATTGTCTATCGTTTTCAATTTCAGATTTGTTATAATGTTGTATGTGATGTTATGTGTGCCTATAGTAAATAATGAAAACAGTTATATTATCCAGAACGAAAACCTAAATTAAACCGTGTAGGTAATATAAATGTACATTGTTGTAGTATATTTTAATTGAAGTAGCTCCTACGTGATATTGAAAGCAAACGACTCTATTATTTCAAACAGAACATTTTATTGTTTAATCCGTTCAGAAAAAATAAAATTATAAAAATTAATCAAATCACATTGACATACAAGATGGACGTACACCAAATAGCATTAATATACATTTACGAGTTAGATTTAAGAAATAAAGTTCAAAAACATCATAAGAAACCTACCGCATTATTCTAGAACCTAACGTAGACAAGATTCAACTACGCAATGTTAACTCATATACAGACAAAAGTAACTACAATAGCATATATTAACGCCCTCATCGCAAATAAACCGAAATATTCCTTGTCTCATAGGTTGAAGTATGGCTTCCATGTTAACAATGACAGAAATAATATATAACAACACAAAACAATTCAGTCTCAACGCCAAAAATACACCTCACATATCACTAAACGAACATCCAAACGAAAGCTTCGAAAAAATCTCCATTCTGTAACTTTTCGCGCCAAATCGATATCCAAACTTTACACTTTTAACACTCTGACCCGGATTCGTGGGTTTTAGCCACGTTCCATAGATAAAAATTCGCCAGTTTGAACAAATTTCAAATGGAACAACGAAAGTTACAGAATCGAGTGGCCTCTGCCAATTCACTCGTACGTCAATCTACTCTATGGAATCGCGAATGAATTCAAAATTCATAATTGAACCAATCGTGCCGGTGACGTCGGAGAACGCCACGAATGTTATCCATGCAGTGTACAAAAATACAGCAAACAATCTTAATTTATCTTAACGTTCCATGCCCTAAGATCGAAGAGAAAGCGTCGGAACACAAACAACGCGACGTCTAATTATAATTTATTCAGTAGAAGCTTCTAGTTCTCTATTCATATAACGCACATACATAATAATATAGTTACGTCCTACTGTGATCGTATCGTTTATCGATAGCAGCCCTTGTGACGTCACGGGCCGAATGCGACCGACCACAGCGGACTTTAATTATTTATCAATAGTTCATTACACCTAGCGTATACTGCATACGTATTTAATTTCCCTTTCGACTAACTAAATTGTATTTTAGTGCTTCTATCTTGTTAGTGAACGCAAACGGTTAAATCTATTACGTATATATCGTATTTACTAGCCAAAAGATAACACTAGCGTCTACCACCATTAAAATCGAGGACAATAATTTAAAATTCTTAAGTAAACCTTAATATCTCACTTAGGCAAGTTAAAGTTGTTTCTTTTACGTATACTTCGTTTTCGAATAGTTTCCCAATATACCTAACATTAAGTTTTAAACTAAGCTCAATCGCATCGTAGCTTCTAGAAGGTTCGTATGGCAATAGGATAGTGGCTCCGAGGGAACAGAGGGTTCCGAAGTACTCCTTCCGCTGCTTTACTCACTAAACGTAGGTAATTATTATTAGTATACACATATTACAATCAACGTTATACGTATGTTTTTTTTAAATCGTATACATAATTCCGGCGCAAATCAAATTCTGAACATCGGCGCGCATGTTCTTTCGTCAGCAAACTGGAGACGAATCAGAATCGAAAAATTCGAAAAGCAAAACATCTCTCGAGTGCTTCAAACGATATTCTACCGAATTTTTCGATTCTCGCATCAAAATTCCCGATTATCGACATCGATAATCGCACCCATCGACACCCCTTCACTGTAACGTGCGTTTTGAAATTTGAATTTAGAAAATGAATGTACTCAATCAGATCGTACAGTGCTGAGAGGTTGGCCAATTGCAAAAACGAAGATTTTTTCTAAGGGACTTAATCTAGGGCGTTCGTCGGGTACCGTTGCGGGTACCGTCGGAAGCCGGCGGGCCCCGCCGCCTGCCGGGGCAGAGAGCGGGGCTTACAAGCTGGAGGCGTGGGAAGAGAGAACTAAAGTGCGAGCACCCCCTTGCGTACTTCGTTTTTGCAATGGCCAGACTAAGAGCAGGGGTGCACGAGATAGCTCGTGGTCGAGTTGGGTGCTAGCTGGGGATCGCGCCTCTGAATGAGGTGGGACTTGGTGTAGGGGGTACTCACGACGTCGGGCGTGGAGGCGCCGTCGTGGCTGCTGTCGGGGGCGGAGCGCTCGCCGTTGGCGTCCGGCGGCCGCGCCGACTCCCGCTCGTCGATCACCAGGTCGATGGGCATCTTGCCCTTCAGACAGCTGATGTAGCGGTGGCAGAAGTTGTCGCATAACTCGTGCACCTGCGGACAGGTGGCGACACGTCAGAACACTCCACGCAGGTGTCATTGCGACGTGGACCACGTCAAAGTCGTGGTCCTTGATGACGATTACCAACAACAAAAAAATTCTAGAGTGAAGGCTAGTGGAAAAATTTCATGATCAATTCCATCTGTGCCTCAAAGGACACATAAGGCTGTCGGACCTGTATATTACTGTCACAGCAACATGGCTATGAAACCTTCGGGCAGCACAACTTCCAAAAGGCCACTGACTTGACCAATCAAAATACTGCAGCAAAACAGTTTTGTTCGTCTGATCAGCTTCCAGATATGTTCAATGCCCGGGGATGTAATAAAGTGACCACTTAACATTAATGTTATTACATCAGTTACATCGTTACATTTATTCCTCAAGTATAAAAGTGACACAAGCGAGCAGTTCAGAACTTAAGTATTTCGAATTAAGCTCATTGAAAGCGCCAAAGACGCCATGACGCGTCGCCAAGGCCCAAGTTCAGTGACACTCCATCTCGAGGAGACAAAGTGTGACCTTTAGCTTAAACGATATTAAACGGAACTGGAAAAAATGTACACAACAACGATAGAGACAAAGGAATACATTTCGAGGCGGCCAACTGTCGTACGCACACTTGCAACAGAACACGAATCGTAAAAACAACGCATTATAAAGGTAAATACACTTTTTTTACGCTCCACCCAATAAAACTCGACCCCCAGCCGCGTATTAATTTTCGACCGACGGACTTATAAATTTTCATAGGCATAATTAGCTTAGAAATTAACATAAGCCCATAAAACGACTAACGAAATTTTTAGACAAAGCGGGAAAAGATATAAAATGGCAGGTGCTGAAGATTCTTATTTTGAAAAATAAAAAAAGATAATTTTAAACAAAACGTCTTAGCGGATTTGGAAATAGAACGCACGCCGGAAGCGGAAACGACGCTCCGCCGTTGACAGCTAATTATGTCTTCGAGATACTAATTTCCTAATCGACAACTTTTTCTAAATTACACGATGTATAGTTTGACGCATACGTGTTTTGAAAACATTTTTAGCTTATCAAAATAGTTATTAAGTGATGCTCAACTTCGAGTCGATATCAGATAAAAAACCGAAAAAGTATTCATGAGCAATTAATCAATCATTAATTACCTGTTATTCGACTAATTCCACACGTACGGTAATAAAACATCTGAAGTCATAATTTAACTTCATATCAGCTTTTTGACTCGAGAATGAGAAGCCACAGACGCCACATTGCACCGACAGTAAATTAAAAAGGCAACAGATACAAAATTTATTTGCTCCCATTCCAATTTTGAATAATTAGCGCCATTCTGACAGAACAGTCGGTTTGTTTACAAGATGTAAGTTTTACAACAGCCGTTGAAATCCATATTTATAACCGAGGTATGGACGCTAACTGAACGGTTTGGAACTGTTTTGACATTCATAACTATTAGAGGGCTTTCTGTTCAAAAACGTTGACGTGACGTAGATGATTTAAAAGACCATTCATTCAACGCTAAATTGCATTGATTATTATTCTATAACTTAATTCCACGACTGAAGTAAATATAATAAACACATAATTTTACAGATAAAGCATCGTTAAAAATCTGAATAGAATCTGTGAAATTAGTTAAACAATGAGCATAAAATGTTCAAGCTCCGACATGGCTGTAACTGAAACCCAAACTACCCATTTGAGGTGGTGTGTAGCCACCATAACTGGCGGTACGGGACTGCCCGGCGACCACTCCACATAACGAGCGTTCAAAATAAAATGAAACACCCACTAATTCTATGACGGCTATTTTCAATAGCGACAACCACTATGGTTGACATCGTAACTCTCCGAATCCAAATTTGGGATAGCTCTGTCACGCCCCCAAAAAGTCGTAACACGATTTAACCTCACCGAAATTTACACCTTATCCCACAGCAGGTAAAATCATTATGGTTCGACATAAAATTGTAAATATGTTTTTGTAATTCGAATGAGATGTCTTTAATGAGATATTACGACATTCCGAGCCGCGACTTGTAGCCGATTATCGTTCAACATCAAACTCTTTCCAGAAATTTAAATCCCGGATCGAGTGGAGCGTGTTTCTGAACGAATGTTTATTTTTTAATTTTGGAATTAATGTAATGGTTGACGCTCACAGCGCTTTCTAACTATGATATGATATCGTTATTCTACGAAAATGTAGTCTGATTGTAACATAAAACTAATAAATCACTAGATTAGATGAAATTTCCCACAGTTCGTAGTTAGTTAGATAGTGACTTCATTTCGGATTTTTCATTCAGTATCTATAGATACAAAAGAACTTTAAAACGAATTCTATTCTTTTTTTATTACATTTATTGTCAATTTATAACTGAAGTTAAGTATAATATTTTACAGCATTAAATAATATACGATATATTAATTAATATCAAATTTTCTCAGAATAAAGCTAGCTTTTAGGATAACTAAATAAAAGTTTGTTTACGACAGTGAGCAAAATATCGGCCAGAAAACAAAAGAAAACCCAATTAATCTCCCATGTAGCGCATTACACAGGTATGCGCGTATTTTTAAAGTTCGGAAGAGGGCTGCCAAGGCGTGGGCGTGGGCGCACATCTATGCCACGGTCGACGCGCCACTCAAAGGGATTACTTTTTAAATTTCCAATAGAAAAGTAGCAAAAACATGCTTACGTATTTATATTAGAGAAGTCCTATATAAATAAACAAACGTTGGAATAGGTGTAAACTGAATGATATCACGACTATATTTTTAAAGGGATTAAACAATAGGAGCCATTTAGTTGGAAAGTATTTCGTTGATCCAGGTAGGTATAAGCCATCAATTTCACTTTCAATGTTAGGTCAAGAGCCGTCGAATTAAATATATAGGCGCGCACAGCAATACATTCAAAACGCGGGTTCCATATTCAAAACCATAAGCATAAACTTTACATGCATAAACATACTACAACGCACCAAGTGTATCTCAATTGGTAAACGGTGCACGCCAAAATGTTATTTATAACGTTTACATAAAGCTTTCAAATCGCACGTACGTTGAAATGTTTATAGTAAACTTTGTGGTGCATTGTACGTCCGTCGAATAGGCGTATGCAAAAGGCTCGGCATTTTTGGCCGACATTTCTGATCGGAGCCCACAGAGCAGCATTCCTTCTTTACTTTATTTTTTTTAATTTAAATAAAACCGGTCAGTGCCGCATTCAAATCAGGCCTTGATTGGTTCGCACCTCACTTCGCTCAGATAACGTTTGTTTCTATTCACCTTTCCGATTTTTCGCCGATTCGATTTTCAAATTTAATTTTTACTTTTGCTTTTATCGCGAGCCAGTAATATATAAAGACAATAAAACTGACCACGAAAAGCCGTGTTCTCCATTATTAGCGGTCGAGAGTGTGTTCGTGTGTTATAAACGTTGTAAAACGGCGGTGGAGGCGTCGTAAACAGGGGTCCCAGGTTCGAGGCCCGAGCCCGTAAACTAACAAATCTGACCTACATCGTAAATCACTTAGCCACGCTGTTACAGATAACATTTACGAGTGAGAAACAAAATTTGAAAAAATAAAGCTGACGGAACGAGTAGGTTTTCGGTGTTGGAACATTTTAACAGCGTCGAAAAACTGTTATTGCGTACGTATTTCTAATAAATTATATTCGTATTTTTATACACTGAACCTATGACGTATAAAAACGCATTACCTACGGAATGCCTTCGAACACGCAGTTAAGATAATTTTAAACTCGTTTAAGGAATTACAAAGGAAACACAACATTCCGTCGGAATACTTATATTGATCGTTTCAAAAAAGGAATAAATCTGTGAATCTAATAAAAGGGCCATATTATCGGCCATTCAACTACATAACAGGCGTAATTAGGGACATTCAGGTACATAAAAACCTGCCAGGGTACACCAATCGCAGGTTCGGGAGGACCACGCTCGATGTGACCGCCGACGGCCATTATTAAAATATTAACCACATAAATCAAAAACGTTATTGGATATTGTAATATCGGAATAATCTCGGCCGGCTCGTTAGGGACACCAAATGAATTTCGATTGAGTTTTTTGATATTCTTTTTTCTATTGCCCTTGGTAGCCGGCCATGTTTAGTGATCCACTGAATAATGTGAATGATATTGGTTTTGATGAAGGAATAGAATTATATGACGACCCTGGTAACCATGCTTGAAGAGAGTCCCGGGTATGATTCCCGAGCGACATTAACACTTTATCGCTCTTAATTCATAAAATCACCTACATATCCCCATTTAAAATGTAAAAACATCAGACTTTATTTTGGTACATGTAGACAACTAATTTTAGCATTCACTTGCCAAATTAACTTTGTAACGACTTGTTAATACAAGTTATCATTTGAATTTGTCATGGAATAACCATAGACCACAGAGTACAGACGTGACCCATAGACAAATGTGAATATAACCAAGGATACATTGAGGCTATCCTAGATGCTATCAGCGGCTACCTGTTCCGAAAATCTATATTTTTTGCCTGCTCTACACGTTGGTATCGCCAGTTTTTATGGGCCACAAAAACCGTTAGGATCCGTTTCCGCTCCACTACTCACAGGTGATGGTGGCTTCGGTAATTAAAAATAAAACCCCATTGGGAGAAGAAAAAACTTCACCATTTAATTGTACCTCTGGTGTAAGGGATGCATTCCCAACGGTACTGAGAAATGGAATTGAATCTCTCTGTAAATCTTTCTTTCCTTCTTTTTCTGCTCTCTTTCTTGGCCGGCAAGGCATCAATGATGCCTTTGTTGTTGCTGATGTCTATGGGAGACGATAGCCACTTACCATCAGGTGGATCGTCAGCTCGTTTGCTGGATATTTTCAGAATAAAAAAAAAAAAAGCAAAGCAAAGCAAAGCAACAACCCATAATTGTCCCACTGCTGGGCTCGGGGTCTCCTCTCACAATGTGAGGGGTATTAGGCCATAGTCTACCACGCTGGCCAAGTGCGGATTGGTAGACTTCACACACCTTTGAGAACTTTTATGGAGAACTCTCCAGTGTGCAGGTTTCCTCACGATGTTTTCGAAACGAGTTTTCGAACGAAACGAATATTTGAAAATCAGAGGTGCGTGTCAGGATTTGAACCCGGGCCCCTTCGTTCGGGAGACCAACGTTCTAACCGCTAGGCTATCACGAGCTCAATAAATAAAACAAAACAATAAATAAAAAAAAACTTGAAATATAATTATGGCCTAACAGCGGTAAAAGCCCTTAAACAATTATTTTATTTTATTTATTCAACAGCTTTTTAAACTAATTACATTTGTACGTCATATTAAATAATTATATTTTTTAAGAGACTGATGAACATACCCTTCGTATGTTCAGAATAGGAAATCTGTGACTGATACCAAAAAATTTGGCGTTGATTACAAATGCATAAAGTAAATAACATACAAATTACACATTAGCGTTGCATGCTTTGGTACCTACTTCTAATTGCCTAGTCCTTTTATAGGTACCTACTAGGTACTATGCTAAGAGGAAAATTATTTAATCCTCAATTAAGCCCGGACCTCTTCCGAGCATAATAAGGTGACTTCAAAAAAAATTATAGATATATGTACTTTTTTATGTTCAAACTACTAATAGGTGAGGTACCATAAAGGATGTTGCAATCTCACAAATAAAGCTCATATCGCTCATTCGTGAGCTTCAACGCGGCAAACGACTCCGCTTGAGAGAACTTACATTTTTTAATCCCTTTACACCCCTCCCCTCTCCCCACCTCCCCCTCCCCCTCCCCACTCGGAGCAGCGACTCGTAATGGATCGCATTACAGGTTATCTCGTTACGGACCTTTGTCCGTACACCGAACAGTTCTAATGGGACGGCCAAAGCGGCCCATGGCGATATTAATGACTGATAAATTGACGTAGTTTTTAATCTTGGTGGTATTTGATTTGAGGAAACTAAATGCAGGTTTATAAAAATCCATTTCATTTTTGATAAAATTATTGGAGCTATGTGTCTTGTTCGGTTGTAAGCATTAAACAAAAAGATAGGATTATTTTCTTTTACACTACTTTCTTATGGTATAAAATTGGTAAGACATCAAATGTCAAATCTTTGCATACTCAATTTTACGTCACGAACTGTACACTAAGCTACATAAAAGCGACCACATCACAGGTGGACGCCTTGACAAGTCCCAGCAAAAACCGCTGGCACCTAAACTTTGACATCATCTAATTAACATCGCGTCTTGGATCGGTAAAAACTATCCCAAGATACCGTTAGCCATCCGGCATAATGCGCTCCGAACTGGTTCTGCTCCCAAATGGGAGACCAGGAAAAACGCGACGCTGCCGCCACCTAGCGGCCGGCTCCGAGAAACGTATACAATAACTTATATATACAAATAAATAAAATATAAGCTTCTGTCTGAGAGGAATATGCTATGACAGCTCAGCGTGTGATCTTTTCGAAGATTGGTTGATGAATCTGAATTTAAGTGTCTCAAGAGAACATTCAGCTAACCTAGTTAGAAGAATATTAATAAAAACAAATAAAAACAAAAAAACAGTACGCATAAGTACCTAATTTCCACATTAAATTGTTACACTTTTTTGTTACTACATTTTAAGTTTTGATAGAATCTTTATAACCTATGATGACATTTTTATTGATGTTATTGATACATATTCGTAATGAGATTTCCATGAAATTCAAATTAAATACTAAATCGAATGATCGAAGATTCATTTAATAAATTCCAAGAATTGATAAAACTATTGTTCTTTTTATTAATAAACTGTTTTAGGCGCCATTTATTTTAATGTACACGTCATGTAGTTTCATACATTCTATTCTCTCTATGATTTCAAAAATTAAATCGAATTTTGTCATTCAAACGTCAAGACAAACCATTCTGAATTTAAAAATCCTTCATTCTTCATTAGAGAGGGACCGGTCCTGTTGCGTTGCGTGCTCGATACGTTATCTCGATTCGAATCGATACCGGGGGATAATCGAATCGATATTACCTCGGACAATGTCAGGTGATACTTTTATAAAACCGGTCTCGCGGCCACTCGAAATGTATTCCCTCGTTAACATTAAAAAGATAAAAAGTTCAAACACTTACTTTTTCTAATTCTAATAGATGAAACCGTAGGACTTGTATCGCTTGCACCATCTGGAATGAAATAGGACGTGTTAGTGTTGAATAGTTTACTTTTTTTTACATAAAATTACTGTAACGTAATATGGGTACAAGCTATTATTTAGCGGCCCATTGCGAGGTACGGGATTCTCCTGGCCCATCCTCCTATGCGCCTCGAGAATAAGTGTCATGCCATGCTGCTCCAGTTGGTATAGGAATTAAAAGAATAACCAATTTTAATGGTTATCCACTATTAAAAAGAGGAGCAACCTAACGTGCCCTTTGAAGCACTAATAAGATTTTTTGGGAAATGTGCTTCTGTTGAGCTGGTTAGCTGTTGGTGGTGAGAATCTAGACAATTCTAGACCTAGAGTCTAAACTAGGGCTTCTTATGTTGAAAAATCGATATCAAATCGAAATTCCAACCCTTACGCCAGCCTACAAGTCGCTCATTACCAATCCATTATATTAATACGTATGTATGTGTATATTATTGCCTATTGTGGTGGTTGTGTTCGGGTACAAGCCAACAAAGCCGAGTGGCCCACAATGGGCAGGCAAGCGCAAGAGCCGCTCATTACAGATATTGTTTCGATCGCCGTTCCAATTCTCCTTACAAGTCAGCTGGATGAATGAATTCGCGTTTGCCTGTTCGGTTCTCTGTTCTTTTTTTAAAACGTTTTATGAATTTCGCTTGTCATTCTTTAACCGAAATAAAAGATTGAAATGTTATTTTTATGCATTTATCTTCGTCGTATATGTAAATACTTATTAATATTATTTCTTGGAAATTCTATTTCGAGTTTATTTTTTCGCGTCGCACTGGCACAAAATAACAACTTTTTCCTTTTTTGCCTTAACGATAACCATTCAAGTTTTTTATGACTTCTTTTTGTATTTCGTATTTAATCCAATACAAATACTTCTTTATTGTAAGTGAATTATAAAGTGCATTGTGTTTACTAAAATAATTAATTAAAAATCTTATTGACTTAAATCTTATAGAAATCCAAATAACTAAACTAAAATGTTCTCTAAACAAACAAAAACCGATCTAACTAATTTATTGTGCGAGTAGTCGAGTAGTTGAAGTACTCGCCTCTTTTGAGATGTTATCAACAGATACTATGGTGTTTGAACTTTGAAGATGTAATCGTATTTTTTTCGTATCGATTCCTATCTAAAACCGACGGTAATGCCGTTTTAATAGCGCTTTGATTTCTTTCTGATTGCCTGGTATATGGTGCCTGGTGGACTGAGGACCACCAATTTCCTTTTTTGATTAATGAACTCGTTTCACTCTAGACACTCGACTAATCGGTGTAACGGTAATTAAGCTATCGAAATACAAACAAAATATTTTTTAAATCTTTTATTGCCGGTTGAAAATAGAGATGGTCACTTCATTTTATATTACAATTAATGAGTGAGATAGAGATTTATTATTATGCAAATTTTTGCAATAGGTGCGCTAGATTATTAGACTTATTGTTAGTACCAAAATCAAGTAATAATAAATAACCACATATTTTAGTACCATTTACGCACGATAGGGGCGCTTTTGAAAAAATGCCATACAAATTGCTTGCGTTAACCATACGAATACTTTCTCGCAAATATTCGTAATCGAGCTACTGTATTTTAGGAAGAACTTATTTATAGTGTTGCCTAAACGATTTTTGAATAAAATTTTATTTTTCGCGAAAGGAAAATTAGCTAAATTTGGGGAAAAAAATAGAAAATAAAAATTCTCATTAAAATTTTTCACCAAATTATTGTCAGTGATACCAGGAGAGCATAACCCGAGAATAGCTGCGGTATCAATTAAACGGGCACTAGCGCCACCCCCGTTGTTTGCACAGACGCGCCTCGCGCTGACAGCCCAGTACCAGATAAAAATATGTTAACTCGGTACACACTTGCCACCGAGATGTTTGCCACCGCTTTACCGCTCCGTCAACATTATAAACGCAGACTCGAACCCAAACTGTTTGCACGGGACCACTTAAACACGCTACCGTGCCGTAAAACAAAGTTTCGGGCCTAATCTTTATTAGGACAACGTTTTTGTTGTTTGAGAATGCCCTCGGATCATGCTGGCTAATTGCTCTTCACAGTTTTTGAGTTGACGTGCTGACAGACTCCTTTTGGACATCATTTACTTTTTGCTTGCGAAGAACTTACTCAATTTTTACTTATATTTGAAGAAATTTTTCAACCTGATTTACATTTAAATCCAAAAGTGACACAATACGAAATTACAATATAAGTGACTTGGTAGGTATCTATGTCAGAAATAATAGAAAGAGGAGACTCATCCCAATCACGTTTTACTATCGAGGACTAGAGGCACTGTAAGACGAGACAGTATTAATTTTATTTATGTCATTGTAAATGAAATAGGTCATGCAACTCATCCAAGCTCAGTTGTTCTAGCCTTGAGAACTAAATAATTGTAAAGACTGGAGATACCCTCTCATCTAAATGAGGTCTCTTAAAAGTAATTCAACCATATCAGATATCACAAATTAATATTAGTGACTAATGAAAAAAGTTCGTCAGTTTGTTTGTAGAGCTTGGCAGCCATGCTGATGGTGTTAACCGCCTCAAAGGTTGTGACAGAACAAACACAGATGTGACGTGGGCAAACAGCAGTCGATGGAGCCACCATGAGTAGGGAGACCAGGGGTTCAACAGTACAATGGAATTCTTAGTAGAGTTATTATACTCATTTGGGTGTCTTTACGAAACACTGTGTTCTCCGGTTTACATGGAATAAGAAATTTTATTTTGCTGTTACATAATCCTAAGATAATTATCTCAAATACTGGGAACTAAATCAAGAACTCTTAAAATTCAACTGCATCAAGTTTAATTGCCAATTTTTAAGTCAATGTCATGGGTCATATTAAAATAAATCGAATTAAAATAATCTTACCAGATATTTATGTAAAACAGAATCGCGTACTAATCCAAAACTGGTTTGTCCGTCAAATGTTTTATTAACTCATGAATAACCCAATCGTTGCATTTTGCCCATTTTAAGTCATATTTTCTACTTCACTGTATAAACACGAGATCGTTAAAATTCATAACCGCCAAACTATTCAAATTTAAATGCTGAACTTTAATGAAGCTATTCGCTCCACTGCATATTTTAAGCAAATGTCAATAAAACAGTTTAGAATAATAAATAGTAAAGTTATTTACTGCTGCGGAAACTAGGTTTATTAATGTTATATTCAACTAATTTTATACTTTTAGTGCGTTTGGATTAGCTTTTTTTACATGGGAAAATGTTTATAATGTTATTAACTTTAACTTAGGTGTGAAGATATTTCTTTAGAGTTTAGAGTATGGAAAAAAAATGCAATTCTCATTAGGTCGAAAGTGTTGATTTTAACAATTAACAATCAAAAGCAATAATCACTTTGAAACTTCAGTATATATCAAGTATCACAAAATAAAATAATTACTAGACCTAGAAAATAAAACAATTTTGTCAATTTTATAAAATCGCAACTTTATTAAGCTCCGAGATTGTATGACACTGCGGTAGAGTACCAAATAAGGTGGAAAGAATTTTTATTAAGACTGTCCCAATTTTTTCAAACATCACATCGACTCTACTCCCATAACCAATTCGTTTGCTTTACGAAGTGGGTTTTGAGTATTAAACAGTTTAAACAAACGTTAGCTGTCGAACGCGTCTGGCCACATTGGCCACACAGAGATTAACGCCTGGGGAACACACGATTGTCCAGGGCCAAGGGACCAAGGGGCCAAAGGTCAAATAAACTAAAGTCTATTGGCCAAAGGAGGTCATGCCTCTAAGATTTTGTTTTGATTAATGCTTTTAATTTTGAAGTAATTATCATCATGAAATTAATAGATTTAGATAGGTACAGTCTACACTAATTAATTATTAGATACTTCTTAAGAAATGAATAATTATATCTTTGCTACGTAGAACCAAAATCCCAAAGTCTTTTCTTAGTGCATTGGGTATTAATTGACAAATTTCACACACCTCTGAGATCATTAAAATAAATGATATTTATTTCAACCAAGCAAGAAGAGGCGCGTGGCCGAAACTTCAGAATGCAGTTTTTTGGTTAGTGACTTTTTTTAATAAACAGTAAAGCAGAAAATAACAGACAAACAAAATAGAGACTTTGTTTTAAATGAATTAATTAAGCATTCAATTGCGTTTGATTATAAGTCAACTATACAAAGACATAACACAAAAATTAAAGACAATTTCGAAAAATGACATTAAAGAAAATAAAAGCGTATTAAAAACTAAAGAGTTTTTGTGTATTTTCAACACAAGAATCCTAAAGACTAGATAAAATGAATTAGACTTTGTGGTGTAAATAATAGAGTGTAATTTCGAACACATGACAGTGTCAGTAATGACAGGAGAATCGGCAATTATTTTATGAACGTGCCACAAAGGACGTTTCTTTTAACTACAAAATTGCCCTAAAGGTGCTTTCAATGCATTGGAGCCTTAAACAGGTCGCCGTGAATAGGCACAACGAGTCATATTTCCTAAAACATTCAACGAATTCTATTGAACTGGACCAGTTGAAAAGCGAAGGTTTCTTTGAGGTATTTATTATGTTGACACACTGTTCAGGTCGGAAATTGGCCTTCAGTTATGTGGAACAAAATAGAATAGTAAGAATTGCTAACTTTAATAGTTGGAACATTTGTGTCATTTTTACACTTTAATTCAGAGACAATAATTGTAAAATTCAACGTTTCTACTAGAAGCCGCGGGTGCTCTACCACCCTGCTCCAATCTAGGTGATTGCTAATGTATACTCGTAGGTAAGGTACATTGTTTTTAAATAGTACTACATATTTATATAATAACTGTTAGTGTTAGCACTATTTGTGTAGTTAGGATCTAGTGTTAATTTAATAAACAGTGACATTAAAGTTTTATGCTCGGAACAAAACATAATTGTTATTATTTCTAATAACCATGTTGAATCAGATGGAAGAGAATTATTCTCAGAGCATTTTAATGATTTTGGCTTCTAGACACCGAACGATCATTTTATTAACATGAACAAAAAACGAGAACCTCCAAATTGAATGCATTATCAGACGTACGTTGGAGTTAAAAATTGTCTAATACTAACAATAAATCTACTATGCGTTTATGTGTAATTAAGTGGGTTGTCAAGTGAGCATGTGGCGCACAGTGGGCCCACATGGCCGTGCGGACAAAAACGACACATCTCCAACGACTTGTCGCGCCTTGTTGCGTCCGGATGTCGTTCGGTTTGTTTGCCTGTCTTATCTGTTGGGCTATCATAGATAAAAAATATTTTATATTTTTTATGTCACTATCATACACTTTCCAAAATCTAGATTTACAAGAGCACTGTTAGCCATGGCGTTAAAAAAATATGACAGTCGCATAAGCATCTTCGATGCGTTGACAACCAGGAAGTAAAGGGGAACCTGCTTAATCACGATTATTGTCAAATTGATGTTGAATCAGATATCAAACCCAAGACCAGCTCACTTTTAGGTTTAAAAGTTATCAGTTCCTTGAAAAGTGTCGCTTTAACAAAATAATTCACCTCTATTACGATGTCTACGTCGGAAGATACGGGACAATAAACTTTAACCTTATCGGGTTTTCAATGAGCACCGTGTTAGTTATAGGGTTGCAACATGCGCGATGCATCGATGGCGCTTATCGCCAGCTACCGCCACTGTTTATGGCGTCACGCCTTGCTACTGCGGAGCACGTCCTTGATTTATGGTGCCTTTACTATGTTTTTTGCTGTAGTTCGTTAACAATTTCTTGATTAAACAAATGCAATGTTGACTGTTGATCATAATCCGTGAATGCAAGGTGGATCTCATAATTATGATAAAACTGAAGAGTTAAGATTGTTTACGGATAACTACTAGGTAGCGAATAAAAGCTGATTTTAATGTTTCATATAATAATATATACCTAATAAACCTTTTATATTCAAGTTTTTTCAAGTTTTTTTATCATGACAAATATAGTGCTACGTGGTTTACAATACGGCTTTAAAATGAAGTGCAAATGAAAATTTAATCAAACCATTTTTACAGACCAAATAGTATGATGACTGGTCTCTCAACCACTCAACGCACGATCCAACTAAACACTTGTCATCTGAAATCCGTTTACATTGAAATTAATTTTGTCCAACGCTGATTAAAGACCGCAGCGTCCAGCAAGCAACCTCTTTAGTTCCCTATCACCACAAAAAGTTACATTGTCCACCTCACCCGTACAAGCCGAGTCTAATTTATTAAAAGCGATCTCGAAATTGGAATCGAACAATGCCGGAGTCGGGTGGAGTTGATAAAACGGATTTACCTAACAGAGTCAACAGTGGTCGCCCCCGCGTGGCGATTCGTAATGCCTTAGATTTTATTTGTTAAAAATCGGTTAAGTATCCGTGTCGAACGGCGGTGGGTGGCCGCCATCTTTTTTGTGTTATGTCGTTTTTGTCCGCTAGCCGCGGGGGACTGCGATTCGGTTTTATGACATTATATTCGTATGGACATTTTTAATCCCGTTCCGTTGTTTCCGAGAAGTTACCTGCGGTTATTTTAGTCAGCTCTTCGGCTAATCAAACCGTAAATTAGTCAGCTGGGGACGATCTATAAAACGTTCACTAGTTTATGGCGTATTAAACTGGGACCGCGGCCACTTACTTTATTTATCTTGAGAGGAGTGAAGTCGTAAAGGGATACTTACTAATGAGTCGACCTCTGGGTCCGCAATGTAGTAAGGTTTTTCTTGGCGTATCTGTGGAAAGAAAAATAATGTTATTAGGACGGTGTAAGGAGTTTCTTGCGCCGTTTCTGTATCTGGATAAAGCGCGTTGGTACGAAACGGTAGCAAAATTATGATGAACCATTGGTTGTATTTTTTTAACCTTTTTATTTGCCACCACAACTGCAACTGTCAAGCTAAAGTAAAACGTATTTAGGGTTTAAAAAAGTTTTGATAATAATAAATAAATGAATATTCAAATTAAACTAATGCATAAATGTATAATGCATGATCTATAAACTTCAAATACGATCGATTGTTAGGTATTTGTTATTGAAATTCCACTTCACATAGAACTGGCAGGTTTAACATGCAATTGTAAAGTATAAAGTATAATTGAACAATAAAATATATTGTGAATATTATTCATAACATTTACCATTTTAATAACCTCAGAAGTCATAGGTACTCGGGAATCATGATTGTATGAAGTTGTTTATGATATCCTAGTAATTAAGCTTCTTGTGCCTTACTTAGCAATAAGTAAAAACGTAAACACCAATAGCTAATACATAAAAAATCGCTCAACAGACAGAAATCTTAATCAGGTTATTAATGGCCATTCAAGCAGACGAATAAAAAAGGGAAAGTGTTGCAAATATTTTCATCGTAATGAGACTGCATTTCGCGTAGATTAATAGACGAGGCCGGGTCGTGAGCCTATGGTTAATAAAGTTCATACTCGCGCTTGGCTGCGCGCGCGCAACCTGCAGGTACCACAGAGTAACAACATCAGTACCTACATGTCGTTGAAAGAAACGTCATCTCTCTTATCCACACGTGATAGAATAATAATAACATTTACAGCAGGTAATACTCCTTAAAAACCATATAGCGCAACACTTTTCTGTTTAATAATAGCGTAATAATAGTAAGGCGGGGCAAAATATGACATATTAGTATTTATTATATTAAATGAAATTTACAGCAGGTAGTATTTGTATTTGCCTTTTATCTGTCATATTTTCTCCCGGCTTTCCCTACTTCAGATAAGAGTGTTTCCCTATGTGATTTTGTAATGGTTAGTAAAACTTGACATTTATTCATATTTATCTGACGTACTACATCTTCCCTAAGTTTTGTTTACATTCCGGGAATGCCGTCCCTCCCCGCGCCCCTCACATAAGACGTCTCTGGGCGTTGAATGAGTTCGTTAGGCTGCTGACAGATCTTATCGGAATGTTACTAAGTGGCTGACCGTTGTGAACACAAATCACATCAGAACAGCGAACTCGTCATATTTTCGTGGAAGTCACCAGTTAATTAATGAACCGTTACAATGTAGGTCGCACAGAACTGGGATCTTTCTGGTAATGTCTTGGGTATGTTAGTGTCAGAAATAATTAGAAGGCAGGATTTGAGTGACAGGTTTAAAAAAAATTACATCTTTTTTTATTGCATTTGCGTACTATTAGTCGATATACAAGTCAGATTATTTGCCTATTCCTGTTATTTGACGGTTCTCCGTTTGCTCACCATAACAATTATAATTATGAAAGTAATGACGGACGGTAAAATATTTAGATTTTCCTCTGAATATCCTTTTTCATAAAATCGATAGTTTTGCAGTAAAAATCGATCGTTGAAATTGTTCATTCGAATAAACTAATTTTCAAGTTTTTAAACATATTCCAATTGTAATTTAATATTTTTGTTAAATTTAGTCAGGAAAAATCTAGTTTTTTTTTTGCGGTATTTTGGTTTCTGTAATTAACAATGATGCTGCCCAATTATGGCAATCTTCTTTTTTATGTACCTACCCAAAGACAAAAAAAAACTAAACAAATGCTATCGGATTTGCGTAAAGATTTTATTAACAAGTTTGTTATTAAAATATAATAGCTCAGTCGCGTCTGTGTTTACATATTCTTTGGAGTTTATTCTAAGCAGAGAACCTTTTTTTCACATTTAAGCTTGACCGGAAACAAGATAGCATCACGCTCGGCTTCTATGCACCGAGCTAGCATTTGCCGAGCTCATTTGAACGGCAAAAAATGGCACTGAATTAAAATAAAAACATCATACATAAATAGTGAAATTTAAATTGCTATTTAGCTACAATGTTGTTTACTTTTTAATCTGATGACGGATAAGATCAAAGACTACATTCTGTACGTAAAGATAATGCTTTTGGGGCTTCTTTTGGAACAATTAGGGACGATTGATAACTATGTTCACTGATGAGTAATTCTTGATAAAAGTTCTTGATAAAAGTTCTTGACAAAAGTGAAATTTCTTGCTCGTTGAAATCAAAGTATGTAGGTATCTACACTAGGTCATTCGTTTATGAAGTGTTTGAAACTTTAAAGCCGAAAAATCGAAACTAGGTGTCAGCAAGCTAATGGGTAGGTAAGCGTTAAAACATGTTTAAAAAAGGAAAATAATGACAGCCATAACATTAAAATTAATGCCCGTAGGTTTGTTCAGTGATATTTACAAGTGACTCCTTTCCTTAGAGGCCACGATCTCTGAACCATTCAATAATATATGTTGAGACAAGGTCTTTAAGTTTATTTTCCAGTGCTCTCGAATTACTCGTGTAGCTTGCATTAAAATGTATAGATTCGATTAAGATCGCGCAAACATAAAAGTCGCTTACGAGTTATTGATTATGGACAGTAATTGAAAATTTCGTTCTGTTTACCTAAACAGTGTCGTAATCGATTTTTATGGCGGCAACTTTTTTTCTAATTACGTTAACTTCGCCATGGAATACGCGAAGTTAACGTTCAACCGTTTTTTACAGCAGGTGTGTGAGGTCTAATAGCTAATACAATACTATCAATATTACGAGAAGTATTTAAGAATTGTATGACTAACTTATATCCTGTAATTTTACATATTATGACCTAGGACCTCCTAGTTCCAACTTAAAAGAGTAATTTTCATGGCTAAAAGATTCAGGCGTGGCGAACATAATAAATACAATTATAAAACGGGTGATTGACAAATATAAGACTTCGGACGAAGTCACTATTTTTGCAAAGACCACGTTTCCCAGAGCAAAGCAAGATCATTTTACTAGTGAATACATAATTGATAATTTTAGTATTGCTGCATTAGTAAATATCCAGACTTAACGAGCGCTATTACCTCGTTCAGCAGACAAAAACAAGAGCAGCATCTCAGCCAATCTAATCGCTCGTGTTGGAGCCCCTCCCCCGGGCGAGGAAGTCCCTCATTTTGGGGGCCAGCGACCCATGAAGCCCCCCACTTTTGGACACATTAAATGCTAATAAGGTAGGCGATCGCTGATACCTCGTCTTGGACGGAAACCGTCGAGCTAAACAACGCCCCGAGGATACAGATTGTAAATGCCTGAGTGAAGTTCAGCTGTTAAACGTTTTGGACATATACATACGTACGTTTGAAACATGCGAAAATGTTTCGGCCAAAATCGGTCAAGATTATATTATACCCAATACAGATAAATTTCTGCATATAAAAATATGCTCACAACTACGTCACAATTAGATCTTTAAACGTTGCTAAGTTAAAACACACAATGAAGACTTTAGAAACAATAAAAATCTAAGAACATTGGTGACGCAGAATTATCGGTCTAACAGGTCTAACTACTACTAATTAGTAAAGGTTTTAAATTTTTAGTGGATAAAGACATCCTCGAGCATTGGGTATAATTGACCTTTCCTATCCCTTATTCAATAACATCGATCAAAATATCGCAATAGAAAAATATATAAATTGGGAAAATTAAACATCCTTTAAATCTTAACACCTACAGATGTAAAATAAAACCTCAATGTTGCTTAGGTCACGACTTCAACGCAAGAACATAGGAGGTTTCATCGATTACTGAAAAATTAACGCTTATCATCAATTTCAAAATTTCGAACTTGATTTGTGAGATTAATTTCAGCTGAACTAGACAGAAGAAATGAAAACCCGGTGTCAAAATTTAACCAAATTGGAAAGTTTAAAATACCGATAAACACTATTGAATCCTTGGAACCTGTTGCTAGCATCACCTACAGAATTCCACCACGTCAGACAAATCCGTCAAAAGAAATGGAACCCGTTCAATAATTAATTTACTCTTATTCTTGTCATAAAGCATTCCGAAGATTAGATTGAAGACGAAACAGGTTTTTTGAGATTGTAAATTTAATTTGGCGTTGGCAACTTGGCACGCTTGGCGATGGCTCCCCATTATATTTTAATAGGACGCCGAAACTCGCGATCGCTGACGTGGTAACGGCTTGGTCTAAACGACAGAATCACATCAGTTTGAAACCGTGTTTATTGCTGTGTTTCAATGCTTGTGTTTGTAAAAATGTGCTTAATAATGTTCTCAAACGGACCGATAACAGACATAACAGTGGAAGTAGTAGAGTAGAAGCTTTAGATTTTGCACAATTTCCTTATTATTAACGTTTGAGTCTTAGAAACAGATTTAATTAGACTCAGATGATGCCAATATTCGATGTAAGACACGTTAAGAGTGATTCACTTGAAGGAATAATACGTAAATGTTCCAAAGGAGATGTATTCCAAGGTTTTAAATTAACGTTATTATGGTAATAGGATAAGTGAGCATAAAAGTTTACGCATTAAAAGTCAGGAGATGTCGCCAATATCGAATTTTAGACATCGTCTCATCGTCAATTTGCGTCATCTTCAAATAGTTCTACCATGCAACGAACCATAAAAGGACTAAATTGAATACCAGTCATGATCACGGCATACTTGACACTGATGTTGCTGATTATACTTTGCCCAACTGCTTTAACACCAACTTTAATGTTATCTTGTTTATTCTCCGTTCCTCGCGATGGCACATCAAAATAAACATCCATAACTTTTGACTCGTCCCAAATCTTTGTCCGGCGACAATTGTCATTTTGCCTATTCACAGCGTCTACCTGAGCTTTGTTACCGCCCTCTTTGTGCACTTTCAGGCGAATACTGCATTGTTAGCTTAATTGAATAAATGCTTCGTGTAAGCTCCTTTGTGCCTCTCGGGGTAAGGATACTAGCTCAGGGATTCCTCATCCGAGTGTTTTTAATAAAGAATATCAGGAGCTTGTGACCCGAATACCTCCGCTACCTGACCGATGGAAAAAATTACGGAACCTTTCATTAAATTCGTTGCATCGTCGATCCTGGACAAACGACAATTAAGATTAAACTCTATTTAACGCATATTAAAGTGCATAATGAAGCAACCGTTTAAGTGGCAGTTACTGCGACCCGCTCGCTCGAAATCGCTACCAAACGTGGTACCCTGTAATTTGTAATAAAAAATCTATTTATAAGATAAAATAAAGCACCGAGACGCTACCTAAGGTGCTCGTCGATCGATCTTGTGTTGCTTTTAATAAATCAATCGCTGCGAGCCATTTTGACGCTTGTCAAACGCCGGCGTATGATATAGTTTCGCGCGCAACCGCGACGCGCGCCCGCAAATTGTTCCGTAATGCGTAGAGGTCGAGTTTTGTAATTTAGTCAAGTCGCCTCCTATTTAATAAGTTTTTAGGCAGTCGATGCGAGCAGGTGATTTCTTTTTTTTTATCTAATTATTAACTAAAAATTCCGGGCGAGGGGCCGCTACTGAAGTAGTTCGTACTCAAAATTATAGTGTATTAATTTTGCTTCCCTGTTACAAAATATTTATTTATAGCTTGCGCGTGCGTCGCCCGGCATGCGGCCGTGCGGTGCGGCCGTGCAGCGCGGCGGCGCCACGGTCGCGACGCGACTGTTTTGACGTCTGCTTTAATCACCTGTTCGGGCAACGACGTGCGAATATATTTATTTTGGCCGTTTTACTGCCACCCATAAAGGGACGTAATGAACAAACGTCTTTATGGTACACTTGTAAACGTCAGATATCACTCATTTCAGGCCGGGCGGCACAAAAAATGCCATAAATATTTCTTAACAAAACGGCTCCTACTGAATATTGTAGCCATAAACTCGGCTCTATAAAATGAGGTTTAGTTGTTTAACTTTTGTTGCGCTCTACGCTGGAATTAAAAGAACTTAGACGTGGGACGGAACGGGACCTTTTGTTTGCTTAGCGTTCCGCCATAAATATGTAAATGATAGAAAACTATTCATAACTAACAGGAATTCATAAATATTTTACTGCCCGTTTTATTCGGTGGAGTCGAAATGCAGCGGTGTCGCCCTCTACCGGGCTCCCAGGTGTGGCAATGGTTTGAATTTGAAACATGAATTTCGGGGCTAGTTAGGGCAAAAAGTATTGTGTTACAGTATCCCATGGGCGACTAGAGCCGGCCATGGCGGCCATGGTTGCCGAGGGCCACATGTTCCGCGAGCTATTCGCTACTCACTCGTATTGAAACCACATGGCGGCCTTAATATCTAACCAAAAACTCCCAAATGACGCTTCAGTTTCCGATCCGAAGCGTCATCCCCATTAGACAGAGACGGGTGACGTCAGACAGGGACGGATGCATGAAAGGAGAGTTTTTCGTGCGTTTTTTGTCCCGAAATCCGTGCGTTCTAAATTTTATTTTTAATACAAGAAAAGTATTCAAAGATACGACGAGGGCAGGTAGTCGGTCCGTCCCGGGGTGTTTGCTTAGTTTGTTTTTTCCCGCGCAAAGAATTCCACTTGATTTATGACCTTTTTCTGTGACGATTTGTGACCCGTAATTTCTGATGTGAGTTTTGTCACTAACGGAGCTGGACTCGTTGATTTATTAATTTATAAGACGTCCGGGCGTCCGGCTGCCGGAGCCAGAATCCGGAGGCGTGATCCGGTTTTGACAGTTGTTCGTAAAGTGTAATTTTTGGGGCGAGGACCGTATTATTTGGTGCGGGCTGAATGATATGTCAAAATTGGTTGATCGTTTGTTTTTGTTGAATTAAGCATTAACAAACAAATATATAAATTATCGCTCGTCAGTCGTCACACTCACGGTATAAAAAGTGTCTCAGTAAGGAATCAACCCGAGACGACTGTTTCACTAGACTAACTAGAACTATAAAGCTACATCAAATCAACCATCTCATTTTCTATTTACATTACAAAAGTTAATTTAAAGTAGAGTTAACTAAGACCGTTCGTCCCCCGGTATCAGTAAACACAGCAAATCACGCGTTCTCATAAAGCGCATAGAAGGTGTTAGTTAGACGCTTAACCGTTCCCGCGGGGGTCATTTCGACCCAGAAGGTCAGTTTTTCGGCCATTAACGCGATCAGAGGGTTATGCACGAATTAGCCGGGGTATAAAGGTGCCGGGTAATGACTCACTCAGGGGCAGTCGGCTAGAATAGTCTTGTTTCCACTACTGCCTCTCCCCTCCCTCCCCTGTGTGCTTCACTAATCGGTGTTATCTTAATTTTATGCGTTGATCATTTAAGTAATCTTTGCGTACATTGCATTAATGTTCTGGACATTTTTTCAGTTTTTAATTTGTTTCAAGCGTTTAGTTGGTAAATTATTATAGTAGAAAAACTAAATCTGCTAACTAACCTGCTAAAGTGTATCAGTACTTTGATGCTAAAGCATCAACTTTAAATTTTAATTGTAATTAACATGTCAACAGAAATCAAAATTGCAGTAGAAAACCAGAGCGCTAATTTTCATTGCAGCCCCATTGCATTGTAGTTTGTGTTCATTGCAATCCAGAAAAAAACTATAAACTTTGCAAAACAGCTATCGTAAAAGGAACACATCTATGAATTCCAATAATGGATTTAAAATTTAAAAAAAAATCGATCCATCTCAAGATGGCGCGGGATTATTATTTATGAGACAGCTGCTTATTTGTATTTTTTTGCTTTTTAATCTTCTTTCATACAGATTTACAATTTTTTATCTGTTCTTCTATTGGACGCGCAAACAAATTCAATAGAGCGTGTAACGTATAGATCTTCTAATAATAAGCGTTATTTGTAACGTTTGGTTTTGATTATGGGCTTAGATATTAATAAATAGGAAAGTAGTGACAGACTTCAAGCTATTTGATTTATTATGTGCATATTTGGTACCAGAGTTTTTGGAAAATTGGAACTTTTTAACTTTGAGTTAGCCTGAGATATACACAATCCAATCCCAATCCCAAGCCCCAATGCAGTTTCTTCAAAGCCAGAAGGCATTCAATAAATATTTGTGTACTTAATATGCAAACAATATATGAGCTTCATCTTTTAAATATACGTTCCAAACAATTAACTTAGAACATTTATAACGGAACAAAGAGGTAATTTGTTTGCTAACGCAGTGTATATGTAAATCGTAAAATTCACTCCGTATTCTTTCAAACCGTTCCACGCTCAACTGAGATACAATGGCGAGTATCTGCCCGCAATCGGTGTATTCACCCTTGACGTCTCACGGGCACCGACACACAAACAAACAAACACACTGCTTGCAGTACTGAAGAGCACTCGCGCACGCTCGATTTGAAAATAAACAAGTCAAAAAGTGTTTTTCGACGAGAAAAAACTAATTTTAAACAACGCAAAAGTTCAACTAAACAAACACGAGGGCCCATTCGACCCGCGAGCCGGAATAATGGAATAATAGTTCCGACCCAACCCTGATCGCATGCGTTTATTTAACAAAAATAAACGCGCACAAAGTACACTGCATTATGAATAAGTAAGCATATTCGCCGCCCTTATTCCGTACCTTTTTTTAATTTCCACACGCCACCCCTTCTAAATCCCGCCGGGCCAAAAATTAAAGTGTAATGGGCCAATGTTTAATAACTTATCTGCGGGTAGCGATGTGTTTGGGCTTTTGTTAATGCAATTTTTAAAGTTAATTCCTTGAAAGGGTTCCGAAGATCGATAGAGTTTGCATGGGTTCGTAAGCTGCCTTTTAGTATTGCATACCGCATGCTGCGTATTACTTTTATTTTAGTGTATGTAGTTATTGACAGTTTCATGACAATGATCATATTTAATACATATTTTAATACAATTTTTAACTGTCAGCTTTTGTACTTACAATTAGTAAGAAACAGTTTAGGAATATAATTTTATTTCGATGATTTAGCTTTTTGAAACGAACCATTACTGTCTCACTGTACTGAGTACTCGTCTCCTCTTACAATCAGCGTGGTAAAGGTGTGCAAAGTGTTCTACAGAAAGACATTTGGGAACCCTCAGATGTGCAGACCAATATAGGCTTCCATAAGATATTGTTTTTCACCGAAATGTACAAATAAATAATTCAGTTTAAGGTTAGAACGTTCACTATAATTTATGGTAAATATTCACTTTTATTATCGCTGCTAACAAACAATTTTATATTAAACGTTTCTACACAGCTTACGCATTCGCAAACTCATTGTATTCTGTACAATTAGAAGAATTAGAAGGCAGAGAAAATTACAAGGGGCATAGCGGCCCCGATGCTCGCGTTAACCCCTAATCATGGACACATTGATGAAACAATCACGGGGCGCGTGGGAGAGGGTTAGACGTATTACTGGACATAATCTTGATTGATCTGCTACAAATAACGTTGGTTTGGATCAGCGTGACCGACCGGGGTCTGAGAGGACCCCGCGCGCAACGGAGGGTTGATTGCACTTTTCGAACCACGACGCGCGAAGTTATTGTTTTCATGAATATTGCATTATTCATGTTTTTTTATTACCTTGTTCTTTCAATGTTGCATGCTACGAGTAGATAGGTATTCACAAGATTGATTTGTTCCTTCGTTCTCTAACACCAGAAGCACCAGAAATCCTTTTAAAATCACCCAAACCCTTTGCTACTTTATTAGCTTCAGTGTATTCCTGTGCGAAGTTCTATTGTTGGCCCAAGTAATCACGATTTCCAAGTCCAACAACAACATCTAGGTATCATATGGATTATTGAGAAGTATAAATGTAACATATTTCTAGAATTCTATTCAATAATTTAGTATTGAACCAAACACTAGACACCTAATCAATTTACGCATAAGACTTGATTAAAATATTTTTATGCTTTTTTATTTTAGGTAGCTGAATTTATAATTACTAACAAAAAATAACCGACTTCAAAGTTACTCAAAAACTACTTGTCAGATCTCGTTCAAATTTATGTGGGACCACATGACAGCCACCAGCTTTCGATTAAAAAAAGAATCATCAAAATCGGTTCGCCCAGTCGAAAGTTCTGAGGTGACACATAAAAAAAATATAGTCGAATTGAGAACCTCCTCCTTTTTTTGAAGTCAGTTAAAAACGGCCTTACTAAGTTTATCAAAAATAAACATTTGTCTATGTCACATTAAACACTTGTCAATTTTTTTAAATTCACTTCGTAGGTTTTCAATTAAAAGTAATACTTATGTTTTTGTAATATTAAAAGATAGTCCTCATAACTAAAAGCTTGTAAAGATATGTTCAACCTCGCTATCAAACAATTAATTTTTAATAACCACACATTAACCGATCACAATCCGGTAGTAATTTAATATAATTACCCATTGCCCTCTAATGTCGTATTCCGTAGATAAATGCCAGTTCTTACCACCAGGGGGAGCTAGTCTGGCAAGGGGCGCTAGGGTTAGCCTAGGTCTAGATTACAGGGCGGCAAGCGGCACTTGATCAGACTGAATAATATATCGTGGTGAGGATACAATAGCTAAAGGTATACTTGTGTTAATTTATAATAACAATATAACTATACTTTGAAATATGAGTAGTGTTTCTTTTTCTTTGACAAACGTCTGATCACTTGCATTATTACCCGACTGCGCGACGCAAGGGAGGGTAATTTATCAGTATATGTATGTGTGTTCCTATGTGGCGTTGTAGAGACCGAACGTGTTGACCGATTTTGATGATTCTTACGTCTTCTAATCGATTCGTCTTAACGACATTACAACAATGAAAATGTTAATCCTTTTATGGTGTAGTTATTCAGTATTAGATACTTTTAACAACTACTGGGCTTGTTTTTTTTTTTAGTTTATTTCACGCAGTCGGGTTTCTTTTTAATAAAAAAAAATGGGAATTCTACAAAGATTAAGTACATAAATATAAAGTTCACCGGCTAAAAGTTTACGACTAGGTACTTGCAAAATTCTCTATCATCTATAAAATATTTAAAAGTACAATCACTGATACAAATATCTAATGGACATCGAATCTAAAACCAAGTCATTCTATGTTCTCATTCTCATTATACCATAAAGTACCTCCAACAGACGGCAGACATAAGCGGACACACCACCGTCTACATAACCTACCCTATATTTGTAGGTAAAAACACCCTCTAATCCACGTCAGCTGCTTCTGACTGGTCGTCCCCTCCCGAGCCACCACACTCACCCTTATTTACCCTTAAAAGCCCTCGGAGCCCTCATTACTCACTGTTTCCACTACCGAGAGGACCAACTTAAACTGGACGGTAAATTACCCACCAAAATAACTTGGTCCCCCGAAATATTGCCGTACCTCAAAATACTAAACATTCTTCAAAATAAAAGGCGCGGCGATAGATCAAGCTATGTCGGTCGATTGTACCGGGTAAGTTGCCCTCCTGTCAAATACATAAATGTATTTTTTTATTATTTTTCGCCGTTTAACGTGCAGGTTATAACGATCGATGCGACCGGCCGGAATTTTGTGAACGATAGATTAAAAATGAAATTGTAATCGATAACTTTGTCGCGGCGTCCTAATTGAAAATTATGATATGGTGTTTTTCAAACATCGATCGGGTTTATGTTTTAATATTGTAGACGACTATACGAAATAAGACAACATAAGCATGGAGACCGAGCACGATGAAATATCCGTCTCATACATTCCCCTGCAGGGAATCGAACCCGAAACCCCTCTCTAAAGACGTCATTGAGAATGTCATAACTCATAATGCTTGTTCTGTCACCACATTGATCGATTAATCATCGAGTGTTAAATTTAATTTCCTCTGAATTTAAATCAAAAAACGCAATTACCTACTGTTTTCTCAAGCATTTGTAGCGGGCAATAGGAATAGAGAATACTGGTGGGTTTTTAAACGCATGCCCATTTGAGCGGTCGTGGAAGAAATCGGGAGCAACGAGCGACGTGTTGCCGCGGTATGCTGCGACCCTTGTAATTACCGCGAGCTTATACAGGACGCTTTGATTTATTTTTAGAATAAACTCACTGGCCTTAACCGGCTGTAACACTTCGAAAAATTCTTTACTGCCTTATTGGTGGAATCTGAAGTTGAAAAGCCAACGAATTTGAAAAAAAAATTTAAAGTAAAAATTGTATACCAACTTAGAAAATGTTTTTGAAGCAATAAATTCAAACGATGCCTATTTATTTTATTTTACAAAAAAATGGCCATTTAACTGTTCAATTTTGCTACAATCTAATTTAGCGTGCGATAACAGATTAATGTTATAATTTAGAAGATAATGAAAATAACGACGCAATAAATAATGAAAAGCATACAATACGAGCTGATTATTGCTAAGAACTGTACAGAAAACTAGCAAAAAATTTACCTACGATACTCGTTTATTTCTTGAAAAATAATTATTACAGATTTTATAACGAGTAAGCTTTGAGAACATACAGTTCGGGAATCAGCATTAGTAATACGTGCGATTCCCGACGAAAAAAGACGAAATTTAATTGACTTTAATGATGCCAATCACAATCTGCCTGTATGTCTGTGGCGCGCACCTAGTGTATTTATGTCATTATTAACCGGTGCGAATTAATACTCATTTGGCGTCCATTTTTATCGCGAGGTTCTGACGTCTGGGCAAAAAAACCGCCATACCACTGGCGGGCGGCTTCGCCCTCCGCTTTTTGCACACTAGTCTGTCTGGACCGCAGCGCGCGCTTTCTGCCAAAAACGGACTGTTAATCGCTCTCGTATGACACTTTGTAAAATAAAAATATATTAATTAAACGAACCAACACACGAGTAAGGCCGTTTATGCAACGCCGACGTGCTCGCTCCTTTTGAATATCTTTTACTAAATATCTCGACACTGCCGCGTCTTTATTGACATTTAATTATATTTCTTTAGAGGAAACGAATTCAGAACGCACTTATAGGATTTACCATTTACACTTTTTTTTCTACACAAAAACGGCCATGAGCTCCGGTAACTGGCAACTTAGTGGCGATCGATTTTCAAAAATTAACGTCTCAATTGTCCATGTGACCTTGCACGGACGTCTTAGATTACATTCATTATTTATCGGAATGCGAGTTGAACCGTTGTAAGTGGCACAGTGACGTCGTGCGAGTGATGAAAGAGCATAATGTTTAGTCCATCGGCATATTAATGCCATTTTAAGCGGACAAAAACGCGTTGCGAGCCGGCCGGCGCGGCGTGTCAGCCACTAATTGAGCGACTCACGCTATCGCCGGCCGGGCCTCAATCACTACACTAAGTTTATAAGCAAATTCCCTTAATAACCTGCATTTATTTTTTAAGTCATTGACCTCAAAGTTTAGCGTACAATTTATCGGCATGCCGCTGATAACGCTACACTTGTTAGGAATAAAAATAATTTCAGACCACCATCGACGTAATGGCAATGAATATATTTACTGAACAAGGCTTTATATTCCCCGTAAGGCAATGACTCTTTAGATAAATGCTGCACCTTTGGTTGCTAGCCGTGTAATAACTAACTACAACTTCTACAAACGTGAAACGATGTTGAGTGCCTATTAAAGTAAATAAATAAGGTATCTTTATGCTAACAGTGTGGACATAAAATTGAGAAGTATTTTTTATGATGTATACGAAATATGATATCTTGATCAGCTGCATTGTTACTCTCACGCAACTCCTAATTGTTATTAAGGCAGTAATAACAAAATGACTGTAATTATAATTCGAGTCGTCACGACCTTGCAGTAGCGTGACTCTTGTTACTGTTGTTGACATTTTAAATTTAGAATACTTGCACCTATTTTTACTCGCATCTTAGATCATAGAGCTAAATTACGTCATAACGACACTTTTTATTTTGATGCATTTTGTAACAGATAGTTTTAATTATGTCCCATATCATAGCAATAGCGTAAACAAATTCTTGAATGACTGGAAATAAAAAAAGTCTAATGACTGTTACTAATTGCCAGTAATTGAAGGAGATTGCTTCCAAGTTAGCTTGCTGGTTTTAAATGCATGACATAAATACTCCGTTTACTTCAAAGATTATGTTGCTGCGAGATATAGTATTAAATACTTTGTATTTACATCTCGTAAAGTTAGCAGATTTATGCTTCAAAGTAGGTAATATAAAAAATACCACATTTATTATTCACCTTACAGAATACAGGCTATGTATGGTGATTTTAAATTCGAATCAAAGTGGATTTTGTATATTTTACATGATACTACGAATTTGATGGATCGAGGTCATGGCATAATTCAAAAACTACTTATAGTGGCTATCGTGAGTACCTACTTACAATGCATATTTGTTAAAATTAATTATTTGCCACTAATGCAAAACGATTCCCAGGCTAATAAAATGATTATCGGGTGGCTAAAATTAGAATGTACACAAAAACAGTTTGTGCGTCTCCAACTAAAAGGGATAAGGGCTGTTTCAGCAACCTGAATTTCGGCCGCAAGGCTGAGATGTCGCGTAGGAATTTCGAGTAGCAAAAACCACTCGATGGGTACGATAAAACGAAATCGCCGATGCATTAAAAAAAGCGCAAATGCTACGTGCGAGCGAGAGACAAAAAATGTATCGTATCGCGGTTCCACTCTGGCGCGCTCGGTTAATGAATATTGTGCGGTGCGAGGGCGCAGCTGCATCGATCCGCCATTATTTATTTTATTTCCGCACCAAACTTCGAATTGGATCATGGCGACACAGCTTCAATTGTGCGTCCAAATCCCCTCAGCCGACAATCGCAGCTAAATAGACGACGACAGATGTAAATAAACATACCGGCGACAATAACGGACGGCATGAAAGATACAACGCTTGTGATCTTTTATACGACTTTCAAAAGAACATCTACGCTTGGTTAATCTGTCTTTGAAATGTCAACGTAGTCGTGTTTTTGATATCGATCCGGGTTTTTTTCACACTATGTCTAACTGAAGTTAAATCAAATTCAACTAAGAATATACTATGGCTTCATTATTTCCTCCCTATATTAAATTCGAAGATAAGATTATAAGTTTTTATCAGTGTTGTACATCCAGCAGGTTTCTAACTCAAGATATCTACAAATAGATCATCTTCAAGTGCCCGACGCGCCCGACCGTTGCTAACTTTTTCATTCGACGCTACTCGAACTAACATACAACAAAATAAATAAGAATTCCTTGATTAATGGATCATTTTTTACATTATTTTATGGTGGAAATTCGTATCCGTGATAGTCAATAAAATAATTTGTAAAAAACGACTAATTATAACCCGCGAAGGAAACCGATCGCCAAACGACGACAAAAACGAGACGTGGACAATTAACACATGTTTGTACTTCTGCTCATATTCCTCAGTTTTTGTTACATTCCTTTTGGTTAAAGTAATTGGAGGATGATAATTGTAATTATTTACAATAAATGTATGGAGATAATCATATTCAATAAGTACAATTAAAATACGCATTACTTCAATGACAGGTGAGCAATTTATAGAAAAGTTTATTACCGGAGTTGTTCGTTAGCGTGTCCGTGACAAATATCGACGGTGAGTTGTTAATTATAATATTAGAATTCATTTATTCCAGCTATTAACCGTCGGTTGCATATATTTACACCTAGCTCAGCCGCTTAACATATTGAGATATATATCTGGACTGCATACCAAAGTCACTGCGCACGCACTTGTAACCCGATGCGTTTCTAACGCATCTGTTTATTTTTTACTCTTTTTTAGTAATAGACGTGGAAAAGTCCCTCCTGGCTTGGGTGAAGTGAAGTATGTAGTATGGTGTAGAGTATTTAAATTTCCCGGTTTTCGTTTTATAACGGCGTGTGTAGCTCAGGTCGGTGACCAGGAACGTTGACCTCAAAGTAGGGAACAGTTGGATAAGGATTAATCCTGTGAAATCCAAACAGGACTTTCATTTTCAAAAACAATCGTTCTTCCAATGTCATTCACGTATTCAACAGATGTTATAATTAGCCATTGACTTTATTCCTTTCGATTAATTGATTCTTGTATGCAAATTAGTTTCAAATGAAACATCTGCGCAGTTTATTATGTTGTTTTTATTGAATTTCAATAGGCGTCTGTAGCTGTGAAATCGCCGGTCCGAATGACCATCGTGCGTGTGTTGTAGTCCAATTCCTGTCTTGAGCACCGTGACGATCGACTTAACATAGTTGCTTAACAGTTACTCTTTGTTGTGTTGAGAAAACAAACATACAGTTAAATAAAGTAACGAAGATCAAATAACGTAACAAAGTAAAATAAAGTTTTTTCTTCCAACTCTTGTTTATGAGTATTTCGATATTTCATTTCCGTTAGAGATATGGATAATATTAAAGTGATGACGTATTAGGCAATAGAACGCCCTCTAAGACACAGACAATTAAGAATTATAACCATAATAAAATTCAAATCAACAAACTTAATCAAAATATTTAACACAATTTTACAAATATGTATATAACTTTACTACTTCGCTAAATGTGTTCCACAATGATCCGCCTGACGATCGACAATTAAAATTCCCGCAATTATTTTCATTATTCACTTCATGCCATTAAATATTACACACTTCGGGCCAATTATTTAACTCGCTACCTGCAGTTTTTACACAAACAGTGTGCAGCCTCGTCTCAAGATATGATATTCGTTGTAATTAAAGCCTAGATCAATCTAAATTTAATAAAGCACACAACTTTTTTTCTTTTCGCTCAACTGAAGCGTGTAAACTGATATCTTCGAGATAAAAGGAGAAAGACGCGTTCCCCGTACCCTCGATCATTAATGAGTTAATGATTATAAAATGTCTTTACATTGATTCGTGACTGCGCGTACCTCGTTAATTTAAATTGTTAAGGCAAACGAGTACAAATAATGCGACCGGGCCTACCTGCGATACTTTAGATCGATCGTTCGATAGGCCAATAAATACCGTTAAGCGCATCGTTCGACGCATACGCACATGACTGTATTTATTTTGATAATAAAGTGGCGTTAGGAACGACGGCCATAAAAAGATCGCACAGTCATCGACTGACAACGTACGCACTCGACTCGATAAGCGGTCACTTGATCGCATCACTACTGTGCGTCGTGGTGCTCGCTAGTGATGCGCCTATTCAGCGCCGATGACGCGATGACGGCGGGGATGACAGTATCACAACTAAACCGATCGCTCGCCGGAGAGCACTATATCAATCATTCCACAATCGTACCGCATGCCACTTAAATAAATTTATAACATATTAAGTACGTTGAAAATAAACACTTTACCGTTTATGATTTATTCGATGCGCCGATGAATTATGGACGTAGCTTATTAAAGTGTTCTAGAGCGGGAGGTCCGAATTTTTATCTCTTTTTTGTGGCAATTTCACGTGCCACCGCCACCGATAAACGTTTTATTGGAGTAATTAAAACGGACGATTAGCGTTTGTACGTGTTACTGGTGTTACATGTGCGAACGCATGATAAATGTGACATTTTACAACGTAATCGGTTAGCGATATTTTTATTGCACTATCACTACCTGTCACCCGGTGCTGATTTTGTTGTTTATGCAATAAAAATATTCCACTTCCATATTCGCACGCCGATATCATCGAACCCGCTCGTTGTTTGTGTAAATAAATAATTAATAGTAGACGGTCAGTTCCATGACACTGTCGTCTTATCGACGTCAGTTATCTTAGCGGGCCCCAAAGGTCGCAGTCGCTTGCAATATTACAGCTATAAATACAATTTAATTTCAATAATTAGTGTACAACGAAGTCTCTGACTGATAACGACCAATAAATATTGTTGTGCTGTTAAAAGTGAAACTTGCACGAACGCCCGTACAAAGTCACTTCCGCCCTCGCGATTGCCGTTTGACGTTAATGTCGGCCAAATACGTCGGCGTATTTTTAAATTGCATCCCACCGCAACGTGTCAACGCCTATTCAGCCTATTGTCCCAGAAAAAAGAAAAACCCACAAAGATTTTGCGGTATAATAAATTTATGAGAAAATTACACAGCCGTTGATTGTTGGTTTGTATCCAGATTACCTGTTTCACAAAGCCGAATTGATACCAAATGACTCCATTTACGAGGTCTTTTTTGTCCTCCAAATAATACCTCGTAGGTAGGTGTTATCCGGGGCACGTTGATTTGTATTATGTTATTATCGGAACAGGATAATGAAGTATTGGATAAACGTGGAGCCACTTTCTGCTTAATGCATGTTTATTAGTTAAATTTAAAAAGCTTTACACAAAATTTTGTACACGAAACTACAGCAATTTGAACTTTATTGACGTCGATATTTTCATATTCACGTTACTCTGCTATTACAGGGTATAAAGGTACTTTCACAAGCGGAGAGCAGTTGTTAAAAGTGTTTTAATCCCTATTAATTTTGTTTATGTTTTCAACATTCAAAAATGGAAGTCGCGTCTAACCGATGCGCTGCCGGGAACGAGCCGCTCTATTTTTAATCGTCCGATATCGGTAAGGCATGCCATGCATTATGGAAATTAATATAAAAACGTTGCAAATCGATTGTGGTTCGCCGATACGAGAGCTAATTTGCTCAGCGATCGAATTCGCATACAAACAGCTAACAAGCATCGAAGTTGGGAACGAAACGGTAATGCCGAGGAGAATGGCGCGTAAACAATCAATATGGCGACGCCTACACAATCCAATCATTGATTTACCGTTGTTAATCACGCTTTATAGTTATTAAATCATTATTCCGAAGAAATTGCCGCCACTGATTTACGGGACGCCATTTTGCGCGCGACATTTTAATATTCGAATGCGTTCGCGGGCTTTTTTTCTTTTTAATTCTGATGGGTAATGGAGGCAGGTGCGTCGGCACAAAGTTATTCGGCCGCGCATTCTCTCTTTCGTAATTTTCGTATGGTGACACTAAATGGGTTTTGTATATGGAATCCGATTGGGAGTCGTGGATTTTTATGAGTTTCGATTCTAGGGATGTTTGCGTGGATATGAAACGGCACCCGACCATGGGAAAACCGCAAACTGAGCCTGACTTTTTACGTCGAAAGCTTTGTTGTCGAGACAAAAACGTTGAAAGCATGGAACTACAATGTTGGAAACGATTGTTTTCGGATAATAACAAGTTAATAATGGCCAATAAGAACTTAAAAAGCCTGATGGGTTTTGTTCCAGTAGAGTCGTTGTCTGGATATCTTTCTTTTGTTCCTGTCATTGTAACATGGGAAGGTTACGAAGCAACAAAAACATTGTTAGTTCGTGGTCTTGGTATAACTAGGCTAAGCAGTTAGTGGTTAACAAAACCATTACTTTCGTGGAACCCAACCAATGCCATCCGTGGCTTTAATCATATTCATATTCTAGGAAAAATTTGTGATACACTGTTTAGTATCAGCCAGGTTATCATAATTATCTGTACTGTAAGGTCTGCAAAACAAGATTCCGGGAGCTTCTTGGCACAACTAAGAAACCTAGCCAGCCACCCTTACTAATATTTCATGGAGTTATTCTAGGAAGAATTTTATCAGTTCCAGTAATTTACTAAAAATAAGTAATCAGAGCTCACATCGGCCTATTTTACTAGTAGATACCCATCAATGGTGGAGTATGCTCTAGGCCACCTCAAAAGGCTCTCCTCTTTCTGCAATACCCGTGCTCAGATTTAAGTAATGAGCCGTTAATGTGTAGAAGTCAGCTTATCATCCTATATGGGTGAGGAAGTTACCTGTTTGCTAAAGACTGCAATATCCTCGTTGAAGGACTCGGAGGAGCAGACGTCTCCGCCCGCGACCCCGGGGTCTCGCGGCGTGCAGGTTGCCAGCTCACACTTCTCGAAGATCAACGCCAGCAGGGGGAAGAGGGGGTGCCTGTGAACAGAGAACTTCATAAATCCTTCTCTTTGGTTCGGAAGATGTGCTGAGGAGTTTTTTTCGCCATTTCCTCTCCTCCATGACAATCTTTTCGAAATGGTGGTGGATTAAACAAATTACATGCGTATGTGTATACCTAAATGTATACCTACATGTATACCTACATGAATTAATTATTTTGAATTTTGAACACTGTCCTGCAAAAGAGGATGAATTAGGAACCTAGCAGTCCTCAAAGGTAGATAATAAAAAAGAGACGAGACTGTCAGCGGATTGGATCTAGACTTCAAACCTTCAAACAAATATCATTGAGAGTTGATTATCATAAAACGTCGACGAACGCTCGTAAGTGAGACACAAAGAGGTGATTGTGAGATTGTCAAGACGTGACACTGATTCAATCACCGCCAGCCCGCGGGCACCGTGACGGGAGGAGCGGATACACAAACTTAAAAAGCATAGTACCCTTAAAAAAGATAATCAAAATTAGTCATTAAATGTGTAAAAAATCAAATGCAATAATGGATGGATGTAATATTTTATATATTTTTTTAATTACCACAACCGTATGACTGGAATTTTTTGTTATCAATAATAAAATAAAATATTGCTTTTAATAAAGTTTAATAGATTCATTAAAAATCTTATTTCATACGCCTATTGCGTCATTGTTTTGTGACATGTACAATACAAAAAAAATATAAGGTCACGGCACTCACAGCTGAGCGAAGGCCATAGAGTGGTTGGCTCATGGCGCATGCTGTGCCATGCTGGTACCATGAATAGACAAGTAAACTTAAACCCACATACAAATAACTTAAAATTAATCTATGGTCAGACCAATAATGAAATGTAGGTATAATAAACAGGGCGTGAGTGATCTAGACACGCGGAGCGTGTCAAGTCAATTTCTTAGCTAACAGAATTGACGAGCAGCACCGTGTGTAATATTACACGAACCATTTGGAGCCACTTTTGACCACCTCATAACTCAAAAACTATTCAACATAAACCTGTCAAATTTGGCTCATTTATTAAGACTTGCGAAATACATACGTCTTTCAAATTTCATTAACACATCTCAAACGGTTATTTAGATATTAACGTCCAAAAATCGAGAAATTTAACACTGACTGACCTATAGATCAAAACTATATCCAACTTCCAGGTGACCTAGAAAGTTAAAATTTGGCATGCAGATAGGTAGTAGGGTGAATACAAAGGAATAAATCTGAAAGTAGTAAATTTTTATCAATTTATGATAATTTTTCAAAAAATTGATTCTATTAGGAACACTTACTTAAAATACCTGAAATTTAAGAGTAGCGATCAAAATTGATGACATCTGGTCATTATGTGGATTCCAAGGTGAATATATAACGAAACATATCAGTTTTAGTACTTTCTGAAGCTTTCAACGGGAGGAAGATGTTCAGTGTCCCAAGTGCCTGTGAGAAGTGCACAGCACATATACATTTACGTGAAGATTAGTGGTTCATCAGGAGACGTTATTTCCAGTGTATTACGTCGTTTTATTTTAAATGTGTGAAAAATTATTTTTCTCTAATCTTGTATGGCGTGTACACCACAAAATTTTGTATTATTTCCGTAACTATACCAGTTTAAAGTAATTCGAAGTATTGTTTCAAAATTTATTGTTGCACGTTATGTCATCGAACACAAACTACTTATCTGTACTAATAGTATAAAGAGGAAAGATTTGATTGTTTGTTTGCATTGAATAGGCTCCGAAACTACTAAACCGATTTGAAAAATTCCTTCACTGTTGGAAAGCTACACTATCCCCGGGTGACATAGGCTATATTATATTTTCAATAAATTAGGGATCCTTAATAAAACTCCAATAACGTAACCCAAGGTGTAAAAAAATAAGAAAACCAAAGCAAAGCGAGGGCGGTCACTCGTAACTAATAAGAGTATAGTCGACTTTCGTATTTATTTCGATAGTATAATTGGGATTTAGTATTAATTATTATTTCAATATTTAGCGGACATCAATAGTGGAAGATCATTACTTATAAATAATGAAATAATAGGTACCGTATTTCAGACCACGGCGCACTAACTAATTAGTTGAAGAGCACTATAACAGTTCATGTATTAAAATTAATCAGTAACGTTATGAATAAGTACTTACTAATAATTTCTATACAAAAAGTAATGATATCCCATCAAAAACATAAATGTAAAGTGAGAGTCAATTTCAAAAAAAAAAAGAATTGAGATCTAAATGGGTGCCAATTTCTGTGTAGAAAAGCCTAAAATTTTAGTCACAAGAACATGTAATTCAAGCTTTACATTTGACTTGGCTAGTTTTCTTTAGTTAGCAACCAACAAACCAAATTAGAGAAGAGTGTCATAAGCCATCAACCTAACAGATTTGACGAAGCTAATTACATAGATATAATATAGCCTAGGTAGGTACGTGAAAACTAACCAAGTCAAATGTGGAGCTTCAATTACATGTTCTTGTGACTAAAATTTTAGGCTTTTCTACACAGAAATTGGCACCCATTTAGATCTCAATTCTTTTTTTTTTTGAAATTGACTCTCACTTTACATTTATGTTTTTGATGGGATTGAATTTTAATTTATCGCGCTCAATTAGCCAATACTGGTAGTTGTCAAGTGCCATTAAATATTAACTTAAATGTCTTACTCAACTTTATTAATACGTAATTAAAACAGTCATTGCAAGTCGAACCATAAGCTATAAAGTTAGAAAAAACAAAGGTGTGACCGGACTGGTTACATGTTAAGGATTGATTAATTATCTGTTGCGTTGACACTGACGTTAAACACCTGCATACCTGGATTAGGTAACCCATGTGTACGGTTATAGAAAATCTAGAAATAAACTTAATCCCTTGCATTCAGAAGGGTTCATTACCTTTTATATCCTACATATAATATGCATCTAACAAAACTACGGTCCATACCTTGAAATGTTCTTCTTCACACTACATCAAAATACTACTAAATGTATATTTGTTTATTTATTACTTGTAAAACATATACTTCTGCATAAATGTCATTCAAATTATTTTATTAGCTATCGCAACAATCTAATCGACACGAATACTTACTTTAGTTAGACTGAGAACATTCACTTGCAACTCTTGCAAGTCTTAAAACCAGCATTAGATGTTAAATATTTAGGTGTTAAATACTGATAAAATCAGGTCAATAACCCCTTTATTTTTGTTTCGTCTAATATTATAATTAGGAGTATAACATTTAACGATCATATAAGACTAGACATCGTAAAATGACGTCATTTGATTATGCTACCGATAAAGAAATTCTCTATTTTGTATTCTCTATGGACGTACGATTAATACTAAAGCTTCTTTGATGGCCTGTTCCTTTTCTTAATGTTGTAGGATTGTGTGGCCTTCTCCAAAGCATAAAGCAACTTATAAACTTACTATTAGCAAATTATGTGTATTATAAAATGTTAATAACCGACAAAGGAGCGGTCGAGCCACCTGATGATAAGTGGTTTTCGCCACTCTAGACAGAAACATTAAAAGCATCTTTGACGCGTTGCCGGTCTAGACGGAAGCGGGGATCCGGTTATTACAGAACCCCCGACATTGCAACCGGAACCCGTAAAAAACATTTCACGTATAAAAATTGAGCTATCTACGCGCTTGCGCTACTACATATATTAGGGTAATCTTGCTGTACATTTTCAGAATGAAAATTTTAGTATGTATTATTCCGAAAGTTCTAGACGTTGTAAAATTACACTAATACGTATACTCAATACTTTTATTTCATTAAATATGTAGTAACATGGTATATAATATAACACAGTTACATAACACATCCTTCACAATAATAACCCTAAAAGGTTGTTTGCGATTTTTTGGGTGGTGGACCAATTCATTTTATTTCCAAATATATTCTATTCCAATTAAAATTAAATCGTGTAATTAAATTAGATGGTGTTCCATTAAGTTATAGTTATAACCATTTAAACATATACCTATAGCAAGAAGCTCGTTTCAAGACTTCCTAGTTTACGGATCACCCACATCGTTCCCATCTGAACGAACGACCGTGACGTCCAGTATTAATTCTTTGTAAATTATCCTATACAAAACAACCAACGATGAAAAACAGCTAATTATGCATTGGGAACCAAACGACCATTCCGCTATTAGAAACACCTATGAAATATATTAAAATTGCAATAACTTGTGCAGTAAAACGCAGTTAAGAGGGAATTACGAGCGAACAAGCAGATTAAGATGCGATTAAATTTCGAACAATGCATGGAAGTATGTATTGGTAAGGGTACGGTCGTTGTGCGAGCGATAAATCTTGGGCTGAATATTCTAGACATATTGACGATTGACACTTATTGATTGAAGGTATGAACACCTTTAAGTTAAGCTGAAAGCCCAGTTAACGACGTCACCATTACTAAAGAAATGATCACGTGGTTAATATTGCTAAGTATCTTTGTCGTAGCATATTTATGAACGTGAGGCGCAGATGTAGTGTGTTGTGTCATTCAGCCCAGAATTATTATCATCAGCTGACCGTTTATTGACCTGTTATGCGTTGAACATCACTTATTTTATTCAAATGCTTATTTACGATTAGCTGCTGAATATGTATTGTTTTTTAAGTTTCAGCTTGGAGTTTTGATTATTTATAATTTGAAATAAATTATAATGTTGGTGTTATAACTATTATGATATTATATTGTTTATAGTTAACTTCAGAAACTTATTGCTCCTAATAAAAATCATAACCAAAAACAATAATAGTACAAATTTTTAAACAATGCAAAAGGGAATAAATAATATTTCATGTATGTAACTAAAAAATAAACATACTAACACGCAAAAAACCAATAACTTTACCAAAAAGAAACAATTTATCTCCCCGCTACCTCCGCTGCGTCCGCTCCGCCTGTCAACGTTCACAGTGTCCACACCCTGAACCACAGAAGCTCCTCAAACTTTTGATCAGATAACCGAAGATCTTTGTGAACAACTTGTAAGTGCTAAATATCACACTACGCTTATCTGTGATGCGATTGTGACAATTGTATGACATTTATGGCCGCCATATTACACTTTAACGACCATAAAATTAAGTGTGCTTACTACCAATGTTTATCTTTATTAACTGAGATATGTCCTAGCTACTCTAACACCACGTTGCTTCAGTTACTTCAGTGTGGATCAGGGTAGTGGTCAATATAACTAAATGCTACTAGGTACTACCAGCTGTTAGGATTCATAATACTAAGAATAATAATCTGAATTTTACCAAGAAAAAAATAACCGACTTCAAAATAACTCAAAAGCACTCGTCACATCTAGCTCAAATTTAAGTGGGAACACATGACAAGCACCAGCTTTCGATTAAAAAAAGAATCCTCAAAATCGGTTCACCCACTCCAAAGTTCTGCGGTAACAAACATAAAAAAACAGTCGAATTTAATACCTTCTCCTTTTTTGAAGTCGGTTAAAAATGTTGGGCTTTCAAACGAATTTAGGTACAGTACTATTTTACCCTCTAGAGTCTAGAGGCAAAGAATTAAAAAAATAGCGCATAAAAGGTAAAATGTTCAAGGAATAAGGACAAGGAATTTTAATTAAAAAAATTGAACGTCTGTAGGTAATAGTTATAGGTATTTCCCAACAGTTTCTTTGTAGAAATGACGCCATTTTTCGTTGCATAATTTTATTGTTATCAATAAAATTTACATAAATAAGTAATAATTGATATATTAAAATATAATAAAGTACCTAGTACATATAAAGGATCTTGTTTGTGTTAAAGTATTTTTTCATTTTACTTAATACAACATTATTATACAAATAATTTGTCTGTCCGTAACATAACTATCTAATTAAATTTACAATATAATACGTTGAAAATATATACCTACGTTTTATTCAAAATGTTACCTAACCCTTCAGTGCTCGGCCTAAAGGCAACAAATTATTATAATAGCTATAATATAAACAAATTATTATAATTATATAACATGTATAATAATGTAGAATGGTAATCCGTAAAGCACCTGCTACCGTTCGTGTTGTATCTGATAACCAGTGTAAACGGTGTTATCTTGACGAAAACACGATAATACCGATTTAAAACGATTAGCCGCTAAGTACGGTGTTTGTAATCGACATCGACCTTTGATTATAATTATTAAAAAATTGCGAACGAACGGCGGCCTGGCGCCATTTCTACAACTGTCACTCTGTATGTCACTGTCATAATTTCCCTCCAAAACTTGGTACTATCTACCTGCAAGGTATTTAGAAAAATACGAAAAAAAAACCTCGTGTATACTTGACCAGTAACAAAACTTTCATATTTTTAAGAAGTGAATGACACCTTGGATGAATCTTAGTTGTGTTGCTTACACTTCTCCCTGGACAAAGTTTTAGTACTCTTAAGCAATGTTTATGTAATGCTCAGTGCATCAACTTTAAATCCTGGCCCAATAATGGGACTATTTGCGCTGCATAGCTTATTTTGTTGGGTGCTAACATGGTTCCTCTCCTAAAACAAGTTGGGTGACTCTGACTATGGTAAATTTTAATACGAACGGCTTATTACATAAGGTATATATATAGGTATAAGTATAATAAAAAAAGTAATAAAATAATAAAGTAATAAAATATTATTTCATCATAATCATTAATTAATACAAGGCTATTAATTTTATAAACTGCTTCCACTGGAGGCGCACAGGACAGCTGCAAAATCAGATTAAATAACCCTATAATTATATGTAATTATTAATGATTTATAATTACCGTAAACAATTATAAATAACCGATTTGAGCGTTGATCTTCCTAGAATTTTTATATATGAATATTATCATAATTATATTAATTGCAAAAATACACTTGCGTTACTTATTATTTGGGGTTCGTGGAATGTTCCAGAATTTAGTAAAGATGCTGATGAAAAAAATATTCTTGTTAAACTATTCAGTGACACTTCTGATTTCTGTCCTTGTGTCTAATGTCCTTGTCTATGTTGTGTGTTGTCCATGGCTCACGACACAGGGAATCCTAGTGTGGGGCTATGAGTGTGAAGCGTTATTATTATTATTATTATTATTTGGATATAGGAATTTTAATTAAATACTATATTTTCTTAAAATATGACTTATTTTATTATATTGAATTTTAATTTTATATTTTAATATATCAATAAAATAGATCAACAAACTTACCTATATCAAACTAGACTTCTGTCAACCTAATTTTTAATTTTAATTATTGGCATGCAATTATAATTTTAGTCAATTTAATCACCACTTGGTGGGATTGTGGTCAAGCATTAACTTATTTGTGTAAAAAAAAATCAAAAACTACATAGAATATTGTCACTAACAAGCATGAATAGGAAATCGAATATAAATATTAGACTTCTTTCTGTTACCTGCAGCAACTTAATGTTGTTGATCTACCAGGAGTACCAGGTTGACATGACCTGACGTATCAGATTATGGTATGATATTCACGACTTGTAACTTTCTCTAATCAGCGCTGTGTTTACTACAGTAATATTAATTACAGTAGGTGCTCTAAATAAGTGATATGTTCACGTTATGACCAAAACAATGCACGACAACGCGTAAAACGAAGCAAACAAGCGCTTCCTACAATCTATACTAGCTAGTCGTCTTGCAGCCGATACAAATGTAAACAAACCATCTAAATAGTTTTCTAGGGTTTTCACCAACTGACATGAATTTGTACACCAAATGCGTTTTATTTAGACAAACTACTCTGTAGGCAAAATAGTACATTTATGTCTTTGTTTCAAAACTTTCAAATCGCTTTTTGGAAATAAGATTTTCATTGCAAAGTGTTTGAATGATGACAGCTTAGAATAATAATAAACATGACAGTGTTATTTAATTTTGTTTGTTTCCACATTTACTCCGGGTTTATAATTTTATTGTTATCGATCAATATGTATTTATTTAGAATTCACAAATACTGTAATGAGAATTTTGTCTAAATAAAACACATTTGGTGTACAAATTCATGTCAGTTGGTAAAAAACGCTAGAAAACGATTTTAATGGTTTGTTTATATTTGTTTCGGCTGCAAATCGATCCTACTATACTTGGAATCAGTAAAGCTAAGCACGACGTCTAAAGTGGAACGAAGCACGAAGCACAAAGCACGACACCTAAAGTAGAATTCACACGTTACCCCTCCACTCACCCATAGATCGCGTCCTTGTCGCGCTTGTGCACCAGGGGCTCGCCGGGCAGCGCGTGCGCGGGCGCCGCGGGCGGCGGGTAGTGCACGGGGGGCAGGTGCGGGTGCGTCAGCCGGTGCTCGTGGTACATCGCGCCGCCCTCCATGTAGCCCCCGCCGTGGAGGCTCTCGTCGTACTGGAAGGGGGGAAGTAGCAGGTTAGCTTGGTGGGTTTCAACTTTGAGAGGAAGTGTGTGTATGTGTGGGTAGATATGTGTGTGTGAGAGAAAAAGAGAGAGAGGGAGAGAGAGAGAGAGAGACCAATGAGAATGTGTAGATGATGAAATGAAATGCTAATATATAATTTTATGTTAATTGAAGTTAATGCATTTTGATGATGTTTTAATGCTCATTATTATTGTTGTTGTAGTTACTGTATTGTTGAACATAAAGGCAGTATGTATTGAAGTAGTTGCAGTTGTTACATTCAGGACATTGCCTGTCTAGAACTCATTTCACACACTGCTTCAGAAACCCTTGTCTACGGCGCGCGGGCGCGGGCGCGGGCGGTGGGAAGTGGGAACATCGCATTCCATTATTCCATAATAACCAGTGCTACATCAGTGTAAATAAAAATTGCAGCAAAAAATACCTACTTATACAATTAAAACTACAGATCAGATAGGAGAGACTCAAATAGATAACCTTATCTACCCTGCGTTGAATTACGTGCATTTAAATTTCTATAAATTATTTCGCAATTACGGAATGGAGAATTAAAACGTCAATTGTATGCAAGTGCAATTCAGTTAATAGCGAAATAACAAGACAACACGAGATATATCACTCCGCTACAGATAAGGTTTTTGCCCACAAAAAGAGGAACTAGCACTTATCAGTTAACGAACGAAAGCTAAAAAACCTAAGGCATTATACCACTCACGCGATCTAAAAAGACGTTAGCACCATTCACTTTACAATTAAAGTAATGAAAAAAAAACACCTAACGACTATTTCAATGAATATTCATTAAAAATAGCCAACTCATTGTATGATGGCTATCTTCCATCTTTGCCCATCAATTAAGTCCCTGGAGCTTTTAAAATATATTCCCGGGCTTTTAAGGAACTGGCGGGTTGAAAGGTGCGACTAAGCCGAGCTTTTGTTTCGTTGGCAATTAGCTTAATGTATTCTAGAAATGCGTTTTATTTCGTGTTTCGACGTTAATCGACTCCACGGAGATTTTAAGTGTCTATCTTTTTATATCTTTCGTGTGCTGACGCCATTGAGGACATTATAGGTTTCTCTATTTAAGGAGTCCTTTCACGCGTTCCAGTGGTAAAGAAAACAGTGAACTAAGCGCTCTGTTCTTGGCTCATTTTTAGACTTCCAGTAAGATCTAGGTAACATCTATAATATATAATTACCAACTGGTCTTTGGTGTCTTCAATTAGTTATTTACACGTGCTATTCTATATTATGTACGTAGTATTATTTGTGTGTAGGTATTTGAATTTATGAATTTTTGTATAGTGTTGTATTGTAAATAAGCAACTATTTAGTATTTTTTTAAATATTCTAGCTCTAGCTTCGCTTGATGTAGAGGTTAAGTTTAACCGCAAAGTTAATTTTTGCAGAGTTAAATGGATCCAAGTTACGGGTTATGTTTAACTGGCCAAACGTTATTTAGCTTTGTACTGTTAAATGTGCGCGTTATGAATAATGCATGAGGAATCTCTCTGTATTGTTGTCTGCCGAGAACCTACGAAATATAACCGTTCTTTATTTATTATTATTTTAAGTAATGACTTGTTGTTGCGAGAGCTGGTAGGGGGGAGGGGATAAATGTCTTCCACAGATGACGCTATGAGGGAAAATTTTATCATTGAAGCAGAGAAGGTATCAATTAAAAGTACTATTATAAGTACTATTATGTCTTTTGTGCTAAAAGAAAGAAAATAGGTTGTCATTTTTAGGGTTCCGTAGCCGAATGGCAAAAAACGGAACCCTTATGGATTCGTCATGTCTGTCTGTCTGTCCGTCCGTATGTCACAGCCACTTTTTTCCGAAACTATAAGAGCTATACCATTGAAACTTGGTAAGTAGATGTATTCTGTAAACCGCATTAAGATTTTCACACAAAAATATAAAAAAAAACAATAAATTTTGGGGTTCCCCATACTTAGAACAGTAACTCAAAAATGATTTTTTCATCAAACCCATACCTATGGATAACATATCTATGGATAGGTATTCAAAAATGATATTGAGGTTTCTAATATCATTTTTTTCTAAACTGAATAGTTTGCGCGAGAGACACTTCCAAAGTGGTAAAATGTGTGTCCCCAAACATCTAAAATAAGGGAATGATAAAACTGAAAAAAATATATGATGTACATTACTAAGCAAACTTCCAACGAAAATTGGTTTGTATGAGATCTAGTAAGTAGTTTTTTTTTAATACGTCATAAATCGTAAACCGCAAAAAACATTGATTAAAGTTACAACGAACTACAAGAACTTTCATATTATGTTACTTGCTGCTACGGAACCCTTCATGGGCGAGTCTGACTCGCACTTGGCCGCTTTTTTCAGATTATCTTAATTCGTTCTAAATGTTCAACTGTGTTTATATCAGCTGAAATCATATCTTTAATATTAGTAATCTTTATGTAATGAGTACTAAGAAATTTGATCGTATATATTGGTATTTGAATCCGTTACAATAAGTATCATTCATTAGAGAGGATTTACATAAAACGTCACAGAAATAAGTGAATTTAGCCATGAAAAGAAAATTAAAAACGTTACCCGTTGATTATTTTAAATATTATTCTTACGTATAATCCTTAATAATCATAGAAATACACAAAAACAGACGTTTCCGAGATATAAAACGTAATCACTTGATATAAAACCGTTGAACTCTAAGGTTAAGTTTACAATAAACAAAAATTTCACGGGTCAATAGTAATGATGTATTTGTTATCTGTGCCCGCGTAATAATATTCATAATTTACACTAAATTAAACGTTTACTGCTTAGATTAAAATGTTTTAATTATCATACCGAGATAGGACTGACAGTTTTATATATTTATGATATAATTATTTTATTGCATGGATTATTCTGATAACTGGGGAGAAAGGTTCTTGTTGATGACTTGTTGGACTGGAAGATGTTTTGATACCAACCACGTGGGTTGATGGTTGGTTTACTTCTCCTTTACTTTTGTCTGAGGGACAAAAATAATGTGCATGACAGTGACACCTTGCCCCCAAGTGATTCGTCTGCCTATTTATCATTAACATAAAGAAACCATTTTTACCTATTTCTTTTTTAACCAACTTCAAAAAAGGAGGAAATGTTCAATTCGACTGTATTATTTTTGTTTGTTACCTCAGAACTTTCGACTGGGTGAACCGATTTTGATGATTCTTTTTTTAATCCTATGCACCAGTGCTTATCATGTGGTCCCAGTTCCCACATAAAAAGCGAGATCTGGCGAGTAGTTTTTGAGTTATTTTAAAGTCAGATATTTTTTCCTTGATAAAATCACAGAAGAAATAATAGTACTTATAAATATGTAGTAAAATTCAGAACATTAGTCAGTCATTTGTTGTCAGTTGGTAACCGGTAGGTAGTGTCATGAAGCAGACAAAAAAATAATTAATCATTTACATTTCTGTTCTCGGTCTGGGTGTGAATGTCCTTGTCTAGTGTGTTGTCCATGGCACCCACGACACAGGGAATCCTAGTGTGGGGCTATGAGTGTGTAGCGTTAAAAAAAAAGGCGGAATATGGCGAACATAACAATTTAAAACTAAAACTGCAATTTTCGCCCAACAGTGCTTCACCTTCACCTCATATACAACATTGTAAAAATATTTGAAAGTTCAATATTAGTTTAAGTAAGTAACGTGTATTAAGAAGTATTTTAATCACAAAAATAGTCTACTCGATAAGTTCAAAATGGTTGAAATTAGAGATACTGCTCTTAAAAATACGTGCGATAGCTCATTCTGTTCGGAATGATGTCTAGAAAAATGTTTCGGAAGCGTTTACCAGCACGTAAAAAATTGCAAAAGTTATTGACAAAATAAAGTTGAAAAAAAAAAGTATTTTGTTTTTGGTAATCACTTCGAAACTATTAATATTTAAGAAATTTTAAAACAAGATTCTTAAAGTAGAGGAAATTTCCAAACAATGACTCGCGACTCTCGGAACTCTATCTCCATTATTTATAACTTTAATTTAACGCTGAAAATGGGTCTCCACGCTGCATTTTTAGGTTGCGCGTGCGGCGTCAAAACCGAGTTCGTCACACTCAATAATTTTTTAAGGTATTAATTATTAATTTAAAAAAATAAAAAAAATATGGTGTATTCGAAACACTTCAAAGAATTTGCTCCCGTAGGAAATTTTGCTTAAAGTTAATTTTTCAACAAGTTAGACGATTGTTAATTAACTAAATTTTCTCGAACTTCCATTTTCATTGTACATTAAAAAAAATGTTTAAGTAATTGTCCTATAAATTTTTCGCTTCGTGGAGCCCTTCTTATATACATGCTTAACGAGATCACGTCATAAAAGTTTAAAAAGTTTTAATACTTTGTGTATAATAATTTTATAAGTTGAACAAAAAATGAAAAATCCAAATAATATTATTGAAAATATTTTTTTCTCAATTTATTATTACATAATCGTTTTGGCATTCATAAAAGACATTTAATGACTTGAAAAAAAAAATTCCCTCATTTTTTATAATTTTTTTTTTATAAACAAATAGACTATTTCAATGCTTTCAAGAAAAAATTTCTTAATATCTTATTATTTACAAAACATTATGATTTTTGAAAAAAAAATTTTTTTCTTAATAATGATATTTAATTGTTTATAATTGTTTTTTAATATTTCTATTGTTTGAATAATTAGTTAATAATTTTTTTTTCTTAAAAATTATAATTAACCATCTTTAATAGAAATGTAAAAAAAAATTTTTTTTATCAACAATTTCATTGTTTTTTAATTTAACAATTTTTTATAAACAAATTCTCAACTTTTTTATATATTTTTTCTGAAACACCTAAAAATAAAAAAAACAACGATGTATAACAAAGTACAGATAAAAACATTTTTCAATTTTTTAATTTCGATTCGATAAAAAAAACGAAAAAATTGTTTGTTCAACTTATAAAATTATTATACACAAAGTATTAAAACTTTTTAAACTTTTATGACGTGATCTCGTTAAGCATGTATATAAGAAGGGCTCCACGAAGCGAAAAATTTATAGGACAATTACTTAAACATTTTTTTTAATGTACAATGAAAATGGAAGTTCGAGAAAATTTAGTTAATTAACAATCGTCTAACTTGTTGAAAAATTAACTTTAAGCAAAATTTCCTACGGGAGCAAATTCTTTGAAGTGTTTCGAATACACCATATTTTTTTTATTTTTTTAAATTAATAATTAATACCTTAAAAAATTATTGAGTGTGACGAACTCGGTTTTGACGCCGCACGCGCAACCTAAAAATGCAGCGTGGAGACCCATTTTCAGCGTTAAATTAAAGTTATAAATAATGGAGATAGAGTTCCGAGAGTCGCGAGTCATTGTTTGGAAATTTCCTCTACTTTAAGAATCTTGTTTTAAAATTTCTTAAATATTAATAGTTTCGAAGTGATTACCAAAAACAAAATACTTTTTTTTTTCAACTTTATTTTGTCAATAACTTTTGCAATTTTTTACGTGCTGGTAAACGCTTCCGAAACATTTTTCTAGACATCATTCCGAACAGAATGAGCTATCGCACGTATTTTTAAGAGCAGTATCTCTAATTTCAACCATTTTGAACTTATCGAGTAGACTAAAAGACAGAGGGCCGACCGTAATGGCGCATGGCGGTCGTATCGAGGCAGAAATCGCGTCGTCACCGTTTTTGATGGCGGGCTCGCCACTTCAACTGACAGCCATTTTGAAATATAAAGCAATGGCCTGATATATTTATTGCGGTGTCAGGATTTCAAAATGTACACGCCGTAATTATTTTAAGGAAGAAATTGATGCAATATGTCTGTGTAGTCCGTCAGCATTAGGTTCGTTGACAAGAGGTCCGTAAGATTGAGGTCGGCAGAATCGGTATCTGTGTATTTTATGTCATGTTTTTATATTTTTTATTTTATGTATATAACTTAATTTAGTTATTTATTCGAGGCCAGTGAATAAAATTCTACGATTACAAAGTCGACGTCACCATTGGTTACCTGATCCCCATGTACCCATTGTGCTCGTTCCACCATGAACACAAGCTTTATAAGGCTGCGTCCACTTCCTACTTCTATGCCTTACCCCATTAATGTGCCTCTAACATAGACTAAAACGTTCAATGTTAAACGGGAATTAAATTTGATATATTAAACAACGTACCTTATTAGTCTGTTAGTTGTTACTTACTATGTAGATAAACGTGTTGGATGTTGAAAATCAACAAAAATTTGTAATTAAAAAAATGGCTAAGTGCGAATTGAACTCGTGCACGAAGGATTCTATCAAATATTTGATACAATAATAAGGTTCTTGTAATGTACGAGGAGCTCCTTGAATTTTTTTTTAGCTGTTTGTAGTTTTAGTGACTAATATTATTATAGTGTTTTTATTACGGTTCAAAAGATGCAGCGTTTTGACATGCGGTCCCGTCTGCACCCTTTGGGTACCGAGCCCTAAATAGAGGTCACATCATCGATGGGTACCTATCCGGTTCGTTCCCCACACTTTTTCTATCCTACTAACGGAATAAAACTATAAACTATAAAAGGGATCTCTCTAGCTATACGCTGCTCTGTGCAGGCTCACCATACAGGTATTACCATTGGACTGTTACAAACGATGTAATTATTGAATTATTACGTCTTTCATGCGCAAACACTCGGCATTTCTTTACAACCATACGGGCTGATGTAACCTAGATTAGGTGCTTGTTGATAAAAATAATCATTTACATAATACCTGGGACAAAACGTAGACATTACTTTTTTAAAATAGCCGACATGGACGTAGGTAAGCTAACGGATGGTATGGACATCAGCGACACCAAAGGCATCACAGGTGCGCTGCTGGCATAAGGCATAATAATGCTGCTGGCATAAGGCATAATAAGGCTGGAATAATGGCAAAGTCAATATTATTTTTTAAGTTTGTAGACTTCAGTAACTGAACAAAATATGCTGCATGTTGTTTTTTTTTTCAGAATGATTTTCCATATTCAAGGTCATGTTAATCTTATTAGGCATTTCTGCTTAAAATTTTAGAAGAACTGAACTGATATTAATTCAGCAGACTACAAAAAGCAGTTCTAAAACAAAGGGAAAGCTCGTTTAGCTATCGATACGTCATTAAATAATTAAACACGCATCATTTCCCAGTAACAGTAGCTAGGGCACAACCTAGTAATCTAACAACCCTTCCGTTTGCTCCCTAGACCCTAGTCCTTACTTAGGTATTAGCAAATTATATACCACAGGTCAGGGCGTAGAATAAATTTTTTTTTACAAATGTCTCTAAGCAAATTTTAAATGAGAAAACTGGAGTTTTTACTATGAGTATCGGTCTTTATCTATTTTTAGTATGTTCCTAAAACTTACTAAAATAGAGGCTAATTTATGCTACGCTAAAAATATTGTTTAATAAGGAATTATTGGATTGACGATACGACTCGAAGTTTTGGAAATTTTATAAAATGTGTCTAATGTTGCAAAGGTAAGTAGATACAAATCTAATTAAATTAAATTAAATAATGCCGTTTTAGATGGTAATATTTTATACACAGAGTTTTAAGGCATAGTAACTAAGGGAACTTTTAATATAAAATACAAAATAAAACAACAATAATCTAACAAAATCACATGCTTATTGTTAAATAAAACACATCAGTAATTTGTTCGATGATACAATAAAACTAAATAGTAACAATAAATAACGGAGATTAAGTTAATATAGCTACTGCTTACACAGATTATGAATAAGAATATTTAAATCTCAAACATAAAATATGATAGTATTTATAAAGTATTTATATCCTTGCACACCCTGACACAGAACTTTATAGTAATGCAAGAAGGTGCATTTACTGAGAAGTAATTTATAAGCAAATCTTAAGTACCACAGTGTAACCCACAGATAGAGGTTTGAGCCGGTGGCATTGAACAAACTTGACTATTACAGGAAATTAATTTAATAATTGTATATTAACCTTTCGGCCGATTACGTGGGTGTTAGGGCAACTTTTTTTAAAGCAAAATAATAAAGAGCTAATTTAACTAAAGGGGATTTAGTGTTCAATAGGATTTACTGAATTATTTATGGCCAGTCGCAATGAGATAAATGTTTTTCTTGCGTGGAATAGGTTACTTTGCATTGTAATTTGTAATCAATTAACTATATTTCTAAGCATTGTGTAAACGCAACATTTACAAAGCTTGAAATTATTCACGTTTACTTACTTAAATTGGTCAAAACACAAATCCATACATATTTTGAATTATAGCGACCTTTGTGAATACAATAGCGACCCAGTTAAACAGTCATATTAATGACCGCACGATTTAAAATCGCAGCACGAGATTACAAGCCGCACGACAATAATCGCAGTAGTAAAAGTCGCCTTAAATCATAATTACTTATTTAACTACACACTCGCGAGAATCAAACTGTGTTATTGGTGCCGGGTAATTATTGGAAATTAAACTCTATTACATAGTCATAAAGCTCTCTGTAACGTAATTAAACATGGAATTATGGACGTGCATATAATTTTGTCATACAACAATTATTAGTCTTGTGGGGATAAGTTAAGGATGTACATTGGTCGCGACAGGTTTTCGGTTTGCGCGCGCAATATTAAAATGGCGGCGCGTTAGGTATTTTTATTGGATCTGTCGAAACAATGGGTGAGGCTGTACACTGTACAGTGTAGTGTACGGGCAGGGCAACGGGCAGTGCGGGCGCGACGCGTTGCGTTGTAAATAAGATTTTATAAAGACGGACGTTTTATTACGTTGTAAATGTAAGGAACACGCCGTGCTCGATACGCCCAATAAAATAGGCGCGTACATAAATATACGCATTAAATGTTATGACAGGTACTTCTTTTACTGAGTGTTTCAAATTTTTAATTGAAATTGGTATGATGAACAATTATGTTACTGAAGACGTGTTTTAAATTTTTTATATTACCTAATTATAATAATATGATTATATTCATTTTTAATTAAGTATTATTCAATCAATATGCCAAATCAAGCTTGAATGAGTGGCAACTAGTAGAAGAGGCGTCTGAACTGTATGATTATGAACTAGGTATATTTGTTTATTTACTATTAAACTCAGGCCACAAATATCCATTCAAAATATTTTATCGTGTATAAACAGGCCAGGTAATGACGTCACGACCATAACCCACGAGCGGTACATCTCTTGTGTGGTGTGACCACCGCCACCGCCGTGACACAATTTCTGGAGCACTTACGTCATTCAATTTGTAGGCGGTTGACATTACCTACATGTGTCGCGCTACAAAAACAACACTCGAGCCAGAATCATTCTCAGCGAATACAAATTCTAATCTATCGAGAATAGACATATTAACATGCGGCCGTCGCGAGTAGACTGTATAAAAATATTTTCCCATAAATTTTTAGGTCAGTGCCGAATCACATTCCGTCACGTATGAAGGGATAGGGGTAATTAAAATTCTGTAATGATCACACTGACACCTCTGCTAGAGGCGAACCGGTATTAGCCATACTTCCAGCATTATTCACCCATGTTCGGAAACAAAAACGCGTGTCAACTCATGACAATGTGATGGATATCGTAATATCGCATAAACGAAACGGAGATGTATAGAAAAAATATCTTATTTTAATAACACACGGAGCTATCCTCGCTTAGGCGCTAAGCTGTCTTGTCCCGAAAAGAATACACCTAATCATTAAATATTTCGAAAATATGTAATGACTACCTTTTGACGTCTTGAAAGCCGGTTCCGAAATGAAATGATACGTTTTAAAAATGGAATCGCTCCGTCCCGCCTTTTTTACTCCGAGATAACCTTTAGTCCATTTGGTTCGCCATAACGAAAAAATAAGCATCGTACGTTTTAATTTTTTTAAATGACATTCTTGTGGTTTTTTCTCGCTGGGAATCTTTACTGAGTAATAAGTTCCATTGGGCGGGCCGGTTTTTGCGATCTGTATGGTTTCTCGGATTCGTTTCTTTATGTTTCGATATGATTAAATTTTGACTGTCGGGTACGTGGGCCCGGAGACCCGGAGCGGACATAAGTCACGCCGTCAAGCTGATGAGTTCAGAACCCCGTTGCGCTAATTAAAGCCCATGGATTAATCGCTTCAGTTATTCAAATTTCGCTGTGATTACGCCCGCTGGGTCAGTTTTTTACCATCCGAGATTAGTGCTTCGGTTCCGAGAACGGAAAAGTCAATTCCTAACAATAATTAAAATGCTCAACTGGTCAAATGTTGGATTTCGTCAGCGCATCTCAACGACGACATGGCTTTGTGTTATGTAAAAAACAGAGCTAAAAGGGAAGGTTTTCGAATGCAGACGGTTGGGGAAGACAGGCCCGTCACTTGTACCCGACACGGGGTGGGACACGACGAACACCACCCTTAACCAGCGCCGTCTCCTTCCGACCCGTGCTCCCGGCCGTAACCCCGTCCTTGTCTCTGTCATCTGGCGACGCGCTCACATCGCACGCCCAGAACAACACTGTATTATGTCGAAAAATCTCAAAATCGACTTTTTTATATATTTGAATCGGCAAAAATTTGCCGCGCATACCAATAAGACATGCGTATTTTTACTTACAAAAATGACTAAGATTTGGCGTGCTAACTCTCTATTGGTGACGACGCGCTGTCAGAGTCATACCGAGAATACAAAACTATTTCCAGTTGCAACTTGTCCACTTTGGTGAACAGCACACAGATCATTTATTCAACAGTGAATTATTTTCTGATATTTCGGTGTTTTTGAATGTAGCATAAAAATACTTTTAATTATTTCATTTTAACTCATTGTTGGTGAATGTGATTATGCAACGTGTTTGCTACTATTCCTAAATACTACTCTGTTGGTGACGAAGGTATGTTAATTGTTTTGTATTATTCCAGAATAGTTCAGTATTGTTCGTAAAAAGTGAAATGAAACACTATTGATGGTATATATCAGTTGCGTCTTAATTCCCTTTAAAGTCATATTTTTTTATTTCTTTATATTCAGAATTGTTGCTTACATTATGAATTAAAATAAATATATTTACAAATTATATTGTTCTTCATTTATTAGAAGTAATAATTTTATTTCGAGATAATGCACTGTTGTTGAATTAATTTTAATTTGTGATTGTTATTTCCCAGATGTCTGGTCATGGTCTCCTATTACTTAAAAAGGCAATGGAAGCAGCCACAGATGAAATCAGACCTCCTACTCAACAAAGCTACGTGGAAAAATGTGCCGAAAATACGATCGTTGCGGGATCAATTGATGAAACACAAGCAGTGGTAGCATCGGCCGATCAAGCGTCAGAGAGGGAGCGATTTTATCTGATCATAGTCATGAAGAAGAAGATATTATTGACGATTCGGATACTGATCCTACTTTTTTGTGCCTACAAAACAAAAACCACGACCTCTCGTAGTGCCTAGAAGAGTTTCTTCTTCTTCCTCCTCTAGACACTTCATCAGACTCCAACTCCTCATCGTCAAGCTCCAACAGCTCGCATGGTTCATCTGATAATTAAATTGATACACTGGGTCTTTTTAAGGCAAATATTCAACGTTATTTCAATTCTAAACCGACAGATGCACCTTTAACTTTTTCTGTTATTGACATTGCCCCACCAGTGAGTGAACCCGAATTATGTAAGAAGAGAATTCGCAACCCCGTAGGGTGACCGCAACCTGACCGTAGTCAGGAAATCTAAAATTGCCAAGACATTGAGGAATTCAGGCGAAGCGTATGTTTCTTTAACTAATCCTACAAAAGTAAGCGCTGAGCGTCAAATCGTTTAAGGCGCTATAAACATTAAGACAACCTCTATAAAAACAACCTCTAACTGAAAAAAACATAAACATGTACATCATGTAGGCATCATTAAATAAATATTTAACACTAGCTGTCATGGCGAACTTCGTATCGCCTAATAATCAGTGAATTTACTTTGTTGTTACTTTTAACTTTTATAGTTTTCGTTGGTTTAACAAATCAGAGACCATTAAATTCCTCCCCCTCCCCCTCCTTGGTTACTACTACTTGAAATAAGTCGTTTTAGTGTTTAGTAATTGACAATTGAAACTTTATTTTTTTAGTTTTATATTTTCGTAATGTGCCATAAATGACAAGCTTGGAAATCCCAAGATACGATTTTATTCAGAGAAGATTTGTGAATTTTTTTTTGTGTCTGTTATTTTATACGCGCAATTAATACATAATATAAGTCCAACACGAGTACTGTTTTATATTAAAAAATAAGCATCTACTGACATTGAGTAACATTATGTCTTTTATCTCATTTTTGATAAGTTTATTCCTGAAAAAAAAAACAAATGGGTCATTATTGCATATTGGATCTCAATAAAAACACAGTAGAATAATGTGCATTATTTCAGAATCAATCAGTAAAAAGGATGTAACTCTAAATAATTCTTTTTTATTTTGGTCAGTCATTCCATAACAGTGAATTAAGTAAAAAAATATTTTTTTTTCCTTTCTAAACATGTTTTTGGTCTACTGAACGATATCATGTCAATACGCATTGGATTCTTTACAATATATGTTCAGAAAATTCTGCATAAGTTACCATAACCTGAGATAATGGTTTTTCATCGATTGTGAAAAATTAGATATTTTGACTTAGTGCAGTGTTGTTCTGGGTGTGCGACATGTCTGGGGCTACCAGGAGCGATTCGTAACAGTGAATAATGTATTTGAACTGCTAACAATGCTTAATAATAATATGGGCCGTCGCAACACTCATTGCCCCACGTAATACACGTAATTCTCATAGATGTTATTGAGTTCCACAAAAACTACATCGCGCGGTCGAGAGCAACGCGAGTAGCGGTCATTAAGGTGCGTTCCTATGTATTTTTTAAATCGATAGCGGTAAATCAAGCATCGTTAGACCTTCCGCGACGCTCGCATCGAATTTTACTGCTCGACCCATACGTAATACGACCGTAAAACTTAGAAAATTCTTTTTATATTACCTATGACGCTGACGAATTGAGATGTCCCGGCGGCGCATGGGCCGTCACGTCGGCGGAGATCGTTCAAACTTACCAGCGTAACAGCGTCATAGCGGGCGCTAGTCATAAATTCTGTTTCATTCATGATCCCATACGAGAGCGATGCGATGCGTTTGTTTCTCGACCATAAATACTAATAAAACGGCCTCGTTACGGGGACGGATCGAAAATCGGGCACACGACTTCTTAACGACACCTATTAGGGATCTTCTGTCTGGTCGATTTAATTGAAAAATTGTATCCAGAGCGTTGCAAGAGTCGGATCCGAGTCCCGCGCCGGATGCGGGCCCAGACGTCCATTATCCCATTTGCTCATCCGCATGGGGACACCGCTCCGCCGACGCAACACTACACGTGTCAATAGACCAATCCACCACCGAGCCGGTAACCGCTCGGTGCCCACTCGTCACCCGCTCGTCACCCGGTGTGTGACTCTGTGGTACCGGCGCAGAGCATGGTCGTCCCCAAAGTTCTATATTTGAAAACTTAGGCCCGCGGCACGCTAACCGACATGCCTGATGCCGGCCGCGACCCGGACTCTCAAACATTTCAATATCCATTCCCGCGCTAGAGTGTTCTACAAAAATAGATCGTCGAGCTATGTTCGAAGCACGGATTCGATTCGCGAGCAGATTTATGGCTAACGTACGTTTTAAGGCGAATGAAAGTTTTACTTCCCCGTGCGCTTTTAATTCGTTCTATTTGAAAACCACCAGGAGCGCATAAATCGCGCCAGCTGATTTTGAGTGTCGCTATCGTGGCCCCATTCGTCGGTCGATCGTCGATTGTTTATCGGTGGAATTAATTTTAATAGACCGTTAACCCCGGCCTGAGATTAGGTTTACAAATTGAATGTAGTGTATTTATGTGTAATTTCTGCGCACACGAGACATTATCTGTGGCGTAATGTAAACAGGGGGGTCAATAGCTGGCCCGTGAACCGCGATAGTGGGATGAACCCGTTATCGGGTGCAACGGGCCGGGCCGGGCCGGACGACTTCACTCTCAGTCAGATTTCACGTAAATATACCTCGTTAAGATAACGATTTCCTTTCGACGCGACGATCGTCTCCTTTTTGCTTTTACTACAAGAAATAAGTACCTACTTAAAGGATTTTCTTGTCTGAATTAAAGTCGGATAATTTATGGGCCTCCTCCAATCTGAGGACGCTAAGTAGGTGTCTGAATGCGCCGTGTAGGTTTATTCCACTCAATTTGAACGCTACAGCCAAATAAAATATTTATTATTATTTGCGATTGTGCAATTGATCCATTTTAGTTTTAAAACTTACATGGATCTTATTGTTTAGGTATAGTGTTTGGGTCCTTTTAGTCACTGATACATTTGTATTATAATAGTCCACAATAAACTAGATATAGGTTATCTCGTATTGTATATCTTGTATTGTAAATTCTGTAAACTTTTTTTTGTAAAATGCACGTTTGTTTAAGAATAATTTTTAGTCATAGCAACTATTAAGATTCCAAAATTAAACAAAATCGCTAAATCAAATGCAAGCAGTCTGTCATATTCAAATTTCAAAACCACAGATAAAAAATTACAAAAAATAAAAAAAAACCCGCATCATAAATAACGTTGACAGAGCTGCCCACGCGCGCCTTATTACCGTCCGTCCGTCTGTCCGTCCGTTCGTTACCTCTATTGTGAGTGTGAATGCGAGATTAGCCACAGCGCGTCGTGATTGACTATTTAGTGCAGTGGTTCTTAACCTATGGCTCGCGGTCCACTGGTGGTGTGGAAACATGCGAAGCGGACCGCGAAGCCTTCCTAAAAATATTAATTAAATATAAAGTGACTGTAATATAAAATTTCACTTAATAAGAGACAAAAAATATCGATGGCTTCCAAAAAATTAAACAGATACTTATATTATACTATATTCTGTAACAGCTTGCTTTATTTATGTAAACGTATATTTAATTATTGAGTTTAACGAATGAGACATAGTTGAGTAGTGAGTAGTAGAGATAGGTAGTCCATGGCAAGACAGAAATAATTGGACGTAGTTCCAGAAAAATGTCCAATAATTATGACACTTGGTCCCTCATCCCTAAAATGTTAAGTACCACTGCGTGGCTCTATGACCAATACTGGAGCTGTTGTTACACGAGCGGTTTCAACATGTCTTACGAGACGATGATGTGAGACATTGGTCAAGTAGGGACTGATGACAGGCACTGGTGGAACACCAGAGTGGGACTGATGACGTCACTCCCAGCTGTAATGGTCATTGCCCCTGTCTGTGAGACCGCGAACCCAAGAATTGACACTTTACGAGACAATCTATTGAGGAGATACACTGATAATAATCTAAGATACTTTTTTTATCTTCATTACTGTTTTTTTATCTTTTAAAACGACAATTTGCGCCTACCTTACCATTTCACCAGCACCCAGGGCTGACTGGTAGAGAATGCCATTAGGCATTAAGTTTTGCCCTAGCTTAAGGTGTTGCAAAAATTAAATAAATAAATAAATAAGATATGATCATTGATCCATCTACAATGAGAACACAATCCAGTTTTGCAGAATATCCTGAAGTTGCCTGGTTAAAAAGTCTGCCCTGGACTAAATGGAAACACCAATAATTGATATACAGTATAAAGGATACAAAGAGCGCTAGGGAATTTATATCAATACATAAAATATAGACATACACATATACACACTAGCTGTTTCCCACGGATTCACCCGCGTTAATTTGTGGAAAAAACTAACTACTAAAACATACCTATGATGTTATGTAGCCTATAGCCTTCCTTGATAAATGGACTATCAAACACAAAAGAAATTTTCCAATTCGATCCAGTAGTTCCTGAGATTAGCGCGTTCAACCAAACAAACTCTTCAGCTTTATAATATTAGCATAGAAGAAATAATTGTAGGTACTTACTGATATTAGTATACATATGTATAGATATGAGTAATTGAAATTGCGTAAGGAGTACTTAATTGATATTAGAAAACAATATTTTGCTCGAAGCCTCGAAGTAATTAATAGGTAATGATTGATAATAGCAATTCATAGGAAATTATTCCTAACTAATACCTACTACTTAATTTCGTGGGAATTTATTATGACGTTCAATATCTACGCTGTAATAAAAAACGGGCAAGTGCGTGTCAGGCCACGCGCAATGTAGAGTTCCGAAGTAGTAAGTTTATCGACTATTACTCATTAAACTTAAATGCTAACATAGCCGTGATAGTTTTCCTTGTAAATTCATCATAGAACCTATTTTTGAGAATTTTTCAGGGACTGAATTACCCAAAAATAAAGGTACCTTTAAATTTCGGTATGACGTCATACCGTTAAATAAGGGTTACCGAAATATTTCGGTACCCTTTTATTTTTCGGTAGCAGAATTTTTAAGGTTGGAAATTCATACCGGTATTATTTCGGTAAGAGTACCTTAAACCTTTATAAATGTTTCGGTAGCAATACCTTAACCTTTATATAGGGGTTAAATACGGGTTTTCTTTGATGCACCGCCTCGCGTTCAGTTGAGGTGAGGCCCTGATTGCACAGTATTATGATTCAGTTTTGATTTTTAATTTTTATATCCGATCGGAAGGACACGACCTACTTAAGGTTTTCTTATCTTACTTCTATAAGGTTTTCTTTCGTTCTTCTGACGCGTGTCGTTCTTCTATACTACACACGTCAAATATAGTTTGAGATCACTTTGAAAATACGAAATCTTTTTTTTTCTATCTATACTAATATTATAAAGAGGAAAGCTTTGTATTTTTATATTTTTGTATTTTTGTATTTTTGTATGTTTGCAACGAATAAACTCAAAAACTACTGAACCGATTTTCAAAATTCTTTCACCATTAGAATGCTACATTATTCATGAGTAACATAGGCTATATTTATTACTAGAAAAAATTAGGGATCCTTGCTAAAACATCAGTAACGTGAACCAAAGTGTGAAAAAATTTGCTTAAAAATTTCTTTCATCGCATACGCTGCGGAAACTATTGATGATAGAACAAAAAAATGTTCTACAATATTGTAGAACATATCAATATCTACAAAAAACCTCGCGATACTATATGTCCAACTATTGTCGTTATGTCACTATAACCACTTTTTACATTTTAAAAGTTAATAAAAAAGATGACCAAAATCAGATCATGAAAACCATACCTTCGTATTAATCCTTATCCAAATAAATCATTTCATATTCAAAACTGTTTCAATACCTATAGATAACTTTTTGAATTACTCAAATCGGACATTCCATTCGGAAGATATTACGTAGTAAAGAAACTACGTGACAACGTGATTGTACGAGTAGTACAATCATCACCGGCCCCGCGGCCGGACAGGCTCGCGCATGTTCCGCGGATCCCGATTATGTAACACGGGGAGGGGAGGGGAGTGGAGTGGGAGCGGGAGCGAAGCGGGAGCGGGAGCGGGAGCGGGAGCGGGAGCGGGAGCGGGAGCGGGAGCGGGAGCGAGAGCGAGAGCGGGAGCGGGAGCGGGAGCGGGAGCGGGAGCGGGAGCGGGAGCGGGAGCGGGAGCGGGAGCGGGAGCGGGAGAGGGAGAGGGAGTGGAAGAGAGAGAGGGGGAGGAGGAGGGGGATGGGGAAGGGGGAGGGAGAGGGGGAGAGGGAGAGTGAGAGGGAGGACACGGAATTAAGAACGGCTGTACCGATTTTAATGATCTCTGATTTGTTACATTCTTAGGCGATACGAAGTTCGCCGGGTCAGCTAGTGTTAGAATAAAACGTTTTCTCTTTTTCTTCTAAGATTCGACATTTAAAAATTAAATCTTTTAATAACAGAATAATTTAAAATATCAAGTGTTTATCGGTATAAAAATAGATCAAATCCTTGTTTACGCATTCATTCAAAAATCTGACCAACTTTATTCAAGCGTTTTTTCTGACTTTTCGAAGGAGTTAATTCAAAAAGATGCCGAGGGGATTATATGAAGTTTTACGAGCAAGAATTGTTACTTCGGGGGAAGAATGATATTCTACGAGAGAAATAGCACGCAGAGTGGCTGAAGGCCAAACCTGAGTCGTGAATACGTTATGGAGGTATCGCAGCGTGGATAACTTTGCTGATCAACCTCGCAGTGGTCGGCCAACTGTTCTTACTGCTGCTCAGAAGCGTTACATCAGATTGCTGACTGCCCGAAACCCAACAATCAATGCCATTAAAATAAGAGTTGAGTTGCGGGCTGCTATTGGCCTAGAAATTAGCACTCAAACCATCAGAAATTGCTTACACCAGGTTGGATTACGAGCAAGGAGATACTGGCAAGCACCCCTGAACTCACAGCAACGACAGCGACGCAGATTGCAGTGGGTTAGACTCCGCCAAAATGAAGAAGACGACGAGGAAATCATTTGGCGGAATTGTCTCTTTGTTGAAGAGTCCAGAATTAGCACTCGTCATAGTTTGATCTCGTTCAAATTTATGTGGAACCACATGACAAGCACCTCCTTTCGATTAAAAAAAGAATCATCGAAATCTGTTCACCCAGTCGAAAGTTCTGAGAGGTAACAAACATAAAAAAATACAGTCGAATTGAGAACCTCCTCTTTTTTTTGAATTAGGTTAAAAAATAAAAAATAATTTAATTTTTTTATTTCAAAAAATGTACCTTTTTTTAAAAAGATGTTACGTAAGCAACATTCTTTTAAAAAAGTAAAATTAAAAAAAAAACATCTTTTGCTAGTGATCTCAAACTTTATTTGATGTGTGTAACTAGTCCAGCCATAAGTTCTGTTACAAATGAAAATGCTTTTTTTATATGAAGTATTAATATTAATGAAATTTATACCTACATATTTATTAAAGTCTCAGCAAAATATAAAAAATGTTCTATTCGAAATGGCCACCTTTGGCTTATAAACAGGCCTTTAATCTGTTTGGCCACGAATCTATGGATTTACGCACTGTTTCCAAGGGAAATTTCGCCACTGCTTGCTCCAAAGATTTTTTAAGAGACTCAATTACGCCGTATCGTTTAGAGCAGGCCATGTCCTCTAAAACTGACCATAATTTGAAGTCTAAAGGGTTGAGGTCTGGGTTAGATGAGGGCCAGTCTTCAGCTCTTATAAAGTCCGGAACATTGGTTTCAAGCCAGGCTTGGGTAGTTCGTGCCTTGTGACCAGGTGCAGAGTCCTGTTGGAAAGTCCACGGTATATTTTTAAAAAAAGTATTGCTGAGAGGTTTCACAACATGATCTAAGACTGTATCTTGATACACTTTGGCTGAAGTTTTCACTCCTTTTTCACAAAAATGCAGTTTTGTGACTCCTTGATGAGACACGCCCCACCAAACCATCACTGACGCAGGATGATGACCACGTTGTACCTTCCCGACCACTTGAGCAGCTTCTTTAGAACTGTGAGCGTACACTTTATCATTTTGCTTATTGTAGTGTTCTTCAATCGTGAAATTTTTTTCATCGGTAAAGAGGATATTTCTGTGCCTTTCACCTGCGTATCGCGACAGAAGGCGTTTTGATCGATCCACTCTCTTTAATTGTAAAGATTGATTTAGGGCATGTCCTGTATATCGACGAGGTAGTGTAACGTGGTAACGTGGTGAACAACGTGGGCAGAAATTATGTAACACCAAGTCCCCATGGTCGCAGGGTCGAAGTATTTCAAGACCCACCCCAGTGGTAGAGCTCAGGTTCTCTCAGAACAAACTCTCGGTCTTATGAGGGATCGACGAGAACTATGTGTGCAGTCTCTAACCTCTATGAGGGAATACCGTCGGGCGTCGGCTCAATGAACAGATCTCCAAGTGCAGGTGATGCGATTTGCGAAAATACAACGCAAATCGTGTAAAAAACACAATTGAGCCAAACTAGGGCTTCAAAGTGTTCGCCAGGGATCTATCTATTGATCAAAGTCAGCTTACGAGGTTGACGACCGAGTCCAGCACCATGGTTTCGTCGAAACCGGAAGTTCTGAGAGATACTACGGACGGTTGTATGCCTCCTCTCAAGCTCCACCTCCCCGCGAGGAGAGCGACAAGCGAGCTAAACTGACCCGATACTACACAGAGGATATCCCGGACGTCAGCCTGTATAAGATTAGAGAGGCTCTCAAACAACTTAAAAATAACAAGGCACCGGGAAGTGACGGAATCACAACCGAGCTACTAAGAGCTGGAGGGATACGCCTTCTAGTGGCGCTCCAAAAACTGTTAGATTTCGTCATTAATACTGGAACTACCCCAAAAACGCGGGGCAGAAGTGTGGTGACGCTGTTCTTCAAGAAGGGCGATAATTAGATTAGAAGAAGGGCGGTATTAAGATGATTGTGGGAACGAAGGAAGGAAGTTAATTGTGATTGGACAATTTGCATGATTTTTAAACATTTTTATACATTTTCATATATTTTGCATGTTTTAAAGTAAATAAAAAAATATATAAAATATATTATAATATCTGCATCTTAATAAGTGCAGCAGTTGATGTTCTTGAATGTAAATATAAATATGTAAATAAGAAAAGAACTGAAGTCCTAAGTCTTGTGTACATTAAATAAGAATAAGATTGTATAAACGTATAAAAATATTTTAAAGTAAATAAAGAATATATACTTTTTAATATTTTGTAAATATATTTTTTCGTTTCCCATGTTCACCTTTAATCCATGTTCGTATTTGTATAACAATTTTTATTAGTAAAGATGGTGTTTCGTACAACATCGCCAACGCAAGCGGCAAGGAGCGAGCGATGCGATGAGAAGTGTGGCAACGTCGCATGTTTTTCGGTACCGAAATAATTTTAGGTTAAATAATGGTAGAACCTTAACCCTTATTTATAAAGGTACCGGTAAAGCTCTACCTTTATTTTGAATCGGTACCGGTATACTTTTGAGGTACCTTAACCTCTAACCGTAACCGCTTTCAGTCCCTGGAATTTTTTCACTAGTCCAACTCCAACCGTTTAGCCAGCAGGGGGGACACTTGACTCTAACCAAAATTAGCACTGTAAAACCAAATATTTCGCATACGGAACCCTAATTCCAAAAATGGTCGTAGAAGACCTTATCAACGATACCCCACACTATGGGCGCGTTCCACTAGACGCTCAAAACGCTCACAACTGTCAAATTAGTATGATATTTTGATCGTTGTGAGCGTTATGAGCGTCTAGTGGAACGCGGCCTATAGGGTACGTGACGAATAAAAAGTTGATCCTCACGTTACCTGTAGGGGAGGTACCCTAAAAACAAATGTTTCTCAATATTTTATTCTACGATTCTGGAGTTTTAATAAATATGCATATCCATGCCAAATTACAGCTTTCTAGCACTTAAGGGTCTCGGCGCTTTGCCTCGGACAGACGGACGGACGGGCATGATAAAACTATAAGGGTTCCGATTTTTCTTCGGAACCCTAAAAAACGGTCACTGTACCTGAAGCGCGCTAAAAAGCATGGTGCTAAACAGTGTACGGAACACAGAGATATTGTGATAGCATCGCGATTCCAATTTCAAACCTCGTTATCGTATCATTGCGTATCATAATATAGAAAAACCGAGAGCGATATTCGAAAAATATGTGGCTTTTAAAAAAAGAACACTGAAATTCGTATGCGTTCGGCAAACAGGCTACAATGGAAGCACTCGAGTACGCCGCGAGCCGCCATTGTCGCAACCCTTCGACGGAACCGCCGAGTCATCGCGCTTCGATTAATATTGTTTAATGTATCCAGATCCCGATGCCGTATTACAGGAATTACAACGTTCCGGGAGTCTCCGAGGATTTGTCGATCTACGATAAACAACACCACCTCTATTTGATCACCGAAAGAAATACCAGGGCGCGAAAATGCGAACATACATTCACATGTCCAAATTAATGTCCCTCGCTCAGATTAAGCTGATTTGTTGGTACGTTTCGGCACGAGATAACTTTATAACGTCTGAAAGACATACTCCTAACAGCTCGGACAATTTTATGCGTGTTACGACATTTTAATGAGCCGAATTCGCCGATAGCATCTTATTAATAACTACGAGACGCGGTTCTACAGTCTACTCTATCAGGAATTCTGTCGGGGCGCCTTTAAAAAGGATGTTTAAGCAGTCGGTCACACAATAAACCCTCAAATTAGCGAACGCGCGAATTAACGTTGAATCCAAAGTACGCAATTAAGGCGCGTCTACAAAGAGCCAATTCGAAAATGAACAGCGATATTCAAATTGAAAAAGGTACGCGCCGCGAATAAAACAATGAGGACTGCGTACGGTGGGCGACATGCTAATCATTAAATCTGTTCCCGGGGAAAATCACTCATACGTCTCGAGAGACAGAGGCGTGAATGGAGTGGAGGGTTTTAATTTTGGAGTGGTAGTTGGGCCGTGGTCTGACTGGTCTGCCGTACCTGCCCTCGGGTAGTCGGTATGCGAGCCGACGCATCTAGAGCGGAGTTGGTTGGGCGCGAATCCAAATTCAAAAATGGAATGGAACAGCGAAATTTAAATAACAAATTAGTAGGTGCGTTCGCGAAGCGCGTCGGCCATCGGACTGATTTGAATTGATTTTTATGTCGGGATTATGTTAAAAGTTTCGCCTGTACATAGTGCCTGCGATCTACATATATATAAAATAAGCACTGATAATAAATTCTCTGCCCAATAAAGTTGCGTTAAATAAATTGAAATAACATTTTGAGATAAGTACCTAACGCTAGTTTATACGTTAATTTGATATTAAAATGCATTTTGTTTTTAATGGAAGTACTTAGAGATTGGACCGCATGCAGTTTAGCAACTTTTATGTAGGGTAAATGCAACAATATCTGCGTATAGTGTAAGTTAAAAAAATACCTGTTGGCAATTAATAATTACTTTTTAACAAAAAATAAAACCAACGAAAAAAAAACTGAAAAGCAAAAAATAAAATAAACCCTTTAGTATTATAAATTAAGATCCGAAATTAACAGTAAATAAATAATTTTGAGACCGTGCCAAACAAACAACCAAAATTAATTACATAAAGTTCATATTATGAGGGCAGCGGCATGCGATGCACATGGCAGCAGCAGCGCGGCGCACATCTTTTCGCCGTTTGTTTTTTCATTGGTTTGGCACCGCCTCAAAATTATTTATTTACTGTTAATTTCGGATCTTAATTTATAATACTAAAGGGTTTATTTTATTTTTTGCTTTTCAGTTTTTTTTTCGTTGGTTTTATTTTTTGTTAAAAAGTAATTATTTTTTAATTTTTAGTTGCTATAATACTTAAAATTAATAATAAATTATTGATTTTATGAATTATAGATTCAGTTACCAGGTAAAAATGTAGTAGATGAAATATCAATCATCCCCTATTTTCGTACCTATAGGGGTAAAATTTTGTTTTGAAATTTAAACAAGAGTAACCTTAAGGTATATACTATTCAATAAAAAAAGAATCATCGAAATCGGATCATCCAGTACAAAGTTATTGGGGTTAACATGTAAAAATTCCGGGTAAAAAACGGGTGAATAATCAATCATTCCCTATTTTCGTACCTTTAGGGTGGGAATAAAATTTTCAAAAAAATATGGGACCAACTTCAGGACATACCCTATCCAATAAAAAAAGAATCATCCAAATCGGACCACCCTGTGCCGATTTCTGCGTGATCATACAAAAAAAAAAAAAAAAAAATATACGTGTCGAATTGAGAACCTCCTCCTTTTTTTTTCGTCGGTTAAAAACTCATTTTAAAAAAGAAGAAGTTATTCACAAACACCTTTTATTTTTTTATAGTATTTTATGGAATCATATTATAATTAATTTATTACACCTTTCATTATGAATAAATAAATTAAAAGTTAAAACTGCTTAAGACATTATGTAGGTAGGTAAAATAATAATTTATAATAGTTATCGTGTTACAAGTTCAATCCAACCAATACAGGTCTGTAGCCTGGCAGAAAAGTAAAAATTGTTATCTATGGTCCCACCTTTTTTTGTAAATCCGTCTCCGCTCTACGGAATGATCACATAGATCAAAGTAATGTCGGAATTTCTGATTACTACATTTCCGTGAGAGGCCATTAAGAAACGACTCCAAATACGAATCTATTCGTAGGTATCTGTTTATAACTAATCGCCTCTGGCCAGCCAAGAAGCATACATAGATACATTTAATTCTCTGTAGGTAAGTGCCTCTCCGTGTAATGTACTCATATGAAAAATATAAATTTGTAGCCTAGTTGGTAGCCTGCGAAGCGAGGGGTCCCAGGTTCGATTCCCGGCCGGGGCAGATATTTATGTGACAGATAAATATTTGTACTCGGGTCATGGGTGTGACTGTGATGTGTTATAATAATATGTGTCGTCCATGCCGCCCGCGACATAGGTGAAAATATAGTGCAATTTGACATACCTACCATTAATTATGAACGGACTAGTTACATCCGTATGTGTACCTGGTCCGTATTCAATATTTTTAAAGATTAAAAATATTTAATAGGTAGGTATTCGTATATCTATTACTGTGTGATTGTTATGAATTTTTCCGGTAACATAGACCCACTGATGGGTTTAATTCCGCTGAGAATAAGAACAATGCTTGGTTTACAGTTAACTTATCCAGTGTGAGAGATTTGTATAAGCTGCTTATACCTAGTAAATAAGAAAATCCATAGGTACAACAAGATATTACATCAGTGTATACATACCTTAATCGATGACGAACCGAAAAGTATCAAAAATGTCTAATTCCATATTCAAAATAATCCGAGTTGAAAAATGGCCAGTTCTAATCACACGATCGCAGTAAAATGTAGCCCAGGGACCGGTCCCTCCGGTTGATGTTTAAATATTTTTATTTTAATACGTCATTTGTCTTATATACTGTTATATAATACATCAAGTGTTAATTTATCTGTTCACCGGCGATGGCCGATGACCGTTTTAAGTGTTATTTATCTGTGACCGAAATGGATTTTCGATTTGAAATAAGAAATAGACAAGATAGAGGCGTCTGTTTCGATTAGTGGTTACCTTAAACCGGAGTCGGATGTTAATGTACATTATGACCATAGATTAAATGGAACATACAGACAGACAAGATTTTTTCTTAAGTATTATAAAATGTAATTACATCATAGTGTCATAAAGATTACATTAATGCTATTGATTTCACAATTTTATTGTTGTTTTATCTAAATTGTGAAATGTGATAATATATTTAAGTACTGTCTATATTTCTAATAGGTCTCAAAACTCATCTGCTTTTCTGTATTTCTTCTAACTTATTTTATTCTAGTGTACCTACCTACTTACATTTTACGGTGTAATAGGGTTGTGTATAAATTAATAACGATAAATATATTATGTCATGTGTGTAATGTTTCAAATGAGAAACAGACAGCTGTCCATTTATTGATTACCTGTATAAGTAACATGTAATTTAAAAATTAAATGTTAACTTTCGCCATTTTAAGGTTTTGGTTGCAAACAAATACAGTCTTAACTGGGTGGTTACAAATTGGCGTACAATTTATTTTTATAATCTATCAAACATAAATCGATGGAATAGGTGTGTTGTCAGTGCGTACAGTCGCAGTATGTGTAGCAGGTGATAAGTAACGCGTGTGGAAACACTTCATTAATAGCTACTTATAGATAGGTAGGTACCCACACTTCCCTAGCCTAATGTCACCTTAACTTTTCGCTTGCCAGCCCTAAAAATTACGCTAATGTCCCTCGTTATCTTTTCGCTACGACAAAATTAATGGCACTACGTTTTTAACGCTCAAAACACAAAAATCGAACCGTTTATCGTGAAGTGTGTAAAAAACCGCCTCTACAATATCCGAATAATCTTTACTGTTAAAAGTAAGTGCCAATAATAAGTTAAATGCGCTCGGAACGATCGCATTGGAATGGTCCGTCTTAGAAAAAATATCGTGATTCGTGACACAATAATGGCCAGCCGAAATGCTTGCTCGATGTGCGAGAACATACCAAACACTCATAACGTTTAAATGAATGTTATATAATTGAGGTAACATTATCTATTTTACTTAATAAATTCAGTGTTACGAGTATATCAAATTTAAATTTGTTTATCTGCATGCAGCAATGTTGTTGACTTTGTAGTTAGTGGTGATAGTTTTTTGTAGTGAGGTGCGACACTAGCACTGCATTTGTTTTATTGCTACGCATTAGAATGGCGAGGAAAGCTGTAGCTCGGGATATTCGGCTAAAGTTTTATTGGTCGTTAAACGTTTTTGCAACGCGGCCAGAGCTCAAACGTATTTACTGAATAACGACTTTAATACGACGAAATGTTTAATGCTTAAGCGTCTTCATCTTTGTTAGCTTTACATATTTTTAGCCTGTGATGAAAAAAGAGGGGTGCTATAAGTTTGACGTGTCTGTGTATCTGTGGATTTGTATGTCTGTCTGTAGCATCGTAGCTCCCAAACGGATGAACCGATTTTGATCTAGTTTTTGTTGTTTGAAAGGTAACATAATCGAGCGTATTCTCAGCTGTGTTAAGTGTAAACAAAACTGTCGGGGGTTTTAAAATTTCAATCTAAGATTATTATACGATTAACTTATATTTACATTTTGATTTTTAGACCTAAATGGTTGAGTCTAACCAGTTGCTGTAAAACGTAGCAAATAAGTAAAAATACATGTTACCCAGTTAACTGATGATATTATAGACCCGTTTTGGAAACTAGCGCCTGTACTAAGTAATAGCACAGAGACCTACTCTGCGTAGTACCAACCTAACATTTAATAATAGTGTTTAGTATCTACATATAATCAGAAGATTTACACTTAAAAGATGTTGACAAAAACAAATGTCTTTATAACCAATACTATCCGTTTTAATCAGTTTTAAACAGCAGACTATACCTGCTATCAATACTAGGTATGTATATTAGATATAATTCAAGTAGCATTACCGTACCTGTTACCCCGTAACCAGTTGTTAATTTTGACAGTAAAAGTAAGCTTACACGTTATCACAGTTTGTGGGCCATCAGTTCCCTATTATCATTGTAGTGGACAAATTGATACCCTTATCGCGTATATCATAAAATTTACGATAGCTCTCCGCTGACAATGTTCGGACAAGTCTTGTGTAAATATAATTTCGTGTAGCAATTTGGACACTAATTTACAGAGGCCCTAAACGTTATTAAATGGCAACACTGATAAAGGCGCGAACGGCGGGAAAGTGATTTTTAATCTATGGATTGTTTTCTGAGAAGCATAAAGTACCTACTACAGAAGTATACAGAAACTGAGAAGTTTTTATGACTGTAAATACAATTAAAGAAAATAGTGGGATGTGGATTAAGTTTTCTGCTCCCACTATGTTGCAATACCTTTATAGGGTTCATATGTGCCTCTAATTCATATCTACCATCTATGTAACCACTATGATGCAATAAAAATATTGAGTACTGAGTTTAAAGAAAACTGTAAAATATTTTTGCAATTTAAGATTTAAACTAATGAGGGGCGCAAGTTAGCGGAGGCCTATGTCCAGCAGTGGACTTCCAAGGGCTGATGGATGGATGGATGGATGGAGATTTAAACCATATTTTGGATTAATGCCTTATATTATTCTTATTATTATTATAGAGATCTTATGATATGATTATATTCTATGAAATAACTAGCAATAGATACGAGTGTAAGTCGTTCAGTTTATAAATTACCTGTAAATAAAAATGAACCACAATAAATAATGTTAAGATGATTGAGGGTTTGTTTTTGCATAAACCATAGAGTAAATAGAAAATTACGTGGTAAATTATTAATCTGTATCTATGCGTTTCTAGTAACCCCTTACCTAAATACAATGTTGTGAGTGGCTTTGAAAAATGCTTGACTTATGAACCCTAAAAGATGTTATCATTTAAAAATATTGCCACGGCAATTTGTAATCAAGTTGTAATTAAATTAAATATACGTTTTCTTGTAGGATTTTCTAAATACATTGTTCTTTAGACCGGTATCGCTCTTCCAAGGCCTAAATGCAACATGGAACTTTTATAAATTTAAGTTATACGTAGGTATTTGTGAAAGGCAAGATAGCAGTAGGTTTATTAATAGCCATTTCTTTCAAACACATACAAATACTAATTTGATAATTAATAATTTACTTGTTCCTAGGGAGTTTTTAGTACCTTATTACCGCCACAACTCAGAGTCACTAACAGTTAAATCGCTCCTTAGTACAGAATTTGTATGGTGATTCTTTACTAAGGAGTGATTAAAGTAACCGGTAGTGACTCTGAGTGGGGGCGGACTACTACGTATTTTTCTGCGTCAGCCCAATAATTCCTTCCTTTATTAATTACTTTATTTAAGTAGATCATTTGAATATCACACAAAAGCCAATTTTGGTTCCAAACTCCGAAAGTTCCAATTACAATAAACGATTAATTGTATTAGGTATTTTGTGATTAAGACACGGATTAAAAAATGATTATCCTTCCAATCCCATATATGATATTGATTAAATTTTTGGAGTAAATACTTAGCTACTCCCTACAGTTATCTAGAACGTGTTATCTGGAAGTCGAAAATCCTTCCTAGATATAAATAAGCACCAAAAAACATAAGGTCTGCGATTACGCCTAAGTATATTTAACTATAACTTGATTTGAGTACTATTATCTTATTTTATAAATAATGAGGAATTTATTTTAGGGAACACTGCTTCACCTATTTTTATAATAGCTAACGTATCCAATTTACACAGATAATATGCAAATAAATAACATAATATCATACCAATTAAAAAACTTATTTCTGTCTAAAGCAGACTACAATTTTAGCAGTGGACACGCCTACAAAGTATCTAGATACTAACGTAATAATATTACAATAATATTTTACAAACTTACTTAGAAAATATTGTTTGAAACATTGAAGTATAATGTACTAAAGTACAAGAACAGGCATCGCGAACATTTGTGTCGCGCCGGGAGGTTCTATTTTCAAAAATCGACCCTCGTTTTCTATTCAAAATCGACTGAATTCACTGAAAACTGTAGCCAATTGGCAACAGTCCATTGCACAAACATCGGGTTCGCGGTGTCGTTTCTATACGATAGCAATAATAGTTCAATGGTTAAAAAAAAATATCTATCCTTATCGTCATCTACTGTATAATTAAATCAGCTGACATAAGAAACATCTCCGCAACACAGACCTAGTTCCAAAGCAAAATGACTAATTGCATTTATAATAATCTAAATATTTTACTAACAAAAAATAACCGACTTCAAATTCTCAAAAAATACTTATCAGATCTCGTTCAAATTTATGTGGGACCACATGACAAGCACCAGCTTTCTATTAAAAAAAGAATCATCGAAATCGGTTGACGTGATATTGAGTTATTCGTCAATTTGTCGCGCACATCTTAACACAAATTTACGACTTATGTAGTTTTCTCATGGATGCCATTGTCAGATCTCAATAAAATTTATGTGGGACCACATGACAGCCATCAGCTTTCGATTAAAAAAAGAATCATCAAAATCGGTTCGCCCAGTCCAAAGTTCTGAGGTAACAAACATAAAAAAAAAAAATACAGTCGAATTGAGAACCTCCTCCTTTTTTTGAAGTCGGTTAATAATAATATTGCAGTTAATCGAATAGATACATTTCTAATCCATGCGGTAGCGATGTAAGTATCGTTTTACGGTCTAATTGGCTATTTAATTAAACATTTAAATTTTCAATTCATATATTAAATACTTTTTTTACATATTACCCTTGTCTGTTTTGGCACTTAATTTCTAAGACTTAGTTAAAAGTTCAAGTGTCTTTATTAAAATTAACTCTTTCTTTCTAATTCCATTCAAATTAGAGTTATTATTTATTACCTAATAAGAAGTTTCATATGGGTGTGGCTCCGCGGACGTGTAGCTACCGTTACTATTGCAAAAACGGTGTTCAATCATTTTCGGAACAGGATATGCCTTATGTTAGATATTTCATACAACAGGAAATCAATCACCTGTATTCGTGGAACTAATACTTATTCAAATGATGTTTTTCAACTTTAAATAATTTTATATTATGCAACATTTAGATACCTACTGTTTCTAAACACGAAATATTTTGAATATTTAAATATAGCTAGGTACAACTAAGTTTTCTTATAGCATGGCAATATTTTAAAGCGTATGAAAAAAAGTGTGTTAACAATCAAACAGAAGTAACTTTATTTTAATAGACCAATGGATAGGTAATATATTATAAGAATAGCTGTTATTAGGTACAACTAAGTTTTCTTAGTGCATGGCAATATTTTAAAGCGTATGAAAAAAAGCGTGTTAAAAATGAAACAGAAATAACTTTATTTCAATAAACCAATGGATAGGTAATACTTATAAAGAACAGTTATAATTATAAACATGTTCTTTTTACCCGACAGCCAGGAAGGGTTATTAATTTGTGTTAGCTGTTTGACAACTCAGAACAGCTGATATGCTATCTTCGTCAGAGCTTGACAAGCCGATGATTCCATTTTTGAAACCTGTGTTATGACAGAGAAGAATTTTGAATTTCACTCAGAGTAGATAAACGTGTTTTTTTTTTTTGAAGCATGGAGCATTGAAAAGTAGGATAGCCAGGCCATCTCATATGAGGGGAAAGTTGAAAAAGTGTCCAGCTGTTTACTGAAAATAGAGATTCAAATAATGGTCATTTTAGAATGGCGCTAGTGTGTGAAAAATAGATATATGAACATGGCTGATGCAGACGGAGTGAAGTTTGCTGAGTTATGCCACCTGTAATGAATGGCGCTAGTGTCTGATAAATAGATATTCGAACAAAGCTGTTGTAGACCGCACCGCAATTTGACACGTTTTTCCGGACACTTTTCATACACAGAGATGGCCCTCATTCTACTCTATCCTCCATGTATTGAAGGAGAAAGTTTGATTATAAACTACACATAGTCTTACACTCAAGCCGCTGCGCCGCCGGCCATCGACCGACGGACATTGATTACATATTTGCATAATAATAATTATTACAGTAATAGTAATAAACTTTATAGTGCATTACGCTTGTATTGTCGATAAGTAAATCGTTAAACAAAAGAACTCTAAACGTGTAAAACGTGATAATGATAGGTTTGCAATGTAAAAGTATTTATAATTGTTTTATAAGTAGATATTTGTAGGTCTTAAACGGTAGTAAAACACCACGAGAAGAGTGATTTTGTTTCGTGTCAAAGAAAAAGTTATTTTAAGTAATAGGCATTAAAGAATTAGAAAAATTGTCTCACATGTTTTTAACTGTACATCTATTTTACTTACATATAATTATATGCCATTAGAAGCACTTTCGATTAAGGTAGTTGTACAAATATTTGACTATATTGAAAAACTTACTTATTTAAATAGAATAATAATCCCTTCCTTCAATCTTGAAATACAATAATTAGACGTAGAATGATTCGAAATAGATATATGTAATATAAAAATTTAGTATTCTTACTCGATCAATAAAAAAATGTTTCATCACTAGCAAAAGTAGCGTCTCTCCATACTCCGTTTTATATACGAGACTTATTTACTAAAGAAACTTATATCTTTATCGTTATTCGTAATTTAAAAATAAGGCAAACACTAAAAGAAAATAACTAATTTAACTAAATAATAATAATAGTAACAATTCAGCCTGTTTATTTCCTTAATAGAAAATTCAATGAACAATTTCATAACGATAATATAAATAGCATGCAATGGTAGTAGATGTTATTTAAAAAATCAAAACAAAAAATATATTAAATTCCTTTCCATAACATATCCTGTACAAAATTCTTGAGTAAATTTAATTTAATAATAATTAACTAATTTAACTAACTACCCTACAATTTTATTTATATATGGGTATGCTTTTAATAGAAGTTAGGTCTTTTTACTCTTACTTTAAATATCTTTTCGTATGAGGTGTATTTAAATATATACCTTCAAATAAATATAGATACAAGGATAACATGGAGGAGAAATATCATAATTATTACCTTTAACCTTATACATTATTCATCATACGTATTAATTAGAACTTACAAGACTGTAACACAACTTTTAATAGGTAGAAATAAAAATGATTTGTTAAATAAACAGGAAAAGGCTTCGTAATTAATAATTATATCTATTATTATATCCGCTTAATTAATAGTTTGACTGTATAAATGTTAAATAAATAATATAAATACCTTTTTATAGGCCTCCCTTGTTCATTGTTACTTAGATATCATGTTATCTAAATGTTATTTTGAAAATTAATGCTGCACCGAGGTACAATATGGACCGTACCTATCTGATAAATGATTACATTATTTTCACTGATATTATAATCCGCGAAATATAATTTACAATTCCGCTATCTCATTTTGCGTATTAAACAACGAATTTGTTTTTATTGAAACGCTACGACACCGTTTGGGGCCCTACGATGACGTAAGGCCTCATTTCACGCCATTCCAAAAAAGTTTACCAATATTATTACAGCTCTTATTTATACAATTTATTTTATCCCATTTTAGTTACACGGGATCCTCCAGTAGTGTAGTCAAGTGTACATTGTGCAATGTACGTCATAGCTAAAGAGAAAGACACCTAGTATTTAGTTTTAAATGTAATTATGTTAAAAATAACAAGTTCACTGACACCTATTACAATAAAAATTTTGCGGCGTTAGTGCGTAATCAAATATCTAATTTGTATTTTATTATAATACATAATCAAAATGAACTACCTACATGTCACTTGTCCTACCGAAATTAACTTGCAAGGTATGTTTTGATGGATAATTACGTAATGTCATTGTAAATGGCTACCGGAGTAGATAAGATTATTTTTTTTTTTGCATTTATATTACGGCAATATTTGTAAATATCTTAACCTTGTAGATATATAATAATATGTGTACTACAGCTTGACGACCCTGTATTGCCTGCGAAGCGAGGGGTCCCGAGTTCGATCCCGGCCGGGGCAGATATTTATGTGATAGATAAATATTTGTGCCCGGGTCATGGGTGTGAATTATGAGGAAAAATTCGTGCCCTGCAGTTTACGGATGAATTGATGCAAGAATTTATAATTTTGTAATAACTATAATATGCATACTATTATTTTGATTTATGTAGGTTCCTGTTCCTACTATATTGTAGTTCTATAAATTCAGACATTTGAAGTCCTAAATAAAATATATATATAATATTTGTGTAGGATGGTGTAGGTTAACGTAAAAACAAAATGGATTCCAAGTTTTAAAGGCAAGGCAATTGCCCGTCCCTTTTAGCTCATTAGCATTATCAAAGCGAATAATACCTACCAACAAAATAACGCATCAGACACTAATGACCGCCGTGTGGTCGTATCATCAAATTCTTTAGGTTTTTATCAGAGGAGGTATTAGAAATTTAGATTCTAAGTAGATAATGTGTTGTTTAATATTTGTGTAAATGTTGCTATCTATAGGGCTTGTCTAGTAACGTTAAAGTAGCAAGTAAGTAACACATGAAGTAAGTTTTGCTTTCACATTATTGCTTGAATTGATAAACTCGCTTATCATGAATTAAGCTTCAATTTTAGTAAGAGACGTCCTTGTTAAAGAATATATCTATGATTTAAAATATAACAGCGTCACTTAAAAATATTTGTGTAATATTTATCGAGTTAGAAATAAATTGTGTCTGGATCATACACTTTTATGGTCAGTTTTATTTGAATAAGTAATACGTAATAAAATAAGTATAAACCCACGAAGAATAATTAAAGACTCAATATATACCTACCTACCAAGTTAAAATTTATAATATATTTTTATAAGATTAGTAAATTAAAAACCCTTTTTACTTATTGTTATAATAAAAGATTTAAATACCAACTTTTTAAAATGAAAGACATTGTTTTTAGGGTTCCGAAGTAAAATCGGAACCCTTATATTTGTCTAACAATAAGTCGAATATTGGTACTATCACCTGCATTGAGTCTAGTTTTTAAATAATTAAAGAACTAAATAATGGCGGACTTGCAAATATCTAAGTAGGTAGATTATAAATGTTGGTCCAGCCTTTTTTATGGAAGTAGCCGGCAAACGAGCTGACGATCCACCTGATGGTAAGTGGCTATCGTCGCCCGTGGACATCAGCAACACCAAATGCATCACTGATGCGTTGCCAGCCAAGAAAGAGAGAAGAAAAAGAAAGAAAGATCATGAAGCTTTTCACTACAAAACCCTAATAAAAGTTTAAGTATGAGATTATTTATTTTGCTTAAGTAAATGTATATAAGGCGAGAGGGGAATTAATTTTATTATCTGTGAGCAGGTATAAGTTTTATCTGTGACTTCTGTGAGGATTAGGCAGTGATGTGTAGTAATAGATAAAAGGTATTAATTAATTAAAAGCCAAGAATTCTGAAGAATAATTCTGAAGCCAAGAAGGTATAATATACCGTCGGCCGCGATGTCTCGCAACCAGGTCCATTTGATACGATATATCCGTGTTATTTATTTTATCTTTTTAATGAGAAATTACAATTTTATTAATGTTTTTGGACTTTGAAACGTTTTTTGCAAAGAACTTTTAATCCGCCGCTATCAGATTTTATTATAACAGACGCTGACGCCCGTTTTTTGGTGTTTAATTGTAAATAATCCTTTGTATGTATAGTAATATTGATATTATTTTAAACACAATATGATTTATTTAGCCTCAAAAACATATACCGGTTTTCGTATCCGTGACTGTAATTGTATATTAATTATAATTTTTTTCTCTTATAAGAGACACATTAAGAATAGGTACCTATGGTTGTTTCATAATATTATTAGATACATATTAATAATGTTCCATGACATAATATATCCGTCCATCTAGATCTTAATAAATATCAATAATCATGTTATAATGTTTATTCTATTATTGTTTCATAGATTATTATTTATCAATATTGTAAATTTATAGCAAGTTAATTTACTTTAATTTTGACAACATTATAGGCTGCCGCGGTCTTCGTAATTAATAAAAAAGTTAATGTACTTAGTTATGTTAGCTTTCAATAAGTAAATACCTATTAGATACTATAATTTGAGTGTTAATTTTATTTACCATAGATAAAAATTCAATCGGATAGAATGGCAGTGGCTTCTCTCCGCCATACATACTCTCTTTACACCAAGGGCCCCACAAAATACTGTTTGGGGTCCATGTATGCAAAGCATTTAAAAGTCCCACAATACTTAGATGTAACAAAAAATTATTTCTGCAAATACAAATCGTAATTTTATAAGAAAAAAAAAACCGAAATTTTAAAAAGTAACATTTATTGTCTACGCAAAGTAGATAATAATTCAAAGTAGATAATTAATTATATTTTTATTGAATGTAATGATTTTTTATGAACGTAGATAATTCGTTTTTTTTTGTGTGTAGGTATCATACATTAAAATAAGTTATGTACCTAAATTTCATAAATTTCGATTAATAAAATAATAGAGACGGTATGGTAGGTAGTTTTAACTGTTAAAGTTAGTCCTGTCTAGGTACTTAATTAACTGCTTAATGGTAGTTACCTATTTTAAGGCAAACAACGAATATTCATAAAATTAATTAATGTAATCTAGCTGCCTACCTACCTAGGTTTTTAAATGTACTTAGGTAAGTTGTTATAGGTATTTTGATTTTATAAGGCCTAGCTAGTCAGATATTTTATAAGGCCTAGCTAGTCAGATATTTTATAAGGCCTAGCTAGTCAGATATTTTTTTACATTTTTAATTTTTGCTTATAACCAATTAATTTAGATAGATAGGTACCCTGGGATCTACAATTTCTCTTAGCTAGGTACTTACTATAGATATTAAGTTTAGGTTTTTACGCACCCATTAACATCAAATTAATGTTACACTTACGCCCCAACTCAAGAGTCACTAACGGTTACTTAAATCGCTCCGTAGTACAGAATTTGTATGGTGATTCTTTACTAAGGAGCATTTTTAAAGTAACCGTTACTCACAGTGACTCTGAGTTGGAGCGTAAATGTAACATTTGATGTTAAATGGGTGTGTACTGTGTAGGTACACATACTAGGTACCTATTTAAGTGCCTAGGTATTTAGGTACCTACTTTAAAAAAACTTATGATCAACTATGTTTTCTACGTATACGTTTTATATACATATATGTATGTCGAATTTGAAAATGTTTTCCCTAATTTTTTTCTCCGCGAAACAATCTCGTTTGTATTTTTTATTGTCTATTGACTCGGTGTTACCATGTTACTTTATCATTCCAAACAATAATCAAAAGCAAGGATTAAACGGAGCGTTACCTGCCTAGTGCCTAGCAAAAACAATACGACCCTAAATCTTTTAGAAAGTTGTCTCCAAATGCCGTTAGGGTATCTTTGTGGCGCGCATCAAAAAAATTCCTTTCATTGTCAATTGAATTTTATTGTTGGTTTCCGAGATAGGCTCTTTTGTGCCCAACCGTGCGTTTAAAGCCGCTTGTACCGGGGTACGGGGTACCTACGGCCCGGGCCATAAGAGCAGCCGTCACAATGGACCCCCTGCTGCACGCCATTTTATCTCGTTCGAGTCGCTCGCTCTGCGTATTTTCATCAGGTGTCCATCCGCATTCATTTATTCACACATCACATATTCCTACACATCAACATGCAGCGTCAGCGACGTCAATGCATCTCGTTGTTTTTCAACTCGACGGCCCCACTCAGTCCACTCACTATCTATGCTCAAGTTCACGGATCCCACCGCGGACCTCGCGCCAGTTAAATCTTATGCGCATTTTAAAATTATTGCCCGCTGGACAGGTTAACGCTATGATTACGTTATTCGAGCTTTTTATGGTCGTAAAGCGTTCATTTTTTTCATTATCGCCGATAATACGGCGCACGGCCGCATTCTAAACGTGACATTACGTATTCCGAGCGCGTCCGGCTTGTTAAAACTGCTCCCCGGTGTACGACGCGCCTAATGTGACGGAACGGACGTCACCTTCTGATTTGGGAAGAGACGAACTTGATTTTAAACCTACTCCGTAATTGTTTACACTCGGAACTACATAACAATCGGTTGAGCTAAGTTTGTCAAAGTTGTAATTTCTAAACTAGCTTCTTGTATTAATGGTAGGTGCGAATAGTGATCCGTCCTCTGCGAGGTGTCCTGAGTAGTGTTTGGTGTGTGCCTAACGTGTAACACTGATAGGAGAGCGTACGTACCCTAGGCTGAGCCATGAAAGCTCGGCCCGAGCCCGGGTGCAAGGCTCCGCTGGCCACCACGAACGTTTTTCGTCACGGGCCCAAGCTAACACACCACACACGCACGTGAACACATACACATCAATTATTTGACACCGTCACATCGGCCCGCTAGCTCACTAGTGTCATAATGCACTCGCGACGGCGTAGTTTTGGTCGATTCGATCACGGAACGCGTCGGGGCCGAGCGAGGCGCGGGGTGCGGGAGGCCCGGCGCGCTCGGCAGTCTGGCGGACACTGGCGCGGCCGCAGCGCGCGGAGCGGTCGCCGGGGCGTGGCGGGCGGGCCGGGCCGGGCCAATGGCGCGCCACTCCGCCACTCCGCCACTCTCCGCCGCCGCCAGCCACCGCCACTCCGCCACTCCGCCACACCACGCCGCTCCGCCAGTCCGCCACTCGTGTCGGCGCTCCACGGCGGACGGACGGGACGGATGCCTCACGACTCCGCGCTATTCATGTTTTCCTACGGATTTTCCTAATCAACATTGCTCGAATCCTTTCGCTCGGAACGCACTCGCGTCTACTTTCTGATCGATGCGATGCTGATGGTGGAGGTTGGCGTAGGTATCTGTATTTCAGCTGTGTGAAGGATTTATGAACAGGTGTAGTACGCGCATGCGTAGACTAGTGTTTACTAAGACGGCTCGTAATGTGGAAAGTTTCGTAACTTTAATATCACAACACTTCAGCTGTTATAATAATTTGCAACTGTAATTTAGCGGACTTTACTTTTTTGGCAATTTTTACAAAAACGTAGGCACTTCTATAACATCAGACACAACTACTTTATTCATAGTAAAAGATTCCTTAGGTAGATGTCACCTCTACCGGCTCTACCTATCCCTAAAATGTACATCAATAGATATATATTTTTCTGAACTCTACATTTAGGTGCTTAGATATTATTATTTAGATTTAGATTCTATGTAGGTAGGTAGGTACGCAAGCGGAACCTAAACCTAGCCGTCTTTTTTTTTCATTAGGTAGGTAGGTACGTCTACAACTCTACAACTCTACATACTAGGCTAACATATTAGGCGAGGTGAAATATATTTTATTTTGGTCTATAAAAAATATTGAAAACCAATAGACTAAAACTAGAATAAAACATTGAAATAGACAGTTTTCCGTTATAAATCTTGGTTAAACAGCTAGGGCTTTAAAAGAGAGATTATGTAGAGAGAGATCATCTACCTACCTTAAAAATGAACGCACTCCAATTCCTACTGTGTTGTTAGAACCCACAGAACACATTGAAGTATTATTACTAGCGTATAGAATAGACAACGCGAACACAATGTATGTTCCAATGAATTGACGCCGCGCGGCTTCAATTTCCAATGGATTCGTTCGATTTTGAAAGGAGAACAGGGGCTCAATTTTGAAAATAGAACCTCCCGGCGGGGACACACATTTTGTTCGAGATGTCTATTCTATGACATTATACTTCAATGACAGAACATAATTTATTAGATGTTCTGTGTTAGAACCTGTAAGTCGACATATTTATTTCTACTTTTAACCTACCCGTAGGGGAGCGGGGGGCACGTTGTTGCACGGGTAAGAAGTTACACGCCTTTTTTACCGGGATTTTAAACTCTTTAGTAGACATAATTGGACTCATTTGTTTTCTTATGACATAGTGCATTACATAAAAACGATCAGTGACCCACCAAGCGCAAATCTCCTAGGTTGTGTGCATGTGGCTCGATTTCAACCAAGAAAGTTAAAAAATCTTTTACGAAATTTTTGATTCCTGATGTCTATATTTTTTATTTTCTCAAAATTCTTAACCTTGAACGTTCATAATATATCTACCTTTAATTTGCAATATTGTTTTTTTCTACTATCGATATCCATTAATGGTGATCTCAATTTATATTAAAAAACGTGCCATGGGGCAGGTAGTTACAATTTTTTGGGGTAAGTTGTTACAGGTCTTATAGGCGTCGTTGAACGCAAATTCCTTGTGTTAACCGGCACATGACACCTGGAAAGACTGATTAAAAAAGGGTATGAAGAAAAAGTGGCCAAGAAAATGCCAAGAAAATGGCCTCGAAAATGAGCGGAGAAGGAAAAGATAAGGTGAAGAAAAAAATGTTGGTTTCCGATTCAGATTCTGATACTGATGAATGGTTTTGTTTAGTGTGTAGCGAAAGTTACAGCACCTCTAAAAAAGAAGATTGGGTAGAATGTTTAGAATGCAATATATGGCCCATGTCAAATGTGTAACGGGAAACGTTCACTTATTCATTTGCATTTATTGCAATTCTGATGAAGACTAATTTAATATGTTATGGATATCGTTACCTACTTCTATATAAATAACTATATATTTTTCTATTATATAAGTGCCTTAAAAATTTTAGAATCCAAAGTATTTTAGTTTGCTAAAAGTTTATTAAATAACTAATAAGTATAAATAATTTACGTACTACAAGTTTCTATTAGCAGACGAAGTTTCTGTATATAATATTTAAAAAAAGTTCCTGCAAAGTTATGTTATTTTTCTATAAAAAAATCTTTAAAAATTACGATATAGATATTATAAATTACTCATAAATAATAGAAGGCTGTTTAAAGTGATCTCTTTTGTTTATAACGTTTTGAAATAATAAAAAAAATGATTTATCATTGATGATTTTGTTTATTTATCTACCGTAACATCATGCCCCGAAGATGTAACAACGAACCCCGAATCGGGGGTAAGTTGTTACAATCGACTTTTTTGGTTAAATTGTTCATTGTGAAAAAATTACATACATTTTAATAAATTTTCAATCATATTTTAATAGCTGAATAGACATAGTAACGATAAAAGCAATCAAATGTATAAATTATTTGATAGCTATTATCGTATTGACAATTGTCTAAAAATTGTAACAACCTGCCCCCCGCTCCCCTACTTCAAAAAAAAGGAGGAGGTATTCAATTCGACTATATTTTTTTTAATGTTTGTTACCTCAGAACTTGCGACTAGGTGAACCGATTTTGATGATTCTCTTTTTAATCGAAAGCTGGTACCTACTTGTCATGTGGTCGCACTTAAATTTGAGCGAGATCTTGAGAGAGAAAAAACTGTAGAAAACTACAAAATTCTACTTAAAGAACTGTAGGTAAATCTACAGTTTTTCTTATTTTGTATTATTTAATAGCTGTAATCAATAAAACAATATACCTAATGTAGCAAGAAAATTATACTTGTCAAATCAACTTTAAAGCTTAACAAACACAGTTTCTACTAAAAGTGACTCGTTTTCAATCTGCACATCCTCTTGATTTTCAGTTTCATCTTTATTTTTAAAATCATACATGTTTTTATGAAATCTATTTAAATGGTCATCGGTAGCATTGAACTCATAACAATTTTTAATTTCTGACTTTGTATTTAAAGTGCCTTTTATGGTGATGGTAGACTGTTTATTCCTAATTCTGAGTTATGCAGCGAATTAAATAGATGACCTTAGTATTATAAAGAAAAAACTATAGATTTGGAGGTCTAAACTAAAAACTGTGAAGATATCGAAAAAACTGTAAATCTACGTACCGTCCCGTACCTACCGTCTAACGTATCGAGTTGGCAACTCTGCATCAGTCAACTACTGCACGGGTCGCACCAGCTAGGTACCTATAGCTAGGGTTTCCCCAGATTTATCCTAGTTTATGAGGCGTTCGGAGAGTCCTAACGGGGTTTTTAAAAGGGTTGGGGTTTCATTTGGGTGTCTGGGAAAAATCTAAATTTAGTCTAGTGTCCGGGGTTTTTAAGGTTTTGTCCGGCGACGGCGATAGGTATAGGTGCGAGTGAGCTGTATTCTAAGGTACTTAGGTAACTTCTTATGCCTGTTAATACCTAGTCAACTTACGTATGTAGGTACTAGAGTATAAGGTACTTGATAGATTGATAGATTGAGAAGATTTGTATAAGGAACTATTAAATAAAGATAAATCTATTGATCTTTTTAGTGACAGTCTGAATGTATACAAACGAAAAATCTTAAAAATATTTCATCAAGAATATGCACTTTAACAGATAATAGTAGGTATTTCATGTGTTGCCTAGAATTATACTTACCTACGTAGTTGAATTGTAGTAGATATCTATTATCAAAATTCTTCTCTAATTCATTGTTATCGTACTATTTCGTCTTTTTTGCATGCTGTGACTACCTTTAAATGAGATTACCTATGTGTTTTTAGTTACCTAAGTTCTAAAATCTTAAGTCATGTATTACATTGTAATCTTGTTGGTGGTCCTGTGTAAATAAATAAATAAATAGAGATGTTTTCATTGATAACAAAAATTTCTTATGGCTGTTTTCTATATGTACCTATCTGCCTTATATTTCCATAATCCCTGGATAAATTACATTTAACAATTGCTATCTGATTGCTAGTGATAATAGCGTATGCCTTAACGTGCCCTCGGAAGCACAAAAATAAATAATAAATAAATTGTATGACATTATAATTACAACCCAATTAATTCAATCTCGGTCCCTCAGTCTGGGTCTCGTACTTATCTATTTTATGGCCTCTGCAAGACACAAAATACAATATTAGATAATCGATTTATCTACACAAACAAATTATGACCAGAATATGTTCAAAAGGTATGTATGTAACAACAGCTGCCTATTTCATCGCAGAAATACATTTTAAATACGTGATAGAAAACTTTATACAGATAGATACCTTTTCATAGTGTTAGTTTAATAATAAAATAAGTCAGCTCTGCAATCTTAAATTCATATCTAAACTAATTTCGACTTTTATTAACATGTATCACGAGTATTTTGTCAGTATTTTATGACATCTAATATTATTAACTTGTTTTACAACGAATTTGAATTTGAATTACCTACTAAATATAGAGCCTTTCAACTATAGACAAATTTTGACAAAATTAAGACTTGACTTTACACAAGTGTGTGTGTGTCACAGTCAAAGTGCCTCAAATGTTACATACACTTATGTACTTAGTACTTAGGTACACTCGGACAGCTCATATACTGGCCTCAAACTCTCCCTTTTGTACCTATGTACATACCTATGTGTTTTTGATAACAACACTTCTGCCACAGTTTTCACTTCTTCAATGTGTCCGCAAGCTATAGGTATGACAAACTGACAGGTCTAAGTAAGAAAATATTTTATTATTTTTTTAAATATTTTATACGTGAAAAGAAAACCTCTGATATGGTTTAAGTTTAGGTAGGGACATGAAAATAATTTATAAGTGAAATTTTATTTTATATTAAGTATAATACAAATAATTAAATGTACAAGAAAGTCTTATTTTATATTAAGTATATTTATTATGTGTTAAAAATGTCGGCGTGGACTTGTGGAATAAGTCTCTCACAAATTGCATTAGGTACGTTCTTACCTAAAAAAACCCTATTATTTTCTCAAGTGTTTTTTCTTACACCATATCTCCCTAATTATTTGTCAAAATTATACATTTAAGCGCCATTTTAAAGCTTATGTTTTTTGCTAATAACGAAGAATAGTCAAATGGAGTAAAGTCTATGTTTTCGGTATATTTTTATAAAAAGCTTTCTTCACTAGCAAATTTGTTGACGATTTTCCTATCAATAATTCCAAACAAATACACAGGTACAATCAAATATATTTATTTTTATATTGACGAACCTGTTGCCCAGTTGGTAATGACTCTGAAAGGCCAAATTCCCGTCTTCAATACCCGGCGGGGAACAGATTTATGTGACAGACATCTAAATATTAATTCTCAATCTGTAGGTGTTAGTGATACGTTATTTGTGAGCGATTTTATTTAGCTGGTGATGAAATGTATATTGGTACTTTAGGATAAGTGATTGACAAGATAATTCTTGCTAAACGGAAAGACAGACTCCAAGAACATGTAGGTATGTAGGTAACATTCAATATTACTTGAATGTAATGTGATTGGATATCCAGCGTATAGTGGTACCTATTAGTTTACCTAGGTAGAATGTATCTACAGATTCTACAGACATCGATCATTCATATTTATGAATGATCGATGTCTGTAGAATCTGTACCTGTACTCGGGTCATGGGTGTTATTGTGATGTGTTGTACTTATTTAAGTACAACACATCACAATAACACCCATGACCCGAGTACAAACATTTATCTGTCACATAAATATCTGCCCCAGCCGGGAATCCAACCCGGGACCCCTCGCTTCACAGGCAGGGTCGCTACCAACTAGGCTACAGGTTCGTCATGATAATCATTATACATAGAGAGAGTAAGTATTTACAGAGTAGGTACACCAAAGTACCTACTCGTTATAAACTGGATTATCTGTGTAGACATTGGCATACCTAATTCGTACTTATTAGTAGTCACTCTTCACAGTCTGTCTCTACATATAATCATTTACTTAGGTCTATAATAGTATTATAATAGACTGTTATCTACAGACCCATACATACGTAATAGATTTAATGGCTGTACCTAAACCTATTATTTACACAGCAAATAGTCTGTTTATTCTCCCAATTATACAACTAACAGACAGTGCAAAATTTCATATATCTACCTAATATCTATGGGTAAAAATGTAAAGCTTTGCCGTTGCTACAACATGGTAGAACAGGCTACAACAGGGTACAACAGGCCGAGGCGACGCTAAACAAGTTAATAGAAGTGGTTAATGGCTGGGCGAGTGGAGGCGAGTCGAGGCGTGGCGGCCCGCCTTCGATTCCGCCGTCATTAGGGCACTACGATGCACTAGGGCTTAAGTAGTAAAGTACAGGAATGTGCAGTGACTACGTGTAGTAAATTACAAGTTTGTAGTGTCTTGTGAAAGTTTGGAAAATTAACGTATAATAATGTAGTGTCAAATTGTTTGTTTTGTGTTCACGGATTAAATTAGAATTGGGAATCGTTTTCCCGTTTAGAAATATTTAAATTAACACAGATTTAACCTAATATGCCAAAATAATGAGTAAATACTAATGAGTTCTTCAATCATAATAATTAAAAAATCCATATAAAACAACTATTAAGTACTATATTATATAAACTATGTATCATTATAATTAGATACCTATTAGATAAACTATGTATCATTATAATTAGATACCTATTAGATAAACGTTATAGGTAGATAGGTATATGAATCTAATATATAAAATTCTCAGGCGTTGGTCTCGTGTCACGCTTTTTTGAAGTTGAACTCCTCCGAAATGGCTTGACCGATTTTCGTGAAATTTTGCGTGCATATCGGCTAGGGTGGAGAATTGGACAACATCTATTTTTCATCACCCTACCCCTAAATTTTTTTTGGCAGAACAACGTTTGCCCGGTATTATATATACCTACTGCCATATGATATGATATATATATATGATATTATATATGTTCTGCCATATGATATGATGTATGTATGATACTTACTTCATATGAGTATTATATTCATTATTAATGTAGTTCCGCACGGATATAAAACCATGCGTCTGACAAAGTCAGCCCTTCATGAAAGAAAAACTTAGATACATACCTGGCTTGCACATCTCGTTATCTTGCGCAGTTTTTGCTGCGAGACAACATTATACTTCCCTATTAAACATTAATTAACAAGTGAGAGACAGACGATCGTATCGGACAATAACAGTTTTTGTACCGGATTCCAGATATACTGCGAATACTCAGCTTTACACATAGTGAAGTTATTTTTTCCTTTTAATTGAGACAGTAATTGTGTACGTGTAGGTATATAAGAAGGCTTTGTTTTCTGCGACTGTACCTACTTAATACTACTAGATAGTACCTAACTTTACCTATTCATACATCTAGTACATATTTGACATCCGTGGAAATATTGGACTTTTGATCCACTATTCTACATTTAGAGGATATTTTTTATGTGCAATCTTTTACAAACTTACTTTCCCTTTAGGGCAACAATTTAAAAAAATATCTGTAAGAAGTACTATAAACTAGTTACATAATTGCAAATAGGACAAACACATTAATTAGAAACATTTAAAAATGTGTTTTCAATTTTAATACGTAATATACTTACAAACCTTACTACAATCATTCAAATTAGCCTTTATCGAAAACGTTAAAATATTCACTGCTTTGAGCTTTCACAATTGTATTAATACTAACTTAGGTTGTTCAAACAAACTACACTACACAAAGAACTTCTCTAAAAGGTACAACTAACGCCATCTAGTGGGGAGTAGCGAGACTACGCGTAAGCAAAGCGTAGATTTTATTTTTAAGCCATGAATTTACGACATTTGAGTAACAGGATTAAAGTCGTATGTTATCTTTAATATCATTGGTGTGATTACAATATTTTCCAAGGAGTCGTTGAAGATATTTCCTTAACAATCTGTAAATGTGCCTACACTCTTTATATTGGTATCATAAAACGCATTTTGGACCTTACTTGCGTTTTATTAAGTGCGTTGTAATATTTAACTGCATAATCACATACATTACATTATTTTATGGCTTTTCGTATAAATTTTCAAGTACTATGTAAACGTAATTTTTGTGTCTATATAGATCTTATTTATCGGTCTATAAATGTCATGAAATTGACTAAAAGTTTTTATACTTTGGGGTAAATCCGACCATACACTTAATTTTTTTTTAAATGTAACTAAAAGTGTGTGAACCCTTCACTAATGTGCTTGTTTGATTAAAAATGAATATTGACTGTTTATAATGTTTAAATTCCATTGAAATTCGCAAACAAACAACACAGGGAATATGAAAAGAAAAAACAAATTAAAATAGTCGTTTATTTCATATCATTGTGCAATACTGTTTAAAGTTCAAGCCTTGGAAAACTCGAATATTATATTCTGTCCTTTCATTACTCACTAATATTATAAATGTGAGAATTTGTTTATGAGGACGCCTGGATACTTGTTCTCTTTCTATTTCACGCAAAAAATATTGAACGGATTTTCATGAATAAATTTCATTATTTATTTATCTATTTTAATTTCATGAATAAATTTCATGAAAATCACACAGGTAAATCCTTATCTGGAGTAACATAATTATAGGAGTATCACGGAAAATGCGGACAAATTCGCGGCCCAAGCATTAAAAATAACTCTGGCAACTTTGGTTCATGGTGTAGTGTAGTACCGACCTACCTAACTACTATGCGAAATCGTCCGATACAAAGCAATGAGACTAGGTTGCTCTTATTACAAATAGTTAAGCTTTATAGCCTGTTTAATTCTGTTTCTTTACAATGAATGCAATAACTACAATACAAAATACTTAATTGTACACCAAAAAAATAAAAACAACAGAAAAATTAATAAAATTTGGATAACTATGTATGTATTTGCTTTTCCTTGAAAATGCTTGTAACGAAAAGCTAAACCGCTTAATTTTTACACGACAATGTGTCTATAGCTGGAAGTGACTTTAACCTTTCCTCTCTTTCTCTCCTTTGACCCCGTTAAGTATAAATAATTTCATCGCCAAACTATCTCTGCAATCCCATTCGAACGTTCCGACGGAAATCCTCAAGGAATATTTTAATTAAAACGCCACAAGAGCTAAGCCCCACCGTTAATCTCCAATATATAATTTGGAAGAGAGTCGTAAGAAAAAAACGATAATTATCTGGGCTTAGACCTTTCCGCGTATACATTTGTTACGAGGATTTCGGTGGGCTCGCCAACTATTGAAGAGGCTTTTAAACAAACTTCAAAAAAGGTTATCAATTTGACACGTAAATGTGCCCGATATTATTAGAACTGTAACGCCCCAACTCAGAGTCAATAACGGTTACTTAAATCGCTACTTAGTACAAAATTTGTATGGTGATTCTTTACTAAGGAGCGATTAAAGTAACCGTTAGTGACTCTGAGTTGGGGCGTAAGATATGAAATTCACGTTCTTAACCTATTAAGACTTTGTGTCAAGTGTCAAGTATACACAAATATACTTATTTCGCATCAGTTACTTAAAGCTGTATTTTCGCAGTTTCATCACGAATTCACTACACGCACGAAAACAAATGAAATATTATTGTGTATGTATGAGTGTGTTAGCGTTTTTTTATTATTAACATAATTATAAGGTCCGTTTTGTCTCTTATCTTAGTAAATGCTCACGGACAAAACTGTGTACTTAAGAATTAAAACATACGATTTATATGATATTAAATGATCACGCAATTCGGTAATTAAGTGTTGGGTTCGACTTGCTATCTCACATCTTCACAGATTAATTAGTAAGCATGTATTTGCAGCCGGTGCATTCATTTTGTTTAAAGCGCAAATTAAGTATCTCTATAGTTATAAATGGTACAGGAACTCTTCTCTTTGGTGAGTTTTCTACATTTACTTACTTAAGCACTTAATGGTGTATTTAACGTATTTCTTTGATTGCACATTAAGTCGTGATAGGACTAAAAAGAGAAATAAAAAGTATTAATAGTTTACCTGGAGTTATAAATACAGCTTGACTAGTTGGTAGCGACTCTCCCTGCGATGCGAGGGGTCCCGGGTTCGATTCCCAGCCGGCGCAGATATTTATGTGACAGATAAATATTTGTACTCGGGTCATGGGTGTTATTGTGCTGTGTTATATGTCGTCCATGCCACACGCGACACAGGTGAAAACCTACTGCGGTGCGGGGGTGTGAGCGTATTAAGCGTTTAGCGTTAGCGGTTTAGCTAGGTAACTTTGTTAGGTCTGAAAGTATTTTTATTTTTTAAACGCTTACACACTTCACACCTCCGCAGTAGGTTTTTACCTGTGTGACGACACATATAACACATCACAACAACATCCATGACCCGAGTGAAAATATTTATCTGTCACATAAATATCTGCGCCGGCCGGGAATCGAACCCGGGACCCCTCGCTTTGCAGGCAGGGTCGCTAACTCGCTACCAACTAGGCTACTTATACCTCATTGCTTTCATTTTGAAAGTAGACGATTTCGATTAAAATTTAATCGAGAGCGGTCTCCATACTAGTCTAACCGTGGCCACATGTGCCGCGACATATGGGCCGCAAGCTCCAAGCGGTGTTCCATCCACCTTCGGGGAACATCGCACAGCTAGGACGTACGTACAAGTATTATTTTACTAATACTGGCAATTATCCAATTCCAACTCATTCCAATGCAGCACATTAAACGCATCAAGTACCATGATTTAAATGAGGTTCATAGCGCTCACAACCCGTCAGCTTTTTTTATGGAAACAGCCGGCAAACGAGCTGACGATCCACCTGATGGTAAGTGGCTATCGCCGCCCATGGACATCAGCAACACCAAAGGTATCACTGATGCGTTGCCGGCCAAGAAAGAGAGAAGAAAAAGAAAGAAACTTATATTTGATAGTTTTTGAGTTATTTTGTCGGTAATTTATTGTCAAGAATTATATTTTGAATGGGTGAATGAATGAATTATTTGTTTTTTCAAGTATGAATGAGTGTTAGCTTAGCTGTGCTTTGTTTACAAGTTTGGATAGTATAATTATGCCCAATGTCCATGTACCAGTAGCCAACGTTAAGTGTTGATGGAGTGCAACTTGCAAGTCTTAACTGTTTCCATATCAATAATAAAAGCTTTCGCAGTGATTCACCGTCCACCGGAGCCATCACGATGAAGATAGCGTTGTTGACAGTGTCAGAGTGCTGTCAGCGTGTTTACTGAACTAAGTTAATGTTGGCTAGCGGGCGACACCCACTCACAGTCTACACACACGTTACGCACATACACACATTGCTTCAGTTGAAGTATACAAGGGCTACAAAGCAGGTCTAAATGATGTATAATTTTATAGCGACAAATGAACTGACGATCTACATGACGGTAAGTGGTCTGCGATGTCCATGGACATCAGCAACGTGAAAGACATTATTGATGCGTTGCCAGCCAAGAAAGAGAGAAGAAAAAGATTGAAAGAACAGGCTCTCAAGCCCCCAGCCGGAACACGACGAGTCGTTTGGCGGCTGACTCATGCTCAAGGGTGGTAGCTATCCAGGCGAACCCCATGGAGAAATAATAATAGTAATAATGGTATTAATTAATAATTGAAATCAATATTACCAATATAATCCCTCGAGGGGCTCTACCACCAGCGGGCTGGATTTAGTCGCCTTTTACGACACCCATCCAGCGTGGGATTGGGGTTAGTATTCTAAGCCGCCCCAATACGGCTAAAAGTTAGTTTTTTCAGTTAGGTATATTTTTACAGATATTTTGCTTCTGCCACTAAAATATTGATATCCCAATTTTATATCGTAGCTATCACTAAATAGCTCAGATAAATGGACGCAATTTCGTCCAATTCGTCCAAATGCCAGTAAATCACAGCGCGGAGTATTGGAAGTTGGAACACTTTGCGGGAATCACTCTTCAATCGGCCCGTGGCGTTTAGCAGCTCATAAATATATTCGGCTCAAAATATTTCCGTCCACAAGAAACAACGCAAAAAATGCGCTCGGTGACGCGCGCGGTGCTCAAAGTTTAACGATACAAACAATATTAGTTACGTATTCATTACGTATTTAAGTACAGGCAGTCCTCGTACTTACGGCATGGTTTTCGAAATACGCGACGTAAATCGAAACGACGTAAGTCGAGACATATTTTTTCATATTATGTTTACATGTCAAACTCAAGGGTTAGGATCCACACGGACTCAAAATTAAAGAAAAAACTGCATTTATAACAAAGGAGATACATACTTTATTATCAAAAGTAAGTTCTTAAAATAATTACATATGCACTTATGAAATTGCTAGTTATTTTTCCTATGCTGGAAATTGAAAAAAATGACGTATGTTTGAGGAATAGTGTCAAAACATTGTTCGACGTAACTTGAAACGACGTAAATCGAAACGACGTAAGTCGAGGACTGCCCAATATTTATTTATTTATTCAAATTTATGTCATCCTATACAAAAAGGATAAACAAAGGGCAAACTTAATGCCTAATGGCATTGTCCACCAGTCAACTCTGGGTGGATGTGGTAAGAACTGAAGGCAGGTGTTAAAACTACTTAAGGAAAAAAAATCTAAACTAATAACAATACGATAAATATAAATACATAATATATATCTATATACGCATATAGACACCCTTAAATATACAAATTATATATGTATTTAGTTACATTACCCGACTACCAGGAAGGGTTATGTTTTTCGCGCGTATCTTGTATGCATGTAATATTCTTTATTACCTCGTATCATCCAAAACGCTGAACGGATTTATATAATCAAGATATCGTTAGATTCATCTTGATAACCCACGTGTTCTTAGATAAGTGAAATTAAAAAAAATCAAATATGGTGGCTTTGAGATGCCATTGTTTGAAGTATCAAAAAATAAAAATAAATTGAATAGCTCAGGGTATCAAATTAAAGAGCTCACCATAAGGATTTCAAAACGATATATCATGATAGCATTTTTTGACAGCAGGCGGGTTTTTTGATTTTTGAATTCATGCTAGTATATTTTCATATTTAAATAAACTTTTACACGCCAGTGTCTGTCACCTGAAGCAAACAAGGAAGACATCATATTTAAACAAATTGAACCTAGAATAGACTCGACGACCCACCTTAGGTGCGGCTAACTTTCAAAGATTTTCCAGTTGAAAAAAACAAGGTGGTCCCAGTGGTCTGGCTTCAACTCATTAATGGCCCACTACTGGGGCAGGCCTCTTGAGGAGGCCTAGAGCATACTCCACCACACTGCTCCAGTGCGGATTGGTGGAGGGGTTAGTGGCCAACCCGAGTGTCGTAAGTTTTCAAACCGCCCGAGGGCCTCCGACATGGCTTAACGACTGTTATCTTATGATAACAACCGAGACCGACGGCTTTACGTGCCCTCCGAAGCACGGAAACGCTCAAGAATTTTTTGCCACTAGCGGTCCCAGTGGTCTAGATGGTAATTATTTAAACTTTGAGAACACTAGTCTTCTGAAGTGGATGGAATAGTGAAGTGCGTTGTTCTAAGAATCTCCGTACAATTTGTTGCGTTGCCGCATTCAGTCTCCTGGGCATGTGTCGCTCCCCCCCCCCTCGCCCCTCCCCCTCCCCCGCCAACGCCTCTCTTCAACCTTCGTGCGATAATACATTTTTTATAATAAGACGAAACTATTTTTGGCCAAAATAGTGTTTAGAGGCGTATTAAGATATGAGATAAAACTTAAAAATGCCGGTAGGTATTTAAAACAGTAATATAGTAAGGATAACCCTTTCCTGAAAGCCGGGTAAATAAATGTTTAGTTTTTAGTTTTAGTTTTTAGGTTATAACTCAAAAACCACTCGTCAGATCTCGTTCTTTAAGTGGGACAACATGACAAGCACCAACTTTCGATTAAAAAAATAATCATGAAAATCGGTTAACCTAGCTAGTCGAAAGTTCTGAGGTAACAAACATAAAAACGAAATACAGTCGAATTGAATACCTCCTCCTTTTTTGAAGTCGGTTAAAAAGTACGCACGTAGGGTAGGTATTTATTATATAATTAATATTTATTTAATATAATACATTTTTAATATTATTTTTTAGTAAAAAGTCATTGACCTATGTACCTGATCAAAATTTTGTAAAAGCAACCACATATGCGTGTTCTCCGCCAGATAAAAACTAAAGGTTACAAACCCCAGTTGGAAGCTTATTGTATTGTAAATAGGAATTTATAATGATTGTGAGTTCATTTTTCTTTCCGCAACACACGGCGTTGAATCCGATGGCGAGGTTAGATTAAATACGCGAGCGCCATTATCGACATTAAACTGGATTGAACACGAAACCACCACGTCCACTAGGCGTCCACTAGGCGTCTGCTAGATCTATGTGCTGCGATCTACGAGCTAGCAGCGGGTTCTGTCGCATTTATACAAGCTTTTATTTAGGTGACTCGTGTCAAAAGCGTTTTTAACCGACTTCAAAAAAGGAGGAGGTTCTCAATTCGACTGTATTTTTTTTTTATGTTTGTTACCTCAGAACTTTGGACTGGGCGAACCGATTTTGATGATTCTTTTTTTAATCGAAAGCTGGTGGCTGTCATGTGGTCCCACATAAATTTTGTTGAGATCTGACAGTTTCATCCATGAGAAAACTACATAAGTCGTAAATTTGTGTTAAGATGTGCGCGACAAATTGACGAATAACTCAATATCACGCCAACCGATTTCGATGATTCTTTTTTTAATCGAAAGCAGGCGCTTGTCTTGTGGTCTCATATAAATTTGAACGAGATCTGACAACTATGTAGTTTTTGAGACTTTGAAGTCGGTTATTTTTTGTTAGTAAAATTTAGATTATAGATGATTATTTTTAAGACAAGACTGATTGAACATGAGCTTCATTATATGCTACGGCTCAGCATTCATACAAACTTGTATTTAGTTGACTCGTGTCAAGAGTTTTAATGAAAAATAAGATAATTATTTTTAATACAAGACCGATTGGACATGAGTTTCCTTATGTTACGGCTCATAGCCAAAGTTCGGTAACAACTAGTTTTATCCGGCTAGAGCTAGGTATAGCCGGTCACATTTTGATAAACATAGATCTGTCCTACTTATCTTCGATTATTTATAAATAGGTTTAGCTTTCATCATGCGTTGGTTAAAAACTTAGTTGTATCCTATTTACCTTCGGCTAGAACTAGTTTTTAGTCCAGTCAAGCAGTAAAATTTTGGTTTTGAGATTAATATCTCGCGTTTCCCAATCCATTCACATTTTGTATTGTCGCCGAAGACAAAACATCTTACCCTAGACGTATTTCGCAATAATCTTAATAAGTTCCATTATATAATTTTTTTATTTAATCTGTGTACTTTTTGCAATTATTTACGCATTAAAAATGGCCGCTAACAACGTCCGCTGGTTACCACCGAAGTCAGCGAATCAAGTGAGCTATCAGAACCAGACGGAACCCTAAACCTGGCAAGTACGGTAATTACCGCATGTGGGGCTGTGAGCAGTGTGAGCCATGTTGGTGCGAGGCCCCGCCTGCTACCCGCCTCACGGATTTGCATACCACCAGTGTCGCCAGCCGTTTGGGTTACACGGGACAGACGTTGCCGTACATTACCATAGAGACCGTGTTACCTGTAACTTTTCCACAACAGTTAGGTATCTATCGGGAAGATTTTGATTTTTCTTACTATCTTTCTTCTTCTTTCTTTTATTTTTTATGGTTAAGTTTAGGTATTTAAGTATTAATCCAGTTACATAATACGTTAGTATTCAACGATTTGTGATCCGGCTGGGAGCTTGAGGCAACCTTTTAACCTAGTAGGTACTTAGTTAAATGCCTACAAACCGAGAGGTTCTTTTCTGCATTTTTTTAAATTAGTTTTGGTAAACGGAGAAAAATACATTAATAATATTAGTTAATAATGAATTCAAGTTATTTATGACACAAAAGAATTGAATACATTTAAAACTACACATACCATAAATACAATTAAAATCTATAAATGTTTGATTATAACCAAAACATATGCATACAAAACATATTTAACCTTTGTTATTATATTATTGCCATGAATAGGAAGAAATGAAGAAGTGTCGCAAAAGCTGCTATCAAACTGACAGGAAATCCATGACCACGGCCACTCCGCCAGGAGTGTACGACTAAGAAGAAGAAGATTATATTATTGGGTTCTCAATCTGTTACAGCGGTATGTCTATAATTATATCACTTGACAAAGTTTGTAAAGTCCTCAATAAGATATAAACCATGGCCACCGTACTAAATAGTAGGAATTACCAGTGTAACGAGTGGTTCGTGTTAATTTACCACAATTTTCTTTAAAAGTAAGGATTGTTTCCTTTAGTCGTATTTAACTCTAAACACGAATGCATACCTACCTACTAGGAGGTATACCTACTCTTATATTAATCAAAATTTAACTAAGTATTTGTTTGTAACCATTACCGTTTCCGTGAAAATAGCTGAAAGGATTTGGATGTTTTTTATATTAAAAAATTCGTGCTGGTCCAAGGATGGTTGAAGAAAAATTGAGGTTCTGGATTAGGTAACATGGAACACCAATGAATCAGCTAAACTATTAAAGTTATTGAAATGCCTTCACAGCAAAAGTGATGAGCATTTATCAAAAGTACGTACGAATTGTAGGCCTGATGTACCTGGCAAGGAACACCAGACAATGGGTCAGCTAAATTGCTGAAGTTATTGAAATGCCGTCTTAGCAAAAGTTGTCAGTGATGAGCATTTATATGGTTAACAACAAACTATAAAAAACATTGAAATATCGTCATAGTGCAAGTTGAATGTCCCGCTTTATATACCTATATGACGCAGAAAGGGGTAATCTACGGTGTTGGTTATTCAATAATATTCCTTTTACTTTGCTCCATGATATATTTCCAGTGTTCCTAACGTTCACATCAATAACAATCTGTACTAGTCCGTGATCACTCCTCGAATCCCCATAGAATGTCCCACCCATATTATTCTAAATAGATTGACACATTCCTAATTCTAAACATTTGGTTTTTCTTCATGACTTCTCGTATGACAGACCAAAGAGGTCGCTCGCCGTCATATACTTACTTGTGTTCATCAAATTCATTTAAAATAACGAAAAAGAAATAGTTTAACCCACAGAACACCTAATAATTAGTTTAACCATACCTCTACATGATATAGTTAATAATTAAAATGATATAAAAAGCGAGGCCAGTATTAATATAATTACCTACTAGGTAGGTCACGATTAAATCTTCTCTTTGGCACGCTTCAGCTATTATAAAATAATTTCTAGCCTCAAAATATTGTGGCTAACAAATGACTAATGATATGACCAATTTTGACCCCGGCAACTCCACGATGACTTCACCCACCAAAACCGCAAAGGCACCGAATTGTCTGCGATACCGCCATGGCCATCAGAAACCAACAATTGATAGTCTTATAATTGACATGTCATCCATAGACGAGCCTTTATGCATCCTACAATTTTTTATCCAACTTTCCGGCACTCATTTCTTCCTTTGTTACGGAGAATACGGAGCTTAGTCAAATAATGCTTGGAGAATTAATATAATCATTCTGGGTATTTTAAAATGGTGATTGATTATGCTGACGTGGCTGTTTTGGTTTGGAGTAACACTTGTCAGTGTGATCGTATGTAGTGTGTGTTAAGGTCTTAAATAGGATCTAATAGTTGTAAGGGAAGGCGCTAGTACCGTTTCTTGGGACGACCCGATCTGGTGTAAACTAGTTGTACGATTGACGGCGAGTGACGTCGACCGTCCTATTAAATATTGAAATACTGTACAACACCTGGAAGGAGAAATAGGAGAATCTGAGTTTGCTTCCGTAAAAATCCTTTATAAAATGATTACTCATCTACTATTTAGGCAACTTTTAGAAGACTGAAACTTTAGAAAAATGGTACGGACATCTACCTATGTATTGACATCACCCCACAAGTTATATCTACACATATTTTTGAAACTTAACAACGACTACCTACAATGATCTTTCGTTTATCAATAACTAAGGTTAAGTAAGTAAGTTAAAAAAACGGATTCTTAATCTTGTTAAAAGAATACATAAAACCGACCGCAAATCTTTGTTGTTAGCTCTACATCGCTCGCTGTTAATGAGACACTTGGTTAAGACGACTCGTGGCCAAGCGTGTTTCGTTTCGAGATGTTCCACGTACGGACAGCAGTGTCACGGACACGCTGTCATGTTCCCGTCATGGAACGCTCGATGTTCCACGAACGTGTCACGGATAAATGTCTTCATTTTGTTTTGTTATGTTGACCTTGTTGATTCATTTTGTTGCTGATGGGGCTGTTGTTAGGATTTGTTATTGTACAATACTTATATTCCTACTTTGTTAGATCTTTTTTTTAACGTTTTGTTTGCTCTTGCTTCTTTTGGTATGGATCACATTATGCATATAAATCTTAAATGTTCCACCGTTTGAGTTGAATTTTTCCTTATATCATGACGAACATGGTCAGCCTATTGCATTACAAAATTAACATTTGACACAATTTCGTAATTTCTGATTATTACAATCAAAGAATCATGTTGTAAAGTAGGTAAGTACATACAAGCTTTCAAATAATACACAAATCGGTAATATTTAATCAAAGACACGCAAGATTCGATTACTTGCGTTTTATTTTATTTTATAAAACCTAAGATCCTTGTGTGCTTCTCAAAGACTGTTACGTGTCTAATTTATTTATTTATTTATTCTTTATTGCATTCACCTTACACTAGGAGATACAAAGGGCGAACTTAATGCCTATTGGCATTCTCTACCAGCCAACCCAGTGTGACAAAGAGAAATGCGAGGTAGGCGTAAATACATAATTAAAAATTATCAATTTAAAAAAAAATCTCTCTAATCTCTTTCTGGAAAATCTAAAGACCGTCTACGGCGCTTCATCTGACGATTGCAAGCTGCTTAATGAAACGTAGGCAATAGAGATTTAATATTTTTACTACGCAAGATGCAACAAGCGACAAGTGACGATAGCGTGCGTCTACGTAGATAGACTAACGCCCTAACTCAGAGTCACTCACGGTTACTTAAATCTTGCTTAGTACAGAATTTGTAAAGTGATTCAGAGTTAGTGACTCTGAATTGGGAGTTAAGGGCCTGAGGACTAACGCCCTAACTCATAGTCTTTCACGGTTACTTAAATCACTTCTTAGTAAAGAATTTGTATGGTGATTCTTTACTAAGGAGCGATTAAAGCAACCGTTAGTGACTGAGTTGCGGCGTAAGATGATCTCCTAGTGGTAACTAGAACATACTCCGTTGGAAAATATAGCCTTTAAGCAATCAAGTCCAATTAAATAGACACTAATCCTAACCTGTTGACTAACTTCCAGTCGACGACATGAGAACAGTAAGTGGCTGGTGATATTTGTACAGCGATAAGCTTACATTATCTGACAGCGCTGGCTTACACGTGTTGTTTAAATGTTTAAATTTGTACAGGTGGATAATCGTTTAATAAGGAATGGTTGGTTCAGCAGCTCGGGTAGTGTCTGGCACTGCAGGAATTATAACGTATAGCCTTACGCCCCAACTCAGAGTCACTTACGGTTACTTTAATCGCTCCTTAGTAAAGAATCTCCATATAAATTCTGTACTAAGTAGCGATTTAAGTAACCGTTTGTGAATCTGAGTTGGGGCTCAACCCAACAAAACAAAACATGAAACAAAAAAAAACAGCATTTTACAAAATGTTAAAGAATTTTCTCATTGACAAAGTCTATTATACATATAGAGTGGATGAATATTTAACTTAATTTGCTCTCTACAACACAAATGGTTATATTATAATATATTTATAGTATACTAGCTGCCCGGACAGACTTCGTTCTATATAAAGTTTTTTATTTTGTGATGTAAGCTACATGGCCGTAGCTAGGGGAGAGGGCCTTATGGGGCAATGCCCTACCTTAAAAATACCAAAAACTAAGATAAAATTATAATTAAATTGTTTGTTCATAATTTGAGATAAAAAGAATTGTAGCGATAGGTATCTCTAAACTTTTCCGAACATACCACAGTTTGTGACATTCATTTCATATTGTAATAATTAATTATTTGTTCTGTGACCTAGTGGTCAGTGGTAGTGATTGATTTAGGCTTCGGAGCAGATCAATTATGATATTTTTTTTACTTCTGCCCTACCTGTAACCAATGCTGCCCTACCTCAAATTCGACTCAAGCTACAACCCTAGTAAGCTATCGTATCTTTCAAGTTGGATCAAACTGCCCACGATGTGCAAATTTGATTAAAATCGGTTAAGTAGTTTAGGGGTTCATCGCGGACAAACAACGTGACACGTAATTTATATATATTAAGATAAGTAGGTACATAAGGAATGTAAAATAACCTCATTCTGTCCAAATCGTTCAGAATTTACTCGACTGAGTGATGATTCGACTGACATACGCAGAAACGTTTGTACATAATTATGTAGATTTATTTTAATATATTTAAAACAAAAGAAACAGTAGGTGGGTATGTGCAATTAGTAAACTTTATAATATATAAATTTTAACTATATTAATCTTCGCCAATCACTTCTAAGTAAAGAAATTGCAAGACTGAAGAAAATTACATAATTTTTAACCGACTTCAAAAAAGGAGGAGGTTCTCAATTCGACTGTATTTTTTTTTTTTTTTTTTTTTTTATGTTTGTTACCTCAGAACTTTGTACTGGGCGAACCGATTTTGATGATTCTTTTTTTAATCGAAAGCTGGTGGCTGTCATGTGGTCCCACATAAATTTTATTGAGATCTGACAATGGCATCCATGAAAAAACCACATAAGTCGTAAATTTGTGTTAAGATGTGCGCGACAAATTGATGAATAACTCAATATCACGCCAACCGATTTCGATGATTCTTTTTTTAATCGAAAGCAGGCGCTTGTCATGTGGTCTCACATAAATTTGATCGAGATCTGACAACTATGTAGTTTTTGAGACTTTGAAGTCGGTTATTTTTTGTTAGTAAAATTTAGATTATAAAGAATTGTGCTCATAAGTGGTAAATATTATGTTATTTAATATATTCAAATGATAATTACAGTACATTTTCTTGCATAAAACCGTTTCATAAGCTGAATATCACTTACATTACTAAACACATAACTATAAAACATTTACATAACTGATGAGATACGTCCTTAGCGTCAATCAAACGTATAATTAACATTAATTAAGCTAATAAACCCTCACATATTATTTTAATTCGCAATTGCAGAATTGTTTGGGCATATATTTGTCCTGACGAGGTAAATAAGATGTATTAAACATTAGGACAGGATGTTGATTTTAACACAGAATACACGTGGTAAATAATAAATGTACACTGGTATGTACAAATGTTATTGTAAGTATGTTTGTATGTCACAATGAAGGACAGGGGATGGAAGGGTAAATGACCAATCACAGCCACAAGACGACGGACGACGACATGCGGAGGCAAACATGTGTATTTAGTAAGTACAGTTGAATGTACAAACAATTATTGTTGATATGTATTAATTAATACAAACGGAATGATAAATGCCCAACTGCTGTCGATGGTTTGAGATTTGGTACCAATTCAAAGCCATTCAAATTAGCTTTTCATTTAAAATCCTGCTTCAGGTACAAAATATTATTCATATACCTACATATAAAAAATATAAAACTAAAAATTTTGAAAAATATCAGGCTACTGCAGCGCCCCCTAGTGGTCTACCACCATAATACATATCTTTGAATGCAAAAAACTGCAATGAAAGCGGCCCAGCAGTTTTCATAAAAACGGTAACAGACATATCTACATACAAACAAACAAACAACCTCTAACCCCAAACGCATACCTAATATACCGCCTCCGTTCCGTTCCGTCCGTCGTCGTGGGTAAAAATACAAAAAATTCTGATTTACGAACTCCTCAAATATGGCGATCTAAACCCGCTTTATTTGTTGTTAACATCACTTATCCAAAGAACACAAGGGCTGAAGACGTATCTAACGATATCTTAATTATTCAACTAATCACGCAGAAGAACCCATAGGCCGATCCTTGCGGTTGTAGTTGTACAGCATTATGGCTTTCGGTGGTAGCGCTTTTAATTTTATTATTAAAAGAATTTTTACACTAAGAACCGCGCTCTGGGACTATTAAGTTTGGATGATTTTTAATTTTTTACTTTAGCAGGTGTGGTGACAAAGGTGTATAAAATTGGACCTAAAATTCGTTAAAAAGGCTCAGTTTTTTGATATTTTCTTCGGAATAATATTAGAAATGACCTTATTCACTTCACAGACACTCACGGTTTCAACCCCTGCCAGACACCCGTAAACTTAAATATTGATTAGAGAAATTGTATCATCTGCGGCACAGTTTAATACTGCTGTAGTCATTTACCAATATTTCAGTGAGAAATAAATAAATAAACTAAAAACACTGCAAACAAGATTGTTTGCAACGACAAGATTGTCACAAGCATTGGTAGTTTGGTACTGCATACAGATCCATGCGAACACAACGGGCCAGTAGGAGAGCAATAAATCGTTTAAAACAAACACGCATCGAGATGGATCGCTCGATTATCCCGGCTGCTATCAGCCATCACACATCTATCTATCGGTCGGATGGCGGGACCACACCGGCCATACCACGCAGAGGTCGTGAGAAGGTTTAATACCATAAATAGCTTTTTAATTGCGTGTAGTGTTAATATAAGTGACAGTAATGTATGTTACCAAATACCAAGTCAAAGTTATCAAAGAACTTACGATAGAAGACTAACAACGCTAATTCCCTAACTCAGAGTCACTAACGGTTACTTTAATCGCTCCTTAGTACAGAATTTGTATGGTGATTCTTTACTAAGGAGCGATTTAAGTAACCGTTAGTGACTCTGAGTTGGGGCGTACGTAACACACAAACTCCTCACTGTTTCATCATTTGTTAGCCTTTGCACACACACAATTATATCATCGCAAAGATTCCGAGATTAAAACAAGTTCTCTACTATTTTTTGTTTCATTAACCATTATAAATGTTTTTTAATAATATTATAGTATATGGGTGTTACAAAGTACTAGTTTGAAACGGTAGAGGTACGATGTAATCTTTTAATTTCTATAACCTAACACCCCCGATAAACCTTTGCAACTAAACGAACATTACAATACATTTTATAGCAGTCTTTTGGCTGTCAAGTGAGTGGTCTATTGTGGAACGTGTCCAGTAACGGCTATTACCAGTATTGACCATGTGATTCGCACGACTTTGTTTTATTTATTATAACACCTGTCATAATATTATATGGATCAGAATGTTTGGCTGCAAAGAAGACTGATGAGAGACGATTGGATGTCGTGGAGATGAGAATGTTGAGCTAGATGTGTGGAGTGAATAAAAGAAGAGAATGAATAAAGTGAGAAATGAGTATCCATTAGGGAATATCTATTAGGGAATGTCTATTAGGGAATATCTATTAGGGAATGTTTGAAAGTGACAAAAATGACTGAAAATTTTAAAGGAAACCGAATGTTTGGTATGGGGTGAGGCGGGAGGAAACGCATGTGACGAGAAGTTATGGATATAAAATGTGGGTGAACGAAGGGCACGAGGAAAACCAAAGAAAAGGTGGATGGATTGTGTGAGAGATGATGAAAGATCCTACATATGGGAGTAGGAGTAGAAATGACAGCTGATAGGGAAGTATGGAAGAAAAAAACATACCCAAAATTATCGAAGCAAAACAACTGACCTTGCTGTGTCATACCTGCAACATTACTAACACTAAATGGTAGAGCAATTGTTAAAATAAGGCAACATTCAATTTGTTAAAAAACAATCATTTAATCTATGGTGTCTTCTCTGTTCTGTCAACGGGCTCGTACTCTGTGCCTTCCTTCCTGTGTGTCGAACTGAAGTAAAGTAAATACGCTGTCTTGTGTAATTTTAATATTTTATTAAACGTTCTTTAGACCAAAGTAATAAAAGTGTTTCTATAGCAATCCATCCACTAGTTCCACTGCACGAACAAACATTCTGCGAACAGGTTATGGGCCCAGAATCCTGGATTGCTATAGATTTAATATCGCGGTAAAGCGTGGTCGGGAGAAAGAACGGGCCGGGTAAACGGTATATACAAAATGGAGGCTACTTCAGAAAACCAGAATATAATGGTATTGGAAGGATTATCAAATTGGATGTCTTGGAAGTTTCAAATTCGTGTAATATTAAAAGCACAAGGAATATTTGGAGTTGTAAACGGATCCGATATAAATGATGGAAAAGATGAAAAATGGCAGACACGAGACGCAAAGGCACAATCTTTAATTGTAACAAGATTGAACAATAAAAATATTTTACAAGTTTCAAACTGTGAGACTGCTCAACAAATATGGGAAAAGTTGTGTTCATTATATGAATCGAAATCAGACACGTCATTACACATATTGCAACAAAAATTTTTTGAAACCCAATATATTAAAAATGAGGAAATATCATTATATATAGCAAAGTTAGAAGAATTGGCAAACAGAATAAATCAAGCAGGTGGAAATATACCGGAATCTATCCTCATCACTAAAATTATTAGTTCTTTGCCAGAAAATTTTAGACATTTCATCTCAGCGTGGGATTCAGTTCCTATGGCAGACAGAAAATTATCTGAATTAATATCCAGATTGATGCTAGAAGAGCAACGTAACAATGATTATGAGGAGAAAATGGCTTTAACTACACAATCAAGAAACAGTAAAAGAAAATGTTTTAAATGTCAACAAGTTGGACACTATAAAAAAGACTGTAAGAAAAATCTGAACAGTGGTAAAAATAAACAGTGTAAAATATGTAAGAAGTTCAATCATATGGAAAAAGACTGTTGGTTTAGAAATAAAAATAATTCTTACCAAAAGGGTGACAGCGTTAAATCCAACACAAATGCATTCATTACATCAGCAATAAATTTTCAAGAAACAATATGGGTGATGGACAGTGGTGCCTCAGAACATATGTGCAAGAATAAAAACATGTTTGTAAACTTTAAAACTTTGTCAGTGGCGAAAGATGTCATTATTGGAGATGGTTCAATCATAAAAGCAATTGGTCAAGGTGAAATACACTTAAGCGCTTACAACGGAAAACAGTGGATACCTACAATTTTATACAATGTTTTATTTGTACCAGAAATAAAAGTAAATCTGTTTTCGTCATCGGCAGCAATGGATAAAGGTTATGAAATGAGGTGTGATCAAAAGACATGCACTTTTATAAAGGATAATTTAATTAAAGCAATTGCATACAGAAAAGGTAAAATGTTTGTGATGAATTTTAAATATGAATCAGATACTGCTATGGTTGGTCAATCAAATAGTGGACTCGCTGAGTGGCATTCGAAGTTAGGTCACCAGAATATTGAGCATGTGAAGACCATTCTGAAACAAAACAATATTGAATTTAAAGAAGGTGATTCAGAGATATGCACATCATGTTTACAAGGCAAACAACATAAGCTACCATTTAATAAAAGTGACACAAGAGGTGAAAAACCAGGAGATTTAATACACATGGACATATGTGGACCAATGGAGTGTGAGTCACTGGGAGGTGCGAAATATTTCCTTATACTAATTGATGATTACTCAAAATATAGAAGAATATATTTTTTACGAAATAAAAATGAAACAGCAGAACATATTAGAAACTATATAAGTGAGAGTAAAAATATTACAGGCCACACTATTAAAGTTATGCGAAGTGACAATGGAAAAGAATTTGTCAATAAAATTGTAGAAAAGTTATTAAATTCTAAAGGTATAAGACATGAGAAAAGTATTCCATATCTCCAAGAACAAAATGGTTGCGCAGAACGTGAGATACGCACAATTGTGGAATCTGCTAGGTCTATGTTAGCAGAAAGTCATCTTGGAAAACAATTTTGGGCGGAAGCAGTAAATACTGCAACATACATATTGAATCGAACAGGAAAAAGTAGAATAAAAGACAAAACTCCTTATGAATTATGGTATAATACGTCAAAATATAATATAACTAACCTGTACAGTTTTGGAGTAGACGTGGCAGTTCATATACCTGATCAAAAGAGATTAAAATGGGATTACAAGTCAGAATTTGGTAAATTTGTTGGTTACGGAGAAACAAGCAAAGGATATAGAGTATACTTGCCAAAGAAAAATGATGTAGAATTAAAAAGAGAAATTGTAGTAATTAAAAAGAAGTATCAGACACATAATAATAAAAATAAAGAAAAATATGTACAAAAAGAAGACTTACCAATAGATAACCCGGAAGAAGAGGAACAGGAGGATGGTAATATCAACTCATTTTATGAAGAAGGTTCAATCCAATCTGAAACAGAAGAAGAAAACACGGAGTGTGAATTATATGAAACATCAGAATCAGATGAAATAAATTCACCTGAAACAGAAAATAATATCTTACCTGAGGTAGAACATAACACTAGAAATCAAACACAAAAAAGGAAAATACAACCACCGAACTGGATGAAAGATTATGACACAAACTTTTTTTGTCTAGGCGAAGAGCCAATATCTTATGAAGACGCAATGGCTAGTCCTGAAAAAATAAAGTGGGCTGAGGCCATAGAAAAGGAAATGACACAATTGGAAGAAAATGAAACCTGGGAAGAGGTGAAAAATATACCTAAAGAGGAAGATGTAATTAGTAGCAAATGGGTTTTTAAAATAAAAGAAACAGATGGCAACAAACTATACAAGGCCAGGCTAGTGGCAAGAGGTTTTGAACAGAAGAACTGTGACAACAATACATATACACCCGTAGCAAGTTTAACAACTTTCAGAACTATGATGGCAGTTGCAGTACAAAAGAGGTTACCTGTATTCCAGATGGATGTCGTAGGAGCCTTTCTGCATGGTGAGATTAAAGAAAAGGTATTTATGAAACTTCATAATGATAAAATAGTAAAACTTAAAAAATCTTTGTATGGTTTAAAGAAATCGCCCCGTTATTGGAATGAAAAATTTAATAATTTCATGTTACAAGAAAAATTCATTAGATCTAAAAATGACCCATGTTTATATTTTAGAAAGCAAAATGACAAGTTTATATACTTATTGTTATATGTAGACGATTTAATTTATTTTGGAAACGATGATATAGAGATAAAAACATTTAAAAATTCATTATGTAGTAAATTTTGTATGAAAGATTTGGGAATAGCAAACGCATATTTAGGTATAAGTATAAAACAAGACATAAAAAATTTTGTAACAGTAATAAACCAAGAAAAATATCTTAAATCATTATTAATTAGATATAATATGTATAAATGTAAAACAGTGTCTACACCACTAGAGCAAAACTTTAATTTTGAATTGTTAAAGAGAGATAAACCAGAAAGCAAAGAAATTGAGAATAATTGTAGAAGTATAATAGGTAGTTTATTATATGCATGTTGTACAAGACCTGATTTATCATTAGCAATAGGATTTCTTAGTAGATATTTAAACTGTGCAAGTATGGCATTGTATAAGTGTTTAAAAAGAGTTATGAGATATATAAGAGGTACTATTTCTTTGTCATTAGTGTATAAGTATAATAATAATAATGTAACATTACAAGGTTATAGTGATGCAGACTGGGCTGGGGATATAGCCGACAGAAAGTCAACTTCTGGATTTATATACTACATATTTAATTGTCCTATTTCATGGGGTACAAAAAAACAACAATCTGTATCATTGTCATCTTGTGAAGCTGAATATATTGCATTGTGTTTAGCTATAACTGAGGGCTGCTGGCTTAAGCAATTATTAATTGATTTTGGATATAATATTAATATAAATGTTTTAGAAGATAACTTAAGTGTAATAAAAATTTCATCATCTAGCGACAGTAATAAAAGATTAAAACATGTAGATATAAAATATCATTATATAATGGAAAAGGTTTGTAACGGTGAAGTTAGTGTTAAATATGTTAATACGAATGAGAATGTCGCAGACATGTTTACAAAGCCATTGGGCAAGCAATGTTTTGAGAAGTTTAGGGATTGTATTGTCAAATAAAATAAGTATTATATATTTGTTATTCATTTATAAGAAGCCAGTCGGTCAAAGAATAATTTTGTTTAAATTTATTAATTAAGGTTCTTAACTGTACTTATTAAGGGGGTGTCATGAAAAAAATTGTTAAGGGTATAATATAATAAAAATTGATTGTTGAGGGGGTGTGTTAAAATAAGGCAACATTCAATTTGTTAAAAAACAATCATTTAATCTATGGTGTCTTCTCTGTTCTGTCAACGGGCTCGTACTCTGTGCCTTCCTTCCTGTGTGTCGAACTGAAGTAAAGTAAATACGCTGTCTTGTGTAATTTTAATATTTTATTAAACGTTCTTTAGACCAAAGTAATAAAAGTGTTTCTATAGCAATCCATCCACTAGTTCCACTGCACGAACAAACATTCTGCGAACAGCAATAAAGTCAAAACTATAAAGAGTCATAAAAAACCCAACCTAAAAACTTTCTGTCTTTATTGCATTTAATTAATTTTGCAGTTCTAAAGGTTGAAATAAAGCATTAACCTCAATATTACACATTTCAATAAACAAACAACGTCACGGTTGTAAATTCAACAAAAGATTCGCCACAAACGTTAAACTGCTCAAAAATGACGAGCGTTGAACAGATTTCGTAATAACTAAGGCGATCAATTCGCATACATAATAATAATATCTTGACAAGCGAAAGCTAAGCCGCGCGCTGGCCATGTGGCCGAGATGCCAACTTCAAACGAATTAAAAAAAAACTATCCGCACATGACGCCCAAATCCAAAATTCCCTCCAAAACGATCTCACGCTGCGTTCCAAAAAAAAATTCGTGCGCGTTCTTTTTTCAAATATCTTTTTTTCTTTAGAACCATTGTAGAGAGCATCCGAACGGCCCTAGAAGACTCTTTATTAACAAGATTTTGAATATTCTATTGTCGCTAACACTTTCTATGTTCGAAATTTAATTTTTTTCCAGAGTAGTTTGGACATTTCGCTTGAATTATCGCCGGCCAGCTTTGTTAAAAGGTTTAAGACGATTGCTCCTTTTTTTTCATAAACGTCAGTGAATGGGTCGCGCCTGACGTGGGTGAGCGCGTGTATAATTGCCATCAGGTAGTTTCGGGCTCGGATCTCATAATATATGGATAATTAAAGTACGGCTTAAGGTGGAATTTTTGTCAAAGTTTATCGTCATTTTGATTGAGGTTACGACTTTTGGCGTTGTTATGCCGTTCGATATGGCCGTGAAGACGTTGTCCGGCGGTAGCTTTATATGGGTCATTAAAATATTCATTGGGCTAGTTCATAGCCCAATCGCTATTCGGGACTCGATTTGTCTTGCTCCATTATAAAAACATCGAAACCCATAGTTAATGTGTTACCAACGATAAAACGAAACGGACCTCCCTTTATTAGGTTTCATTAAACATAGAAATGTGGTTTTATTGCCTTTTTAATAATTGTAACGTCTAATAATTTCGCTTCGGGCGAGCGTTTAATAACTGAAATAAAACGTATATAATTATGTATTAGAATTGGACCGCTCAAGTTTTATTTTTACGACTCATAACTAAACATAGGATTCGTTAAGAGATATTGAGCGGATAATTAAAATTTAAATGACAAATTGACAGAATTTGAAACGACCCCAACTAATTGTACGGCGCACACAAAGATTGAAATCGTCTATAGAACAGATAAAAATGCGCTTCTATTATTTCAATTTCTCGTAAACCTTGATTTAATCTTTACCTTAAGTGTTGTAGTTTTATTTTAGAAAATCGCACAGTACCGTATAACTCAAGGCTTGGCCATAGCCTACCTACATACTTCGAACGGGCCCCCCTCTGCGCGAGAATTACTGACATACAGACAGCAAAACAGCATAAAACTAACATTACTGTATAGAGAAACTAGAAACGACAGATGGATTCGCTAATACACTAACGGGTGTTTTAATGGAACACCAGGGTCTGCAGATGCGGTCTTTGTGCACGGAATTATGGTATATTTATTGGTCGTAGGTTGTAATACAAATATTATTGATAGAGCTATCGGTTTGCCACTTTCTTGTTTGACCACCTGCCGGGGGCAAGAGGTCGGCACGTTGCGGAACCCACTCGCTCATTATGTCTCATAGAATACAAAGGTGCTATTTAGGTTATAAAAATCGTAAATTTTAACGGCAGCCCAATAGTAAAGCCAGGTGTATCTGGTCAGCGGGAAATATATTTAATTAAACAGCCTAGACTAAATATAATGCCAGTTGATAGGCAACCTTGGAAACCTTGGAACTTTTGAACCTTAAGTCCAAAAAATTTTTAGCGCAAGGAAAGCGAACTATTTGGGATGCCAATGGTAAAGGTTAAATACTAGTTCCATAATAATTTCGGGAGAGCGCCTCCGACCTTATAAAAGAAAACTTTGGTTAAAGGTCATTAAGATATAATGAAACCTCGGTTATACGAGTAGGTCACTGAGATATAATTATAAAAGGCGGCAACTCATCCAGCGTGCATTATGGCGGTGTGGAGTTGAACGCACGCAGTCCGACGGCCCACGTGACCCACGTTGCAGTGACGAGGTAATTCTGCGGCCATCCTGCAATGTAGCGAATACTGTGGGTAGTGTCACCACACCAGGCTACCATAGAAAAATTGGCCGCGATTGCTGCTTCCTTATTAATATAATGCTTATACATATTAATGTTCGACGTTAATTAGTTATTTGTTTTAATTGATTTGTTAATCATAACGTTATTACCTATGCCTATTTATAAACCCTAATTAGGTATACTTAGTAATTATGTGTCTATGTGAACTTAGGTATATGGTGGAAAGAAATTGTAGGTATAATAGGTACAACGCTACTTTACCCATTCTTTTATAGTTTCAAACTGACGACACTACGACCACAGTGCTACAACATTGTTGGTAAACTCATCTACTTAATTATGTGACATTTAATTCGGTGATATGTAACTAGAAGCCTGTGAAGACATCACCGAATTAAATAAGTTACATAGTTAATTACATTAAATGAGTTTACCGTATATAACACTGGCTCTAGTGTTTCTCGCCAATTTTTAATTACTACAACGCCAGCATTTCGACCAAAAATTTATGTAAGTAAAGATACTTAACTAATAAAATGCTTCATGTCACAATATAGAGATAAATATTGTTCTACGAAACGTAATATTTTGCGAACTAAACATCATATCGTTACTCGGTAGATGAACGGTGACATCGTTGCTACGATCCCAGTTCTGCAGTACTTACTGCGTGTCTGCAGTTTGTACACAATACATTTCACAACTGACAAAGGAAACAAAACGTTTGCAAAACTTTCTAAATACAGACTTTCGTCATTCCTGGTGTCTCAATGGTACAGGGAACAATACAAGCAATTCCACGCGCAAAAACAACTATAACACAACAATGCACGCTAATTAACCCGCGGCGTCCATCTTAGTGTCCGCCATTTTGATAGAATTATTGGCGCGTAAATTAATATTCAAATTGCTCTTTCAGACGTCGCATCGGTCACATACACCATTCAGCCTCGTGGAAATAAACGTCGGGGAGTATTTGTTTAAGACAAAGGCTTAATTAAGACGATTGGTGTGTTTTAATGTAGACCGATTTTACATTTACCAAACAAAACAATTAATAATCTCTAAGTGCAATTTGCAATTAAAAAAAAATATGACCAACAAAAGAGTTGTAATTACAAAAAAGCTTTTTAAATTTTAAAACTAAATCAGTCCATAAAAATTATTAATATTTAGTAGTCCCTCCAAATTCCGCAGGCAGATTCCAGTCACCGTTTAAATAAAAACTTACTAGATACAGCGCTTCCGAATGCATTCTACTGTCAAATTTGGATGTCAAATTAACTTGATAGATGGCGTGGCGATCTGACGAAAGCCTAAAGTTAGATTAATGTGATGTGGGTTTAAGACTAATCTATTCTATTCTGCCCCTTACAACAACACGAAAATGATGTTGTTTTTTGTTTACAATCCAGGTAAATCTTTGCATTTATGTTAAATGGTCTGTTGTTTGTTTGTGGAAGATTTTTATCAGCTTACTTAGTACTTAATTTAATTTTGGTATTTCAAACATGCTAAAATAATTATTCAAATTCAGAACAATATATCCATGTGGGTATTTTGTCAATAACACACATATGTGGGTACTTATTTAATATAAGTACCTAATTACCTACTTTACTAATTGTTGGCTAATTACCTACATAATACTAGCTGCCCGGACAGACTTCGTTCTGTCAAAAGTATTTTTTTGAGATGTAAGCTATCCTATCTTTCAAGTTGGATCAAACTGCACACGGTGTGTAAATCTGATTAAAATCGGTTAAGTAGTTTAGGAGTCCATCGTGGACAAACAAAGTGACACGTAATTTATATATATTAAGATTAATAAAGGTAACCCCCCTATGCTCTACTACATAAAAGCCCGGACAAAAACGCCCGGTACCTCTAGTTGGAGGATGCTTGTAACGGCTTACTCTGGCGATACATGACCATAGAGGGTTAACTCTTCTTCGTTACATTACTACCTAGCTATGTACTGTAAGTTAAAAATGCTAACAAGAAAACGCTAACACACTCAAACCGGTCGGGAATTGAATTCAGGACCCATCGCTTCGCAGGCAGGGTCGCTACCAACCAGGCTACAGGGTCATCGACTAAGAATAATTCACCATCGATCAATGGTGAATCAATGGTGAATTATTCTAAATCAAGCCTTTAAAATTAATTCCTACTGCCCGCGGTTTTGCTCGTATTTAAGCCAGGATAGCGCCTAGTTGGTTGCGACCCTTCTTGCGAAGCGAGGGTCCTGGGTTCGATTCCCTGCCGGGACAGATATTTATGTGACAGATGAATGTTTGTGCTCGGATCATGGGTGTGATTGTGATGTGTCATACTGGTCGCTCATGCCACCCGCGACACAGGTAAAAACCTACTGCGGGGGTGTGAGTGTGTAAGCGTTTATTTATATATACCTGTGTGCTAAATTCCATGAAAATCCATTCAGCAGCGTTTTCGTGAAGGTAAGAACAAACATCCATAGTCCATACTTCTTTACAAACTTTCACATCTTAATATATATAAATTACGTGTCACGTTGTTTGTCCGCGATGGACTCCTAAACTACTGAACCGACTTTAATCAAATTTGCACACCGTGTACAGTTTGATCCAACTTGAAAGATAGGATAGTTTACATCTCAAAATAAAATAAAACTTTTGACAGAACGAAGTCTGTCCGGGCAGCCAGTTTACTATAATTTTAGTAGGATAGGATAGAGTTTTCAGGTAGGTACATGAAAATTTATTGCTTCGGGAAAAATGTCAAGTACCTATTGTGAAGGTATAGGTACCTACCTACCACGCATGCAAGACAGTTGACTTGGAGCAGCGTGGCCTTCGTAACGTCTTCATTGCCTACACAATACAACATTAACTCCCTACGTCGGATTACTGCTAATTGTTCGACAACTCTTGTAATGAGTAACATTGAACCAAAATGTGCTGGTTTTAATACGTTTTCAGAGAAAATTGGCGATTAATAATATTTATGTATTTGTGTAAATAATAATGTTCGACTGACATACAATGTCTCTGTAATTGCTTATTCTTTCCTGGTCATGTGATGAGTGAGGTAATATTTTGTAGAAGACACTATTATGTAGGTATTGCTATAACAATCTGTGGTACCTACAGACTACAGAGTCAAGGTTTCATTTCCCGCCATACTTTTGCTTTGGAAAGTTCTGGATGTTTGGGGTCATTCACACGACATGCAATTTTTGTTCCGTACCTATGCAAAATGTAGAGTTCATCACATCAATCGTGAAATGAATTAATTTAGTGAAAAATATACCTATAATTTTTGCACTATTTGCTAATAATTATGACGGCTAGTAGTCTCAACAAGTTTAGGTTTTCAGTCCTAACTACCTACCACCTACATAAAGACTACAGCGACCTCATTCATTTTGTTAAATTCATGTTTTAGATAACGCGCTTTGTTCTCTAAACACTGTTTACACAATATTTTATACTACTTATTAATATTTACAATTATAAATTGTTTCCATTCTAATAAATATTATAACAGTAGATAGGTAGATAATATATCCTGATAAATCAATAGCAGGAGTTTGATTAAACTCGCGAACCCAAATCGCGATATGTGTATGCTGACGCGAGGAGGCGCGCGTCGCGAACGCGCGGCCGGCACGCTGCGTCCCAACCGCTCCAGAGCTACATTATTTGTACATGTGGCATCTCATTGTGTCCCTTCTCCTACTTGTTTATCGGCCAACCTGTTTGTCGTCGTTGTCGCGATGTTTGTCGACCTAATCCCTCGGCCCGTCCGGTGCCAAACGGTAGCTCCCATTTATGACATACGGCTCTATCTTATCTGTGGCCACTCGGCGGCATATGTCACGCCGGCGCTAATGGACCCGGGACACATTAACACTTTCCCTCCAATCTGCGGCCGGGAAGACGCGCACGCCGAACACAGCGTGAGCCTTTTCCGTGCAATTTATTTTAAATCGCGGATGCGCGCGACAGTAATGAAGGGACACAATGGGAGCACCTTCGAAGGTCCGCTTCCCGAACGGGCGGCTCGCTAATTCGCGCCCTTTCACCCGTCAATCACCCGTCGCGGCGCTCCACGCCCGCGCGAAACTCGAATTAGCAACCTTACGAAACCGTGGCTCCAAATTGCCTGCGCGCTGGACCGCCGCAACGAGAAATAAAAGCTATGATTTAGTCGTCGGCCGATTGGGAAATAGGTGGACCGAGAGCATGCTAAAATAAATCGTACGGCGATCAGAATTTTCGCGCCGTGATCCGTCAAGATGACGCGGCACCGAGCGAGTGACGCGGCGAGGGCGGCTTGCGGTGCATTAAATTTTAAGCGAGATTAATTTCGCCAACGAAATAATTATGTTGACGACTTGGCTTAATGTCAGATGTCGCTATTTGCATGCCGAGTTATTTTATTCGCGACTGACGTAGTATTTAAAACGAATATTATAAATAATTCACACCTAAACGGTTACGAGAGAATCGCTTTTATTTATCTTCGATATCCCTCACAATGGGGATCGGTATCGGCCAGAAACAGGTGTAAAAAGGGAAAATAGATATCATATCCAATTACTGGCCAATTTTAATACAATGCGGCTTTTAATTGCACAATTATAAGCTGACAGGCTAATGGGAAAATTGTCTGTAATTTTTACGTGATGATAACGCACTCCCGTATTGAATACTAACAAGCCTGTGATATAGGTTATTGCAATTATTAATTCACATAAAAATTAAGTGTAAATATGTAAAGTCATAATCATTGTTTACTATACCGGCTTCGTTCTTTGCTCTATAATTTTGCCCGTAAATTTTATCTCCCTATACAAGGTTTTCTGGTTTGTTTCCATAGTAAAAATAGAGAAATCAAATCAAAGAAAAATTATAATAGGTATAAAGTGCCTCTACCTCCCTATTTACATCATATTATTTTGTTACTTATTTTTTCACTTATGACAAGTAAATGCTTGACAGCCCCTTCTGATGGTAAAGGGTAAACCCACTAATTAATTAGTTAAATATATTCCTTTCCTTGCGGCGGTAGGTACATCTCGTCGGTTTATTGGATTTTTAACCAGCATTCTCTATTTTACTCCCGTGAAATTTGACTTCCCTTGAGAACGAAGATTTCTTGAGAACTTCTTGAGTTTTCCTTTGGGTCCGTTCTGCTGCGGAGCGATAACCAGAGCCACCTGATGGAAGTGGACACTCATGGAAAGAAAAAATCTACCATCAGTGCCGGCGTTAGGGTAGGGCGCGGTTGGGCGACCGCCCAGGAGCCCAATTCTCATTTCGTAGAGATACATGTCTAACACAGATGTGTCGAAAAAACATGGCCGATTGGCCTCGTTTTATACGAGGTCGGCCATGTTTTTTCGAGATATCTCTGTTAGACATGTATCTCTACGAAAGGAGAATCCTCCCAGGAGTATAGTGCCAAAATCCTCAAGTTTTGACAACTCTAACAACAGTTTTATTGTTCATCTCATTGTGGCTCCACTTTTTGATTCTTGCTTACTGGTGGCGTGTTGGTAACAGCCAGTTGCTATCTACTTGAGGTTTCGTACTTCGGAGAACACGTTAGTAGCTTTTATAGATCCCTAAAATGACACAAGTAAATAATACTTTTATCGCGCGGAGTTGAATTACTTTCAGAGTTTATAGTGATACGACCCTGTAGGTCACTCGGTCCCGGGTTCGACAGCCGGGCCAGTCATTAATGTGACATATAAGCGCGTGTTCGCGGATCATAAGTAGGTGTATGTGCTTGTTCATACTGACTCGCGGGCGCGGTCGCGAAATTTCAAACATATGAACTACTATGGAAGTGTTCACATACAAAACGCACGTGCGGTGTAAGTAGCGGGCACGCTAGCGACAACCGCGCGCGGCCCGCTAGCGGCAATATCAAACGCATGAGAATGTACGAGTGTGTTCACACTGAACTAGCGGCGGAACGCGCGATTCACTCGCAGGTAAGTTCAACCATTTTGAACTTGTCGCTAGAAACGATAGCACATGAATTCATTATGTCCCCAGATTAACACCTTGACTGCGGCATTAAAAACAGTGACTTTCAGCTGGTGCGGTGGCGGTCCAAAAAGGCACCCACTTGACTTTCTTACAGTGCGGGGCGGTCCATTTCGATCCGACACCTCTGAGTGGTATTAAAGCTCAATATCTTAATCAAGGAGTATGGTATATAACAATTTTTATACTTTTTATAATCGCCATGAATCACTTGTGTTTGCATTGGCCTCGCCCCTGGATTCTCCAAACAGAAAATGAGTAATTAGCAATTGAAAATGTCGGGTCGATAAGGACCGATACCGCACTGTAGCGTTATTTTTGTAGTGATGGGATAGTGAAAGAAAAGAAAATATCGAGTCATTATATTTTAATGAAATTTTAACAAGTACAATTTTAATATGTGTTCAAAAATATGTAAAACAAAATTATGTAATTTACATAAAAAAAAACAAAATTAAAAGTTATGAAAAAAAAATTACCGGACAGGTTGTTGATTTGAGGAACAGCGAGCGTTGGAGGGGTGACTAAATACTGATTTAAAAAAATACGTGTGGCACTCGGGGACTGCTGCGGTAAAGCTATTGCATAGCATTTTTTATCAACTTATGCAATTATAATTATTTATTTATTTTTTAAATTTTACGCGTACAGCTATTCACCAGCAACTGCTATTCACTGTTGTACATAGGTATAGGTGTACCTATGTATACATATATACCTACATGTACCTATACTTGCGGTACTTATACACATGCGGTGAGTGTGGCATTATAAAGATATGATAGATACCTATACACCTATATACTTTCTCACAAACAGCTGCTTATATATTCGTCCGGTTTCGGAGCAGCTAGTATCGATCAGTGCGAGCTTCGTACAGTCGTACCATATACATACATACACGTTAAGCGAATGCTCGGCCGAGCTACATGAACACCATCTGATGGGAAATTATAAAGTTTGCTTCACATATTATTCTAATTCTAAAACTGCATATTGATATTATTGTTTAAATATATACATTAGGTACACATATGTAAAAATTTAGGAAATAAAACTATAGTATCAAACAAGGCAAATAAGGTGATGGATTGGCTGATTTTATCTGATTTTATCTGTACCCATCTACTTGTTCTCTATTCAAGATCAGCAGTAATTAATATACAATCTAAAAGTGATGCAGGGGCTTCTATGTGTTCTTGGTGACGTGCCCACCCTAAATATCAAACTAATGTCATCATGTGAAAATGCCATACCTATACTGCAGTGATCCATTCTACCAATATGGATTGAAGGTTTCTTGCTAGCGAAGACATGGAGTGACGTGCCATGTGCTCAATATCATACGAGCAATTAATGCACCTCATGGCAAAAAATCAAACACAATTATTATTTTGCAGAAATGAAACTCAAAATATCTTCTTTTGCCATATGGAAAATAGCAATATAGCCGACATTCGCATTTCTGTCAGTCAATTGTCAACCTACAGTGATAGCAATGGAGGTAGTAGAAGATTAAGTGTATAAAATACAACTTATTATTACTGTTAATTTATTATAACTACTCACTGCGAAGTTCAGAAGCAAATTAAAATTTAACTAGAATTTTAATTTGCTTGTTATAATAAATGGAAAACATGTCTTTTCAAAGGACTAAAACCTTGTACAAATAAACGTACTTTAACCATTTCCGTGGCACATATTGGCCACCTCCTTTAAATGTTTTTTTTTTGGAATCAGTATCATGCATATAGTCACCCTTGCAGCGCTCGTTGTTAATCAAACCAACACCCTGTATACAAAAAATAATAAATAAAATGTTTATTGACTGAGCGGATTATTTTATCTTCTAAAACTGCGATTTTGCTGGTGGATGGCTCTACTGCTTGTTTAAAATAAGTTTTCTTGTATTTTACTTTGTATGTTCGTTTTTGAAATTGAAGCGTCCTCCCGGGTGTGACTTTTATTTTCTATTAATAACAATTTTTTATTGCAATTCGCCATTATATCGAGCGCGAGCGCGTGTTCCTCGTGTAGCAAGCACAACACTACTGGCGGCTTGTCGTGTACGCATCTCCACAGTGCGGGATCAGGTCGCGGGCGGTCATCTACCAAAACAGGCCCGCTCCCGCACTGAGATAACTTTTTTTACGTTCTGTGCGGTGGAGGTCGAAAAAGGCCCCCCACTTTTTTAAACTGCTATATTTCTATATTGTTAGTCACGAATCGAAAAGTATATTTGTCTCTGTCATACTCGTAAAAATTCCCAAGAAACCGGTCCCGCACAGGCGGGAAGAACCTATTTTTCCTGTACGCACAGCGCGTTGGTACAGCATCGGGCCGATTGTGGGTGATCCGCAGTGAACGTGTTAAAGGGTTGTTCTTTCATCTAAGATCATGTCCTTCAATACAGAAGAGTTTATTAGTACTATTCAGGCTAGAACTGATTTGATTTGAACTCAGATTTGGCAGAGTAAACACAGGCATCTTATGAACAGAAACATTCCTATTAAACTATGGAAGGAAATTGCTGAATTGTTTCCTGATATGGAGGGTGAGTACCTAAATGGAACTTGAGGTATGAATTTTCGGTTAAAAAAAGATCGTCGTCCATGTTTTCAACCTCTGACAACATGTCACAATCGCGCAAACGCCTGGCGGCCAGTGTGAACACGAATCCGCCACCGCGCCCGCGCCCGCGAGTTCAGTGTGAACACTCACTATGTCTCATTTGTTTATAACCATGCCATCTGTAAACGAAATACCAATGTGAGGGTTCGAGTAATGTATGCCTTTTTTGTACTAAATAATTATAGTGCATGGTAAGCAGGAATTAATAATGGATGGTAAATTATTATTAGCCTATTTTAATGTAGACCTTCAAGAGAAGAATGAATAAGTGAATAATGTCAAGCACTAACTTATTTGATGTAAAAAAATCACTCTTGACTTTAAAAATTCATATTAGTTTTTAAAATATAACTATTGTTGAATTTAGTTTATTTATTGTTTCACAGCTATTTCTGCCCAAGTAAGGTGATGGAGAATGATTTTTAAAAGCTATGCCAAGGAATTTCATTCTCTAACTCACTTTCTTTCATTTAATTTTTTTCTGAAATGAAAATATTAATCCCACCAAACACATTTCATCTCAAATGATGCCAAGACGAGATCATAATGGCTCTACAAGTCTACATCAAATAGTTATCAGATCTCATACGCTTCTAACTCTACAAGCTTAACTTCACAAAATCTTCACCTTAGTCAAATTATGTAGCTCGGCTGTTTCGTTTCCGTCACATGGGCGTAAGATGAAAAAAAATTCACTGTTAAGTACTTTTCTGTTAGACAATAGTAGTACAAGTCTACATCAAATAGTTATCAGTTCTCATACAATGTAGAGCCAAGCTTCTAACTCTACAAGCACTAACTTCACAAAATCTACATCTTACCTAGTCAAAATATGTAGCTTGGCCGTTTCGCTTCCGTCACATGGGCGTGAGGTGAAAAAAATTATTCACTGTTGATTACTTTTCTGTTATACAATAGTTGCTGTAATAACGACAGGCCAGTCCAGGCCTCGTGGAGTTAGCAGCTTGAGCTCTTCGTGAGATCTGATAACTTTTTTCATTTTAATGTCATCCATTGGTCCTGCATATTCATTAATAGTCCAATACCGAGCACGGGTTTCTCCTCCAGGAGTCCCAAGTGTCGGAAGTTTTCTTGCCGACCGAAGGCCTCCTAAATAGCTTATTGCCTCTTATTTTATTTAGACTTTGCGTGCCCTCCGAAGCACGGAAACGCTCAAGAATTTTTTTTGTCACTAGCGGTCACCCATCCAACTACCGACCGCGCCCGCTGTTGCTTAACTTTGTCGATCACATAGGATCAACACAATGACATGCCGCCGGGCTATGAACAATGAAAGATTTATTTGTTTGACTTTTACCTACTAACGGTGCTTTTAAGACTCGAAGATCAAGAGACTCGTAATATGCGGTTTGGGTCTTCCTCTTTGACCATCGGAACCGTCCAAAAAAATACGGGAAATAGGAAATAAATAATAAATAAATAAAAATAGGAAATACAAGCGTCTTAATTTAAAAAATACACTAATTTTTCACACATTTTCTTTGTGATCTCAGTTAATATCAATAGACCAAAGATAACCTACGATCAATTATCCAGTTAACTCATGTGACACCCTGACTTTATTTAAGTGCATGACGTTTGCACAACACCCTGTATCAAGCTACACCATATGTATAACTATACCATAGTTATCAGTACTCGAACAGGTTGCCTATGACAGGTGCTACACATGTCAACCATTGAGTATCAATTTTGAGGGATTAGTTATCATATCTGTTACAATGAAGTTGGGTGGACGTGATGTTCTCACGTTAGCCCACTATTGGGAATTAGTCTTTTTAATAAGTAAGGACAACCTTGGTAACTTGGTATGTAGGTAACAACATAGGTATTTTAAACTGATGTTCAGGCTAAGTTCGACCAAACAACAAAAGATAACAAAAACAAAATAATTACACAAATTAAAAAAAAATTCTCATGTCATCTTTGACGTGAATACTTTTGTCATTTCACTAGCTACAAAATGAGAGGTTAACGCCTTTCATCATTACATCCCTTGTTGAATAGTAACTTAGAGAATGAACGTGGGGGCGCCTCAGATCTGAGGGGGGCGCGTTATATTTTATACGAGTAACCGCCCTCGCTTTGCTTCGGTTTTCTTATTTTTTTACACCTTATAATATAGCCTATGTCACCCGGGGAAAGTGTAGCTTCCCAACAGTGAAAGAATTTTTTAAATCGGTTCAGTACTTTCGGAGCCTATTCAATGCAAACAAACAATCAAATCTTTCTTCTTTATAATATTAGTATAGATTAAATTGATTAAATATAAATAAGAAAATCCATTTTAATTTTGTAAGTATTAAATAGGAAATATTTCCACTTACAGGTTGTATTGTAACATTAATGTTTTGTGGGGGGTACTTTAATTTTTAAGGTAAACGATCTCTACTGGCGTTGCCACAAAAGCTTCCTGGTAAGTGTTCATGCGTTCTATGATTGGGTCGAAGAAAGCTCGTAAAAAGCTATGCTTCAAATCGAGTCGCTGACTTCTGCTGAGAAGTGTTTTATCGTTTTCTGAAACGATATCCATTGAAGCTATGTATCTCCCTTACTAATTAAAAACAAGCAAAGTAGTTGTTTCTTCCACTCAAATGAAAAATAATATTAACAAAACATATTATAACAGTGCAATAGATAAAATAGGTTAGGATACCTAACCCTCAGATTAAATTAATCTGAGACCTACCTATTAGTAGGTACGCGTTTATGAATGAGGCCGTATATTTATTGTAGGTACCTATAGTATAAAAATTGAAAAAAATCTAAGAACACTTAATAAGAGGTAATAAAGAATATTACATGCATACAAGATACGCGCGAAAAATATAACCCTTCCTGGCAGTCGGGTAAAAATACCCGCCTGCATCTTTAATGCACTTTCCCATATCCCATTGTATATCAACTGTAGGTTCCTACATCAGTCTGTAAGTTTTCAATCCGAGTTAGAAAGCTCCAGTCATTATGGTTTGATTGCGCGGCCCTTGATTACAGCAATTTAGTGAAAGGCCAATTTAAACCTTTAATTTTCTATAAAAATTACACGAACGAACCGTTGTTTTTAACAAATTATACACTTACGTTTTATATGTATCTATTTACTTAATCGCTTTTTAAAAATCTGTCAATGTCTACTAAAGTAGAGCAATTAAATATTTTTACCAGGCATACCGCTTAGTAAATAAATAAATAAGATAAAATAAAATAAGATAAGTACTACGTAGGTAGAGTCAACATATAAAATGTAGACTATCATGTCTTCACATTAGAATTTTATTTCATACAGTATATATGTAGTTCCGAGATATAATAATTACCGGCCTTTACTTCTTCCAAATCATGGTCGACTGACCTGTGTACTGATTAGATATACTTATAAAAATCCTGTCAGTAGTTTTTACGTGAAAGACTAACAAACATTCATACAAACCAACATTCACATTCATAATATGTATTAGTAGAATTATTTGATTGAAACTGTAGACAGAGCAGACGGTAATGTTACTTGAATATTTAATTTAAATAATCTAAATTTTACTTACAAAAAATAACCGACTTCAAATTACTCAAAAACTACTTGTCAGTTCTCGTTCAAATTTATGTGGGATTACATGACAAGCACCTACTTTCGATTAAAAAAAGAATCATCGAAATCGGTTGGCGTGATATTGAGTTATTCATCCATTTGTCGCGCACATACCTACTTAATACAAATTTAAGACTTAGGTATATGGTTTTATCATGGATGCCATTGTCAGATCTCAATAAAATTTATATGGACAGCCACCAGCTTTCGACTAAAAAAAGAAACATCAAAATCGGTTCGCCCAGTCCAAAGTTCTGAGGTAACGAACATAAATAATCTAAATTTTACTAACAAAAAATAACCGACTTCAAATTCTCAAAAACTATCTACTTGTCAGATCTCGTTCAAATTTATGTGGGAACACATGATAAGCACCAGCTTTCTATTAAAAAAAGAATCATCGAAATCGGTTGACGTGATATTGAGTTATTCGTCAATTTGTCGCGCACATCTTAACACAAATTTGCGACTTATGTAGTTTTCTCATGGATGCCATTGTCAGATCTCAATAAAATTTATGTGGGACCACATGACAGCTATCAGCTTTCGATTAAAAAAAGAATCATCAAAATCGGTTCGCCCAGTCCAAAGTTCTGAGGTAACAAACATAAAAAAAAAAAAATACAGTTGAATTGAGAACCTCCTCCTTTTTTTGAAGTCGGTTAAAAAAATACAGTCGAATTGAGAACCTCCTCCTTTTTTTTGAAGTCGGTTAAAAACGCATGACGTCGACACGATGAACACTATGAACAGAGAACACACGTGCTCTGTGTTGTGAACGTCGCGTTGTGATACCTGAATCGTTTTCTTTTGAATGAAATGCAAATCATTACATTTCTCTTTATATTTACCAAAATAAGGCAGACACAATATCTATACTAATATTAGGTATATAGAGAAAAGATTTGATTGTTTGCATTGAATAGGCTCCAAAACTACTGAACCGATTTGAAAAATCCTTTCACTATTGGGAAGCTACACTATCCCCGGGTAACATAGGCTATATTATATTTTCAAAAAAATTTGGGTTCCTTAGTAAAACTCCAATATGTAACCCAAGGTGTAAAAAAATAAGAAAACCGAAGCAAAGCGAGGGCGTTTACTCGTATTTTAATATAGCCTTAGACCAGGTATTCCTCATCATAACCTTCAACCTCAACATTTAGCATGTTAACATTTTGACCGACCTGATTTTTGAATAGAAACAACTTGTCTACAACACCAGTAGCCCAAACCCGCCCACCATCCTAAACAACCCCAATTATTATTTCCCACGACCGATAAATCAATCAAACATCACCCAACGTGTTAATACAACGTCATAAATCTAAAAAGATTTACGTTATGTGCCCGTAACCGGCCATGTTATTACGCGACCAAGTCTAAAAGACCCTCGACTCGGTGACGAATGTAACTGGACAGGTGTCGCTACAACCGGCTGGCTAGGCTGAAAAAACATTTACTTCAAAAATAGAATTCGAATTCCCGCGCTTAATTGCGAGGCTGCCAATAGGGCCGCGTGCGAGCGAGACGGACACTAAAACGGGCGAGACGATCAACGGAATCGGAACCCCGCCCCGTTAACAACATGGCGTATAAATGATTGGCGGGCTTTCTGCGGGAGCCTCCCAATGCTGACGTGACGCGGGAAAACGGAAGCGGGAAATGTCTCTGAAGGCCAGTAGGCGGCGCGGTGAGCGGGAAAGCCGGCCGAACTACAGATAAAAAACACGACTCGCAATGCATTCAACCTCCTTGCTCCACTCTATTCGAAGCGCGTTCCCTTTTTGCGTTCGTCGGTGCTACTTTTTAGGAGTTAAATTATAGCCCAGTAAATCTAGATTAATTTCATTGTTTGAATATTTATATAATTAATGTAATTTTTATTAATAACAAACCAGTTCCCGTTTTATAATTGAGTACCTATTAAGAAAATTATCTTCGCAGCGTTGAATGAAGTTTAAATAGTTTGGTATTTATTAGTAACCAACCTACCACAATAATAATTTAAACTGTTTTAAAACGCATAAAATGCTTTCAAGCTACTTCGAGTTAATTAACAAGGATTTAGGCAATTTACAGTTTTATTAAGCCATCCAAAATAAATTGTTTTAACGTAACTTCCTTAATCAACGACCCATAAATCATTCGCGCACTTAAGTATTTATGACTTTTTATTACATCAACAAAGCTTAGAATAATAAATGAATTTGGACATGCATTTATTTTAAGTTACCTAATTATGCAGAAATGTAGGCATTTAAAATAGAGTTAACTCGGTATAGTTTGATAAACATCACATTTATAGTCACTAAAGTGACTTAAATGAGGAAATATAAAAATTGGCTTTCATTGTAGAGTCAGCCTCAGTTATTCCATTTCATTGACTATTCCAAACAATTTAGTTAGAATTAATTTAACTGAAACATTGCAACCCTTATTTTGCGCTCATATATCTACCTACCTACTCACTCCTAGGTACACTACTCACACACACTACACTAGGTACACTGCTCACACACACTAGGTACTCCTAAGTACTCCTAGGTACACTACCTAGGTATCTACTATTTTCTTACTTAACTAGCCGAAACCGACCAACCAGTCGACGATCCATCTATTGGCAAATAGCCACCGTTGCCCACGGAGCGCTACAACACTAAAGGTAACGTTGATGCCATCCAAGAAAGAAGAGAGAGGAAAAAGAAAGAAAGCACTAGCATTCACCCAAGCTCCAGCCGCAACATGACGGACTCATAGGTAGTCTAGTAGGTAGTGAGGGACCCTACGAAGTGAGGGGTCCCGGATTTGATTCCCGGCCAGGGCAGATATTTATGTGGTACCTACCTACCTGCCTCTAATTTTCAAATATTATGTGCGTATTACATGTTAATTATCACTTGCTTTGGTGAAGGAAAACATCGTGAGGAAACCTGCACACCGGAGAGTTCTCCATAAAAGTTCTCGAAGGTGTGTGAAGTCTACCAATCCGCAGTTGGCCAGCGTGGTAGACTATGGCCTAGCCCTCACATTCTGAGAGGAGACCCCGAGCCCAGCAGTGGGACAATTATGGGTTGTTGCTTTGCTTTTGCTTTTAGAGCAAGATCCCAGGGCCACCAGACATCACGTATTTTCTGACGGACGAAATGTGGACGATTGAGTAGGGTTAGTATGTACTATGAGCGTATGCCTACCTGCTAGCTTGGTCAAACGGCCAATTTCCAGGTATCAGGTGATCAAGGTACATAAAAACATTATAAACTTCACGTAAATTCTCATGGCTGATTTTCACGTATGTTCTAGATAATATAGTTAAAAATAAGTCGTCAATGCTCCCAGACACTTTCCGTCGGCCATATTGCTTGGCAGACGCTTTAAAGCTCTCAAAATAATAAGGTATCAACACTAATCGACTCCTGTAGAATTCGAAGAGCAATCAAATTGCGCCGTGTAAAAGTGTCTGTTTTGGTGTAGGCGCACATAACTAATTATTTTGGGAGATTTAAAGCGTCTACAAAGCAATATGGCCAACGGAAAGTATCTGGGAGCATTGACGACTTACTTTTAACTATATTATCTAGAACATCGTGAAAATCAGCCATGAGAATTCACGTGAAGTTTATAATGTTTTTATGTACCTTGATCACCTGATACCTGGAAATTGGCCGTTTGACCAAGTTAGCAGGTAGGCATACGACCGTAGTATACACTAACACTACTCAATCGTCCACATTTCGTCCGTCAGAAAATACGTGACGTCTGGTGGCCCTGGGATCTTGGACCATTTGCTTTACCTACCTGCCTAAAAATATTAGATGGGTAGGTATCTAATAATATTAATGAATTACCTAATAATAACACAAATTTATACCAAATATTGATTCAGTTCTAAGTTATCATGATTTCTCAAGATCTTCTCGAGTGTCTGCTGGTGATTTACCATGCGTCATGCTCGATCACCACCTCGGCTTGGTGCACACCATGACACCACCCACTCGTTCTGATGTATGTCGATGACCACTCGATGACCGTCACCTCAGTCGACTCACCTTCACCAGTTTATTTGAAACTGAATATAAATTTACCTTATTAAATAAATTGACACAATTGACGTCAGAACGGCAATTTGCATTTAATTCTACTTTTCATTTCACGGAACATCAATTATTATTTTCTTGCTTAAAATATTTTCAGGGTTAGGAAAATTAAAAAATTGTATTTTAATTAGCGTCTTTTTAGTAATTAATACAAAAATAATAAACGGACATGCAATCCTCCTTAAGGTTAATTTTATGATTTACCGCAACCTTTGGTCGTTTATAAAATTATATTTCTTAGTAGTACTTACAATAATTACTTAAAAAGTGTGAAATTAATTGTAAACTAAAAGTTCTTAAAAATATTATACCTAATTAAATTTATAAAGCTTTGAATGTTAAATAGGTATCATTCATGCCTATAATTATGTAGCTACATGGCTACGCCATGTAATATTTGATCTACCACCAATCTCTAAGATTTCTCACTGCTTTTACTTCACTTCACACTTAAACAGCTGCAGTAACTTATCACCATGGGAAGGATATCCTGAATGGATCTTTTCTGCTCATCACACTATCAATTAATTCGAGCAGAATTTTCACAAGACTGGACCATCTGCATCTACATTGTCTATGCTTTCCACACAGTTCAAGAGTTCAGAGTAACAAAATAAATCCCACGTCAGCGGCCGTCTATCCCCGACGCTCTCCTCTAAGCTATGTCCTAAGCCGAGGTTGGACTCTGAAGGGGGTGTCCTTAGGCCGTTCGCCCCTTAGTTCTCAAACAGGATGAGCTAGTCCTTCCTTTTCCTATCAATCCGCGTCTATCCGCGCGAAGCTGTAACGGACACTAGAATCAATAGCAACTGTCCATTCGAAAAAAGTTTTGCTTGGGAAGCATAAGCAAATGCCTCATAGTAAAGTACTGCCGGTGAAGACACAAAGCGTTTTAGAGGCTTTCTTGACCTTACTTTCCAGATGACACCTGCAAGGCTATTCTGTTTTGTAACTCGACAGCGGAATCCGCGATGAGTGTCAAATTCCTTGCCAAAATTGACACTCATCGCGGATTCCGCTATCAAGTTACAAAACAGAATAGCCTTGCTGAACTGCACGTCACACGAAATGTCAACGCCCAGAATTCTGAACTCTACACATACTACGCTACACTAGGATTCAATGTGTCGTGGGTACCATGGAAAACACACAAAAATACACAGCCAGAACGAGAACAGAATTTGTAACTCATCTTTCAAATTTCCGCCTCGCTGGGAGTCGAACCCAGGACCCTTTGTACTGCGGTCCGACATGGTAATTATTATGCCACATGTGCTTTTGATGAATGCTGTACTAAGGCGCCATAACAAACAGGGATGTTTTTCCGGTAAACGCGCAAAAATGTGTCTTCGAACTCAACTAAGGCTTGTAAGAGTCATTAACCACTAAAAACTATTTTTTTTTTTCATTTTTATACCTATTTATCCGTACAGATTAAATATTAGTGTAACCTATGCCAATATTTTAGTTTAGGAACTGTGCAAAAATTCCTTGCCGTTTAAAAGTAGATACAAATTTTAATCATCGTTTTTGACAGATTTGTAAAACCAACAGCATTGATGCTTTGTCACTCGAGAAGGATGAGTGAAAGTCATTTATAACATTGTTCTCCAATATTGCAATCATCATGAAAAAGTTTTACGATTGATTTACTTAAGAAAAAAGTCAAAGAACCTTACTGCCATCTTTATTTTAAGAAACCTGGGTCATTGCGTTGCCTTTAATTCATATCATTTCCATAAGAAAATATAACTCCTGAAAAATGCTAATATTAATCTATACTTCTATACTAATATATGTAGGTATAAAGAGGAAAGATTTGATTTTTTGTTTGCATTGAATAGGCTCCGAAACTACTGAACCGATTTGAAAAATTCTTTCACTGTTGGGAAGCTACACTATCCCCGGTGAACATAGGCTGTATTATTATTTTTAAAAATTAGGGATCCTTAATAAAACTCCAATAATGTAACCCAAGGTGTAAAAAAATAGGAAAACCGAAGCAAAGTGAGGGCGGTTACTCGTACGTAATATTTTTATGTATTACACTCACGTTCGTAATTCCAATATTACTCAAGTACGTACAAGTTTGAGTCTAATTTAAAACCCAAGACTATAAATACCCATTATCATAATGTCTCAGAATTAGCCTTAATGAGTTTGAAGCCCAAATTAAGGTGTCCAAACTTCGTTGGAAAATTTCAGGACGACATATCCATCTTGTTCCTAACGGCACTAAAATGGAGATTAAATAATTTTGTAAACAAATAAAACACATGGGTACTGTATAGTAAAACACTACAGAATTTTAACTGTCAGTCTCAAATGTAACCTAAGTGGTGTTGCCAATGATGACCACTTACTAGGTACCTCATATCAGAAGAATTCGAAAAATGTATCTTTTTGACTTGTAATTAAAGAATATTTCTAATTTTTTCCAGATGCAATTCCAGATGCGAAGGACTGGAATAACTTGCCTGCGTCGGCGTTCCCACCTGCCTATGAGGTGGATGTCCTCATGAAAAGAGTGAATAGGCTTTTACTAAGTTAATGTGCTCACCACCTTAGACCACATCTCCACTTACCATCAGGTGGGATTGTGGTCAAGCATTAACTTATTTTGTAAAAAAAAGTAATATCAGATAGTACCTAGAAAATAAGTACCTAGTAGGGAGAAATGGCGGTAAAATCTTAAAAGGGGAAAATTAAAAAACTGCGTTGCCCAGGAATTACACCACGGTCAGGTTCACTAGAAACCGTGCTACGGGCGTCTATTCCAAAAAGTATAACATTATGATTAATTTCAACAGGAAATCCCTATCACCGCGGGATCATAGCAACCCTACTTCGCTTACATAACGCGCGATCACGCGAGGCGGTATGAATTTTAATACAAAACACATTCAAAATCGCATCCATTAAAACTGACGTTCCTCAAGGAACCGGCTCGGGTCGTTCACCGCGAGGCAGAGGCAGACGAGGCACTGCGTTAATTCACTCTGCCTCGACGGTCGCCTTTAGCGAAACCGCAGCTTGCGCCTAAAAATAAATTCCGTTAATTATTTTGGATACTTGCAGTCTTTTTTGAAACAAAGAAAGTGTGCGAATACCTACAAACTGTTCAAAAACAGATTTTTAAGTTCGTTTCATACGATCAAAAAGAGATGAAGGGGTGAAGGATTAATGCTCAGCTTACTTAAATTATAATATTTACTCGTATGTGCTTAAGTATGTTAAATGACGAGTACCTATAGTCGAAATTAAAATTTCTAGCTTAGCAGTTAGCATGCTCGCTTCAGTGTCGAACAGCATTATCTAAATCAACTTACTTACCCTAGAAATTTTAACACGTTTTTTCTTTTATCTACAATGTATACAATATGACAGAAAACTTTTAAATAAAGATGAATCGTTAATTATTAAGGATGAATAGTAAAAATTAAGCACATATTACAACACCATTGACTAAATGTATACCGATTATTGCACAATACCTAATAGTTATAAAATAAAGTAACCCCAGATGGGTAACTACAAAATTAAAGCTGTTTTTTTTATTTTTTACTCTGATTAGACTTACACTTTGCTCTGTTCTATACATATAGGTACTTCACAATGTTATATAATGTACTTTAATCATGCAACCGTCGCTGGAACGTTACAATAAAATTACCACTGCATGCATTTATGTTACCTCCGTTGATAAAGCAGTTTCGCTTCAAAAAATCCGTAGGTAGGTAGATATTATTTATTTACCTAAAATTACTGATTTGATATAAAGATACGGACCCCTAAACACGGACCCCGCACGCACTTGGCGCTTTTATTACATTTTATGACAAACCTTATCTGTTTATAAATTTACTACTTACTTCATTAATCTAGCCATTAATTTCCTTTACGTCCATTATATTACTCTATTAGTGTTATGTATCATGTATGCGAGCCATGGGTTTAATTAATGACAACGATTTTGGTACATAACATTAAATAATTTTACTACCGTCATTAACCTCCGTGTAAAGGCACTTGGTCAGTAAGGTTAAGTACCTACATTTATGTACTATTATGTTTTCTGTGGGTTAAGTTAATATAAGGCCTGTAAGTAGATGAATCGGAATATTTTCACTACCGGCAATAGCGGCAACGCGTAGGTAAATGATTCCTTTAGTTAGGCTATAATCTTAATATATATAAATTACGTGTCACGTAGTTTGTCCGCGATGGACTCCTAAACTACTAAACCGATTTTAATCAAATTTGCACACTGTGTGCAGTTTGATCCAACTTGAAAGATAGGATAGTTTATATCTCAAAATAAAAATAAAAAACTTTTGACAGAGCGAAGTCTGTCCGGGCAGCTAGTATTTATTTAAATCTACACTATTACTATTTATTTACATTACTCTATCTATCTATTTACATTACTTGAAATCTCTTCTGATTACCAAGTTATGCATTTCCAACCTCTTTTTTTATAATATCATTGATTTCCAACACTTCAATTCAATAGTGAAATTAAGTTTCTGGTTTTAGGTATCATTTAGAACGCCATGTCCAACTTAAAATCAGATTGGGGTATTCTACTGTGATTTTATAAACGTAAAAAAACATAAAATATAACTAGGCAATTTTTTTATGGAAATAGCCGACAAATCAAGCTGACGATGCACCTGATGATATGTCGCTATCGTCGCCCATGGACACCATGGATATTATCCACACCAAAGACATCACTGATGTGTTGCTGGCCAGAGAGAAAGAAGAAAAAGAAAGCATTATTCTAAATGTCAGTAGAAACAACTCTGCGAGGTACAACGCCTGATATTAGAATCACAGCAATAATTTTTCCACGCTTCTCAACCTCTTTCTTTCACTCTTCACTAACAATAAAGTTATTTATGTGTTTTATAAATACGTTGGGCGTTGAAGTTAATATCACAGCAATCTGAAATAATCAGAATCACCACCTGCATAATAATAAATAATAGTAAAAAAAACTAAAAACACGCTTTTAAAGAAAATCCAACTAAAAAAATTGAAAATTTTGAATTAAAAATCGTGTAATTGTAAAAAAAGCGTGAGGTGCTTTAAAAGATATTATCCCTTCTACTCATTGACACCATGCACCCTACGCGTAAGTAAAAAATTAAAATGTGTGTAATTCACACATAGTACAAGTGAAACCTTCAAAAATTTTGTTTTCAAGATAATTTCATTTCATTCCATGTTATTCCACTCCATTCCATTCCCTTACCCCTGTACAATGCTTCCTATCTCACTTTAGAATTTATGTGTCTGTCTCTTTTTACTGGACAGTTTCGTTTCATCGAATTTCAAATCACCCCCGTACTAAAGAAGTTTTCACTTCAAAAATAAATAAAATATAATAGGTACCTGGCTATACCAAGTTAGTAACTACCGCTGTAGGAATGAAGTTTTAACTAGCCTGATTCTGCATCAAGTAGGTAGCTTAGGTACCCATGTGAATACATTTTTAGGTGCACTGTAGTAGCGAACTCTCTCGACCCAAATGTAGGATATGCAATACTTATTTATTTTTAATGTAATATAATAAACATTTTTTTATTCGTCTGAGACACGATGAGAGAGTCACGGAACAAAAATATCGATTAAATGTTTCTGCATTTCTCACTGTTCCTTCTAAACAATGTAGTGTTTGGTACTGACACAATAAGATTATTTTATAGTTAACACCCCATGAGATTTTTGGCATGACAAATCAATAATTAAATCATAGCAGCAACGGCCTGCGTTGAACTCTAATGTAAGAGTAGGCTGCCAAATAACTGATTGTCCTTGTGATTTTATTATTTTAATTTTTACGGACCTCCACGTGGTAAGTGTAGCGTTACCAACTGCAATCGCTTATATTAATAACATGTCACAAACGCGTTGCCAGTTAAGGAAGCGGTGTGAATCTGATAGTTCACTGATCACTGATTCTGTGACATAATTCCTCTTTCAAAATCAATTCGTACGAGTATGTACAAGGTTTGTAAATAGAGTAAATTGTTGGATACAACTCAAGGGTAGATGAAGCCACTTAAATTCCAAATCGACATACTGGTGCTATTAATTAAAAAAAAATAAGAAAAAAGTTTCAATTTTTGTTTCCAAATTCAAAAATAAACAAACATCGGGTGGTCCAAACAACTTCTGGCTCCGGCACAACAGATTAGCAAGAAGTGTCTGTAGTTCAAGTACGCACATGTGAGCCACCTACTGCGCCTTGAAAAGAAAAAGAAAGGAAAGAAAAAATCAAAGATAATATAATAAATCAATCGATGCTCCTGTTTTGACAGGCGAGCAGCGACCCTTGTCGCATGTGGTCTTTAAATTTTGGAGTTATGCAAAATTGAGGCGCGATATACCTTCTTTGTAGACGTGCTGCCCTGGTAGCCCTGGTACCGTACCGTAATATTTTTTTGGGGTTTAATCCTCCACCCACGGCACCCACTCTAGCAAACAATGACGCTAGGACCTCTGTTTAATTACTAGGATACTGGACTGAACCTTATTTTCTACATTTAATTAACTTTTATCTTCACTGAAACAAGTAGCAATAAAATTCAAAACCATAATTTGTTAATTTCGAAAGTCTTTGAAAAATGTCTAAGCGACTGAAAAAGTTATTGCTTTTCAATGCTAAAAGCAAAAACATACAGAACTACAGAGTAATTAAAAAAGGGAAGAAAAATTAGTTAGTTAAGCAAGAAGCTTAATAAATAAAGGATCCAAAATCCATTATTAATTCAAAGTAACGTTATTAAAACGAACAACATTATTAAATAAATTGCCGCGAGACGGGCTACCTGCAACAACCGCATAAGTTCACGCAGCAAAAACTATTTGTAGCAAATAAATCGCTCTGTCTCTAATTAGGACCTCACAACTGGGTGGCGGGTATCTCCAGCTGATGAAGATGTGGACCTCACTCAGACACTTCCTGCTAATATATCCGTTGAGCCATTCCTGTAGAAACACTTGTTTGTAACTCAAGTACTTTTGTTCAACTGTTTCTTCGTGAACTAGCTTATTTATGGCATAGGACGACTTTTATTGTCGACTGTAGCGAGTCCCGTTAGGTCTAAAGTATCTTAGTAAAGTATACCTCGGATTCTGGCCTGAGGTTTACCACTTGTTACCTAGTGCTCCCTTTTTAACTGAGTTCAAAAAAGGAGGAGGTATTCAATTCGACTGTATTTTTAACCGACTTCAAAAAAGGAGGAGGTTCTCAGTTCGACTGTTTTTTTTATGTTTGTTACCTCAGAACTTTGGACTGGGCGAACCGATTTTTATAATTCTTTTTTTAATCGAAAGCTAGTGGCTGTCATGTGGTTCCACATAAATTTTATTGAGATCTGACAATGGCATCCATGAGAAAACTACATAAGTCGTAAATTTGTGTTAAGATGTGCGCGACAAATTGACGAATAACTCAATATCACGCCAACCGATTTCGATGATTCTTTTTTTAATTGAAAGCAGGCGCTTGTCATGTGGTCTCCCATAAATTTGAACGAGATCTGACAACTATGTAGTTTTTGAGACTGAAGTCGGTTATTTTTTGTTAGTAAAATTTAGATTATATTTTTTTATGTTTGTTACCTCAGAACTTTCGACTGGGTGAACCGATTTTGATGATGGTGAGCGAATTTGTCCTTTTGAATTTATGTGTTCTTTTGCGAATAATCCCTGAATTGATTGTGTGGGTATCTATTATTCTTATATATTTTATTCTGTGTATTTTGTTGTGTATTGATGTTATTAATTTTGATAAGGTTTTTTATGATTCAATTTAAATTTTACTTCGATTCCAATTTGACATTAATTATGATTGTATTATAATTTTTTTTAATCTTTATTATTTTATCAATGTAACTAGCTATTTGCAAAGCATGCTGTAGTTACCAGTAATTGTAGGAACAGTAAGATGTAATATGATTATTAACAACTTGTATTACAAATTATGAAACTGTATCTTATGTTGCCATCGGTATCCAACGGGATTCCTCAATATTTTTAACAGAAAACGGAAATTACTGATGTCGTTTTAACTCAACCTGTGCATATTTTACAAAACCCTACCAGTATTTTAATTGGAACCCTGACTTTTACACTCGCTTTTTAAATACATTATTCCTGTCCTATCCAGTAAATGAGATGTCCTACCGACGGGTGATCGGATCGAAATACTTAATTAATTCTAATTATTCGGGAAGGTGTGGCGGTAATAAGTCCTGGCAGATGCTACACGATTTATGCAGTCGTCGGGTTTGTCGCGATGCTTAATTCAATTAGGGATAGCTGTAACGTGTTTAACTTGGGGTCCAATTGTTTTTTTTAATTGATTTTGGCTAGTCCATATGGTGTTTCTGTGACCTTAAACAGGACTGAGATCTTATCGGAAAGTCTGAATGATATGTATATTGCATCATACCAATAGGTTTAAGTTGAATGTATAGGTAACTGCCTAAGTATATTCTGGTGTTCAAGGAACGACAGGTTTTATTTATTTATTCATTTTAAGGTCCACCAACACAGCATACAAAATTCTATCTAGCTTCTATCTAGCTAACTTCGTGTTGCCGCAATTACATGTGAACACAACATAATTATACAATACTTTCGGTTCGTACAAGGTTGGAATTAGAATGTCCACGTCTGGTTGTTAGACTAGTAAGCTGGTATGCCTGATATAAAGGTTGCTAGCTGAGTAGATAACTAGTTATAAACATTCAATTAAAACCAAGTAACAAAGTACGAGTAAACGAAATGTAGAGTCGGAAAATTAAAGTAAATAAATTAAAAATTTAAAAATACCCCTTGAACCTCTGAAATCAATAAGTTCTAACTAAAACAAACGCTACACACTCATAGCCCCACACTAGCATTCTCTGTAGCGTGGACATGGACAACACACTAGACACCCAGACAAAGAACAGAAATTCAAACTCATCATTTATATTTCCGCCTCACTGGGAATCGAAACCAGGATCCTTCAAAACAGGAGGCGCGGCGATCAGGCATGGTAACCATTGCGCCACAGGGATCGCCTGGAAAAATAATATCACAAGCTGGAGTGTGTGTTTATTTAGACGCCTTTTATTTTTATTTTTAATTGTTTTTTATTATTATTATTATCATTTCCCCTGTCGTTTTGCACGCAAACCCTTATTAATGGTTGCTCAAAGATTCACCTGTGATACATACAATTCTATGGTCGAAGCCATGGTGCAATCATTGGCTTCAATCCATTTTTGACCCACTACGGAGAACGGCTCTCCTCTAGAAGAGGCTTAAGGCATACTCCACCACGCTGCTCCTATGCCGATCGGTGGAGGGGTTAGTGGCCAACATGGCTTAACCTGTTATCTTACGACAACAACTGGGACCCACGGCTTTACAAGCCCTCCGAAGAACGAAAACGCTCAAGAAGTTTTTGACACTCACATTCACCCATCCAACTACCGACCGCGTATTATCGATCACTTAGGATCGACACATGTCGCCGGGCTATGAGCGGTTCACTACACGCGTATGCAATATGCATACAATCATACATATTATACATGTAATACACTTTTCAGCATAATTAATCACAAGTTAAGTGGCAGATGTACAGAGCCAGGTTGATAAAGTTGTGCAAATGCCACCGATGGCAGGAACCTGTTAGGGTACTCACCGATAGTTCGTTACGTTTTAATATTGTAATAGACGCGATAGATACCTAATAAAGAAGTTTTATTATTGGCACGCAAGCTACTTAATATCATCTAGTGTCTTTACGGAAACACGTATGGGTGACGGTTGGTTTGAAACACAAGTTTTAGTGATAGTTTATCTAGGTGTAAAACAATCAACTTAATGCGCAGGGTCCTTACGAGTAAGTAGGTAATTTGAACACACAAAAAAGCCTAGAAAGACGCGGCAAAGCTTATTAACTCACATGTAGGGTTTTGTAAAGTTAAAGCATGTAGTGTAGAGTCATTCGTATTTACTTCTTCTGATTTTTTTTACAGCTACCTAAGCATTAGGAGGTAGTGACTTTAGGTTTGACACTCTATTTTTTACGAAAAGGGTGTTTTGGAAATAAAAATAAGTACATAATGTACCTACATAACTTTAATTAATATTTAAATACGAACGTTTTCACGAATAAATGGAAAAATATAATGTTTTATGTTTTTTTGGAAAAACAATTTTATCAATCGACGGTCGACCTCAAAAAACTATAGATCCCTAATAATATTATACTTTCACCTCAGATTATACTTTCACGTTAATATTTTTTGATCAACTTTTTTTAAAGATTTTACTTTTCCATTTTTACATTGATGTTTCGATAGGAGTATAATAATATTATATGTACTTATATGAAAACCTGTATGTACATCACTCTATTAAGTAATTAGATTTTTTTATCCGACATTTTTTCATTTCTCACACGTTTTCCATTCCTCTCTATCTCAACTGTGAACAAACGAAGACGCGGGCAGTCAGTGTGACTATCAACGATAATTTGATATACTCGTAACATAGGACCTTTACAAGTAAGGGTTCATTAACAAATCAGTATTTTAATTTCGAAGACGTATTTTAATTGCCCCGATAGCAAGATAAGTTGAACAAAGGGGCCGGAACACGTCACCGGAACACTTGCATGCCACAGTTCACGAGACGGCGTGGTCTAAGTGTATGGGCGGAGCGGATAGCGGGGAAGAGCGGGATCCAAAGCACATGTCATGCTATTTTCGGAGCCTTAAGAGTTTTCATTGTCTTAGTTGTAGTTTTGTACTACTGAAATTTTCATTTTTTTGTGTTAACGTATAATTATCTAATGTTTTAACTTCTAATTGTTGAAATCATTGGCACATTTTCACTGAAAAATCTTTTAAAAAAGTGTTGATTGTATTGCTATTCTTAAAATCTAACAGTGACTATTATTTCAATTATTAAGAAAGGTAGATTGCCAATTAAAATTTTCAATCTTCTTCATGAATAGTAACTAACCACTAAATCTAAAAAACTGCGAGTGTGAGGTTGGAAATTTTCGGGGGTTCCTAAATGATAATCTACATGTACAGTATAAATTATGTCCTGCCAAAATGTTACTTTTTAATACCTTTTCATTAATTTGAGTGGGGCGTATTAAAATGAAAAAGTATTAAAAATAACCAACGTACGGAGCCCTCTCGAAGCGAGTTCAACCCGCATTTATCAAGTTTTTCTACTATTTTACAATTATTATTGTTAGTTGTTACTACTACTACTTACTACTATTACTATTATTACTTTTACTATTACTATTGTTGCTACTATTGTATTTTTTTTTGTTTTATTTTAGTTCCGTGGACGTCGACGACCACCGGGAGTCACCGGAAGCGCGTCTCACTTCGCGAATAAGTGAATTAGTTTTAAGTATATATTTTTGTATGTATGTATGTTAGTCTGTAAGGTATTTATGTTATGGGCCTCGTTGCCTGAAATAAAGGATTATTATTATTATTATTTAGACTAGGTAAATGTATATCTGCAACCATGCATTTTATATATGTGCTTGCAATACAAATAATTAAAATCCTTGAAATAAAAAAGAAACAACATTTTTTCATTGATAACACTAAATCTCCTTAATACCTAGTTACCAAAAAAGTCTGTTGATAAACAAAGGATCCTATTTGTACATAGTAGGTACATGGACAAAACAGTTCAATATAATCATAATTAAAGAGAAAAAAACATCTTTTTAATGATAACACCAAACCTCCTTAACAGAGCTACAAAAAAACTGGTTGATAAACAGAGGAGCCTAGATTTTCAAAGGATCTCAGTACTGATACTATCGCTTTCGCCCATAAATATAACGTAGTATTTGTAACACTATCGCTTCCGTCCGTGCGTTGCACCGCGCGCGCTCCATTCTGGTTCTGGCGTTACGTCACACGATAGTGGAGAGTTCATTAATACGGTGCCCACTTGCCACTTGCACGGTAAGTGCAGTAATTATACTGCTACCACCAGATCAATACTGCTACTTACGTTAAAAAAAAACTTTTTGTTCACATGATCAATCTTTTGACGACCCTGTAGCCTAGTTGGTAGCGACCCTGCCTGCAAAGCGAGGGGTCCCAGGTTCGATTCCCGGCCAGGGCAGATATTTATGTGACAGATAAATATTTGTACTCGGGTCATGGGTGTGATAGTGATGTGTTATATGTGTCGTCCATGCCACCCGCGACACAGGTAAACACCTACTGCGGGGGTATGAGTGTGCTAACGTTTATTTATTTATTTATTTTGCAACTAGTGTTCACAGAATTTAACACTCTGTCTAACGAAGTAGACGATGAAAATTTTTAGATGTATGTACTATCGTGTATCCAGAGAAAAATTTCATGACATTAACAATGATGACAGGAAAATGTTTACTGCCCGCAGTCTACCTAATAGTTGATGAAACATCGTACATAATCTAAATTTTACTAACAAAAAATAACCGACTTCAAAGTCTCAAAAACTACATAGTTGTCAGATCTCGTTCAAATTTATGTGAGACCACATGACAAGCGCCTGCTTTCGATTAAAAAAAGAATAATCGAAATCGGTTGGCGTGATATTGAGTTATTCGTCAATTTGTCGCGCACATCTTAACACAAATTTACGACTTATGTGGTTTTCTCATGGATGCCATTGTCAGATCTCAATATTTATCTGGGACCACATGACAGCTACCAGCTTTCGATTAAAAAAAGAATCATCAAAATCGGTTCGCCCAGTCCAAAGTTCTGAGGTAACAAACACAAAAAAAAATACAGTCGAATTGAGAACCTCCTCCTTTTTTGAAGTCGGTTAAAAAACATGCATTTGGGTGTTCTCTATTCTTGAGAAACGCAAAGTCGCAGACACATTTAAATAATAAACCAGAAGATGATCTTTTTTTTTGTGAAATATCATATAAATGAAATCGTTAAAAAAGCTGATTGTTCTTTCTGTAGATATATGCAAAAGATATCGATAAAACTGTAAATTAATATGAAACGCATAATGACATATTAATTGTACATTTATACATCTTATGATTATTTAGTTAATTATGATTTAATTTACATTATTTATTATAAATACCTACACAATATAGAGTTTTAAAAAGTATTAAAATGATTCTCCATGCCTATTTAAAGTTTTTTGTAATCTTCAAGTTCTTCAACGATTTAATTCAATTGCAACGATCACACGAACGATAAGTTCCTACTATTCTTATTTGTTTATAGTTGACTCGGCAAACGTTGTTCTACCAAAATTTTTCTGTATAGTAACACCCTAATCACCTAGCGGTATAACATACACTTTACGGCCTGTTCTAATATTATGTACTAAATACATACAAAAAAAAATCATTAAAATCGGTCGAGGCGTTTCGGAGGAATGCGACTACCACTGCTTTAAATATTGTTATATCTATGGCGACCACAAACATCGTTTGAGATTTTTATTTAACTATTTATTAGATAAAAACATAAAAAAAAAATTAAATAATTAATTAATTACTCAGAAAATTAAAGGTCGATAGACACCAATACACACTATAATATAACAATATTACAGATTATCCGTTATTCCATAGCGATAAAATAAATTGATACAATGTTAAAACCGTAAATGTTACTACTAACAATAAAAATACTATTAATAAACAAACACGAAGGAGTGTAATATTTAATACTATTAATGAGTGCAATGGAATTAAATGACCATTATAGCTGTTACTACTGATCTTTAGTTGAGTAATAGTTATCCCTGGGTGTAGGTAAGTAGGGTACCTTCCGACCGGTCTTTAAAAATTAATGTCAGAACTCAGAAGGTGAAATGCGGATATAATGTGGTTCTTACAAAAACGTGAAGATACGCATTGGATATTACGTCCGCGGTATACAATCAGTAGGGCATCAGTTCTGTTATGTCACTGGCGATACCTTTCTTTAATGGTTTCCTACGTAAAAGGTTATGTTGTGGTGTTTAACCATTTGCCACACATTAGAATACCTTTGATGGTCGCACAAGATGGTACAGTGTGGAATACGGTGAAAGGGTTAATGATCAACCCGCAATCAATACAAAACAATTCTAGTTGATAGTAAATGGGGGTAAATTGGAGTACCTTCTCGTGTAAATAGTGGACAACCATGCCGACGAGCCACCTGAAGGTATGTCAGACAACGTCGCCCGTAGACACCAGTAACACTAAATGCACCACCGCAAATGCATCGGCGCAGCGCATTTGCGCGCTGCTGTCAAAGAAAGAAGAAAGAGAAATCCTTCCTAATCGGGTGCAGTAGCTTAGTTTGGCTTATCAATCAAATTTTTTTGTAATTATGTTAGGATTTAGTTCACATTGGTGACCAGTGTGTTTTGTGCTAAATTGATTATAAAATATGATTACTGGTGGACCTTTGAGGGGTGCACCTGTTGCAGAACTGTCTCAATTCCTTCATGAAGAAAGCTTGTAGCAAGTTCCCATTTTAGGGCAACTTTTCATCAGAACTGGCGGAAAAAAGATCTCGTCAAAAGCATTCTAGACCAAGCGTTATTGCAAATTGATTATTATTTTAATGATGATAACAGTTTTAATATGACTTGGATTTTTTTAAAACCTAAAGAGCTCATTAGCAAATATCACGAAAGCAGACGGTCCATTTGATGGTAAATGGTCACCGAATCGCCATTACTTCGCCAGGTTAAAAAAGACTTATTTTTATGCCTTTCTTGAAGAACAACATGTTATAGCACTCCAGAAAAACTTGTGCTCATTCCTCAGTTTGAATGTCGTCAAAAGCGAATCCAGTGTGATGAGGATGACACTTAGATATACGCCGAGGAGTATGATCATGGAAAGGTGACGCAGGATGAGCTCAAACAGTTCTTTAGAGCACTCACATTGGAGGTGTTTTGTCGCTCTTCCAATACCACTCATAAATTTTTGAATTTTGAATGGTTTTAAAGGCCAACATGGACAATTTTAATGCCAAGTAGTACCTCCAACAGCAAACGGAATGGCTCAACATTGCTACGAACAAGTCAATAAAAGATTAAAAGCTTGACAACTGGTACTGGTATCGGCAAGTATCAAAAAACCTGACACCTCTCCTCTCGAGCTCTGGCGTCTCCTCTATGCGGACGTCCGCGGAACCTTTCCAATGCGTCAATACGTAACGTTTATTATAAATCTCGTGCAACTATTGCGCCATGCCCGTCGCATTCTTTACTTACGTCTTTATGAATCGTGTGTGCATTTTTGATGCTAAATGGAATCCATCGCACATGGGTAATTAGAAGACTAGCACTCCGCCAGTGGTTTTTCCCCCGCTTTCTTTTTTTTCCACCCTGTATATAGCCTTGAACATATTTCTTTAAGTAACCCATTCGCGATAATTTTCTTTACATAAGATAACTATTTGATATAAAACAATTTTTATCCGGTAACCAGATGGGTGCAAACACGCCTCTAATACGGCTCTTACGCCCCAACTCAGAGTCACTAACGGTTACTTAAATCGCTCCTTAGTACATAATTTGTATGGCGATTCTTTACTAAGCCTAAGGAGCGATTAAAGTAACCGTTAGTGACTCTGAGTTGAGACGTTAGACTTTGTAGATAGGTACTATGATATCTTATGAGCTTTAGGGTATAGACCTAATCAAAAACGACTCTTAATATGAAAACTCATGATCACCTAAAATGAGAGAAAAGTGATACGTACACCTGCACTGACGGAAGTGACGAAACCGACTCGCCAGCAACTAAGTTACTACCGTCCAGGGTTTACGAAAATCTGCGGCGACATAGTTTTATGTGGTACATAGGTGATGGCAACCCTACTTATACTGTTTATAGATACATTTGACTTTACAACTTGATGGGTAAGCATCAATACCAACCAAGTCGCTGACGCGTTGGTGACATTAACATACATAGTTAACTCATAACTGCAACCAGAATGGACTAGCCACGCAGTTAAGAACTCCACTCCACTTCAAGAGAGCCACTCCTCCTTGAGTACATCAAGAGTACCATTAAGATTTATGTATCGTAAACTCATCTACCTAATTATGGAATTTATTGAATTCGGTGATTTTTAACTTGAGTTTCACGATGGCATTCTGAACGTTTAGAATACAAAAGTAGAATATAACCTTAATAAGCCCAAATTCCTCTGCAAATTTTATATTCAAATTCAATTATTTTTAATATTGAAATCGCAAAGCTCCATTTAAGCTCAAGTTAAATACCATCGGACTGGGATCCTAAGTTTTTTTTGGTATTCATCCATTCTTCAGCAAATTAGCAAAGATGGCTCGCCCCTTAGATATATCATAAACTCTTCCATAGTAAGTAAATGTTCGGTAGGTTTTTAAATCGTAATAGCGTACTAACGAGTTTCAAAAACACGTACCCTATCCTAGAGGAGAAGAAACGGCTATAAGAACTCCTCAAAATGATAATGACATTAATACTATTACATTAAAAACCAAATCCCAGTAAGCATTGGGTAACCAGAGATAATAGAATAGTAACAGATACTTCAAGCAAGTTTCGGGTCAAAGATGCATCCATCCATCGCTGGACCCAAGCAAACCTCCGCGCGAATCTCGGGACACACTTCAATTCCGATTCAATCCCGACTTTACTTACATGGTGTTAGGGCATTTTATCTAGCTGAATGGCTCCCTAGACTATAATAACGATCTCTACCGGCTTTTTGCATGAAGGACTTTTTCAGTACGATCATACTCAACTCACGTACAAAGTGCAGTAACAACCAAAGGCAAACAAACTGAAGAATTTTGGAAAAAAAAGCGATACATAATACTCGTATATAATATGCTTAAGGCGATTAAATCAAGAGTCAACCAGTAAGCTATCGCTGGCCCATATTCCTATCAGAAAGCTCTTAGGAAACAAGTCTAATTAACTTCTACAATGTGTATCGCTCCATAACTTTCTACTACTCGCAGAGTAATCAGTATCTATAACAATTACATAAAAATAACAAAACCTACATCTGCACACACACTAGGCATAAATAGTCAAAAAAAGGAACTTCTAACCTAACCGAATTCTTACTATCGAATTCTACTACTTTACCACCAAAATCACTAAGAGTAAAAAAATTCTAAAATATCGATATAGATCACGACTTTTCTTTTATAAACATACTTGTCTATACACAAAAGCAAGCAATGTAAGCAGTACATTATTAAATATTGCTAGTACGCTCGAAATGCGAAAGAGGTGGTAGGCCTCACCTACCACAGAATGGAAAGGCGAAGCGTACATTTCACCAAGTATAAAACGGTTGTGGGGTCCATTGAGAGCATCAGTCAATAGTAGGAACTCCAGCATCCAAATCTAGCAACATGATCGCTTTCGTAAGTGCACTATTACGTATTATTTATCTGTATTACGTAACGGTAAATAGGATAACACTTTTATTGTTAACAGTAACAGTTTTTTCGGTTTTCCGATTTCCGAAGTGATCTAGAATTTTAATCAATAATTTTGAATTTATTTTAATCTATGAGAAATTAAATTGTAGAGACAGTTTTATCACATTTTTTTTTCTTCAAAAATACCTAATACTTGTACTTACAAGTAATTACAATGACTCTACAACTTTAGGCAGCTAACAAAAAATAGACAGGCCAAATATTAAAAAGGTTTTTAAGTTAAGATTTGTGTTAAAATAGAACCAGTATCAAAATTACAGTGCCAATATTTTGAACAAATTTTTTCCCGCCAATTTTAATCTCATTATTGTCATAAAAGTTACGGCTACTTTTAAAAGTAAATGTATTATATAACCTTAAATTTGATACCGCTTCCTTGCAAATGGTTAATTGTGTATTATGTAAGGTAATAACTGCCTTCCGGTGGACCAGTGAAAGGATCACATGTTTAAGAGTTACTCTATGGACACTTCCGTAATGCCTTTGTATGGCATTTGAAGAATTCATTTCACAATGGCTAAGATATTTTTGTTAAGTCTTCATGTTTCACGTGGCTGTCCATCAAATTCTTTAAAAACCACATTAAAAAAAACATACTTAGTAAAGTTTCTTTTTTCTATCTAACGAAAAAAAATTGGAAGTCGTAAAGCAAATTCAATGGTAATCCTAAATCACTAATTAGCCAAATGGTCTATTTCAGAAAGCAGCAACCCTCCTGTTAATCATCGCTGCAGCATCAGCTCGTCCCTCCGAAGAGTGGGAGCCCGAGGGCCAGTCCCACTCGGAGCACACCAAGCCGTACCATGTGACGGTGGTGAAGAAGATCGGGGTGCCAGTGCCCCACCCTGTTGCTGTGTCTGTCCCGCAGTACGTCAAGATCCCCATCCCCCAGCCGTACCCTGTTCACGTCACCGTTGAACAACCGATCCATGTCCCCGTATACAAGGTAAGCCTGGTTCGAATACTATGTCATTGAAAAAATTGTAGGACTTGTCAAAAATCGCCTTTGCATGACTTGAAAGACTGGAAAGTTCGAAGTTTGTCTTTGATTTTGGGTCTATAAACACATTGATGTAAAAATAAAACTACTTTTGAGGAACAGTGCATCCTCGATTGTTTTTTTAGGTTAAATAAAAACGTATGTACTTTCCTAAGAAAAGTAACAGATATACTTAGTATCTCTGTAATTAATACGTGTGTGAGAAAATCGATCTTATGAAATAGCAAAACATTACGTGAGAGCCCATAAAACAATAAACTCCGACACGTAATGGATTACTACAATAATAACATCATACTATACAAGCCAATAGACTCGTCTTGACGTTTTCACAGAGTATCAAAAACAGTTGGATACTTCACATGATATTCTATCGTGCCGATTATTAATTTTCTCTACTTATCTAGAGCTGTCCATCTTCAAGAGAAACTTCATTATTATCTACGACAATTTACACTATTCAGATTATGTCACAGCCATTTTAAACTATAATATCTTTTTACATGTAAAGTAATCATTGAAACAAGATCACCATTCATGTCACTGCACAGATTTATTTATTATTATTATGTAATGAGACTGGCCGCGACGAAAGTAAAAGCGGGCGCCACTGGAGCGTTGCATTCTTTTTTTAAAAGTTCCCGCGCATTTTGTGACAGTTAAGACAACATTGGCGGACCGCACATCGTTAGCTACTGACCTAATTACAAAGTAATAAGTATTTTATATTGTTTGTGTTTATGTATTTACAAAATAGATTAGATATTTATAAATTCACAAACAAATAATTACATTAACATAAACACTTAATACACAAAACTAAAATATATTGGTTTTTTTATGTGAGGGTTTACCTAAATTGACAGTTTTAACTTACATTATAAATTAAGGGATATAACTTTTACATCAGTGGTAAAAATAAGATAACCAGTATAAAAACACACACTACCAACTTGCTCAGTGAAAGGGGTTAAGTGTTAACTCACCTTATCTATGTATGTTAATTAGTTTTACGAAGATCTCGCATCATACGTGCAATGTGCATACGTAAGAGAAATTACGTTTTCATTAAAACAACAGCTATTGGCCGTAGCTAACGCGATATTACGATAATAATAGGCTACAAGCTCGTAATAATGCAGGTGTTCTATTTACGGGCGTTTTCAATATTCTATCTGTAATCTCTTGATAGTTAAAAGTAAAGTTTTAACAACTATCACTGAAATGTGACTTTTTGACAGTTGCTAAGTAAATAACTGACTTGAGCATTATGGATAAATCATAAATAGAATGTAGAACGGATGTTTATGAACTGGATATTTTTTTAATTTAAAAGCTATCATTAAACATTTTTCTCATTTTTCCAGGTCGTCCCCCAGATCATAGAGAAGCCAGTGCCGTACACCGTGGAGAAGCCCGTGCCCTATGATGTGGAGAAACCCTACCCCGTCGAGGTGGAGAAGAAAGTTGAGGTCCCAATCCCCAAGCCCTACCCCGTCCACGTACCCGTGTACAAACACATCTACCACCACAAGGGACACAAACACTAAGTCTCTAGCACCAGCCATCAAAATATAATAAGCAAACGTTACGTGTAGTTCTGCTCTAATTCACTTCAGAAGTGGACTAGAAAAAGTTACCCACAAACGATTCGTTTTATTCGCCGGAATACAATGGTCTGTAACTGACCTATTTGCGGTGAACTGAATGGAATTTCAAATGTTATATAATCTGTTTCAATGATGATATAATTTTTCGCTTCAGATTATTATATTTTGATGGTTATTAAAGAATTTGGTCATCTTCCAATGGGTGTTGGAAGTTGATCGCAGGCCATATCGGGACCTGTGAATGCTAAACGCGAATCAAAGCTTACATTGTAGGCTCTATTCGCTAAGACTAGGGCATAGCCTGAACCCACTTGTAAATAATACAAATTATAATGTAGTGCTGGTGGAATACCGCCAGGTGAGACGAATGTTATTGTGATATTTATTGCGTGACCAGTTGTTGTTGTTGGTGTATCGTTGTTGACTATTGTGTAGTGTTGTTTGTTGTTTATAGATTTTAATTACAATACGATTTTTTAACATATTTCTGGTTTTGTTACTTTTATACTTCCTAATCTCATAGCACCTTTTTTAATCGACTTCAAAAAAAGGAGGAGGTTCTCATTTCGACTGTATTTTTTTGTGTTTGTTACCTCAGAATTTTCGACTGGGTGAACCGATTTTGATGATTCTTTTTTTAATCGAAAGTACTTGCTTGTCAATAAATTTGAACGAGATCTGTCAAGTAGTTTTTGAGTAATTTTGAAGTCGGTTATTTCTTGTTAGTAAAATTTAGATTATTATTATGGAAATAGCCGGCAAACGAGCTTCATGGAATTTACATTTATTTTACGCTCAATTTGATCAATACCTTTTTATTTTTATTTTGGTATTAATTCTATCAGAATTAGTAATTATTAATTTCGTCTGCATTCCAATATTTTATTATCAAAGAGGAGTATCATTTTGAAACAAATGTGAAGTCAGTGCGTGGATTGACATGGACACTTTGTTGGACTATCGCATCCAGGCGTTTAAAGTAATATATTTCAACATGATGTATCATGGCAGTATACGAGATACCTGTGCCTAAAAAGGCGCTATCTGCTAATATTATCTGTGGCAGGCCGCTGAGACACTTGCGACCACTTTCACTCCGCGGTCAAGGTCCCGGTCGATGACTCCCGTTCCTTGCAATTTTTCTTACACTATTCCCACCATTGCCACTTTTACATCGTTGGCATTGCCGATACTATGTAGGTAAAAGACAATGGATACGTGCTATTATTAAAGACAGTAAAATCGTCAAAGTAAGAATGTTTTTAAGAATTTTAAAGTATTGTTTATGTCTTATTCCTTCCTACTATTGCAGGTGCTAATAAAATATGATTGAGCATCATTATCATCTCACCCTCATTTTCCATTTTACTTGGGGGCGAAGAAATATGTTGTTTTCTTCCATTCTTCCCTTCTCTTTATCTCTACAGGGATTCTCTTATTTTTCATTGCGTCTCTCACATAATCCATCCATCTATTCTGTAGTCATTCTCATCCCCTTTGTCCACCCGCATTTATAATCAATCACTCTTCTCCTTTTTTCATAATATGCGTTTCCTTTTCAGTAAAAATATTATTCAGTTCTTTACTAGGCTTTCGGCTTGCAAAAAGTTCTGGCCCAGCCTTTTATAGGTAGATACTCATGGAAATTTAAGGTAATCAAATCATTATTACGGATTGAATTGATTGATTTTGCGTCATCAGGAGCTCCATCCAACATGGTATCAAGTCAACTTCTACTTTCAAGCCAACTTCTTCCAATACTCCGCTTCTTGCAGATTTTTGAGCTCTATACCTTTTAATTTTATTTAAATTTTACATACGTGGAGGTAAAGCTTTTAACTACTTGGCTTTTACAAGTTAGCTTTGGCTAGTTACCATCCAAGTGTGAAATATTTTCACGATGATTTGGCTGTCTGGAAGCAGGCCATGCGTTAGTTACACCTTTACGGTTACATCCACAGTAACCATTTACTATAGGTAAATTGGCTAGTCAGTTTGTTTGTCGACTATATAGTACATTATAATTATATACCTTGTGGAAAGACAACCAAATGTTTATAAGAACAAAATTCAGTTTCTATTAATGTCTCTAATTTTGCACGCGATATTTCTTGTATAAAGTAAGTCTTATTAGCAATAACCTGTTTAACAGGAAAATGATTGCTTTTTGCCATTTTATTAGGAACGTAGGAATTTAATATCCATGACCAAATGACAAAGGAATACTCCATCTGCGCTGAACGGATTGAGTTGAAAATGCCATGGCCGTGGCGGGGTGCAAGAATATAATTACAGTACGTTATGATTTCATTGATCCCCACTCCATCTAGATGCTCCCAGAGGGGGGTCCAATTGGAATCGCGATTTAATCTGCTACTAACATCGTGCCGTGGGTTTGTTGCAGGGAAGAAGCTTACTTAAGTATTTCGAAAATTATGAGACAGGTATATTTTTGTCTGGCCTTGATTATGGGCACTAGAATGCCTTTAATGTGGCATTGAGACAGAAACTGGGCATCAGAGACAGCATGATCCAAAGACAAAAAAATTATGTATGAGTCTGTGGAATGAGTGCTTCGGAACCATTCGATGGTAGAGTCACTCCTAACTCGGCTCTAGGGACCATAGACTAGACAAGTGGTAGTCATTTATCTTTATTTGCTTTTGGTATTTTAGAAGAATTAACTAATACCTAAGCTTCCTTCGGTACGTCACCTACAAGCTGGATTGTACGAGATTTCCTCAGATCAATGTGTAGTTTTAGATATGGTATAATATAATAATATTTAAGACGAATACGAATTTTTTGTAAGATTAAAATAATACATTTAATTTACATAGTTAATTGATAAATAAATAAATAATACAGATGAAACCAATGTAAAATGATGATCATACCCAAAATTAAACAGTGATTCATTTTCTTTTAAAGTCATTTTATGAGTAAAATCTGATAACTTACTCGCATTACAATTTTGACCAGGATTCAATTACTCAGTACTACTGAGTCAGTAGCCTCCTCATATAAGCAATACTGGTGAAAGTAATAATAATGTTGATTTTAAGGCGTACTTAAAAGTTAATTACCTACACAAAATAATAATGTGACTTCAAACAACACACAGAATGACAAAAGAACTGTTTATCGTTGTACACGTAGACCGGGGTTCGGATCCCCGCTGCGCCTCAGTCACTTTTATAGCGTTTTGATATGTCATTCCGTTTGTCTGATTTTATTACTGGAAAAAGTCTTCGCTTACGTGTCGTAAAGAGTTTTACGAACGCGAATAACTTAACAATAAATATTTTATGCTTCCTTAGGTAAACGATATAGCCTGTAGGTGCATTTAAGGCAACTAAATATGATTTATGGGTTTGAATTTTATGCATAACTTACTAGGTAAGTTAACTAGAAGCACAGATTATTATTATGCGAGTGATATACGATAATATGATTAACACTTGTAGAGTCAACTAACTCTTATATTTAATGCTCTGTTTCGGTGCGAAAGCGAAAACATGTTGGTGGTACCTCCGGGAAGTTGGCACCGCACTTTTAAGTTACAAAAATTTTGAAGGTTGTTCTAGGTTGTTTAATGCCGTTTTGGAACAATGTAGAACAAACCTAGAACAACCTAGAACAACCTTCAAAATTTTTGTAACTTAAAAGTGCGGTGCCAACTTCCCGGAGGTGTTGGTGGTAGGTATGTATATGTTAGTATATCTTTTAGTTATTCTATTATTTATCCCATAGTTGATACGTTATTACGTTTAAATTAAACGTATGAAACCCCAACTTGTAGGTAGTTAATGTTGTGTTGGATAAATAAATCAATGGCAAGCAAAGGAATTACTTAAGCGATTTGAGAAATATTTCTTAATTTCCCAAATAAAAACAATTTACACTTGGTAAGATGTCCCGGGTTCAATTCAAACTGCTAACATTTATAAGTATTTTGTGGGAATCGTTGATCTTGAATTTTTTTTTTTGTACATTTAATTTGTTGTAAGTTTCACATCATCACCGATTTTCTTGTGAATAGGTAATCGATAAAATCACAAAAATTGACTAACTACCTACCTAATTGGTCCCTGAAACTCATTGACATCCATAAGTATAGAAACGAGACTTATTCGTAGGTGTCTAAAATTAATGTCAAGATTTTATTTAGATTTTAAATCCTAAGCTCCGTGTGAAGACGATAACGTCATCTCTCAGTACAATGAAACTGCACCGAAAAAGATAATCATGATTCCATAGCTGACCGATTGGTTCCACATATCCACCGACAGGGGCGCAGCAAACGGATTTTTTCTCTTGTATTAGGGTTCCTTATAACTAAAATATATATTATTGGTTTAACTCACTAATAACTCTTATTATTCTTATTATTAGTGCATTCTTAAGTGATATATTCTTAAGTGTAATAAAAAAAATTAAAATGTGTGCATTTCACACGTGTTAGAAGTGAAACCTTCAAAATTTTTGTTTTCAAGATAATGAGACGAATGTAAAATTTCGGGAAGATATAAATGTAGGTTTCACTAATCTACTTCACTCCGCCCCGCTCCGCTCCGCTCCGCCCCGCCCCGCCCCGCTCCGCTCCGCTCCCCTACCCCTCACTCCCCTACCCTACCCCTGTACAATGCTTCCTACCTCACTTTAGAATTTATGTATGTGTTTGTCTCTTTTTACTGGACAGTTTCGTTTCATAAAATTTCAAGTCACCCCCGTACTAAAGAAATTTTCACTTCAAAAAACATGAAACCAACAAAATGTCACGTGAATATTCAATCGTGTTCAATTAAGAGCCCTTTTTTGCAACTCGCAATTACTTGTAAGGAACGTAATTAAACTTAGATAACAATAATGGACCTACAACTAAACAAAATCCTTATCTTGTTAGAGAAAATACAAACTCTCGTCTATTTGTGTTGTATTTTATTTTTAGACTAGTCTTACATCGCTCTAATATCGATACAAATCAATACACGTTTTATACAGTGCCAGCGTAGATGGGTATCATTCGAGCTTGGCGCGTTTTTTGTTTTTTTTTATTATTTTTTCGGTGCGGTAACACTGAGATGCGCACGCACCTGCCAGCCCCCCGCGGGGCCCGCCAGGCCTCGCCGTTCATGCCGACGGATTAATGCCGGGTTTTCTTCAAAATGACGAAAAAACCTCATGATAACCCCCACGCTTAAGAGGTCATTATAATTTTTAAAACGTTATAAACAACTTAGTTGACCGCGTCTATCTTACTTTTGTTTATGGTCTGTACGATACTGGTAAGTCTAATATGTTATGGATTGCATAACAAATTTACATTACATAACAAATTTATTGTATTAAGGTTTGGGGCTCGGGCTGCGACTAGATACTTTTAGGCTTTTCTAAGTACCTAGGTATTATTTGCATTAAATTAAAAGGAACATACTAATTTTACAAAATAAGAGTTTTTATTCAAATGTTGAACAACCTTCAAAATAAAAAACAAAATGACTTTAAAAAGTGAAAAATAATTTAATGAAAATCTGAACTTTCCACTTATTAACCGACCCTGACCGACCCTGTAGCCTAGTTGGTAGCGATCCTGCCAGCGAAGCGACGGGCCCCGGGTTTGATTCCCGGCCAGGGCCGTTATTTATGTGACAGACGAATGTTTGTGCTCGGGTCATGGGTGTTATATATTATGTCTCGTGCATGTCACCCGCGACACAGGTGAAAACCTACTGCGGGGGTGTGAGTGTGTAAGCGTTTATTTATTTACCTATTTAATTTACTTAAAGTATTATTATTTAAGTACACTATACACAGAATCGTTTTAAGCCAGTACCAAGGTTTACATCTTGTACAAAATATTTTGCTAGTTTTGTTTTTCATAATTATCTCCAATTAGTATTTTTTATCGGGCTTGGCACCAACTTAAAACTTTTCAATGGATATCACATGCTTCGGATAAGATTCCCATGTTGACTGTTCATACGAAAAAAAAGTATCGTTACGCAAGCTATAGAGTATAGCAGATGGGTCACGTGACTGTTGGTGGCCGTTTACAGTTTACAGCCTATTTATATCAGTTTACATAATAAAAACTAAAGACAATATCTATACGTCGTCGACGAAGAAGACAGCGGTAGGAAAATCTACATGGTAGATTTCTTACTTTACATCTTAATAACTACCACCAAGTGATATTCCGGTTTCTACATCAACATACTATACAATATCATATTATAAATTAACTACACATAAAACCACTAGGCGCATAGGGTATCATACCAATCCTAAAATGAAAACAAAAACAAACAAATGAACGCGCGCAATGCGCCTGATCGCATCCGAACGCTTTACCGCGCTCACGTCGTAAACGTAAACATTGCATCGTGTAAACGAAACGCAAACGTACGCATTATCTTCCACCTTATTGCTCTCTAACTCAAAGTAATACAGCTTACAATAACCGAATAAAACAATATTGGATTGGGTAAAGGTATTTTTGTCAGGTGATAAACAAAGTGTGGCGGGAAATTGCGCGCGCGAAATCTGGATAATTTCGCGCGCTCTGTCAACAAACATGGCTGTTGCCGCCGCTGCTGCCGACATCTGAAACAAATGTGTCGAAATATCGAATTATAACTTGGCTCCACTGCATTATTACGTCATTCATAATGTATTTTAATTTATTAAATTGCCCCAGTTACGTTATTGTTCGTAATGGGCCGCTTCTATATTGGCATTAGACACCTTACGTACAATATAAAATATTATATTCACCCTAATGGAGGCCATACACGATCAAGTATACTTGTCAAGTCTGCAGTTTGACTTGTCAGCAGTTTGACTTGACGCGCCATCCAGTCTCCATGATACAAATATATGGCAGATAGCTATACCGTGGCCATAAACGTCAAGTATACTGGATGCCCCATCAAGTCCGCTTGACGCTTCATCAAGTACACTTGATCGTGTATGGCCTCCCTAAGATGGGCTTAGAGTCAATTAAATTCTCAGCTATCATTTTCTTAATTGAAATTATTAAAGATACCTTACACATTGATGCAGCCATTTAGCGTATTACGATCCGAATGCATGTTACATTTAATTTTCGTTATCTGTGCGCCCGACTAAACAAATAAAGCATAGAGTATAGAACGGTTGACATTCCAACCTCTTTGAATATTTCTAACGTCGATAACACATCTCGACTCTAATCGAACCAACCGATCGCTTGAGTCACTACCACACCAAACCAACGTTCAAATACCTTCATAATACGTTTGTTTATTCAATTATCAACTTTATTATCTTTGGAACAATATGTTATTATTGATAATCAAGTTCTATTGTATGTTGGCCGCGGGCACACTCAACATTCCAGTTTGTCGATACGAGATGACTCAATTTGAACACATTTATCTCACATAACATTGAATAAGATGTTTCTTCGACGGCTATTAATTTCTGTACGCGATGCTTATGAATAATTGGCGTAAAACGGAAAATAAACATAAAACATATAAAACCTACATTCAAACCAGTTTCTTAAATAAATAAATAACGCTTCCCACTCATAGCCCCACACTAGGATTCCCTGTGTCGTGGGTGCCATGGACAACACACAACATAGACAAGGACACTCACACCCAGACCGAGAACAAAAATTCAAACTCATCATTCATATTTCCGCCTCGCTGGGAATCGAACTCAGGACCTTTGGTGCGGCGATCCGGCATGGTAACCATTGCGCCACACGGGTTCTAATCATAAATGATAATTTCTTGTAAGAAAAACGTAAATTTACCATCAGGCAAAATCACAGATCAAATCACTGCCAAGCTTAAGAAGGTTTTAAAATAGATAGTCGTTTAAGGAAAGCTCAGTAAGAAAGATGGGTCGCACTGTCCCACAACTCACAACACTGCTGCATAAGTTTGTATTATCTAACTCTTGGTTTTATTTCGAGACAAGTGTTAATATGACAATATTTAATCGATTAGGGTGTTTATTGACTGCAATAAGAATGAATTCCATATATGTTTGACTCTGCATTTTTGTTAAGATAATTGTCGAAGCTCTACATAATAGGAATTTGATACAATAAAATCTACATGATAGGTGATGATCTCAGAAACTTCTGCAAGAAAGTAACAGTTTTTTCGGATGTCAAATATTGAATGCTAATCATAATTTAACTTTGGTAGCTAGAGAAAAATAAAAGAGGTTGTCTGAAAAAAGGACTTGACAGACATGCAAACAGACACACAACAAAGTGCTTATACTGCTTTCGATCTTCCTTTTTAGTACGGAACCCTGAAAATAACATACGAACAAATAATAAATCACAGCTAATAGGTAATTGTAAAGAAAAACATAATTAGTTTTTCCGATAGAAAATTTATTAATTTACCGACCGTTTAATGCCTAAGACAATTAAGATCTCGATGTTGTGCAATTAATGAATGAATCATAATGATTTAATTCGCCAAGCTTGTCGATTGTGATTTAATGTTACTGTTAAATTATAATTATTGATTAGGTACAGTTGTGGTTATATGTAGAAAACTTAGCAATACGTGTACCTATGTATTTCCTACTACAATTACTTCCGCTAACATCTTTGGGTGAAAGGCATCTTCCTATGTTCATGATGCACCCTGAAAAGCAATGGACGAGACACAGGCGACATACCACATGAGTCATGATTATCTAAAAACGAAGTCACTGCAGGACTCTACATCCAAGTTTTCCCGACATAACTCGTTCGTGATGGCAGTTTCTATAATTACATATTTGGTTTCGTAGGGCATAAACGCTATTTAGATATTGTACTTATATATACAATATTTAATTAATTCTGGATGAATATTTTTCTGACCCTGAATCACATATTTTCGCTAAGTTTAAAAAGTGTAATGTCCGGTTTTGTGAACCAAATAAAAAATAAAATAAAATAAAAATAAAACTTATAATTAATAACGTTCTGACATCTGACTGACCCACTTCAAATCGTTAAATCACTACAAATTGAGTCATCTTTTGGCTATTTTGTCCCTGTTATTAGTCTGTGTTGACACCCTAATTTCGATTTTCGACTCGCGCCTTTTTTCAAACGTCAAACGGTTGGCATTCTTACCATAGACAAGCATTAATCAAACTGTCAAACGCGCGCACAGAACTGTCAATGAACTATCCATGAATCAACGATCGCCGGTAGCCGAATTTTGGAATGAGAAATGTTCTCGAGTTCAGTTATTTCACGAGGGATTCCGTAGGTATGTTTTATTATTTATATTTTTGGGCTCAATATTCGTCATTGATAAATATTAGTATCTAAATAATGAACACGGAATGAATTCGGTATAACTCTTTTTTTATTGTTTAGTTGAATAGACATTGAGACTCATAATGGCTAGATTCTGGTGAGATAAGTTAATTAATACTTAAATACTTTATTTTTTTTTGGAATGAAAGATGGGAGCTCAAAAAAACTTACTTAATGGATCATCTCAGTACTCAAAACATAAGCTGATTTCTAGCATTGTTTTACTATTAACAGCCGTAGGTATCAATCGCAAAGCCATGACCACCATTTCTCAGTAGACTATGCGCTGAGTTCTTATACCTATCGGTTTATTAATGCGGGCCCTATTCAGGTAAGTGTTCATATAATTCAAGTTTGCTCACCGCGTTACGCGGCCTATATCTACGGAACCCTGAAAAGTTTCCAACCTGACAAGGACATCGGCCGCTGATGTATTGTGACGGCTCCCAGATGTTGATTAACTGCGCCGGTACTGACGTATTGTCAAAACGAATAATAAACTCGCTGAGACGAGATCATGGACCAAATTAATCGTTGTCTGTGTAACTTCATACATTGGGCATGTTAAAACTGCCAAAGATAGTTACCTTGTGACCCTTGCGCCGTAATTGCCAGACTGCCACCATTGAAGTCGTGGGTTCGATTCCCAGAGAGGCAGAAAGAATGATAATTTCTACTCTCGGTTTGGGAGTTGTGTTTGTTTATTTGTGTGTGTGTTGTCCGTAACACGTATGAGTCCCAACTCCCACCGTGGGAGTCCCACGTCACAAGAATCTTAGTGTAGGGCTATGAGTGTGTGGTGTAAATTTACAATTAATTTTTAATTTAATAATTAGGTAACAAGAACATAATATTATGCGCTAATAGTCCCATTTACACTTAAATATATTTACTCTTGATCTCGAATTATATTCTTGTTTTGAACAAATACATGGCCTGGATTGAATTTACACCACAGAAGACATAATAATACATAATTGTACTTACACACAGATTTGTCAATAATAACTCAGCTATTACTTCACCTGTACTTCGGTAGCCAGTAGCCAAAGCAATAAAATATGACTAATGTTTTACCTATGTGTACTCTAGACCAGTAATATACAAGTCAGCATTAATAAACATATTGCTGGCTCTGACGACTGCTAGCCTGACACGTGACACCCCTCAATCGTAACCGTCGGTGGCAAAGATAAGTGTAGGTACACCTTTCAGACAATCGATAAGTTCACGACATAATTGTTTATCTCAGTTCGACATTCGATTATCTATAAAATTTCAACCACCTCAAAGGTCACAGATAAAACATTAGCAGTGACTGTACTTCTAAATCGTAGATAAGAGCTTTTCTTTTGGTCAAAAATCGTCCAAATAAAGCGATTGGCAGACAACAATGGCTACATTTGAATTGAATTCCTGAGACTGTTAAAGTTCCTTTTGTTTGTAGCGACATCTATCGTTTGAATGCGCTTTGAATGGACAGAAAAAAATCACTTTGAACGAAACTTCTCTTAATTTAAATACTTTACCCTAACCTACGTTCACACTAGGGATGTTTTGGATGCCGCAAGCCGCATGGATAACCAAATCGAATTAAGTTGGTTTGGGTGTTCTGGGTCCAAAATAAATAAGAGCTTGTTTCAGGTCAATTAGACTTGTTATATGTGACTTTATAGTTTCTTTTTATAGACGAGTGTTAGCATGACAATCTTTGCTTTTACACTACTTTTTAATTTTTACTGAAATATAAATTTACATTAGTTAAAAAATGTATATTTACTAAACAGAAATTAGTTTTGGCATACCTAACATAATTATTAATTTTATCTGTCGTTATATTATTTTCATTTTGTTTTTTACATTCCAAATTGCGATAAAAAGGTGTCAGTGTAAGTCAAAGAAAGCCATTTTGTTTGTAATTTTACCACTACTTTAGGTACTAAAGAAAAACTTCTTTTTTTCCATTTTTTGTATTGTTCCAAATTAGAATTTTGGTCAAAGATAATAATTGATTTGAGACTCGAGTGTCTTGTCTGTATCCGAAGTAGCAGTATCGGAACCGGAAATATCAAGTCACTAGTAAGATACACAAGCTTTTAATTTAGAGAGTGGTGCTGCAATACACATAAGTGTATTAGATTGAGGCTTGTCTAGGAAAAGAAACGACTAAGTACTGTGTATGTCATGTACTCAGTTGATAGTAACTGCAGAGTGAGGGACTCCCAACTAACTTCTATTCTCGGCTTATAATCCTACAATAGAGCAGCCGTCACCGATGCCTTGTTGACCATAAAATAAAGAGAAGAAGAGAGAGAGAAAGAGAGATGAAAGTAAGCACTGACTCTCTACTTCTCAAACTTTTAGCTGGAACACGAGGAGAATTTTGTCTGACTCAGCAACACAGTGTCTGGGCAGACAATCGCTATGTTTTGAGTGTGACGTATCATTAATTTATATACTTATATGTCCGAATGTCCACCCCTGGCTTCTGTGAATATGTGAGTATTTAAGTATTATTTTCGTTAAATAAATAAATAACCAGCTTTAATGTTTGTTTTTTGAGGACATAACAATTATTCGAATTAAGAACATTTAACAAGATGAACAAGATTAAGATAATTATCTTAAAATGATTAATTATCTTCATAGATATAGCTGATTAGCATTCATAATTTTTCCTTCAATAAAAAATATCGTTTGAGAAACACGAAGCTTTTGACATTGATTTCATCAGATTTATTGTTTCGTGAAACTAGGTAGAGTAGATTTAACAACGCAAAACAACGTTTTTTTTTAATTGAACGTGAACACCGTTATTTTAATGATTTAAATATAAAATAATTTCGTGATTCATTCCCAATCCCATGCCATGAAATATTTCACACCATAGACTATAGAATAGGACCTTCAATAAGTTTTAACACAATTGGCTATTTGACAGTTGTCACGGTAAAATATGAAATGTGTTAAATATGGTTGCATATTGGTTAACATTAATTAAACAATACATTTTTTGCATGAAAATAAATTGTAAATATTTTTATTTTTGAAAAATAGATTTGAGTTTTTTACCTGTGGACATGAGAACCGAAACGCGGGCGGCCATGATTGAGCATGCTATGACGTCACACTTCCAAAAATATAGCGTTGTGTACTACTAACTACATCGATTATCGTGTGCAATTTACTGAGAAAATTAATAATATATATTTTGATTTGTGCTTTTGAGAGGTTTTGTAAAATGGAGTCAGGCTATATAAAAGCTGACAGTGCAAATTTGCCTAAAGTTGATTCATTTATGGTCGCAAATTTCTTTGCGTGTAACCCTGACTTTTGCTCTACCGAGTTTCGGAATGCAAAAACCTCCTTGTAAGTACTGAAATTAATAAAGTAAAATTGGTCAGTCTTGCTAAGTGGTCACAGGGGGATTTTTTTGTAAGTTTTTCCTCAACGTCCCCTTAACGACACCATATTACTAATGATTTTAAATTACTTATAGGTTATGTTTATGAACAATATTAGGTTAGGTTTAATTTGTTTTTTTAGTAAATCAGAGGCTAAGTTGATTTCTTCTAAATACTTGGTACATCAGAGTGGTCCTCACAAAAGAATATTGCTGATATAACAGATGTTAACTGTTGGTCTCGACGTGCTAATTGTAACCACTGTTTTCGACGTTGAAGGCATTTAGGAACGTGTATAAACAATTTGTTAGGAAATTTAATTGTAGTACTTCTACACATAGGCACTGCACATGTCTTGTAGCTTGTCATTTTCACAATTCCAGTGAAAAAGGTGTAAGTTTTTCACATAAAATATCTTCAGAGTTAGAGCATAAACTGTTGTTATTAGAAATGTGACGTCACAGCCAGCAAGTGACAGATGGCAGACTATTTTCGCGTGAATTTCAAATTAATGGATTAAAAGTTATTTTTATTCCTACTAAATAACACTTTTTTGAAAAAATAAATATTGTAAGAGGTATAAAATAAACCTACGAAAATTTTAAAATATTTTTCCAAAAATTGTCTAATAGCCAATTCTAATTGCCTTTTAAGAGATTTATGTCCCTAATAAATTGAACAGGTGTTTATTATTCAGACTAGTATCTAGAATGTGTTATTCAATTAATGTTCAATTAATATTTATTTTTCACAATTTGCGTTCCCAATAACTTCCACTTGGTAATAACTTTATACAACCCAACCAAAGTGGTAATTTTAAATATAATAAAGTTTTTAAATGTGCCGTTGTAGTACAAATTTGCACTAAGACAACAATTAACTAGTACGAGTAATGGCGGCATACAGAAAAATCGCAGGTGTGTAGCAAGCTGGCCGCTAACTAAATTATACTTACAAAATGTAAATTGAGATTAGAATGTCCACACGTTTTGTTTTTCTGCGGACTGGGTGCCATCATGTCATTGTCATGCCTGACCACTTAACTCCACTCCAATGTATTCTTAAAATTTTAAGAGCCTGATCTTAAGACCTGCTTAAGATTTTAAGAACTGCATCGACTGCTCCATAGTAGGTGTCTCACATACCTATATATCGTCGAAACGTGTAGGTTTGTTACACTATTAACACACATGTGCAGTGTGTTTTAACGTGGTAGACTTTTACCAGCCAAACTAGCTATCCAGTACTCACTAAAAATTCCTATTTAAAAATTTTATTCATAGGTTTAATATCGTAGATTTAATGTTTAATAAGCATTTTTTTGCTTCACTTGAATTGTACTTGTCTTTAACTGAACGTAGGTGTACGTAGAGCTATATCTTCATAACCCACATGTCCAACGAATAACAAAATCATGGTAAATATAGTCAGAATGCGCCGCAGCATTCCGCGTAGACGGTTATTAACAGCACCAATACATTACTGCAGGAATGATGTCACGAAAACATTTTTCAAATGTTTCTGGCGTTAAAAAAGGAATTGACCCGCTATTTTGTTTTACAGTATTTATATAATCAATACCTGTCATGTCATAGAGCGAATAATACAGGTTAATTTGCCGCGAAAAATCATAAAAAGGTTTAACCAAAGGAATTAATTCGTAAAGATCTAAATTTAATATTTAATTAACATTGAACGACAGTATTTTTAAACACCGAAAGTGAAGTGACGAGATGTAATGAGCTGCGAAGTACTGAAATTGCAATATCTAGAAAAGAAAGATGCAAGACATAGCCGAGTTTCAGAGAGACATCGAATTTAACACTGACGTACCAAGTACTGAATCCACCCATCCATCTACTGCTCAAGCTGCTTTACCCATATGTACAGTGACGGATTAACCCTTAATCAAATTAAGCAATTGCCTAGGGCATCACGTCTGGGGGGCACTAGAAGAAGCACAAAAAAGCACAAAAAACCACGTTGACATACGGATAGGGGGGCCCACAGGCGTGGATTGCTTAGGGCATCAAGTAGTCTTAATCCGTCACTGCATATGTAGCTCTCTCTGGGGTTCGAATGCGCTATGAACATGAAATGTCTCTGATGTTGCCTTTTTTTAAGAATCAAGAGGAGTAGGTATGACACCAGGACGATAAAAGTTTTTATCCATTAGATTATTTTCTAAATGCCTCAGAGTAAGCACCTAGTACTACATAGTATTCAAAATATGTAGTAATGAAAAGCGTATTTAATTTTCGCACAAACTTGTCATAAAAATAGTATTTTAGCAAACATTTTATACAAGGTATTAAATCTATTAAGTACCACTTTTTCATAGTTTTTTAATTAGCTCACTGACGTATATCGCTTGATTATTTACTTTGGCAATGAAATTTTTATGGTTGTTGTAATTTTTACTTTTATATTTATTGCACTCTACTTACCTACCTCTTAACGAAATTAAATTTTTTACTTTTATATTTATTGCACTCTACTTACCTACCTCTTAACGAAATTAAATTTTTTACTTTTATATTTATTGCACTCTACTTACCTACCTCTTAACGAAATTAAATTTTTTACTTTTATATTTATTGCACTCTACTTACCTACCTCTTAACAAAATTAAATTTTTTACTTTTATATTTATTGTACTCTACTTACCTACCTCTTAACGAAATTAAATTTTCTTGGTTTTCTACTCCATACCTAAGTATTTACAATATTCTTAATGAAATAATTTCAGCTTTTACAACAAAGGTATTTAATTTTTAATCTCCACAGACATCATGTTGCCAGAAATATAAATTAAGATAAATTAATCAGAAGCTGTAGTTTTAAATACACGCAGGTACTGCCAATATTTAACTTGTAGGTTACTGGTACATTAAAAAGTGTTTTATAATGTCTTAATTTTAAATTTCGAACACCGGTCGGCCATGTTGTGTAAAAGGGCGCGGTGGTGCGTTGTGCAATGTCAGTGCCGCCAGTGCCCGCAATTTGTCAGCGCGGGGCGTTCCGCACGCGGTAATTGGCGGTCAACTGTTGATAAAAAAGGGCATTGTTTATTCAAAACTCAAGTCGCATAGGTACGCCCAACTCATTTATTTACCTGCTTCTAATAATACCTCTGCGGAATTAGTCAAGGCAACCGGCTGTAATCGCTTTTAAAAATAACTCTCGTTTATGCATAGAATTAATATTACTAGCGTATAGAAGGGACACCGCGAACATCGGGTCCGGGGGTGTGCATTGCAGCCGGCCGGCTGCATTTAATTCTGTCACTCGGCTGTCACTCGGCTGCGCTCATTGCGGCCGCATGCCAAAATTGTTTATGAAAAAACTGAAAAAATGCCGTCGTGCGTAATAAGAATGTGTCACAATTGCACGACAAAAAACAAAAAAGATAATGTTATCACTTTATCATCAGTAAGAAAACAAAATCTTAACTTAAATCAACTAAAACGAATTTAATTTAATTATTGAGCAATGTTCCCGCCATTTTGAATGAAAAAATCATAAGGAGCGTTTGAACTTGGCAAGCCACTAGCGTGTTATTGGACTAAATAAGCTTGCCGACGCGACGCTTGTGACCAATTTAAAGTGTTGGATTTTTTGACACGAATCAATGGTAATTACGTTTGAAATCGTTTAAACGCTTTTGCACGTTAAATAAAGTTGGAGTAAGAGCTTGTAAAGATTTGGAGTCTGTGACTGCTTGTCTTGGTTCGGCAAGTGACATATACAAAGTTACTCTATGGCAAGTGTGCAAACGAGGCTTCTAGTTTGAAAAGAGAACGGAGGGCAAGCCGGCGGTGGAACACACATTTTGTTTGAGATAGCCTCTCTATGTATACTACCTCAATGCGTTTATGGTTATTGAATGGCTACTTATGGCCTTAGGTATGCGTGTGTTCGTTCCTTTCTGAAATGTCGAATTGATGTTATTACCCATTACAATGAATAAAATAAGGAAGTTAAAAAATAGCCTTTCTGTCCTGGCCATTTATCTTATTAAAAGTTGATTAAGGTTTGTCCGTTTAAGCAACCATCTGCTAACAACAAAAGGCTCTTCAAATTCTTACACCTCACTATATCCTGGGTTATCCTCTTCCAATTTCACTAGATTAAATGTTCCACTCCAAATTATTCTTCTCTAATTTGTCTTTTCCATTGCTTGGATTTTTTTTGACGTGATAACGTCTATTAAAACGATGAACGCCGGCGGCCGGGCGCACGCACGAAAATATGTAGCGTTCCGCGAGCGAGAGAGCGGCAAGGCAAAAGCAATAGAGAGGCACGATCGGCTACGATCGGCCAAAGCGCTCAATTTTATCTATAAAAGTATGCAATCATTTCATCAATGTTTTGTCATGACGTTGTCACGTTAAACTACCGTCCGTAAACCGACTTTACAGACATTATTTTATTTTTCTATCATGTACCTACTTTCAGATTATTTTTTTATATTATACCTAGGTGATTGCTCTAGGTCAAAATTTATTTAAATTTCTAACTACCCGCTTTCCTCTACTTTCATACGTTTGTTTCTAACCTTTAATACGCTTATGAAAAATGTTCACCTTTATTCCGTTGAAAATGCATTTATATGTTTTAAATTAGGTAGTTGGTATCTGGGGACGACATCGCGACATCTAAGCGCGGCGATCAGCAGTAAATTACCGGTAAACTGGAGCGGCTGGCTCATTGTATGCAGATCGGCTGCGCCACGCATCTCAGCCATGGGATTTGCATCAACTTTCGGACTCGGAAATTTGCAAATAAGCCCCATCTAATTATATAAAGGACGCCACGTCCACCCAACGCAAACAATGAAAAAAACAACCTCAAAATATATATTTTAACGTCGCCAATGACTGGAATGCGACCGTTACGCTTACGATTTTATTTACCGCAGAAATATCAACATAATCGTTTGATTTCTCCATATTAAGTTACGAATATTAAGAACAGGTGGCATAACCTGCCATCGCCTGCGCCGTTCGCTATCGTTTTCAATAATAGAAACAATGGACGATCGGAAGCGGCCATTGTTCAACCACAATGGCGTGTCTCATTACTCAGCGGCTCGTTAACGTCCCGCCCGCCGCAAAACACTAACTTTATCAGTCCCTCACGTCAAATATCTACCGATCTCGAACTATATCTCCTCGGACACAATCGAGCTAAAATAAAAGCAAGCCCGCAAACATGACTTCTGAACGTTCCCCGGACGGGAGCCAGATGCGTATCGGCGCGCCAAAAAGCAAACTGCACGGTGATATGACGTTTCGGCGCTCCTTTTTCGAAATGCCCGCGAATTGTCAACCGTGGCATAGACGGGGGACGCATTTGAATACGGCCGATTTGAATATAAAGGTCGCTCGCGTGTCGCCGCCATACATCAACCGCGAGGGCTTTAAGTCTTTCGAGCGCTTTTCGGACACAAATAAGCGTCTGAAGTTCGACAGGCGCGCATAATGCGGTGCGGTTTTATCCAACAGCGAGGATAGAACCGAGAGCTCCACTATTTATGTGACGGATGTGATGAAAACGCGTTTATTTTGACGGGCGTTTCGCGATTGGGTGCGAATGTTTTAACCGCCTTCGAGTTCAGTTCGGCCGTCGTCGGCGTCGCTTCGAGTGCCGCATTAAGATAATCATTTAAAATATTTATAGCGTGTAAACGTCGATATTAAGGCGGTGAGACACCCACGACAGGGTCCGTATCGTCCGATGCCATATTTCATTTGGCCACAATTACAACCATTAAACGGGGCGCAACTCTTTGATATTTTCCCTTTTATTTATTGTAGCAAACTTATTAGGATACGATGGCATTAATGATGACAGATGAGATATCGTATCTGGGCTTAATGCGTTTTGTGCCGGGGCTCTGCAATGATCAGTTTAGTCTGAGAGTGGAAAAAAGAAATTCAGGTAAATTATGTCGATGTCGGAACCCCATCGGCGTACCCTTAATTACTACAATGAGCTTTGTAGGTGGTTATGGAACGTATGACATAATTTAGCCTCATGCATAATTTAACACGATTTGTAAGGTAAAAGATTTACCTGCCTACTTTGTTAAGCATAAAATAATTATTTATATTTATTTAATGTTAATTTAGGTTTTTGGTATTTAACAACTTAGGTATCTTATTACCTATTTAATATTGTAATTGAAATTCAAACTCCTTGGCTATTAAGTAGCTAGATAATACAATTCATAAGTAGCTATCAATTTTTGCATGTACTAAATACGTACAGCAGCAGTTGTAAATTCATCATAGAACCTATTTTTGAGAATTTTTCACTTGTCCAACTCCAACCGTTTAGCCAGCAGAGGGGGCGAGGGACACTTAACAGTGACTCTAACCAAAATTAGCACTTTAAAGCCAAATATGTCAATCGACCATTTAAATTAGAATCTTTGAAGGTGCTCTTCGGAAGTAAAAGTAGATTGCCCAAGAACATAGCATGAATGGGGCTACAAAATCTTCATTTCATACAAATCGACGTCACAAAATACCTTCTAATATAGTAAATTAAATTTACTACAATTAATATGTACTAACCTTTCCACAATCGCATAGAATTCCCAAATAAACGAAATCGGATCTAATTCATTCACAGCGACCACGGCGGCACGGCCTATTACTCCTATTAGCTAATCAATGTGATGTCAACAAAGAACTGACCGTAACGAAGCACGCATTGTAATGGCAACACCGATAAATGTCTCTCGTTAAATTTAATTACCCACTCGTTATTTCCCGAGCCGTGACCGTAGCGTTCCGTGAAGTCTATCGTCATGATAACGCCCGATCGATTTGCTTCGTTCTTTTCACATAATATTAATTTAAAACGAACACACCGTTTCAAATTTGAATGGCGACCGTTTCATTCATTCAACCATTCAACTTCTATGTTGAATATTCCATTAATAACTAAAATTAAATAAAAAAAAACCTTTGCTTCTAACACATTCGAGATGCTACCGAACTACCGACCTCCTACTGAACTGATATATTATATACCTACCTAATTATTAGTAAAGTTAATTATATGCTAAAAGGTCATTTTAATATAAACTACATAGTATTTGTCTGCAGCTTTGACTGCGGGAAAGAGGTTCCTCAAAACAAAATCAAAAACATTATAAACGTCCCAATCATCCCTATATCTATTAGGTATAAGTATATCCTATTGTTAGCGATAACTACTTATAGTAAAAATTTTAGACAATTTAAATGAAGGTACTTTTACCCACATTATAAAAACATTTGCAAGTACCTACCCACTATTGAATATGCGATTACTTTTGACAGATAAATTCAGAGAACAGAACCGGCGGCCATTGTGTACTTCACGTTGGGTCTGACGTGATTTAAAAACTGCTTGTAACATTCAATAGATTAAAGTTCTTATATTAATTGGAAGACTGGATTGTTCATTTTACCTGACCCTATAATAGTCAGAAGTGGTAAGAACTACAATTGTTGGAGAAGACTCTCAGGTATGTTACTTATTTTGTTAAAAGTAGGTACTGAACGTCATATAGTAAGTACAATTTTTAAAGTGCTATAACATCAATAATGATGGTGGGCTGAGAATTCAAATAGCCACCAAAGTCATGACTAACCTATCAAGGTGATATTATACAGATTCTATTATTTTAATTTGCGTTGTATCTGAATTGCGTGGTGTGGTGTGGGTACGATTATAGACATAAAATTTATTAGTATTATTAAAACTATACGTAATTAATAATTTCGTTATTATTAAAAAAAAAAAAAAAAAAACAATTGTACCTACCCAAGCTATTGGAGCATTGATCTAATAATGACCCCGACAGTGTAGACCTATGGGTCATATTACTCAGAATCACTGAAACTTATTATAAGCTGAGGGGTGCCGGGTTCGACCCCCGGGTAAGATGTTTGTGTTGCGGGCTAATGTTTCTTCTTTTGTGACGCACATGTTGTTTTATTTTATGTGTGCAGTACCAATTAAAATAATTATATTTGAATACGAGTATGATTGAAGAATAATTGATTCACATGAATTTTCGTGTAATTTTGGTGTTGATGAAATGAAACTACATATACCGCCATATCGTTGGGTTCTCACTATCCGAAGGTTGACTGGGAGAGAATGCTATTAGCATTAAGTCCGCCTTTGCTATTATACAAATTGTATGGTGCAAAAAGCTAAATAAATAAATAAATTAAATGATACTACGAAAGAAATTACAAGATCCTTTGTAACAAATACAGTGCAAATTAAGTTTACCTACGTCATAACCTGCTTAACGACGTGTATAAGTTAAGATACCTAAAATATTGCATAAGTTGCTAATTGTTTTGTTTTATTGTTTGTTGTCTTCCTACTAACATCAATATCCCTATATTAACCTGTACCCAATATGAATCCATTATACTGTGATATTTTTTGTATATCGATGCAAGAAAACGTATTTGCTGTAAGTAGCCAAAACCCAACTTTTCACCAGAGCCAAAAAACTTTTAAAAAATTAGAAAAAAAATCATATCTTTTTAATTATCAGTGACAGAAACATGAATTTTGGAACAAAGTTTTGTTAAAAAAATACTCATGAATAGCAATGAAAATATTTTTGTTAAAGTTATTAGCAGTAGGCTTTTCACTACTTACAGCAATTGACTTTTCATTTTAAAACCTGAAGAACGTCGTAAGTATGTTAGTGACTTCTATGGAGATAGCTAAGTTTCGTATATTTCCAAACATTTAAAATGCTGTACTTGGAATATTTAATTAATTACGTACTATTGAAGAGATGTAAGACTAACTCAAAAAAAATACTAATACCACTTAATTGTTATAAATAAAGAATTGTTTGAATGTGTGGTACAAATAAAATGCTGTAAGTTTATTATTTTGTTTATTATTATTACATAAAAATGTAACCACAATACTACTGTAAGTAGGGATAAAAGGAAGCGCGGGCTAAAATTTGTCGGCGTAACCAATTTCGTTGTAAGTAAAATGTCACAAAACAATGCCTTAAATGTTAAATTTTTATACAATTCCTACCTTAAAAAATTTATTTTTTCTTATTTTCTAAGTATTTATAACTCGCTAGAATGAAGTAACAAGGAATATATTTTTAAAAGCATCACTAGAAAAGTGTTGTAACTTTATGGCAAACTTAAATTACAGACTGAAAGAATGTTGTAAGTAATCTTGTATTTAATTCGCACCCCAAAAGAATGCTGTAAGTAATCTTTTCACATGTTAGTTTCATTCCATAAGAATGCTGTGAGTTACATCAGATGTTTAATAATAAACCGCTCTTTTGCTGTAAGTAAAACAGTGTTAAAACACCGTTTTTTTAGTGACTTACAGCAAATTAAATATGTAAACTTTTCAAAATTATACCCTTTTTTCGAAATTTTTGTCGTCGTAGCGATATGCGACCCAGACCATTCGACGCAGAAAAAAAATCTAAATCTAGCAGTGTATTCAGTCTACTTACGCCATTCTTGCTACTTACAGCAAATACGTTTTCTTACGTCGATATACTCATAAATATAATACATATATAAATAAATAATTTTATTCATATGATTTTATGTGCAATCATAGTCTCCACCCTAAATATAGTTCAGCAAGATGTCTTCCCGCGAAGGGTCGAATTATACTCCGCCTTTAGAACCGAATAGATTTATAAGAGCATCAAGAGATCCTAAACGTACTCAGAAGCGTAGAAGTCATAGACGATCTCCGACAAGATCTCATAACAGAAAACGGAATCGTGATACTTACCGTAGCAGATCTCGTCGTAGCCATGCATCTTCATCCCTTTCCTCGGCGTCGTTTCGGCGCCGCAGTAATAGCAGTACAACTTCAGTGAGCAGCTATTCTGATCATCACACGCGGCACAGGGGCAAGGGTCACTCTGCTCGCAGGAATAAGCGAAGTAGACGTAATTATTCGTCGCAGAATAGTGATGACACTAGTAGCACAGACACTACGGTCAAAAACCGGCATAAGCGGAGACGGTATTCGTCTGATCTATCCGATGAGTTATCTGAAAATCGAAGACGATCCCGTTCAAGAAATCGTACCTATCGGAGAAGAAGACGGTCCATTAATTATCGTGACAAGCACTTTCTGAAGAGATTTTCTAGAGTGATTAAGGGTAATAACTTTGAAGGATCTCATAATGTGATCCCAGAATTTGACCCTGACACACATTCACAAACAGCAAGGGATTGGATTCGTAAGGTGAATGAGACAGCAAAAATATATGGGTGGACGGAACGACAGATTATATATTATGCCATTCCGAAGTTATCTGGCCAAGCAAAGAAATGGTACCAGGGTAGGAGCACCATTAACCTAACCTGGAAACAGTGGCAAAGAAAGATTATAAAAACATTCCCAGACGACCGCAATTATGCAGACCGTCTGACAGAAATGCTGAGTAGAAGAAGTAGGAGAGAGGAATCTCTGGAGGAATATTTTCACGAAAAAGCAAGGTTAGTGAAGATGTGCGGGATTGGAGGAAGAAACGCCGTCGATTGCATAATAAGTGGTATTTTTGACAATGGTATAAGATTAAACGCGCAAGGAGCTAGTTTCAAGAAGATATCAGATTTACTGAAATATTTACGCCGAATATCAAAACGAGGAAACCTTATATCTAGGAGAGATGCGTTGTTACCCAGAAATGAGTCACAACACCCAAAGAATTCTGACACTAACCGCAGCAGTACATCGAACAAACCTGTACCCGCAATTGGTCGGGGAAGGCCCAGATATAATTTTCAATGTTACAATTGCGGCGATACAGGGCACACAGCTCGTAACTGTACTAAACCATTAAGGAGATGTGAGAAATGTTCACGGCTAGGACATATGACACAAAATTGCGAGCTGACGGGTTCTCGACCAAAACCTGAGCAAACGCAAGAAAATACGACTAATAGCAATAATGCTACACAGAGTGTTCTACAAATAACAACAAACGAACAGGCCAATAGTAAGTATTTTAAATTAATTGTTGTGAATGACGTATCGGGTTCAGCGTACATTGACTTCGGAAGTCAGTGCACGCTGATCCGAGAAAGCTTTTCTAAAAATCTTAAAGTAGCTTCGAATAAAATGGGACTACCCATTATAAAGGGGTTTGCTTTTGGAAGCATAGTACCAATTGCTAGAATATTCATAACCGTCGTCGTAGATGCGGTTCAGGCAGACATAGAAGCTTTTATTGTACCGGATCATTTGCTTAAGACAGATGTGCTTATTGGCCAGTCTTTGACAGAGCTACCTACTGTCACTGTCCATAAAACTAGCACTGAGCTTGTCCTTTATTGTGATGATTCCGATGTGGAAAAAATGGATGTTTACAATTCTAATGACATCTCTATCAAGGGGTTACAGGACATAGGCGTGCATACTCAGAATAACTTTTCAGGACTTTTATTTGTACCGGGCAATGCATGTCTGAAACCTGGTAATGAATATATTTTATTGCCTGGTATTTACCAATTTCATGATGGAAATAGTCGATGTATGGTCGTAAGTCTGGCAGGAGACCCAATTTCTATAACTAACTCCAAATTATTATCACGAGCTATAAAATTAAACAGTCAAGTACCATTCACATCAACATTTAAATCAGTGGACGTTGCTTCTATCGATCTTAGAAAACAATCTTCAGATACTAGTATTTGCGATAAATCTAATGAAACAAAGGAACCTATTACTTTAGATATGTTGAATATTGGCCCTAAAGTAACTGACGCTGAAAGAAATGATTTGTTACACCTCTTAAACAATTTTAGAGACTGCTTTGCATTTAATATGCAAGAGCTTGGCCTGACTCATATTACAGAAATGACACTACGCCTCACTGATGATACGCCTGTTACGTATAGACCTTATAGACTTCCATTTAGTGAGCGCGCAAAGGTACGGGAAATGATAGGTGAGTTACTGGCTAACAATATTATAAGAGAGTCTCAATCGGCTTACGCGAGCCCAATAGTGTTAGTTCGCAAGAAAAATAATGAATATAGACTTTGTGTCGATTATCGGGCATTAAATAAGAAGACCGTAAAGGACAGTTACCCGATGCCAGTCATTGATGACCAGCTCGACCGCCTGAGCGGAAAATCTTACTTTACAAGCTTAGATTTGGCATCTGGCTATCATCAGATCCCCGTGGCTGAGGAGTCGCGTCACGTAACAGCTTTCGTGACTCCTGATGGCCATTACGAATATCTGAGGATGCCATTTGGACTTGTGAATGCTCCAGCAGTGTTCCAAAGCATGATCAATAAAGCACTGGGACCTCAGCGATTCGAGCTGGCCATCCCATACTTAGACGATCTGTTATCAACGGGAAGCACGTTTAAGGAGGCATTCGGCAAATTGGAGGCTATTTTAAAACTTTTACGTAATGCCAATCTGACTTTGAATCTCAAAAAGTGCTTCTTTTTTCAATCGGATATCGACTACCTGGGATATGAGATTTCTGAAGAGGGTCTCAAGCCGGGTAGCAAGAAAATAAATGCTGTTTCCGAATTCCCAAAACCGACAAATGTCCATCAAGTTCGACAATTTATAGGTTTGGCCAGTTACTTCCGGCGCTTTGTTTTTAATTTTGCCTCTATAGTGAGACCACTCACTACACTTACCAAAGCCGAAGTCCCTTGGCACTGGGGTGATGAGCAAGACAATGCATTTATGGACATAAAATCAAAACTGGTTGCAAGACCTGTACTAGCCTTGTACAACCCAGACTACACCACTGAGGTCCATTGTGATGCCAGCAAACTGGGAATTGGTGGGATCTTACTGCAAAGACGTAGTGATGATACCCCTTTTAGGCCAGTTGCTTATTTTAGTCGCCAAACAACGCGCGAGGAAGCATTCTGGCATTCTTATGAGCTGGAGACAATGGCAGTAGTACTTACGCTAAAGAAATTTAGGGTTTATCTGATCGGTCTGGAATTTAAGGTTATTACTGACTGCAATGCACTACGAACTACTTTGGTAAAGCGGGATTTGATACCAAAGATCGCAAGGTGGTGGCTAATGCTTCAGGAATATAACTTCACTATAGAGTATCGGCCAGGCCACAATATGCAGCATGTGGACGCCTTGAGCCGGAACCCGGTCTCTCCACCAAACATCCCAGAAGAAGTAGAGATCTTTAATATTACGACTCATGACTGGCTTCATACGGTACAGATGACAGATCCACGAATAAAACATATCAAGACAATCTTAGAAACTAGCGAGGAGGATATAAAAGACATAACAAACAACTATGTCTTGCGTGATGGTAAAATATATAGGCGGGTAGGATCAAAACTGAAATGGATGGTACCCAATTCAGCGCGGTGGAGAATTTGTCAGCTTAATCATGACGAAGCGGGTCATTTTTCAATTGAGAAAACGGTTGAAAAGATTGCATCTGATTATTGGTTTCCAAAAATGAATCGCTTCGTCAAGAAGTATGTTAAAGCCTGCATTAACTGTGCTTACAATAAAGAAATGGCTGGGAAAAGATCGGGGTACCTAAATCCAATTCCTAAAATAAATGCAATATTCCACACTATACATATGGACCACTTAGGCCCATTCGTAAAAAGTAAACGAGGAAATGCATATATTCTTGGGATAATTGACGGGTTTAGTAAATTCATATTTGTCAGAGCCGTAAAGAATACTAGGTCTAAAACTACAATAAAAGCACTTGAAGATATTTTCGCGATATTTGGTAGTCCTAAAATCATCATATCAGACCAGGGAACAACATTTACATCTAGCGAGTTTAAGAATTTCGTCATGTCGATTGGTGCTAAACATGTCCTAAATGCTGTGGCGACGCCTCGAGCAAATGGACAGATTGAACGATACAATCGGACGATTCTAAACTCGTTAGCTGCTATGAACCACGGCTTAGATGAAAGAGACTGGGACTTAAATGTTGCGAAATTGCAATGGAGCCTTAATAACACAATAAATAAAAGTACCGGGAAATCACCAGCTGAAATAGTTTTTGGGCAAAGGACTACATGTCAGGCGGAAGGAATTCTCAGAGGTGCTCTAGAGCCAGATGAACAAATTTCAGATGCCGATAGACATGACATGAGAAAATCAGTGGAAGAAAGAATTGCAGAAAGACAGAAAAAGATGAAAGAACAGTATGACAAAACAAGGGCTCCAACAAAGATATTTCAGGTAGATGATCTTGTGATGATTCCAAATAATAATCCAGACCGGGGTAAGAGCAAAAAGTTAGCTGCAAAATTCAAAGGTCCATTCAAAGTTACTGCGGTACTAGAAAACGACAGATATGAAGTGTCCAGTATAAAAGGACTGTCCCAAAGACAATATAGAAACATTTTTCCGGCTGATCAGTTGAAACCGTGGATTAATTTAAATTTATCACCGGTAGTTAGCGATCATAACGATGATAGTGATTCGGATTCCCAAATTGAACAGTAAATAAAATATCACAATTATACAGCTCTATTATTCTATCATTGATGTGATCCCTGTATTATATCAGTACATATACTGTACTATTTATGTTGTTTTGTATGTATGAATATCCTATAATAATTATGTATATATAGTGGCCGGTAGCCCTAGACCCAACATCCATGTCGTTTACAGTTTAGATCAGAGTCGACACCAGAAGGTCGGCAAATTTCGGGCTGTGCGGGACAGAGTTCATGTTCTGACAGACCGTGGCTCTCGGGTGGCTAAACGGCACATGATGAACTGATGTTTGACAAATTTCAAGAAATGGCACTCGGGTTGCCTTTATAATAATCTATGTAAGAAGAAGCAGATCGTGGCTTTCGGATGGCTAAACGAGAGCTTCGTATGATGTGCTGTTCCTGTGATGTGATATGGATTAAAATAGGCCCTCGGGTGGCCTTCAGATGACAATCAACACTATTGGAAATTGGAATCTTAGTGACTAATATGTATTTCGTTATGACTTATAATAATTTACCTGTACACGAAAGATTTAAACTGATTATAGAAATAATTTTATTTGATTAATGAAGTGTGCACAAAACATTATAATGATGTAGTTATGAGAAATGTTTTGCTGTAATGATACTTAATAAATTTTTATTTAATTCTGGAAGTCATAAATTTAATTGAAAATTTATAAATAATAGCAACAATAAGTATTTAGTGAATTCATTTATGTACGTTCAATGTAAAAGTTGCATAAAACTAGATTACATTTTGTTACCTAATTGCTCTACATAATATTATGATGATGATGTTATTTTGTTTTGGTATGAGGCCATACCCTGTACGATAGAATGGCCGAGCTGAATTTAGGAATGGGGACATTCCTATTGCAGAATGGCCGTCTGTTAGCGATAACTACTTATAGTAAAAATTTTAGACAATTTAAATGAAGGTACTTTTACCCACATTATAAAAACATTTGCAAGTACCTACCCACTATTGAATATGCGATTACTTTTGACAGATAAATTCAGAGAACAGAACCGGCGGCCATTGTGTACTTCACGTTGGGTCTGACGTGATTTAAAAACTGCTTGTAACATTCAATAGATTAAAGTTCTTATATTAATTGGAAGACTGGATTGTTCATTTTACCTGACCCTATAATACTATTTTCTTGTCCTGGACATGGACTAACTTTGTGCTAAGTTTCATAATCCATACAACGCAACGGTTAGCGCAAGGCCGCGGGATAAATGATAAAACCAAAACATTTTATTAGTAGGATTAAGGAAGCAACTAGGGTAGGAAGAATATTGTAATCAAATAATTCTTATCTTCAGTTCGTTAGTAATTTTGTTGTAAAAGTTAAATATTTTTTATATGTCAATCTATATCATGTCTCAATATATTATGTAAATAAAAAGAACACGCTTCTAAATTATAAATTTAACAGTTTTTAGAAAAAAACTGTTAAATTTATAAATTAACGAGGGAAGACATTGAGGTAATACATAGAGACGCTATCTCAAACAAAATGTGTGTTCCACCGCCGGCTTGCCCTCCGTTCTCTTTTCAAACTAGAAGCCTCGTTTGCACACTTGCCATAGAGTAACTTTGTATGTGACACTTGTCGAACCAAGACAAGCAGTCACCGACTCCAAATCTTTACAAGCTCTTACTCCAACTTTATTTAACGTGCAAAAGCGTTTAAACGATTTCAAACGTAATTACCATTGATTCGTGTCAAAAAATCCAACACTTTAAATTGGTCACTAGAGTCGCGTCGGCAAACTTATTTAGTCCAATAACACGCTAGTGGCTTGCCAAGTTCAAACGCTCCTTATGATTTTTTCATTCAAAATGGCGGGAACATTGCTCAATAATTAAATTAAATTCGTTTTAGTTGATTTAAGTTAAGATTTTGTTTTCTTACTGATGATAAAGTGATAACATTATCTTTTTTGTTTATGGTCGTGCAATTGTGACACATTCTTATTACGCACGACGGCATTTTTTCAGTTTTTTCATAAACAATTTTGACATGCGGCCGCCATGAGCGCAGCCGAGTGACAGCCGAGTGACAGAATGAAATGCAGCCGGCCGGCTGCAATGCACACCCCCGTACCCGATGTTCGCGGTGTCCCTTCTATACGCTAGTAATATTAATTCTATGAGGGAAGATTATATTTTTTCAAATGTCATTGTATTCCCGCTAAACGGAGTCATAGACAAATTAGCGCAGATCGAATCTATTCGAATTTAAACAGAACGCGGTGAGCGGAAACACGAAACGTTGTTTTTACCGCGTTTTAATTTAATTTTGAATTCGGAATGTCGTCCGGCGCACGCTCCCTGCCGCGTTACAAATGGCGTCGATACATCACCCCGATGATATCTCTTTCAATTTTGAAAGGATCCCGCCATGGGCAGCGAATTAATAATGGTAGGTAGATGTAAAAAAGAAGTAAACAGTTGAAGGAGTTAAATTACTAGCTTTATGTCCTAAAGTTCTTATTTATGTCAGGGATCATACAAAATATAGTCAGCTTAAATAAAATATTCACGTAGGTAGGTAGTAGATGGGTAGTATTAGTAGGAACCACGGACCTAAATTTTTTTAGGTCCGTGGCACGGTGGGCAGGAAGCGACCGCAGGTATGGCAAAAATGACGACTAAAACTGAAAATAGGGCTATGTTTGTGCATAGTTATAGGTCAAAATCCCATTGGAATTTAAATCCTAGCTGCTTCTTCTTGCTAGATATTCACATTTTTCATTTTTCTGCAGGCACTCATGTATACGTGAAGGATAATGCAAGAATTATTGCCTTTTACGGTCTGATATTGATCATATTTATAATGATTTGTGCACTAAATAATAGTCTCACACACACGCACACACACACGGACGCGCGCGCTCGTTTACAGCCACACACATACACAAACTAAGTGGACTATTGCATAAAAATATATTTTTCACAATTTTTGTTTAATGAATCTTAGTTGCACTTCCTTATATCTGAAGTACATATTAAAGCTATAAAAAAACATATTAATGAAAATTTTGATATTTCCGATCACAAATTCCCTTTAGGTATCTGTATTACATGTCGATTGACTATAAGTGAATTGGAAAAAGGATTTTCAAAGAGACCTGTACCAATTATGCCAAACTATGAAGACCTAAATGTAGTAAAGAAAACTAGGAATAGTGATTGCAACTGTTACATTTGTGCCATCCAAAAAAAAAGGTAGTTTTTTTTGGATGGCTATTAGATCTAGCCGTAACACAAATGTAACAGTTGCAATCACTATTCCTAGTTTTCTTTACTACATTTAGGTCTTCATAGTTTGGCATAATTGGTACAGGTCTCTTTGAAAATCCTTTTTCCAATTCACTTATAGTCAATCGACATGTAATACAGATACCTAAAGGGAATTTGTGATCGGAAATATCAAAATTTTCATTAATATGTTTTTTTATAGCTTTAATATGTACTTCAGATATAAGGAAGTGCAACTAAGATTCATTAAACAAAAATTGTGAAAAATATATTTTTATGCAATAGTCCACTTAGTTTGTGTATGTGTGTGGCTGTAAACGAGCGCGCGCGTCCGTGTGTGTGTGCGTGTGTGTGAGACTATTATTTAGTGCACAAATCATTATAAATATGATCAATATCAGACCGTAAAAGGCAATAATTCTTGCATTATCCTTCACGTATACATGAGTGCCTGCAGAAAAATGAAAAATGTGAATATCTAGCAAGAAGAAGCAGCTAGGATTTAAATTCCAATGGGATTTTGACCTATAACTATGCACAAACATAGCCCTATTTTCAGTTTTAGTCGTCATTTTTCCCATACCTGCGGTCGCTTCCTGCCCACCGGGTAGGAACCAGGTTATTATTTCTGTAATTTGTAATTTATTTCATTTTTTATTTTATATTTTCGTAATTTTTAAATAATTTGACATCGTAAATTATATTATTAAAACTTTGACATTCTTAATTTTACATAAAAATTTATTGACATTTGTTGAAAGAACAATGCCGAAAAATTATTTTTATTTTTTGTAGCGTCTTAAAACGTCAGTTACACCGAAGCAATTCAATATTTTTTTACGTTTTTTAAAATTAATATCTGTACCCGTATTACCCAGGATAAAATAATTTTAATAATAAGTGATGAATTGACTATAATAATAAGAATGATGTCGATATTGTCCATTTTCATGCGGTAAAAATGTTACCATTTCATACTTTTTTCCTTTAATGGTAGAAAATATATTTTGATAGTCGTACATATTTTCTGATTTTAATTATTTCATATTGTATAAAGTGAGTAATTTGGGCAATCTTTAATAAAAAAGTAACATTCTGCTTGGACTTTTTTATTTTTATATTTAAAAATATTTATTTTCGTCATGCTCATGAAATTCTTTTAAGTAATTTAATCTTTCAGTAGTAGTAAAATGGCAACTTCTGAATCGTTTTTAAAATTGACGTTGACGTTTAGTGATCAAATCTTGACATCACTGTCATCACATACTCTTCCGGCATCGTTGTTTTGTTGTGTACCAGGTACTCTATGTATAATACTTCTATGGTTATAAAACATTCAATATCAAAATACTTTGGTTCTGGGGTGTGCCTGCTGAAAATTGTTATATATCTAAGCTCAGAAATTAATGCTGTATTTTTTAGATTTTATTTTATTTTAAGACGCTTAATTTGAAAATGAAATAAAACTATGTATGGCAGTTGGGCATTGTTCTTTACATATTTATTGATATTGATCCAAATTGAATGATTTAATAAATAATTTAATAGGAAAATTGTGGTAATTCTAATAATTTTAAAAGTAATTTAATAAGTTAAGTAATTTATTAATAATTGTATAATTTACTATTGCATACCATACATGGTTGAATGTATTGGACTTCTATGACATGTACCACCTATATAAAACATACATTCTGGCAATGATGTTGTATGTATAGGGAGGCATTCTGGCAATAAATGATTTTGAATTGAATTTGAATTTGAATTGAACCTGGAAAATAGACTGGAATTCCTTATGAACATTGTCCCAACTGGCAACTTTCACTAAAGACCAATGGAACCTACAGTCTTATCATTTTGTCTTGTACTCTTGACTGGACTTGAGCCTTTCCAAGCTGTGTCCACGTGAAGCTGTAATATAAAGTGTAACCTAGGGCCAACAGAAACTGTCCATTCAGAAAAAGTAAAAATCACCACAAAATACAATAATTAGGGCAGTAATACAAAATGATTATACTACAAGTACCTATTTAAAAATGATTAGATGATGTAAGTGCGAAAGTTTGTGAAAAGTTTTGTATTTTCATCACGCTCCAACCATTGAGATTAAACTTGACGTTTGAGACAATTGAAGTTTAATGTCATAGAACAGACATCTGTGAAGAACAAAATGTTTTCCGCCGGGAGGTTCTATTTTCAAAACTGAGCCCCCGTTTTTTTTTCAAAATTGAACGAATCCATTGAAAATTTTAATCCCATTGGCGCCAATTCATTGGGACATAGTACATCATGTTCACGGTGTCTATTCTATACGCTAGTAATAATACTTCAATGTTACAGACAGACTTATCAATACTACAGTGGGCAACCTTCATAGTTAAACAAAATGCAATTTAAGGTTTTACTAGGTATTTTTACTATTAATTTGTAGGTTTATACCTATTAGCTGTACTCGTGACTCGTGATACGCGATGATGATGCGTGATACGCGAGGGAGCATTTCTCGCGTATTAAGTCCCGATTCCCTAATCACCTACCAGTATGAAATATACTTTACGGCCTAAGTAGTATAGTATTGGGCATTCTGCCCCACTTGTTCGCTCAGGCGTCTGCCTTCGCGTCGTGGGGCAGAATGCCCAATAAGATTTCTGGTAATTAGGGCTTATAGGTACATTTTTTCCACTGTTTCACTCTTCTATACGCCTCCTCCACGTGGAACAGAATGCCTGACACTGTTTCTGGTAGTAAAGCGTTATACCGCGTTGTCGATGGATGAGATATTCAGTCTACTTACTACATACGCTAATAAATGTTAATGTGATGAGTATAATTACTCATTATCAATCAAACTACCGTCCACTCAAATCATGAAATTTGTAAAACAACCACAATCGCTGAGTTTTAACACAATCTGTGAGGAAGTTTGTAAGGCTGATTCTCGTCATGGCGAATTATTGCCTAATTCAATACGATGCATCATATGCGGGCCCTCCAATTGTGGAAAAACAAATTTGTTAATTGGTCTCCTTTTACATGAAAATGGATTGAGATTTCAAAATGTTTATATTTATTCGAAAACTTTACAACAACCGAAGTACATATTTTTAGAAAATGTTTTAAATCTTATACCTGTTATTTCGCTTCATAAATATCAGGGAAATGAGGAAGTATTAAGGGTTCAGGACGCAAAACCAAATTCAATTATTATTTTTGATGATGTTGCTTGTGAAAATCAAAATAATATGCGTGATTACTTTGCGATGGGAAGACACAAAAATATTGATGCTTTTTATCTGAACCAAACGTATAGTAAAATTCCTAAACAGTTAGTTAGAGACAATGCGAACTTGATTATCCTTTTTAAGCAAGACGAAATAAATTTAAAACACGTTTATGAGGAGCATGTTAACACAGATATGACATGGACTGAATTCCGCGAAATGTGTTCAGAAATTTGGAAAGAACCCTTTAATTATGTTGTAATTAATAAAGATTGTTCTAAAAATAAAGGATGTTACAGAAATAAATTTGACACTTTTGTGGTGTTTGATTGAAACAAAAAATATTTAAATAAATTACTTTTATGAAATCGTTATTCTTTATACGACGCTCAATCGATCACTATCTTGCTGTCATTATGGAACAATCAATGAAAAGAAAAATTGTGAAGGCTGCAGCAGCTGTAAAGAAAAAAGTAAAAATTATGAGGAATATTGACATCGATAATAAGCAAGCATTGGAGACAGTTTTCAAGCCTGTGACTAAACCTCTCAACTTAATTGCAAACGCAAATAATCATTCTCTCCTTCCTACTATAGACGACGAAAAAACTAAAACACCATCCATAAAAAGCATTATTGAAGAAAATGTTACCCCTAAAATTAACACTGGAAAAGTCATCGATCCAGACGAATCTCAATCTGACACCGAAAGTGATTATTCATATCAATCAATAGAAGAAAGCAAATCAGACCGCGATACATCATCCTGGTCAGTATCATCAGAAGCATTAGAAGATATTCCATTTGGCGTCAGAATAGAAAACGGAAAATTAATGTTAGGTTCAGCTAGCGTAGCAATTGGTGATGATTATATCACAGTAGCTGGACGCAAATATCATAGTACACCAGGTATAAAACAGTTGCTGCTAAAAAAAGACGTTGATTTAAGTTTAGTCACAGACAATGATATGCAAAATTATAAATCAATGTTACTTGACACCAATGCACATCGACGGGACTGTGATCCAAGTAAACCAATAAAGAGTAATAAAGGACAAAAATATTTACAAATTGTAAAACCCCTATTTAAACTTCAAACACAACACAAAGGAAAAGGTCTACCTTTAATGAAAACATGGAAAACAAACATAGATTATGTGTATTGGGATGATCCAAATGAATTGGTGGAGAGGTTGAAATTATTAATTGCGTCTCGAGATGCTGGCAATACTGGATTAGACAATGAAATTATATCAATTATTGAAGAATTGCGTGAAAGTAAAATTATAAATAAGTAAATAAATGTTTGCTGATGATGGATGTTTTTTCATTACACTACTAACCTTCGAATAAAGTACACTTTCAACATGAATGTGGATAAATTCGGGCACTATATTCATAAAAGAATGCGTTTGTCAGAACTATTTGACGTTTATGATAACGCTTTAACAAAAACAGAAAACGGAGAGTTTGATTTAAAATCGTCAAGACTTAGAGGAATTAAATTACCCATAGAAGCAGACGATGCTGTGAATAAGGATTATGTTGATAATTTTCAGGATAATTTGATAAAAGAATTACATAAACTGAATGAGACATTGCGTTTACAAACCATGACATATATTCAAAATTTTGTTCAAGCTACTATAAAAACAAAGATATCAGACGTTTTGGCTCATTTGGAAGATAAGTTTTATACCAAATCAGAAATTGATAAATTACTTAAGAAATCTTCGTAATGATGAAACAACAAATAGTTAACGAAATACACAAACAAGCACGAAGAAATTTTCTTCGAAGACCTGTTATTCTAAAGGGAATAGATGACTTATGGCAAGCCGATCTGATAGACATGCAAAATTTAACAAAGTTTAATAAAGGTTTCAACTACATTTTAATTGTGATTGACTGCTTTTCTAAATACGCTTGGGCGGTGCCAATCAAATCAAAAAATAAAATTTGTGTTACCAATGCATTCGAATCTATATTATACAATAGTCATCGAAAACCGATTAATTTGCAAACTGATCTAGGGACAGAATTTTATAATAACGTATTTCGGAATCTCATGAAGACAAACAATATAAACCATTATTCAACTTTTTCTACCAAAAAGGCTTCGATTGTCGAACGATTAATTAAAACTATCAAAAATAAATTATATAAATATTTTAGTTTAAATGGAAGTTATCGGTGGTTAGGATTACTAGAAGTTGTCTTAAAAAAATACAATAATACGAAACATCGTACTATCAATTGTAAACCAATCGATGTAGATAAATCTAAGGAACCTCTAATTAAACAAAATATTAAAAAAACCCACAAATATATATCATCAAGGACAGGACCAAAGTTTAAAGTCGGTGACTATGTTCGAATAAGTAAATACAAACAGCATTTTGAGAAAGGGTATACTCCAAATTGGTCAACTGAACTATTTACGATAAAAAATATTAATAACACAGTTCCAGTTACGTATCACTTAGAAGATCAACGTAAGCAAACTATATTGGGAACATTTTACGAACACGAGTTGCAAAAGACTAAATATCCTGATGCTTATTTGATTGAAAAAGTTATAAAAAAGAAAGGAAATAAGCTGTTTGTGAAATGGTTAGGTTTAAGCAATGATGAAAATAGTTGGATTGAGAAAACTGCAATTCAAGGCTAAAATTGTTATTAAATAAGAAGTTTAGTCGTATTTGTTTCATTGCAACTTTGGCGATGCAAGGAGGTGGGCTAGTTAATAGTATCATTAATAATTTACCGTTTGAACTTCATTTGCCTGGTTATAATTACTGTGGACCTGGCACAAAACTTCAGAAACGTTTACTACGGGGTGATAGAGGGGTGAATAAGCTAGACGACGCTTGTATGCAACACGACATAGCATATGCAAAACATACAGACCTACCTAATCGTCATAAAGCAGATTTACAACTTCTAAATATGGCAAAACAACGCATTAAGTCAAAAGATGCTTGCAAAGGCGAAAAACTAAGTTCATGGTTAGTGAGTAAAGTTATGAAAGCCAAACTTAAAACCGGTGCTGGCGTCAAAACGTTTAAAAATTTTGTATCTAAAATAAGATCAAAAATCAAGAAATTTCAACACAATGATAGTAAATCTTTAATCGACGCTGCTTATTTAGCAGCTAAAAAAGTATTTCCAAATAAAAAGAAAATTCGAATACCACGTGTAATACCCATACCAAAAACTGGAGGTATTCTACCTTTGATTCCAATATTTGCTGGTTTATCGGCATTAGGGACCTTAGCTGGCGGTGCAGCTGGCATTGCGAAAACCATTAATGATTACAAATCCGCTCAGAAAAATTTGCAAGAAACACAACGACATAACAAAGCTATGGAAGGTGTAGTATTAGGCAAGGGTCTATACATTAAACCGCACAGAAATGGTCACGGATTATTTATAAAGCCCTCAAAAAACTGAATTGTAAGCTACCTAATCGTCCTCTAAGTAATATAGATATAATAAAGTACGCATGTGACATCCCCCACTTCAGAGGAGTTTTTATGCGAGATCAATTACCAAGAACACCAAAGGAGATCGAATGTGGTATTGTTAATTTGGATGAGTCTAAGAACAAGGGGACGCATTGGGTGGCTTATGTTAAAATATATGACTATTGTGAATATTTTGATAGTTTTGGCGATCTGAAACCGCCTAAAGAAATAATTCGGTATTTTAAGAATTGTAATGTTTGTTATAACTACACAAGATATCAGTCATTTAATACAGTTAATTGTGGTCATTTATGCTTAAAATATCTATGGCAATTTTGGAATAAAAATGTATAAAATATGTATCATTCTTTTATTTTCACCATTTGCAATATGTCACTCACTTTGTCGATAACAGGAAATTCGTCAAGTTTATCCACGTACTATCCAAACACTCTGCAATTAGATGGACAGTATGAATGTGCTTTATTGCATATCTCAACATTTAATTCCATTCCGAATATTGATAAAACTAATAATAAGTTATTCTATGGATCTAATGAAGTTATTGAAATCCCTGAAGGGACTTATGAATTACAAGATATCAATGATTATTTAAAATCTGAAATAAAGGATGCATCAATCAATCTACAGTGTAATAACAACACATTGAAAGCAACTTTGTACTGTACAAAAGATATTAATTTTTCTGAGGAAAATACCTTTAGAAACTTGTTAGGGTTTAAAAAACAAATATTGAAAGCAAATAAATGGCATGTGTCACAGTTTCCAGTAAACATTTTACCAACAACCGTGATCAGGGTTGAATGTGATATCGTAAGCGGCTCATACATAAACGGCGAATCAAGTCATATTATTCATGAATTTGCACTAAACGTACCACCTGGATATAGGATTATAGAAATACCTAAAAACGCAATTTACTTCCCCATTAACCAGAGCAACATAAGCTGCATTAATATTAGACTTTTAGATATAAATAATCATTTAATAAATTTACGTGGTGAAGAGGTACAGCTGTATTTACATCTTAGAAGAAGAAATGATTGACTATAATAAATATACGCAACAACCAACTACACGTATCAGTTTGACTCAAGAAATCAATCATACAAGAAGTCGTAATAAAAAGAAAATAAAATTAACGAAAAGCAATAAGGCATTCTTAAAAGCGATCGGCTTATTAAAATGAATATTTTAGACGTTTTATCGACTCCGTCTTACGACAATAGTGTGGAAGGAATTGAATATCATTCTTACAAACCCTACATTACTAGTTTTAATAGAAATGATGAAATCCGCATACCAATCAATCAACAGGATTTATATGTACTACCATCAGCAAGCACCTTGTATTTGGAAGGGAATGTTATCGTTAAAAAACGAGATTCTAAGGATCCTGTCACCAGTGTTCAATTTACAAATAACGCTTTATTGTACTTATTTCAAGATATAAGGTATGAGCTAAACGGAGTGGAGATTGATAAAATAAAGAATGCAGGCGTTACGACCACCATGAAATCTTTAATATCAATGAACGAAAGTGAATCTAAGATAGCTTATTCTTGGGGGTGGAATATTGATGGTATAAAAAATGGAGGTAAATTTTCTGCTTCTATACCACTCTGTAACATAATGGGCTTTGCAGAAGATTTTAAAAAAGTTGTGATAAATAGTAGACACGAACTAATATTACTAAGAAGTAACACAAACTTGAATGCTGTGAAACTCAATACCGGTGAATTTGTAGAAGACGTTCAAATAAATAAAATTATTTGGCGTGTACCACACATTAAAATATCTGACAAAGAAAAGCTTAATTTTTTGAAACTGTTAGAAAGAGATAAACCGCTTCAAATGATATTTAGAAATTGGGATCTGTATGAATATCCAGCTTTACCTAAAACTACAAAACATACTTGGGCAATTAAAACTTCGTCACAAATAGAAAAACCAAGATATATTATTATTGGTCTACAAACAAATAGAAAAAATAATGCAAGTTCTGACATGTCTCAGTTCGATCACTGTCTTCTTCGCAGCGTTAGAGTCTATCTCAATTCAACATACTTCCCTTATGAGAACCTAAACGTTAACTTCGCAAACAACAACATTGCCTTATTATACGAACAATATGTTAGATTTCAACAGTCATATTATGGTCGTCGTCCAGAGCCCTTGTTGAGTGAGAAACAATTTAAAGATTTAGCGCCGTTATTTGTTGTCGACTGCTCTAGACAAGTAGACAATTTGAAGACAGGTCCGGTTGTGGACGTTAGAGTGGAAATTGAAAGTGATTCTGATATACCAGATCAAACCGGCGCGTACTGTCTTATATTAAACGACTGTATAATTGAATATAAGCCACTGAGTAATACTGTAAAAAAATTATCATGAAGCAGGATACCATCATAGTGGATATTCAAGGATTTAAAGATCAGTACAATAATTTTATAGTAAAAGAATTAGCGTTCGCAACACGTGATTATACGCAATTATTCTTAATAAAACCCCCATATTTATTCAAATATTTAACAACTGATGAAAAAAGACAAGTAAAGTGGCTGGAAAACAATAGAGGTATTCATTGGAACGAAGGACATATTGACTATAGAGAATTTCATCGTATAATCGTTCCCTATCTAGAAAACAAAAATATCTTAGTGAAAGGTTTGGAGAAGGTTACGTGGATAAAAAACATTTGCGAAAATTGTGAAGTGTCAGATCTTGGTGAAGACCAGTGTCCTAACATGTTTGAATTACATAAAAAATTCTGTGATAACAATTTAAATTGTAATGTACACACAAATCATTGTGCTTTAAAAAATGTGTTATGTATAAAAAAGCATTTAGGGTGGCACTAAAATGTTTTGTTTTGGTTTTATAAATAAAAATAATTTCTTCAGTAAAAATGCATTTTTATTTTTTAAACATAATAAAATAATAACTTACAATAACAATAGTATCTTTATTAAAAATCATTGTCTATTAAAGATTTCGATATTTTCTTAACTAGCGATTCTGTATCGTCCATAACACTATCCATGGCATCCTTAACAATGTACTGCGCACTTATCACAACGTTCTCACTTTCACTATCGCTGCAGCTTGTTTGAGAATTGTTGCTGCAGAGATCAGTAACAGAAATTTTTATTAACCTAATGCCTCGTCGTTGTAATCGGCTCATTACAAAAGATTGTGTAGCGTTATGTTTTTTCAAAGTTTCTCGGCGACGTTGCTTGGACTTTTTCTCTTTCGTTAGTTTGTATTGTTCGGGTTCCCAGCGATTCAGCTCGGAAAATCCTTCGTAAGGATCCTGAGCATACTGGCTAAACACAATCTCTGAATCAGATACCTGAAACAAAAATAATTATCCATTTTCAAATCTGATGTGCACACACAAAAATCACTAATATTATATCAGATTCAAATAGGTACTTTACTTACCGTGCACATAATTATTATAATAACACAAGTACTAGGTATAATACTGTAAAAACAACTTCTCAATTCTATTAATATTCCGTAAATAATAAAAAATAAACTAACTATCAACTTTATATATTCAAATCAATCCAAAATTGTTAACTTAGCATTCAATCAAGGATATGGATTAGTTGTTTGAAAATCACTCTTTCAGATATAGTTTTATAGTTCAATATATTAAAATAATTTAGTATGAATTGTAAACTGCAAGTCTGCATAAATATATTATACCTTCTCATAAAGTGCGATGAACTGTAACATGTTATAACATGTTGCGTGTATCAATAATACCTACCATTCCGGAGCATTATTATTATTACGCAAGTATAAGTTATTGTCATGAATTGTAAAAGCTAAATATTTAGGTATTAAGAATAAAATACAAAAAAAATATCAAGGAAATCCTTCTAAAGACATAGGTAGAAGCCACCTTCGGTAAAAAAAAAACTATAATATTATTAGTTTAAATAGATCAATAAAACAAAGTTTATATTTAACAAAGGTTGTTTATTTATAAGTATATAATATTACATAAAAACTTACTAATAAATTCTATAATTTACAATCTTATTTATGTACATTTTTAAGTTGTAATGAAACATGGACACTAACTGAATACAAATCATAGGTTACTTATAGTTATTACAAAATCAATTACAGAAATGTTTATTAACTTTATTATTTTTTATATTTACCTAAGTACATATTTTACTAAGAACATTTACATAATCTCTACATATTATTATAGTAATATAAAATAAATTATATTTACATGCCCATTAAAACCAATTACGAATATCAATATTTAGGATTGAAAGATCCTTTTAAAATTGAAGAATGCCCCCACGCTCGGGTTGCAACATTGCAATTTGATATAACACGTTTATCATCATTACTTGATAGTGCTATTTTATTCACACTTTGTGTAAATATTTCATGCTTAATTGATTTAAATAAGATATTTTTTCGATGGATAACATCTCTATTAAATAATACATTCTGGTAATCATCTATAGTTAAATCACGTACCACGCAGGATTTAATTCCTTTTGCTTTTTTAATTACATTATTCATAGTTTTTAATGAATATAACTTGGACCGCAAGCCAACAAATTCAGTAATAAGTTTGCCTCCCATTTCATCCTTAAACAATCCTGGCACTTTTTTATTAATCTGAGGTATCATGAATTCATTTTGTACGGTATAGTTACTAGTATCAAAGTACTCTAAAAAATTACATTTTAAGTCTTTGTAGAAATCTTCTGTGTATATTGAATAAACAAAAGAATCCGTATCGGTGTAGCATAATTTTACTCTGTCGCCATAAAAAGGTTTAACTATATTATAATGAAAATGATACATATGTGATTTGGATAGCTCTAAAACAGTAAAACCTATATAAATTGGTTTATCCAAAATGAAATGATCGGGGTTCATTTGTATTGCAACTAAGTTTTCCGATAAAACTGATGCACTATGAAAATAAGGATTGCTTACGAGTTTTTCAGCACAGGTAGTTTTTTTTGTTTTATTATTTGTGCTATTCCAAGAGTTAATTAAATGAACACTCACTCTTTTTTCGGTATTTTCTAATGTTTTCCCAAAAACGCTGTTGTTTAATAATTTGAAAAAATCCTGTTCAAATACACTTTTTGCGTTTTGTCGTAGTTGCGTATTTAATTCGATATATTCCTTCAAATAAGCACTTTGTCGAAACGTAATGGCTCTGTGTATTTTACGTAATTTTAACCCATGTTCAATACATTTCTTTAAATGAACATAATGAATCACATAGTTATACTTATTGTAAAGATTTGAAATAAGTTTTTCTGTTTTGCCCCCTGGCGGTATGCATTTTTCAGCACAAAAAGGTAAATCGTTGTGTAATATATGTAAGGTTTCAGGATACAAAATATCTACTTCTAGTATAAAACCCCATTCTGCGTTGTCGCTGATATTTACTATATCTATCTGATCTATTTCGTTTTGATTTAAAAATCGAAAACCTGAGTGAGGTAAATATTGACCCATACTATAGCCGTAAAGATTGTTACAGTCCAAATAAGTTATGAAACAGGAAGGTTTTGTAGCATCACACGAAGGCATATATTTATTATTAGCTTTTGCATAGCGATGAGAACACATACATAAACCTCCCCTAATACCGCTCTGAATCATTCGTACCATAGACAAGTCTGTTAAGAGTTCTAATTTAACTCCTGTTTTTAAAAGCATTGCATCAAATGATAAACTAGGTGCAGTAATATAAAACGCAGGATCGAGCTTATAATGCAACTTACAAGTTTTTCGAAAATTTTCAAATATGTCGGTAAGTAAAAGTACGTCAGTCTTTAAATACAAATCAGTATATTCACCCAATGTCTTTATGTTAAATTTGTGCCATACCAATTTAGCGTGGTCATAGTCCTCCTGTGAAATATGTTCATTGCTTATCGAATTGAAAAATAAATGTTTCGCTGGTAATGTTTTTTCTTCATAACATTTCCAATTGCTTACATAATCGTAGGGATAAATGCCTTTTCGTGTAAGTAGTTGAAACTGATGATTATCAGGGAAATGATAGCGCAAATTAATAAAATCCTCAGTTTGCATAGTTTTCGACAGTTTATCTAAACTAGTGCCTAAGAAATGAAATGAATCTAAAAATCTAATCTGTACATAATCGTTATCGTTGATATGCATAAATTTTGAAAATGAAATATATTTTTCTTTGCTTTTAGGTATGATATTTAATTTGCCAGGCGTTTCGCCTAATTTTTTAATAAATAAGTGACAGTCGTATCCTGACAAATTATGAAAAAATATGGGTATGAACATTGGTATCTTATATTGTAAATTACAATGTCGATGGGCTGCACCACGGTATCGACCAGTAATATGACAATGATCTCTGACTTTATTATTCCATAACAGATTTTCACATATGTGACATTTCCTAGCTTTTTTAAAATCAATAACGTCTTTTTCTGAAAATATAATCGAGACATTTTGAGTCAATATATTGTAAATTCTCTTAATGTCTTCAGTAAGAAAATCTATAAATTTGGAAACACAATCAATTCCACGATACGTTTTAAATTCATTGAAATTGTCATTGCACGATGAAACAATATTATACGCAAAAGCTGAAGGAATGTGTCGTTGTAAGCGAAAGGTATTTGTGGTATCAGATTCATGGTTGGAAATTGGTTCAAGTAATGTTTCGAAATCGGCATAGATAGTGAATGGAACGTCTTGTTTTCTATTATAATTTTTAAATTGTAAATATGAACCTTTTTCAGGCAGAATAGTAGCAACCCCTCCACACAAATGACTATCAAATTGATCTTCACTAGGAAAAAACACTAAACAGGTTTCGCAAAAGTATAGCTTGCCGTGATGCTTAGTTATTTGACTTTTAACGAGACGAGGTAGATCTTTAATGAGGCAATAATGAGATGAATTACCATTTTCTAAAAATAGTAGGTGAATTATTTTGGATTTATGATAGATTTTATCGGGTTTATACAGAGGACCCGTTATAGTCTTACTACCTCTTAACCCGTAAATATAAATATTCAAAAAAGGATTGTTTCTTTCAAAAATGTTTATATCTGAAAAAGTGATTGGAAATGAAATATCATTTAAGTTCAAGACATCACGAAAATGAGGATATGACGTGACTCTCTCAGGATGCCGAGTACTTGGATACAAAGCAGCAACTACACACCACAAAAAACAATACCTGTCATCGTTTTGAATATTCAAACACGCTTTCTTACTCTTTATATATTTCGGTAAATCTATAAATCGTGATCCACTAAGAGGTTGATATTTGTTAATATTAATTTCTAAATGTGAATTATTTAAAAACGTCCATCCACTATCTCTTTCTTGAAACTCTTCAATTTTTTTTAATAATATTATTATAACTTTTTCATAGGTGGACTTGAAACTGTAATTTAAATGAATGATAAAATTTTTTGTCGCAAAAGATTTCAACTCTTGTAGATCATTCTTCAGCATTAAAAAGACTCCGAAATATTCAAAATTTATTTTAACAGAATAATGTTTTTGAAGCGAGCTATCTATTAAAGATTTAACTTGATCATGAATATTTTTTAAGAAACATTCTGGGTAAATATTTGCTTCGGGTTTAGTTGTAGTAATCCGATAACTTGTAATACGTCCTTTGAAGCAGGAATGTATAATTTCAACGTTGTCATTGATACGAATAGTACTATTATTTTTATGTCTGTTACTTCGCAAATGGCTAATCCAACAGCGTGAATTCACATCAATGTTGCAAACCGAACAGAATGGCATTTTTAGAATCACAATAACAATAAAATTATTATATAATTCAGAAATATTGAGTTAGCTGCTAAGTATATCAGACTTTATTACCAATTACTGCCGTAGGTCTTCAAAACTTCACATCTTCAATTGCATCTCTCAATCTCTCATCAAAGTGACGTGCTCTGGAATAAGATACGATCATAATTTAATAACACATATTAAATAATAATTTTAATACACTTTTAATTATTTTGTTACGGGAATAAATCTTTAACAACAGATACAAAAATAATCACTAAGACACATCTACAATTGATTTTGTAATAGAATAGATCTAAGAACATTAATATTATTTTATTGTGGAGATCGAACCAACAATTAATACTTAGCCCACGAGCAGGGCGAGCAGATAATAATATTATTAGAAGCCACTTTGTCATTCATCATAGAATGGATAATTTCTTTCTTTCAATCAGATAAAAATAATGAAAACTATCATAGTAATATGAAATAACAACTAAATACATACCCAATATTCACAATAAAATAATGTCGTCTCTGTTAATTATGTCCAAAGTATTAGCATTCCCTCATTAAGTAGGTATTTCTATACCTGCAAATTTAGTCAACAAATAAAATATTTGCTTCAAACCAGCACCTCTGCTGCCTCACAGTTCATAATAAGTGATGGTCTGAAATAAAAAAAAACACAAAATTATTATAATAATACTGATAATGACAACAAAACTTGAATGAAATATAATAGACTATAATATTTAACATAATAATTACCTTATAATAATTTTGCTATCGATTTTACCATTAATATATACCTATAACTTGTACTCAGTAATCGAATTAAATTTAAATTAAAATACACATTTTGCGTGCAAATAGTACCAATACCTATTGTGTTTTGTCAAAACAAAAGTGTCGTGTTCCATCCGGTTGCATTACTTAACGGTATTTTGCAAGATTTTTCATTTCGATCAGGGTTGACATCCAAATGCAAATAATTATGTATTATTATTACCTATTTACTGGAACAAAATGTTGTATTTATTACTTAATTATTACATACAAAGTTATCTACGTTAAAAATAGGTATAGAATATTTATTTAAGAGTGCTAATGGTCTGTTAATTTACCGGATTATTCAATATTTTCTCGATATGTAATTACCTAAACTAGAATACAAAAGACCCAATGAAACGTAAATAACAAGTCCTTTTAATCATATATTTTTATTTTTATTAATTTAAGTTGGAATGTTTTAAATTTATATCGTTTGTCAACCCTAACAAAAATATCATATTTCTCAACACAATACTTGTGATTATTGCACACCTATTTAAAAGTGTTATTCAGCAATACGAATTTTTATTACTACGCAGCTAATTTGGTTATGGATGTCACTTCCACATATTTTTATATAAAAATGGGATCATCAGTCTATACATAGTATGTAACATGTATGACAATTATTTTGGTAGCCCTAAGTCTTTGTGTTGCGTTAGCAAATAATGATTCTAGAACATTCTTAGTTATCATTTTTGTACAAATGTAATACGTACAAATAAGAAATGTCTAATTTGTGTATTATTTTTATTAAACACACTTACATTTCATTTTACCAAATTTACATGTCTTTTCTGACTTATAAGCTAACGTTTTCGGAGCTCGGTACATCAAATTCGAGCCTCGGATAGGAACAAAGTACTCCTACAACGACTACAGTGCAACCAGCGCCGAGTGCCTCCACTCTGCAGTTCAGTCCATCCAAACAGTGGTTGTATTGGTAATTATACTTCAAGTGGCTGCCATTTAAAATGTAAGTCTTTATAATTTTTATTAATTTTCATATTTTACTTCAACCAATTTATATTTCAGATACAACATGTAGCCAAATACTTTGACATTTTTCACTAACTTAATTTACTCATAATTGTTATAATCGTCAATAGATTAATTATAAGTGCGAGTTAATAGTTTTATTATTACTAGTTCATTCCAAGTAGATAAACATTAACTTAACATTTAATCCTTTTTCAGCATAGGTATTTCAAGTAATAATATCTAATTAAAATTTAACAATTTACAGGTCGGACTCTGAGTGCGATCAACGCAGCAACTCTACAGATGTTGAACACAGTGCCGAGCTCCTGCGGAAACATTCTACTCCTACAAGCAAGCGTAAATCTACGAAGAAATCGCCTGCCATTATAAGGTAATCATACTAAATTTACATCTACTCGTTATATTTAAATTATAATATTTCAAATTTTGTACTTACGTTCGATATATTTATGTGGCGTTGCGGTCAGTAGTTGATTTTTTATTACACACATTCACTTTCTGTTACTGAAATAGTTTATGATATATAAATTATGGGAGATATTTTTTTATTTATTTTGAAATAACCAGTAATAGGCACTGGTTATTGCTGCAAATGTCGATCAAGTTTATATTTATTCTTGTTCATGATTTATTTTAATATATTTCACTAATCTTATGATTGCAGAGTAAAAATTTATTTATTCTTCGGTAAACTTGACTTTTGAGATAGACTATATTGATTCTTAATATAATTAAATTGTTACTCTCATTTACAAGTAACAACATTTTATTTACATGACCATGCAGTATGTAAATTAATACAATTTTTGTATTTATTGTGTTATTTTTCGTAATGATTTTGAAAACCGACACCATCAGTAAGTAATTTTATACTTATACGGGTTATTTATGTTTGTTACAGAAAGAAAGGGAAGACTGTGGACATCTTCAATCTTACTCGTGATGGCGGCAAATCCAAAGATCCTCCATCGCGCGTGCTGTCCACGTACTTCGTCAACAGAGTTGCAAACGGCAACGAACGTCGGGCGATCAACACAACGGGGGACTACCTTATCGATTTGAAAGTCTACCAAACCAACGATGCGCGCAATACTGATGCACAAGAGCTCTGGAAGAAAGCGCTAGTACGGATAAAATTCCAGACTCAAGACGATACACCGCAATGGCGTAAGCTTCAATCTTTGGTGCACTCGGTGGATGAACTGTGTGAGGACCATCCTACATTTATATCAAATGATTGTAACCTGTAATTAACATTAATATTATAACTATGAATAAATAATTTTTACATATTGTTTTGTTTCCTTTCTCAGCTGAAACCGCGTTCTTTACAACAACAAACAGTTATTTTGCATTTCTAATTATGAAATTTTAATGAAGCTTTCTGTCCCACATTACCAGAAATCTTATTGGGCATTCTGCCCCACGACGCGAAGGCAGACGCCTGAGCGAACAAGTGGGGCAGAATGCCCAATACTATACTACTGGCCTATTCTCATATGTACCAAATATACACAAAAAAAATCATAAAAATCGGTGGAGTGCGACCACAGACACCGTGACACGAGATTTTTTTTAGATTTACTGAAGTCAATATAACAATATAAACGCAAAGTCGCAAAACCAAGATTAAACGTTGCGTTCCCGAACATGAGGGCCTGAATTCGAATCCTGCACGCACTCCTAATTTTTAAAGGTCATGGAAAACAACGCCATTAAAGCTGCTCATTACTCATGTAAAAGTTCATAAGGTTTCAATAATTTTTCATATTATTTTTTTAGCGCCTTGATTTATGATACATCGACAAATCAAACAAGTCGTTAGTAGACTTTGCTGTTGTAAAATATCAGGCACTTTATTTTAATTTCAAGTTAATCATAAAAAAACAAATCAATTAAAAATATAAGAAAATAAAGACATGGAGTATACTCCATGAATAGAAAAGCACAACGTAATCAGGCTAAAAAACCTGTAAAGATTCACATTCCAAAAAGTTATAAATGGCTTATGACTCCAATTTTTAATAAACCGATGAGCCTGTACTGTTATATTTATTGTTTGTTTAAATAAATCTGTTAATCTGTTTACCAAATCTGTAAACAGATTTTATAAAATATTTTCATTTCAATGAAATTATTATTTTTCTCCATTGAGGTACAAGAGAAGACATCTCAAACAAAATGTATGTCCCCGCCGGGAGGTTCTATTTTCAAAATTGAACCCCTGTTCTCCTTTCAAAATCGAACGAATCCATTGGTGATTGAAGCCGCGCGGCTTCATTTCATTGGAACATACATTGTGTTCGCGGTGTCTGTTCTATACGCTAGTAATAATACTTCAATGTTTTTCTCATGATTTTTTAAGTTAGGATGAAGTGTTGCCCTCATTAAAAATGTTGTTTTAAAAATATCGTTTCATCCATGGATATATTACTCTATCTGGATGACGGACTTTGTAGAGGTACCTGAAGATCGATGACGTCATAACGGAATGACCATTTCTGTATTGTGTCCATGTTATGTATAGTCCCAGGATATATCATTCGATTGTGATTTTTTATAATGATATAAAAACATCTACGATGAATAATATAAACATATTACTAAAATTATAGATGTAGGTACCATAATTTTATTATGCCAAGTAACTGAACCTTAACAAAATAGGTCAAATTTTTTCTAAGTGTGGACAGCCTACAATTATGAACCTCGATCCGGCCTGTGATTGGTCGAATGGTTATTCCATTACGACGTCATCGATCTTCAGGTACCTCTACAAAGTCTGTGATCCAGATAGAGTAAATATATCCGTGCAAGAAACGTATGGTTGTCACTGTCAACGTCAACTGTTAGTTGATAACTGACGTCTGACAGTTATCAAGACAAATCAAACGTCATGTCAAAATCAAATGGAATTTCCAATTTCCATTTTTCCATGCCGCATACAAATACAAACGAGCCCGCCCCACCACGGAACCAGCTTTCACCATGGTATGGTTCTACTTGTTCAGTTATAACTGGCTGCGATGCGGCGCGCTCGTTCCACGTCTGATATAACTGTACATCCGACAGGGGACAGCTATGTTCGCTCGTATCACCTTCTACCCTTCCCTATTGTACAATGTGGTCATGGAGAAGGTCACCAGCAGGCGCTGGTACGACAGGATGGATGACACGGTCATCCTCGGAGCTCTTCCCTTTCAAAGTATGACCAAAAAGGTAAGAGTTTTGGAAACATGTGCCATGTAAGTTTGTGCTATATTTGCATAGTTATTTGCAGTTTCTTGTATGAAACAAGGTTTGAAATTGTAGTGATTGTATTTATAAATATATGGTTATGCAAAATATATGTAAGTTTGGTTTAAAGCACCAATTCATGAGGATTTATCATGAATTTTTGAGGACATGTTCAACTTGTTCTCTGCAGTTCTAATAATCATAACTTTATTAGTTAAACATAATATTTAAATACTCAGACCTGGCTCTGAGTAGCAATTACAATATTAACTCTGCAGTTCTTGTTTTTTTTTTATGATTTGGTTTCAGTGTTTGTGAGCCAGGCTACACTTAGATCTTAGATAGATTGCCAAGCCTATCCATGAGAGGGGCCAGTTTGTTGTTCCTATCCATCAAAACTTTCCCAAAAAAAACTGACTTCAACAAAAATTGGAGTTCAATGAGCACTAATAAAATTATCATGTAAGATCTTCTTAATTTTGATAAATAAATATGGAAAAATTTCCCTTCTAATAAAAAAGAGGGCTTTACAAACCAGTTTAATTTTCCATTATATTTTTTTATAACAGATAATTGTTATGCTACATATTGAATACAATACTAGTGCCTCGTGAGTTTGTACTGTTTAATGAACATCACATGAGGAAAATTGAAATTAGTGTCCTTACTACACAGATGTGGTCATTGTTTTTGTATTATTCCATGTTTCTTTGGTTATCTTAAATAATGGGTTTATTTTATGAAATCCCATCCTTTAATTTACTACTTTTTAAATTTGTTGTAACAGTTTTTTTAATTCATTGTGTTATTACACTGAATATGGTAATTATTCTTTAATAATACATATTTGTAATCCAAAAATTAACCCTAAATTTTATATTTTCAGTTAATAGAAGAAGAGAACATAAAAGGAGTTGTCTCAATGAACGAGTCTTATGAACTACAGATATTCTCTAATGATGGAGAGGTGAGTCATTAGTCATACATGATACTCCTTCTGAACTCCATTCAAGACCTTTGCACCTCCGTTGTTTACCTTGCCAACCAAACAAAACAAAGAATCCTGGGTTCAATCCCCAGCTAGCCAGATATTTTGGCAGATAAATATTTTGTGTGTGTTCTTAACTGGTTGTATTTTGTGAGGTGTCTTTATGCATATAATATACTATAAGCCAGCAGTAAGTAATAATATTTGGAGAAAAGAAAATTTTGTTAATTTTAATCTGTACTACCAACTCTGTATGTTGAATTGTTGACCCATTGATACCATCCTCTGCCAAACTAATCTACACTGTTGCATCCTGAAACATTCTGCTGAACCATGTCAAGTGGTTCATCCCCTGTTTAGTTAACAGGTTCTACAGAGACAGAACCTCTGCCACTGGTCTGCCAGTGCCGCTGTCTTGCAATCAACTGTGAAATATGATTGACTTGTAATTTCATTGTGGGACAACCAAAAGAAAAAGTGCATTCATTATTCACTTTCTGCTTAAAGTAAGAAAGAGAGAAATGTTTATTTCACCTAAATTATCTACAGCAACAAATTATAGCCAAAAACATTACAACACTTAGATGTAAGATAATAGGTGAATAGGGTTCACGCTCACCAAAATGGTCGCGGAAAAACCACGGCCATTGAGGCATGGTAACCATTTGTCGACCCTGTAGCTTAGTTGACCCTGCCTCCGAAGCGAGGGGTCCCGGGTTCAATTCCCGGCCGGGGCAGATATTTATATGACAGAAATATTTGTACTCGAGTCATGGGTGTTATTGTGATGTGTTATATGTGTAGTCCATGCCACCCGCGAGTCGCGACACAGGTAGAAACCTACTGCGGGGGTGTGAGTGTGTAAGTTTTTATTATTATTAACCACCATGGCCCATCTCTTATTTAGTAACTGTTACAATAAGCAATCTCTTCAGTCTAATACTTTGAGAACTTTTGTGCGTACTGAAGTGTAATAAACACCAAAAAAAAGTGTTTTAATTAAAATGCATTAATGCAATTGCAATGAACATAAATCCTGTAGATAATTCAAACTTACAAAAACTTCATAATTAAGTATGTAATCAAAGGATTTACTTTTGACATATAAATCAATCCCAGTACCAAAAATAAACTATTACATAGAAAAATTTAAAATAAAAACTAATAAAAAATACCATTCTAGAATTTCATAATTATTACTATATTTAAATACTAGTTTTTATTTGAATAAACTAATAATTTTAAAATATATTTAAATATTAGTTTTTATTTAAATATGTATATCTAGTAATAATTATAAAATTCTAGAATGCTATTTTTTATTAGTTAAAAACAGCATTCGAGAAAGTTAATTCTGTCTGTAATAAATTTGCATCATGAACAAAATGAACAAATGAGCAGAGTCAACTCTGTATGATTACTTCTTGTCTTCGATTTTTTCGTCAACTAAAAATAAAACATTTTTTTTTACTTTACTTTAACCTTTTTAGTCCAGTGCCGATAATTTTTGAAACGAAAAAAAATTATAGTAGAATGAAACCTATTGCAAAAGGAAGAGAATATAACGAAGATTATAGGAAAAATAAATTACGGGCGATCTGAGGTCGGGAAGGGGGGGGGGAGGGGGGTTGTTTAAAGGAAAAAAATGGTTTATCTCGATTTCCGGAAAAACTACAAGTCCTATTGAAAAAAGTTGAATGGCAAAGTTGTAGGCAATAAAAAGATCTACAACTTTTGTATTTACACTCTTTTACATAACCTCAAAATTTATGTGAAAAATTCAAAAAACCACGTTTTAGGTTCTTTATTTTTATCTTTTACAAAAAAAATTTTTTTTTCACGAAATTTGGTGAAAACTTACCTTTGTATGTCCTTAACATACTGTAATTTTTTTGATTCAAAAAAATATTTTTTTCCACCTTATTTTGACCTTAAATCAAAAAAACAACCTTATTTTCAGTCGAAAAATGTCACGTCAAAATATCTGATTTTTTGAAAAAGTCGGTAGTCCTCTTGTTCGTTCGAATCTCTACTTTCTAATGGTATATAAAAACCTATACACTACTATGGTAAATGTTCTCAGAAAATGCAATGAAACGACTACTATTTTCGCATGTTTTTTGCCATCTCATATGCAATCAATGAAATCCGATTTTTTTTTTGCGAAAATCTCTACTTTCTAATGGTATATAAAAACCTATACACTAATATGGTAAATGTTCTCAGAAAATGCAATGAAAAGACTACTATTTTCGCATGTGTTTTGCAATCTTATATGCAATCAATGGAATCCGAATTTTTTTTGCGAAAATAGTTGTCGTTTCATTGCATTTTCTGAGAACATTTACCATAGTAGTGTATAGGTTTTTATATACCATTAAAAAGTAGAGATTCCAACGAACAAGAGGACTACCGACTTTTAAAAAAAATCAGATATTTTGACGTGAGATTTTTCGAATGAAACTAAGGTTGTTTTTTTGATTTAAGGTCAAAATAAGGTGGAAAAAAATATTTTTTTGAATCAAAATAATTACAGTATGTTAAGGACATACAAAGGTAAGTTTTCACCAAATTTGGTGAAAAAAAAAATATTGTTTGTAAAAGATAAAAATAAAAAACCAAAAACGTGGTTTTTTGAATTTTTCACATAAATTTTGAGGTTATGTAAAAGAGTGTAAATACAAAAGTTGTAGATCTTTTTATTGCCTACAACTTTGCCATTCAACTTTTTTCAATAGGACTTGTAGTTTTTCCGGAAATCGAGATAAACCATTTTTTTCCTTTAAACCCCCCCTCCCCCCCCTTTCCGACCTCAGATCGCCCGTAATTTATTTTTCCTATAATCTTCGTTATATTCTCTTCCTTTTGCAATAGGTTTCATTCTACTATAATTTTCTTCCACTTTTTACCGTTTTTAGAGCTATCGGCACTGGGCTATTTGTAATAATCGTAATATTGTGGTATACCTACTCATGCAGACGTGATGGTAAAATGTTACAAGAAGACGTTGCATTTTATTTTGTTACCCAGATAAAGAAGTTCCTCTTAAAAAATCTGTAGCTTTATCAGTAGTCAACCTTAGAATCACAATACATTCATAATTCATTTGTAATTGAAAGAATAGTCAATATCGTCGCATCTTGAGAGACCTTCCTTAAACTGGCTTTGTTATGTTAACAGTTATTAAAATGCAGTTTTTTTATCCATGTCAAGTATCTATGGATCGTGCGTAGTAACCTTGTAACCTGGAAGGATGCTCAGTAATGCTCATACTTCCTTGATGATAAAACTAGATTTCTAATTGTTTTTATTCATGATGTTTATTGTTTTTGATCTATTTTCGATAGATTTTATCTCAAGAGAGCAGTCGTTAGTCGTTACATGGTGCAGGCGTTCAGGAACCTTCATAATACGATTTCTTAGATAAAAAACAAATATTTAAAAGCTTTATACTATTTTAAAACATAGAATAATTATGTAAAAATATTTTAATAAAGTATGGATATGAAAATTTCTCAGATATGTTTTCATGTGAAAGTATAATGAATTTTGATTTGCAGAAATGGCGGCAACACGGTGTGGAGTTTTTGCAACTGGCAACAACAGACATATTCGAAGCGCCCGACCAAGACAAACTGTACGAAGGGGTGCGGTTTATTAATAGGTCTGTATCAATATTATATTGACTATCTTGAATGAAATCATCTTTAGAATTTTACTTTTTTATTTCAAAAGCACACAAACAATAATTGGACAAACCATATGATAAGTGGTCACCGTTGCCCATAGATGACTCAAACAAATTGCCAAAAATCAAGCTGAGACCATAAGTTACCACCCTCCTTGGAAGTCATTGCTGTCGCCATCAAAGCTTAAACTCAAATTTTTTTTTTAAATCAGTCAATATATTTTAATCATATCGCTATCACTGATACACTTATGCACGTCATCATTTTTTTATCTACCAGCTTTTCGGAAGGATGCTTTGTCATGGAGAAAAAAAGCCGTAAAGAAACTCCTCGGCACATCTTTAAAAAAAATATTACAAAAATATTTACTAATCTGAGCGGAACTGATCATTTTTAATCAGAAACTCGATTTACATTGACATAAGTTAACAGACGTGAGTTGATTTTGATCAGCCTTTCAAAAACCGCCGATAAAGTGACTAGTGACGTAATACTGTTGTCGGTAGGTTCCTGCCGCTGGGCAGCAAGCTGGCCAACGTGCCGGACGAGCGGCCCGTCAACAGCGGCTCGGTGTACGTGCACTGCAAGGCGGGCCGCACGCGCAGCGCCACGCTCGTCGGCTGCTACCTCATGATGGTCAGTAGATACTACGCGTTTCCTTCAAGTTTGCCCTTACCTCCCGCCCCGTTCCTCGTACCGCACCTCATTTAGTACGGACAGCAACGCTACCCGCGTATTTTCGAGGTCCGGTGCGGCGAGTACGTTCTTGAGTTTGTTGTTGATTTTGATGTTACTTTCGTTAAAAAAAAAATATATTGATTTATTTTACGTTTGTTGATTATTCTCGCTACAATAACTAAAATAGAAAATGTTTTACACCCTGGCAAACGTAATTTGTTATTGAAGCCAGTGAAAATTTTTGATTACTTTTTTGTCTACAGTACCGTTAGCTATGTAATCGTAACGGTCGACGAGGGCAAACTTGAAGTGAACGCGTAGTAGTAGAGTGTAGGCACTAGGCAGTACCACTCGGGTTCAGTGGCGTAGCTAGCCTTAAGGAGGCCCCATATCAATATTTGTTGTGGGGTCCCCTAAACGTCAGCTGTCAATTAATATAAAAGGAGTGTCAAGTGTAGCGGTCTTAGGCCGCTGGCGAGCGTTTTTGGGAGTGTTAGTGGCGTATAATTGATACGGCGGTAGCTACGCCCCCGCTCGGGTTATATAGTGTGAGCAGGATGGTTGGGGTACGGCTAACGAGATGGGATGTAAACATCTGCTGTTTGATGGCTGGTATCAATAACCTCAGTAACTCACATAATAATATTTTATGTATAGTAATTGTACCACAGTCACCACAGACATGTATATTGTACCGTGCGCGTGAGCAAGAGTTTGGTATGCGGGGCATGATACAAAAATGCAGGAATTTCAAATATTCTGTAATATTAAACATTATAGAACATGCAGTTAGTATGTTATCAAAGTACAGTTTACAATAGTCAATTTGGGGCCATGAGACCCATAACAGAATATCTAACTACTTTACTACTTTTTTTAATAAATGTTTGATTGATTGACGTATAATGTATGTATTTGATTGATTGTCGTATAACGTATATTGTTGTGGTGTGCAGCGCAACGGCTGGTCGCCGCAGGAGGCGGTGGAGTACATGCGCGCGCGCCGCTCGCACGTGCTGCTGCACACCAAGCAGTGGCAGGCGCTCGACATCTTCCATCGCCGGCATCTCGCGCACTGACACACAGAGAGAGAGCGAGAGGGAGAGAGATGTTCTGGTGGAAGGAAAGTGATCCGCGATGTTTCTATCGACGATGTTCCTGTCGCAATTGTTTGGACACACTTGTCGCGAGAATCTTCGCCGAATCGTAATTGCGGAATATAGCCGCAGGTAAAAATAAATAATGCTACACACCCATAGTTCCACGAACCGCACTAGGGTTCCCTGTGTCGGGGGTGCCGTACAACACACAAAGATAAGGGCACATAGCCAGACCGAGAACAGAAATTCAAACTCATTCAAATTTTCGCCTCGATGAGAATCAAACCCAGAACCCTTGGCACGGTGGTCCGGTATGGTAACCATTTCGCCAGACAGGTCGTCGTAGCAATAGAATTGTGTAATAGCAATTGAAGTGAGATAGATATATCAGACTGCTCACATCGTCAAGGGTTTAAAACATATTCTATGATAAGCATTTTAATTTTTAATATGTATCAAAGCTCATAAACAAACAATTACATTATGTAAAAATGTTTATTTATAATTTTCCAATAAACGATATTAATTACAGACGGATTTTGATACTTGATGTAAATTTTTATGTACTAACCTGTTTTGTGAATTTTTCATGTTTATGTAATATATTGGACGATATAATTATATATATATGTATGTTATAAAGATTTGTTGTGTATCTTGTAATTAAAATTAAGGCTCGTGTTAAATTGATATCGGATGAAGAGTGCGATCCCAGATGCTACATGCAATCTAGTATATCAGCATCTTAAACCAACTATTGATATTGCAGAAATCTTAAGATCGATTTTAATATTTTATATGGAACTAAGAGAATACCAAACGAATTTGGTAATGTGTTATTACTTGTAGAAATTATCTTGATAATGGACAAATCTAATTGTAGATTATGTTAAAGTTATAAGTCAGACCAAATGTGTTTTAATGAATTGAATATTAGTTATGTAAAATTCTACTTATACATTTAGCATAATATGTATATTCACGTTAGAGCCTTTGTTATTAAATTAAATGAAATAATTGAAGGTTTATCCAATTTATTTATTATTATAAAATCCATGTTAAAACGGAGTTTTGCCGTGACAGCGATCCTACGTAATGGGCACGAAATTACGACAAAAATCATGAGTAATAATATTTTTTTACTGTTCACGATGAAACTTTAAAATCAAATAAAATAAAATCTTCTAGGATCATAACTTATTTTCACTAGTTGCATATTATTTGATATTATGAACGTTATTTTAATTAGTGTGTGTTTTCTTTTTTTATGACAATGTATTATTAGTTTTGTAAAGAGCAATACTACCTCAAGGGAAATAATTTAGTGTTACATACATACTAACAGAGTAGGGCTCAAATTGTTAAAACGTACAACTCATAGACTGATACAAATGAGGCAGACGAGACTTGAGAACAAATATTTAAGTACCACGTCTGTTTCAGTCGGGATCAACCACCAAGTTTTTCATATTCTGTTCTTTCTTGAGTGGCTGCAGTCCAAACCATCATTTTAGAAATAAAATACTGCTGTTATTTATATCTATTTTTACTTTTTTTTATTCATAAATCCTATTATAATTTTATTGTAACTTGGTACTTATTAGTAGTGGACAAAGTGATTGTTTTTGTTTACTAATAATATAATATTGATACAGTATTTGTTTTTATAATAAATGACGTCATGTTGAATATTTGGTTACATTAACTGATTAAATGTTTATGAATAAATTATTTTATGAATGTTAGATATCTCGTTTCATTTCATACATAATTTTTATGAGTAAGTTTATAATTCAATTTACATTGTAAAGTCAAAAGATTGTTTGATTTTTACATCATTATAATAAACCGCTCATTGTCCTATTCATTATTATTGATCAACCTAGTTGGGTAAATAGCTACGGACTCGATCGGTAGTTTGTTTATTGATCGCTAGTGGAGAAAATGTCTTGAACGCTACTGGACTTTGAGGGGCATTTAAATTCATTGTCACAGAGTACTTAATCACTACGTTTTATGTTATAGTTAGCAGTTACGCCATGCTGGAGCCCTTCAGGACGTATTTAAACTACAGATACTGATTTAGGCCACGACCTTTCGACGGCAGCCAATGCAGCAGAGCAGACCAGCCCTTTTCAATTATAAGACATCTGAAATCGTTTGATGTCAATTAATATTACAAAATGATAAAGTCGAATCCTTTTTGGTTTTTGACGGTTGATTTAAAAGCCTCAAAAGTTTGTATATACTTTCTGATCCTGTTACTTAACATCCATTTACGGTATCCCACTTCTGCAAGGCTATTCTGTTTTGTAACTTGACAGCGGAATCCGCGATGAGTTTCAAAATTGAAGTTCGAGTCCGAGATCTTGATAATTATGTGATTCTCTAATCAACTGGTACGCACTTGCGAAGTGAAGGGAGTCTCGAACTCTTAACTTCAATTTAGAAACTCATCGTGGATTCCGCTGTCAAGTTACAAAACAAAAGCGAACTTGCATCATATTGATATGTCATTCTTTAATCATTTAATACGCACTTGCGAAGTGAAGTGAGTCTCGAACTCGAACTTCAATTTTGAAACTCCGCTGTCAAGTTACAAAACAGAATAGCCTTGCAGATAACTAAAAAATTAAATTCTATTGGAAAATGTAAAATTTTCAAAGAAAAAGCCATTATAACCATAAAAACATTTATTACTACTAATAAATAATAAACAAAAGCCCGAAATGAGCATCACACAGTCGTTACCAGAACATTAATAAATTAAATATTAGTACACAGAAATTAAAAGCAACTTATACAATGATGGGATTCAACAAACATATACACCAAATTATCCATATCGTCATCACATTAGATAATACTCAGGCAAGACAGCCAACGTAATACCCAACTTATAATCATTTCAAAAACACTGCTCTTGGCATGTTTGTAAAGACTGAAAGAAACTAATTTAAAGAGAACAAAATTAAATTTAAACAATATCTTGATTTAAAGTTTCATTAAAATTATAAATGGTCCGAATAAGATTTAATTTCGCACCGAAATTACAAATGTTGCGTAACTTGAAAGATAAAACAGCAATTAAATATTAATTAGAAACAATAAAACAAAATGTTTAAAACAATTTAGACAACTAATTATTGTGCTTCGCATTAAGTACCATTATTATTTCGACATCACCATTGGAGAACATATTTTTTCTACAATTTAATACCTCTTGCATGTAACCAGGGGGATATTGTTAAATAAAAAGATCTTTACATTATTAATAACAATTTTTTTTTTGTTTTGTGTTTTAAGGTGCAAAGTTCAGAGGATAGTCTTTGTTTATGCAATACACTTTTCACAAGTCAATGCGCCATTGCTTTGCTTGCCTATCAGTCTGGGAGAAGCGGCAACAAACTTCTAAGGAGAATTGTCTGCTTACACATAAAACTTATTGCTTTTTTATACTTTGCCCATTCCTGGTCACACCCAAATCGAACAAGTATGAAAATTAAATTAATAAATTTCACTAACAGACGCCAGTAACTTCTTCTAATACAATTTATTGTACTTCGTTTTGTTTGTCAATGTATACTGATTGTTTGTAATATTTCACTAACTTTTGTACCTATTAGTAACGCGAGGATTTGGTGAATTTCTCATGAACTGCCGGAAAAAAAAACAAATGGAGGAAAGACAGTAAAGCTTCAACTAGCACCATTGTAATAAAACGGAAACCGTACATGACGATTACAACCGTAAATTACGAGATATTTAAACGGACTTTTTAAAGACATTTTAAAAACAAGTCCACATTCACAAAATATCATCTCAATAATATATAATCGCACCCTCAGTGGAAAAAAGGCATAAGGTGAAAATTGCAATTTCACAGGAGACCAAAAAACTGTTAAAATATCAGTAAGTAGTCAAAGGAATTTACATACGATTTCTTGCACAAAACCGTTAAGATTAATGATAAAAATCTGAAAAAAATTGAGCATACGCAGCTTTTGTCCCTCTTTCCAATCATATTAAAACTAAAATTCAAAGTAACACGACTTATGCTTTTTTTCCACTGAGGGTGCGAATTGATTAAAATTATATTTACCACATGCCATTCAGTGGTATTAAATGAATGCACATGATCAAATTAAGTCCAAAAGCATACATAGCAATAAGTCACCGGCTTTATAACCTAACCAGTTTATATTTACAGGCATCCATTGCAGACAAAGACCTCACATGAGCAGCTCACAGAAATTCACCAATACCTCTTGCAGAGACAGCTCACGCCTTCTGCTCAGACTTGACGGACCAGAGCCGGCGGACGGCGTTGGCGATGCCGATGTCGTGCGTGATGACGTAGAAGAGGCCGCCCAGGGTCGCGATGGACAGCAGGTACACCAGCGCGATGGCCACCTTCGGGATCAGCGGCCCGAAGATACTCGCGCGCACGTAGTCAACAGCTATCGCCTCCAGACCCCTGGGGAATTAAACAATTTACTTACTTAACATAAAAATTAAATTGTACTACTTTTTAACCGACTTCAAAAAAAGGAGGAGGTTCTCAATCTTTATATATATAAATTACGTGTCACGTTGTTTGTCCGCGATGGACTCCTAAACTGCTTAACCGATTTTAATCAAATTTGCACACCGTGTACAGTTTGATCCAACTTGAAAGATAGGATAACTTACATCTCAAAATAAAAACCTTTTGACAGAACGAAGTCTGTCCGGGCAGCTAGTTCGACTGTATTTTTTTTATGTTTGTTACCTCAGAACTTTCGACTGAGTGAACCGATTTTGATGATACTTTTTTTTAATTGAAACCAGTTGCTTGTCATGTGGTCCCACATAAAGAACGAGATCTGACAAATAGTTTTTGAGTAATTTTGAAGTCGGTTATTTTCTGTTATCCAGGGAATTAAAGGCTTGCAAAGGATTGCAACAAACAGCTGTACCACACCAGAGGTGAGAAAACTTAGCATAGAACACTGAAAACAGCCGCTATACGACTCAAATACCAAAACGTCTGACCTTCTTGCTCTTAGGTTTAGCAGCAGCGGTGGGCTTGCGCATATTCCGCCAGATCCGCCAGAAGGCGCGCGCCATGCCAATATCGTTGCTGTTGAGGTACATGAGCCCGCCCAGGATCACGGTGGACAGGCAGTATACCACACCCATGGCTACCTTGGGCACCGTCGGGCCCACCACTATCACACGCATGTACTCCACTACTATCGCTTCCATGCCCCTGGGGATAGTGGGATAGGAGTTGGAAGGATAATCAAGGATATAGGAGGTAATAGAGAAAAGTGAGGGTAGTATCTAAAAGCCACCATCTTGCCTTGATACCATTGTACTGTTTGCCCGGAATATCATCTCGTTAGAAAAACGGGGCATTTTAAGGTGTATTTTTCATGTAAACAACCGACAAAAAGACCGTCGCCCATGGATATCAGTAACACCAAATATTCATCAATACGTGAACTGAATCCTTGTCGGAAGATCTTTTCGCAGTGTAACTGGAATACTATGTACTAAGCTTCATCCCTGGTGAATCGGTATCGGCTCTGATCGCGGTAAATGTACTGCCCAGGGCGACAATACTTACCATGAACACCGTAACAGTCGGTCAACAATAAGTCAGATAGAGGGATAGGATATATTTAGACAGATGTAGGAGCTAGAAGGATAGCAGACAGAGAGCTAAATTCCCTATGTCGATAAGCGACGATGATCACTTATCATCCCGCAGCTCTACTCGTTGGTCATAGATCACGAATTTCCTGAAAATCCCATGGGTAACAAACACCCATAGGATGTATGGATGTGTCACAAACAAACCTTCTCATTTATAATATGTATTAGAAGATTCTATCTATCTAACAGCCTTTTAAAGTCCACTGCTGGACATAGGCCTCCCTTGGCGCCACTCCGACCGGTCCTGGGCCCTCTGAATTTCTAAAGACTTCCTACAATGCAACCTGTCGAAGGCTTTCGTCACTCACCAGAAGCTATGCGCGGTGATGATGATGGCGAGCAGCGAGTCGAACAGCTTGTTGGGCACGGCGAGCGCGAGCGGCACCAGCGGCACCAGCGCCGCGGCCAGCACGCGCTCCACCACCCACAGCTTGGCGTGGTCGTGGGCCTTCTCCTCCGAGAGACGGACGGCGGATGTGCGGAAAGAACGCACCTGGATGGATAGACATTTATACAGGAATTGGTATATAAAAAGGACATTACCATTCAGTTATTCAGGAGTAGGTATATATTTGATATTAATAAACATGGACTTAGGCTTCAACCCATTGATGGACAATATACCTATTCTGATACCTAAGCTGAAATTACCATTAAAATTAAATACTAAATCCTGATAACAACTAAGTTGCAAGACTTGCAAGCAACACTTTCTCATAGATTCCGCAGCCTTACCGCATTGAATATCGGTGTACTATCTGCCTTCACTGTGGATTTCTGGATGGAAGTGGAAAACATGGTGATAGCGCGTTGTGTGATGGCAGGGGTCGCGGGGGACTGGGTAGCGAGCCGCATCACTTGCTGGCTGAATAGCCGGCTTGAGCATGCTGAAACATACATACAATGTTTTGTGTTTTAGTACATAAGTTTGAAGTTAGTATTAGTCTACTTTGCAACAATCCGCTTTTAACATGTATGATGGTATATACTCTAAAACATGCGTGGCACCTCCCTCCCTCCCACAACGGAAACATGCACTACAATAATTAAAATAATTATTATTATCGTTTAAAATAATAATTATTAAAATAATAATTAAAATTATTAAAATTAAATAAATAATAATTATTATCGTTTAAAATAATAATTATTAAATAATTAAAATTATTGTAGTGCATGTTTCCGTTGTGGGAGGGAGGGAGGTGCCACGCATGTTTTAGAGTATATACCATCATACATGTTAAACGCGGATTGTTGCAAAGTAGACTAATACAAACTTAATAACAATGGATTTCCGCAAAGTAACGCCTGATACTATTAACTACATAAGTTTGAAACAACTAGAACTTGTATTGTATTTTCTGGTTTTGTTTTTGGTAGGATTTGATAAATATTCTCAAACTATTCTCAATGACTTTAATTTTATAAATATTTCATCCAAACATGTCTGAACTGATATTCAACAGTTTTACATTATTTTTTAAGTCAATTACAACAAATATAAACAGATAAGGATAATTTAAAAAATATTTCACAAACATTCATTTACTGCAGATCATTTTGAAGCAATCATTTTTTGTTTAGAACTATGTAAAAAAGCGAACATATTATTTACAAAGGCACAGAAAGATACTTTTACACTGCAATAAAGATATAGGTAAATGTGATAATTATGTTTTTTCAAAGCTATTAATGTTTTGGAACACCTTAGGAAATATTGTGTTATTAATGGTTGTCTATACTTTGTAAGTATACAAACTTAAAATACAATAAATTTGTTAGCACCACGTTTTATATAAAAACTAGCTGACTCAGCAAACATTGTTTTGCCAAAAAATTTAGGGGTGCACCACCCTTAACATTTAGGGGAATGAAAAATAGATGTTGCCCGATTCTCCACCCCAGCCGATATAAGCTAAGATTCACGAAAATCGGTCGAGCCGTTTCGGAGGAGTTCAACTTCTAACACCGTGACAAGAGAATTTTATATATTGGATTACACATGGACCACTAGAAGTTGCAAGAAAGTATTTCATTGTCAAACATTGCTAGGGTGCTAGGGTAAATTCAAATCAGATTTATTTCGATATTTTTTTTGTGATAACCTCAAATTCATAAAAAACACTGGAATCAAATATTTACACGTTGTATATCTACTGCGACATCATGTGACGAAAGTACCTACTTAATGAATGAAACATTGTTTTGCACAGTGCACTTCTCTCTCACTTCTTGATAAAAAACTACTAACAAAATTATTATGTAATAATAAACAATTGTTTTATAACAATGCAAGCAAATACCTGGGGCACGCAGGAACATAGATAATGCCATTTTCTTTTAGGTACTAAAAAATATTTATCTGGAAATGAATAAAATACGTCGAGATTTATTTCGAATACAAATTCGTATTTTTTTTAAATCGATGCAACCAGGCAACAACTTCCAGCTGGCTTGCTTTCACTAATGTCAAATGTAATGTCAATGTCATCAGTTCACTTGGACATGCCAAGTCAACGTGTTAAAATAAATAAAGTATGGAGCATAGAGCATAGCATAGTGGTCATCATGAATCAAGAAAGGAACTTAAAATCAGTTACTTTTGCGGTATCTTGTTAATTTTAATAATTTATCGAAATTATAAAGTTTGTTTGTAATAAACCATCTTTATACAAACGACAATGTCGATGTATTAATTCCGTGAACCATGATCTTTTACCGGATTACCGGTATTTTACAGACTCACCGAGTCTACTTTTCAAATGATATCTTTTTGTGTACTCTGTGTTGGAAATTGCTTGGAAACTGGCAACCCTGAAATGACATGCATGACAATTCATTTTACATGGTTTTGCTGAGTTTCAAGATTTGTTATTATATTCGGTAAAGTTCATAGCAATAAAATGGCTACAACATTAGAAGACAAGTCTATCTGGGAGGATGGGGAGGAAGCGCTCAGCGAAGAAGTGCTGCGCATGCCGACCGACGAGATCAACAGTCGGACCAGGCTTTTAGACAATGAGATCAAAATCATGAAGAGCGAGGTCATGAGGATATCTCACGAGCTGCAGGCTCAGAATGAGAAGATCAAGGAGAACACTGAGAAGATCAAAGTTAACAAGACTTTACCGTACCTTGTGTCCAACGTCATCGAGCTGTTGGACGTAGACCCTCAGGAGGAAGAGGAGGATGGTGCGGTCGTTGACCTGGACTCGCAGAGGAAAGGCAAGTGTGCAGTCATTAAGACCTCCACTCGACAGACTTACTTCCTACCAGTAATCGGCCTAGTCGATGCAGAGAAATTAAAGCCTGGAGACTTGGTTGGTGTCAATAAGGATTCTTACTTGATTTTGGAGACCTTGCCCGCCGAGTACGATGCTCGAGTGAAGGCCATGGAGGTTGACGAGAGGCCCACAGAACAGTATTCTGATATTGGAGGACTTGACAAACAGATTCAGGTATTGTTTTTTAATAATTATTTTCTGATATATCCAAAAACAAAATGAAAGATGCCTATTTACAGTTGTTAAGTTTTAACAATCTAAATATGAACATAGATGATCTTGGGTGTTGGATTGACCAATTCAACTGAATTTATTGTTTATTAACCGACTTCAAAAAAAGGAGGAGGTTCTCAATTCGACTGTATTTTTTTTTTTTTTTTTTTATGTTTGTTACCTCAGAACTTTGGACTGTGCGAACCGATTTTGATGATTCTTTTTTTATTCGAAAGCTGATGGCTGTCATGTGGTCCCACATAAATGTTATTGAGATGTGACAATGGCATCCATGAGAAAACTACATAAGTCGTAAATTTGTGTAAAGATGTGCGCGACAAATTGACGAATAACTCAATATCACGTCAACCGATTTTGATGATTCTTTTTTTAATAGAAAGCTGGTGCTTATCATGTGGTCCCACATAAATTTGAACGAGATCTGGCAAGTAGTTTTTGAGAATTTGAAGTCGGTTATTTTTTGTTAGTAAAATTTAGATTATGTCAATATATTTATTAAAATAAAATTTTAATATAAAAAATACACATAGCAATGAGCAAATGATAATACAAAATGGTAGCATAAAAGGTTTTTTTTGTATTCAGTATAATTATTATGAGTAAAATAAACACCTTAGATCAAACAGTAATCTAGCATCAACCAATTAACTCACATACTCGAGAGTGCAATAATGTTTAAAACAAAAATAAACAAACATTACAGGAACTGATCGAAGCTGTAGTCCTCCCCATGACCCACAAGGAGAAGTTCGTCAACCTGGGCATCCACCCACCGAAAGGAGTCCTACTGTACGGTCCTCCCGGCACCGGCAAGACACTCCTGGCCAGGGCCTGTGCAGCGCAAACCAAGTCCACATTCTTGAAGCTCGCTGGACCGCAACTCGTGCAGATGTTCATTGGTTGGTTAATCTTCAATACTTTATTAATGTTAACGCAATGTTAAAAAGGAATGGGGATTGATGTGTGTGACAAGAAGAGATAGTTGTTATGAATAATATGAGAATATTATTATATTCCATGGATATTGGAGAAATTCGAAAGTTACTGAATAATTATTACTATCATATTTATTATTCACCTTGACCCTATATACGATTTTGTTACAAGTCTTGTAAAAATTTTAATCTTCCTAAACTGAACCAATTAAAAAACTTTTAACATTTTATTGCTATCTTCTGAGGGAATTATACTTATAATTATTAAACAGATAATAATTAACATAATCAATATTCTATTATTGTAACCAGGTGACGGAGCTAAACTGGTACGTGACGCCTTCGCCCTGGCTAAAGAGAAGGCCCCAGCAATCATCTTTATTGATGAATTGGATGCCATTGGTACCAAGCGGTTTGATTCCGAGAAGGCTGGTGATCGTGAGGTGCAGCGTACCATGTTAGAGCTCCTCAACCAACTGGACGGCTTCAGCTCCACTGCTGATATTAAGGTATGAAGGAAGCATTGGATACTCTTTTTAGGGTTCCAAAGTATAATCGGAACCCTTATAGTTTCGTCATATCCGTCCGTCTGCCCAGAGCATAGCACCAAGACCCTTAGTGCTAGAAGGGTGTGATTTGGCAAGGATGTTCATATTTATTAAAACTCTAAAATCGTAGAATAAAATATTGAAAAACATTTTTTTTCAAAGTACTTGTTCTATAGTGACTACTTACCATAGATATCACTTTATTGCAATAAAAACAAATATTTTTCTCTATGATTTTTGTGCCGCTTCTCTATAACCTTTAACTACTTCAAGTGAAGAAACACTAAGCATGTAAAGACACACCATACTCATACTCTAAAATGTTCAGGTGATAGCTGCCACAAACCGAGTAGACATTCTGGATCCTGCCCTTCTCCGCTCGGGTCGTCTGGACAGGAAGATTGAGTTCCCTCATCCCAATGAGGAGGCTAGAGCTAGAATAATGCAGATTCATTCACGGTTTGTTTTTTACACGCTTTATTTGAAATTAATTAACTTCACTTGTATTATTTATTATTATTATTTATTTATAGACGAACAGGTAAGCTGATGTGTCCATAACAATTGTGCTGAAAAATCATTTTTGCTGTAGTGATAGCTTCTCTGATTTCATCCAGCTATCGAGTCGGTTTTTAAAGGCATTAATTGAAGTAGAGGAAGCTATAGCAAACCACGCTATTGCTTAGGAAGTTATGTGCAGCTGTTTTATCATTACTTTTGCACCTGAAGTCCAGCCATCAAGGCATAGCAACTGTTTGAAATGATTTTTCTGTATTGCAATCCAATTCCCATTTACGTACCTTAAAATCTCCAATTTGTTTTTACAGAAAAATGAATGTGAGCCCAGATGTAAACTTTGAAGAACTTTCCCGCTCCACGGATGATTTCAATGGCGCCCAGTGCAAGGCGGTCTGCGTAGAGGCCGGTATGATAGCCCTGAGGCGCTCGGCTACGGCTGTTACCCACGAGGACTTCATGGACGCCATCTTGGAGGTCCAGGCCAAGAAGAAGGCCAACCTCAGCTACTACGCTTAGTGTATTAATACTAATATAGCATTTCTTTTGCAAAATTTAACTGTAACATTGTATTTTAAGTCAATAAAACGTTTATTAAAACTTGTATGAATTTTATTTTATTGACCACTGAATCTTAGTTACTTCTTTCTTTTCTCTCTTGGGCGAACATTCGACTGGGTGAACCGATTTTGATGATTCTTTTTTTAGTCGAAAGCTGGCGCTTGTCATGTGGTCCAACTTTGAGCGAGATCTGACGAGTAGTTTTTGAGTTATCCCTAATTTTGTATAATCCGTTCACAAATCTTAGAGACTAAAATGACAACCACTAATGTCAAAGTTCGAAATAATGATACCAGCTAAATTTGTGCGATCTACTAGTCTGTTATTTTTTATCAAAAAATATTTTAAAATCCGTTAGTGACAAAAAATTGCTAAAACATGTTGGAGGCGTTTAAAACTTAACGTTTGGTTGGCCATTAACCACTCGGGCCCTCCACCACAGAGTACTTAATCACTACGTTTTATGCCCTCCACCATCTGGAGCTGCGTGCAACGTGGTACTCACGGTGTAATACCTATTCATTAGCTTCCCAGTTGCTGGCCATGGTCTTCTCCATAGAGACTCGTGCCTTCAGATTCTCGTGCCCTGTGTGAGCCAATGGAAGCAAAAAGATTCAGTATTTGGATTGTTACCGGTATTTTAGTACCGGTATGTAAGTTCAATAATAATTGTGTATTTCAAAACAACATGAAGTAATATTATAAAATGTAGGTAAAATAAAATTATGTTATTCAAGTTTAAATAAATCAATATATTTAGATTATAATAAAAAGAAAAAAATATTTTTCGTGAACGTAGCAATACAGATGCGCGACGCGCGTGTGCTAAATTTGAAACATGAAAATATGGATCTATCAAAATTTTAGTTGATTTGTTGAATAATACAGAAAACAAGGCAAATGTAAAAAAACTAGAAATGTGAAATTGTTAGTGGGTAAATTATTTTCGTCCGCAGATCAACGGCGAAGTGAATAAGCATCATTGTGGTAAGTAACCTAAATAATTGTATTGTTGTTCTCCGCTCTCGGCATGACATGTGAGATAAATTGTTAAATTATCAGTAATACCGCATAAGGATATTGATTTTTTAATGTTTTACAGTATGCAGCGATGTGTTACTGCTTGATGCTGTATTTGTCGCTTGTGGGATGTTTATTAAATTTGTTATTAGTTCTTGAATTGGCTTGATCATTTTACTAAACATTCGATTTACAAAATATCTGTGAGAAGTAATAAAATTAATACTATGATTATATAAACATTTTTGGTAAATTTTAATGAACCAGAAAAAATAATTGAATAAAATATTTAGCTGAAATTCTAATAGGAATCCTGTAATTACAGAGTGCAAAGAATGTATATTTTTTACTGAACCATAATACAAAGTGATGTTATTTATATTATAAGCACCATGGAGGAGGAAGACAGCCGTAGTTTTCGCGTTAGGGTAAGGGATGAGATACCCCAAGTACACTCAACATGCAACCACAACCGTCCACACACCAGGTTAAATTCTTATCAGTATATTTATTTATTTTCCACATAAAACCCTCATTGAACTTGTTAGAATGTGCAGTCAGTTCCCTGATAGATATGAACAAAAATCTTTTTGATTTAAAAATGTTTGTTATTAACTAAATGTAGGCATACAAAACTTTAATCATATCCTTGTATCAAGAGACCCATAAAATTAAATAACAATTTAATCAAGTGGTTGTTAATTTGTGTACATTCAGCTGTACAACCACTATGATATGGTTCGTATAAAAAAAATATAAAAGGCAAAACTGACTGTATCATCGTGTTATTGTTTTGAAGTTCAAAATCTCCTAAATACTAACTAAATTAATACATTTCATTAGAATATGTCTATGTAAGTATATTGTATTTATAAAAACTTGTTGAGCTTCAAAATTATTTATCTCTCAGATAAATATTTATGTCTCATGTTATATTTCCTCATTTTTATATCTGCTTTATTTCTAATATCACTTTTTTTTAATTCTTCAATGCTTGAAGCTTGCTAAATTCATCCATTTTACAATCAGAATTTTTTAAACCATTATGTATTATCAAGTATGCAACTCACAAAAGTTCATTAACAAAATGTTTACTTACACAATTTACAACATTTATAAAGGCAATTTAGTCATATTCTACTTAAGTGCACTATTAAATTAATTTCTAGATTACGCTATTGAGTTTTAAAATTATATCTAACAGACTTAAATGAGAGAACAAGGTTTTTTGTTACATGGTGTGAGATTAGTTACGTTACGTTAGTTAAGTAGCACACCTAAATCAGGGAAGTTTTAATAAAAAAACATGTTATTGAAACGTTTTATGGGTGATGGCTACTATAATAATCAGTTGGTTGTCTTCTCTATCTCAATAGCTGGGGATTTAGTCGCTGAGTTGTCTCAGAGGCTGGCAATTCAACCGCTGAGTTTTCTAAATAGTCATTCATATTTTCCTATTATCCTATTAAATAGCAATCATTACTTCAATAAAATTGAAATATGCATCAGTCAAGGCTATATTAAATATCACTGCAACATCCTTTGATGGACTTTATTAAGTTTTTAAATACAATTCATTCAATCTTACGTGTATATTGAACGAGTAGCAAGATTATCCCTACTAATTTATAAATGTGAAAGTGTGTTTGTTTGTTTTTGTCTGGCTTTCACGTCGCAACGAAGCTGTTATATGGTATGGTTTTTATGTGTAGAGATAGTGAGGAGGGTGGAGAGTAACGTAGGCTACTTTTTACCGCGGTAAAACATCCCCATGGGCCGTGGAGATCGATATTTTGTTAGTTGCTAGATATTTAGTTCCGGATTTTGTTAATAGATGGCGTTAGTAAAATTCATTTGTAAGTTCTGAATCACACTATCAATTAATGATACATGTAAATTACTTTTAAGTCATAGGCAACTAAATCTAACTAAGTAAAAGTAAGTAGGATTTATAAAAAATCGATCTCTACCGCGGGCGAAGCTGCGGGCAAAAGCTAGTGTTATCATACAAATGAGTTCGGATTTTTGCGTTAAAAATCTTGGCTCGAAGGACCAAATTTTTTTCTAGAGTCGAGTTTTTTCAAGAGTCAAGACTCTAGAAAATGATTAGATCTTTATGATGATGATATTTTTTAAACCCGGTTGCTTCTTGTTTGTCGTCAGCGTTGCATGTCATTTTGTTAATCATCAGCTGCTGTTATGCAACTGGTTTTATATTTTTCATTCAGCCATTCTTGCGAATTTTCAAGCAGTTAGGATTAATGCGTTTTCAATAGAGAGGGTTAAGTGTCCCCCTATTAAATGGGTTGTATAATAAGTTAGTCTTCGCTTGCACTGCGTTCGACTGAGTACCGCACAGTGCCTACTGTGTGTACTGGGTACAATACAATACAACACAACAGACAACAGACGCAGGATACGTCACAACAACAACAATACCGCAGTCACCTGTCGGCGGCGGCGCGTGACGGTCGCGGGCCCGGCGCGTGCAGTGAGCGTGCGGTGCGCGTTGTTTACGTCCGAAACTCGTTTTATCGGTTATTTCAGCTGTAGCACGTAGTGTAAGCCATGGGAAAAGTTTTCGTGTAAGTATCGGATTTGACTTGATAATTGATTGATTTTTGAAATGGTTGTCAATAATAACAACTGCAAACTGTCTTCCTGAGGAGACCTAGAGCACACTCCACCACATTGCTCCAGTTTCAGAAGATTGTCATGCCGCTCGAAGACCTCCGATACATCTTAACGACTGTTGTATTACGATACCAAGCGGGACCAACGGCTTAACGTACCCTCCGAGGCACAGACCATAGAAATATTAAAAAGCAAAAACAGAATAAAGCAGCAGCTCAGCCTTGACTCAAGTCAAGTAGCCATTGAGATTTGCCAACTTAGCGCTCGTTGCCGGAGTTGTAACTTGTATCGTAATGCTTACATTAACTCACAAAGAATTGCTGTTAGATTTACTTTATCCAATTATGTACAAATGGAATGGAAAGGTGTTAAAAGGTGAATGTTGGAAGCACGCCTCGCGTGACGTCGTTGGCTGCTATTGTCGTTAGATTGAAGCATCAGTAGATATATCGATTAGCATTTTAAAGTCTTCTGCTAGACACGGCCCTTCCTGAATAGACGCGAGTTCGACCAATCCTGGACATGGGTGCCGGCAGCAATGCGCTCCCCTGTCAGAAAATACCTACATAGTTTTTTTTAATTAAGCTGCAGTAAGTAATATTGGCGGTGGCGGTGTCCTTGATCCTGGTGCATCAACGGCATCTCTCTATTTTCTTTAGGAACTTCCTGGACGATGACATAAACTGGTGAAAACATTTTTTCTCTTACAATTAGTAAGCCATTAAAATCTGCATTGAACCATGAAAGCTTATACCCTTTTGAGGAGAATTCATGCTTGTAACTAAAAACAAGTGTATTTTAGTTCCATCTGAATAGCTTTTATAAACATTAAAACTATTTTTAACCGACTTAACTGTTTTGTTTGTTATCTTACAATTAGAAATTCGTTATTTATTAATTTGTTTTGAAAATTATTTATTATGAAAGAGTATACTTCCAGATTCGTTCAATATTCATCAAAATTCAATTCTGTCTGATGATGGGATCCGTGAGAAATTGAGGAATCTCCTCGTGGGACTACGTAATAATTAATTTACTGTAAACCACGCGATAAGTTTTTGCAATAGAATTTTATGGCGTAACTTTCCAAGATAATAAAAAGCTTAATCGAGAACTGCTTTAAGTCTTTGCCGTGCTTAGGACCACTTATGTTATGGATTGTGGCATATTTAATGCTGAGTGGTAGCATTAAACTAAAGTTATTTTATTTACTTGTAGAAATTGATATTAAGAAGTCAGAAGAAATATTAATTCACTTTTTAAAAATAAGCAATATGCAAATTTAAACCTATTATTAAACCTTTATATTTATAAACATTTATAAGCATTTATCAACTTATTTTTGCTCCACATGCATAATTGCATGCTTAATTTTAAAAAGAATGCGTTCGTGTATCACGCATTGTTCGGGCAATATTCAAATGTGTGTCAGTTAATGCCGTGGCGTAGTCGGCGCTCTTTATTTGATTTTTGTATCGTACTTTTTTATTGTCCCGAATTGTAATGAATAATAATTAGGTGAGGGGTTTCTTTCATGTAGTACTTCCTTCTTGGTTCTCCAAGTGATGTACTCGTTACTGTATTCACTATCCAGTCATGTTTTAGTTTGTTTTCCAGAACAAACCGAACCAGGGTGGATAGCTTTTAACTTTTCTGTCTTTTGTGCCTTCGATATTTCTTCCCTATGATAAACCACCTTTCTGAAATGGTGGTACCCAGAATTTGATTTATTGTGATTTTAAGTGTGTCATTGATATGATATTTATTTGGGGAGGTATTTTCTCGTGGTCTTGCTGTTCAAATATTTGAAACTATGGTATCATAAATTATGGTATTGTAGTATGCTTTAGGCCTCATGCTCAGACACATGTAAGACCCATGCTCAGTAGATGGCCATAAATGCATTGGATCAAATCAACGTATCAATATTTTACTGCGAATGCATTACTAATTGTGCTCTGATGTATTGAACAGTTGAAAATAACATCCACATTACATTGCCAAAATATTGGAGCCCCTTTACACTTTGATTCATCGGTATGAATCACGCAATCCATAGCATGTACTATCTGCATTTGAATTGATCACTGACGGTAACATGTAAATAAACGGCTTTTTACAAATTACGGGTTATAACATTACATTTTTTGGCTGAAGTAGTGTTCTTTTTTGCGATTCACTGTTAGTACTTATTATTATTTTTTATTCCCAATATATTTATTTTTCGACTTATTTGAAATTTCTGATAATACCCAATTTCCATCACAAAGCCTGTATATTATTACATGTCTGAAAAATTTCTATCACCTGGTAAGTCTACCCCTCTAGCATGAAAGTAGGTTTCTATCGCGCCAAAATTTTTGTACCAAACAGTGGTCGAACTCGTAATTTTTCATCATCTAACGACAATTTATCTTAACTTAAAGGATAATTCACCACAATGTACAAATGCCTAGAACCCCACCGGCAAGACAACAGCATTGCGCACAAAAACACATCAATCAAAGAATAACCTCGCCGCGATATCATTTTCGAAATGTCATCCAAAACGGTTTTCCGTTTCATTAAGATATTTCCAATTTCCTCTACTTTTCTACGAGTGTTGTACACCCGGCGCGAGGGTGTCACCCCACGCGTGGCGCTGATCGATCCGTTGCCCAGGGATACAATACACTTGAGCTAACATGACGATCATTAATAAATTCGGCGAACGTGCTCGTGTCAGTCAAGTGCTGGGTAATTTTTGTCTTTTTTATTTTTGGTTGTAATTGGCAAGTTTTGGTCCTTCGAGCCGGGTAAATTTTAAACTGTTGTCATATGTTGTACTATTTTTTATAACTATTATGTATGTTAATATGTTTCATGCATTGTCTATTACTTAAGTATTATCTGTGAGAGGTTCAAAAAATGTTTTTTTTAGTAAATCCGCAACCATACTTAACAAATTTAACAAATACGGCTATATTTCACTTTATTTAGTAGGTAACATTATCTAAATAGCTTCGTTAATTTGGTGTGCCAATATTAAACAGTTGTAAAAAATTACAAAACCATAGCCGTTCCATTGATGCAACCCGCCCATACAATGAGGTTCGATAAACTTTTTAATTTGTCGCCGGTTCATTGGTAACATATTTGGATTTACGGCCAACGGCGAGGAATATTAATAGTTGATAACTTCGTGCCGAATTTAAATCAAAAGAACGCGGCTATGTGACAAGCGGTGGAACTCGCCAAGTTAATGTTTTATCTTACGAATTCGATTTAAGTAACAATTAAATTTATCTGAAATGAAGCCAATTAGTTACTTCGTTAGATTTATTTTATATGCATATATATTTTTTTTAATTTTGTTTTTAATACGAGGTGTTATGTTGTTTATTTTCTATTATTCTCAAATTGGCTTTTACGGTGTTACAAATAACAATGAATCGTTATGAAGAATTATCCTTAGTCAAGTGCAATATTGCACTGATTCAATTATCACGATTTTAAGCTTCGCTTTCGTTTTGAATTTTAATTATCTAATTATATATTTACTATTGCGAAGTACAGGCTTATTAGTATTCCCTACCCGTCAACCATGTGACATAAATACTCGTAAACAGTGTAGCACGTAATCACGTATAACAGTGAATCATTCAATATTCTATGCCTTCACAATGAAAGCATTAAGTTATTTTGATTATATTTACTTTTGATCAACGTCGATCAGCGGAAAAAATGAGTGCCATAAAAAGGTCCATAGATTGTTAAAAAATAGATGAAATGAATAAAAGAAACTTGTTGGAGCCATTTAGAATGTTTTGTGAGGTTAGAGCACAAAAATAGGTTCAATTATAATTTAAAAATGTCGTTACCGTGAAAACTAAATTGAATTGTCTTCTTATTCGTTTTCTTTAATTAAAGACAATCAATTTTATTAAAACGTCTAATGTCGGCAGCGTGTAATTGAAACAAAGGTTGATAAAGATCAACCATTTTCATGTTCATATACAATTAATTACAGGTTACCAAGTTTTAAAGAACTTGGAAGTACTAATTTAGTTTGGAAAATAATGGCTGACAAAAGGCATTGACGTGATAATACAGTGGAGTAAGTACTTGCTGGAATGCTAGATAATTGATTCGCCTGTTAGTTAACTCCGTGCTCGACTTGGGCACGGCTGATTTAAAATTCCGAAGACCTCTGAAAAAATCTGCTGAACATTGATAGCAAGGATGTTCGAGAATACATCTCAATTCTCAGTCGTCTTATTGAATGTTAATCTATAAAGGATAATTTTGTTGCTGGTATACCTAAGCATAATAATTATACTCCATCTTGTGTTGATAATTATTTTCAACACAAGTTGGAGCACCCAGTATAGCTGGGGTACTTATATATAGAGATTATGGAGTACAGCTTAGGTACTTAGGTTGACTTATCAGTTAATTTATGAATAGAATAGGTATTGTTCATATATTTATTTATTACATGACGACGATAAAAGGCATAATGTTCCAAATAAAGATCCAACTTTTACAAATCACTTTATACCTAATACGAGTATAAGGGTTCAAACAACCGATTTTGGTGTTAGGCATGTCATGGTACTGGATTGATTGGCGCCAAAACACATGTAAGGGTAGATAATAGGATTTGTTAATAATCTAAATTTTACTAACAAAAAATAACCGACTTCAAAGTCTCAAAAACGACTTGTCAGTCAGATCTCGTTCAAATTTATGTGGGACCACATGACAAGCACCTGCTTTCGATTTAAAAAAGAATGATCGAAATCGGTTGGCGTGATATTGAGTTATTCGTCAATTTGTCGCGCACATCTTAACACAAATTTACGACTTATGTGGTTTTATCATGGATGCCATTGTCAAATCTCAATAAAATTTATATGGGACCACATGACAGCCACCAGCTTTCGATTAAAAAAAGAATCATCAAAATCGGTTCGCCCAGTCCAAAGTTCTGAGGTGACAAACATAAAAAAAAAAAATACAGTCGAATTGAGAACCTCCTCCTTTTTTTAAAGTCGGTTAAAAAGCTATAAAAGCATAATTATGTTGCTGAAGAGTTATGATAGGCATTCAACTCGTGTCAAGCTACTCGTGGTGCTCATCGATATTATATTATTTTAGATGTCTGTGTAACATAAAAAATACAATCGAAATGAATACCTCCTCCTTTTTTGAAGTCGGTTAAAACTGAAGAGCTTTTTGTTTGTTTGAATGCGCTAATCGTTGAACACTTGATTTTTTTTTTGTGTATTATAGCCACGTTCATGAGGAAGGCTACATTATTATCACTCCTGACCAAAAATGAGGTGCTTTGGTATGTATGGGGTAAGACCCCAGGTACGCGACGCAATTCGCTATGTTTTTGCAACTTCATAAAAAATCTCATGAACTGTTACTGAACATTTACAATGAGATTAACTGCAAGCTACCTTGCTCACGGTTTAGTGTTTGCCTTGATTTAGCAATGGTCTAAGTAGGTTAGACACGTCGAGCGCAGTTTGGTCAGCTTCGGAAATAAATCCTTACGTACACAATATATTTAGCGCGGTGCTCTCATATTAATCATAAATTTTCGTTGAGCTGAACGATCATATTTTCAGACTGTGTTTCACCGTCCTGTTCTGTCGTTTTCGTTCTTCGCTCTAGACTCTGTATCGGACAATCTTTAAAGCAGGAACTATGAATAATCGTCAAATAGGATCGTAGACTGGTCAACTAGTCAACGGCCTTTTTCTGTAACCTATCTTTTTTCTACTGTCATAGGAGATCACACTACAGTAACAAATGCATTATCGTAAGATAAGAGTCCTTATGCCGTGTCTTTTAATTTGAGCATTTTAGCGCTTGTTTTTAAAGTGCACGGCATTTTTGTACAGCAAGTGTTGAAGAGACCCATCTTCAGTTTTCCTATGTAAGAAACTGTAAAAATTAACAATCGTTTTATACAGTGTTAGCTAACTTCCTTCACGCCAAGCAGTTAAGGAAAATAGTCAACGAGGTGTTTTTACAGAGACAAGTCATTTATTTACATGCACAATGAAGTGATTGTGTGTTTTAGTAACACTGTGCCCGCGACTCGTGCTGCCTGTTTGATTTTATCTATGACCGATTGGTTGTTGCCGTGTCATTATGATAATTTACCGCCGATAGGTGCAGATTAATTAATGTTGCGCATACCTTAACATAGCAGTTGGTATAATCTTTCATGTAAAATAATGTATCTGCAATAATCTGCTTGCGTTGCAATTCTTGAGGGTTTCATTAGAGCAAGCTTTAGCTCAACACATTGATAGTGAAAAATATCGCGATGTTGTGGCCTCTTACCTAGCGAAGTCTCTGGTTTGATCTGCGTCCAAAGGAGACATTTTAAGTGACATTTTAGTTGTTCGTGGTCTCTAAATGTTTTTTGGTCATTACCTACCTGTGCCGCGAGAAATTACAGTGCGAAGGTATTTGTCCATGAGCGTGAAAAAATTGCTTCCGTTACAGCGAGTATGTTTTCCCTACAGAAAATACAACTGTTACAAAAACAAGAGCGTATGCATATTTCAATAAATATATAGTAAATTCCTTACATGGCATCAGACGAATGTACGATCGATAGAACGCCCTGCCCTGCCCTTGATACCAATTTCATGGAACGCTATTTTCCAACGTGGGAATGATAAAACACGGCCATGTGGTGATTATTGCATAATAACTAGCTAAATATTTTATGGCTGCCCCCGCTGCCTATCACACCGTGACGAGCAACGCGCAATATTGTATCGGAGGTTCGGAGGGTATTTTTAAATACGTTTAGGTTGTTAATTTACATTATGTTTTTTTTTTGCATGAGTAGATTGAACAGTGATAGCTTAAACATTGGTCTCCTGCATGAAGTGGCCGAGTTCCGCCTGTACGCATTGTAGGTCTTTGTTATATAGTCTGTGAGCTCGATATTGACGATATTGACAAATATCGGAATTAAGACACATATGTCGCTTCACTTTTGTTAACAAAACAAAACGTTCATGAAGGATTTTTTTTCTATGATTGAATGTCAATTATAGTTGGTAAAATGTCTTAGCCACTGGTTACGGAAAACCCTGTTAAATTGGCGATTAACACGCCATAGTCGATGTAATTGCATTTTTTGTTACACTTTTGCGTGTTTAACGACGCAATTTGAATTAAATCTAAACAGTTCAGCGCGATAAACTACTATAGTTATAGTTGTAAGATAATGACATTATTATTGTGTAAGTTATAATCGTGGCTTAGTTCGATTACAGGACTAACATTTAATTGACAGTTAAGTTATTGTCCTCGGGTCTTAGAATCAGACAGAATCCAAGTGTGGGTCTCATACATGTGTATAGAAGAAAATAATAAAATATTCGAGACGCAGAGTTTCAACTACAAACACTTTTGTAACAATTTTTTGCCGTTCATATAAAAATTACAAAATAGTCGCTCCAAATTGTTAACACAAAAACCGATCGAATATCTACTTTATAATTTGCATCAAGGCCATGCTATCAATGCCATGCCATGATTACAAAGCCTCCTTGTTGTAAATGCGGCTTTATCGTTCCTTTCAAGTACTCTTACAATAGATACTAATTAAATTAGATTAAATTAATGAAATTTGACGTTATTAATAATTAAATTAAAATACCGTAACACATTCTATCTATTAATATAATTTAATTCATGGAAAATAATTAGTCTATATTAAATAAGCAAGATTAATGCAGCCTCTCCCTTGTCTCAAGTTGCTATGCGTAACAAGGTGCATGTGTCTATTGTATTCATATTGTATGTAATGTAATGTAATGACATGTGTTATGCAATAAATAAATTATGAATTAAATAACGATATTGGATGAATTTGAATATATACAGAAATTAATGGCCTAAAATCAATGAATAAATAAATGGTAAAAGTGAGAAAGGGTAAGTTGTGAGCGGGCCATTAACGGGTTGAAGCCAACTTCATTCATAAAAGAAAATAATTGAATATCACTTAAATACATTCTATATTTAATATGCTATTGCTGCTACATTACGTAGTACATATTTGTACTTATTTCTTTCTTTCTACTTCCTATTTTTACCGGCAACGCATCGGTGATATCTTTGGCATTATGATGACGATGTCCAACAGGGAGATAATTAATACCACTTACTGTGAAGTGGCTGGTCTGCTTGTTTGGTATTTACATAAAATATATCCGAAATCTATCTACAACATATTGATATAAACCTTTACGTAGGTAACTTACGTCTAATTGAAGTTAGCCCACGGTGTGATACCGTGCCTGTTTGGCGTGATAAAGTCCTCGCGTATTTCGTGTCCTTTTATGGAGTTGTACTGTTCACAATCGAACTATTGACCGGGCGACCATATGTTGGCTGCCAGGCTGGTGGCACACGCCTATAATGTGTACACATTTATTAATTTTATAAAATGTATTTATTACCAGAGGATAAATTAGGTTTCTGGGTACCTGCATTTTTTTCTATTCTCATAATTCTTGACTGATTTGAAGTCTTGCCTAACCTAGTAAAGTAACCTTGCCTTTACAATATGGCAAACATTTAGAATTTTAGAGTTAAGTTTGTAGTTGACTAAGTAAAAAAAGCAAAAGGTTTTATATATACATAGGTTTATTTTTACAGTTGGGCCTAGATTATGTTCCATGACGTCCCAGTGTGTTTGCTGTTTGAAACCTTTGAAATATGACATGCACTACAAATTGTGAATTATCTGGTTACTACTTACTATGCTAGAACTATTCGGATGAAGAATTTTAGTTCTATGTACCACTAGGTTCGAACTAAAAATCATATAATTATTTAGGTACTGATTATATTGATACACTCTAGCAACTCTTCAGTATATATTTAATCAATATAATAAAAGGTAATTCTAGACAATGTTTGAAGCACAGTAACGGTTGTGGTGCCATTATCGTCCCTTGCAATGACATATTCGTTTACGTTGATTTTGATTTGGATCCGACGTGGTACTGCTAGCTTGTCTAGTAGATCTGGCAGTGCAAACTGACTAGACCACTATTTACCAAGAACACCTACACTTTCTGACCACATCTTAATAAAAACAATTGAATGTGCAACGCCCAGTACGTTCCCATAAGGCGTGGTCAGTCATGAATCACGACACTACCATAAAATTATATAAGGTGCGACACAATAAGCAATCCGCTTACCGTTGCATAGATGTATCACCGACATCTCTGTTACTATGAAGTCATACAAATTCATTAGTATTCGTATCTCCGCTTCGACTGTGCTCGGACCTTAGCCTTTCAACATCTGTAATGCATCACTGTGCATTAGGGTAGTAATTCCACTATACATCGATTTATAAATTTCCTGCTGCTCATTTTCTTCAATGTCACTCAGTTTTGTAGCTTCCCACGAATTTGTCTCTCGCTATTTAATATTTCAATAAAGCTAAAAGCTTTTGACGACATGCCTTTAGGCTTCACTAGATCAAATTTTATTACTCTCGACCTCAAATTTCAGCCTTTGCTTGAAATATGTATTTGCAAACCGTTGAATTATTTCACTACACCTACAATTTTCAGTCACTATAGATATCATCTTAAGATGAGCTCATAAACCGATTTTAATTTAAAATATTCTATTTTCAGTCCACATGTATCATCAGAAATTACAAATCCGTCTACATCAGGCCTTCAGACAACCGACCCGCAAAACAAAGACAGCATGAGAAAAAATGACGACGACACGAACGGGAAAGAGAAAGAAAATGAGGGGTGTGTGTCCGATTGGGTGTCGGGAGGGCCCATCGGGTCCAAAGCGGCCGTACTCGTTTTCAGATCTTGTGTCCTCGCATCTAGAACACCGTCGATGGAATCTACCACGAAAACAGTTGGCAACAATACAGGCACGACAATATTACTCAACAAAGCAAAGAATATGGCCAAAAGATTGGTGGCAGAACCTCACTCCTTCAGCGTTAGACCAAAAAACATAATGCATGATGTCATGGAAACATTTGGTAATAGCAATAAATTAACGGGCCAAGCGTATGTAGTTAGACATGTAAGTGAAGCCGAAGTGCCTGAAACTGTATCGATAGAGGAGCAAGGACACGAAGCCGTGGAACACAAGAGGGACATAGAAGATGTGCTCAACGATCTAAGCAAGATAACCTTGAAGAAGCATTTGAACATCGAGAACACAACTGCCAATATCAAACCGCCTGAGGAGCCACCTCCGCCTAAAGGTAGACATTTTGAAGCATTGTCGAGAAGTAAGTTCATATCACTTTATTGTATTTAAACTCCTAGCCTATATTCATTGCAGAGACCAAAGAAGAGAAGAAGGGAAAGAAAGTGAAAGGGAAGAACAAGCGCAAGACTGCGAACCAAAGATCTTTATCGCCTGCGCTTGATAGTGATGATTCGGAACATCTTCTAGTCAAAGAAGTAGACAGTATTAAGGTATGCGTTGTCAGTATTTGTTACCTATAGTGGAAAATTATGAATTTCTGAGTGTTGTTTTGTTTGCTAGTTGGGATCTGTTTACATACAGACGTTGTAGTTAAAATTATTAAGCATATCTTGAAAGCCTTTCTGGCAATGTTCTCAACTAAGGGAAGTCTTTAGGGCCTTGCTTTGATAAAACTCCCATTGAAATGCCGTCATTCCAGGTATTAGATAGCAACCAAATGCCAGCGCGCACGCTCCGGATAACGTACAAGCTGGTGAACACGGAGACGAAGCTGCTGCACCGGCTGCTGCAGGCGCACGGGCTGCAGGAGGCCGGCGCCGAGTCCAAGGACTTCAACCTGCTGTGGGCCGGCCTGCACCCCAAGCCGGACGTGCTGCGGTCGCTGTCGCCGTATCAGAGGGTTAACCATTTTCCCAGGTGAGGGTTTAGTGAAGTGTAGGTGTGTTTCAGGTTGATCGCCATACCAGAGGGTCAACGATTTCCCCCGATTGGTGGTTGTTGAATGCTGATGTGAGGTTGTGATCTAAACTAAAGGTGCTAGTGACTGAGAGAATTAAAAGGCATGGTACAGATTTATTATAGGAAGGAGGTCTCGTGTTATGAGTGTTACTTAACTTGTAAGGTTACAAGAGAAGAGCAGTACCAAAGAAAAGATAGACAGATTGATTGATATGGTTAAAGATTGACTGTTGACGTAGGTTAAAAAAACATCTTGAAAAGAGGTAACGGTAAAAAAGTGCAGAATAAGCACCATGTGCAGTAGAGTCATTATCAGTCATTAATTTGTGAGGTGTTCTAATAAAAAAATAGTGTAAGTATTCTTGTATAGTCCACCCAAGATCACTTTTTTTTCAACATAACAAACACTCAGGTCATACGAGCTGACGCGCAAGGACAAACTCTTCAAGAACATAGAGAAGATGCAGTACTTCCGCGGCGTGAAGCACTTCGACTTCATCCCCACGACGTTCCTGATGCCGGGGGAGTACAAGGAGCTGTGCACCACGCACTACCGCACCAAGGGGCCCTGGATCGTGAAGCCGGCTGCTTCTAGTCGCGGGCGGGGGATCTATATCGTTAATACGGTTAGTATTAACGTCATCCGTAACGTAGATAGAAGAAGTGTGAATAGTGGTAGAGGTTTTTACCAATGAACTAATATACTAACGTGTTTTTACCTTTTGACCCGCTGGCAACTTGTTTTTTAGATGTTTCGGTCGGAGTGTCAGAGCCAGAAATAATGAAAGTGAGGAATCCGCTTTCTTTTTAGCCACTTACAATCAGGTGGTTCGTCTGATACCTACAAAAAAATGTCAATAATGTCAATGTACATTATGAAATTGCTTTGGTATTGGTGCACTTTAAACTTTAACTATCTGTTATTTTGTCTACCAATACATATTATTTTGTTCACAAATTCTGTGTGACACAATATAATTAATATCACACACACACACATTGAAAAACAGCGGACCTCGCTGAATGTGACCTTTTTCCGTTCCATCTGCGTGGCACTGCATTTAATTTTTAATCTTTACATTAGTCTTAAGCATATTGTTATCTGTTGCAGTGCCCTGTGAGGGAAATAAATGTTTTTCTTTCTTTCTTTCTTTCTTTTCAACTCACATTAGAAGCTAATTGGTGAACACACCCATATTTTTTATAAAATTAATGCGTTTTACCATCCAAGCCAAGATACTGGCAGTTACCATCAGCTATTATACCAGTAAAAATGACCTTGTACCGCATTCCCCAGCCTGAACAAATCCCAAAAGGCGAGAACGTAGTAGTGGCCAAGTACATCGACAAGCCCTTGCTAATCGGCGGGCACAAGTGTGACCTGCGGCTATACGTGTGCGTGACGTCCATCGACCCCCTGCTGGTGTATCTGTACGAAGAGGGGCTGGTGCGCTTCGCCACGGTCAAGTACGACAAGACCAACAAGAACCTGTGGAACCCCTGCATGCATCTGTGCAACTACAGTATCAACAAGTATCACACGGATTATATCAAGTGAGTTGTATGCGTATGTTACTAGCTTTATTTCGCTTAGATTCGTTTTCTGCATAAAAGTTTCTTTATGTTTTTAAGAAAATTGTTTGGAATTTCTTCCATTGAAAATCTTGTGGACGACACGGGGGAAATGGGTAACATTAAACACTACTTGTTGTCAAAACAATAGAACTGTACTAATGACCTTCCGACTCATTCATATTGCACTGCAAATGAACATAATTGGATCACAAAGTGCTTTCACATCTGATAGGATTATATGCGGTCCCTAGACGATTATTTACCTACCTAGTTCACTTGCTAGGTTAGACCTAGGAGGGCATCCATAAATCACTTCACACTAATTTCATTACTTTTTAATCCCTACCCCATCCTTGTCACAGCTGGTCACATTTGTGAGACCTCCCCCCGTAGAAATTACCCCCCCCCCCTAGAAATTATTAAATTAAAATAGCAGTTCCGAAATAAGTTGAATTTCCATTAATAGTTTTTTTAATATTTACCTATACTTATTACTTACCAATATTCGATTTTGAACGTCATGAAATTTAGGACCTCTCCCACCCCTTGTCACCCCTGTTGTGTCACACTACATCGAACCCTAACGTGTGACGTAATTTGTGGATTGTCCCTAGTAGTAGGGTAGGGCTAGGTCTTTCAAATTATTTTGAGCGTCATAGAGCAATCAGCTCCATATGTATAATACAATAACCTCACCGCACGACAGATGCGACGACCCGAACGCCGGCAACATAGGCCACAAGTGGACGCTGTCCGCGCTGCTGCGGCACCTCCGCAAGCAGGGCCGCAACACGTCCGCGTTGATGGCCGCCATCGAGGACCTGGTCGTCAAGTCCATCCTGTCCTCCGCGCAGACCATCACCGCCGCCGCCAGGGTCTTCGTGCCCAACCTGTTTAACTGCTTCGGTGAGATTTATTTATACACATACACATAATTTAACAGGACTAACCCAAAGCATTACGTGCAGAATTTAAAACTAAGTCAAATAGGTACATACATACATGGTTGATAGAACTACATGGTCTACATACTACACATTAAAACTAAGATACACTGAACAGAGCAATATAAACTTATTTAAAGATTTACAAAATATGTCGGCTTCTGGAGTCTGAGTTTAGGTCTGGTGGGCTGGTATGAGAGGGAGCCTACTCCGTATTTAGTCGTTGCCTTAGGATGTATTTATTATGTAATTAGTCGACAAACGAGCTGATTTATCACCTGACGATAAGTTTCCAACGTCCCCCATGGACATCAAAGGCATCACTAATGCGTTGCTGATCAAGAGAAGAGAGAAAGAATGAATTAGATCTCAAGCCCCAACATGGTAAAATGACAACAAATACCAGTTATAAAAGTATTCGATATTTATGAAGAAAGCATGTTCCAGTATCTATCAACTACGTTGTATACTATTTTTCAATCAAACCACTTGTCGATTCAACAGTATACAAATTATAGAAACTGCTTCGATTCTTTCACTTAGAGTATATATTTCTGCCAAGGTTCAAACAACGCATGCTCTTATTATTAAGACAATAGATAAGCTATTAATGTTAAGTATATTGTCAAATCCAGAATTGTTCGGGTACGACATACTAATAGACGACATGCTGAAGCCGTGGCTGCTGGAGATCAACTTATCACCGAGGTACGTCAATGATAGATATTATATTTGTTCTTTTTTGTATTATAGTTGTACTCTAATAAACTAAGCTGGGAATTGTAACTTAATTATTTGAAATTTGGTCCTTCGAGTCGGAGATTTTACTATAGATTTTTCAAACGTTTTAATGGAATTGAAACAGAATACGTTCCAACGAAAGTACATTTTTTTTTAAATAATTGTCACACCAGTAATTGAAATGTATACCGTATTGCACACAACATCACAATGTTTCGTGTCCGCAGCCTGGCGTGCGAGAGTCCGCTGGACGCGCGCGTAAAGTCGGCGCTGCTGGCGGACACGCTGACGCTGGTGGGGCTGCCGGCCGTGCCCGCCGCGCGGCACGACGCCTCGCCGCAGACCACCTCGCTGCGGATGAGGATCGGAGCCGTGAGTGACCGCTACCGACCACTACTGACCACTACCGACCACTGACGGGCTTTGTGACGCTACTACGGCTGCGTTAACGTTGGCAGATGTGGCCAGCATAATAAATCCGATGATCATTGATGTTTTGAAGAATTTGCAACCTGAGTTATCAGTTATCGTATAAAGCCCAATGCAAATGTAACAGGTTTTTTTCCCGTACGGGACGGGACGTGAAGTTTTGGAAACATCGTTTCATAGAAAATGTATACGATAGTGCATACGCAGCGGAATCCCGTGCGGGACGGGAACGAGGCACACACGTATGTTTATGCCACGTCCCCGTCCCGTACGGGGAAAAACCCGTTACGTATGCATTGCGCTTAACTTGTAATGACTAAATGGCCACATGGCTTGTGCTGAGTATTGGCCACACCTGGGTAATGTCAATCGTAACGCGTGTAGCAGACGCAGCTGTAGCAGGGGCGTTATAATCCAACACTATACTTTATACTAACGCGCATATTGTCATTGTCAGTGTCGACGCGTCCACTCGGCGGAGAACGTGTACGTGCGTGGCAAGAATCCGAGCAATGGGCAGGCGCAGGGACAGACGCAGGGGCAAGGGCAGGGGCAGGGTGCGCCGCTGTCCAACCTGCTGACGGGCGAGGAGCTGCGGCTGGTGCGGGCGGTGCGCGCGCAGTACGCACGCCGCGGCGGCTTCGTGCGCATCTTCCCCAGTCAGAACTCGTGGCAGAAGTACTCGCAGTATCTAGGTACGGTGTGGCTTGTGAGCAAGGTTGGGTGTGAAGATACCATGTAATGCTTTAAAAAATATAACGTTGTGGCTTATGTTTTTGAAGTCAAAACTTCTTTAGTACGGGGGTGACTTGAAATTTTATGAAACGAAACTGTCCAGTGGAGACTAGAAATGAGTGGAGACTGTCTTGAATTGAGTGGAGTGGAGTGGAGTGGAATAGTAAAACCTACAATTATCATCTTCCCCAAATTTTACATTCGTCTCATTATCTTGAAAACAAAAATTTTGAAGGTTTCACTTCTAACACGTGTGAATTGCACACATTTTTTTTATTTGAATAGCTGACCAATGAGCAGTAGTCGCTTAATGGTATGTGGTCATCGTCGCTCATGGACATTGAGTAGCATCTAAGGCATCATCGATAGGCTGCCAGCAAAGAAATGATATAAATATAAACCTAAACCTTTTACAATTTTTTTTGTTCCTTTGTAAGCTTTTGGCATGTGAGATTTCGCCGTCTAAACATGCATACTTCTCGATCGTATAGCAAGTTAAATTATTTACATAAAACTTGGTCCTTCGAGCCGGCCCTATCTAACGCACGTTCTGCCGTAGACCCGGTGACGGGCGTGCCGGTGTGCTCGACGTCCCTCAATAACAGCGCGCCGTACGCGGCGCTGCAGCACAACTACAACCTGCTGGTGCACGCGCACGTGCTGCCGCGGTTTAGCCACGCGGCCGCCGCCACCGCCAGCCTCACGGACGCGCCCGACAGGTGGGTAGGAAATATACCTTTACAGTCTACTTTGTATCGTTATTTTTAAGGAAAAACCGACAAACGAGAACGACGATCTACCTGATGGTAAGTGGCTACCGTAACAACTTAGATCACAATTCAATATAAACGAAAAAAAAAACCAACTATGGTCCTTCGAGCTGCACAACTATGGTCCTTCGAGTTTCGAGACCACATTGTTTTTATTTTCTTTTCTTTGTTCACACTTGGTTTTATAAAACCATCCTTAAAAGCCACATCTTGCAGATTGAAGCGGTACGAGGCGGTGTGCATCGCGGGCGCGGCGCCGGCCGTGCAGCTGACGCCGGCGGAGCCCCCGGCCGCCGCCCCGCGGGACGCGCGCCGCGCCAAGGACCTCGTCAAACAGCAGCTGAGCGAGGGACTGAGGCTCACGTCAGTACTCTGCTTGTATTGTTTTTATGGGAATAGCCGGCAAACGAGCTGACGATCCACGTGATGGTAAGTGGCTAGCGTCGCCCGTGGACATCAGCCACATAAAAAAAAGAAAGAAAGTTATATTTATACTGTGCGGATTTTATCGTTTTGACTTTCATGCCTCCCGCAACACGGGTGGAAACCTGCTGCGGGGTATGAGTGTGTAAGCGTTTATTTATTTATTACTGAAGAGTCAAGCAATACACGAGTCGTGCTACCAACATACTTATGTAAAACGCAGTGTAGCGACCGCATAAAGCGTAACAACACTAACAACAAAGTGTCTCTCCAGCGCGGGCGAGGGCCGGCGCGCGTTCGGGCTGTACCTGACGCACGTGCTGAAGCGCATCTCGTCGCCGGCCAACGAGCTGGGCGCGCAGCACGCCGCGCTCGTGCTCAAGTTCCTGCGCCGCGCCGCCTCCTCGCTCAGGATGCCGTACAATGTAAAGGTGACCTTGCACCGCACCGCATTGCATTGCACCGCATTACACGCACTGTGCGTACACTGTAACGCCTCAAACGCTGAACGAACGCACGTACGTTCGATGCATTTTATGGTTGCCCGCAGTGGCGTAGCGTGGTTCCCGCCGCCTGGGGCCGACCGAAAATTTGTCGCCCCCCAATAATCTTTGCCGCGCCCATATTATTTAATTTTTTTATTAATTAAAAATGCACTATTCTTGTTTTTTTTTCATAACACAAATTACATTAAAATTTAAAAAAATAATTAATTTTATATGTATGTATATTTTTTTTATTTAAAAATCGAGTAGTTTGCCGCCCTCTATTCATATGCCGCCCGGGACCATGTGCATAATAAGCGACGAAAGCGACGTGACTCGTCATTTTGGTCGCTCAACCAACACAACGGAAAAACTTACATTCTATCAATATTACTGTACGTCGACGTTCTTATGTTTAGGATTTAGCAACAAGATTATAGTATTCTCACTGCACTCGTTGACATATTGCGCGCTCGCTCGCACTTATATACGTCTTAGGTGAGCGAGTGAACACGCAATATGTAAACGAGTGCAGTGATACAGCGATACTGCGAATACTATTATTAGAGATTGCTACACGCATTCGCCGATGAGAACAGCCCTTGCGTCTCCGCGCAACCTATGCATCAGACATTTAATTTTGTCTGCATCCCCAATGCATACACGCACATAATTGAAACTCAAGTTCACACACACTTGATTTACCATGTGAACATAATATAAACAAGAATGACGTCATACCGTGACAGCAGGGCCCCCCCGCCAAGATGTGCGACAAGGACCGGTGCGCGGTGATCGCCAAGCAGCTGAACGACTTCCTGTACATGTACTACCGCGAGACGGACCTGTGCAGCGACGGCGAGGACCGCACCGGCTGCGTGTCCAACATACACTTCGCGCAGTTCCTGTACGCCGCCAGGTGACTTTTATCACTGATAACAATAGATCCATCCATCCATCAGCCTTTTGAGGTCCACTGCTGGACATAGGCCTCCCCTAATCTACGCCATTCAGACCGGTCCTGAGCCTTCTGAATCCAGCGGATACCCGCTGTCTTCTTCAGGTCGTCGGTCCACAATAGATACACGTTACTATACTTACTATAGTCTCTGGATAAGTGATTATAGATAGAATGTTGAGAAGGAGAGAATGTTTGACTGTAGCCTAGTTGGTAGCGAAACTGCCTGCGAAGCGAGGGATCCCGGGTTCGATCCCTGACCGGGGCAGATATTTATGTGATTGAAAATATTTGTACTCGGGTCATGGGTGTGATTGTGATGTGTTATATGTGTCGTCCTCGCCACCCGCGACACAGGTGAAAACCTACTGCGGGGAGGGGAGGGGGGTTTATGAGTGTGAAAACGTATATTTATTATCTATACTAATATTATAAAGAGGAAAGACTTGATTGTTTGTTTGTATTGAATAGGCTCCGAAACTACTGAACCGATTTGAAAAATTCTTTCACTGCCGGGAAGCTACACTATCCCCGGTGAACATAGGCTATATTATGTTTTCAAAAAAATTAGGGATCCTTAATAAAACTCCAATAATGTAACCCAAGCTGTAAAAAAATAAGAAAACCGAAGCAAAGCGAGGGCGGTTACTCGTTATTTATATTATAAAACTATGTACTGTAGAAACCCGATTCAATCTGACTGACAGACATTATAACCATTAACCACGGAGGTAAGTTAGTACATTATAACCACGGAGGTAAGTTAGTACATTATAACCACGGAGGTATTAAGTTAGTACATTATAACCACGGAAGTAAGTTAGTACATTATAACCACGGAGGTAAGTTAGGTACTATTCACTTGTAAGTAAAGACTTTGTGCAGGTAAACTTTCTCATTTAGTTCTCTCACTAGGCCGATTACATATATAGCGACATCTATTATTATTTGTAAGAATAATATTTTATGTTCTGTATGTGTGGTCCAGCGAGGCGGACCTAGAGGACGTGCTGCTGCTGGTGCTGCGCACGGAGCACCAGGTGGCGACGTTCCTGGGCGATTCGCGCAGCGCGCTGGTGGTGGACCTGCCGCCCGGCAAGCTGCCGCCCGCGGGGGACGCGCCGCGACACACGCTGCTGCGGCACCTCGCCGCGCTCGCGCCCGCCAACTGCCGCCGGTACAGGTGGGTGCACACACTGTCCACCACACTGGTGACACTGTGACACGACTGACTGACTGGTCTAAAATTTATTACCATTTAAAATACTGCGCGCCGCGTCACCTCTCGGGTGTGTATTGACGTCTAGTGACGTAGTAGAACGTGATCGATTTATAACTTTGTCTATCTTCCAGTGAAAGTCCCATTAAAATCGGTTCAGCCGTTCCAGTGATTAACCTGGTCAAACAGAAAGACAGACAAAACTTTTGCAAATGTTTGTGTTTTAGTATCGTATAAATAACGATAAGCACTTGAGAAAACAGTTATTTTAAATTCACAGACAGGCATTCCAATTTTATTTATGTGAATAGATTCTCAAATGTTAGACATTCAACAAACGAATTAAACTAAGACACCGCTCACTCACTCACCAGGCCAGTGCTGCCGGGCGAGGCGGGCGGGCGGCCGGAGCCCGAGGAGCAGACCGGCTCGCTGGACTCGGAGCCTCCGCCCTTCGCCAGCTCCGAGCTGCTGCTTAAAGACTCGCTCAAGGAGGAGAAGCCGCTCAACGTCGCGCTCAAGTATGCGCGCTCCTAGCGACATCTGTTGACTGTGACAACACTGTCAACAGAAGTAACAAGTACCCTCGGACTGTAATGGTTAACGTAAGGTGATACTTAACGTCGCGTTTAAGTACGCACGCTCCTAGCGACATCTGGAGGCTGTGACATCACAACAATATAACCACAAGTACCCTCCGAGTGTCATCTGTCACAACACACCTAACAAGTACCCTCCGAGTGTGATGGTTACTGTAAGGTACGCCCGCTCCTAGCGACATCTAGAGGCTGTGACAACGTAACATAAACTTATGTACCCTCATCGTAAGGTAATGCCTGGTTAACGTAGATGTATACGTTAACGTTAATGAGCCTTAGCGCGTTAGACCGCAGATGTGAATATAATTAAAAGTCAACAGATGTAGCTTTCTGGTGTTTAGAATGTAACAAGAACAGATCCGATGATACTCATCATTATGAAATAACAACATAACATATTTCATGAAAGGTAAAACTTACATCACTACCCGCTGGGCTCCGTGTGTTACCCACGACGTATATTGAACGATGGACGCTTTAAAACTTCTGCCACTTGGTTCTTCAAGGCCACATGCGTATTAATAAATGTTACACGCTTTATAACGTCATGCATGCTTCTTGAATTCTTGTATCGAGACTTAAATTATGGATTACGCAGGGATTAGGACCGATTTACAAATATCCTAACGTTATTAATACGTGCAGGATCATCTATGATAATGATATGGTCCTTAAAGGGCTGTAACCGGCAGGAAACAACAACCGCAGTGTACTCGCGAGGCGGACTGTGACGTCATATGTCGTCATAATAATAAATAAAATAAACACTTACACACTATATCAAAGGGTTAAGCGAATATAATAAAACTAAATCTTCGTAAAATGTTCGTATACGTACTTCAGACGGTACGATACCAGGAATAGGGGAAGATGAATCACTGCTGGGCTGATGAAGAGATAAATCCTCGTATCATATGCACGCTAAATCTAAGTAATGAAGCCTAAAAGAATTCCTTAAATCTTATCACGTTTAACTTTTAAATGCATTAAATCAATACTAACAATGTTCTTGGATGTTCATCTTGGATCATGGGCTAAACCTGTTCTGCAAATTAATATACTCATGCCCAGCTTTGAAACATTTAATTAAAATTAATAAATACCAGAAAAATAATTTTGGGCTCCTTCTACAGATTAAAAAAAAATTAAGACGTAGTACATTTAAGACGGAGTGGAATTAAGAAAGATTCAAGATAAACGCCAAATGCGATCGTGACCTTAAATAAATAGTAAGTAAATTATTAATTAAACTAACTTCTAAAATGTGGCCAAGATGACGTGCGTTGGACTAAAACTGGGGTGTTTATAATTCATACGAGGGGCCATTGAAATGCCCCAATAGGAATATAGTTACACGTTAAATAGATAAAAAATATCTACTTTGAAAGTAATTTTTTTTTGATCAACTAAATTGGTATAGGTGAATGAACCTCTCAGGAGATTGTAACTTTTTTTCGAAGTTTTTTTTTTAACAGAGGCGAATGACAAGTAATTGTTGTTCGTTGAACTTACGTCGCGGCGTCGCCTTAAATTGATCGCGTATTCATGTTGTTTGCTAACACTTCACTTAACAATAAGAAGCAAGCACTCACTTCTAATGCTTCAAAAACAGTGATTATAAAGTATTTTAAATATTATGTAGAAATGAAATAAAAAGCTATACGGATCCAGATTAAAGTGGGGTACAATAAAATACTCTTCCATTTGTAAATTATAGAGCACAGAGTAATGAGTCAATTTAAAGTAAAATATTTTTTCACCGCATTGCTACACTACGAAAAATAAAATTTTAAATATGTAGTAATAATAAGTTAAGTAGTAAAGTAATTCTATTCTTGCATCGGAATCTTTTAAATCGAATTTAGTCCTTTTCAATAGATTGCACGTTTTAGATAAAAAAATTAACAATTTGTAATTAGTCACTGCTTTGACAGAGAATCAACTATTTTACTAACTAATCTAAATAAATTATAATAAGTAATTCGTTACCAATTAGTCGTAAGCACGGTTCCTAAATCCAAAAATACACGGCTTTTGTGCATCAAGAATCTCAGTATATGCTACTAAATACTAATATATTTTATAATGTAGGTTTTATTAGATTACAACACAATTTAAACTAATTTTCCGACATTAGTCTATCACTAAACTTTTTAAAGCAAAGCTTAGGTATAGCTTATGGTTAGACAAGTGGCGATGAGCTACCACTACACAACACGTATAAAATGTGTTCATATTTTGCACCAAAGAAAACATGGTTAATGATGTAAAGAGTACCTGGCACGTAGCGCGTAGGATATTCAGTGGTATAACAATAAGGTGCTATTAAAATCGAATACAGAGTAGATTTAGAGGCGTGAAGAGTTAATCAAGTCACATAACTTGTGTCCTTTTCTAAGTCACATAACTAGTGAACTCTTCTAAGTCACATATCCTGCTTATAAGACTCTTCAGTCACATATTTTGCGTACTATTGTAGACTCTTAAGTCTCTAGACTTGTGGACACATCTAAGTCACTTAATTTCCTAACATTACTACAACTAGATTTTGCAATCATACAAGAGAGTAATGTGACTTGCTTCTCTCCCTCGCTGCAGTAGGCAGTAGGCAGCTAGGTGGCTAGACCAGTCGTAGGCGACTTATATACAATACTCGCCACTTTCAATCTCTACGCAATATAAATTCCAGAGCTACAAGTTTCTAACTCGTTTACACTTGGCTTCTATAAATCCTGCTTCTATCAATTCTGTATCATATTATTGTTACTTATTTTATTTGTATTCTATGTCCTTACGATGATTTTGCAAAGCAATAAAGATTTAGGATAAAATAAGGTACTGTGTGATTTATGTTAAAAGATCTTTGATGTTTTTTTTTTATTAAGCTGGCACAGTTTTGTTTATTAATTTGATTATAGTTTAATTAAATGTGTGATTTAATTGTTAGCATTCATTTATTAAAAAAATGAAGTATTGTTACCTACATTAAAAACTTCTTATATTATTGGTGTACGATAAGGTAAGAAACATTTGACTTGAAACAGTAAATAATATGTAAATGAGCGGCATTCAGGGGGGCAATTCTCATTTCGTAGAGATATATGTCTAACAGAGATATCTCGAAAAAACATGGCCGACCTCGAATGAAACGAGGCCAATCGGCCATGTTTTTTCGAGATATCTCTGTTAGACATGTATCTCTACGAAATGAGAATTGGGCTCCAGGCTGAATGACCCATATCTGCACTTGGTATATTTACGGTGTAGTTTAAATTATTGAAATAAATTCCTAATAGACGAAATAAGCAATATGATGCGAGTGAATCTGGACGCTGCCATAACAAGGGAAAAGTTGTGTTCCTAATAAATAAAATTGTAAGTTGAGTTATTAGATCAATGAATAATTTCGTATGGTATCTTTCGGAAGTGAAAAGGAATGGAGGGAATTTACCACATGAGGTCCCCCTGGTCAGTCTCCGCTGGAGGATCAGATTCTATCAGCTGAAGAAGGGCCCAGGTTCTGTTCTCGAGCCAAAGAATGTGGCAATTGGTCTTTGACCTTGAATGAAGATAAGGCAGCTGCAATGTATAAAGTATAATGAATGAAGTTGACGGTGAAAAGGTATTTGGGGGTTTATTTCTGGCTAAACCGATGGCGTAGGTAGGAATTATTGTTCGTGTAATAATGTTTTATTGTTACGGCTGTCGATCAGCAGTTATTGCTCTGAATGACGCGACTATCTCGCAAATAGTGTTTGTTCTTCCACCAAGCGATGTACGACTCTAGCTGAATACTGTTAATAGATATTTTTTACGTGGCTTTGACCGAAATTGTATGTAGGTAATTTTGGTCCGCGAATGACGACTTGTTCGCTAGGACATATCGACAAATTGTGATAGGCAGCTAAAACTTAGCCTGTACCTTAGGAGAATTGGTTAGAATATTGACGGGTTATCTTAAATTAATATATTTTAAGAGCGGCGTATTTTATCTATGCTTTATGCGTATTAGGACCATTGTATAATATTTTATTTTTTAAAGTAACTATGTATCCAAATCTTAAACAACGCTAGCGATTATTATTTATTCCTGCTTACAATATTATTATGATCATATTATTTGATATTATAATGTTATATGATTGTGATTTTTGTGTATTGCGATGCAAATAATGTAATAAGTATTCAGATTTTAATTTCAATGCCCTATATTTCTAAAACGCTAAATTAATAATATTACCTAATATAAATTGTTATAGACTAAGTAATGAAGGATCTGTAGTGATGCTAGTCTGTTTAATTCATGTTAAACATCAAAGTATTAAGGTGAAAGATCTGGTTGTGTCAAATTTTATTTTTGTTTTCCGTTAAATTACTTTTATAGTTAAGTGTAGACAGACTATTTTACGGGCGTTACAGATACGCCGATACTAACTCTAGTACTTATTTAATTCCTATTGTTGATTAATGCCCGGTTCTGATGAAGGTCCCAGTGATGAAAAATCTAATTCATAATAATAACACAGTTACACATCAAAATTGCTGTGAATATGTAGTATGTACTCATACGATACACACACCATTACATAATTTATTAACAGCAGACCGTAGTGTTTAAGACCTTGTCCAGAAGGGACGAATTCGCCGGGATTCTCTCGTGCGTATCACGCGCGACCGTTGCGTCCAGAAGGAGCGTACCAACGCACGAAAATGTAGGCGCTCCATTTCCCTCGATACGTGCACCTCACTCTGGTTGTTCGACTTGTTCGCGCGTTAACTGGACGCAACAAGGCGTTTCAAATATTTCGACTCCCGCGAATTACGCGCGAGTCGAGAGTCTGGCGAAGTGCACGCGATTTACGCGCGTATTTTGAATTCGCGCGATGCTTGTGGACGCAATGTACTGGCGCCTAGTATCTCGCTAACTCGCGAATGAATTCGCGCGAAACGTTTCGCGGCGAATTCGCCCCTTCTGGACAAGGTCTAAGTACTCTGTGGTATTCCGACAAACGTTTTGCAGGGCAATGTCGGACGATAAGAGTATTTACTGCCTAAGAGTTAAGACCCTCCAATTAGGATTTTTTTGAATAAGAGTACCTTGTAATCCGACAAATTACAAATCAAATAATCTATTTGAACTTTTATGAATTGAATTTTTATGTACAATCAGCAGTGATGGGCATATCAGACTACTTGGGCGCCGGGTTACCGCGGGTCCACTGTATTTCCGTCAGGCAGGTGACGTTACTGGGATCTTGTTAGGTACCTAATTGATATTTATTTTATATTCCCTGCATCCGTCCAGGGCTGATCTTCAATAGATCCATCGCTTTACGAGTTTCATTTGAAAGCCTGTTTATCCTTTGTTCTGTGGTACATGTGGATGCAGAATGCTGATTTTTGAGTTGGAATTTTATTTTACTTCAAAAATTCTTAGTTAACAAGATTTTCAATGTAGGTAATTCATCAAAATTTTACTTTTGTACTTGTTCCTATTTAATTTTTATTTGTTATTGTTACTTCTGAACAAGTCAAGTACAGACCATACCAACAATATAGTTCAGTATGTATGTATGTATGTACATCTACCATCACCTAAATATTGTTGGTGGTTTTTTTTAAACACACTTTGATTGATATAAGAACTGTCTTGTTTTGGTATAGTCTGTACGCTATTTTAAAGCTGATAAATCGACCATTATTATATTTTTTGTACTTAATTTTTTTTATGAACTAGGCAATCAATGGAGGCATTTATATTTCGTTTATTTACTGTTTTATTTAAATAATAATTAAATTGTATACCACCTTTGTTTTATGAACCTATGTATACTGAAATGTAACTTTTTGTTTGAAGCAAATTGTGGTTAACAATAAAGAGGGAGTGAATGTATGAATTGAATATTGTAAATTAATGCTAAGTAAATAAAGTGGGCTGGTTTTGCCTTATGAATATAGTAGTGCCATAAGCAATACAAAGCGGTGTTCTTAGCTTAGTGGGCGCCGCGCCCGGGCGCCCGCGGGGCTTAGCTTCAGTACAAAGTGTGATAAATTGTGAACTACCATCGGCGAATCTATCGTTCTGTGAAAATAATTATATTTTGAATACGCTAATAAAATGAATGAACGAATTGCTGTGTTATTATTTCACTACTTCAATATATTATGGTATGTAACATTGCCTCTGCTTCTGCAATATTTTATTAGCACTTTGTGATAATGTATTGACAGTTGATTCACACAAGTCACAACTAAATGAAACAAAATATACTTAAAAAAACCATTTATTTCTCCCTGCACAATGAGCCCGACATGGCACAACAACACATGATCCCTGTGTGCTGGTACACTGTTCTTCCGGTGACAGTCTGGCCTCACGCTTCATCCTGGGGCCCAACTCCTGTTAAACATGAAAAATATATTAATTCTAACATAAAAGAATATTGCATACGTCTAAAGCTGCGTATCCACTTGAGCAGCCTCGAGACGAGCTGCCTCATCGTGAGCGTGCTACGGGCTGCAGAAAGTTCATGCGTCTCCACTAACGCCATATAAAGGAACATCGAGGCAACAAGCCACAACCCGAGCTACAGTTCTCTCAGTTTCGTACAACCGTCTCCACTACGAACGTTTACCGACATGGTTCGGCTCGTTGCGCGGCCGCATCGCTTTGTTCAAGTCGCGGCACGGTCTCCACATGCTATGCTGCTGCGGCTGCTTCAAATGGATACGCGGCTTAAGGGTGCTAAAGTTGCTAGGTCCATTTTTACACAATATCCATTTTTACACAATATTAATTCAACAGAATAGCCAAATGTAAATTCGTAGAACGAAATATTCTTTCTAATTATAGTGATTATAGCCCTAAGTTTAACGAGCCTTCCTACTAATACTAGAATTACTCTAAAATGGAGTTAGCATTTCAGCACATGGGGCATTTGATTTTACTGGATTGCTGATCTTGACTATGACTAATCAACGAATTGTGATCTTCTTTGAAATTTTTATATTCATTACTCCGTGCGCACACTAGGATTATCTTATTAAGCTTATTTACGCAGTTTAATTCAATTCTGAAACAGATCGTACAAGCATTGCGCACGCGTCTCGGAAGCGACAAAAAACGAATCGATCATCGATTAAACATTATGCAAGCAGAACTTGTTTGATCACTTCGGGAGGATTAATCTTTACTCGCAAATGACATGTTGAACGGAGCCGTCCAGGGGCGAGGTGGCCGCCGCACGCAAACGGTAGGTGTCGCCAACTTTACTTACGATTGTCGGGTCTTCTGTCGCAGCCGCCTAACGTTAACGCCGTTCGGTCGCAACGCTCAGAGCATCGATATGTGGCCGCTAGCTGCCGCGCGCCGCTACTAACGTCTGAAATGTACTCGCACGTGCTACCGTGTGGCATGTTACATGTGACAGGTGTCCCGTGCCCGCTCGCCTAGCCCAGCCGAGAGGCGAACGGTCGGTGTCGGCAGCTACTGCCCGGTAACGTGGCGCGCGCTCGAGCACTCGTTCGCCTACGAGATCGGGTGGCCTCGGTATTGCAACGGATCGCACGGCCGGACTCCACTTCCGACCGGTAATGTAATGTAACAATGAAGTACCGCACCCCGGGACAAGCGGAAGGAAACGGGATTGCGCTAGGATGTACTAAATTCATGCAGAAACTCAGACAATTGGGAAGGTTCCATCGATTCAAACCATTTTTCTAAAGAAAAAAAATTTAATCCAAAATAAAACGTACAGCTCGCATATCTCATTACTTTAAAACTTATCGATCAATCGAACTAACAATTATATAAATCTAGATGTGGGGCGTACGCTCCGGCACGGCGAGCGAACCGAACGGCCGGCGTCGACCTCAATCATTACATTAATTATAAAGCGATCACTTAATTATGTTGCTCTCGAGTTCTGGAAGTACAGGGTACAGGCACGGTGGCACGCTCGCGACCTATCGGCGCCTACACGCTAGCGGGCGCTCCGTACTCAGTAGCGCAGCGCGCCCGCGCCGCCCTCTCTACCGCCGCGCGCCGCGCCGCCGCCGCTACACACACAACACGCTCAGTCGGGCGCCACTCGCGCCGCCCCGCCGCCCGCGCCCCGCTCCGCCCGCACACGTCCCGCCAAACTTCATGACCGCTCCACGCAACTACCCGCTACGCAATTTGGGCCATCGCTGGAGTGTGCATGAACGCACAAGGAAGTAGGATTTTCAATTTTTAGCGCATTTCAGAGGGGCAGAAAGATTGGCGAGCACCATCCGTGACGGTGTCGAGAGACCGTCATTTGAGATCATGCGCAAAAAGTATCGCCCTCACCGGCCGGTGGTCGGAAACCATCGAGCAACCGGCGTAACACTATCAACGCTGCCGGCCCGTTCACCGGCCGCTCCCTAACTTGTTATCGGTTCGTTCGAGCGTACGTTGGACGTGTAGATGCACATTGGGAGCTGTCCCGACCTAGTGCTAGCGCTTGGGTCACCGAAATCATCAAGTTACGATTTTTGCTTAACGTTAAGGACCATGTTTGTTCCGGTCCTCGGGCAGCGGTCGGGGAGGCGCCCGCGGGTGCGGCGTGCGGGGGCGGCGCCGGGTACAATAAATAACATTGGATATACAAATGTAGGAAACGGTATCTTTTCGCCGATTCCAGTCAGTTTTACATCTATTTAACGTTTGTTCTCATTTAGTGACTTCGCATTTTTGTCCTGTACTTGTCGAATGGTGGCGTGACCGACCGTCCGGCATAGCAACAACCAGCGAGTATCGGGAGTATCGGGGAACCGTGAACATCTCAGAATACAATTCATGGTATTCTATTTGTAGAAATACAGTTAGTCCAATTTATTAACGGCTCTCGGCAATATTTGCGTTTCCGTAAGCACGCGAAAATAATCTTGCATGACTAATCTTATTATAATAAATTTACGTACTTATTTATTTTGTTCTAATAACCACGTGTACTCATCAGAAACCTGTATGCGTCATTTTTCGTATAGACAGACTAGATACGGCCTGATTAATGCACAAAATAGCTTTTGTTTTTACATTATCAATTCTCTATTGCTGTATGTTGTTACATAAATTATCTCATTTCTATATTCAGTATAAGATACAGCCCCATCTTGCCTGATCCAACTGAGTCCTTACTGAACTGACATAAACTGAAGCCAAAATACAGTGGCATCTCTGCATACATCCAAGTGAGTCAGAAAACCAGTCATAAAACATCACCGAGAAACATTAATAAAATAGAATCACTGAATTAATTTTAGCTCCACATCACTAAATGGCTCACAATATTGAGTCTTCGACTGGAGAATCGAGGATCTCACACAAATCTTAAACATTATCTCTTACATAAAATGGTACAAAACATTTGTGTTTAAACTATATCCCACTGAGACGGATTGGTACAGATTTATCGTCATTATAATCAGTTTTGTATTGTTTATTATAATTTTAAGATTATATCGTCATCAAATACTAAACAATTGGTGTGATTACTTTTAACGTAAAGCTACAATTATGTTTTCGATCTTTGAACATTACTAGCAGATAAGGGACTTGTCCAGCAAAAGATATTCTTGTTGCTCCGCATACGATATGAATTTTTTAACGATATTACACGCACTCGTCATTGAAATGTTTGTGAATAATTTACGGAGGTCTCAACTGCGGAATGATTTAGTTATTGGATATTACTTACATCAAATCAGTTTTAAATGGATATTACGTTTTGATTTCCTTTTAGTATGAATTAATTATTAAATGCAACAATATATCTTTTTAGAACAATATAAATAATTTGCAGTAATCATGATTTCACATGCATAAATGAAGGTACACATAAAGTTTGGCTGTTACATTTGTATGTTTCAGTTGAGGGACCAAACTAAACCTAGTCTATACTCGCTGGTTAGCATTTCACATAGTTAATGATCAGCTCACCGTCCCATGGGCGGGTACGTCTGTGCATAGGGGTCTCTGTCGTAGCCCCCGGCCGCTGCGCCTCGCCTGGAAATTTATGAGGACGAATTAATACTCTGTGATTATAAAAACAAAGACAAAATCTTTCTGATAACTTGTTGATTACATTGTAGTTAAAAGAAGGTTAAGCACGCATAAAGTCAAATACGCAAAAAGACAAAAATCTTAACAGTAACCTTCATAAAAAAAATCTATGGAAATAGCCGGCAAACGAGCTGACGATCCACCTGATGGTATGTGGCTATCAAAATTGAAAAACTAAAGAACTGACTCTCAAGCCCCCAGCCAGAACACAACCAGTCGTTTGGCGGCTAGGTCATGCTCAAGGGTGGTAGCCATCCAGGCAAACCCAACAAAAAGAAAAAAATAATGGAGGAGGAACAATAATAGTAATAAGAGTATTAATCTATTAATTAGCAATTATAATCAATATTACCAATATAATCCCTCCGAGATGCCCTACCACCAGTGGGCCGCATTTAGTCACCTCTTACAACACCCATCTGGCGTGGGATTGGGGTAAGTATTCTAAGCCGCTCCAATATGGCAACCCCAATACGGGCAGATGACCTATGAAAATTGGCAATATTGACAATATGAAAAGATTAATCAATTTTCATTTTATTTGTATTAAATTAGTAGGATAAGATGTACTTAAAAAGATTAGAGAAATTGATCAAAGGAGGCAATCATCTTAAGTTGATGTCAAATACTATGGATTCATTATCATCTTCATGATCACAGCTTTGGGTGCTAGCTCAATCTTTCTTTATCCCTTTTCTTTCTTGGTCAGCAATGCATCAGTAGTGCCAATGGTGTTGCTGACTTCCATGGGCGATGATGGCCACTGACCTTCAGCTGGACTGTTGCTCCATCCAGCTTGTTTGTCAGCTGGTTACACAACAAAACCTATTCCGCTGCTCCAGTTTTTTGAACACCCTAGCACTAGCCAAGAGTGACAAATATTACATATGTTACAACTTACAAGAGATTAATGAATTTTTTCCATGTAACATTTCAACCTCTACTACTACACATTAATTCAAAAACTGGTTCAACCTGGTACTCACATTGGTGACCGGCGGCTGAACATGTCCCCGTTGCCGAGCGGCGGGGCGCGCGAGCGCTCGTAGCCCGCGCCCAGCGGCATGGCGCGCATGGGGCGCCGGTCCATCATATCGCGCTCGTCGTACATCGGCCGGCGCTCCTCCGCGTACAGCGGCGCCCCCGTCCCGTATTCCTCCGCGCCGTACCCGCGCCGCTCGTCGTACATGGGCGCCGGCGCGCCGTACTGGTCGCGGCGCTCCATCAGCGCGAACCCGCGCCGGTCCTCGCCGCCGTACCCGTTGTAGCGCGTGTCCTCGTAGCCGCCCAGCCCGCGGTCCATCCCGCGCTCGTACCCTCCCGCACCCATTCCATTGCGGGCCATGCCGCCCATCGGCGGGCCGCGCATGTCGCGCATCGGCATCGGCCGCGCGTCCCGCATGTAGGGCGCGTCGCGCGCGCCGGGCGGCCCGCCGCGCATGGGCCCGCCGCCGCGCCGCTCGGGCGCCCCCCGCATGCCCCCGCGCATTCCACCGCGCGCGCCGCCGCCCCGGGCGCCGCGCTCCTTCATGCGGCCGCGCTCCACGGTGATGACGCCGCCGTTGAAGGTGCCATTGTTGAGGCCGCGGATGGCGGCGGTGGCCTGCTCCTCGGTGGCCATGTGCACGAACCCGCACCGGTTCATGATGTCGCACTCGGTGACGGTCCCGTAGCGCTCGAACAGCTTGCGCAGCTCCTCGGGCCGCGAACCCTGGGGCAGGCTCCCCACGAATACTTTTGTTTGCTGAAACGACGCAATTAGTGAAAACGGGCCCGACCTTTACGTAACGCCCTGTAACTCATACAAGATAGGGAAATATGTAACTCACCGGCAACATTATGTCGATCTTACGAAGTCTGAACAAATATTACACTAATTTCACAGCACGTGCACTTTTCACTTCACAAGGAGCCGCAACTTCGCAAGAAGGCGGCTCGGTTATAACAAAATGGCGGGCTGACCAGTGTGACCATATTTAAATTACAGATCCTGCCACACATTGCTGAAAAACCTGCCAAATCCTGCCAGTCTGATAAATGAAAAATGCCCAAATACTGCCAACTTTGTTTACCGTTGTATTATACAAAAAAAAAAATTATATGTACTCATATATTTTTTTATTAAACACTAGAGTTAGCATCATATCATTTTTCGTCTCTATACATAACTTGATTCATACGATTTAGCATATCTTTGTTTGGTTTTAATATAGAATTAATCATTTAATACTTATTAAATTTACAAAACTTCACGTGTAAAAGTCGTTGACACCGTACTTTAGTGACTCCTTTAATTATACCTATTATGACGTCACAAACATGGCGACCAATCGTGGCGCGTAGGTACGTAGTCACGTGATTCTTTCTAAAATTTTATAATTTTTTAATTGTTTATTTTAAATGAAAATAAAATTTTCAAAAGATTTTCGCATCGACCTTAACATTTGTTTTAAAGTTTTACAATACATAACGCCAGGTTTATTTATTTATTTATTTACATGTTTATGTCACCTCTTAAAAAGAAGAAGCAAAGGGTAAACTTAATGCCTAATGGCATTGTCCACCAGTCAACCCGGTGGATGTGGAAATAGCTGATGGCAGGTGTCAACACGAAATATATATACATACTCTAGAATAATTACTAAAATCTGCAGAATAAGTAATTTTATAACAAGAATACACAAAAATATACATGCATACATAAATACCTATAATAACATAAATATACAGTATATATATATATTTTTAGCCCCACACTAGGATTCCCTGTGTCGTGGGTGCCATGGACAACACACAACATAGACAAGGACATTCACACCCAGACCGAGAACAGAAATTCAAACTCATCATTCAAATTTCCGCCTCGCTGGGAATCGAACCCAGGACCCTCGGTGCGGCGATTTGACATTGTAACCATTTCGCCACACTGGTCGTCAGATATATATAAATATATACAATGTATAGGTCAAATATAAATATATAGGGAATATATACAAATATAGGGAATTTTTGCACAGCATGCTGAAAAAAAATGCTTTATGTAAAATTCTAATAGAAACTTAGGTAAAATCAAAAATTTTTCCCTAAATTTTAGGGAAAATCTCCCAGGGCTGGTATACGCGATGTCACACACGCATAGAGGAACGCACTCATACAACGTCCGCAAGTTTGGGACCATAGATCTAGGTCCTACATCTACCTGTTTGGGACCTTAATCCAGCGACATTTTGTTTTGAATTATCCGTCTATAATTTTATAATGTAATTTATTTAGTCTATGGGGTTGCCATTTTCGGAATTTTAAGTTGCGATAGTGAATTTTTTTCAGCACCTCAAATCTGCCAAATACTGCCAAGTTTTATAAAACGTCAACTGATCCTGCCATAGGCTAAAATAAGGGGCAAATCCTGCCAAAATGGCAGGATCCTGCCACATATGGTCACCCTGGGGCTGACCGCTGAGTTGAGAAAATTGCGTGCCGAACAAAATGAAATATGAATGACTCAATGACGGCGTCAGTTTCTCATGGGGAAAGGACGCTTTAATATGTAATCTGATTGGTTCCACGAGAGAGAGCACGCAATCAGTAATGCTTTGCTATTGGTTACCCACTGAATGTCATTGAAAATGACCAATCAGCTAGATAGCAGATCAGATGATCTGAAATGAAAATTCCTGGCGTCAATGGCACTTTCACTACAAATGTCAGTGTCAATGTGACTGCAAATTGCAATGTCATTGAACTGCTGATAGTGTTGCCAGACTTGCCAGTAGCATAAATGTATGATGTATTATATTTAATATTTTTGCAATTAGGGATCCGTTTGTGAAATATTTGGATTTAAAGTGCTAATTTTGGTTAGAGTCAATTTAACTGTCCGCTCCTGCTGGCTAAACGGTTGGGGTTGGAAAAATGAAAAAATTCTCAATAATAGGTTAAAACTATCTCGGCCTGCTCAAGTAATTAATGAGTAATTATTAATAGTCGATAAACTTTCTACTTCGGAACCCTACATTGCGCGTGGCCTGACACGCACTTGCCCGTTTTTTAGGGTTCCGTAGCCAAATGGCAAAAAACGGAACCCTTATAGATTCGTCATGTCTGTCTGTCCGTCCGTATGTCACAGCCACTTTTCTCCGAAACTATAAGAACTACACTGTTGAAACTTGGTAAGTAGATGTATTCTGTGAACCGCATTAAGATTTTTACACAAAAATAGAAAAAAAAAACAATAAATTTTGGGGGTTCCCCATACTTAGAACTGAAACTCAAAAATTTTTTTTTCATCAAACCCATACATGTGGGGTATTTATGAATAAGTCTTCAAAAATGATATTGAGGTTTCTAATATCATTTTTTTCTAAACTGAATAGTTTGCGCGAGAGACACTTCCAAAGTGGAAAAATGTGTGTCCCCCCCCCCCCCGTAACTTCTAAAATAAGAGAATGATAAAACTAAAAAAAATATATGATGTAGGTATATTACCATGCAAACTTCCAACGAAAATTGGTTTGAACGAGATCTAGTAAGTAGATTTTTTTAATACGTCATAAATCGTAAACCGCAATTTACCTCGATCAAAGTTACAACGAACTTCAAGAACTTTTATATAATGTTACTTGCTGCTACGGAACCCTTAATGGGCGAGTCCGACACGCACTTGGCCGCTTTTGTTTTATTTTAATACGATTAAGCCACTTTTGTTTTTATTATAGTTAGAAATTTTCGTCTGGTTAGGTTATGATAGGTTCCAAATGAGAATGCCGAGATAAGTAGAGTTCCTACCTATAGATACCTTTGCCAAGATATTTTTGTGATCTATCCCAACGAACGTTAATAGGTATCTAGTAACTAAATTCCTTGAGTATAAGTATTCATAATTAATGTAATTTAGAATTTAGGTAAATATCTGCCAGACTGCCATCTGTTGTCCTTTTTGAGATAGCAGGCAATAAATAATGGGTACACAAAAAATGTTCAACAAGTAAATTTAATTCAATAAACTTATACACACATTAAAAAAAAAACAATTTTAGAATGGTAGGTAAACAATCTAAATTAGTCTTATTAGGTTCCTAATATCACTCAAAACTTATGTATGTGGTGGGTGGGATGGGTGTACCAGTCCCAGACCAGGTACCAGTGGTTGACCACTCGCACGTTCAATTTAATAAAATAAGAATTTAATAAAATAATAATGCCATTTGCAGGCATTTTTGAACATAGATTTAGAACCAGTAGGTTCTCTCATACATTTGATAGAGCGAGAGGAAAATCTGATGAAGTGTCTTTAAACTTGACGATCCGGATCCTAAATTATAAATGCTGATGAATCTGGTTTCAATATCTGTCCTACATCAGGTTTGGTGCTAGGTCTTAAAGGAATGGCCAATTTATACGAAATTCAGAATAGGGGAAAAGAAAGCAGAACTGATATAGGAGCTTTTTCAGCATTCGTATTCTAATAATAAGGTACTACCTACGTTCGACTGTGCCATTAAAAATAGTTGCAAGTCAAGATAAAGTTTTAGTTAATACATGAAAGTTAATTTGTATAAAAATATTATGTTTTATTTTCAATTAGCTACCTTTTCTTCGTTAGTTTTTAGTTGTCAACTATTGGTGCAATAGCCAATGATCTATTTTATAATATCATTGGCAATAGCGGTCATTTATTAGAGCGCACTGGTCAAACAACTCTACATTCAATTTTTACACATTCATTGCAGCCTTTTTTTATAAAAAAAATGTCTGCGTTTGCGCACCTTTTAAGGTGTCTATCAGGCGGTATATAATGAAGACAATGCATTTAGTATAAAATACACTGTAGTACAAACATAAAGTGTTATCATCTTATCAAATAAAAAAATAGGCTTTTAACGAGGATTCCTAGCAGTACTGTCCTGTCTGTGCTGCAAAATAGATTTACAGAACTTAAGTAGTGCTGGTATTAGTTCGGATAGAATTCCTCCAGCGCTGGTCTTCTGTGGAACCTTTAGGCGGTAGTGACTAAGGATGTTTTGAATAGTGATAAAAGATTTACATAATGAAATGAATGGAAAATCAAAAGTTCCTTAATGCGTACTGTATCGACTTCAACGTCTTCAACTCCTCAACTAAACTTGAGTTCAAGGTTCCAAGAGAAATGGAGGGCGATTATACGAGGACAGATTATAAATTAACCCACATGATAGATGGGTTAATCAGTCCCTAATATCACTGTACAAAAACAGAACTACTGCGACGGAATATTTCCATAGTTTGTACAAATAGCACAGAGCTACTGGGAATCATGAACATAGTGACCGCTGTCATCTCAAGGAATCTAAATAGAGCGAGGCGTTATGAATAGATTTGATGAGTTTGGACACTTCGAAGTTGATAGAATGCTTGACGAACTCCGCAACATTGTAGTTGGTGATGCCGCCGCACTCCGCGGGCGAGCAGTGGAAGGTGTCCAGCAACCTGAGGGTTATCTTCTCCGGGTTGTTGTGGTGCACGGCCTTGGGAGCCATGCGCTTGGCCTTCTTGTACAGGCTGTCGGCCGCGATGGTCAGGTTCACCGGGATGACGTCATGGGTCCGGCGCAGCTCGTCCCGGGACATGCGACCCAACAAGTAACCTGGAACACGTTCAAATTAATGAGCAAAGCATAGCTTTTGAAATGCTGCTGAAATTTCAACTTTAAATATGAGACACAAAACTCCTTTTGAACTGTCAAATTTTTGTGTAAAATAATGGCTAAGGAATGCGTTAGTTTTTCCTTGTAAAACAGATTCATATTTTTGTTGCTCATCCAAACCAAGAGCATCTATTTTGCTACAGTTTTTGTTGTATGGTGTCATTCGTGTCAATGCCCACTTTCTAAGAATACACATTAATTAGCGAGACAGTTCTGTGTGCATCATTAAATTTGTTATTAGTCAACGGTGAGATGTAGATGTCTGATACGTTTGTAGACAAGTTTTTGAAGTATTATCGTAATATCACGGTCCTAAAAAAAAGCGGCCAAGTGCGAGTCGGACTCGCCCATGAAAGGTTCCGTAGCAGCAAGTAACATAATATAAAAGTTCTTGAAGTTCGTTGTAACTTTGATCGAGGTAAATTGCAGTTTACGATTTATGACGTATTAAAAAAAACTACTTACTAGATCTCGTTCAAACCAATTTTCTTTGGAAGTTTGCATGGTAATGTACATCATATATTTTTTTAGTTTTATCATTCTCTTATTTTAGAAGTTAGGGGGGGGGGGGGGGGGGGGACACACATTTTACCACTTTGGAAGTGTCTCTCGCGCAAACTATTCAGTTTAGAAAAAAATGATATTAAAAACCTCAATATCATTTTTGAAGACCTATTCATAGATACCCCACACGTATGGGATTGATGAAAAAAAAATTTTGAGTTTCAGTTCTAAGTATGGGAAACCTCCAAAATTTATTGTTTTTTTTCTATTTTTGTGTGAAAATCTTAATGCGGTTCACAGAATACATCTACTTACCAAGTTTCAACAGTATAATTCCTATAGTTTCGGAAAAAAGTGGCTGTGACATACGGACGGACGGACAGACAGACAGACAGACAGATATGACGAATCTATAAGGGTTCCGTTTTTTGCCATTTGGCTACGGAACCCTAAAAAAGTACGTAATATATTATAGTTATTATCTATACATATATTATGTAGACAGTCTAGGTTATTGCTCCTGCACCGGTGCGTTCATAAGAGATCCCGGAGCCTCACCATATGCGGTGGATGGCTGCCGAGGGGGTTTTAGTGGGTAGAAATACTACATAACCCACAACCTTCGGGTTCGGGTACCTTTCAAAGATTTCCCCCTCGAAAAAAAAGGTTACTGCTCCTGTTACTCATAGTTAGTGCACGTTCACACGGCAACATTTTTCCCGTATACCGTACACGAGATTTTATCGAATAGAGCAGTGACAGTAGGAAATATGTATATTGAACTGTTCACACGGAGTCTATGCGGGAAAATATCGTGTTCGAGAAATATTTCTTCCCACGGTCCGAATTTGTCACCACGGATATTTCTTCCCGTATGCTGTTGTGTGAACGACTGCCTCGTATACGGGAAAAAATCGAATCGAATGGACGCCGTGTGAACGTAGCCTTAGGCTCTGACGTTAGGCTAATCAACAGGCACAGTAGATTTTGTATTACAAAGCCGTGTTACTTATGTACAAAGCTGTGTTACTTATGTAGGCACGCTATAAAAATATGATAGTCAGTGAAAGGCTGGTAAGTATAGTAGATACGCTGAGTGCAATCTTCCACGAGCCCATGTCAAGCAACCCTCGAGATGCTACTCAGTTGATCATTGAAGCTTTGGCGCTACCTTCATTTCTTCACATTTTTTTTACTATGACGCTTTGAAATGTAGATACGAACAGTAATAAAGTAGTTTGAATGATAAGTGTTATTGAATTTTGTTTGTTTCCACAATTACTCAAAGTTTATAATTGTTATCGATCAATATGTATTTATTTAAGACTTCACAAGTACCTTAATGAGTAATTTGTCTAAATAAAACGCATTTGGTGTACAAATTCATGTCAGTTAGTGAAAAACCCTAGAAAACGATTTTAATGGTTTGTTTACATTTGTATCGGCTGCAGATCGACCTTACTATAGATCCCCATGTTGCGGTAATGGCTCAGGTATTACGTATGATTCACGGATTTACACACAAAAAATGCATATAACATCTGTATATTCTGCGAAATAGATTTCAACCAATAACGGTTTTTAAGATTCTTCACAGTGCCAAAAAAAAATTCAAAATATTTACTACGTTCGGATTAGTTTGGCGTCCTTGCACTTTCTGTAAAAATAACAATGAATACCTTACCAGTAAACAACAAATTGTTGCCCCAATTAAAAAGAAAACAAACTACCCACCAACATTTTCACTACGCTTAGTGCAGCGCTATGCACCGCCAGTGTTTTCGCCGTAAATACAAACCGCACGTTGTTAGTAAATACGAATCTCACCTCCGAAAATGCAAATGACACCGATGAAGAACATGAGAGTAGCGCACAGCCGCTTGGTGACGCGCGGGTCGGAGCCCGTGCAGGACGCGCGCTCCACACTCATGCCGGCCGCTGGGGGCGGAGCACTAACAGCTTAGTAACCTGTGGAGGCCAGCGCTCCACTGCGACTGGCACTGCGGGCGCTGCGGCCCTCGGCCCGCGTCCGCGCCCATGACTCCTGATGTATTTATAGCGGGCAACTCTCGCGTCCGATCTTTCCGCCGGTTTATAACGCGTTGTGTAAGGTGCATCGGTGATGAATGGCCCATAAACTTTGGGAATGTTTCTACATTTTACTGTTTTCGTTACGTCGATTTAAACATTATGTTATGTGCATTTATGTTGTAATCCAGCTGTATTGCGTTATCCAGCTTACATTGCAAATAATCTTAAAAGACGCCGATGACTTCTACAGAAAACAGTGATTCATGAGAGAACTTTAGATTTATGGGTAATCATGAAAAACAAAGAATTCTTGTTAACAATGAGTAACAATTGTTTTACGTATGATTACTATTTTCGGACTGTATATGATTTTTCTCGAAACCAAGCGAGGTGGGTACAAATAAAAAACCAAGAAATATAACAAATTAATCATTTATTATAAAAACAGATCTTATAAATCCATACTTATTTCAATTGTGGAATTCTTCAATAATCAATATACATTAAAAATATGCACAAAATTGAATTAGCAAAATATTGAATTATATTGTGGTTCTGAAGGTAATTCCCCCCTCCCCCCTCCATTGTATCCTATTGTATGTTGCCCTCTATATAAGTCACGGCCACTCCGCTGTTTGTCAACGTATTTATAGTTTAACAAAACTTTACATAATGATAGTGCATATATATGTCTTCTCTAGGTTTTTGTCAATAACGAAAACAGGACATTTCTTTTACAAAAGTGATCCTTATTGTAAAGAAGTTTCTGTCATTTGTCGATCAGACTGCGAAACCCGATGGTATCTCTCAATTATTGTACTCGGGGATCGCATTGTTTTCGAAAACAGTTGCGATTCCAGAGAATAATAATTCCAAAGAATATTGATGATTCTGTTGACAATTCATATCAGGTTTGAAAAAAAAAATACGTTTAATATAGTCATAGAAACGTCGGAGGATCACGAATCACACATATCTACTTATTTTTTACAAATGTGCGTGAATAATCCAAAGTTTTACAAAATATCTATTCTCACAACTTTATATTTAAAACGTTATTTAATTCGGTCGGAAGACGTGGCGTAAGACAAGTCCATTGAAACTTCACGAGATGTATAAATTGACTCAAAATAAGGAACTTTGATACTGTTGAAATAATATCGCTTTCGAAATAACCGCTATATTTACAAACTTTGCATCAACTGCATCTCAAGAACGTTAAAATTTGCTCGATAGACAACGAATATAAGACTTTTCAATCAAACTGAAAAAAGAGTGATGATGATGGTGATGTTAATAGTTAAGTCTTCATCATCACCCCGTTGCTTTGACATAATGCTCCTTACTACTTTATAATTAAATCTATTTTAGCTTGGCAAGTCGTAATAATAAGACATTTTTATCGTAAATCGGTAAAAGTCACTTCTTCATGGACGACACGACAACCACATCTTGTATATATTCTTTTTTTTAAACTAGTCTTACTTGGTCATAGATAAACAATCTTGGCACTTGGAAATATTAATTTATATTCGTTTAAAAAACATATAAAAACCCTAAATCCTACTAATATTTAAACTAGCTGTTGCCCGTGGCTTCGCCCACGGTAGAGATCGATTTTTACAAATCCCGCGGGAACCCTGAACTTTTCCGGGATAAAAAGTAGCTCACGTTTTAATCCAGGGTATAGGCTATCTCCATTCCAAATTTCAGCCAAATAGGTTAAGTAATTTTCGCGTGAGAGCGTAACAAACAAACTTACGTTCACATTTATAATATTAGTATGATGTGAAAGTTTCTCAGGATGTTAAGAATCTGTTACTCTGTCACCCAAAAACTAAACAGATTTTCACGAAATTTAACACACAAGTCGCCCATGATCTGTAATACGATATAAGTTTGCTTTTATACCAGAAAACGCGACTTTATTATGAAATAGGAAGCATACGTGGAAGGAGCCAAGTTCTCACATCCGTCAGTGATCGCGACCGTCAGCCGGCCCCATGTTGAAGAGCATCTTGAGGTCGTCGATGGTGAGCTTGGAGGCGTTGGTGTTCCGCGCCCCAGTGAGCACGTTCTCCGCCAGCTCCAGCTTGCCCTGCTGCAGCGTGCGGATGGACTGCTCCACCGTGTCCGTGCAGATGAACCTGCGACCACACCACACATGGGACACGTGAACAATGACAATAAATAATGTTTTTTTGAAGTTATACTTCTTTAGGCGCGCTATGAAATAAATGATGAGAGTGAAATTTTAAGATTGGTGACACGGTAACGTTGACACAAAAAACGCGCGTTATGAAAAAATGATTATTATTATTATATTTATTATATTGTTTTTTTTTATATTGTTAGAATATTGTTTTTTTTATTGTTTTTCTTTTGATGCCAAAGAAGTATAACTTCTCACGCACGTACATAAATAAACGTTTATGTTTTTTTTTTTCTATATTAAGTGCTTAAATACGTGATGACTTTTTTTTCGTTTATTTCCAATAATTAAGGACTTTGACCTGGTTTCCTTACATATTGTGACTGAGTAGCACGAAATTTTCAAGATTACTACACAATGCTCTTGAAAAAACAGACTTTGATGTGTTTATTTTCTTTTGTAAAATAATTATGTCCGACTCTACTAAAGGCAGTACAATGATAGAAAAATATTGGCGAACATCCGAAACCGTTGTTCGCGGCGGTGTCCGCTGTCTGTCCGGATGTGAAAAAAAGTCTGGCGCGAGTCCACGCCGCTCTACCGAACACGGCACAACCCGATACCCATTTCAGAGTCACTAAACTCATACATCTATATTAGTCTACATATTTTAATTATAACGAAATATAGGTGCAACTGGAATTCAAACAAAATTATAGATCATTGCACAATATTCGAGCCAAACATGAATCGGTGATTGAGTGATTGGATATATGTAGTATACTCGCAAATCATAGTTAATCTTCCCCCAGCACAACGGGTTCATTCTAAATAGACGTAAACGCCAAATGACGTCACAAACGAGTTTGAGTTTGATTCTCATAAAAAGTTACATCAATCCGTCCTTCAAAGACACAGGCAACATCCCATTCCACAGGAGCATCGACTTACCATCAGGTGGCCCGTCTGCTTTTTCGTCAGCCGCTCAGGCTATAAAAAAGTGCATCGTGGCATGGCATGGCAACACGCACCCTACGCGCCGCATTATATGACGTCATCAGCATTTCGGATACCTTCCGCATTTTCGGAAATGCGACGGGGATCGGATGACATATTATGCGGACGCATGTCATCCGCACCGGGCTCTCATAATGATTTCATACAAATGCGGTGCGTCCGGCGCGTACGGTGCGGATATATGTGCGATCACTATAACAGTACGATCTGAGGAACTGTGGTCAGCCCGTGCACGTATAGGTATACAGATTGGATCACCATAACAATAGCGTACTGTTCTATGTTACGATACATTACGCTGTGGAACGGCCACAGACCCACAGATCGCAAGACAGACCAGTCACCAGTCCGCCAGTCGGCCAGTTACCTGTAGACGTGCACGTGCCGCTTCTGTCCCACGCGGTAGACGCGGTCCTGCGCCTGCTGCTCCAGCTGCGGGTTCCAGTGCGGGTCCAGCAGCAGCAGGTGGCTCGCGCCGCACAGGTTCAGCCCCACGCCGCCCGCGCACAGCGACAACAGCATCACCTGACAACATACATACATACAGGTATAGTTGTAGTGTGGAGTTGTCTCCTTGGTGAAGGGGGGCCAGAAATTATAAGGTTAGGTTAGGTTCTTTATTGAAGTACTGTTAATTTAGTGAGGACGCGAGGCGGCTATGCAAGCCGGGGGCAAGGGGACAACTGACGGCATTCGATGCGCTTAATGCGCTTGAGTTGTCCCTTACAATAGTAAGCTCAGGGCCAACACGCAACATAACTTATTGGTTCAATTGGTCCAATGCTGGGATCTTGTTCAATTTGTGATTGAGTGAGATATTAACAAATAACATTAGTCCACCACTCCGCCAATCCGCACTGGAGCAACGTGGTGGAGTATGCTCTATTCCTCCTCAAGAGGAGAGACCCGTGCCCAGTAGTGGGCCATTAATCGGTTGAAACCAACATTAGTGAACAACAGACGTCTATTGGGACACTACCACTGCTTTTTCGCCTACCACACACGCACACACTCACCCTCACGTCGTTGTCGGGGTCGTTGATCGCGGCGACGAGCGCGGGCCGCGCGGGCACGGGCACGGCGCCGCTCAGCGTGACGCTCCGCACGCGCGCCGCACTCAGTGCGCGCTCCACCAGCCGCAGCACCGACGTCCACTGGGACACCACCACCGCCTTCTCACCTACCACACACACACACACCCACACACACACATTAACACAGTATTAATACACTTGTACGCTTATAGTATTTGGCGTTCCTAGCCCGTTAAGCAACAGCGGACGCGAACAATAGTTGGATGGGTGACCTCTAGGAGCAAAAATTTCTTGAGCGCTTGCGTGCTTTGGAGGGCATCTAAAACCGTCGATCCCTGTTGTTATTTATTTATTTAATCTTTATTGACCACAAAAACACGGTACAATTGGCGAGCTTAATGCTTAAATGCATTCTCTTGCTTAAATGTTATCGTAAGATAGTAGTCATTAAGCCACGTCGGAGGCTCTAAAGCGGCATGAAAACATTCAACACGGTTGGCCACTAACCCTTCAATTTAGCTAAAAATGCTCCCCAAAAATAACTGCCAGTCTGTACTAAAACGAAGTATGCAACGTTACCTTTGTTAGGAAAGACGTTGGTGTTGAGGCAGTCCATGACGGCGGCGATCTTGGCGGAGGGCCGCTCCAGGCTGAACACGGGGTTCTTCAGCGACAGCACGGAGCGGATCGCCTCCGTCACGGTGGCGCCCTCGCCCTCGCCCTCGCCCTCGTCGCCGGACTCGCCCGCGCCCTCGAGCTCGCGGCCGCCGCTCTACAAAAAAAAAAAAAAAAAAATTGTTTTCTCATTAAATTCTAATTCATTTATCCTAATAATATAAGAAATGCGAAAGTTTGTATGGACGTTTGTTACTATTTCACACAAAAATGTTCAGTAGGAACGGATTTTCATGAAACTTTGCACACAGAACATGATCTGGAATAGAACATTGGTTGGAAAAGTCAAAAGTGTCACATCCAGTAATTTCCGAGCGATATAATCTTGTTTTCTAAAACTACCTGTATGATGTGAGCAATTGCGTAAAGTAGTTAGTATTTCACGTAAACCAATTCTAGATAAAACTATTTGAGTAATGAGTTTAGTGTCCACTGACTGACCTTCCTCCCCCGGCCGGCCCGCGACTCGTCCAGCGTGAGCCGGTCGAGCTCGGCCAGCAGGTCCCGGTCGGCGGGGTCCTCCTCGACCCCGGCGTCCCCGTCCCCGTCCCCGTCCCCGTCGCGCAGCATGGCAGCCACCAGCCCGCAGTGGCAGCACATCTGCCGCAGCCGCAGCAGCAACACCAGGATCTCGTGCGACTTCACCGGCTTCACGCCTATACGATGTTATACGTTTTGTTGATTTTGAACTAAACTCATAGCGGACTTAGCATTGTATTTTGTACAAGTTTTATACGTACAAAGGATAATAATTACGTATGCGAGGCATAACTACCTAATACCTAATAGGCATAACTATTTTGCTGACTACAAAATACATACTTATTGTAGAGACCGACCGAAGGTTCGGTTTCGGTTTCGGTTTCGGCCAGTTTCGGCCAAAAAATGTAGTTTCGGTTTCGGTTTCGGTTTCGGAAAAATTTGGCCGAAACTTTCGGCCAAACCGAAACTCTGTGTTCGTGAATTTTCGTGCGTCGTTCGGTTAAGTTCGTGGCTAACCCGTGGGCGATGACTTTTCAAGTGAAGTCATTGATGTCTCCTCTTACGGATGAGACCATCCACCATCTCCCTACCATACCCATTGGCAACAGCAATGTGATAGATGGTATTTAATTGTTTTTGGTAGTTCCGAGGTGATAATGGAACACACATTAATCTGTTAACATAGCAGTGGAATGCTGCCATTTTATGTTGCCATGGATGGCAGGAAGACGCCGGAATGACAGCATCCGTATATGTTGGTTTGGGGGCGTCCATATATTACGTGAGGTGTTTTTTAAAATTTTCTGTTCCTCCCTCCCCCCCTGGTGAGATGTCGTGAGATTTTATTCAACCCCCTCCCCCATCCCCCAATCTCACGTGAGATTTTTCAAAATGTGGGTTTCTTACGTAAACGCGTTGGATTGTTATTGTAAAAAGAAAAAAAAATTGCTTCGTGCTTTTATTTAGTGAATGATCTTAATCGTATTACGATTACGCTTAAGATTAAATCTTAAGCATGTACAATCTGGATTAAATGGACCAAAATAGTATATATTTTTTTGTTACAATCAGAAAAAAAATTGCGTGATATTTGCCGAGACCCCCCCTCTCTCCAACGTAAGATTAGATGAGATTTGACTCGACCCCCTCCCCCCCCCCCTTAAACACCTCACGTAATTTATGGACGCCCCCTTTGCGGAAAATTCCAAAGTCATGTCTATTGTTTTGCCGAGTAATGGTAACATCCAAAAAGTTCAAGCCACGCATGTCTTAAAGTATATGCCATCATACATGTTAACCGCGGATTGTTGCAAAGTAGACTAATACTAGCTTAATAACATTTAGTGGTTGGTTTATTTCAAAAGGTTTACAAATAAATAAATTACATTATGTCAATTTCGCCCATACTTACATTCATTGAGTGAGGGCTTACCGAAAGGTTTACGGAAGCAAAGCGAGGGCATTCGCTAGTAGTATTTTCGAAGCATAAATCCCAAATCATCCATTACAATGAAACGGTAACTGATCGATATGTCTGTACATGAAAGATATTTGAGAAAATCTATCACGAGCGCTATTTGTCAACGCAAAATAGACCATAGCAATTATTTTCGTCTGTTTGTATTTATGTGCGTTTGTTCAGGGTAATTTCAAAATCGGCTAAATCGATTTGCATGCGGTTTTCACTGACGTATTTTAGTAAAATGCAGTATGCACTAAACATAGCTAAGAACACACTCGTTTCACACAGTCACCTTCATGCAAAAAAAAACTAGATCAAATTCGGTTCCTCCGTTTGGGAGCTACGATGCCACAGACAGACATAAAGACACACAGATACACAGACACGTCAAACTTATAACACCCCTCTTTTTTCCGAATTTTGTCGATTACGTTAAGATAAGTTTACCGAACTGAAGGCAGTTAATACACATAAAAATGTACAAATAAAAATGTGTAAAAAAACACGCTAGATTTCAGTACCTATACAGGGTGTCCTGTAAGTAGTGGGTCAACGTTAGGGGACAGATAGCATGAGGGTTGACCTACCTAATGTCAAAAAATGACCTTAGTAAAATTTAAAAAATTCGGCTCCTTTAACCTACTTTTTTCTGTTGAGTCCACAAATGAGCAGCTCAAAAAATACCCTAATGGTGTAGCCAAACGAGTGTAGTAAATCGTAAAATCGCGTAAAATACAAATTTGAAAGAATTGAATTACAACTTTTGTATGAAACCAGCTCATTTCACGTGACTCACAGCACCAAAAGTACGCTCGTTTGGCCTCACCCTAAGTTTCGGTTTCGGTTTCGGTTTCGGCCGAAACTGGACCTAAGGCCGAAGGTTCGGTTTCGGTTTCGGTTTCGGCTGAAAAACCAGTTTCGGTCGGACTCTAACTTATTGTATACACGAGTAGCAGTAGCATAATAAAATAGGATACCGTTATTTCAAATTCAAATAGAATTAGATCAATTAGATATTAGTTTAACATACTGCACTAGCAGAATATTTCAAATTGGCAACACTGTCTCCAAGGTTAGAAATAGTTGCCTGCAAGGAGAGAAGACTTACGTCCCAACTCAGAATCACTAACGGTTACATAAATCGCTCCTTAGTAAAGAATCGCCATACAAATTCTGTACTAAGGAGCGATTTAAATAACCGTTAAGAGTTGGGGCGTTAGACTGTGCAAGTGTGCCGCTCTGCGTACGAGCGTGTGAGCATGTGTGTACGTACATACATAAGCACGTTCATATGTGTTTATCACAAGTTATCAAGTGTGTTTATCACTACCAACCTTGCAGGGCGACCATCCTCTTGTGCAGTGCGTACGCCTTGTCCTTCTCCGAGCGGGTGAGCGCGTCCCCCCCGCCCCCGCCGCCCGCCGCGCGCTCGGCGCGCTGGTGCAGGTACTGCGCGAACAGCGTCTTCGACGACACCAGCACCTGACGTGGGAGTTTTAGTTTAGTTTACATGAGGTCAGGCTACTGAGCCGCCTATACTTGTACATATAAGGGACATTTCTTAGTTGGCTGGCTTCAACCCATTAATGGCCCACTACTGGGCACGGGTCTCTCCTCTTGAGGAGGCCTAGAGCATACTCCACCACGCTGCTCCAGTGCGGATTGGTGGAGGGGTTAGTGGCCAACCCAAGTGTCGGAAGTTTTCAAACCGCCCGAGGGCCTCCGACATGGCTTAACGACTGTTATCTTATGATAACAACCGGGACCGACGGCTTTACGTGCCCTCCGAAGCACGGAAACGCTCAAGAAATTTTTGCCACTAGCGGTCACCCATCCAACTACCGACCGCGCCCGCTGTTGCTTAACTTTGTCGATCACATAGGATCGACGCAAGCCGCCGGGCTATGAGCGCTTCTTTTTATTAGTTCTTTTTATTAGTCTTTTTATTAGTTATTTCTTAGTTACGTAGGAATAATTGTGCCATTTCTAACCCCTCCCCCCCTTCCCCCATGTAAGGGCACATATTTCTCATTTCTTGGACTCCCCCTCCCCCTTCATATGTAAGATTTTATCTGGTTTTGGAAAAAAATCAATTACACTAAAACTTTATAATTTACGGTAAATCAAAGATTTTTAGTTTTTATTATTAGTATTTCGAGTCGTAAAATATTACGTAAGTGTCTTTTCCTCCTCCCCCCCCCCCCTAAGGACTCTAAGGTAATTAAGTAATGTCCCGGTGTCCGTACCTTCTGGTACACATTCATCTCCTCCTTGCTGAGGGTGACCCTCCGCTCGTGCTGCGTGCGCTCGGGCAGGCACGCGAGCTGGCCGGCCGCCTGCAGCAGCGCCTTGGTCCGGCGCAGCATCAGGCAGCGCATGATCATCGACAGCCGCTCCTCGCCGCCCATGCTCTTGTTGTCGATCCATTTCTTCCACATCTTGGATGGGGATGGAATTACATTTATATATACTAACACACAGACACCAACAACGACGCCGACGATAAAGAGCGTAAGAACAGGCAATGACCGTTCTGCTCGTAGTCGCTCTGTCGATACAAGACGATACGCACGCTTTTGTTGTTGTCAGAAGTGCTTAACATTTGACATACAGCGTTAAAATGTCTTCGTGTATTATACCAACGTGATTGGTGTTGTGAAACAAAAGATAAACGTGTGTGTGTTGTAGCTCTTTTCGGAACAGATTTTTCGATTGATTTGTAAGGGAATAACTTATCTATATTTTTAAATATAATAGCCAACAACAAGTTTATATAGTGTATCACTGACAGTGAGGTCATCGAAGGGCGTGCACCGCAGGAACTTGAGCAGCGCGAACAGGTCGAGGTCCTTGTTGTGCAGCGGCGTGCCGGTGAGCGCCCAGCGCCGCGCCGCGCGCGCCGCGCACACCGCGCCCGACGTCGCCGACTTGTGGTTGCGGACCACGTGCGCCTCGTCCAGGATCACGCGCCGCCACTGCACCTTCGTCAGCACGCCGCCCTACACACACCACACACCACACACCACACATTGTTACACTATACCTGTATCATATGGCGCCTAAGTGCGAGTGAGCGCGCTATATGCTTCGCCCTGTCAACGAGGGTAGGGAGATACTGCGACTACTACAGGGTATGGAATCGACACCGCGAACCCGATGTTTGCGCAATGAATTGTAGCCAATTGGCAACAGTTTTCAGTGGATTCAGTCGATTTTGAAAAGAGAACGGGGGCTACATTTTGAAAACAGAACCAACCGGCGTGACACAAATTTTGTTCGCGACGTCTGATTCTGTACTTTATAAATTATATACTACTTCAATGCCTGTATCTGCATGTTTTTAATGTAACTTGCCGATAGACAACTCGAGCAATAGGGTGGTAGCAGTCAGGAACGTTTCACAGATAAATAATAATAGTAATAATATTACCTTAGTACACCGACATATGATTGAGATCAGTATTCAACCCTACCTTCTCAGTCTCCCGCTGCAGGATATTATATGTGGTGAGCACGAGGTCGCTGACGGCGAGCCGGTGCGCGTGCGTGGCGCGCGACGCGCCGTGGTGCAGCGTCACGGACAGCGCGTGCGGCCTGCAGTGCGCGCGCACCTCGCCCGCCCACTGCTGCATGAGCGACGCCGGGCACACCACTAGCGTGCCGCCGCGGACGCCTGGGGGACAACACACGTACACACAGCTACAGTAGTGTTGAACAACATCCCCGACTCAATAAAATTCGATTCAAACAGACCAGCCAAGCCGTCCGGAATTGGACTAAGCAAGCGACTGATATGTCCCTTTCTGCCCTACTATTTCGCTGTGTTTGCTAGTAAATAAATTCAAATTCAAATTCCTTTCTGCCCTACTCTTTCGCTGTGCGAAAATAAATATAAATAAGAATAAAGAATTTGATTGATTGATTGATTGATTGATTGTGTTTGCTAGTAAATAAAATAAACGAAACGTTAAGTATAATACACAATGTATTTGACGACACTGTAGACTAGTTGGTAGCGACCCTGCCTGCGAAGCGAGGGGTCCCAGGTTCGGTTCCCGGCCGAGGCAGATATTACTCGTGCCATTAAAGAAAATAATCTAAAATGGCGGCACTAATCATTCCCTCTCAAACGCACGTTATTCCTATCATTAGTCACACACGTCAGTACAGCACGCATAAAATATAATCAGCCTGGATTTGTTGTCTCTACTACTCCGTTCTTTCTAAATCATAGATTACCACAAGATACCGCATACAAGGCAACTGACGCGCGCCAACATGTACTTGCATTTGCAAGTCGACGACAATAGTGTCGACCAATACTGACGCGTCCTTGGCGTCCAAGTCCAAGTATGAATTAGAAATAGCCAATCACAGCGCATATTTTTGTCCCCCGCAACCCGCGCCTTCCGCCAAATTTTGTGAGTTCAAACTCTAAGAAAAATTAACTTATGCGGAATCTATTGGGGGTAATCTATGTTTCTAAATACATTGTCACGACACAGGTAAAAACATACTGCGGGGTGTGAGTGTGTAAGCGTTTGTTTATATGTAACCAAGTCAACGGTGCCAATTTTAATTTCCAACCGTGCCTCTTACACCACCCAATCCCATGTGTGTGAGGACATACCTTTGTTCTTGGTGGGGTAGCGGTCGTCCTCGTCGTCCTCGTCGAGCCCGCCCTCCTTGTCCAGCGCCACCAGCGAGATCATCGTGATCGTCTTGCCCAGGCCCATGTCGTCCGCTTTAATCACAAAAAAATCATCGTCAATCAAATAACTGTATTTTTTTATTTACAAAATCAGTTTTATTTACACAAAACATAGCTAAGAACCATCTCGATTACTTCAGCTTTCAAACCAAAAAACCAGGTCCATTCATTTAGGAGCTACGATGCCACAGACTGACACACAGACACGTCAAACTTCTATCCAATATTTTTGCGTCAGGGGTAAAAATAAATATACGTATTGGTTGTTTAAACACGACTCCGCTCTTCCTAGCCAACAAACAACAAAAATAAAATAACACTACACACTTATAGCCCCACACTAGGACTCCCTATATCGTGGGCACCAGAGACAACACACAAAGACAAGAACACACCCACCCAGACCGAGAACAGCAATTCAAACTCATCACTCAAATTTCCGCCTCGCTGAGAATCGAACCCAAGACGCTTGGCACGGCGTCGTCATCGTATAGTTGTATAGTCAGTCACCGAGGATCCCCCCCGGCGGGCGCTGCGTCTCCCGCCAGCGCAGCCAGGCGAGCGCGTGCAGCTGGTGCGGCATGAGGGGCGTGGCCAGCGCGCGCGGCGCCGCCCCCTCCTCCCCCTCGCCCGGCCGCGACGCGAGCGACTCGTGCAGGTCGCGCAGCCGCTCCATTATCAGGTTGCGCTCCGCCATGTGCGTCGCCATCGCTGCACACACACACACAAACATGCCATGACGTCAAAGTGCCATCCGAATGTAATTGAAAAAGTACTTTAAAAAAAATTAACAAGTAACTTTTATTTCTGCATCTTTAATTAAAAATAATTTCATTTTTATACTTAGAAATGAATAAATACATGATTTTGCATGTTTGGAAAATCAACTCTTAAGGAGGTAAATAGGGGTAGAAAATTTGTTAGAAAATCCGTAATTTGAAGCGAGCACAACAACAAAAACTGTGATTTAGCTCGTCTGAGCACGAGACCAACCTGTGAGACTAACATTCAACATTATTTAATAGACTGATCATACTATATCGCCCTCAAACGCAACAAAAACTACATTCAACACTTTTACCAACGTTAACCGAACAAACAGTAGTTATTAGCTACCCACTGACCATGCTTGCCGAACATCCGCGGCTGGACGGCGTTGCTGGCCTTCTGGATGTCCTCCCACGAGGGCGCCTTGTCCCCCTTGTCCGCCTTGCCGAACCCGTCCCGAGCGATGTCCGCGGCAGTCGGCTCGTCTGCAAACATTATTAATACTTAATTGAGCAAATCTGCAGTAATAAAACAGTGAGTATATTCGTGTACACACGGTGTAAAACTTCTGTAAAGAATGAAGGTCTGTATCTCATATAGTAGTTTTTTTTTATTGACTTAAGTTCGATGCATACGTAACGTACGGGGTGTACGGGACGGGGACGGGGCTAAAATATAAGTGCGTGCCCCGTTCCCGTCCCGTACGGGATCCCGCTGCGTATGCACTATCGTATACATTTTCTATGAAACGATGTTTCCAACACTTCACGTCCCGGGAAAAAACCCGTTACGTACATATGCATTAAAGACCTTTAAAGTTCTTGACAAAAAAACGTTACAAGACATCGTTGCATTTTTTGTTTCTCAGTTTCCGCAACGAAGTTTAGTTTCACGTCAACAGTATCATAGTGCATCCACCGCATACCTGGCTCGACGACCATGGCGGCCACCTTGTCCCCCTGGCGGGTCACCTCGCCCTCCAGCGCCGACAGCCGCTCGATCAGCTTCACGCCCCCGTCCGGCAGCGACTCCATCTCCATGTGCTCCAGGAGGTACTGACACAACACGACAGACCATCAGCTATCTAAGAGGTACTGATTTTGGAAACACTTCCAAACATATCTGATATAAAAAATATGTTTTCAAAAAAGGTCTCCGAGAAACATAAAATCACCAGATAACTATAATGTTTGAGGAATTCCATCATCATCCATGGACTGGATCCCATCAGAACTGAATTTTGATAAATATGGGACCAACCTGGAAGCATTACCTTTAAATAAAAAAAAGATTTTCCAAATGGGTGCAATGCATCAGTTATCCGGTGTTACCGAAGTCCATGGACAAAGTTGTACCATCAGATGGTTTGTCCATTTCTTCATTGAATTGGAAAGAAAGCACTGGCTTTCAAGCATCTAGCTGGAACACGACGAGTCATCTAGTTGACTCAAGCAAGTGAGAGTACCTAGTAGTAGTAGATAACTATAAAGACTTCACATCACAATAATATTAGTTAAGCGAAACCCTACCACCAAGTGTGTCCTTGTCTTTATGTGTTGTCCATGGCATCCACGGCACAGGCAATCCTAGTGTGGGGCTATGAGTGTGTACCGTTATTACTAAGCAAAATTTTACTTGTGACTCTCACCCTGATGTTCTGCAACTCCTCCCGCAGCCCATTGAGCTTGGCCAGCTCGTTCTCCCTTACATGCTTCTTGACGTACACTACCTGGTTGGGGTAGCTGGCTGGCATCAGGTACTGCTTGATGGAGCTCTCCACGCGGGGCCCGCTCTCCTCACTCTTCTCTTTACTCTTCTTTGGGTTGGGCGATTTCTTTTTCACTTCCACCTGCAAATTTAAATTTAGTTTTTGAGGAGCTCAGGGGTTTCAAAGTGTTTTAAGAACCAATGAAAGGAATAAAGACTTACTGTCTTAAACTGACTATAAATATAGTAATACATAAAATAAAGATAGTTTAACTTTGTCTCTGACAAACCTATACAACTCAAAACCGCGCCAAATCTCAGATAATTTAATCGGTCACTTAGGGCGCCCACCCCAATCGATCGGGTTTATTCTGTGATCCCACTAGTTCCACTAAATTTGGAATAGATCAGTCGAAATGGATCATCGATCGATGTTTTATCCGAACAATCGGTATGTGACACCCTTGCTACTGTCATAATACCATGCCAGTTTTTCAATTTGTTTTCACTTTACTACAAATTATTCAAGTAAAGAATAATGGAATCTAGTATTGGTGTCCTTTTGATACTAACCGTCGGAATTCATACGTAATAAGACTTTTTTCAAAAGTCCAAGTTCAGTACCGCGTTTGAATTTTACGGCTTAACTACCACTTTAATCCATTTTTACAAATCCAACTTTTGCACCAATGCCAAATTGAATTATTTTATGAAATTTTATAGGAAGTATATAAAATATTTATGTACATGTGGACATTATTAACCAACTATGCGATACTTACGATTTTAGGCATTTTTAAACTTTCACAAATCACTAATTAACAAAATAAATTATAATAGTTATTGCACAATTACTAAATCATACGTATGAAATAAATAAATAAACACTAAATAACAATCATCACATTATTTTATAACATTAATCAAATTATTGCCTGTCGATTTCGGATCCGTTGAGCGTTTTAACAACCTACCCACATTTTAATATGTTGCTACGGACTTTTATTTTATGGCAAAGGTTGTCGAGATCATGCAGCCAGTAAAAAAAGTTAGATAAGTAATTTTTTTACAGATGGATTTTTCTGAGTAACGAACTGATTTGCGTTTGTTTTTTCGCTAAAATTTTATACCAGCAAAATGGTTTCCTAAAAATAATATTAGGATAACCAGGTAATAAACAAAATAAAATTATAGATAAATAAGGGATTGCTTAACCGTTAACGTGACGTGAATGATAAAATTAGTAATTCAATATTTTTTGCTTAACTATAAAAAAATCTAACTTTATCGTTACTCTCGAAGTCACGTTTTTGAAGTTCGTTTGGAAAAAAATATGAGATTTTTTTTAAGATACGACAACCAAAAAGCGACATAATGTAAGTGCGTGATACTAGGCGCACAGCATTCGCTAGAGTTGTTTTCGATTGCTAGCGCGCGCCAAGTCGTGGGTGCGAGCGAGAGGTACTTATAAGTAAGATGTAAGTATAACTTCTTACGTACTTATGTACACAAAACTTCTTTTATAATTTTCTATTGTATATAAATATGAACACTTAAGATACACATTACAATTATTACTATTATAATGGAAATTTTTAAACTTAAACAGGTGGATTAGATGGCGGTCGGTTGGAAGTTTATTAAGGCAGCTGGTGTATTATAATTTTTATTTATTTATTTATTTCTTCATGTACCATACAAAAAGTATAGAAACACATTCTCTGCCAGTCAACCTTCAGGCAGTAATAGAACAACGATGGAGGTATATTTGACAAAGGAAAAAATAAAAGAAATAAATACATAGTATTAACAATTACAATACATAAATGTTGTATTAAATTATAAAAAACTGTACTTACCACATCCTCGTCGTCGCTGCTAAGAGCTATTATTTCTGGTGGCCTATCAATAACAGTGACGTCATCATCAATCACTTTCTCAGTGAATTCTGATTTTATGTATTTTAGTGTAAATGGGCTCTTGGCTTTAGGTGCGCGCCCTTCTATCAATGATATACTGACGTCCGACTTACTTTCCGTGTTTAAATTCAAACTTTTTCTAACGGAGTTATTGATTTCACTGGTAATGTCCTGAAGAGGGCTTGTAAAAGGTGAACATGTAAGTTTGGATGTATCTGCTAATTTTTCTGGAGTTTTTTCCTTTTCAGGTGTCTTTGAAGCTTTTGTTTCTGGTAATTCTTTGCTTGTACGTTCAGGTAACTCTGTGACACTGTTTGTCAAACTTCCATGCGATGTGTGCGTTGTCTAAAATTAACAAAATAGATTATAAATTAAGTGCCTATTGGTAATGATAAAACTAAACATATTAACACTGCATTCAATGGAAGATATACTAACATCATCTGACTGAATATAATCAGAATCATCACTTTCGTTTTCTTTAGGCAAAAATCCCATGATGCTCATTCGAGTTGCTCTCGATAAAACCATCTGATCTTCGTCAAAGTCATCGTCATCATCATCATCAGCGTTCTGAACTTCAGAAACTTCTGCAGTGCTGCTGCAATAATCTTGGTCAGAGCTCTTGCTATTAGATGCTGAACTATCATTTTTCTTTCCTCTCTCATCTAAATCATCACCTTTATGAAATTCACCTTGGTCCTCACTCTCACTATCGTTTGGATCACTTTCATCAGCATCTTCATCACTAGTATCAGATTTCTCCTCATCATGATTACTATCATTGTTATCTTCAAAACTAATATTTGCAACGTGATTCAGTTTAGCTTTGTCCGATTCTATTTTAACTGGTGTGTCCTTCAGACAGGCCAGCTTGCCTCGTCTTGATTGCTCTATGATTAACGAGTTGTCAGTGTCTGAATCCAAAACCATCATGCGTTTTTTGGTCTTCCTTCCGATGAAGGATTCTGATAACCGAGGAGTGGCTTTCATTGGAGGACGTCTTTTTGGCACCATTTCTGGAGACATCTCTTCTGTAGCACATGCAAGTTCAACAACCATAATTATGTACTTAAATAAAATTAATATTATAAGGAAAAAAGTATTTTGTTTTCATTGCAGTTTTGAATGATGAAAGTAGTAGCTGTAATATACAAGCTATAAATAATATTCAATTTAATTATAACAAAATTACTTCCATAACACATAATGTACTTGTCTATAATTTAAGTTTTCAAACCAATTTTACATACCTTCCTCAGAAGAACTAATGACAAGTTTGTTGGGTGACTCATTAGACTGCCTCCTAATGCTCCCTCTCTTGCTCGAGTCTATAACCAAATTATGTCATTTTTTTAACAGACTTCAAAAAAGGAGGAGGTATTCAATTTGACTATATTTTTTTTAGTTTGTTAACTCAGAACTTTCGACTGGGTGAATCGATTTTGATGATTTTTTCATTGAAAGTTGGTGCTTGTCATTTGGTCCCACTTAAATTTGGGCGACATCTGATGAGTAGTTTTCGAGTTATCCCTAATTTTGAAGTCGGTTATTTTTTGTCAAGATTTTTTTTTTTAGTAAACTTTTTGTAGAGTTCAAAGAGTCTTAGACAATCAATAAGAGTGTTAATTAGTCAGCTTGTATTATGACTGTAATTCTATTGTTGAGATCAAGTTACATTTTGGTTGCAGTATCTAATGGTTAATGGATTCCCAAAATGTGATCAATTCTTATCACAGTTCCTTGTAGCTGTATCCTGCATACTGGCAATTCTACCAGGACATACATGTATGGGTTAGGGTTGCCGACCTCAAAATTAAAAAACCAGGATTTGAATTTGGAGAAACCAGGACAATTCAGTTTGGAAATAGAATGCAGTAATAGAGTTGCAATAGTTGCGAGCCGTGAGGCCGCCCGTAATGTAAGAATTTTAAAAGAGGCGCGCGAATTTTAAAATTTATAAACCCAGGACGCTGCTTAAAAACTATTCAGGACGTCTCAGAACTCTAAAAAAACTAAGACATGTCCTAGGTAAACAGGATGGTTGGCAACTCTAGTATGGGTGAAAATCTTAAATCGAGTTGCTTTCTCTCGGGAAGTTACAAAGTTTACCCAAATAAAACAACTTTAAACTTAACTCACCGTCATCACTGCTTGATATAATATTTGTCTGGAGTGCACTGCTCCTCCTGGTCACAAATTTAGCTGGTCTTTCAATATTTTCTACTTCATTATCATCTACAAGTCATGAAGAAACAATTATCCAATTAAAAGACTATTACTAATTGCAAATTACAAACTAGTAAAAATCTAAATATTAATTTATGGCAAACATACAAATAATCATGTTAATATCCAAAACTATATGGATTTATTGGTAAACACAGACATAAATGTATAAAAAAGAATAAGAAGACTAAGGGCTTGTTTCACAATCTTCAAGTAAGTCCGAAGTAAGCTATTCGTTGGTTGACATTTCATGTATGTAAAATGACACTTCAACCGGCGAATAGCTTACTCTACTTGAAGATTGTGTAACAAGCCCTTAGGCCCGTAATATCAATAGCAGTTTAAACTCAGAATTTAGTTTAAACTGCTATTGATATTACGGGCCTTAGTCTTTGTTTAAAACATCGCCTTTTTAACCAACTTCAAAAAAGGAGAATGTTCTCAATTAGACTGTATTTCTTTTATGTTTGTTACTCAGAACTTTCGACTGGGTGAACCAATTTTGATGATTCTTTTTTTAATCGAAAGCTGGTGCTTGTAATGTGGTCCCACTTAAATTTGAGCGAGATCTGACGAGTAGTATTTGAGTTATCCCTAATTTTGAAGTCGATTTGTCATGAATTATTAGATCAGTCAGAAATTCAGAATATGTACTCCAAACAATATTTAAAAACAAGGGGGTTACTGGCAACTTGTCAGTGCCTTCTTTTTTACATAAGTTAACACAAATTCAGTAAGTATCAATATTCAGTGTATATTTCAAACTTATTTGTTGTATAAACCAGAAAATAATGTTTTTTAGTTAAACAGCACTGTTTAATGAATTTGTGGATGGTAAATTATAATAAATAATATGTAAGAAGCCCTAAAGTTTTGAATAAATTTGGTCTCAAACTAAAGGACCTATAATCTGAAATATTTGGTACTCTACCTTCTGAAACGGAATCCTCAGACTCAGCCACGAATACAGTATGATTTTTTACAGCAGATTTCTTCTTTGCCGACTTTGCAGTGAACGAATCTTCCGCAAGTAAACTGCCATCAATAATTTCTGCATCGGATTCACTTTCCGGATGAGTGTGATCACGATAGTCAACGAAAGAACTATCCATGTCTAAAAACTAATATCTTATGTAAGATTTTTTAATTTACAATATGTTTCATACAATACTGTACATACACAAACTTTTTTGGTTTCTAGATCAAGAAATGAAAAGTTGAAATCAAAATAAAGATTTGAATATTTGAATAAAATTTTCGTTGTCGTCAAAGACAACAGACCACAGAGTACTTAAGGACCACAGACATAATAGACTTTCCACAGAATACCACAGAGTACTTAATCACTACGTTTTACAGAATACAGCTGCATTGGAACGCGTCCGGAAGCCACGTCTCAAAGACTGTGCACACTATCAGCCGCGGCTCTCAGCCGCGGCTTATAGTATGTTTGCAGCTTTAATTTAGACTATCCATGACCGTTCTATGGATACTACCACAGACTGACTGACTGACATTAGTCGTGTCGTGTCATCCGTGTTGTGTCGTGATTCGAGTCACAAGAAGAGACCGAAGAGTGTCCAAGAGGCAAAAAGTTTATAAAACGTGAAGACCAAGCTTCGAAGAGGTACCTGAAGACGGATCACGTGACATTGGAATAATATCTGCGTTATATCATTCATCATATCAGACACGGTGTGTCTCTGTCTTAACCACCCGAAAGTGACTACGAATTAAGATTCAACGCCAATCAAGCGTATGATTGGTTGGAATCAGAATTCAGAACTGTTTATCCAATGTTGTTAATGCACCATAAAATTATTATAGGTACTTTTTGGAAGCTTGTCCTCCATTCGTACATATTCCCTACGTTCCAGTAGACGATCACAACGACCACGCTCACGACCGCGATTTTTCCGTTCCACTAGCTTGTGAGCGTTACAATCATACACCCTAGTGGAACGGGTATAGTGAGCGACGTGAGCGTTCAAGCCACAGAGTACTTACACGTTTTAGCCCTTGATACAAAATGTACTCAATGATGTTGAGAATAAGACAAGTCTGAAACTTAGATTAGAGGTTAAGTTATAATTTTAAGCTATAAATAAACGTTACTTAATTAATTATCAATTTTATTTTTATACTAGCAAAAAAGTTCAACTACAAACAAAACATTTTTTTTATGAAAAGACAATTTAATATAATAAAAAATTGCATATTGACCGACGAGTAAAAATGTATACATGGCTATATGTATAGTGAATTAAACATTAAAATTATTTACATAATTTAACATATATAAATCAACTTGTGACCCCACGTCGAGCATCTGCTGGAGAAACTACTATAATCCACTAAAGTATCTCTTGTCGAATCGTATACAGTAATTTTTTCCATCACCATCCTTATCTTTTATAAAATTGCGCCTTTCTATCACCATATTCACCATCCATTTCTAGCCAGTGTTGCCAGGTCTAAAAACTGGCGAGAGTAACTTCGTCATATCTGGCAACACTGCAATTCGACCACTTCGACCCACCCCGTGAGGTGGGTTGTTTTGAGCGTGCCGTGAGCGAAATTAATGACGTCATCAATGACGTTTTCGCCGCGACCATGACGACCGTGGTCGCCATGTGGAACGCGTTTTGATCATTGTGAGCGATGTGAGCGTCTACTGGAACGCAGCCCTTTTATGTCCGGAATATTTAGTCTGTGACTCTGTCTTTGTCAAATAAATAAATTGTCATTTCAAAATTTCAGACAAACAAAGTCAACTTGACATTGACATGTTACGAAAATCAAAACATTTTGATAAAATTTGATGTGGTAAAGTAAAGCCAATGTGGCATATTTTAATGTAATTTAGAATTTAATGGGCAATGAAGTAACGATACACAGTTTGTCTTATTAGCGAGTGTGTAATTAACTTCTAGTAAATGTGTTTCAATCCATCAAGATGACAGAGGTTCAATTACAGGAGTTCAAACTTGATCCCGATTCAGAACTTCGTTTCGAAGTAGAGTCTAAAAATGAAAAAGTCGTGTTGGAGGTTTGCATTTGTATTAAGTTAACACTAATAACGTTTATTAATTAAATAATATTTATTACTACCGGTACATACATATTTTTCCCAACTTTTTCTACTGTTTTACTAACTTTTTTTTTTAGGTTAAGAGCGGTTACGCCGAGTTGTTTGGTACGGAGTTAGTCAAGGGTAAACCCTACGAGTTCCACACGGGTGCCAAAGTTGCTGTATTCACTTGGCACGGATGTAACTTAGAGTTGCGCGGGAAAACAGAAGTTAGCTATATTGCCAAAGAAACTCCAATGGTAAGGTTCAGGTTGCTAACATATGTTATTTGCCTATCAAATATATCATATTTCTCAGATGAAGGCAATAAATGATGTCAACATTGTCAACAATTCCGAAACACTACCTGCAATAAATTTAATTGAAGACTTGCTTTCGTTTAGCATAAAAATTGTACTTATAATCAGCAGGATCTACTTATTATGTAATTAATAATGCCACCAGCTATATTTTTAAATAAGAGACTTCTTATGGAAATAGCCGGCAAATGAGCTGACGATCCACCTAATAGTAAGTGGCTATCGTCGCCCATGAACATCAGCGACACCATAAACATGACTGATGCGTTGCCGGCCAAGAAAGAAAGAAGAAAAAGAACTGGCCCAGCCGGAACATGACAAGTTGATTGGCGGCTTAAATTACAGTATACACTTACCTTAATAACATTTCAGGTTGTATACCTCAATGTGCACGCAGCGTTAGAGCAGCAGAGGGTAGCAGCCGAGCAGGAGAACACCCGAGGCCCAGTCACCATGGTGGTGGGGCCCGGCGACGTGGGCAAGTCCACTCTGACCCGACTGCTCCTCAACTACGCTGTTAGAATGGGAAGGAGACCGATATACGTTGACCTGGACGTTGGTCAGGGGCAGATCAGTGTTCCGGGAACTATAGGTGATACTAGAATATCTTATACTATTAAACAAGCAGTTCTGGTATATATATATATAAAAAAAACAAAAATTATTTATTGTTCGTCTACAAAATCAGTACATAATAATTAAACAGTTGTTGGGATCACCCTTTGAGCGTTTTATTGCTTGTGTTGGGAGGCCCCAATATATGTAATTTTTTCTTAAAAACTATGCTTACTTCCATGAAAATTGCAAGTTATTGGTTAAAATGCTTAGTGTTTGCTTAATAAGTTTTAAATCTATTATTATTATGTACTATTCAAATGACAGGAGTTAATACTTCTGTTCTGGGTTCCTTAAATGTTTTGTTATGTAACATTCACTTCAAACTGAGGATATTTGCGATGTTTCATTTATCAATGTTCATGTCATATACAACATGAAATCATAACACAATATTGTGAGAGTGAGACCAATTAATGTTACTGAACATTTGTATCCCCCAGGTGCATTGCTAGTAGAACGACCAGCCTCCATCGAGGAAGGGTTCAGTCAGCAGGCGCCCCTGGTGTACCACTTCGGCCACAAGTCTCCCGGAGAGAACCTGGAGTTGTACAACACCATAGTGTCGAGGCTAGCTGAGGTCATTGCTGAGAGGTGTGAAAATAACAAAAAGGGTATGTTTATGTTTTTTTATTGTAGATTTTTTTATTGCTATCATGCTAAGCTTAACTTTAAAATAAAATATAGCCCATGTTACTTAGAATCTTTGAAGAATTTTTGAAATAGGTCCAGTAGTTTTTGAGTTTATTACAAACAAACAAAAGATCAAAACTTTCCTCTTTACAATATTAGTATGATATCTAAATATCATGTTTTCTGTTCTGATTTGAAGGGTTAACATTGACAGTTAATTACTTATACCCAAACTCAGATTAAAGAACAAACTTTAATCTAAGTACCCAAAGTTGTTGTAAGTAATAGTAATGCAGTGTTAAGCCCAATGCTTACATAACGGGGTTTTTTCCTGTCCCATACAGGACGTGAAGTTTGGAAACATTGTTTCATAGAAAATGTTTACGATAGTGCATACGCAGCGGAATCCCGTGCGGGACGGGAACGGGGCACGCACACGCATTGGACTTTAGTCCTCAATAATGGTTACACATGAAAGTTTTGTAATATACATATTACATAACATAATGTTGTCGTGGTCGTTGTCGCCAGCTTCAACATCCGGGGTGGTGATCAACACATGCGGCTGGATCAAGGGCGCGGGCTACAAGGTGCTCACGCACGCCGCACAAGCGTTTGAGGTACGTCCAGCATAGACATAATACTACTAGACTAGGCAAGGTATCTGAGCATTTGTAAGTGAAACCATCACGCTGCGAAGAAATGCAGGAGGTAAACCTATCCTTGTCTTACTTACGAGTTACGCGAGTCTCCTTGGTCTCTATCTCTTTCTAATAGCGCGACGCAAAAAAGGCCCGCTTGTCTAGTCTAGTAGTATTATGTCTATGACGTCCAGTGTCCATGTCACAGATTATAATAATAAATCATCGATTGATTGATTGGAAATCAGTTGCTTTGAGGTAAGCCAGTTGCCAAGCTGGTCTAATTTGGCGATCATGACCGTGCGTGGTCAATGTTAGTCGATTCCTGGTAGCGTGTGCTCCATATAATAATAATATGTAATGTACCTACTTATAATACATTAAATTAAATATTACTGCACGTGGAAATTTATTTGGACCGTAGCTCAGTACATATTAGGGTGGGTTGTTCAATAGTAGGTTAAAGTTAACCGTCAAAAGATACGAAACTAGGTTGCATAAGTCACTATTAGGTTAAGTTTTGATTAAAATTTGATAAAGTTTATAAGTCAAAACATAAGTTACTTATCCTTATCTTATCCTCTGACGGTTTTTAACTTTACTGACTTAACTTTAACCTCGTGTTGAGCAAACCACCACAAAACGGCGATGCTAATCTCACGTACGAGTAGTTCCTTAAGAAAGAGAGAGATCGCGCTACTTCTTGCTTGTATGAAGATCATTTGGGTAAAATCCTTCTTTGTGAAATCATTAACGATTCTGCAGCGCGTCAGGGATGTTCGCGACAGCGCGCGTAGACTGCTTCTATGCCACGATGCGCAAAAGATGCGGGTCCCTAGTGCGCAGACTGCGGGGCAGTGCCAACAGCATCCTAAAGATGATTGCCAGCAGGCTAGATTGTAGGTATGTGAGTCATTGCTGCGCTGTGTCTAGTGGTATGGCGCAGCGGTGACTCACATTACCTTATACTAGAAATTAGTTTTGTTTAGGTTAGGTACTAAGTTACTAACATAGTCATAAGTCTTACTAACAAATATGGGTCTCTGTTACTCGATATAAATAAATAAATAAATAAAAATTAACGAAACATAACTTAACGTGCAGGTGGACGTGATTCTGGTGCTGGACAACGAGCGACTGTACAACGAGTTGAAACGGGACATGCCCAAGTTCGTCAAGGTCGTCTACTTGCCCAAGAGCGGTGGGGTGAGGACACATATTGTTTGATGGACATTAATCAACAATCCGTATAGAATTTGTGTACAACATGCTGCTGATGTCAGTGGGCGATGATAGCTACTTACTAGTGGATCGTCAGCTCGTTTGCTGGTTATTTCCATAAAAAAATTATGTTAAAAATAATTAATAAAAGTAGCAAAGACTATAAACAATCGGTGGTCTTAAAAGCACCTGCAAAGCAAGTTGTTTCAAAACATCTCTGTGTCAATAAATAAATAAGTGTATTTGTAAAAGTAAGTATACACGCATAACATTTGATGGTAGGTTACCTAATGGTCACCGCCCAATCACACCAGCAACAGCATTGCATTACTGATGCTTTGCCAACCAGGAAAGACAGAACAAAAAGGAACTGGTGCTCCCAGCCGGAACACGAGTCGTTTGGCGGCTGACTCCACCTAGAGAGTGGTCACTGGCCAGCCAGGCTTCACGGAATGAACTTCAATAACATTGTGTATTTAAGTGACCGCTTTCGATGTTTTCCTACTGCCCAAAGGTTGACTGGCAGAGAACGCTTTTAGCATTAAGTCCGTCTTTTTAACCGACTTCAAAAAAAGGAGGAGGTTCTCAATTCGACTGTTTTTTTTTTGTTTGTTATCTCAGAACTTTTTGATTTGAACCGATTTTGATGATTCTTTTTTTAATCGAAAGCAGGTGCTTGTCATGTGGTCCCACATAAAGAGCGAGATCTGACACGTACTTTTTAAGTAATTTTGAAGTCTGTTATTTTTTGTTAGTAAAATTTTGATTATATTCTACATTTGTGCAGTTCAATATAGTGTAAATAAATAATGTATATGTATGTACACAGGTGGTGGAGCGGTCGTCGGCGCAGCGCGCGGAGGTGCGCGACGCGCGCATCCGCGAGTACTTCTACGGCAAGCGGACGCCGTACTACCCGCACTCGTTCGATGTCAAGTTCTCTGACCTCAAGATTTATAAGGTAACTCTACGTGAAACAGTTCTATTTTATGCTGATGGATGGTGCTAGAGATGGGATAAAGTTGCTGAAAACTTACAATTTTACCAGTTTCAACTGGGCTTCGAATATAAAAAGATTGATTGAAATCGGTACACCCAGTAAAAATCTCGCCGAATCTTCCGAGATCTGACAAGTAGTTCTTGAGTTAGCCTTAATTATTAAGTCGGTTATTTTGTTCGCCTACAAAGTTCATATTATTATAACACTTGCTTTTGCCCGCGGCTTTGCCCGCTATAGATATTGTTTTTTTACAAATCTCGCGGGAACCCTGAACTTTTCCGGGATAAAAAGTAGCCTATGTGTTAATCCAGGGTATAGGCTATCTTCATTCCAAATCGATTTAGTAGTCGTGGTTTGATTGAGGAACAAAGTTTGACATTTATAATAGTAATAGGATTATATTGCATCGTGTGGTGTGACTGGTGTGACTGGTGTGGTTGGTGTTGTCAGGTGGGCGCCCCCTCGCTGCCGGACTCGTGCATGCCGCTGGGCATGCGGTCGGAGGACGCGCTCACCAAGCTGGTGGGCGTGGCGCCCGGGCCGCCGCTGCTGCACCGGCTGCTCGCCGTGTCCTTCGCCGCGGGGCCCGACGACCACGTGCTCGCCTGCAACCTCGCCGGCTTCGTCACTGTGTTAGTACACTGCACATACCTACACACACACACACACCGGTCTGCCAACGACAACATGGAAATGAGCAAGTTTCAATGATCTTTGTGCAGAATGTATTACAGTATTACAAGCAAATACCGCATGCAGAAAGTAAAAAACTTATAGTTATGCACTAATGGGTTTTGTTTATGGAAATAGCCTGCTATCGTCGTCGTCGCATCACTGATGCGTTGCCGGCCAAGAAAGAAAGAACTGGCTCTCAAGCCCCAGGCGGAACACGAGTAAATTGGCGGCTGACTCATGCTCGGGTGGTAGTTATCCAGGCGAACCCCGTGGAGAAATAATAATACTAATAATGGATGGTTCTTTCATTCTAAAGCAGTCGCTTGATGATCATGTAGCATATAGCATATGCATAACGAGCTTGCAAGACCTAGGTTTGATTCCCATCAAGGCGGAAAATTGAGCTATATACTCATCATGAGTTTAAACTTCATTTCTCTGTCTCTGTGTGTTGTCTATGGCGCCCACAACTCCGGGAATCCTAGTGTAGTCCTATGAGTGTGTAACGCTAGCCAGAGCCGTTAGAGTCGCTGACACCCCAGGCAAGAATATTGTGGCGCCCACATAAGAAAATAAAAATCGAGCTTCTTTTTTGCTAAACCAATGGGAACTTTTATTAAGAATTTTATTTTTCCTTTTTTTTTTGCTCCTCACCCCAAACATGGCGCCCTAGGCCGTAACCTCCCAACGTTTTTGATTCAGTTGTATTGTCCTACAGCACGGCGGTGGACATGGAGCGGCAGACGCTGACGGTGCTGTCGCCGCAGCCGCGCCCGCTGCCCAGCACCGTGCTGCTGCTGTCCGACCTGCAGTACATGGACAACCACTAGTGTCTAGCGTCCTCTACTGCTGCCTGGACACCGCACTGGCCTTCCGTCCGCTGCCGGTTCTCTGTGGTCAATGACTAGTGACCAGCGATGCCCAAGGCCATTCACGTTGTAGTGAAGTGTAATGTGTACAGTGAAGTGTGACAGTGAGGAATTAAATCTATGAATTAAATACAGACAAGTGTCATAATAATAATAGTGTGACAATTAAATAACAATTAAAGCTATTCGCCCACGTCTGATAAAAGGTGACCGATTTTTTGTAGGAGAAAAATAGACCGTACTGCGATAGCAATAGTGCAACGCACATGTCCTACAAAAAGTCGGTCAGAAGAAATAAGGATAAGAATCGGAGGAAAAATTGGCCCGATTCTCTGTCCTACAAAAAATTTTGACGAGGGCGAGGAGCGTAAAAGTGAAGAAGAAATGTAAATTATGTTTCATATGAACTTTTAGTGATAAGTGCCCAGTTCCCTAAAACGTCCCTCATTGGATGTGTGTGTTTATGAAATGTGCTGAATAAATCTGTAAAAAGCGTATTTACAATTTTTCTATACTTCGATCTTAGGTATTCACAAATATTCCGGTAAAATAATTTGTTGCATTGAGAAATCTAGGGACGTGTCGCCAATTGCTGGTAACATTTTTACTGCTATAAAAATGTTATATTGATAAGATGTGTGTGCATAAACTATGTATGAAGACTGATTGTGATATTATTATTACTTGATCCTGATAAAAATGAGGATAAAACAGTCTAATACTTATTTTTTTACAAAACAATGGATTGTAAGATCTGGAAATAAACGAATTGAAAGAAAAATGTATTTCTTTTAATTTATTCTTTTTTTATTTACAAATTTTATTTTTAAACATAAAACTACATATTCAACTATTATTTACAATAATGACTCATTATAATATTCGGACATATTATTTGCATTTCTATTAATCTATGCATGAAAATTATTATTAGAAGCTTAGTATTAATATTAATCATCAAACCTCAGAAATACAATAGTTTTGTAAAATAATGATGTTCGTAAAACAACACAAAAACATTCCAATATTTTCAAAGGCACAACTTTTTTTTATTATAATTTTTTCGATTCAACTATGATACTCAAAATATGCCGGTTCTTGTATTAACTTTTTTATGACAATAGCCGACATACGAATCGACTCGATGGACGTCAAGGTTGTTATGTCTTGCCGATTAAAGGTCGATGCATACGTAACGTGTTTTTACCCCGTACGGGACGGGGACGGGGCACGTACATATACATATTTATGCCCCGTAAGGGATTCCGCTGCGTTTGCACTATCGTATACATTTTCTATGAAACGATGTTTCCAACACTTCACGTCCCGTCCCGTACGGTAAAAATTCCGTTACGTATGCATTGCCTTAAGAAAGGAAAGAGAAAGCAAAAACATAACAAGCTTTTTATGGAAATAGCCGGCAAACGACTGCAAGTGGCTATCATCGCCCATGGCCCGGACATCAGCGACACCAAAGGCATCACTGGTGCGTGGGTAAGAAAGAGAGAAGCAAAAGAAAGAATGAAAGTAACTGTTGTAACATTAGTTATGCTGTCTGTTCTCTGTAGGCGCGTCTCCATCGCTCTGGTCAGGGTCAGTGTCGGTGTCGTGGTGTTGCTTGGCAAAGGCGATGGCCGCCCGCATGGCGTCCTGAACCATTTGCTCGCACGTGATCAGGCTCACCTGTAGCACCAGAAAACACATTTAAAAACTTTTTCTACCATTGAACTAATATTGCTATCGTATAGAACCGACACCGCGAATCCAGTCTTTGTGCAATGAACTGTTGCCTTTGGCTAGTTTTTAGTCGATTTTGAAAAGATAATGGGTGTTCGATTTTGAAAATAGGACCTCCCGGCGCGACATTAATTTTGTAATCTTCCTATCTGTATGAACCCCTTTGTATTTTTGCTGTTTGTGGTGAGAAATAAATAAAGTTTATTATTATTGTTATTATTATTAATTTTGTACGCGATGTCTGTTCTGGTATTTTACGAGTAGTACATTTTACTTCAATGCCTACAACGTTAATCATTGTCATTCATTCTTACACATAAGTCCGGCTCGAAGGACCATACAATATTATGTTTATAACAGACAATGAGTCATTATGATCGCTTTATTGACTAACATGTGTTCATATATTTAACTAGAACTCTGCCCCGGCATTGTTTGCGTTTTCCGAGATAATAAGTATTTTTTCTCCTACTCCAGATCATGGTATACTTATACGTCTCCGCACAAAACATTTATAGTAATATAAATAGTAGGATTTTATTGAATTTATTATGCCTAATGCCTTAAATTCTCCAATGAATAAATCTCAACTACAACACAACTATAACGTCGCCTCGATACAATAGATACGAAAATCTCCAAAACACCCATCATATGAGGTAATAATGGTAATATAGTAAATATTACCTTAGTAGCGGACATCTCGGCGAAGGTGTGTCTGGTGGCGGGCGCGGCGGGCAGCGCGCGCGCCGCGAACACGGGCAGCACGCAGCGCAGCCAGCTGTGCGCGCACCACGACTCCGACACCAGGTGCTGACAAACAATGTTCCACGTTATTGTATTATATTACTAGCTGACCGGGCAAACGTTGTTCTGTCAAAAATTTATTAGGGGTAGGGGGATGAAAAATAGATGTCCGATTCTCCACCCTAGCCGATATGCACGCAAAGATTCACGAAAATCGGTCGAGCCGTTTCGGAGGAGTTCAACTTCGAAAAAGCGTGACACGAGAATTTAATATATTAGATGTAATGTATAATTCACCTGCTACTTCTGCGTTAACGTTAATGGCGACGCTGGAATACGCCGCACTTAACGCGTGCAGATGTGACCAAATAATTTTTACATATATTATTAAATTTATACATATATTATTAAATTACTTTATTTCCATGGGTTCCAAAAAAATTATGTGATACATACTACATACACAATTTTGATATTAATATTCGTCAAACGGTTTGACGGTAACAGTAACGATGAATGCGTTGGTCCAAGCACTCCAAGCTAATGAACATCGGTAACAAAGGCATCACCGACACATTGGGCCGACAAGGCTCCCCCACCTGCGGCACGCTCGCAGCGGCGACGACCACGCCCCCCGCGCAGCCCAGCACGAGCGCGGGGCAGGGCGCGCCCCGCAGCGCCGCCCGCACGGCGCCCCGCACCGTGTCGCCCTGCATCAGGTACGAGCAGCGCAGGAAGTGCACCGCGAACCGCCGCCCCGCGCCCGTCGCCTCCGACAGCGCCTCGGACACCTCCGCTTTTGCTATTGCGCTGGTGATAAAGCATTTAGATTATTCGACAATAGTTTAATGTAAGAGCTTTAAAAACTTGAAGTCGAATCTGTTGTATAAGATATTAGCTAACCCTAATACAAGCTACAATAATCAACACGCCTTTATAATGTTCGTAAACATGTATGGATGTCATTTGCCAATAATCCGTGTATTGAGGGTCCACACTTCCACAGTAAGTGTTCTAATAACAATTGCTTCCATCCTGCAATCCAAATCAGCCCTTGGTCTCTTCTTTCACTGTATTACTGCTTTTTCATTGGACTAACGACAGCAACATCATCCGTACGAATGGCGTACAGCGTAAAGTTGTTGCACCAGTGAATGTGAAGTCATTTAATAACGGCAGTGTAGCACCTCTTGAAATAAAAAGCTTTGTCGTATTGTCCAGTGAACGACCAGCCTATCAACAACTACAAAGCAACACTCACTGTAGCGCGACCTCCTCGTCCCCTCCGCCCCCCGCTCCGCTCCCCGCCCCGCCGCGCACGCTATCCAACAGCTGCAGCGCGGCGGCGAGGTCCCCAGCGAGCGCTCCCCCGCCCCCCGCCCCCGCCCCCGCCAGCCGCGTCCGCACGTCTCGAACCTCTCTCTCCACCGCGCGGTCTGCCCGCTCCGACACTTGAGACAGCTGCCGCGCGCGACTGTACAGCTCACCGATCTTGACAAAGATGATGCAAAACATTATGAGACTTGGGTAGGTAAGGGTGCTTGTTGATGTTCAAGATACACTTGAATTAACTACGGCAATTATATAAATAAAGTCAGTTGGATAGCCCATTGTAAGTAATTATACCTATAAAGACATTCAATAAGACTACCTCTGCGGCGAGCGGGCCGGTGAGCGCGTGCAGCGCTGGCGAGTTCCCCCCCGCGCCCCGCACGCGCGTCACGCTGAACGCCCCTAGCAGCCCCGTCGACGGCACGTGGGTGCCGCAACACAGCTCCCTGGGAGACACACGGACATACATACATTCATACATACACAAAAAATAAACACTCATCTTAACACTACCTCCACAGTAGTCCTTATTAGTGATGGGCCGACTATATCAGCCCGCTAGCCGACTAATCGGTTAGCAAATTATTTTTGCCACAGCCAGTGATATAACAAATATTCGCGCTCGCATTCGCTAAACTCATGGGAATATTTTGCAAATGAAAAACATATTGTATAAAGAAAAATAATAATTTTAAACAGTAAAATGTTACTGACACCTATGTCATGTAGATGAAACTGACACCTATGTCATGTAGATGATGTGATGTAGATGAAAGTTTGTGCAAATTTTATTTGTGCAAATCCGCAAAATATTTTATTTACTTGAATAACATATAAGTAAATATATATGATAAAAGTTTGTGCAAATTTTTGTGGAAATAGAAAATGAAGTATGGCAACATTACAAGAATCATGGCTGCCGGCCGGTGTTGTGCTTGCGTATGAGTCTTGTATAAATTTTCTGTCATTTTCTGCTTCTCTTGTGCTATTTGTGTTTTTTCCGTCAAGTACGTTGAGTCGAGTATATCCTCCTCCGTCTTCGCGTTGAGATTTCTCAAATACACTGTGGAATTGTGAAAATCGTTCGAGACAGGACTCTTGTAGTTTTAGTGAAAACTTTTAAAAGATAGTGACTTTGTAGTTTAAGTGAATACTTTTGTGAGATATTTGACTCTTTATCATGCCTCAAAGGCGTTGTTGTGTTGCTTCCTGCCGCTCTACAGAGATGGAAGGTGAGTACTCATACTACTAAATAATACTAAAAAATAACCTAAAAACCTCTAGAAGGCAGCCGAACAGACGGAAATTTTGACAGCGGCCTCCAGGAGGCCACCCCACAGTCTCTGGAATATTGATTAGGAATTATGAAGTGAAATATAAAAAATGGCAATGTGTATGTATGTTAACGAAGGACTCCAAAACGGCGGAACGGATATTGATGGTATTTTCAGGCAATCTTTAGATTAGCTCAGTGCGGCAGCGGGTGATTCTGTGAAGTTTGATGGTAAATGGATGGAGCGATTTTGACGAAATTTATATTACGCATGAGAAGCTATGCGGGACAGCTAGTTACACAACAATAAATGCCCTCTCCTGTCTTTTTGACTACTTTTCGAATTGTCTTTTCCATTCTTTATTTCAAAATAATCCTCATATTCATTGCAAAATAAAAAAATCTAATTTTGTATTGTTGAGCATTGATTTTTTGTCATTTGTATGATAGGATGTAAAACTTCATACTACCTATACATAGTTAGCTCTTACTGTTGATCAATTACAGTGGAGTTAATTTTTCCCTATTAGGTGCTTTAATGTAAGAAGTTTAAGTAAATAAATAAAAATAATTAAACGCTTACACACTCGCACCCCCACAGTAGGTTTTTACCTGTGTTGTGGGTGGCATGCACGACACATAACACTTCACAATAACACCCATGACCCGAGTACAAACATTTATCTGTCACATAAGTATAGTGGGAGGGAATGTATTTTGTTATGCCGACGACACTGTTATAGTGTTCGAAGGTCCAAAATGGGACTCAGTCTTTGACACAGCACAAGCAGGTTTAAATTATGTTTCCAATTGGCTAAAAATAAATATGTTAACTTTAAATGCATCCAAAACTAACTACATTTGCTTCACTATTAATAATAAAACTCAACCTAACAATTATCTTTCTCATAAAATACATCAATGTAAATATAATATAGACACAAATCTTTGTAATTGTCCTGAAGTAGATACAGTGGAACATACTAAATATTTAGGGGTGATTTTAGATCAGCGACTATCTTGGCATCGACATATTACACATATAAATGATAGAATATGAAATTTAACATGGATATTTAAGATTCTAAGAGATATAATTCCTAAGAAACAACTTAACAAATATATCTGGCACTAGCACAATCTGTAATAAGTTACTGCATTACTGTATGGGGGGGAGCTACAAAAACAAAATTTCTAGACTTAGAACGTGGACAGCGATGTTTAGTTAAAGTGATGTATTGTAAACCATATAGATATCCCACAGAGGACCTATACAATATATCTAACTTACTATCTATCCGCAAATTATATATACTATCTATATTCTTACGCAGACACCGAAATATTGGTTATAACCACGTACTAGCAACTAATACAAGGAGAAGAAACAGTCATTGCTACACCTCAGACAAAAAACCAACTTTGTGAAAAGGCAATATTTATCTCAATCAGCACATCTATACAACCAACTTAATCAAAATTTTGTTATTTATACCATGACCTCACGTGAATGTAAAAAAACTGTCACAAATTGGCTTCAGTCATTAAAATTACATTTCTACTGAAAATCTCTTAAACCACCTGTAGGTATCCTCACACACACAGATTAGCACATTCCATAAGTACTAAGTTTTGCCTTACTTACTGTCAATAGTACATTGTTTCATTAGAAAAAATCTTGTTTTTAGTCTATTATAATTATGTAATGCTTGTGTTAAGGAGGAGCGGGGCATCCTGCCACAAGCTTAAAGTATTTTATGCTTACTAGGATGCTTCAAAAACTGAATTACTTAAATGTAACTCTTAGACTGAATAAAGATTTTTTGATTTTTTTTTTTTTATGACATAAATATCGAACCCGGGACCCCTCGCTTCGCTGGCAGGGTCGCTACCAACTAGGTTACATGGTCATAAAAGGTTAAGCGGTTTCTTAACTTATTACATTTTTTACAGGTGTGGTCCTACATCGCTTCCCAAATCCCATGTCTTACCCTGAGCGGTTTAAGACGTGGGTCACAAATGCTGGTCTTTTTGGAGAGTCTGAAGAACATGTCCACAAAAACAGAAGAATTTGTAATATTCATTTTGAAAAAAATTATTGCTATCCAAATAATAGACTAAACAGATTAGCCATCCCAACGTTGCATTTACCAGGTATGTATACTTCAACTTCTATAGATTTTGTTTTTCACTAACCATTTCATAATATGTATAGGTATATTTTAATTTTTGACTTAATGATTCTCAATGATTAATAAAGTACCTGCCGTTTCAATCATTTTGTGCTGCACCCTTGTTTTTTTTTGTGTGAACATAGGTGATGGTACTATCAGCATGTGTTTGCCTGCTTCTACTATAAACAAAAATTAATTCATTGTATGAAATTCAACAATTATCGGGCCTATCAACTATACAGTCACTTCTAACTATCCAAAGCTAATCTCTTTGTAAATCAATTTCAGGTGCTGCATTAGCAATACTTGAAAATATTGATCTGGATCAGCCTTTACTATCACAGCCGGTGCTAGCTGGGTTTCCTGTACCTGTTGAAAGTAAGCATTCTTGAATAGTTTCATAAAGATAGAATTGAAAGGATTCAGTCAAATTTTTACTAACAATAAGTTTTTTACTGGCCAACTTCAAGTGTGTTAATCAAGTGAACTACACAGATCTCACTCAATTTTGAGGAAACTTTTATGAAGATGTATGTGCTAAATATTGAATTAGGTTGGCTTCAACCCATTAATGGCCCACTACTGGGCACGGGTCTCTCCTCTTGAGGAGGCCTAGAGCCTACTCCACCACGCTGCTCCAGTGCGGATTGGTGGAGGGGTTAGTGGCCAACCCGACTGTCAGAAGTTTTCAAACCACCCGAGGGCCTCCGACATGGCTTAACGACTGTTATCTTATGATAACAACCGGGACCGACGGCTTTACGTGCCCTCCGAAACACGGAAACGCTCATGCTGATTCTTTAAATAAAAAGCGTGTATTTAAAATTTTTCAAAACTATTATTTATTATCAATTATTATTTAATATTGTAATGATGATGTATGTTGTTGTGGGGCTCAGCTGCAGATATTGAGTCTATATTTATTTTACAGAAAAGAGCAGTCCGTGCCATTTACAGCCTCAGGCCTAGGGACTCGCTTAGGGATCTCTTTAAGGAAATTAATATTTTAACTGTGGTGTCACAATATATATTGGATAATGTTTTATATGTTAAGAAATATTACAATAGTTTTCTTAAGAAGAGTGACATCCACAATATTAATACGAGGAACAAGGCTAAACTGATTGTACCAAATTTTAGACTATGTAAAACTGGTGGCTCGTTCATGGGTACATGTGTAAAGATTTATAATAAAATTCCATCGAAATTTACAGAAATGCCTTACTTTAAATTTAAAACTCATATTAAAAGCATTCTTATGACGAAAGGATATTACAAACTAGATGATTATTTTAAAGACAAGACTGCTTGGACATGAGTTTTATGAATATAGATTGTAGTAAAATATGATAAGTGCTATCTGTAACTGTGAGCAGGAAAAAAACAAACTCGGTAGTTTCTTGCTGCTTCTTCTCCCGGGCCCTCTCACAGTAGGGCCTTGTTGAAGCATTGGCGTAACTTGCATGACTTTCAAAAAGTGTTTGTAAACCAAACCAATTTTGAATAAAAAAAAATTGATTTTGATTTTGATTGTAATTTCATTTCTAACAGGTGGTGCAACATTGGCGTCCATTCCAATGATGTTGAACAATCCACTGCCTTCAACTAGCAGGGAGATGGAAGACCCACAGCCCTCAACTAGTAGTACTGCAACTAGTAACACTGCAGTATCTTTCTTCACTGATGACCTTCAGCTCACAACTAGTACTAAGACAAATACAACCTTCAGGAGTAAGTAGCCAACTATTAATTATATTATTTATTTTTTAATTATTTAAATTTATGTCACCTCATAAAAAGAGTAACAAAGAGCAAAACTTAATGCCTAATGGCGTTGTCCACCAGTCAACCCTGGGTGGATGTGGAAAAATCTGATAGTAGGTGTTAAATCATGAATAACAGAAAAAAGGACAAAATAAATAGTACATAAATTAATAATACAAAAACATAAATGTCTATTTATAAAAATATATGTACATACATACATAAATACACATCACATACATGTATATATACTTTACACACAATGCTGTGAATTAAATAAGACGAAATCAGTTAGTAATCGAATTTAGTAAATTATGTGGCTAAAAAAGACAGTTATTTGTCTTAAGTATTTCATCATTTACTTACTACATTTTTTTTGTTTCAGCAATGGATCCCAAAGGTCTAGATAAAGTTGAAATATCTCTTTATGAAAAAATCGCAAAAACGCAGGCCAAACTGCAAAAGTGCGAAGAAACCAAAGCTGGGCTAAAGAATAAATTAAAATTAGCCAGTAAATTAACTAAATCAGTGACACAAGGGAAAATCACATAAGACAGGGAAAGGAGTATAGAGGAGGTTATTATGAAATTAATGGAAATACCATATACCCCATATATGACCCTCCTCATCTTTTAAAAGGGATTCGCAATAATTTAATCACCAAAAACTTACAATATAAATTGGACGGTAAAATTCGAGTAGCGAAATGGAACCATATTGAATTACTTTATAAAAAAAGGCCAGGTTATAAAGGGGTTAGATTAGTACCAAAATTAACTGCACGCCATGCCATACCCCATCTAATCCCAAAAATGAAAGTAAAATACTGCACACAACTATTCAGTAAGTATTATTATGAATAATATTTTTCCAACATAACCTTATCCCATTATAGGCCACTGACAGTATACACTACATGTAATATATTTTGTTTTAGGTTACCGTCGTATTCCTCGGGAGAGCACAGACACCGCTGACCTATTAATGTTTTTCGACAATTTATTCGATTCGGTCAATGGAAGCTATAGCAGATGCAAAAACGGGAAAATTTATAGGTCAGCGGTGAAACCAAAATCACCGCATTTGCAACTATGGAATAAAAGTTTACCAGTCCTGAAAAGTATGAAGTTTTTGGGAGCTAATGGAAGAAGAGTGGTGCCATCTATATCGAGTTGGATTAAAACTATAGAAGCATTCCAGCAAATTTGTCAAAAACTCCATAGCCTCGGTCTTAAGTCTTTGCTGCTGCGAAATTTTAACCAAGATCCGCTGGAAAATTTTTTCGGCGCTATTCGAGCTCATGGGCACTCCAACACAATGCCCAGCTCAACAGCATTTGAAGCCTCATATAAAGCGTTGATTATTACTAACATGGTCTCGCCCAAGTCGGTAGGGGCCAATTGCGAAACAGATGAGTGTTACTGTTTAGAAAATTTAAAACTTTTGTTAAACAGTGATAGCATCCAGCCTCTACCCTCGGGACCATGTCAAATCAATATGGAGGACCTTAATATAATGTTACCTGATATTAACGTAATGTTGGCAAGCCAAAATCCAGCGGATTTGGAAAAATGTGCAGCAGCAGCATACTGTGGTGGCTGGATAATAAGTTTGATTTATAAAAAAATCAGCAAAGACTGTGAGGCATGTAAAATGGATTTAGAAGGTGGTAGTGAAGAAGAATACTCATTGTTCATTCATTTGAAAAAAAATACAGAAAAATGTATACTTCACTACCCAAACAAAAAATTGCTGGAATGCATTATTCATTTGGAGGAGATTACAATAGAGACATTAAAAAAGCATTGTCAATCTCCTCTAATATCGGAATACATAAAATTAATAGCATCAACCTTGATATCATTCAGTTTTAAATGCACACAGCATAAAGAAAGTGTCGCTAAATTTATAACCCACAAAAGCGTCGTACTTTTTACTCAGGACTGGTGCAAAGAAATAAATAACATATTAAATGGTAAAAACATAATATATGATCAAAATGATGATATGGAAAAGTTAGCACATGAACATTTTGTTAAAAATAAGGAAAAAAGGAGATATAGGGTACAGTGGTGAATATTTTAACTAATTTAAAATAAACTGTAGAAATATATGCAATTAGTTTTATTTAATCTCCGCTAAAACTGTCCCACCATTGTTGCAAGTTGCAATTGTCAAAATGTTACTTGTGTACAAGCAACAATCATTTGTTATCATCATTCCACTGTGTGGTAATAAAATAATGTGACGTTTTATTTACCACAGTGGAATGATGATAACAAATGATTGTTAATCATTAATAAATTAATAAAACGTCATATTTATCAATCACAAGTAACATTTTGACGTTTGTAACACATTTGCGCCCCAACTCAGAGTCACTAATGGTTACTTTAATCGCTCCTTAGTAGGTGATTCTTTACTAAGGAGCGATTAAAGTAACCATTAGTGACTCTTGAGTTGGGGCGTAAAGACTATACCTCTTGGTTAAGAGCTATATATATATATATATACACAAAATAGCTATAACTATTATAGGCATCTATAGGTTGTCGAAAGGGCACGTAGTTATGTGGATTGTAACTAGATGGCAGCACTATCGGGCAGAAGCAGGAGAGATGGCTATCTATACGTTAGTATATATACTTTAATCTATGGTTCGTAAGTCGTAGTCACTACAGTGACTAGCCCACAAATACAGTATAGTATAGCCTATTATTAGAAGAATTTTATGGAGTTTCAAAGCAAAACAATCAGATCTGCTCTTGTTGGGCCAAAAAAGTTATTGTTCGACACCCTGCCGCCAAAAATTCACGCGGGTTTAAAATAAATGGAAAATTTTAAATTACACAAGATATGAAAAAGCTGCCAAGTGCGAGTCGGACTCGCCTATGAAGGGTTCCGTAGCAGCAAGTAACATAATTTCTTGTAGTTCGTTGTATTTGAGTGTACAGGTAAGTATTTGAGTTGATTGAATGAAAGGTAAATTGCGGTTTACGATTTATGACGTATTAAAAAAAACACTTACTAGATCTCGTTCAAACCAATTTTCAGTGGAAGTTTGCATGGTAATGCACATCATATATTTTTTTTAGTTTTATAATTTTTTTTTTTTTAGCCCCACTCTAGGATTCCCTGTGTCGTGGGTGCCATGGACAACAACACACTAGACAAGGACATTCCCACCCAGACCGAGAACAGAAATTCAAACTCATCATTCAAATTTCCATCTCGCTGGGAATCGAACCCAGGACCCTCGGTGCGGCGATCCGGCATGGTAACCATTGCGCCACACTGGTCGTCAAACCTCAATATCATTTTTAAAGACCTATCCATAGATACCCCACAGGTATGGGTTTGACGAAAAAAAAATGTTGAGTTTCAGTTCTAAGTATGGGGAACCCCCAAAATTTATTGTTTTTTTTTCTGTTTTTGTGTGAAAATCTTAATGCGGTTTACAGAATACATCTACTTACCAAGTTTCAACTGTATAGTTCTTATAGTTTCGGAAAAAAGAGGCTGTGACATACGGACGGACAGACAGAGACATGACGAATCCATGGGTTCCGTTTTTTGCCATTTGGCTACGGAACCCTAAAAAGGTGTATTATTATATTAACTACTATTTCTGCATTTAAATTGATATTTACCTTATGTATGGGTGTTTTTCAGAAAAAATGACCCTAGCGAAATCGCGATGTCCCACAACTTCGTTTGTGTTTATTTAATTTTTCTTCATTATTATTCTGCAAGTTATACATTATAAAACAAGAATAACTATTTTTGTATCATATTAAATTAAGTAATACCATAATATATATGTATTTTCAAAGATATTAAAAGGACAAGAAAAATGAGGTGATGATTTCGTATGTCCCACAGTGCTCTCAGAAACTTCAAGACATTCGCATTTAGTTTAGAGGCACTGCTAATACTTTTAAAGTGAACTAATTTAGTCTCTATATATTTAAAATGCCTTTTTGGTCTTCGAATTCATATAATTACTGGTTATTTTAGCAAAAATATCGATATAAATGTTGTCCTACGAAAATCGAGGTACGGGAAAATCCTGTTTCGTCACAACGATTTAGAGGTGTTCTTGGGTAAAAATCTACTATTTTGTAGTTAATTTGTGTTCCTGGTACCTTTGTGATATGCTGGCAGTCGTCATTTTACAGAACAAACGACCATAGGGTCCAAAACCTGTGACGAAAGAGTTGTGTTTTCGGCGTACAAAAAAAGTGTTCCCAGATAGTCACTGGATTTTCCAAGGTAAATAAGCACCTTATTAGTTACATATCTTGTGTTATTTAAAGATCAACTAACAGACAACAAGATAACTTAAGCATATCAAACTTATATATGTAAATCTATTTAATTTTTAATAAAATAAGTCTGCTGGCATGAAAACGTCACGTCATGTTCGTCACGTGATATACTACTGGAAAAATTTCGTGACGAACTTGAATTATAAAGCTTTATATACAATGAATGTATTATAATTATTCTTACTCTGTCTGTCCGACTGTAAAACATCTTTCAATCGCTATATATATGTATATATAATATAAATTTTGGCTTGGTTAAGGGCGGGGCAATTATGTCAGTGGGGCAAATTTAATGTAAAGTTTTTTTTAGTGTAATTGTACATTGAATGTACAACTATTTTTTATTTATTTATTAATAATGTATACGTATGTGACAAAAAATAAAGAAAAACCGTGAGAAATACTACGGGAGAAGCAATTGGCGAAATTAAAAAGAATAGAAAGAAAATATAAGTGACAAAGGATCAAGAACAAGAAAACCACAGAAAAGTATGGAGAGAAGCTAAGAAAAAACAGAATCAAAGAAAAAAGTGATGATGGAAACATGAATTCGACAAAAGAAAATCTAGCTCCTGTGTGTCCTCCTCCTACAAAAAAGCTTTTGTAACGGTTTTAACCTAAATTGTACTAAAAATAAAAATAAAATTATATATCTAAGTTAACCTACACTTTAATCCTATCTTACACTAAATAATAATTTCAATAAATAAAATAAATTTTAATAAAAACAAAACAGAATTTTACTTTATTTAATAATTCACAGACATAGTCGCGGTATGTGTCTTGTTTCTATATCTGCCGTGTACTTGCGCTCGCGATTCGTTTTTTATGCACGGTGCACCGGACAATGAGAAGAAGCGACGCGATCGCGGAATCCACTGCGAGTCACCGGAGCGTACAGACCTCTCAATTTGAATTAACGACGGTGCACTAATCTCGTAGCTTTACTTCCTTGTGACACCTAATTTTTCTTATTTACTATATAAATAAGTACCGTTGCACATATTTCGCAATCATAATCAAGGTTAATAATCGAATACTCAATAAGAAGTGCTGTATTATACCCCGACTGGGGTTCCTCCGCTCGGGTAGTAGTACCCCCGTCGCGACCTGGCTGCCCTATTGGACCTAATACGGAGAGCTGCGGCCTGATCTGCTGCACCTGACTTGCTGCGCCTGAGTTCTACACGCTACAGCACAGGAGAGTGGTGGTGACAGGGATCATTAATTTAATGCGGCACGAGCACGAATGTACCCACGACCCCTAGCTTATTAAACCAACTCTAGTTTATCTACGCTGTTTCTTTCATTTAACACCAGCTAGTAGTGTTACACTTTAGTTACAATAAATAAATGAAAACGGAGGCTAGAAAAATATTTTTAACAAAGTTATTAATATGGACACTGCTTTATTTGTTCCTTCTCCGTCACGCTAACCTCCCGATAGTCACTGTCCCATGTTTTGGTGATGCTAATATTGGTCTTAAAATAATTATAAAATAATTTCTAGTATTTCATATAAAACAAAAATTATTTAATGTTTACACAGAAGTCATCACTTTGTTTAATATAAGAATTTGTCAGGGATATAATTAGAAAAAGTATATTTTTGATACGTATTTGGCTGCGTTGTGACGTACTTGAAACACTTTGACTGTTTTTTAATGAATAGAAATAAAAATTGTTAATTTTTTATTCATTTTCAGAAAGACTTTGATGTTACATTGTTACTAATAAAAGATGATTTTATTTTAATAATTCTTTGTTTTATTTCTGATTGATTATTTGTTGTGACGCAAAGGAACGGTGTTCATCACATGCTGACAAAAAAACTCAAATATTTCATGTATTTTCCAAAGTTTTTGTATATAAAATAGATAATCATTTAATTAAGACTTTCTTAATCCCATATATTGCAATAAAAAACCATTTCATGTAAAAAAATAATTTCGTTTCCCAATCGTCACAGGGTAATTTTTTCTGAAAAACACCCGTATACCCTTTGGCGGAGTAGTAGTGTATGTATGTATGTAAATTCCTATATGTTATTGGCGTGACCTCTCCTTCTCCTGAGCCACAAGAATCAGATTTGTCAGTGAGCCGATATTTCTTAATAAGAGAGACATACAAATGTACAGGAGCGTAACACATCCCGCTAGACTCACCTGGATTCTAATGGTGGGTCACAGCTGACAACTCTCAATCCGGTCTCTGGGTACGTCTCCCCGGGCACCGTGAGCACACCCCCCAGCGCCGCCAGCCGCAGCCGGTCCACCACGACCGTGCGCACCCTCGCGTCACGCTTTATCGAGTGCCTGGAGAACACCATCGGTTAGTTATCTGTGGACGATTAATGTGGACATTGCAGGGAATACAGTTTCCTATTTTATGAAAAGAAAATTAATGTTGTTAGGTAAGAATGCGATTTAGGAGAAATTCCATGACATTGCTACTTCAAATTATATATCCAAAAACAACAATGTATTCGATAATATTGGAACACACTTTGTAACTTCCATTAGTAAATGACAATTTCAACAAAAACCTCGCTTCTAGGATTATACAAAATTATTATAAAATATTGAATTCAACATTACCTAACTAACTCCTGTGCCTCCATCACCTTGGCCTGTGATAGCTTCTCACCGTACACCGTCAAATTTAAACTAAGTCCCTTGTCGGTCACACTGGAACCAACCTGACACACCACACTATTTGGAAGAACCTTCCTTACAGCCGCATTCAACAGGTGCACTGCTGTATGGTTCCGCATTAGATTAAGTCTTCTATCACCGTCCACAACAAGAGTCACTTCATTATCCCTACTGATGCACTTATCGCTTTTAACACTAAAATGTCCCTTGTGAAACACAAAATCACGAATTTTAAAAACACTGTCAACTTGAAAACTAACGTCGTCGTCAATTATTATCACTCCACTGTCGGCCGCTTGGCCCCCCTCTTCACAGTAAAAATTTGTACTCTCAGTCACTAGATAATAAGGTCTGTTTTCCGACGGTTGCGAGTAATCTATCCATTCGCCGTCTTCGTTCAATATGGCGACTAGTTTGGTTTTGACTGGATCGATTTGGATTTGATTATTGTGTTGTGTGTAGGAGTATTTTGGTTGATCGTTAGTGGCGGTGATTCCGTTTTTGACTAGATCATCGATGGCCTTGTCGAATTGCAAGCCTCTCGTCGCAGTTTGTTCCTTCAGGGCAGTCTTATGTCTGGCCTTGTGCTGTGCCAGAAGCTTCCAGAACCCTGGCTTGTCGATACTGAGCCCGTTCAGCTCAGCTATCCGTTCGATGATGTCTTCCTGAAAGCCGTGAGTGTCGTACAACTTGAAGACTACTTCTCCGGGTATAACAGTTGATTTTTGTTTAGCCATGATCTGGGAAAAAGATAGAATTATGTTATGTAAAACATATGTATATCTTGGTGTTTTGTGTTAACAATAAACCGATTCCTGCTAAGACCAAAATTTATTGAATGCTTTCATACGATCATTTTTTTGTTTAATCAGCCGGTGTATCCTTTCGATTTAAAACAGATATTTAAAGCCAATATGATATATTTGCAGCACAAAAGAAGTTTACTTTCACAATTTAACTAATAATGTCATTCCACCGCAAGTGAACCATGGGAATGGTTCTTTATCATAAACATTACCTCCTTAAACTCCTTGTAGCCTAAGGCAAAGCCAGCCAGTTCCACGTCAGCCATCACCTCCACTTCAGGGTGCTCCTTCACCAGCCCCTGCCACTTCTTCTTGAGCCCCGCCCTCAGCTTGGCGTAGCTCTCTCTCTCATGCTCTATGATAAGCTTGGCCTCTTTTTCCCTAGTCGCCAATTCTGGGTACGCTGACCCCAGCGTCTCGACCACTTCATTGTACAGTATTGATAGCAGCTGCGGATTGTGGAATACGTCGGTGCATATCTTGAAGCTCTTGCGCATTATCTGCTTCAAATTCAAGCTGCCGGAATAAACGAAATTTACTATTACAACTATTTATAAGTTATCTTAAAATCCAACATTGTCATTGATTTTCAATAGATCTACGCAATATATTTTACCAAATTGTACATAGTATTGTTGTGTATAATTGGTAACTAAACATAAGCTGTTATAGCTTTGTGGTAAAAAATTCTTTCCGCTCTCGAGGACCTGAGTTCGAATATTGCTCAAATTTAAACGGCGTTCGGAATGCTGACGCGGCATCGTCCTGATAGTAGTCCCGCCTAGCCGCGGCTATCAAAGCTTTTTGAGAGATGCTTGCCTACACAAACCGCGAGAAACCGACAAGGCATGCCTAAGTTTGTTTATTTATTTATTTAATAATTTAAGCACACCACCAAATTAGATACAGAAAACAAATTTAACTTAAAGATAAATGTAAACTTGAAATTGCGATGAACAAGTTTGAAATTTCAACCTTATCATCATACTATGAAGGTTTATTTCTATTCGTCGCACAAAACACCGCTTCATCAACGCCACACTTGAACCAGCTGTTATCGTTACCTGGTGGCGGGGTAGACCCCGTCGGCCAGGCACACGGCGACCATCCGCGCGTGGTCCGCGAGCCGCCGGTACGCCGCGTCGCGCGCCGCACCCGCACACGCACCGAACGCGCCCGTGTACTCGGACACGCCGTCTGCAGCGTTCTGGAAAGTTACAGATACAGGGTGTTCATTCTCGTTAGGGATGAAGTATGCTATATGCACGAGCAACTTCACTGACATTTTACGTAGCACGGTGTAGCATAAACACTCGATGTCGCGTCATATAAAATTTTAGTGCCGTGCCTCGTTCGGAGCACAGTTCGTGCCCGGCTCGGCATAGCATAATTCATCCTTTATAGTGTGTAGTGACGATAATGTGTAGAATGATTAGAGTTTTGTGCGTTTGTTATCGTTTCCATAGTCTAAAACTACACCTCTATAGTTTCGTCGTGTCCATCCGTTTGGATGAAATGGATAAAGCCAATAATGAAAAGTAAAACAAAAACAGCAATAAACAACAATTTAAAGCAAGGAGAATTTTATCTTTTAGTATTTCCTCTATAGATTGAAACCTACTTACCTTGGGCTTGTTACAACATGCAAAGTATTCTGATTTCAAAACCACCACTCCATCAGCCACGAGTCAATACGTTACTCACCCGATGTATAGCTCGCAGCAGCGGCCGGAATAAGTCAGTATCGTAGTTGGTCCCAGCGCCCTGCAGCAGCGCCGCCGCGCGCTCCAGCCCCAGCCCCGTGTCGACATGCTGACGGCGGAGCGCCGACACCGAGCCGTCCGCTTCTCTGCAAGACAACACACGTGATCCGTTAGGGCCGGTCTCCATTGAAGTAGAAAGCGTGAAGAAGCGTTTAGTAGACAACCAATAAAATTAAAAAGAGAGGTTAAAAGACTGGGCGGTTTTGCCGATCGGCTCCATCCGAATGTACATAAATACTGTCGAAATGAATGTACCAATCGAATTATATGTGCAGCTCCCACAAACATGTATACCCAGAGTAGACACGGCAAGTTCATACAATTCACGTGTAACAATTAGGATTTGAAATCCTAATGAGGCGCCGTGTCATTTAGTCCGACTTTCATTGCTATTGGCAACAGATGTCAACTGAAATAACGAAAAATGCCTGATTTTAATGTTATAAACTGTAGAAAATCTACAAAATATAGTTAGGAAAGATAAAGAAAACATTTTCTTTCATCGCTAAGTAATTTCGTTATAAAATTTTGTTCCTATCTATTTAAAATAAATTAATTTAATGTTTATTGTGGTTTTACCACGTTTTACAATGACGAGCACTTACTGAGTATATGTACTACATACCACAGAGTACTTAATCACTACGTTTTACATACATACTACACAATACATTGCTCATTTTGGTTTAAAAAATTTTGGGTTTCTTTGTTGGAACACGCAATGAAAATACAACAATCGTTACTATCAATCGTTGCTAAGTAACGCTTTACTTCGTGGTACTGTCAATATTAACGTTTTTCGGTCAAATCTATATATATAAAAGAAAGTTGTGTTAGTTACACTATTTATAACTCAAGAACGGCTGAACCGATTTGGCTGAAAATTGGTGAGGAGGTAGCTTAGAATCAGGAGACGGACATAGGATACTTTTTATTCCGGAAAATAGACCTGTTCCTGTGGGATAAAGTAAAATTTTGTTATATGTAGTTGATAGATTAGTTATTTATATATATATAAAATAAAGCTCGGGGATGGATATAGGATACTTTTTATCCCGGAAAATAGACCTGTTCCTATGGGATAAGGTAATTTTTTTTAATAAGTATTTAGTTGATAGATTAGTTATTTATACCTACAGATATAAAATAAAGCTTGGGGAGGGACATAGAATACTTTTTATCCCGGAAAAAGACCTGTTCCTGCGGGATAAGGTAACATTTTGTTAATATAGTTGATAGATAGCTATTAGTCATTATTATTAGCGCCTTTTATGACTCCTTTTTTTACCGAAGTCAAAACAGAATTCTTATAGTATCGTCATACCTTTTGTCTTTTTAAAAAAAAAATTCAGTCGTTTGACAGTTGGCGCGATTGACAGAATATGAGAGGGATAGGGTGAGGGAGTGGGAGTGGGAAGAAAAGGGAGAGGGAGAGATTGATAGGCGGTACAAAGTTTGCCGGGTCAGCTTGGGAGCACGAGCGGGAGCGGGAGCGGGAGCGGGAGCGGGAGCGTGAGAGGGAGAGGGAGAGAGAGAGAGGGAGGAGTACACAGAAACTGTAACGGCTAAGAACGGCTGTACCGATTTTAATGATTTCTGATTTGTTACATTCTTAGGCGATACCAAGTTCGCCGGGTCAGCTAGTCTATATATATAAAAGAAAGTTGTGTTAGTTACACTATTTATAACTCAAGAACGGCTGAACCGATTTGGCTGAAAATTGGTGAGGAGGTAGCTTAGAATCAGGAGACGGACATAGGATAATTTTTATCCCAGAAAATAGACCTGTTCCTGTGGGATAAGATAAAATTTTGTTATATGTAGTTGATAGATTAGTTATTTATACAGATATAGAATAAAGCTCGAGGATGGATATAGGATACTTTTATCCCGGAAAATAGACCTGTTCCTATGGGATAAGGTAAAATTTTGTTATAAGTATGTAGTTGATAGATTAGTTATTTATACCTACAGATATAAAATAAAGCTCGGGGAGGGACATAGAATACTTTTTATCCCGGAAAAGACCTGTTCCTGCGGGATAAGGTAACATTTTGTTATTATAGTTGATAGATAGCTATTAGTCATTATTATTAGCGCCTTTTATGACTCCTTTTTTTACCGAAGTCAAAACAGAATTCTTATAGTTTCGTCATACCTTTTGTCTTTTTAGAAATATTCAGTCGTTTGACAGTTGGCGCGATTGACAGAATATGAGAGGGATAGGGTGAGGGAGTGGGAGTGGGAAGAAAAGGGAGAGGGAGAGATAGATAGGCGGTACAAAGTTTGCCGGGTCAGCTTGGGAGCGGGAGCGGGAGCGGGAGTGTGAGAGGGTGATGGAGGAGCACACGGAAACTGTAACGGCTAAGAACGGCTGTACCGATATTAATGATTTCTGATTTGTTACATTCTTATGCGATACGAAGTTCGCCGGGTCAGCTAGTATAGTATATAGTGTTTTTCATTTACCCTGTCTTGTCTCGATTCTAATCGATTTTGAGAATCGTCGAATAAATAAATATTCTCATAGACATATATTTTGTAACACAAATTTTATTCCAAAGGTAACTAACTGTATTTTTTTTAATAGTTTCGTCATATCTGTTCGCCCGTACGTCCGTCCATTCGCAACTTAGTGCTGAGAACCTAAGAGCTAGAAAGATGTAATTTAGCATGGATGTACATAATTATTTATTAAAACTACAAAGTCGTAGAATAAAATATTAAAATATTTATTTACCGCAGTTCAAATGGGGATGGATTTTTTTCCTTGGCTACCCAATACAGATAGTGTAAGGTATCATTGCAAAGATATTTAAAAAAATATTATGGGTTCGGTTTAAAGAACATTATTGTCATATGAATACAACAATTTCACTAATAGGTGAAATAATTTCATTTTCACTAATAATTTTATTCTAATAAGGAAAACGAGCTAAAATTATAAAATGCTAATTTTCTTAAGAAAAAAAACTAATAAAAGTGATAATTTTGGTTCAAGTTTCCGTCTCCCCTGCCAGCTAAAAAGGTGGAGTTCGACATGTGAAAAAATTCACACGGTTACGAAATATTTGCAGGTTAACGAGTAATAATCGATCAACTTACAAGTATAGAACCCTACATTGCGCATGGCCTTACAAGCTCTTGACCAGGTTTTTCATCAATTGAAAGAATTTTTCAAATCGGTCTAAATTAATGGTGGTACATTTTTGTTATTTTGATTATTAAATTACAAAGGTTTTGATTTCAATAAATAAATGATTATATTTTGTTTTAATTCTCTTTTTTTATTTTGCATAAAATTTTGAAGTAAGGAATTTAATATGATATTGATCTGTTTATTTATATTTTTGAAACGTGTTTATAATTTTAATAATAATTACTTTTTAACAAAAAATAAAACCAACGAAAAAAAAACTGAAAAGCAAAAAATAAAATAAACCATTTAGTATTATAAATTAAGATCCGAAATTAACAGTAAATAAATAATTTTGAGACCGTGCCAAACAAACAACCAAAATTAGTTACATAAAATTCATAATATTATGAGGGCAGCGCGGCAGCGGCATGCGATGCACACGGCAGCAGCAGCGCGGCGCACATCTTTTCGCCGTTTGTTTTTTCATTGGTTTGGCACCGCCTCAAAATTATTTATTTACTGTTAATTTCGGATCTTAATTTATAATACTAAATGGTTTATTTTATTTTTTGCTTTTCAGTTTTTTTTTCGTTGGTTTTATTTTTTGTTAAAAAGTAATTATTTTTTAATTTTTAGTTGCTATAATACTTATAATTAATAATAAATTATTGATTTTATGAATTATAGATTCAGTTACCAGGTAAAAATGTAGTAGATGAAATATCAATCATCCCCTATTTTCGTACCTATAGGGGTAAAATTTTGTTTCAAAATTTAAACAAGAGTAACCTCAAGGTACACACTATTCAATAAAAAAAGAATCATCGAAATCGGATAATCCAATACAAAGTTATTGGGGTTAATATGTAAAAATTCCGGGTAAAAAACGGGTGAATAATCAATCATTCCCTATTTTCGTACCTTTAGGGTAGGAATAAAATTTCCAAAAAAATATGGGACCAATTTCAGGACATACACTATCCAATAAATAATCTAAATTTTACTAACAAAAAATAACCGACTTCAAAGTCTCAAAAACGACTTGTCAGTCAGATCTCGTTCAAATTTATGTGGGACCACATGACAAGCACCTGCTTTCGATTAAAAAAAGAATCATCGAAATCGGTTGGCGTGATATTGAGTTATTCGTCAATTTGTCGCGCACATCTTAACACAAATTTACGACTTATGTGGTTTTATCATGGATGCCATTGTCAGATCTCAATAAAATTTATATGGGACCACATGACAGCCACCAGCTTTCGATTAAAAAAAGAATCATCAAAATCCGTTCGCCCAGTCCAAAGTTCTGAGGTAACAAACATAAAAAAAAAAAAAAAAAAAAAAAATACAGTCGAATTGAGAACCTCCTCCTTTTTTTGAAGTCGGTTAAAAAAGAATCATCCAAATCGGACCACCCTGTGCCGATTTCTGAGTGATCATACATAAAAAAAAAAAAAAAAATATACGTGTCGAATTGAGAACCTCCTCCTTTTTTTTTCGTCGGTTAAAAATTTAATAAATTTTATAATTTGTGTTTATAATAAATAATCAAGTTAAATCAAACTCACCTCAATGATATTTAATAACAAAATATTAACAAAAGAAAATTATTTATTTGGTTTTATTCAGCACTATAACCTATACGTACAATAACAACCAACCAGACTGATTATATATAATCGGTTATCGATATGGAGAATCGGTAAGAAATCGGTTTCGTATTGGTATTGCTAGGATGAGGTATATCAATCACTAAAATATTCTTGTGACATAACATTGTGTCAAAAAAAGTGACACGCTTGGTTTTCATACAATTCGAGGTACATGCCTCATCTACTCTAGGTATATATGTCTGTGGCAGCTCCACTGTCTAAGCTGCCCCAATACGGCTAAAGTATTGACATAAGTCTTCGCATTTAATTTCAGGATTCCTTCATCTATTAAAGCAATAATTGCAGAAAAATATACATCAAGTTGGCTAGTAAAACAAACAGTAACCAAACCTATTGCACTGTATGAACACGATGTTCCAGATCTCGGTGAGCGAGCCGTCGGGGTGCACATAGTGAATCTCAGTGCATGGGCCGCACGGCCCACTGCCGCCCATCTCCCAGAAGTTGTCCCTCGCACCGTGACCCACTATACGGCTCGACGGAACCCTGTGCAATGTTTATTATATGTTTATTATGTTGTGTTATAGTTTAAAAGCTCTTTAAAGTTTTGACTTTTTTAAAGTACATCCCTGTGTTTTTCTACCTTTGGCTATAACTACCACCTTCTTTCTAGAAACAATGGCGAAATAGAGATCGGAGTGCTTTACAAACAGCCCTTCTTTCTTTCTGCAGGACGAAACGTCAATAATGACTTTGGTGGCAAAGACATTCATTGGGAAATAGTTATCGCTTGCCATCAGGTGACCAACTTGCTCATTTGTCTGCTTAAAGTAAATACCTCAAACTATTCACCTTTTTTTACTCTATCAGGCCTTATAGCCTTAGTAACTTACAATGCATCATGTACTCTTATTTATTACACAAAGTACTCCAAGTTATGTACCCAATAGATTTCCAGATGTCCCTACACTCCCGATCCTCCTGGAGGCCAATGATAGCATCCCCAGAGAAGTAAGTCACCAGCAAGTCTTCAGGTTTCAGTCGGTATGGACCTAGCAGTAGATCCCAGGCCATTCGACATGCCTCTTTCTGGAACAAACTTGATGATATCAATCAAAAAGTATACTATGTTTATTTAAACTAGCTACCCACACTTTGCTCTCACAAAGGTTTCTATAGTAAATATGCTTTAAACTTAATCTAAAACACTTGAAAAATATTGTTCTTTGCACTGCAGTGTTATGGTCTTGCCCTTGCAAGGTTGGTTTGAAGCTTTTGTATAATGACTAACTAAAAATGTCAGTAAAAACAATACAATGGACATGGTAATGACACAATACAGTACTTGAACTAGTGAGGTTACAACTTAGGCATATTACAAATAAAGAGCAATTGAATGTACATTATACAATAGTGAGAATATTATCCTCTTCATAAGAACATAACTAATCAATAATAATAATATTGCGCAAAATTAACAATAAGATAAATAATTGACTCACTTTGTAATAGTCCCCAAAGGACCAGTTGCCCAACATCTCAAAGAAGGTGTGATGGTGTCCGTCCATGCCAACCAGCTCCAGGTCATTGTGCTTCCCGCCCACACGTACACACTTCTGGGAGTTCACTGCTCGAGGACATGGCGCGTCCACTGTGCCTAGAAATACTCCTTTGAACTGGAATATAACATGTTAATTGATTAGTTATTCATTAATCTCTAGTTTGAACTTTGTTTTAATTGGGCTTAGTAGTTACACGTTTTGTAGTACACTTGAAATATAACAGTTTATGCTGAGTGACAGATAGCTGTGAAAACAGTTAAGGATTATCCAAATTTCCGCAGAACCTTTTTAGATAAATACACACTTAGCACTTCTGACAACAACAAAAGCGTGCGCATCGTCTTGTATTGACAGAGCAACTACGAGCAGAACGGTCAATTGCCTGTTCTTACGCTCTTCATCGTCGGCGCCCTAGTGACATATCTACCTATTATTTACATTATAATATCATTGTATATGACCAGTTCATTGTTCTTGAGCTTCAACAAAAGACAATTTTTTAATCAAGATAATAAACATTATCTGACCGGCATAATTTAGTTGTAAATATAAAATATTGTAGGAAACAGTGGCATAGCTAGCCCTAAGGAGGCCCCATATCAATATTTGTTGTGGGGCCCCTTCAACATCAGCTGTCAAATATAAAAGCCAAGTGTAGCGGTCGTAGGCCGCTGGCGAGCTTTTTTTGGGAACGTTAGTGGGGGCCCCGTATAATTGATACGGCTGATACGGCGGTAGCTACGCCCCTGGTAGGACATAAACATGAACTTTGCTGAGATCATTCACCTGGTTCATGCCAGCGTTCACGAAGGGCACTGTGGGGTCACACAGCGGCACCACCGAACTCGACCTCACGTGCTTGTGGCCATGGTTTTCCACAAAATACTCTACAAACGTATTCCTTATATAGTTACTCGACTTTAACCTGATTTGGGATTTTTTGCGAATTGTCCCCGTTACAACCGGTAGTCGCAACATCGCGTCTGCTTCGTAATAAGTGCTTTTTATAAATTAATGGACCATACAATCTTTCCGAGAGAAATCTTTGACATATATTCTGGTAAATGCCGCTGAAATTATAATTAAACACTGAATTTGTGAACTTCGAACATTTACGAAAATATTTTTTTGGCAAAAACAAAAACTCTGACATGAGTTGACAAATGAGTAATGACAATTGACATAACTGATAACGAAGGCTGCGTTCCAGTAGAGGCTCACATCGCTCACAATGATCAAAACGCGTTCCACATGGCGACCACGGTCGTCATGGTCGCGGCGAATACGTCATTGATGACGTCATTAATTTCGCTCACGGCACGCTCAAAACAACCCACCTCACGGGGTGGGTCGAAGTGGTCGAATTGCAGTGTTGCCAGATACGACGAAGTTACTCTCGCCAGTTTTTAGACCTGGCAACACTGGGTAGAAATGGATGGTGATAGAAATTTGGCGCAATTTTATAAAAGATAAGGATGGTGATGGAAAAAATTACTGTATACGATTCGACAAGAGATACTTTAGTGGATTATAGTAGTTTCTCCAGCAGATGCTCGACGTGGGGTCACAAGTTGATATAAATATGTTAAATTATGTAAATAATTTTAATGTTTAATTAACTATACATATAGAAAGAAAGAAAGAAAGAAAGAAACATTTATTCCGTCATGAATAAACACGGTACAAAGTTACAACAAGAAAAAACGAACAATATGTAGCCATAATAAAATTATTGCGTGAACGAAACAGAAAACATTTTTATGAGGGTACCATGTTACCTGACGAAAAAGGACTACCCTCAGCCTGTGCCATGGAACGGCTAGAAACCACGGCTGCTGGTTTTCAGGGTAGTCCCGTTTTTTCGCGTAGTTCCACATGTGGTGTCTATCCTATAATATTATATTATATTATATAAGCCTAGTAATTAAAATTATACTAAAAGCCATATATAGCCATGTATACATTTTTCCTCGTCGGTCAATATTATTAACATAATTATTATGCAATTTTTTATTATATTAAATTGTCTATTCATAAAAAAAAATGTTTTGTTTGTAGATATACTTTTTTGCTAGTATAAAAAAAAAATTGATAATTAATTATGTAACGTTTATTTATAGCTTAAAAATTATAACTTAACCTCTAATGTTTCAGACTTGTCTTATTCTCAACATCATAGAGTACATTTTGTATCAACGGCTAAAACGTGTAAATACTCTGTGGCTTGACCTTGAACGCTCACGTCGCTCACTATACCGTTCCACTTGGGTGTATGATTGTAACGCTCACAAGCTAGTGGAACGAAAAAATCGCGGTCGTGAGCGTGGTCGTTGTGATCGTCTACTGGAACGTAGGGGAATTGACTGATTTGACAACGATGACAGGCGTCACTGTCACACACAGAGTATATATAATATTCAAATGGCATTCAATAATTAATACATTTTTTATAAAATCATAAAATTATTCGGATATTAAACACCATATTAACATACATTAATAAGAGTTATCTGAACAACAAAATTAAAATAATAAATATTAAAACCCTTTAGTTTGTGATTAAAACAATGAGCACGTTTTGAAACAAGTGGCTGCGTTCCAGTAGGAGCTCACATCGCTCACAACGATCAAAACGCGTTCCACATGGCGACCACGGTCGTCATGGTCGCGGTGAAAACGTCATTGATGACGTCATTAATTTCACTCACGGCACGCTCAAAACAACCCACCTCACGGGGTGGGTCGAAGTGGTCGAATTGCAGTGTGGCCAGATACGACGAAGTTACTCTCGCCAGTTTTTAAACCTGGCAACACTGGGTAGAAATGGATGGTGATTGGTGATAGAAATTTGGCGCAATTTTATAAAAGTTAAGGATGGTGATGGAAAAAATTACTGTATATGATTCGACAAGAGATACTTTAGTGGATTATAGTATTTTCTCCAGCAGATGCTGGATGTGGGGTCACAAGTTGATATAAATATGTTAAATTATGTAAATAATTTTAATGTTTAATTCACTATACATATAGCCATGTATACATTTTTCCTCGTCGGTCAATATTATTAACATAATAATTAATATGCAATTTTTTATTATATTAATTTGTCTTTTCATAAAAAAAATGTTTTGTTTGTAGATATACTTTTTTGCTAGTAGTAAAATAAAATTGATAACTAAAATTGGTAACATTTATTTATAGCTTAAAAATTATAACATGACCCTTAATCTAAGTTTCAGACTTGTCTTATTCTCAACATCATAGAGTACATTTTGTATCAATGGCTAAAACGTGTAAGTACTCTGTGGCTTGAACGCTCACGTCGCTCACTATACCCGTTCCACTTGGGTGTATGATTGTAACGCTCACAAGCTAGTGGAACGGAAAAATCGCGGTCGTGAGCGTGGTTGTTGTGATCGTCTACTGGAACGTAGGGGTTGACATGTTTGAAAGTTGAATTTTGTTGATTTGACAATATGACAATGACATTAATTTGACAAGACAGCGCTCGTTCTCGGTCTCTCGAACTCTCGAATTCTCGATTTTCGATAGTTTTTACGAAGTGTTTATTAATTTTGCAAAATAATGTAATTCGCTTCTAAAGTGGCATACGTGTAAACTCTTGAGTGGTGAAATCATTGATAACTTTACTGCGGTACCTACATCAGAAAGCTTTCATTTTTTTGTTATTTAAATGTTTTACTCTTTAGGGACACGTAATTGTTATCGCTAGAGTTTATAACAATCGGTAAAATGGATCATTTGAAATGGTATATATTTTGGCTATGTGTGGTGTTGTCGTCGGCTGAACTATTGGGCCCCGACGCTCAGAAGGAATCGGAGAAACAGGAGTCCGAAGATAATGACGATATTCGTGTAGATTCAGAAGATGAGGTGTACGTGCTCTTGAAGCAGCTGACTGAGGCGATGAATTCTGAGTCGGTATCCTACAATGACTTTGAGGAGGCTCTGAAGAAGAAGGGTGCTGAAGCCAATGAGCGGTATTTTCAACAGCTCACTGAACGGATAAGCAAGGAGTTCTCAGCTTACAAGGAATTCGAAGAAGCTCTAAAGAAGAAAGGCTTGAATTCACCTGAAAATGATGAACCAACAGGTAAGAGCTACACTTATTTGCACTGCCTTTTCATTGTATAGTTCTAAAATAACCACTAGAAAATATAATTATGTGAAACAAACTCCTGTACACCACTTATTCTGCCATTTAATCTTAACAGAATCAGTATAATTATATCGGAACAACTATACCACAGTATTGCTAGACTGCTAATCTATTTAGCTGGCCATACTTGATCAAGTTTACTTGACAAGTTTGCAGCGGACTTGTTGCAGCATCCAGTAAACTTGATGGCATGTATATATGTCTCATGCAAACTGGATGCTGCATCAAGTCAAACTGCAAACTTGACAAATAAACTTGATCATGTATAGCCAGATTTTGTGTGCCATTATGAATGTCCATTTAGTACATAATTATATGTATTCTTTTATTCATAACAGCTGATGAACAAGCACATATAGAAAAAATGACAACAAACTTGGAAAGGATTAAACAGGAGTTACTGAAGCAAGCCAACTTGGAGAAAGAACTTCTCATGGAGAAAAAACGCCGTGAAGAGAAAAAGGTATGAAACTAGTATAATAATCCCCCCTATAATGCGGTACTCTTATAACGCGTTTTCATATTACATGATTTCAATGCCCCATATAACACGGGCATACCCCCATATAACGCGAGGATTTCCCACATACATATTTCTGTACTGTTGTCCGATTTTACTTCGGAACCCTAAAAATATTATCAATGCTACATAAAATTTAGTCTTCTTCAGATGAAGATTGTTTTCTCTTTTGAATTGAACTATTGTTTTAGTTTCAGAGACAGAAAAATGAAGATAGCAACCGAGAATTGCTTGATAAGCTGCCACCACTGCCCGAAGAACCTGAACTGACTCCTGAATTGAAAGAAGGTACGTTTTGTGTATATTATAGCCTTATGAATTGTGTCCTTCATGAGTATGAGTTTAAGTAAATCCATAGTGGGAAAAATATCCGTAGTAGTGTATCATTAGGGCGCCTACAATATTGAGTGTGCACTGTGCACACCTCCAACGTTGGCTAACATTTGCTATGGAATGATAGCAAGGAACATCATGAGCCTTGTGACCTTCAAAAGTTGTGACATTAGTCACCATAAAACTAACAGACTTAACTTGGTTGCAACTATCTGCAAAAAAATATTCTTAATTCTTCTTACCACTATACATAATAATTATCATAATAATATACTAGTTTTTCAATGTAACTTATGGAAAAAAGCATCAATTTGAAATTTAAAATAGTTTATTCATATAGATAACACTGATATCTGATCATCACTTATGCACAGTTTTTTTTTATGTGTGCATTCTGTCAAAAAAGGCTAAGTTAAACATGTTGATGTAACCCATGTAACCCCTCCTTCCAGCCAAGGAAATGTATGACGCAGCGATTACGAAGTTGGAGCGTCGGTCGCCGGACCTGCGAGCGCTGATCCTGCAAGTCAAGGAGGCGGCGGAGCGCGGCTACGTGCCGGCCAAGGTCAAGCTGGCCTGGTCGCACGTGTTTGGTGAGGGGGTCAGTCTGGACGTGGACAAGGCCAAGAGGATCTTCCAGGAGCTAGCTGATGAAGGGGTCGGGGATGCTCATGCTGTAAGTGACAAAGATATTTATCTTATTATATCTCGGGTATAATTTTTGGTAGTAAGAACTGTTCAACGTCTCGTTCATAGACTAAAGTAAATTTAATTAAGACTTTGAAACTGTAAAATAAATTGTCAACTAAATTCCAATCGAGTCACAAGTTGCTTAATTAGCAAAGATTTAAGCAAAGTACATTGTTTCAAATTATGCGGGAATATACAATATTAGGATTTTTTTATTTTATAAATAAAGTATTATTATTTGTTGAGGAGTTTTTATCACCGTTTTTTAAATAACGTATCTATCCTAAACTATGTTAAGAGCAAAATATTCATTTTTTATGTAAAACAAATGATTATGTCATACTTAAAGTCCGTTTCGTGGGTAACATAATTGTCTGCTGTCACCCAAACACAACCCCTCATTTCGGTAGTCATTGGGAATATCAAAATTTAAGCCCAAATTGTTTATTAGGGCATGGGTTTCCTATACGCGACGGGCGTAGGCGTGCCAGTGTCAGTATCACGCGCGCTTGTGCACTACACGCTGGGTGCGCTGGCTGGCAGTGACCACGCACGCATGGCGCTCGCCTACCGCCACTGGGCCGGCGCCGGCGTGCCTGCGTCTTGCCCGCGCGCCCTGGAGCTCTACCGACAGGTCGCTTCTAAGGGTAACTATGAATCTTTTAAGTTCTTTGCCTTGGCATTATGCATTACTTTAAGTTTTTACAATTTTTACAATTAATTGTTGCTATGCTTTCACAATATTTTATGTCGAAAATAAAAGACATAACAATTTAGGAACCAAAAGTTTTATGTGGAAATAAGTTAAATATTTTAACACGTCGTTTTCACTAAACTCAAACATTGTCATTAAAGGAAAAGAAATAAATAATAGATTATAAAATATTTATATTCGTAAGATAACAGCCGTCAAGTCATGCTAGAGGCCCTCGGGCGGCATAAAAACTTCCGACGCTTGGGTTTGACCACTTACCCCTCAGTCCAATCTGCAGTGGAGTAGTGTGGTGGAGTATTCTCTAGGCCTCCTCGAGAGGCGAAACCCATGCTCATTAGTGGGCGGTGGGCCATTAATGGGTTGAAGGCAGCCAGCTTTGTCAAATGACCATTTATATCGATGATAGACGTTAATCCGCACGGTATCGTCCCGCAGTGGTGTCGCAGGTGTCGCTGAGCGGCGGGCCGGCGGTGCAGCGCGTGCGGCTGCTGGACGAGGCGGAGGGCGGCGCGGCGGGCGCGCTCGACACCGACCTCATCGAGTACTACCAGCTGCTGGCAGAGAAGGGAGACGTGCAGGCGCAGGTGGGAACTGGGAGCGAGGGATTGAGGATGACAATGTTATGTTTTTATGTAGCTAGCCGACAAACGAGCTGACGAACCTCCTGTTGGTAAGTGGTCATTGCCCATGGACGTCAGCAACACCTGTGTTTCAGCTCTCAGCTGGAACACGACTTAGTTTCGTGGTTGACTCAGTTAGTTGGGTGGTAGAGCACCGGTAGCTGTTCGGTCTACAACAATCATTGACTCAAACAACCATCTCAATCACTACAGCTTCTAAACAAATAAGAAACCGTATCAAAAGGACTCTATTAGTTTAGGACCTACTATGCTTCAGAGTAACACACACACAAACACACACACACACTAAAAACTACTCGTCAGATCAAGCTCAAATTTAAGTGGGACCACATAACAACCACCAGCTTTCGTTTAAAAAAAGAATCATCAAAATCGGTTCACTCAGTCGAAAGTTCTGAGGTTACAAACATAAAAAAATACAGCCGAATTGAATACCTCCTCCTTTTTTGAAGTCGGTTAACAACAACAACTATCATATACATATCGACGCTTGAAAGGCAAAATTAACCAAGCGACATTTGGGAGATATTGAATTATAAAACTTCTTTAGTGATGTTTAAAAGATTTAAAATTCAATATCGCCCAAATGTCGCTTGGTTAATTTTGCCTTTCAAGCGTCGATATGTGATGTGGTGTGTGCAGGTGGGTCTGGGCCAGCTGCACCTGCAGGGCGGGCGCGGCGTGACGCTGGACGTGAGCAAGGCGCTGCACTACTTCCAGCAGGCCGCCAACACCGGGAACGCCGTCGCCAACGCATTCATGGGGAAGGTAACACCGTACCATACCACTTTACTCTTCTCCATCACAAACAATCTTGACGAAATCATGGTGAAATAGGTAAAATCACTGTAATAAGTGTATCAGTTACAGCCATGTGATTATTTAATGAAAATTATTTTGAATTATTTAAAATTACAATGGTTTTGAATTTGATTTTTTTCTAAACCTGATGGTAAGTAGTCACCGTCGCACATAGCCATTAGCTAGTGTTTCTCAAACCCTCAGTCGTGACACGAGTTCGCTTTGTGGCTTGCTCTTGCAAATTTGTGGTAGTTAGCCAAGCAGGTTTTACGGATAATCAACATTAAATATATAGAGAGTTAAGTGCATTTTGGTGTACTAAGGTTGAAGTATAAAATGTATAAGTAGAATTCAAAAGGTATGACTGTTTTGACGCAAAAAGATTTTAGTTTAATATGTGGCCTAATAGTAAAATAACCTTAAGTATCTACTAGAGCGCGTATGTATGTTATGTAGCATTGTGTGTGACATAGTGTGTGTATGATGTCCAGATCTACCTGGAGGGCGGCGACGGCATCAAGCCGGACAACGACACGGCGCTGGCGTACTTCCGCAAGGCCGCCGAGATGAACAACCCCGTGGGGCAGAGCGGGCTCGGCATCATGTATCTGCAGGTACGTAGCCCCACACTACACACTCATAGCCCCACATAAACACCTACCCGAGAACAGAAATTCAAATTCATCATTCAAATTTCCGCCTCGATGGGAATCGAACAAGACCTTTGGCGGTCCGGCATGATAATCATTGCGATTTGCGCCACACGGGTAGTCTCTGATAAATAACGCTTATCTAACTGATCGGTAAGTGGTATAATGGACATTTGTATTTCTGAACATTACCGAAGCGTTGACGACTATAATCCTTGACAAAAATAACCGCCTTCAAATTTAGTGATAACTCAAAAACTACTCGTCAGATCTCGCTCTTTAAGTGGGACCACATGACAAGCACCAGCTTTCGATTAAAAAATAATCATCAAAATCGGTTCACCCAGTAGAAATTTCTGAGGTAACAAACATAAAAAAAATACAGTCGAATTGATAACCTCCTCCTTTTTTTGAAGTCAGTTAATAACCTGCTTGCCACCATAAACACAAATAAGATGAATATTGGTGTCAGGGGCGCGGCGTGCCGAAGGACGTGGACGCGGCGTTCAAGTACTTCACGCTGGCCGCCAACCAGGGCTGGGTGGAGGGGCAGCTCAACCTGGGCTTCATGCACTTTGGTGAGGCACCCGCTGTGGAGCGTTGGAACCGTTTATCTTCATTGTGTTTGTTTTTGTGTGAATGCGTACGTTCGAGCGTACGTACGAATTGCGTGCGTGTAAAATGTAACACGTCAAGCCCTTTTTTAACAAAGTTTATCAAATCCCTACCGTGAGTGTTCACGGAAGAAGAAGCACCAAGAAACTACGGAGGTTATTTCCTACTCACAGTTACGTTAGTGCTGTCTGCACTTATTTATACTATGTATAATGGTACATTACGGTACCGCATTTACATTAGTAAGTTTTACTCGCGTAACTTACGTTACTATCTTAACGCAAATGTAATGTACTTTGTACGTAGCTTATCGTAATTTCATAATACTTGTGCAACTTTCGAAAGTTGCTTACAATTTTATTTTTAGGGAAATAATTTTTTTTCAACTTCCAACTGTAATTTGGAAGAGATCGCTTTAAGCGATAAGATCGCTTATTATTTACTATACGTTGTATATTTTCTGATTAACATGTTGTAACGAGGTGTAATACCTCGTTCATATCCCTTGGCTGACAGATGCATTTTTTGAAAACCAACCGTCAAGATTAAAAAATTAAAAGAAAAAAGGGGTATTGAACGAGGTATTACACCCCGTTGCAATGTACATTCCTATATTGTTATGCAATAAAGCGTGTTGTAATGTATTGTAATGTCGTATCGTGTGTTGTGGGCTGTGGTGTGTGCAGGCGGCATCGGCGTGGCGCGCGACTTCCGTCAGGCCAACAAGTACTTCTCGCTGGCGTCGCAGTCGGGCCACGTGCTGGCGCTCTACCACCTCGCGCAGATGAACGCGGAGGGGCTCGGCATGCTGCGCTCCTGCACCACCGCCGTCGAGGTACACTCTAGTCCGGTCAATTTAGACATTCGAAGGTGCATAAATTCCCAACAAGCTGAAAATCAGTAAGATTGTTCAAAACATAATAATTATAAATAATTCAATAATTATAAATAGGTCAAAAAAATGAGTTTTTCGCGATTTTCAGCAGAACAGAAAAATTGTAGATCATAAAATTACCTATAAAAATGTATCAATACTTCTTTCCTACGAGCCACCGTTTCTGAGATATAACGATTCAAAAAGTTGTAAAAGTAAAAATTCAGTGTGAACAGGCGCTATGAGTGTGTAAGCGTTTGTTTGTTAGTCACTGGCCATGTGTTCGTGTTCTAGTTGTACAAGAACGTGTGCGAGCGCGGCCCGTGGAGCTCGCGGCTGATGCTGGCGCACGCGGCGTGGCGCGCGCGCGACTCGCACTCCGCGCTGCTGCAGTACCTGGCGCTGGCCGAGCGCGGGTATGAGATCGCGCAGAGCAACGCCGCGTTCCTGCTCGACACCGGTTAGTGGACAGGGTTTGTTACCTATGGGCTATGGCGTACCGGTGACCAATTTATAAGTTAACGTAAAATATATGACACAATACCTCGCTTTTTCTCTAATATATAGAACAAACAGTTAACATTCTCTATATTACATCAGTAATATAGCTTCAAATCCTGCTCGAAGGATCAAAATTTTGAAGGATTAGAATTTTACAAGGAGTGACACATGAATATACTGTAAATTTTAATTTTATTTTATAAGCAGTACTCAATTGAGTACCACAGATTACTTAAACAATACGTATGATGTCCCGATTATGTAGTGTGAATGAATAGTTTAAGTGAGATTGACATTATTTAGATTTTTCATCAATCCATACTTTTTAAACGACAGTCTTGAATTAGAAATTGGAGCCCATCACTAATAGAGATCATTCTTATTGAGAGTTTGATGGCATGGTACTCCGCAGGCGAGGTGCAAGTGTACGGCGAGGAGGAGCGCTGGGCGCGCGCGCTGCAGCTGTGGTCGCGGGCGGCGGCGCAGGGCTACGCCCCCGCGCGGGTCAAGCTCGGCGACTATCACTACTACGGCCTCGGGACACCTGTCGACCTTGAGACCGCTGCACATCACTACAGGTGAGGTCATGTGTATAGTTTTGATTGTAATTATTGATGAATGGAAAACGCCGTAGCTGCAGTGTAGACAAGTTCCAGAATTCGCCATTCCTCTTTGGTTCTTTTGGTTAGTTTCTAAAACAAGGAAGCCTTCAACGATACGAATTTCCGACAATTTATTTAACCACAACACAACACTGACCTCTCGGCCAACCAGCTAGGTAACGAGTTAATTATTTAAGACTGGTCGAGATATGATCTTATGGTGCTATCTTCTAACGAAGGTTGGGTATCGTTAAGGCGACCTGAACCTTGGACACTGCAGCTCTAAATGAAATAAATATAATATCGATTAATAAAATAATATCTTTAAAGGGATATAATAATATTCGTCTATCACGTACGTCACGTGTACAGGATAGCGTCCGAGCAGCTGCACAACGCGCAGGCGACGTTCAACCTGGGCTACATGCACGAGCGCGGGCTGGGGCTGGCGCGCGACGCGCACCTCGCCAAGCGCTGCTACGACCTGGCGGCGGAGAGTGCGCCCGACGCGCGCCTGCCCGCCGCGCTCGCGCTGGCCCGCCTGCACGCGGCGGACATGCTCAGCGCGGCGCTCGATGTACGTACTCGTATGGTCCTTCGAGCTTACAGTATACTTGGTCCTTCGAGCTTTGAATATACTTGGTCCTTCGAGCTTAGAATATACTTGGTCCTTCGAGCTTTGAATATACTTGGTTCTTCAAGCTTTGAATATACTTGGTCCTTCGAGCATTTCTGCTTTGATGCAAGGTTGAAGCCTTGACTTTGCAAAATTTAAAGGCAAACTAAATTGTGCGGGATATTGGTTCTCGCTGCAATTTCTTCACCTCACTATTAACTGTATCACTTTAATTATTAGGTTTACATCTTAAGAGTTTGTATACGCTGTTACAACGATTGTCATTGAAATACGTGTTTTTTTCTTTATGTCTTTCTACTGGCGCGACAATAAGACGCGGAGTTACTTACTATAATCCATTTTTTTAAATCGCTCCTTAGTAAATAATCACCATACAAAATCTCTACTAAGGAGCGCTTTAAGTCTCGTCTGTAAAACGGTCTACATTTGTCACCCTGTTACATACTCTTACATTATACAAAACAATCGCTTATTCGTAATGTCAGTCGCTATCCCAGAGTCCGCTGGCGTGGGTGTTCCTGACGGGGGAGTCCCCGCTGTTCTCCAACTGGGACCTGTGCGCCATCTCGCTGCTGGCCGGCGCGCTGGCGCTGCTCGTCTACCTGCGCGGACAGCAGCCGCAGCCGCAGCAGCCGCAGCCGCAGCCGCAGCCGCAGCCGCCGCAGCCGCAGCAACAGGAACAGGTGAACATATAGTTTGATATTACTTTGCTCTTATCGTGATAGCCTAGCCCTAGTGGTTAGAACGTCTGTCTCCCGAACGCAGAGGCCCGTTTTCAAATCCTGGCATACACCTCTGGCTTTAACCCATTAATCGCCCACTACTGGGCACGGGTCTCTTGAGACCTAGAGCATACTCCACCACGTTGCTCCAGTGCGGATTGGTGGAGGTGTTAGTGGCCAACCCGAGTGTCGGAAGTTTTCAAACCTCTAGGGCCTCCGACATGGCTTAACGACTATTATCTTATGATTAAAACCGGGACCGACGCGTCGGTGTCGCCGCTAAATCGCCACTAGTAGTCAAGCATTAACTTATAATCTTAGGTTTGGGGTTACTACCACATCTGGTAGTTTGACAGTAAAGAAATTGTTCCAATCACTTCGAAATATATTTATGTTAACGAGATTTCTAAAATCCATACCAGTCACAAAAGATCTCACACTGATCTCACATAACAAATGGAAAAACGATTGTAGTTCAGTAACCCACAGAGAGTTTATATGTGCCTAACAACAAGAAATCCTGCCTTCAGTAATAGCATCGGGTATTCACCTTACAGCAGCAAGCACCACAACAGGCGCCACAACAAGAGGCACAACAACAACAACAACCAGGGGATCCCCCACAACAAGCACAGCCAGTCAACTAACCCACATGTGAACGGACACTTGATATCGACTGGTGACGGACAGATAGTTGTAACGTTCTCACCGCAGTGATATTAGCATGTAAGTGGCCTTCGATTTGAGATTGCATGTTATTGTTAGTATTGATCTCTTTGTAACAGTACGCGACCACAACACGTGAAGTTAGAAATACACCTAATAAGGAAACTTGTACTTGAAGAAAAAGTGGACTATTACCACAGAAGAAATAATAGTAGTTATAAATAAGTTACAGAAGGCGCACTCCGAAAAATTCCGAAAAATCATTTAAATAAATAAAGACTTACTCCAACGCAATAAAGTGTAATTCAGATCGCACAGCGCTTATCAAAAACGCGTAATGAGTTGCCTTCCTTTCTAACACTATCGCTTATCCTCTCTGGCAATGTCAGGGTTGTCTTTTTTGAAAGAGAAAGTTTAGTGACATGTGTGATGACATGAAGAAAAGTGACATTTATAATAAATTTTGTATTTTTTTCTGAGTGTTTAATTTTTAATATGTGTGATAGATTACGAACGTATGACAGCCATTATGAATTTTCTGAATTATGTAGTAAGATTTGTCGAAGGTCGCATGTACTTGTAACGTCATAGCTAAAATGCGGAGTGCGCCAGCCCTGCTATTACAAGACTATTTGTTATGTTATTGTCATGGGGTTCGTCTTATATATCCATACTGACCACCACGTAATTTATAATAAAGGTTTTTATTGCATTTTCCGATTCCTGACGAAAAGGTCACAACATACGTGGTTCTTATCCTGGTTGCACTGTTTTGAAAATAGCTCAACAGGTGGCGTTGTACCAAAAGTTAAATCGCGCTGTTGAGAATCTTTGGCGTTCTACATAAGCTACCAATTAGAGCTCCCTTCAATTCAGGTCGCTCAGTAAAGCTATTGACGATTCAATTTTATTTTTGAAGGGCATTGGTTGCTGATGGGCAGACCAAGCCAACATAAAGAATATTAATAATATTTAATGCTACCCACATATTATTCATTTTGTAGGATTCGTTATTTTTATATTATATATTTTTACAATCAAACAGTTATTTTATAAACGCTAGCAATAGATATTTATTATAGATAGATATCTAGACATAAATATACCTACCATCATTTTGTGATCGCGGAGTGTTTCAAAGTAGATCGGTAGTAGTTTCAATTAATTTCTTATACTATCTTTCTTATTCTACAGATTATGTTATGTTGTATTTATATTTGTTACAATTTTTTAATATGAAGAACTGAAAGAGCTACTACGAAGGCTATTCGAGTGTAGAAACATATCTCGTAAACTTTAAAAAAACCTTGGAACTTACTCTGCCCTCCTAATGATAAACAACGTATCTGACATTTTTGACGAAAACGAGTTATTAGCATATTCGTAATCAGTGAATTTCGCTGATTACGAATATGCTAATAACTCGTTTTCGTCAAAAATGTCAGATACGTTGTTTATCATTAGGAGGGCAGTACTATTGTCCTATACTGTATACATATAAGGGGTCATTCATTAATTACGTAATGGTCCCGAGGGGAGGGGTTCTCAAAATCCACATGTCCTTACTTCGGGAGGAGGGGGGATTAAAGAAATTCTTACGTAATATTTTATGAGTAGTTAAATCTAAACACGTTTTCAGTCTTTAATTATATTACCTATCTATTTTTACATGTTTAAACATGGGATTCCTGAGACATTTAAACATGAGACAATATTTTTTCCGTCAAATTGTGAATTTTATGCAGATAATTTTATTTTCCATTATAAAACTAGATAAAATGTTACGTAAGAAGGCGGAGGGGGGTCCGAGAAATCTTACGTATCCTTACGTGGGGGTAGGAGGGGAAAAAATAGGCAAAATCGCCCTTTTGTAATGAATGCTACATAAGGTAACAATATAATTTGAATTAATTGTAACGGTATTAAGGTTCCTTTTCGCGATGTCCATTGAAGCGTTAAAGGAGTCATCCAGCTGTCGTACTGATTACTGAATGGATTTTGATAAGGTTTTCAACGTTGTTCTAACGATTTACTAATATAATAATAAAGATAACATTCTTAGTTTTAAACGGCGTCTGATTTAATATTTTGTTGTTTTATTTTAAGAATTTAGTTGTTTATTGACTGATAAATATTTATGATAATTAAAGTTTTCAAATGATCATTCAAATCATATAGACATATTCATACGATCGTTGTAATATTATGAGCTTTATAATATCGGAAGTAAACATAATATACAGTAGACATCAAAGTGTGCCAAGGTTCGACCACAAGCTTAATATAAAAAATATGTATGTAACTATGTATGTATAAACTTATATTGTATTACACATTGGGATAAATAGTTTACTTTTACGTTACTAACTTAATTCTAATTCAATGAATCATTTGCTTTGTATAAATCGACATACTATGCTCGGAGTTGTCTCAAGGTATATTTTATTTATGTAGTGTTTTATATTAATGTGTTCGATAAAATAAATATTTAGTTTCTTAATTTTCTGAATTAACTCTTGAAGAGATATCAGATTGTAAAGATATCTGAATCGTAGGCACCACAGCAATCACCCTTCCTTTTTGTCTATAATCTCGTGATAATATACCTCAGTCATGACGATTACATATTTAGTTATGTCTTATGGCCGGTTTCAGTAACCCATCTATTCCTTACTGTAGATAAGAGATCATACTAATAGCCGTAGCAGCATTATTTCGATGAAATAAAAAAATATAGATTCGGGAACCATGGTTTGTCGAAGACAAGAGTAAAGTTGATACAAAAGAACATATTTCTTTCACAAAGTAAACGTATCTTTCTCCGCAGTACAGGATAGATAGGTTATTAAAGTACAGTAGTTCAAATAAAACTACAATTGAATTCTGTTATTTTTATTGTCGATAACAGAACGTTGTGACACTCGACATGGCCGCCGCCGCGCCGGTCGGGGCGCGTTGTAAATACTTCGTCTATGAAATACAGTTTGTAAGACAAGTTAGCGATGTTTTATTTATTATGTGACTTTCATTACCTAAAAACTACAGATAGTCGGTCCGCAGCATATCGCAGACTCGGTGCTAGAAAGCACTTTGCAATTTGGCATGGATATAATATACATTTATTTATTAAAAATACAAATTCATAGAAATAAAATTCTTTAAATCTCGCCTCCTTGTTTTTCAACTATTTATTTAAAGGATTTTTATTGCATTTACGGAACCCTGACGGCGACTGTCCATTGGCGACGAGGCCCTCTTGTCATCAGGTGGCTCGTCTGCTCGTGTTACGGTCGTCCAGTGGAGACTGGAGAAGAGAAGCAGCTGCGGCAGTCAGTTGGCGGCGCACTGTTTCTCCAGCATCTCGATCTTGCGCTCGATGTCTTCGGCGGAGTATATGTAGTCCATCGTCTCCTGCTTGCTGTCCCCGTCTGCCTTGTCTCGCTTCTGGAACACATCACTTTATGTATACACCTGGACAGCAACTTCGAAGAGGTGTTTGAAGACGGATCACGTGACATTGGATGAATGACTGCGCCCTATTGATCCAAGTTACACAGCGCCACCCTACGAGTCTTATCAGGCCTATATTGTATATGATTGTTCGAATTTGTTGCAATGTCAGGTGATCCGTTTGAAACACCTTTTCGAAGCTTGGTCTCCAGATGCATATATAAACTAGACGAATACAGTGGATGCACTTCACTTTTGAAAAGAACTTTGAACTTGCTTCATAATTAAATTTTAATCCGCATATTATTTAAGCCCCTCTCGCCATCAGCACACCGGAAGAATAAGATCATTAATATACGTAGCCCTCGGACAGTTCTCTCAATTTTTGTATAATTTATATTCGTTCAATTCGCATTGTAAAACTGCAATAAAATACATAAGTGTTTTACCATCTTTTAATTAATAAGTCAGATGACACAGAGTGAAAGGGCCAGTCAGTAAAGTCCTAGAAAGCTATAAAGAACCAGCAAAATTATTAAAAGTCCTTCAGACCCGAATTATTAACATTGGCCCTACGAGCCAAATCCTTAACATTGGTCATTTGAGCCAAATACTTAACATTGGTCATTCGAGCCAAATACTTAACATTGTCGGCGGCATTGTAGGCGGGAAGGATTTGATTTGTCTGGCCCCAATATAAACCATGCACTAGGCTACTTAAAACTTTTCGATGATATCAATATCAATCAAATAATAAAAAAGTTAAATTACCAATTTTCCTTTGAGAATATCGCAGCATCACACAATACGAGTACAAGTAGTGCAAAATATGTGTGTAATTGTTTTAAAGCGTAAAAGTGTCAGCCGATATAGAGACTTAAAATAAAAAGATAAGTGAGACGATTTAATTGAACACATGGCACAGGTGGTAGGTATTGATGCGTGTCGCTTGGCGGCCGACGACTATGTTATTTTTTACATATCATAAATTAAATGCTTGACAACAATCCCACCTAGTGGTGAAATATTTTAAGATGGAAAACGCTTATAAAGATGTATCATAATTTATTTCATGTCGGCATTAAAATATATTTATGAACGGTGAAAGGTGCCTTAATAAAGGGAAAGTAGGTACAACGAAAGGCACTCGTCAGCACAGTCACATGTAATTAATACATGTAAGTAATACAAGAAGCCGTGTACATACATTTAAGTATGTGTCTTCAAGGTAAGAGTAATTTTGCTAAGTTAGTTTGTCTTACTACAGAAGATTACATCGCCACTTACCATCAGCTGGGATTGTGGTCAAAAATTACCTTCTAAGCTATAAAAAAATTACATAAAATTACCCAAAACTGCGCGTACTCCGGCGAGATAGTCTCCAGATACGCGATCTTGTCCTCCACGGCCTTGAGCCGGCGGTACACGTCGCGCGGCACGGGCGCGGCCGCGGCGTGCGGCGCGGCCGACACGCACAGGAACGCCTCCACCGCGCGCATGCGCTCGTCCACCGCGGCGGGGAGCCCCGCGCTCGGGGGCGCCGCCGGCCGGCGCTGCACTGTTTGCGGACCCCACTCGTTGTGGACTCTGCGGACTGGAGACGAGATGGATTTGGTTATAGTTTTCTTCAATAATTCTTATAAAAAAATAACCGACTTCTAAATTAGGAATTACTGAAAAACTACTCGTCAGATCTCGCTCAAATTTAAATGGGACCACATAACAAGCACCAGGTTTCGAATATAAAAAGAATCATCAATATCGGTACAACTAGTAAAAGTTATGAGGTAAAAAAGGTGTAAAAGAGTTTTCCTTCAGTATATGTATACATAATTGTTTTGATTACTCGTGTAAGTGTGATTTAATAAAGTAATTACACTCTCAATTAGTAAATATAATATTTTCATTTCTTTCTATAACTTTCCCTTAATAAGCCCCTGAGATCCCTCAGTCTTACTCGAACCATCGATTTACCAACGTCTTGCTCTTACAGCGTGACAAAACTTACTTTTCAAGTGTCCCTTCGAGTCGCTCCGCCTAACAAACTGCGTCCGGACGCGCGCGCACGTGTCCACCTCTTCAACATCGCCCTCCATCTTGGACGGGATGAAGTCATGTATGTTGTTAATATTCACTTGCTCCCGCTTTCGTTCTATGAAATTGTCTATGCGTTTCTGTAACTCCTCGGTAGAAACGTTGATTTGTATGAGGTTCTTGTCTATCGCGGACTCGGGACTCGGCGAGCGGGAGGGATCTGGCGCACCTGCAAGGACAGGAGCCGATAAGTATCCGGCTCGAAGGACCAAAAGAAAATAGAAGTAGACGCTGCTCGAAATATTGTTGCGGGATTTGTGTGTAAAGAAAATGCAATTTCAACAAACACAAAGCTTTTTATTCATAAATTTGTCCAAAAGTAGACATTTCCTTACTTATAGTAAAAGTACAAGCTACTGGCAAACAAGGCATAAAAAATTAACTACATGTTCAAAACATTGCATAACAATTTTTATTCGTAAATATGTATTTTATATTCTTGCTCATTCAACTTGCTGAATAAACTGTACTTATTAAAACATTACACAACCAATTAGATATAGCCGTGTAATACAAAACAACTAGGTATATCATTAAAAACTCGAAATAGACAAACAGAAAAAGAAAAAGGACGTGTCAACAGAAACAAAGCGTTTGTTTTTCATGATTATGCAGATTCTGTCTTGTCCGATATTAACATACAATAAATATGTATAAAACCTAAAGAATCATATCACACACTTGAAACTGGTAATCATATTACCAACCATAAGTATTAAAAGGCAATAAACCTATTGATTCAAAGAAAATATATTTGTATGAAGAAATATATATTTAATTATGTAACTAACTTTTACCTGCGACTTCCTTTAGGTTGTCTGGCAGAATGCTTTAAGCATTCAAATCGCCTTTTATTCCTTTTTATTTCAATAAAGCATATTATATAAATCTTTTTCATTACATTCACCTATAATACATTGGCTACCTTACGTTTAATACATACTTCTTTCACTGCTAAATGTCAACCATTACATACTTATATAATATTATCGTATTTTATTATACCACTAATTCCAATAAAAATAAATAAGTATATTTTTTAACTAGCATACTATCTAAATATAACTTTTATCTAATAAGAAAATTATATCTAGTAACGCACCTATTATTTTGGAAACTTTGGATTACAAAACTAATGTATATCTATGTAGGTTCTCATTTCAATACTTATATGTATATCGGTAATTATGTAGAAACGTGCGAAGGAGGTCATTCACCCCGCTCAGGCTTACAAGGTCGTAATATTGCAGTATGTAATTAATTCGAGTTATATAACACTTAACCATTGCTGAAAACACGAATATTATCATACTTATCGCAATAAAACCTTAACATGTGTGTCGACTGTCAATCAGTATGATCAACTAAAGAAAAACATATTTATTACTAATATGACTCCCTATCATAGACCATTAAAATATAACACCTAAATAAATATCAACGTACTCAAGGTGGCATATTTTTCATACCAATTTGCCACCATTTTACATGAGCTGCCATTGATCTGGAATTTTGCATGCAGGCAAAACAATTTTATTTATATTTCGCAAACGTCAGATCGTTATCAGCGATAACTCTTAATGTAATTTAACACTCAGATCACAGATGTCACTACTTGTTTAATAAAATTACTATCTTGTGCATATACAAAAGCTCCATTTTTTGTTTGACCTAACACAGTCCACTTGGTTTTACGTATTGGAGACGAAAAAGCTTATCAACTAAATAACGAAACATCATTTTAACTAAGAGGTTAAAAGAATCTAACGACACAACAGTTTTATAATCAACTTTCACTTGCCTCGTGTTCGCTCAAATAATACCAGCAGCAAGGTTTTTAACGTATAGGTATAATTATTTATACATAATGTATTACGTCATAATACGTGTTACACTCTTTTGTATAGGTATATTTAATCATTTATACATAATTGGTTACGTCATATGTGTTACACTCTTTTTGGTGTAATTAATCCCGCTTATATTTCATGCTTCACTGTGAGATGTGAGTACCTAGGTGTTCACTTTGTGGACGCCGCGCTTTTAGCATCGAAGGAGACCCTTGATGCTGAGAAAGTGGTGAAAGGAACCCATATGAAAACTCTGCCTATGTTATGCCTATATTATGACTGTTCTATTAACTATGTAATTAATTTTATATAATATATTATTTTATATATACAATTTGATATAGTATCTATTCATAATAATTTTGAAATTCCTAAATAAATTTTATAAAAAGTAAAAACCCATAAATTTTGTAACTCATTTTTAAAATGCAATGCACTTGTAATAGTATAAAAATAAACCAAGGTAGGTTACGTTAAATAAAGTAAAAATGAAACAACTAGCATTATTCGAGCATTACAGAGTCAAGCTAAGCCGTATCAGTACGAGTGGCCCACGCACATTCCGAGTTCTCCTTCCAGACGGGCGCTTCGCCCTCGTACACCTCCTTCTTCCACACGGGCACGCTGGCCTTCAGCCGCTCGATGGCGTGCGCCGCCGCCGCCAGGGACTCCGCGCGGTGGGGGCTGCTCGCCGCTATCACCACGGAAGCCTCGCGACTTGGTACCGTGCCTAACCTGTAAAGAATATGTGGGTTAGGAAGAGAAAAACATATTTCAAGGTTACTAACATTGCTCATCCTGCAGCAACGATATGTGTCTGAAAGAGATGGAAATATTTTTGAAGGTTATCACTACAAGTTAACATTGTTGTTATTCAAAAAATATATTTTTTCTGTATTAAATACAGGAATTTGTAAAATCCCCGAGTTCACGTAAATGTGAAAGAGCTCAATTTTGTCATTCTTAATTTTCTGATACCCAGGATACACATTTTACCTAAGAAAATACTATTAACTTTTTATTCGTGTAATTAGGCATCACCAATGATTTCATTCTATCATAATCATTGTCCATTTCTGTCTCACTGCTAGGTTATCTAACAATTTAATGAGGTTTAAGTTCACCCGCACTTGACCAGCCAGCTCCTTGTATACCAGACTTGACAAACAAATCACGTGTATTGACTGCGATTACTGTGATTACCATAATCACAAACGCACCGGAAGTTTCTTAATAATGTGCTTGAAATTACTGTACATGTAATGTATCTGCGACCTTCTAGCTGTAAGTACGCTGTGTACTCACTATACAGTTGATACTGGACTTCGATGTTAGGAAATACGAGTTATTAGAGGTAACCGCGACTTTGACTGTCACATTAAATTATTTATTTAAGTTTGACGACCCCGTGGCCCGTTTGGTTGACCCTGCCAGCGAACTCTGCAAAGCTATGGGTCCCCAGTTCGATTCCCGGTCACAAATAATTGTCTGTTTCGGGTACTACAACTTCAAACTGGAACACAAGGTCTCTTGAAGCAACTAACTTCACCACTCAAGATGTAAAGAACTGCCGCGCAATTCAAATGATTACGCACCACCACCTGTTATTATCTAACAATTGGAAACATTACATCATATTAATATTCTCAATCAAAGTCTGGAAACATCTAAATATAATTTTATTGTACTCGTGTTGATAACAATGAGAGGAGCTTCAAGCGTCCTAGATTGAGATATGAGGCGATTGGGATTTTGAATTATTTCGAATAGCAAATAACAGTTCGAATGGCGATTGGAGGAGATTAAAATTTTTGTTTTTTTTTTACTTCACTATAAATTAAAACTATTAAAAGACAAGAATCTCAACGCCAAAGAGTTAAAGACATGAAAGTATCGCCCCAACTACTTAGTGAAAACGAAGATCCTTAGTGATCATTTAGATAAGATGAAGAAATAATTTTATTTCATTTGACATTGATGTAAATTATAGCGTAAGTATAGCGACTATAAATAAAACCAAATTGCGTAATGTGACACCGAGAATACAATTACATCGTACGCTATATGTATATGTATGTAGGTATAACATTATCAGACAATAGATAAGTTGTTTATAAGTAGATCAACATAAATATTATCGTCTTAACATTTTCCATCATAAAAATCGACCATTTTACAAATTGTAGCTACGATACGCTTCATTAAAATTTAAACTTTACAGACATACAAATAAGATACGTTTTTTCATCGCATAAAAATGCCATGCCGCCTATCAGCGCACACGCAGGCCGTAAGGGTGTTATAAAACTTGTCAAAAACTATACATACCGGTGATATATAGCTATGCCATGCAGTGCAGGCCATTTTTCTCGCATCTCATCACAGATACTTTTCATGGCCTTCAAGGCCATCGCTTCATATGCCTCATATTCTAAATGTACCACCTGTGTAATGTGAAAACAAAAGATATTATGAGACAATTGGTTTATAAATAATGGAATATTTAAAATTCTCTTTTTTGAATGATGAGTTCATTAAAAAAATGACACAGTAATGCTAAGACATTATTGTATTTTAACTGAAAATGTAGTTGCTTTTATCCCAAATTCATAACCATTACACAGTAGTCACGATTACATCAAATTATAAATTATAATGATACACAAATTGTGAGTATCGCCATTCGCATCTAAAATGTTTAGTGTCTGTATAATATAATTTCAAATGTGTTATACTTCTAAAAAATATTTCAAATTAAATAATGGCAGCCTTACCTTTTTACCTTTAAAATTATCTCGGGTCGTCCCCACAAATATAGAAACAGCTCCACAGCTATCGTCCAGAACCAAGTCGCTAATTGCTTCAACGGAAAGTTTGTCAACAGTCAACTTCAAATGATCCATTGTTAAGAGCAAATTGTTAAAAATAAATCAACCCCCACTCAAGGGTGGTATAACTGCAATACTGTCTTTTTCTCTAATCTCAATATCTATATTTTCTGAACACACTTGTTCGTTTATAGCCAACAAGATATTATTCTTAATTGCCTCTAAATTGTAATTCTTAGCAATGATATCCAATAAATGCTTGTAACTAAGTTTGCTTGGAAGCCGTGCAGTCGCCTTGCCCGTGCCGGCCAGTTCCTTGGACTGAGCAAAGAATAAAATGGTCACGGTTACTCCACTCTCAATTTCCATATTTCATCCTGTGAAGGTCAAAGATATAAAAAATGATTCTTAATTAATAAATATTTTTTGATAGAAATATAATAAAATTTTTGTGTGATAAAAAACTATAAATAGATAAACGCCCACCACATCCCCTCGAGTCTGAGAGGCATGGACATACAAAAATAAGACACATTTGACAAACACCCATAACCCAAGAACAAAGTTCTTTCTGTAACATCTGCTTTGGCCGAGAATGGAACCCGGTACCACTCACTTGGCATTCAAGGCCACAATTAATACGAAGTTGTCTATGGCATATGTCAGGAGATTAAGAACTTTTAATAAGTCTACTTATTACATTTATCACATAATATCTTAATTGTTAAATATTGAATATGTTGATAAATAATAATTACGTGGTAAAATATAAATCCTTTAGATAATTTAATATTTACCTTTTTGTTATTTTTAACTGAATTTAGAAAGTATAGCGATATATAACAATTGTTCCACACTGTACTTGTGTTACACAACATGTGCAATCCGAGTACTTACGACACTCGTAATGAACATTACATAAATTAACAATGACAGATAAGATATATGTACATACAAGTCTATAGGTCAGCAGTGGGGGGCTGTTTATTTACGTTAAGGATTATGTCTGTATGTATTATTAGGTAATTAATAAAATGTGAAGCATATATTACTGTATACTAAAATGAAGCTGAGCAATACAGGCCTAAAATCAGAATGATTCTTGTCTTGAAAATATTTGAATAATACACTCAAACAGGTTATGTTTTAATTTTGGCTTAAATAACAAAATTATATGAACAAGGAGCATGAACTGAGTGATAGGCATACGTACCATCTTTGTTTATTCATTTTTGTTCTCATGCGCGTAATATTTCACTAAATTAGAATAAATTATTTAACACGCAATATTGTTTTCTTGCCTATAACCTTATCATAGTTATCATACTGACATCTGTCAGTGTCATAGGGTAACTTTGACGGGTCAATGTGGACCAACACTGACACTGACATGTAAAGTGTAAATTTTACCACAGATTTATCACATGCAGTTGATTGAGTCACCCACAGCATGCTAATAATAAACCCGGTATGCATATCGTACATTACAAAATAGCGAAAAATAATTTTCAAGGGTATTTAAAATTTTAATTAGTTACAAAAAATACGAAACAGTTTTAAAAAATACAAGATCATTTCGAATTTGTAATTATTACGGTATTTTTATTTCTCATAAAGATATACCTAATTTTAATGATATAGTAAACTATAATTATTATTATAGACCCTTGTTTTGTTGAAACATTTATTTTCCTCCTTAAATTTTGAAATTCACCTATCGTTTTAATAAAGAACAAAATTATTTGTTTAATTTTATTTGTAATAATGACTAAATTCATAAATTGGTTAACAAGCTTTTTAATGTTTAAAGCACATGGCCTCCTTTTATTGCCATTAAAAAAAATCTGGAACTTCCGTTAACGCCGTATCAAATATTAATATCGATATTAACCGGTATTTATGGTATCTTACAGAGATCTTTGTTGGAAACTCGTGTTATTTAAATTCATAAAGTATTTCTATAGAATTACCTATTTCAAATCAAATTCGTTATTTTAACTATTTAACTCTTCATCGTATTATTTTTATTAAACATTTATTTAACTTCCTCATTACTTCCATGAATGGCAAGTTTTCAATAATTGACACTATTGACAGTTGAATATTAAAAAGTTTGTGGATTTCAAACGGTTTTGAAACGGTGGGTGACCGGTGTGTATTTGTGTACGAGCCGACTCCTTCTAACTGCTTTTTGGCAAGATTCCCTTGGGCGCGCGTGTTACATAAAATGAACGTCGCACTGCATTCAGTACAAAAAGGTTAAAAATAGATTTTCAGAGTGAGTTGCGTGTTCCGACATTTTTGTTTTCATGTGACATACATACCGTGTTAGTTCTCTTATTACGTTTTAGAAATCTAAGTGAAACGCGCTGAAACCAGATACTGTAAACATTGAACTGATTTTTTTGTCTCGCCGCAGATAGGCGCCTTGTGAAGATAAAGTGTGTTTGAGCAGTGACACAGTGGTCTTCAACATCGCAAGTGATTTATGAAAGTGTTCATTAAAATTGTTTAAGATGGCTCAAGTTGAGCCGATGGACATAGACGCTATAGAAAGTGATTTTGATAATAAAGAGAATGCATTCCAGTACAACAATGTCTTGTCAAGAACCCCGTGTACGGAGAAAGGATATGAGGAATTGGATGTTTCAGAGCTCAACATGAAGCTGAGGTACTCCGTCACCCCAGCGGCTTCCCCTATGTCGAAGAGCCTCACAGGGCCATGTTTGGATAACAGAAATTGTAATTCTGAGGATTATCTGAACAATGCAGTAGTCACTGACAATGGTAATTTGACTCGTTCACTTAATTCCACTTTTACAAAAACTGAAGGCTTAAGTAAATCAAAGGTCTTACCACTCCAAACACTGTCAACCGAGCCATTTGTTGATAGCAATCAAAACTCATCAATACGTCGGTTGCTAGACCAAACCGACAATAATGTAATAATTTCTGTAAACAATGAAAATAAACTAGATGACAATTTGTCTCTGCCGAGTCCATGTTCATCAGTGCCAGATACTCCTGAAGCAACTACTCCTACTAAAGAAATACCTAAATCTGAGGGCTCTCCCATAATGAGGGGTTTGAAGAGCGTGTTGAGTATGTTCCGGCCATCACAAAGCCCTATTCCACCGGCTGATGACATGTCTGCAAAACAAGAAATCCTTAGTCCTGTAGAGGTTAATAAGTCTGAAGTTGGAGCTGTACAAGTATCTACACCAGTGGCTGATAGTAAACAAAGGGATCCAAATTCATCAAAGAGAAGCAGCCCTCTAAAAGAGAGTTTGGTGTTCAATGATGATTTGGAGAGGGAGTTGTTGTGGAAAGATGAAACTACAATTATTTTCAAGGAAGAAAGGATTCCAGTTCATAAATTATTTTTGCAAAATCCAATAGCTACTGCATCAACAGTTCTGAAACCCCAAAGTACTACAGTTGAGCATATGGATATATCATGCAATGAATCAATTGGATTAGATAACAGTAATACTAACATTAATATTGGTGACCAATCTGTCAGAAATGAACAGGTAGTTACAGTAGATTCTGATAATGAATTTTTAGATTGTGAAACTACATTCACAAAGAATGAATCAAATGTATCAGATAATAAGATAATGGAAATGTGTAATGAGATTCAGGTGAAGGGAAATGTAACAGTTGATTTATCAAATGTTGCTGAGGTTCCAAATGAAATTACTGCAGAAAGTCAAAGAGTTTTGAAAAATGCTGTTTGTGTTACACCAGGAGACACAAATATATGTACAAATGAAGGTAATGTATCCACTACTGATGTTTCTCCTAAAATGAATATCAAAAATAATACCAATATTATTGAAGCCACTATACATTTTTTGAGAAGTGAAAGTATTGATTATAGTAAGAGTGGTACTGTGTACAATGTTGATTTAAAAAATGAATCTCAAGTAAATAAGGAATCACATTTAGAGGATCCAAATAAAACTGTATCTCTTAATGAGCAGGTTATTGAAGATAATGGTCCAATAATTGCATCTGAAGCTCAGCTTGATGCAAAATTGTATATGATAAATGATATAGCATTATCTAATGATCTGAATAGTCAAAAAATTGAAGAATCTGAACAAAAAGTATGCTGTGATATTGAAAAACTAACTGAAAATTATGTAAATCATATAGAAAACTACAAAGCGAGAAGTAGTGAAACCTCACTTACAATAGATACAAAAGAAAATATTGATGACATTTTAGTTACTGTTAATAACATTGTCACAAATCCTGCTTCTGATAGTAGAACAATAAATTTAGAAATGAATGCTGTTATTGGTGATGAGCCAAATATTAACAAGGCAAACATGACTAATGAGTTTAAAAGCTTACAATACTTAGAAATAAAATCAAATGCAAGTTTATCGAATAGCAATGAAGAAACAAAAGTTGCTGACAATAATGATATACCTATGAACTATGATAATTTTAGTAGTGTTGTTCATAATTTTGATACTGTTGAAGGTATTTTGGATGAAAATCACATCGTAATTAAAGACGAAACAACTAAAGCTGATATTGTTATGCACATACTGAAAGAAAATGACAATATACCTGCAACCCAGGAATCCGAAGTTGAACACAATACATCTATTGATAACATTATCTTACCATCACTTGAAGATTTGGTTAATCCTTTACCCGCTGCCGAAGCTGTACAGCTTGAGGTATCAAATGCTAACAATATTGATGTAAACCCAGAAATATCAGAAACAAATAAAACCGAAAAAGGCAACAATACTAATATGACAGATATTGTGGAAAGTTCATTTCCATTACAAAATAACTGTGAGAATAACGTGGAACTTAAAGTAGATGACATTACGCCAGTTTCTAATGAGACTAGTACTGATTTTGCAGTCAACAACGTGTTACACAACGATCGCGAAGTACATGAGGTACAAGTAGGAAATGATACAGAAATTTTCACATCGCCATCAGAAATTCCACTCCCTGATGAAGATGACATTGACCAAAATATATTAGAAATGAATGGTAATTTTAATAAACAAGATATTGCTACATTTAAAATTTGTGAGCTTAACTCTAATATAGATGTTGAAAGTGGAATGGTTGTAGATGAAACAAAATGTGATCAATCCAAATTAACATTTAATCTTATTGAAGAAAATGATAGAATATCTGTTAATCCCATTATTGAAAATAGTAATGAATCAACTAGCAGCAAAGCACCTCTCTCTGAAGAAACAAATGATACACAAACTTGCATTACTCAAAGTGATAATATAAGTATGATAGATGCAGAAACGGTAGTTGTGAAAAGTGAAAATATGGATTATGACAAAATGAATTTTGATTTACAAATTGAAGAGAACCTTGTACTTGAAGAAAAAATTAACAAAGATTTATGTAATTCTGAAAGAACGAATGAAATTGTAGAACAAGTTTCCCCTAAACCGCAAGTGAGTGAAAATATGGTGAACAAAATCGTGGAAGTCCCTGAAAACATGACTCCTAATGTCGAAGCAGTTGCATTAAATACTGAGATGTATGGCGATAGTCTTGACAAATCTGAATGTTCAAATAATGCGGATGATAATCAAAAAGATTTTACCTCTGAGAAAAGAGTGGATGAGATTGATGAAGAAATAATAACGTCTGCTAATAACAGCCCCTATGTTTCTGTAACAGATTTGGATAAAGATGTAGAAAAACTACCCAATGAAACTGTAGAGGAAATTGATATTCCAGTAGCTACGAACACCAAGTTTGCATCTTCACCACCTCCGTCTCCAAAGATAATATCAAAAGGTTATAATTTCAATTTCGATGACATTGATGATCCATTTGCCACTAAAACTAAGATTCGAATGTCTCCAACCCCTGATACACCTAATCAATCTTTAACTAACATCACTAAGGAAGTTAAAACGATGCAGGAAGTGCCAAAAAAAGTTAATCGGCGAAAATCGCAATCTGAGAGGAAGAGACCGATCCAAAAGAAAAATATGAACTCTACATTGAGTGATAAATTAAACACTAAAGAATGTAAACCTGAAAAACAAATTAATTCTACCATAATTACCGCGACAGATAATGTTTTGGATAACGTCTCATCATCCCATGTAAAGGTTAACATATCAGAATGCAAACCTGAAGATTGCGTGACCACAGACGCCCAAGATATTGGCCAAAAAGTGGATGATAATACTAAAGCGGTAACATCAATCACTGACCAAATAAGCAGTTCTGCTTCAAAGGAAGAAATCGAGTCCAGTAATTTGGAATTTAAAAACATTGAAAAAACTCTTGTAATATCAACCGAGAAAAGTACATCTTCGTCAGAGCAGTATTATTCTTTGGGGACATCATCAGGTGAGAGTAGTAGTGTTATGAATCGCTCCAAGAATGTTTTTAATTTGCCAGAAATTGACGATGTAAATTTCAATCCCTTTGCTTCAAAATCTAAAATGCGCATGTCTCCACTACCAGTTGAAAAAACACGAAGCTCATTGGAGAATAAAAATGATGTCTCAAACTCGTCTTTTGTTATAAACCAACAACCTGACAGTAACAGTACTATTATTAGAGACCCTGAACTTACGTTTGATATAAAAATTGGAGACGATTCGTTATCTGATACACGTAATACCACTTTGTCTTCTAAAAATACACATGATATGAATAACACTGTAAGAGAAATTCCGACAGAAGATGAAGATACTGTTGAAGGTCCTTTTCTAGAACTAGATGATTTAAAAGATAACCAGAAAGTGGCTGATGTGGATATTGAAACTGACATGATGAATTTCGAAGAGATACCACAACAAGAAAAAGATGAAAATCTGGAAAATGGAGAACTTTTCATTGACGCCGATGCATTTGAATTTTTATTAAACCAAAATAAAAGCACTACCGTATTAGACAGTGGCAAAGAAAGTTTGTTCTTAAAGTTTGACCCCTTGTTTGCCAAAAGAGTATCTTCTGATGGGATTCTTGCTGCTCTTAGCAAAGTTCAGAATAGACAGAGTACTCCTAAAAAAGTTACCAAACCTAAACAACAGGATTTTATTCCTGTTGAAAAGTCTGTGCCTGGTCCATCTAACATTGAAAATTGTGGTCCTATTGAAGAGTATAATGAAGATCTGTTATCTAATGTGACTAAACCAATGATGGTAGTAAATCCTGCTGTTAGTTCTGTTATTACTCAGAAAAAACCTGTCACACCTAAATTAAATCGCCGATCTTTAACATTCACATCTCCAGCAATGGCTGTAATTGATAGGCTTCTTTCTTTAAGTGGCAATTCTTCACATTTGGCCCACGATGCCTCTATTCCTCAAACTCGCCGAGAGCATTCTGAAACTGATTTTGCTATTACACAGCTTAGGGAGATGTTGGCAGAAAAAGAAATAAATGTTCACACTTTGAGATCTGAAAGCAAGGAACTCAAAGAGAGGCTAATGGCATTAGAGGTTCAGGTGAGAGGTTTGGAGACGGAGAGCGCAGAAAGGCTTGCCAAAATTAATGAGTTGAATGAAAAATTGTCGGAAAAGACGAAAATTAACAAAAGTATGGCGATAGTTGTTGAAGAATATGAAAGAACCATAGCGAGTTTGATTGCTGAAACAGAAAACGACAAGAAACGTAATGCTGAAGAACGAATGAGGCTAATCAAAGAAAGAGATGAACAAACGGCACATTTGACTAGTATGGAAGTATCATTTAGTGACCTTCACAGTAAATATGAGAAAAGCAAGCAAATAATTCTAAGTTACAAAGCGAATGAGGATATTTATAAGAAATCGATAAAGGAATTTCAAGATAATTTGACAAAAATGCAGAACAACTACGAACTGCTGAAGCAACATGCAACATCGAAGTTAAATCATGCAAATCAAGAATTAGAAAAGATGAATCGAGCTCATGAAGCAGAAGTGTTAAAAATGAATGCCATGATTAAAAGAAAAGAATTGCATATAACTTCCCTGGAAGAGACGCTTACCCAAAAAACTAAGGCCAACGAGGAGCTAACAGCGATATGCGATGAGCTCATCAGTAAAGTCGGATGAACTAATATTAGTCAGCCTAAACACAAACTTATAGTTTCTCTGTGATCTAGACTGGTATTTCACCTCGCTTGTGCGTTTATCGTGTTGATAAGTTGCAACAAGTGCGACCTCCGAGTGTGCCAAACTATAGTATCAAGACTGTTATAATATGTGATAAAATTTGAAACTCGCTTTATTACATAACAAGATAATGTCGATGAAAACGTTGTTCATAATTGAATTAATTGTATAATCCTTCAATACATATGTAGATGATTTCATTTCATAGAAAGTATTTTGAACGTGAAAAAATGCGATTATATGTTTTTTTTATACATTAAAACAGTAATATGGTATTGAAAATAACTTTAAAATTATTACATCAAAATACCTAGGGTTAAATTAAATTACTCTGACGCAAATATAAAATATTTTTGTATCTGTTAGGGAAGAAAAAGATGTTACATATTATATTTTGCGACTAATCAAGAAATTAAACTAACAATGTGTGTCTCAAAAAGCGTGAAATGTAAAAGATCTATTTTTTAGAAATTTTATTATACTGTACTATACATATTATGATTTAATCATCATAGTTCTGGTGATATAATTGAAATATCCGAAAGATATTTTATTCACATATTGCATTATGCTGGCCATAATCTTATAATGTGATAATGTTGTAATGTGATCTGTACATTTTCATCTTCAATATTTTGCATTTGGCCAATATCTCCTTTAATTTGAAACCTAGAAAATTGTAAAGGATAAAAATAAATTAATTATGTCCCACAGTTTATAAACATTTATATAGGTTTTTGTATTTATGTATTTTGTTACATTAAAAGAAATGTGTGTTATAGATATATTATTATTTTTGGATATTGTATCAGACATTATGGTTAGTATAAAATATTTAATTTTAATATTTTCAATGGGTGTGTTTAAGGAATACATAGTTATGACAGCATTATTTTATTACGATTTATTATTATTAATTAAATTCATGACAAAAATGTATCTCCTATTATACGATATTAAATAATATATTTTTGTTATTATATTTTCAAATTGCTTCTAGAAAACCTTAAAATCTTTCCACAGACATAAAAATATTTTCCAGTCTCAGAAAACAAAAAATAAACTATTATTTTTGTATGACAATGTTCTATGATTGAAAAGTGAATTATTTAGTGCATGTTGTGTATCCAAAGTGTATTAATATTGCCCATTCCTGAATATTTCCGACCTATATGCCTGTGTACTAAAGTAAGTGACATACATATTGTGTTGTTTTGTGTATCATTGTTCTTACACATACATTTTTGTTCATAAATTTTAGAGAGTTATATTTAAAGAGGGCCAGAATTTTGCTGTGGCTATATTATATTTTAATTTCGTTTAATGGTGTCATATATTATTATTTGACCAACTATAAAATATAAAACCATAAAAAATATATCTTCATAGCAACTTTACTGTAATATTGTTGTGTAAGACATAGACTTAAGGTTGATGCATACGTAACGTGGACGGGATGGGGACGGGACGTGGCCGGGGCATAAATTTAATATACGTGCGTGCCCCGTTCCCGTCCCGTCCGTGCCTCCGTGGTGTATGCGCTATCGTTTACATTTTCTATGAAACGATGTTTTCAAAACTTCACGTCCCGTCCCGTCCCCGTCCCGTCCACGTTACGTATGCATGTGTAAGAACACAATTTGCGAACATCGATTTGTAATGTCCATGTTAGTACCTACAGTTTAGCGCACGGGTTGTTGAATCTGTTATTTTTGTAAAATACAATGTAAATTGATCCTTATTTTGGTTAATAAATTTATTGACTTTTACATATTATTTTTCTTAGAACTCCACTAATAACTCTTTATACCATAATTAAATTGTATATGAATGACAAACGACAATCAATTTGATACTTACATTATTATTCGTGTTAAGTTGCAATCTGGCCGCCAAATTTATTGATGCGTGATGGACACGAACAAATGGATACATTTCAATAGCAATATTTTAACTTGTGACTTTGTTCAAGTGCGAGGTCCGTATTATAAGCAAGAATCAAAAATCTTCAGGTCCGTTTTTTTTCATATCGAATTTTATATTTCGATTTATTAAAAGCTATTTTTTTACCATTTAATAAAAGCCTTTTAAAAAAGATGAATTTGCAGGACAAGTCTAAAATTATATCAGGAAATTACTTGGGGAATACATAATTTTTCCATGCAATTCAACATCAGGCATGTCATAAAAATGTCTATTAAAATCTTAAACCTTCATTCATAAAGCGGCCATTAATAAAGAGAGGGTATTTATAAATAATCCGTTGCCAACAAGTTAATTTATTGGTTGCCGACGCTATTGCTAGCAGTCCCCTTCTAGTATGTATGTATGTCTACACCTGGATGTATCATAGGGATGTAAATTATAAAGTGATTATAATTAACTGATTCAGAAAAGAACATCTCAATATTATATGTATTATGTAAGTAGTTCAACGTATGCTCTCAAACAGCTCGCATACTTTATGCTCCGCGAGCGCAATGAAGCATAACATTTTTACGAGAGTCACATGCGTAGGTAGGTCTTCACTAATCTAATGATGTTGCCTTGGCTGGAATGTCTAGGTGATCATACCATTAACTTTAAAATTGCTCGATGACGATATCCATCTCATAATAAAAATATAAAAAATTGTTGTGGTTCATAATTCATATGCAGCAGACGATGGCAGCAGGGTTAAAATTCTAGCTCAGAATTTTATATATAACTATGTCGAACGAGATATTTCTTTGGACTTCTTGTTTTAATTTCACCATGTCCTAAATAGTATCTAATACGCGCGCCACTATACTGAAGACCTCCCGGACGTCGAACTAAGTGAGATAGGTATGGCTCTTGATCAGCTGAAAAATAACCGAGCTCCGGGTGAAGATGGAGTTACAATAGAACTTCTAAAAGCAGGGGGATTTCCCATGCTTCGTGAACTACAGAAGCTGTTTAACTCCGTTATTCATAATGGCTGCACACCGGAGGCATGGAGCCGGAGCGTGACGGTGCTGGTTTTCAAAAAAGGTGATAAAACTCTTTTGAAAAACTACAGGCCCATCTCGCTCCTGAGCCATGTATACAAGCTGTTCTCGAGAGTTATTACCAACCGACTCGCTCAGAAACTTGATGACTTTCAACCGCCGGAGCAGGCTGGCTTTCGAAAAGGCTATAGTACCGTGGACCACATTCACACCATACGTCAGGTTATACAGAAGACGGAGGAGTATAACCTGCCTCTCTGTATGGCGTTTGTGGACTATGAAAAAGCCTTCGATACCATCGAAAGCTGGGCTGTTTTGGATTCCTTGCAGAGATGCCGTACTGATGGCGTTACATACAGGTGATGAAATGTCTGTACGATGCCGCTACGATGACCGTCCAAATACGTAACCAGCAAACGAATCCTATCCAATTGCGGCGAGGTGTAAGACAGGGCGATGTAATATCACCGAAACTGTTTACTAACGCGTTGGAGGATATCTTCAAGACATTAAACTGGGAAGGACGGGGCATCAACATAAATGGCGAGTATATTTCTCACCTCCGATTTGCGGACGATATCGTCATTTTGGCGGAGTCTCTGCAGTATGTGGGAGAGATGCTGCAAAGCTTAAATGATGCGTCACGACGTGTGGGTCTCGGTATGAACTTGGATAAGACGAAAGTCATGTTCAACGAGTACGTTCTTCCGAGACCTATATCCGTCGAAAATTCTCAGATTGAAATTGTCCACGAGTATGTATATCTAGGCCACACAATAGCACTTGGCAAAAACAACTTCAATCGAGAAATCGATAGACGGATTCATTTGGGCTGGGCAGCGTTTCGAAAGTTTCGTCAGGTATTCTCGTCCACAATACCACAGTGCCTCAAGACTAATGTCTTCAACCAGTGCGTCTTGCCTGTAATGACGTATGCGGCTGAAACGTGGACTCTGACATTAGGACTAGTCCACAAGCTGAAGGTAGCTCAGCGGGCTATGGAGCGTGCTATGCTTGGAGTTTCTTTGCGGGACAAAATCCGAAACGAAGAGATCCGGCAAAGAACCAAGGTCACCGACATAGCCCGAAGAATAAGCAAGCTAAAGTGGCAGTGGGCTGGTCACATATGTCGAAGAACCGATGGCCGTTGGGGCAGACGAGTTCTCGAATGGAGACCGCGAACTGGCAGACGCAGCGTGGGCCGTCCACCAGCCCGATGGACCGACGACCTTAAAAGGATAGGTGGTAGTTGCTGGATGAGATCAGCGGAGGACCGTGCGTTGTGGCACACCTTGGGAGAGGCCTATGTCCAGCAGTGGATAGATAAGGGCTGATATGATGATGATGAAATAGTATCTAATAGAAAAGTAATAAAGGAGCGGTAAATCCTTACCTTTACTTAGTATTGTTTTTGGCAACGCTCCGAAGCCCAAAATACTAACAATCATCAAAACGTGCAACGATAAAATGGTTACTTTCTTTCAATCTTACGAAAAGATAAAACATACTTATAACAGTGCAATAGATAAAATAGGTTTGTTAACTGTTTATGAAAAAGGCTGTAAGCATAGATATCTAGAACTGGGATAAAGGGAATGAGGGTGGTGTGGTCCGTGTGGTAAGTAAAGTAATTCCCCATTCAAGCGTATCTACCATCGTTATGTGGGTATAAGTACTTTAAGCAACTTTTTTCGATGCGATTATACGAAGTCGACTAACATGAAACTTCGAATTACCCATTCAATATGCCCGCACGATCACACGTTGCGCGCAGGTGTCGTGCCAACCAGTGCCAGGATAACATTTTTTTCAAAAAAAACCCATCGAGGCCCAAGATTGAGCCACTTGCAGCCGTCACCTCGTTGGGACGGGTGCGCCGCGGTTGCCATGACAACCAACGACAAACACTGTCAAACGTTCATCGATATCGAGGAGGTCCCTCGAGTGATGTACGACGAGAGCGTGACGGTGGAGAACGCGCGGGAAATCGACAGTCCACCCAGCTCGGACGAGGAGGCTGTCCGGGCGGCCATGGCGAAGTTCAACCCTCCGGCCCGCCACACGGCGCGCCACGATTTCGACTCCGAAAGCGAGAGCGACTCCAGCCCTGATAAGTTCACTGCCGGCATTTCTGATGAAGAGGTTTGTTCATTTTCTGTAATAGATGAGCTGCGCCTTCGACTGATCTCAGTTACCGCGAGGTATCTACCTATAATCACTCAACGGGGACGACCTACATTCTTGAATAAATGAAGTGCGGAACACGCAACATTGTATCGATTACCTGCATACTGTTTATTAACGAGATCGAGTCAGCTTTCGCATAACTTTGCATATTATTTCATGTAGCAGTCGCCTGAGAGGAAGCCAAAGTCACCAGACAATGAAACGGAGCCAAGAGCAGCGGCTGAGGGCAGTGACCGGCGTCAGACGAGCAAGCGTTTTGATTCTTCAAATTCTGGTACTTTGTGTTTTTTTCAATGCGTCACGGAAAATGTCTTTTCTGGGGAACTGAAAGATAGGTTCTTATTGAATTTAGCATAGATATACATATTATGGTGTCCAGACCAACCAATTCAATTTTGCCTGCTACCTTACCGTTCTACTATGTATTCATACTATGTACATACGTGTTTAACAACAATATTTTACTATGTACATATGACATGTGTTCTACTATGTATCCGTATAGAGTCCGATAGCGGTGACGTGGGCCTGGAGAGACCAGAGCCGCTGCTGGGCAGCGGGCGCAAGCGGGGGGGCGGCGTCGTCATCCCGGCGGAGGGCGCCTACGACCCCAAGCAGTTCCAGGACCTGAAGGTGCCGCCCGAGATGGAGAATATATTCCAGTACATCATGAAGTGAGAGTCTCATTTTATTTAAGGATAAAAAAAATATTTTGAGTCAGCCTTAATTTAAATTACCGAGTAGTACCTAGTTACGATACGTGATACGTCAACGTACATATGCATTGGCCTTTAGCTCAAGTCGCGCCTAAAGATCAGTTTTACTTTAAAAAAATGGAGTAAGTATATCGGTTGGCGAAAGAGGGCAGCTTCAAAGCCTTCAAACAAAGATAGCTGTAGGCTAGGTTCAAAACTTCAAATATGTATAACATAGAATAGAGTTGTGACTTAATTGTATTGTAATAAGGTGTGTAGTTATAGACAGTTAACACATAGATAGTTAACAGGACCGAACAAGTTGTCTCCTCCGGCTCATGTTACAAACGGGTTAGTTGATACTAAATATCATTCACGACCTCTCCTACTGACTGAATGCCAAGGGTTTTGTCCCGATTTGGACGACTACTACTTATCTACCTACCTAATTGTTACAGAAACTCAAAATTTTTACGTTTATACAGGTAATACAATATCATGCATATTCAAGACATTGGGAAATTAAATTTTATTAGAATTAAGTTCAGTAGGTACAACTTTAAGCTCTGTAATTAATGCATTCCATTAACCAAAACCATAAGGGTTTTTAAAAAGTGTGCTGAGGAGTTTCTTTCGCCATTTCTTCTCTTCCATGACAAAGCCTTGATGAGGCCTTTCCGAAATGGTGGTAGATTTATGTATACTGTATAAATTATCAATTAATTTCATTCTAATTTAACAATTAAAATAATTCTTGGTTCGTCTGTTTGTGTACCAAACTTGTAGCCTAACGCGCTAATTAGCATAACGTGTGCTTCGGAGGGCACGTAAAGCCGTCGGTCCCGGTTGTTGTCATAAGATAACAGTCGTTAAGCCATGTCGGAGGCCCTCGGGCGGTTTGAAAACTTCCGACACTCGGGTTGGCCACTAACCCCTCCACCAATCCGCACTGGAGCAGCGTGGTGGAGTATGCTCTAGGCCTCCTCAAGAGGAGAGACTCGTGCCCAGTAGTGGGCCATTAATGGGTTGAAGCCAAGCCAAGCCAACGCAAATAAATATAGCTGGGACATAACAGTGCATACAAGGGTATTATGGATGGAGTATGGTATGGTGCAGGTACACGCCCCAGAAGATCGACATCGAGGTGAAGCTGCAGCCGTTCGTGCCGGAGTACACGCCGGCGGTGGGCGACTCGGACGCCTTCCTCAAGGTCAGCACGCCGGCGTGCGGCCCGCGCGCGCGCCCTCTGGCCGAACACGCGCTCGACTACATAGATAACTTGGGTATGTATGCCACAGACACAGTATTCCTATTTCCTTTACTGTGCACAGCCGGCGTTAGGGTGGGATGCGGTGGGGCGATAGCTTAGGGAGCCTTGGAGGGGCGCCACATTTGGGGTGAGGAGCAAAAAAAAAAGGAAAAAATTCATAATAAACGTTCCCATTGGTTCCGTGAGTGCATTTTACTAGACTACATCACCACTTACAATGAGGTGGGATTGTATTCAGCATTAACTTTTAATTTATAAAAATAAACAGTAGACGAGCAAACAAGCTACCTGGTAAACATTTCACCGGCATAATTTTTCACTGGCATGGTAACGGCGTCAAACGGTCGCCAGATTTTAAAATTTCAAGTGTCGTGGGCATAAAGCATTTTCATACAAATCAGTAGCGATGACGTTATGCACGCGATGTTGGAAATTTTAAAATCTCGGCTTCTAAGCAATGTATCACGACAAAACAAGCGCCAAGTTTTAAGTTAGATCTCCAGCAATACAATACTGAAAACCGAATCCAATTTCCTCCAGTATTTTTTGCATGATTAGTGGTTAAACATTACAGACAAAATGACATATATTTTGAGGATGATTGTTTTTGCTTCTGTTGTTCCTACAAAGATTCCTCATATTATTATTATTTTTAATACCTGCTTTTACAAGTATCAACCAGTTTCAATTTAATTACACTTAGGTTATTTTTATAACGCTTTTCTTGTATTAATTACAAATTATTATAATTTTCTGCCTCTTAAATGTTGAATTTTTGCTAAGCGCATTTTTTTACTAATCTTTGACGCATCATAACTTGGAAACTATAATTGGTATGAAAATAAATACAATGTAGGAACTTATTTGTAGGTAATTTATTAATAAATAATTTACTCTTTGACCATTTTATTCTAACTTGTATTGTTTTTCTGAAAATTAAGAAAATCTGAAAAATGGCACATTTTTCAAGGGGGGAGGGGGGGATGCGGAGGGGGGAGGGAGGGGGAGACTTGTTTTTTTAATGTACTCACCTATAGGTACAACATAGCAGCAGTTTCATAAAATTATAAATAATGCCGCCAAAAAATCTAGAATGAATGGACTACTAGTAGCGTGGGAGTATCTGCGCTTCAACCAAAACAATCAACCAATTAAAACGTAAATATAGGTCATATATACGTAAAACTACTACGTCCGCAGGCCTGACGGTGCTGGACGAGCCGTCCGCCGAGCAGAGCGACTCCGCGCTGCTGCACCTGCAGCTGCGGGCCATCTCCAAGACCAGCGGCGGGAAGTCCACTGTGGTACCGTCAGCAACAACACTCACAACTACATGAACTATGTACCTAGTACAGCACAATAAGAGTACAACATAGCATTACTTACTTGAGTGTTAGGGTCAATTCACACCGAGACGCATGCTGCGCAGCATGTTTCATTTCATCGATAGCCTCAGCCACGCCTATGCGCGCATGATCCTTTCATTCCATATACAAGTAAGATTGTTTCTCGAAAAATAAAGCCCAATGCATACGTAACGGGTTTTTTCCAGGGTTTTTTACGGGAAAAAACCCGTTACGTATGCATTGGGCTTTAGTCATGAGATCAACAGTAAGTTAGTCAAATTAATTTTACTGATGCGTAAAGTACCTTCTTGTGTACCAGTTTATTCCCAATGTACAGCTTGTTAAAGAGTGTTTGCTGATTTAAATAATGTTTTCCCAACGTGCAGCTGACGAGGAAGATCGAGGACGCTGAGAAGAACCCGAAGGCGATCGAGCGCTGGATCAAGGACGTCAGCGAGCTGCACATGTCCAAGCCTCCGCCGACGGTCACTTACACCAGGTTTGCAGGGATTGTCTAAAAGTTTCCTTTACTTCTTTTGTGTACTTTTACAGCTGGCAAGACAGTGATCACTTACCATCAGGTGATCCTTTGTCAGCTAGCTCATAGAGAACCTTATTTAAAATTTTCTCACTAATTACTATACAAATTCTGTACTAAGGAGCGATTTAAGTAACCGTTAGTGATTCTGAGTTGGGGCGTAATATTTGAGAGGGCTTGAGCTCCCTAGCCCTCCCCCCCTCCACCAGGATAATTATGCCACTGTACAATGGTGACCCCAAAGGCAACCGTGCAATCATCTTCCAATTTATTCCTGTTACAGTAAAATGCCGGACATAGATAGCCTGATGGAGGAATGGCCGGAGTCCATGGAGGAAACCCTCAACGAGGTGGGGTTCCCTCCCCCCACTCTCGACTGCACCCTCTCCGAGTACGTGGCGCTCGTTTGCGCGCTCTTCGACATCCCCCTGGCCACTGGCTCCCTCAACGACAGGATTCAAGCTCTACATCTCCTGTTCAGCTTGTACTCTGCTGTTAAGAACTCACAGCTGTATGCTGATAGGCAGAAGGAGAAAGAAGAGAAAGGATGATGTTTGTTGTAGAACTTAAGAGAAATAAAAGTTTGTTTTGTTAATTGTCATTTTAGTTTGTGGTTGGTCCTGTTGTTCTAGTAAATTAATGTATTTAGATACATTTACTCTTTTTTCATGTTTTTGTTACACATATGTGGTACTTCTTAAAGTTCTGAACCATAAAATTATTGTCAGAGCCTAACATGAAGAATACCAAAAAAATAACAGACTTCAAAATAACTCAAAAACTACTCGTCAGATCTAACTCTAAGTGGGACCACATGACAAGCACCAGCTTTCGATTAAAAAAAGAATCATCAAAATCAGTTCACCCAGTCGAAAGTTCTGAGGTAATAATCAAAATTTTACTAACAAAAAATAACCGACTTCAAAGTCTCAAAAACTACATAGTTGTCAGATCTCGTTCAAATTTATGTGAGACCACATGACAAGCGCCTGCTCACGATTAAAAAAAGAATCATCGAAATCGGTTGGCGTGATATTGAGTTATTCGGCAATTTATCGCGCACATCTTAACACAAATTTACGACTTATGTGGTTTTCTCATGGATGCCATTGTCAGATCTCAATAAAATTTATGTGGGACCACATGACAGCCACCAGCTTTCGATTAAAAAAAGAATCATCAAAATCGGTTCGCCCAGTCCAAAGTTCTGAGGTAACAAACATAAAAAAAAATACAGTCAAATTGAGAACCTCCTCCTTTTTTGAAGTCGGTTAAAAAATACAGTCGAATTGAATACCTCCTCTTTTTTGAAGTCTGTTAAAAAAAGGTTAAAATCCTAACATGACAATTTTAGTTTTACACTGGATACAGGTATCGCAAATCAAATCAAAGGGCAAATGGCATAGAAACAATCTAATATCGGCGTACATCTTTATTCACAAATTGAATTACAATAATCTAGACAAAAATATACACTTTTGATCATTGCTTTAATAATACTAGCCTCATAGGAAACTGTTTGTTTAAATCTAAAGTCAACTTGTTTACCATACGCGGCTACACTGGCTTGTGTGGCACACTTGACACATACACTTGTTCATTGCATACATTTTAAATGTATTGAGTACCTGGATAATGCTTGATATTCTAGACATCCTAGATCCTAGCTTGAGTTCAATTTCATGAGTATAACTAGCTTTCCAAAACCAATAAAAACATTATTTTAGTATCTGTTATTTTTTATGACATAACAGTAGTTGCTGTTTAATGTTTGTGCGTTTTGTAATATTTTTAATACCATTTTACTTTAGGTGAACAACAGAAAAAAATGTATAAAATTATATATTTCTTATTATAACCAATACATTTAAAATGTAAAATCGCTATTACATAAATCATAGACTTTTCATTCATGATGTTATCATTCATTCATTCAATGATTAACTGAAACATATTTACAGAATGTATTAAATTATTGTGATTTTTCTAGAGGTCCGTACACAATTTTTTCAGTGTGTGGTCCACATACTATGCCATGTGATCAATATAAACAATATAACATTGAACAGTAATACAACACAGGAATTACATAATTATATTATGACATCTTAAATTATTGATTATTTAATTCTCATTGCTGTATTTATTGGCGAAGTATATATTTTTAAACAATTCATTAAGACCTGTGTCTTTATAATGAACATTATGAACAATTGTTCCATGCCTATCGTATTTATACAACGGTGAGATCAATGTAATTGTAATATGGTTGCAATTTGGAAGACATATCATCAGCCTCACCTCTATTACCGAGCGATTTAATCACTTAAAATCAAATAAATGACATTAAATAAATACGAATGTTGTATTCATAAATAGCCAATTGTGTGTAAATAAAATTTGGATAAAAATAAATAAAGATGACATTTAATATTCTATGTAGTAATGCCAGACAAAGCGATTTTATCAATGCATCCATACATTGTTGACTTACAATGGAATATCTATGGAAAGATGATTTTAATCACAAATTTTATGACTATTATACACGATGAAACACAGGACTTACAATAAGAGATTTGTGGAATACAGATTAAATCCAATTTATTATTACGTTATTAAATCGCTATAATAGTAGTTTAAATGTAGAAATCTATTGCCTATAAGAGATTTTAATTACTATCTACTGAGTACAGTCAAGCATATAAATTTGTATATGGCCATCTAATTATAAGCTGTACTATTTGAAACGACTTTTGGACTACGAGTTGATTTATAGTCTATAAGACAACTTGATAAGATTAAAGTGTATTCAATCAAACTAATAGTTGGTTAGTGGATGGTTAGTGGCCAACCCAAATGACGAGACCTCTTATGGCACCTCATGTTAACTTGACTTAATGTCAAGTGTTGCCACTGACAATGACCAACCCTGGCCATACATCGAACAATTTTGTTCAACCCATATGCCATGATTACATACAAACAATACTCTGTTGGCAATAAATATCAAATTATTTTTTTCCAATTTCAGAGAGGACTAGTTTTATTTCTGGCCATCGACAATTACATATTTATATGCATGACTGTAAGGAAGTATTTAACGTTATTGGTACTTTGTATAATTTAAATTACGAATTAATCAATAATTTTTAAATGAGGGACTTTTATCATAATATAATCGCACTTCAATATTGTTCAGTCATTAATTATTACGTTTATGGACCAAATCTAAAAATAAATTGTGAGCTAATTCATTTAAAATTAACTTTTAAAGCTTCTAATTTTTTTTTACTAGTGCCGTTTTACTATTTTTTGCACTGAAGCATCAATATTATGGGAACTAGGGATCAGTTAGTGCTTAGGGCATGGTTCCCTATGAGGTGGACTTTAACGACCTATGCACTAAATTGCTTAAACAAAAATAAAAGCTATTTGACTAAAGTGCAAAAATGTTAATAATAATTAGGCCTTGTTCAGCTTAAATTTATCTAGAACATACTATTTCCACGTCAACTGTTCGTAAGTATAAAAAAGTGTAAAAATGTACTACGCATGTAAATTTAGTCACCAAAATCCACACTACATATTAACGGTCATCAAAAACATTGAACATTCTTGGAACTGTAACTACTCATATAATATTGTTTGACCAGAAATACATCCAAAAAATACACGTCAATTTTATGTCATATTAATCCTACACCTATGTTTCATCATGCGTCAGATTACGGCTAACACTAAAAGTAAGTAATTAACAACAAATAATTAATTATTTACATGCTTCTATACACAACAAAATTCACAAGCTTCTTTTCATATATCACAGTTTCATACTTTGCATCCACACTAAATGAAATTCTACCAATAGTAAACGGATTACGAAAATAATCTTGAATGTTCTTACGTCATACTACAACCCATTGCAAAGGACGCCACTCAAATCTAACAACCGATAAACATATAAAATGAACACAAAAAATTAATAGAAAACTTTATTTTTCAGTTTTCATATTATATAAAAACTACTTTCAATCCAACTTGTCTTTTAACTTTATGATAAATAGTAGGTAAATACATAACTAGATCACATCGAGTTTTACGCCCGTATGCTAAGCGTTATTATATGCACATACCTTCATGTACAATTAATGTTTAGTCTGAATAATCACATCTTGGCAAAATTAGTTCTGAATGAACGAAAAAAGAAATAGGGCCTTGGGTTTATCAGTTCGTTCCAACTTATCCATCCCCATTTGGTAGATTGTTATCTACCCTCAAAAAATTTGAAATCTATGCTTTGATTGAATATAATAATGGCAAGATGATTAATTTGTGCTGCTACCCTCAATTTAAGTTCCTTTAATGATGTGATGTTAATAGTTGGCTTAATGTCCAGTTGCTAGTAAGTTGTAATCGCCAACGCGTTGCTACCTAAATAATTTTGTGTGCTATTCATTGCAGCTTACGATTGAGGACCATAAGTATCCTAAACATTACCGCCGGCATACCAATTGCTTATAAAACGGGCATCATAAATCTCCATCGTCAATACTTGGGATAAAACATGTTTTCCTTCTAAATTGTATTGAAATATCAGAACGTACCTGAATTAGTTCATTGACAGAACGACACCAGCTCACCGGGAGCTGTTTGTGTCACAATCACAACTCACATCACTATTGGTTCTTCCAATCACTACACTATCACTCGAGCTTCTTCAGCTCTTACTTCACAAGTTTATCCGCAGTAGGTTTTCACATGGCCACTGAGAGCCATTATATAAACGACTGGATAGTGTATATCAATGGAGTTCTACGTCGAGACAGCGCCACCTAGCGGTATCTTCCAGGAACTAAACTCTTCACTTAGCTCTTCTGTCCACGTAGACACGTCATACGCACACTATCAATTGTCGCTTGCTTGCTTGGATGCGTAAAATGAAGTGCCGTGAACAGCAGGCCTTATTATTAATAATAATTATCGTCTATCCAGTCTGTTTATGTTATAGAGATCAGTGTAGATGGCCCGGCCGGAGGAGGGCTCGAGGCCCGGCGGCCTGGCCTCGTCCAGCGCCAGCAGCAGCAGGAGCGCGGCCACGGCCAGCAGGGGTAAGGCCAGCACGCCCCTGCCCCCCCTGAAATTATATCATTTTATTATTATTATAGTGTTTGTTTTTTCTTAGTCCTATAAAAAAAAATTCTCAACTCGCGGGGTGAAAAGCAACGCATGCATCTACGCGACGGATTCCTATCCGATCAAATCGACGCTATATACATCGCATACAATATGTAAACGAGAATCAGTCGAGATTAAATCAATTTTAAATTACTAGCGGTGATTGTACAGTAAGTGATAAATGTATAATGTTAAAAATAGTTCAAACATAGTTTTCGTCGGTAGCGACGGTGCTGCCACCTACTATACACGTAAGGTATAATTACGATATGTACAAATGTATTACAAAAGGTTATTACAAATAAAACCGGCCGAGTGCGAGTCCGACTCGCGCATCGCGGGTTCCGTACAAAATATAACCGAAAATTGCTCTTATATAAACTGAATTTAGTAAAAATTTAATTTGCCGCTGGAGAACTGTCGTCCCCATACATCGACACAGTTCACGATCAATTTACCAACTGCAAAATTAATTTAAGATAAATGCGTTGAAGTTATTTCATTTATTTATCGTCATACAATTATTAAGGTATATTTCTTTTCGAAGCATAAAAATACCGCTTCGCAGTGGACGTACGCCCTAACGAACACATAATTTGGACCGCGCTACAGTGATCATATCATACCTATATCAGTGATAGTGGAACAGGTCGAGGATGCGTCGGTTCCACTGCTGGCTCTTGAGCTCCGTCAGCGACTCGTCGTCGTTCCGTATACAGAAGTAGCTCTTGATCACGCTACGGCATATAGGACACTTGTCCAGTTTCGCTGGAATCACAAACACATCTTATTGTAGTCACAACAATAGGCATGATGACAGTAAGTAAAAATCACTAAAACTATGTATTCATTTAATGAAACCCTATTAATGGATTAAAAAACACGCATTTTTCGTATTACTCGTATTATTAGAGATTTTCATGATATTTTTGATAAAATAAAACTACAAAATACGGCAAGCCGCCATCTTAGCTAAAACGCCAGTCAGTCTCAATTACCGCGAATTACGTCACACGCCTTAAAACAAATGAATATCACCATACTAATAATGACCGATTGTCTTTTGTTTTCCTGAGGACTGACGTCACTACCACGCCATGACACTTTGAAGCGTTTTGGTGCGAATTTTAAACTTATAAATTGAAATGTATTTAATTTATACTAAACCTTATTTTTTTGCGGAAATATGATATACGTTGTAATTATAATATATTTCCCAACAATATAGAACAGTATTTCAAAATCTGTCATCATGCCTATTGCAGGTAATTAGACCATGCATGGTCAGCGAATGGAGTTTGAATAAGTGGAGCAGTCATTCTTTTCTTGTAATAGATAAGTGTCGTGCTTAACATAAATCCCGCCTCAATTTTAAATTCAGGTTACTACGCAATCCACTCAATGTAGGTTATTTTAAAGGTCTGTCTAATAGATTGTCTACGAATGTTGTGAACTTAAACTTAGATGTAAATATTGTACGTATATTAGTTTATAAAGTTTAGAAAGGGCTATCTTTCGTTGATTTCTCTTTGCTCAACTTCAAATATTTCAGAAAATTATAAGAAGCGCGTATATTATATTATTAAGTAATAAGTTCAGTTGCTTTATTTATTAAGTTATTATACACTTTTTATTATCAATTTCTAGTTTCTGTACAATAATAATTGTACAAGGATAATTGTATTGTAATAATAATTGATTGTACATGCAGATTTTTTGTTTTTTTAATTTATTATTGTACAGTGAAATTGTTTGCATTAAATGTATTTATTAATGGATGTATTAATTAACTAATTAATTAATTAATGGATTCATACTATCATTCATTAAATCCATCGCCATAAATTAAAAAATGAATGATAAAAATCTACGATTAGCCGTTGCCCTCAATACGCAAATGTATTCTATAAGGTTAAGGTTATTTTGAACCACGGACGCACATTGTCACTGTTGTCCTACGTATAATGATCAAGTTACTCATCGTTCGATATATGTACATACATACATAACTTAAATATACTTACTAACCTTTCATAATCTATCGAAAGACATTTATTGAACTTCATTCAATTTAATTCATAATTTAAAAAACATATTATTTATGTACGAGTAAACGCCCTCGCTTTGCTTCGATTTTTTTTTTACAACTTGGGTTACATTATTGGAATTTTATTAAGGACCCCTATTATTTTTTTTGAAAATATAATATAGCCTTTGTCACACAGGGATAGTGTAGCTTCCCAACAGTGAAAGATTTTTTCAAATCGGTCCAGTGGTTTCGGGGCCTATTCAATGCAAACAAACAATCAAATCTTTCCTCTTTATAATATTAGTATAGATGATATTTTTTTTTGCCTTGAAATACTAAATTCAGAATTGCTCCGACTATATTGTTCTCGATAAAAATTCACAATACACAATATCTTTAAAATACAACACGAAATAATATATAAAAGGGAAGATATAAAATAATAGCTTAAATCTATGAAGCGATACCTTAGAGATAATGTTTTTGACAGAAAAATGTATAAACAATTCAGTAAGAGAAACAAAAGTGTATAATATAGCAGTAAGTCATTGTTCAGGATGAATAAATGAATATTTATTCTCATGAATATTGATAGATATAGATTCACATTTACATTCAATGGGCCCGAATCAAAGGATTACTGCCGATTGGCGCAAAAAATACAAGACAATGACAGATTTGTAATTAACACATTAATGTTTAAATTATCTTTACTATAGAACGCATAATTCCACGGACCAGTTTGATAACTATACTTCAGTCACATCTGGGTTGTTTCATTGTATTGTTGTATTTTATTTCATTGTATTAATTATAACATTTTATTTATGTTTATGTATTTTAAAACAATATCGATTTTATACATGTTATTTTAAACTTATGGAATTATGGATTTGACTATGTAATATAAAGACTTTTTCAACACCCTTGCTCATAAATTGGTTTTTATCACATGGCTTTTACACTCATAAACCATGGTATTAAACACTTGTGCTTTTTTTTCCTTTATCGCACTAGTGTTTTATTTTATATTCCATCAAATTAAGTTTGTACCTTGCTGAAAGATATTATTTATGCATTCTATTTGCTCTTAACTTAGCCGGGTTATAGTTTATTTTTAAATTTCGGAAAAAAGTTTTGACTTAGATACGTTTCGTTTCAACATAAGACTAAAAATAACACTATTTTTGTAAAAAAAAAAGAAGTGTACCACCTTGAATATGATAAATTTTCAACAACATATTTACTTTAATTGATAGTTCAACGTGAAACTAATTCATAAATACATAAATATTAGATTTTTTCATATTTTGCGTTTTGGCTGTTTAGCGTAATTGTTCGTGCCTAGACAGCCTAGACGCTCCAGAGGAGTGTTAGCTATGCGCGCGCAAAAAAAAAAAAAACAGCGCGGAGCGCGCCATTTTTAACAAACTTTCCGTCTGGTCTGTGAGCATTGTTTATTTGAGTACGAAATTTGTTTTTTTACTCGTAAGTGTGTTGAAAAACGTCGTATGACACACGTGAGGTTTGGTCATTACACTCTCGATTATCTTGCAGCACTCGCCTTCGGCTCGCGCTGTGCAATATCACCTCGAGTGTAATGACCAACATACCACACTTGTATCATAATGTACTATTTTATGTAAATAGTTGACAAACGAGCTGGCGAGCCGACTGACGGTAAAGTCCGGTTTACATGTATTAAGTACTTCAGAAGATAACTAAATTTTAAGTGAATAATTTTTAGTGCACGTTCAAACGTTATTATCTTAGTAAAGCTCTTTAGTTCATACAATTCTTCACAACCTACTTAATTACTTATGCATTTTATTAAATAACTAAAAAAGTGCCTGCCTGTCCAAACGTGTTAAAAGTGATAAGCCCCGCCCACCCTTAACAGAAAAAAATCTTAAGTACTTCTTTACTTGCACACTAAATTATAATTACTGAATTGTCCGTCTACACGTATTAATTTCCTTAAAATTTTGTTAACTACATATACGTGTAAGTGCTTGTTCACACTGAACTCGCGGGCGCGGGCGCGGGCGCGGGCGCGGTTTAGCTATATCATAGATTACCTCCAATAGATTCCGTATTAGTGAATATTTCTTAGAATTCAAAGTCACAATTTTGCGGAAGGTGCGGTTTGCGGGGTACGAAACAGATACGCTGTGATTGGATATTTAAAATTCAAACTTGGAATTTATCAAGCTCAACCCGTCCATAGTGATTGAGTATGTATGATCGATTAATCGTACGATCGATGTTTGTTATTATCATTATTTATAATGAAAATATCGATACTATTAATAAATATATAATATTATATTAATATTAAACTGGTAGGTATAACGATGATACAACTGAATCCATCAACCTTCGATGATTATTTCTTCATATAGTAGAAACTGTCAACTGAAAAGTGTGTTATTTTATTATTTATTTATTTTTTATTTTATTTTATTAGCACACCAACAGCAGTACATACATTACATTACAAATATAAGTTCTATAGAAACTGGACTAGTGTGAGTGCCAATTACAGGCGTGAACAACATTCTTTAGTATATTTATCAAGAACAATAGAAACGCACGTCTTGAAACTCTGTTAAACAAACGACACTGTATTTGGTAGGAAACCATCCCTCTCCACGGTGCATTGCTTCTATACATTTTTCCGTCCTCTCGGGGTATCTAGGAAATCTATAAAACCATTACCACAATGTTTTTTCATATAATAAATAATATTGTTATCCTTGACTACAGCAACCTTTATCCCACTTATAACTTGTTAGAAATTATCGATTTCATAGCAATATCCTCAAAATGAATATCGATACGCGTTTAAAATGAAAAATTCACTTCCCTAGTATTGTCTTTAGTCAGAAACAAGATAATTATTTTGAATTAGGAATGAAATTTTTACAAAATGTCACTCTCAAAACCAGCATAAGTTGAACTCTGCTTCATTAGAAGAAAATTTGTAAAATAAATATGAATTACTAATTTATGAAATGATATGCCATCGTTTTGGTAACTGTTTTTACGCACTGATTTATCACACCATTTCACTCTGCAGTAAGCCATGGTTCCATCAGCGAATGCTTTTTGAAATTAATTAAATTCTGAAAGATCCGCGTGTATACGGGTCAAAGGTCTTGGTCGATACTAATGTCGTGAATGCTAGTACAGCTTCATATGCATAGCAAAAGCACTGCTATGTTGCCGCGCGTCAGTTGCCTTGTATGCGGTATCTTGTGGGGGTAATCTATGAGCTATACAGGGTGGTCATGCAATCGTAGGAGATATTTCAGGGGGTGGTTCGCCTCGCGATTCTCTGCCCGAATAAACAAAGAAATAATAAAAACATCCATAAATCACAAAGATAATAATATCAAACTAAATACGAAAAATCTCAAAACGTGTGGACACCTTAGCAGCGCGTTGAACTCGCGTTATCAGGTCACTAGGTGAATGACCTGTTACGATTATTTGACGTTTGCGGAGTGTCTTTGCGACGTGCCGACAAAGCGGTGCGGCGGCGGTGCGACTTTTAGGGTCCGTTCACACAGACCGGCTCGGAGAGCATCGGCCTGCTTTTTTCTTTTCAACAGACCGGATCGTATACGCTTGTAATTGGCCGGAACGGAGCCGCCAACTATTTCACATAGACCGGCTGGAAGAGATCTGAAAGCGGATGCGGTCGGATGTGCTCGGAGCCGGTCAGATGCGCTCGGAGACGGGTGGATACACTACAAAGGCAGTATCAGTATTCCGCGCAGTCCAAGTTTTGTTTTCGGTGTGTTCATGTGCACGAAATCGAAGCCGACAGGCTGCGCGAGCGAGAAAGAGCACGCAATCGGAGCCGACAAGCTGCACGATCGAGAAAGAGCACACAATTTTTATTTCACACGAAGGGCGTTCAAGCATTCTTGATGACAAAAAAGGTGCACATGCAAAAATAAACTTTACTAAAATTCAAAACTCTGTTTCCAACGTGATAAAAATCTGCTCTCCTCTCCGAGCTGGTCTGTGTGAACGGACCCTTAGGCGGCATGATTCAATGGAAAAAAGCGAGCGTTTGCGGCGCGGCGTGCCTTTGTGGTGTGCCGACAGAGCGGCGGTGTTCTTTTGCAATATGTGGGTTACTAGGTCACCGCTTTCTCGAGCGCAGTGTCTATGATTAATGTATTTTAAAGGATAATTTGGGTAAAAATTAAGGTCAGATTTTTTTTACGTATTCGGGCAGAGAATCGCGAGGTGAAGCGAGGGGTGAAATATCTCCTACGATTGCATGACCACCCCGTATACACCGCGCGCGTTTTGATGTGAACACTTTCATAGTGGGTCATATGTTTGATATTTCGCGACCGCCCCCGCGCCCGCGAGTTCAGTGTGAACAAGCACTAAACCGAACATAAGTCAAGGTCGCTTATTAATAATATATTTAAATTATTAACTATACTATAGTTAATTTATAGACGAGTCGTATTTGGTAAGCAATCTAAAAGGGTCTTTTAATAGTTATTTGTCATATAAAAATAAGGCAGGTGTAAAATGGGTCTGACAAACGTTTTTTACTTTACATGCCAAATAATTCTACAAAAAATTACGAGAAAAACTGTGTTTTTACTTTTTTCATATCTTAAAAAATGGCTGAGATATTTACGTTCAAAGTACGGATTTCTGGCCGAAGGTTTTTAAAAACGCGGGCGGGCGCTCACTACCCGATGACGTCACACCCCCGGTCATTCGACAGTAGCGCTTTCTTTAGCACGCCGCTGCGCGGTAAAAATCTTAATTATAAGGTTCTCTGTGGCAAAAATGAAAAAAAAAATACTGTATTGTTCCTTGGTGTTTCAATTCAACAGTTAAACACCTGATAAACACTTTTTTTATGTGCCTGAGGACCCTAAAATGAGGAAAAAGCAGTCGTAAAAAGAGTTGATTCCATTGACGTTGATTCAAATTCATTAGGCCCTAAAACTAAAGCGCACTGCTTTGAAGACCATTTCGATGTACAAGTATTTGTTAATAATAAGTTTATCCTTCTTCTTCTCTACTTATGCTTGCCACATTTGACCTACTTAACGTATATATACTTGTCTATTTTGATTGTTTAAATAGGTATCTTGCCTACTACCTAGTACCTGGTCTATGTAAATAGCCCTGACGAAAAACTAACTTATTAGAAGATAAATAATGTGCTCACATACTGAATACTTAATAATTTTGATTATAAATCCTTAGGTATGTTTTCACTGGACTACCTATATTTTAACTCTTAAGTGCCTGTGCGTGGACAGCGAGATTTGGCAATCGTTTTAGTTTATAACTATCCATTATTGTGGTGTGCTTATTGAAAAAAAAAAAACCTATATTCTGTGACATTTTCTTTAACTTTATATTAATGAAACACAAAATAATCATTGACAACCTCTAGTCTAGATGTTGATTGCGAATAGGTACCTTTTTTATACCTACCTGGTATTTTTTTTTATCGCGGCTCATAAAATAGATGGTAGGTACCTACTGAAACACACACACACACTTTCAGTTAGGTTTAAGTTTGAACAAATACCTACCCTAAAGTAGGTAATGCTTACTTAGAACATACATTGTATACCTTTTCATCTTTATTCCACGAATTTCGGTAGTCGTAAAATCCTGATTCTTCACGAAATACATATTGTGCCACCATCAATCAAACTATCAACTCTTGGCTTAAATATATTAGTATATATTACTAGCTGACTCGGCAAACGTTGTTCTGCCAAAAATTTAGGGGTGGAGGGGGATGAAAAATAGATGTTGTCCGATTCTCCACCCTAGCCGATATGCACGCAAAGATTCACGAAAATCGGTCGAGCCGTTTCGGAGGCTTAGATATATTATATACTGTTGTATATATTATATACTATTTAAGTCTATGGCCAAGAACGGATAGTTTGATTGATGGTGGTACAATATTTCATGAAGAATCAGGATTTTACGGCTGCCGAAATTCGTGGAATAAAGATATATGTATGTAGGTACTATATTACGAGTATAGTAGTAGTAGTATGTATAGTACTAAAAGTATATATATAAAGGTCTATGCTCATGGCAGGTTGTCCGACTGACCTTTTGGAAAACCTTCTTCTAAACACAACACGTTTCACTTTAGTGTAATCAATCAGATAATATAAAGGATAATTTATATTATTTCTTTGAAATACAAGCACACTATAGTAATACGAAAACGAAGACGATCGGAACAAAATGAAATGAGACACGAATAATTTAGTCTTTGAATAAAGATTAAACAATTTAGTACTATTATCGCACCGGACTGAGCGCCTGAGCGGGGGTGTGACGTCATATTATGAGCGCGCGTAACCTCGGAAATTCAAAAAAGGGCTTAAACTTCTCGCCGTTATAACTTCGGAAATACTGCATGTATTGAAGTGAAATAAAAAGTAATGTAATGTACATGATCTACGCTACGATTTTAGGTCTATTTCATAACAATATTTTGACCCTTTTGTGTTCTCCATTATAATAATTTAGACATAAATTAACATTTTTTATGCTAAACTTAATCTCTGTTTACTATAAATATTTTTTTACTAAGATATTTATGTCTCAGACTTTGAAACCAGTAATACGGGTGCTTTGTAATGATTCGGAATTGTAGAAATAGTTTAACACGTTCATGCCGGGGCTGATTTTCATTGGTTTTGCTGTGAGGCGGCGCTCGAATTAATGACGCGCTTCATCTGGCGGCGCACGGTTTTTGCCTGTTCAGGACTACTAAACGCGTTTTATGAACTTGCTCAGTAGTGCACTAATACAAGAAAAGATGTATATGAGATTTCCTTTCGCCATTTCTTCTCCTCTTGATTATCTTCTTATGTCACTTTTGCGAAATGGCGATTAGATACAAAAAGAATAAATTAATTGAAAATACCTGAGTGCTTTTATTCTACAAATTCTAGTAATGTAGGGTGTAAGAGGCGACATACGCCAGCCCGCTTGATGGTAAGGCTTCACGTATTATACTATAATTATAATTATTGAGTCTTTAATATTACTTGTTTTCCATGAGGCCTGCTTGCCTAGCTATCATCTCGCTCGAGTCATCCACCAAACAGCTCGTCATGTTTCGGCTGGGGGATCGAGAGTCAGTTCTTTCGTTAGGTGCTTATTTGCAGGGTTTTTCTGGTGTACCATCAGGTGGTCCTGTTAGTCTGTTCATCAATAGTATTAGATATATATATATATACTAGCTGCCCGGACAGACTTCGTTCTGTCAAAAGCTTTTTAAATTTTGAGATGTAAGCTATCCTATCTTTCAAGTTGGATCAAACTGCTCACGGTGTGCAAATTTGATTAAAATCGGTTTAGTAGTTTAGGAGTCCATCGTGGACAAACAACGTGACACGTAATTTATATATATTAAGATAAAACACAAAAAATGTTTGAACGGATGTCCGAACTCTTTGAAACCATCCAACCGATACGCCTCAAAATGGTTCCATTGGAAAGGCAATAAAACGTAGATGGCTTGAGACCACTAAAACAATACAGCCTATTTTCATTTTCAATTTTCTTTTTTTTGTAGTAGCACCCACCATCTACTAATTATCTATACTAATATATAAAGAGGAAAGATTTGTTTTTTTTGTTTGCATTGAATAGGCTCCGAAACTACTGAACCGATTTGAAAAATTATTTTACTGTTAGAAAGCTACACTATACATAGTGTAGCTTTGAACATAGGCTATATTTAAAAAAATAGGGATCCTTAATAAAACTCCAATAATGTAACCCAAGGTGTAAAAAATAGGAAAACCGAAGCAAAGCGAGGGCGGTTACTCGTTATATAATAAAGCAGTAGGTGTAGGTACTCACGCAAGCACCGCGCACACAGACACGCGTGCCGGCAGGGCAGCAGCGCGCGGGAGAGCGGCGCGGCGGCGCACACGCAGCACAGCGCCTCGCTGCCGCACGCGCCGCCCGCTTCCGCGCCGTCCGCCGATATGTACAGCTGCTGTAAGTTGATAAGATACGTCGTGTGTTATCAAATCGTAAAGACATATGGGCACGTAAAGCCATCCATCTCGGTTGGTATTTTGGAGGCCCTCTGGCATAAGAACTTTTGACACAATTCGCTTTGGAGCAGCGTGACTGAGTATGCTATAGGCCTCAACTGTGATGGGAGAGTAGAGACCTGTCCCCTGTAATGGACCATTAATGAGATGAAGCTAATCCAAAAAATTAAGTAGTTGCCCTTTACCCTTTAACGGATGTCTCTCATCCCGATTCATTTTGCATCTATTCCATTATAGGCATTGATTCATTATATTGTTATCGATAAATCGTTAACATCAATTACTGTAATTAACTACATTTCAAAAATGTAATTTGAATGGTTTTATGTAATAAAGAAACTAATGCTTAACTACAAACCCGTACTGTAATGTACCCATTACGTAAGTAGTAATAATATTATCAAATAAAATAAAATGACATGAATATCAATATAAAGAATAACAAACAGAATACAAATAAGTTTATAAAATGTCACTGGTAACTCATGGGCACAGTTCACGTGGGTCACACCAGTGTCATTAGCGCCATGACAAAGTAATGATAATAACTACGCTTGTAAAGGGTCAAAAATTATCCTCCAGGAAAGAAATACATTTACACGATTATCTGGCTACGAACATTCACTACAAAATTACCCGGTTACGAAGTTCCAATAACATCCGGTCGCGAAGGACCAACAATATCCGGTCCAAAGAGCCAAGGCCTATTGAATCGGATGCCAATCACGACATCAGTACACGGCACGCTATTCGCTATAACATTGCAATTACTATGTAGCACGCAAGTTGACATTCATCGAATCCGACTTTGACATGCATGCTGCATGCAAATCGCCCGCTTATGTCATTAAGATATGCGAGCTAGTATTTCGCAACGGTTTAAGGTCAATATAATGTTACTCTTATCGGTTTAATAATAAATATGATACCTAGTTATTGTTTCTCATTTGAAATTTAATATTGAAGCGGCTAGTTTTGAAATTTCATTTCTTCGGATACCTAATGACGAAAGATATGACTTCGGATTTTGATTATGCAATTACACAATACATGTAATTGAACTGTATCTAACTGATTTGTTGGGTATGAAAGATATTTGAGAAACTATTTATTGACGCAATAGATCTCTTAACAGTTTTTTTAATATTATTTAATATGGAGGTTCTCATAAGAAATTGGTAATGTATGTTGCGACTTATACGGTATACAATTTTTATCATTTTTATTCTTTGTATTATCGATGATGATGATTATACCTTGTCTTGTTTGATTGTTGTTAAAATTACTACATAAAGAATATCATACAATATTATCATTTAATGATTCTACTTAGAAATGAATGTTTTGTTTAATTATGTTAATTAAACGCCGCTAACACCGTTTATGTAATCAGGTGAGTAATTACTAATCGCTCGCGATTATGATAGCAATAACAAGTAACAACAATGTAGTTTAAGTTTTTATACTTCTACAATTGCTTTTAAACATGCCCATTTGCAATCTACATAAGCAAAAACTTTGTACCCATTTTGACGGCAATTACGTGTACGGAGATAATCAAGCCTTTGCCCTTTGCAAGCCTGGCTACGTACCTACCTAAGCTAACGGTTCTTGATTGGTAACCAGTGGCGTAGCTAGCCCTAAGGAGGCCCCATATCAATATTTGTTGTAGGGTCCCGTTATAGTTGTCTGTCAAATATAAGAGTGCGAACTGTAGCGGTCGTAGGCCGCTGGCAAGCTTTTTTGGGAGTGTTAGTGGGGGCCCCTATACGCTGGGGGCCCCGTATAATTGATACGGCTGATACGGCAGTAGCTACGCCACTGTTGGTAAAGCATCGTTAATGCTTTTGGTGTTGCAGATGTTCAGACAGTGACCAGTTACCATCAGGTGGCTCCTCTTCTCGTGTCAGCTATTTACAAAAAAATCTAATCTATTTATATAAAACAAAAAATGTTTGTACGGATGTCCTCTATAGACTAAAACCATTGAACCGATGTGCCCCAAACTGCCTTAAATTTAAATATCATGAATTATTTATTAACAATAATAAGCCTGTTTTAAATATAAAACAATTATGTAAGATACTAGCAGGTGCCCAGTTGAACATTTATCAATTTATAACCTTCATTCAAATTAAAATTTATTATAGCCCTGTTGGATATTCTAGGACAAGATTTTTTATTTAGGCAATGTATCTGCGCTTGTTTCTAGGCTTCCTGTATCCATCCCTTTTTCCCAGGCGCACTCGCAAGTTATCGCTGTTTCGCTCTCATGAATGTGAATAATCGAAAAGACTCCGCACCGCCCACCGCATGCGCAGTTTTGCTTTCGATACGTTTGCAACTCAAAACATAATATAACCGCTTAAAAACCTATTACCTAATTCAAGTGATCCGTGAACCTAAACCGCTGTATTTAATGTGTGGTAAAAATATTAAACTCGAGTGAAGATGACGTTGCCACGTGCCACGAGGCTGCAATCAGAAAACTCCTAGTGCGCCTTCCTAGTGTTTCCATCATCCCTTAAATTTCACACAATTATAACTTATATACAAGCAAGTGGTACATAGGCATAACATAATATTTTCATCTACAATAGTATTACGCTTCCACTGCTGAACTTGGGTTTCTATCGAAGAAAATGATTAAAAACGCAAAACCTGCAAACGTTTTATGGTAGTATATTTTGACCAGCAATCAGTTTTTTAAACTATAAAATTTATTGGTTTCGACCCGGATGTATAATCATAAAAAACGTTTTAAGGTACCAATAAAATTATTAGACCTTCAAACCGTTTCAAATTATAATATTTGTCATTATATTACCGCATATCTATTATTTATTTAATATATTCACAGATCTGGTCCTTCATCTATCTACTCGAATCTAATACAACGAGCAATTCTTGTACATATATTATATTTTCTGAATCTCAGAAACGGCGCCAACGATTTTCATGAAATTGAGTATGCAGAGGGTTTCTGGGGCGATAAATCGATCTAGCTAGGATTCATTTTTAGAAAATCTCGTTTTATCCGTGTTTTCAGGCAATGAAAAACTGCTACAATAGACTCTTCCTGACATCTATTGGAGAGTAGCAACACTAGAGCTACTTCAGTACATGGCGTTGTTTGTTAAAAAAAATACAGAGCAAAGCTCGAACCTCGGTCATCCGGGTACTTCTACATATATTTCACGACAAAGTTTCACGCACCTGTTTGTTTGTGGTTGCTAGGCAACAGTTTGTTTACATCGAGTCCAAACCGAATGTGCCTGGAGTAATATTATAATTTATAAAATATAACAAAATATAAAAGCCCGGTAGTACAAATTACACCAACCACAACCCATCTTGAACCTGTATAAACAATATTTAAACGCAAATGGCGACAGAAGCCTACCCGCTCGGTGAATTTATCACGCATCGACGCTATCTTCAGCGTTTATTTATTAATGTCCCAATAATGCAATTTACGTACTGACTAGCTGGATCACAGAATACATATACATGCGTGCTTGTATTTGTGGTTGTGTGTGTGTGTGTGTGTGTGTGTGCGTGTGTGTGCGTGTGTGTGTGTAATACCTTCAAACATGAGAGGTGGCCGTTAGCCTGCTTCAGGTACTGCGCGATCACGCCGCTGGGCAGCTGGCACTGCTCGTCCTTTATATGAACCACGCTGATCAGGGCCACCTGCAACAACGTCACCGTCATGCTGACTTTGGATAAAGGAAGACGTAGGAGAAAGAAAGAGATAGAAGAAGTAAACAATTATCTTGTTTGAGTCAGCCGCCAAACGACTTGTTTTCCGGTGGGGGCTTGAGAGCCAGTTTTTTCTTCAGTGATGCCTTTGGTGTCGCTGATGTCTATGGGGGACGCTAACCACTTACTGTCAGGTGGATCGTCGGCTTTTTTGAGGCTATTTCCATAAAAAAACAAGCGGTGAAATGTCCTACACTGGTGAGTGGTGATTTAGGTCGATTAGAAGTGATTTACCGAGAAAAAACTGCGGGGACAGTCGCCGGTGTAAATGATTAATTTCTTAAGCGCTTTGGTAGACACTCCGAACAGTCGGATCTCATTGTCATCGTTAGTAATTGTTAAGCCATCTCGAAGACCTTCTCAGCTCATACTATAACTATGACTATACTATCAGTAGAAGACTGTTGTTGGTGACCCTGTTGAATCTGTTGAGACTCAGTCCTACTGCTGTACTCACCGTATCGTCCGGCCTAAGGTCAGCGATGTCCTTGGGGTCTCGCGCGAGGATCACAACCAGGGGGTAGCAGGCGCGGGGCGGCGGCCCCAGCCGCATCGTCAGCGCGTCGCCGTCCGTCGACAGCTGCAGCACGCGCTCGTCGTGAGGATCGCTCCTGGAAACAACGGATATTGACTTGGACTTTCTTTTTCGGACATTTGAGATTCGTATCTACCAGATATGCACTAGGTTTTAGCAAGTATGTTAAGGAGCTCCGGAACTATTACCGAAACGTTTCATAAACGTATATCCGATATTGAAATGCATCCATCATATTATAATATACACAGTGAAATTCATTTACATAATATCCCTGGTATTCAGGCCTTGCGAGGAAAAACTCCACCAATAAAATTACTGCGTTCTAGTAATGCGAGTCTAAGAATATGTTATAATCCTATTGGTGGATTTTTCTCGATAACCGTATAGCCTCGCACATCTTTAACTGAATACTCAGCTAATCTCAAGCTCTTACGAATGTTGTGTTTGTTCTTTTGTTAAATGCTGTGGCTCCCAACCAAAAGGTTTGTCTAACCAAAGGTTTATCTAATCTTCCCAGCTCGTGCACCCTGCAGGTAAACGAAGGAACCAATGGCACCCAGTCTCAACTATTCAAAATACGAGTAGCTGTGCTTTGTATTACTCCATTAAGCTTCGGTACGTTAGAGCGACAGGAATGGCAAGTTCTGTACTAACATTACTACCAACTGACTCTATTGAAGGAAGGTGCTTCAGACTCCAGCCAGAGACGCCAGAGTCAACCGTCTTTGATCGCAGTTTTGGAGAGTCAATTATTTAGTCTGGTTCCTAGCTCTCTTCCACAAGACTTTTTCTTCATGTAACTAGCCGACATACGACTTAACGATCCACCTGATGATAAGTGAAGAGACTACGACACAGAAAGTGTTCAAATTAATGTTGACATGTCGCAACAGTTACGAGTAGTTAATGAATGTGCTCGTCACATCGCCGACATAGAACGCGCGGTGACTGCAACTTCATAACGAGATTAAAAATAATTATTGTTCGCAAGCCAAGCCCGGAATAGACATCCTACGAAGAACGACATCCACTTATTATAATAACAGACAGGTGTACATAATAAAGAGTTTTATAGTAAACTTTTTGCTCAAGATTTCAAGTCTTGTCCTATACTATCCTATAGTAATGTTTTTTGACTGGTCATTCATTCTAGTGCCTAATCATTATCGACAGTCCTGGCATGTTAGCAATCACATGATACTCGTATGATCTATCATTACAAACATCAACGAGCACAGAACTACAATTTATCTTTATCAACAGACCTAATTTGGTCAGCGAGCACTGAAATACAGGATCGTTAAATATATTAAAATATTTATGCCAGTAGCAAATGATCGCCTGAAAGCATCTATGCTCGCGATTCGCACTATAATTTTTTTAAGTGTTTATGTGCTATCTGCATTCGTCTAAACTAAAGTCATCGGAGGCTTTCAGGATCTATGATAAAATCCCTGCAATAAATAGTGGATGCTCGCTATGGAGCAGCGTGGCAACGTAGCGAATTACAAGAAACCAGTAGCTTTGTGTTTAATTGAAAACAGCGTAAGCAAATTTTTCATAGTCAATAATTATTTAAAATATTTTGCAACAAAGGCAATTCACCATATCCATCTGTACAAACATAATTAAACATGCGGAAAGCCACGACGCAGTTTGATACACTTGCGGTACACATAGCAAGAGAGATATGTAACTATGTATGCAGGACATGAGGTAATAAACTTGACAAGTGCGATGTGCGAGTTAAACTCGCTTAGACAGGGTTCCGTACGTTGATTATGTATTTACCGTTATTTTTCTATTTTATTTATTTCTGCTGTTTTTTAAGGCCATAGACTTCTTATAGGTTTTCCTGTAATATTTAAGTAAAGAACTATTCTCTGTATTTTTTCCAAAATTCAGTTGTTTACTTTATATCTTCTTCTTTGGGTCACAAAAAAGTACATAAGTACCATATTTCAACCAATTTGGTCCAGTGGTTTCGGAGTAAATTGGCTGTGAACGGCGGTCGCTCAGACGCACGATTGATCCTATAAGGGTTCCGTTTTTCGTTTTTCGTACGGAACCCTATAAACCTTCCGCAATGTGTACGTTATTAGCAAAGTTAAATCTTACCTTACAGGTAGCATTTAACATTGATAATAACACAAATACTCTGTAATAATTATTAAACATTACAGAAGGTTTTAGTATCATGCTCTGTATAGTCTGTATACCTAGTTCTTTGGCTCATTGTACGGCAGATCCTGCGTCACCACACTCACTACCGTCATCGCCACAGGATGAGCTGATGTAATATCGGGCGCTGCGGTTTCCTTCCTACATTCTATTTTCCGCATACAATCTTACTGCGCGGTAACATAGTTGAGAAGTCGGTTACGAATAGCGTAAATATCCTGTTTATGTCGCAGTTGGGAGAAATTGGAAAATTTCAGTCTTCATCTTTGTAATAAGACTACTCAATGAATTTTGATCAGTTATATGGATAACTTAACTTAAAAAGTTAAGTATGGACTTAACTTTTTAACTTGCGAGAATATTTTTATGGTTTATTTTTTTATTTTGAGGATTCTAATATAAAGCGCCCACGTTTCGGCAAATATGCATATACATATGCATATGGCGCCCCCCGACCAGGTGGACTGACGACCTGAAGAAGACAGCGGGCATCCGCTGGATTCAGAAGGCTCAGGACCGGTCAGAGTAGCGCAAGTTAGGGGAGGCTTATCTGTTCAACATGAACTCTATTGAACATGGTTTCCATCGAATTCACAGAACAGAAAAGTCTAAAAAACACACACATGCACAATAATAGGTATACATTGTGAGTACCCGAATCATAATACCATAAAACGCTCATAAATTAATAAGTATCAAACTGAACAAGATTGCGTATTTGAGGTGGATAAATCCACTTACGTACAGTCTTACATAAACAGAAGGAACCACGCTTGATTATTTTGCAGGAAGTGGTACAAAACCTGTGTACAAACATGTAACTGAGATCGCCAGAGCGTGTCAATAGTTAGTTGGAAGCAGTGATACAATGCAAAGAAACCACATAAACAAAGTTGATAGCTTCGGAACAATGGATGATAAGATAATAACTTAAGATTAAGGATCGGACGGAGCGAATTCTGTTTTCATTAAACGCGTATCGTCGATTGCGTAATGCAAGGTCAGCTCACAATTGTAACAATAGTTAAATAATTCTTGACAAAAAATAACCGACTTCAAAATAACTCAAAAACTAGTCAGATCTAGCTCAAATTTAAGTAGGACCACATGACAAGCACCAGCTTTCGATTAAAAAAAGAATCATCAAAATCGGTTCACCCAGTCGAAAGTTCTGAGGTAACAAACAAAAAAAAATATCAGTCGAATTGAATACCTCCTCCTTTTTTGAAGTCGTTTAAAAACAGATCCCGACGGATTGAGAACCTCCTCCTTATGAAACCGGTTAAACAATATATTTACTAGGTAATCAGCCTACGCAACAAAAGTAGAAACTATAAGAACAAGTAACACGAAAGTTCAAGTACAAGAACGCGTATCCCTACTATACTTGCTATAGGATCACCATTCACCTTATATCTCAATATTTTAAAAAACATGTAAATAATCAAGTGGCTTATCAGCTCGACGCTGTGTAATCAAAGAAACTTCTCGAAGGATGAAGCTATCGCAAATCGCGTACCATTGCACGACTCTATTGCAGGGCAGTAGTAGTTTAACACTGGTTAAATTCGTGACCACTACACACAGATACCCTAACTAAGTCAATGCATCAGTAAAGTTACCGTTAAAGTTGCCATCAGCCGTTACCGCTTGGCCGACTTGAGAGAATAAAAACATTTGGCCTCTGCCTGCACCATTCCGCACCGCTAGACCATAACATATCATCAAACTATTAATCTATTGTGGCGAGGCCCGCGGTTATGGATCGCTGCCAAAACTAAAGAGAAAAGACGCCAACAGCGCCAAAAGATATTATGATGGAGATTAGTCTAAGTTGAATTTAGTTAAAGGTCTCGTAGTGGGAAAGGTAGGTTTGTAGAATAAGCTCGATTTTTCGCCAAAATCTCTTTCGGCTGCGCACACTAAGAAACGGTGTCCTTTAGTAGACCCACACCCCCTTATTACAGGACGAGGTCTAAAGTTTAGGTTTAAACCATGACTAAATAGTCCAGGCTTGGTACGATATTGACTTTAGTAACATACTTTAAACCAAAGTTTATTACAAAACACAAAATACTCGTTGACTTGTTAGTACTATTGGTTTCAAGTTTAGACCTTGGCTCACCCTTGGCTGAAATTCTGACATCTGACACGGGTTTGACACGAAACTGATTTAAAATGTCAGTATTTATTCGATTACGACGTTCCATTATACTACGATGCTGTTTATTGTTTTTGACATATTTAATGGAACACGTCTATTATTAATATTAAGAGCGTAAATATTATTGCAAATAAATAATTATACAGTTTTCAATCAATTCTATTGATTGTTGTTGTCGTAGATTTTATTACATGTTAAAACATGTATTTTTTAAAAATTAATGTACGCGTGTGTAATTTTACGTAAACAAAACCAATCTTAACTAAAATAAAATCCAGTTGGCTTCGAAATTTATTACACTGTTTAGGTCTTTGGTTCATAAGTGCTAAGAACAAAATTGTACCTAGTTATGTATAGCCCTCTTCCCCTACTGCTGTTTCAGCATTAGTGTAGTTCCATACTAGTTCTAAGAACAAAATGTGAGGGCTCAGCGAATGTGCTCGGCCCACCAGATGAGCCCACCATGATTGAAAAACAAGATTAAACCAGCCTCCAAATCGGCAATACGTCTTTTTATTTCAGTCCAAATCCTGAATTTAATTAGTTTAATTTTAGTAATTATAATTGTTTACACGCTCCAAACCAAAAGTGGCGCAGCCGGTAGGATTTTCTCAATGAAATTCGTGGTTAGCGCATTTTTCCGACGTCAAAATTCGTCAAGAAAAAGTGAGTGTCGTCTACGCGAGTAGAGAAAATCCTTCGAACCAAATAAATATTCTTTTGAATCCTGAGTGTGAAATCATCGAGTATGGGAGTCGCAAGCGGTTGGTGAGTAGAACTTTTCGCCAGTCCTTTGTCCTTAAATCCTCCCGTATTTTTCAAATCATATTTTAATTTTAATTGTTATATTTGAGATCGAAACTTGCTCATGTAACATTCTTTTTATTTTATAGTCAGTTAGGGCTACATGAAATTATAAGGCCTTATCTTATTCTTAGAATTCTATTAATAGAAGCAGACAAAGAGTAAATAAGTGTCAGAGACTCTTACATTTTAATATTGAATATTGTAATTTAATTAAACTAATAAGTATAGAAAATCATTTAAAACTCAATGATTAATATTTTTATAGACTAATATCGTCATTTTTCTTTTTGCGATATATTTCGTAATATAAATTTTTTACAACTTTTAAAAATTTTATGTTTTATGCTGAAAATTTAAAAATTTTCTTTTAATGGTGCATAAAACATGATTATTGTGTTTTTGTGATTTTAATTGTGTGTTTCATTGCTTAATATATGTGTGTGTGTGTGTGTAAAATTTAACAGGATTTTAATTAAAGTGAGTGATTTTAATAAAAGTGAGTTGCTACCTCTAATTAGTTACTACTCTATTAATAATGACTACAACGAGAGTCAAACCAGTTCCAAAAGAAATTATTGATTTAATTCCGTTGTTTAATGGTGATAAAAGACAGTTAAACCTTTATTTGCGAAAATGACAATATTTAATTGATCGGTATAAAAGAAGTGCTGAATAAAATTTTTATGTTTATAACGTTATAACGAGTAAGAGAGGATGCAGCTGCACTTATTGGAACGCGATGATATTGTTACGTGGTCCGTGTTAAAACAATTGTTGATTCAACATTTTGGAGATCCGCGTAGTGAAGCGTGTATTATTAATATAATAATAGAATTAGAATCTTTAAAAATTAAATCGGGTGAAAGCTTTTTAGATTTTTGTAACAGAATTCAAGGTGTTCGTTCATTATTAATGTCAAAAGTGAATACGATTGATAGTGCGGAGTTAAAACGCGCTAAATTGGTGATTTACAACAACACGGCTTTAAATGTATTTTTATATAACTTATACCTGAAAATATGGTGCGTATCGTTAGGCTCAAATCGCCTTCAACCCTATTCATTGGAATGCATCATATTCTCAGGATTTCAGAGCTAAGCAAAAATCAAATTATTATAAAAAAAAATAGTCTCCAAAATGTCTGACAGTTTTATTAATGTGACTGAAACAATAAGTCAGAGTACAATAATTGTAACATCTAAATTTGATTTCTAATCATTGAACCTTAGTGTATCCACCATTTTAAGTTTTATTGAAAATTGAGGAAACTATTTGTGTAAAATCTTTTATAAAAAATAATCAAATAACATTTATAATGGAAGTTCCACTTACCGATAAGAAGTACTATAATTATTTTAAGATATATTCCTTACCTATTTTCCACGAACCTGAAAATAAAACCTTAGCTATAATGTTTAAATGTCCTTACCTTCTGGCGAAAAGATTCAAATACTTACCGCTCATAAAACCCTGTCGTAAACTGTCTACTGGCGATCAGCATCTATGCACTCTAGACAATCAAACATTATACTACGAACTTATTTGTGTAGAGCAGCTGATGAAATTCGACCGAGGTCATACTTCATGTGAACAACGAAAAATTCAAATCAAATGGTCAGGGCTCAGGAAGTCAATGCTAATAATAATTGGCTCCTGCAAATCAATGGAATTAACCTTCGTCATCATATAATCTGAAGTAGTGGAGAGGATTTCTATTGTCGCCTTGCCCCAGTTGCGCATCCAAACAATACCGAGGAAGTGTGGTGAATATGATGTGAAAACATGGCCTTTTCATTAAAACATAGTGAAGTGATAGAAAGTGTTTTGAGTAACCAAAAGAACTTTAGCTTCAGTGAAATTTTAGGATACGTCACTTTTACTTTAATAATTTCCAGTTTTATTGTATTTTTGAGTTAGGTATATAATTTGGCTAAAATCGCCTAAATGTTTACGTCATTTTTATTTTCATAATTTCCAGTTCTATTGTATTTTTGAGTTATATAATTTGGCTAAAATCGCCTAAATGTTTATTGTTTAAGAGAAATTATCGGAATGATTCTTCATCCGAACCTTCCGATAATTTCCCTCTTAGGGTCGGAGGAGTTATGTATAGCAATCTTCCCCTACTGCTGTTTTAGCATTAGTGTAGTTCCATACTAGTTCTAAGAACAAAATGTGAGGGCTCAGCGAATGTGCTCGGCCCACCAGATGAGCCCACCATGATTGAAAAACAAGATTAAACCAGCCTCCAAATCGGCAATACGTCTTTTTATTTCAGTCCAAATCCTGAATTTAATTAGTTTAATTTTAGTAATTATAATTGTTTACACGCTCCAAACCAAAAGTACCTTGTGCAGCGGAGTGTATTGTAAGTAATAAATATTGTGACTCATCCCAATTCGTAAAATTCACAAAATGAATAAAAATCTACAAATTACTAAAATATAAGCAAAACTTTATTAATATTAGTACACTTATACAAGGTTAAAAATACATATAAGTTCTGGTCGTAATCTAAGTATTAATTATTCATTAATCAGGTATTAACAGATCCCTTCATAAGATTGATAAAATTGAATTGAAAAAACATTACAATGCAATATAAAATAAATTATTATTATCCAAAAGTGCTGTAGTATAAATCGCCTTCTCCTTATATTGTCACAAACTGTATTGACAAAAGGTATGGAAATTCCACTTCCTTATCATCTGTTTTTGTTTATCAAAGACTGCAGGATTTTTTTGAATCTATGGGACAATTTTGCAATTGCTCCGGCTCCCTTTAATTGGCTCAGCAACTCCTTGCAAATCAACTGCATCATCTTGAATCTAAAATAACGAAAACAAAACAATGTTATTATCATTGGAATAAATAGGTAATAATAGCATAGTAAGGGTACTGCCAAAGTTTGAGTGAGGAAGAGAAATCACCAACTAATTTTATATCTAGTGTGAAGCAACATGATAATATTTGTGTTCGTTTTGGAATTAGTTTGATAAATGTTTATGCATTTCTCATAACCCATAATAGGAGTAGCAACAGAATATACGACAAACCTTAGAAAGAAGTATTTACTTAACATCAGGTGGACAGAATTCTCACTTGCTACTTCACTTTCATAAAATAATGCTACAGCTACGTTATAATTGCAGTGGTACTGTATGTAAACAACATTATTATAGATACTTACTTCGTGGTGAGTCCAGCATCGTATTGCACAAATTACTGGAATTTCAGAGGATAAATGGATTTCCACGATGGTCATGGAGTCCAATCTTCTCGCACCAAATCCACAAATTTCATTGTAAACCTCTTGGTAACTATATTTACATTAAATATCTTCATCACTCAGTTCGGCAAACGGATCCATAACAACACGATTTTTATGCCTACCTACTGGTCTGTCCGGTGATACTGAATATTAAAATATATCTTCAGTATGTACAAAATACATTGAAACATTATAATAAATATTTTTCAACAATTTCGAAATAAACATGACAACAACCTCAAAACTGACTTTGACATTTGTGAAATAGTCCAACGTTAAAACTAGGGGGCTCGTAGGTTTAGCTTTTGTCTCAGATGAAAGAAATAAAAGGCACGTAAAGTCGTTCGAATTCGACGTAAACCTACCACGGTAAATACAAAATAAAAATCAAATACAATTTCGTGTCACAAAGCGTCAAAAAGCATACGTCACAATTGTCAAAATTCTTTCATCTGAGGCTTTAGTATCATAGTTAGGCAATGGCATAAGCGTTAAAACGCGTCTTGTAATAATAATTTGCTTAGTCCAAGCTTCAAAGGAGGTTTAGTACCAGGACTAACGATAGACCTCGTTCTGTAATGAGACCGTAAGACTACAGATGTTATAGACTATGTACCTAATAAAAATGATATACATGCAAGCCGCTAAGTTGAAGATCATATAGCATCATACGCGCGTACATAGGTAGATGTACAAAAACAACCTTATGCGCCCAAAAAACTTTTAACACAGTGGGTGTTTTAACACACAAAAATGTCACATGAACCTCTGCTCCTGCATGAATTCGGACCTGATCTCTCGCATGAGTTATAACATCGCAAATTGATATGAGACCTAGTGATCTATTCCACGTACAATCAGTTATCGTGCTATTGATATAAACACCGCGGAACAATGCATGTGTTGTAAGTTATGATGAATGTTATGACTCAAGTCAATGTCAAACGTCAGGTGTAACGGCCTAGGTAAGCTATTTATTTGCTTGAGAATAACTAAGATAGGTACGTATTGTTTAGTAAGATTGTTTACACTCCTATCTAGATATTATAGCATATAAAATATTGGTAGTAGATAATAGAGATAGTAGATATACCTACCTACTTATATATTTTTATGTGAGGCACATCTAAACACGCGGTAGCGTGTAAGCCAATTTTCTAGCTAACAGAATTGGCGAGCAGCACCGTGTGTAATATTACACGAACCATTTGGAGCCACTTTTGACCACCTCATAACTCAAAAACTATTCAACATAAACCTGTCAAAGGAGGTGGCCAACATCTGTATGGGCATTTGCCCCATTTGTGAAGTATAATGTACACATATTATTTTTACCTTACATTAAAGCTTACAATATCTACTTTGATAATTTTATCAATAAAAATCTCTAGAACTCGGGATTCTCCTTTTACGGGCAGTTTTTCCTTTTGTAGTTTGACCTTCTGCAAAACATAATATGTAATCGTGAAAAAGTGTTTTAAAGAGCGATTTTTGTATTAAATAAATACTATTTATCTTTTGGATAATTAATTAATATATGTCTTTTACTTTAATTATGACTTTATGACCTTATTCCTACAAAAAGAAGTACCAGCAGTACTAAATAAAATACACGTACTAACTTGTCACCTACCTATCTGTAAATATTTGGATATATCTTTTGAACCTTCTAGGGATCTTTTATAATTATTTATTTTACCATTTCTACTATACGTTTTTGGTCGAAGGAAAAATTGTGGGGAACCTAACATATTCCGAGAGATTTTTATATGTACTACAACAGTTGGTTCACTTTGATATTATCATATCCATCATATTCATATCCATGTCTCCTATGAAAGAAAAAGCCTTTGCCTTGAACATAAATGTTAATAAAATAATGATAAATAGATGATACCTGATGCTCATCATTCCAAGAGTTAATAGTTTGGGTTATGTTGTTACTTAGCTCCAGATTGTGATATCTCAATCTTCTAACTGAGCGGCCACAACCTAAACAAATCATCGTGTGACCAAACTGCCGTATTGTTCCGTCAGTTTGTTCATTTAATAATAAGAAACATGCATGGCAAATTGTTGCATTACCTAGTAGCTGAAATTAAAAAGTAAAATAGAAAGTAAAAATGTTAGGAGCCTATTATAAAATAGAACCTATTTTCTAAACGTATTGCAAAAAGAAACAGGAATATTGTACATTGCCGCGTGAACCTAGTCGTAGTAAGCACTACTTAATAATAAAGAAAAATGCTATACCTATAGGTACTGCAGTGATCCATTCTACCAATATGGATTGCAGGTTTCTTGCTAAGGAAGATATGGAGTGACGTGCCATGCGCTCAATATCAACCGCGCACTTAATGCACCTCATGGCAAAAAAATCAAATACAATTAATATTTTGCAGAAATGAAACTGAAAAATATTATTTTGGCAAATGACAATATAGTAGACATTCGCACTTCTGTCAGCCAATTGTCAACCTCCAGTGATGCCGCTCACTCACATTCGCGCGAATACGCGAACCCACAAGTGTGGGACGACCTTCGCGAATGATTATGCGAAGTTTTGGAGGCATTCGGGGTTTTCCAAGCTGTGTCGGTTTTTTGTCGCACATCAAAGCGCGCGAACCTCGAACCTTCGTGTAGTCTCCCACACATTCGTGCGACCAGATGCGCACACGACTAAAAAGGTGATGTATCTCCTAATTTTTCGTGGTTCGTGGCGTCTAATCGTACTACCATTTATTTTCTGTATTGAAAATGGATTTGAATGACAACAACATAATAACAACAGCAAGATTGAACATTCGTTAACAAAGTGTAGGAGGAAGCGGAAATGGGCTTGTATACTCATATGCGAACCCATTTGCCTAACCGCCCTTCACATATGTGCAAACATTCGTAAAAATGTCAAACATTTGCGCGCATGTGAGTGACCGGGGTGATAGCAATGGAGTAAAAGTATATTTGTATACAATACAACTTATTATTATTGTTAATTTATTATAACTACTCACGGCGGAGTTCAGAAGAAAATTAAAATTCTAGTTATGTTATAATAAATGGAAAATATGTCTTTTCAGAGGACTAAAACCTTGTACAAAAAAACGTATTTTAACCATTTCCGGGGTAAATATTGGCCACCTCCTTTGGCTCATTTATTAAGACTTGCGAAATACATACGTCTTCCAAATTTCATAAACACATCTCAAACGGTTATTTAGATATTAACGTCCAAAAATCGAGAAATTTAACACTGACTGACCTATAGATCAAAACTATATCCAACTTCCAGGTGACCTAGAAAGTTAAAATTTGGCATGCAGATAGGTAGTTGGGTGAATACAAAGGAATAAATCTGAAACTAGTAAATTTTTATCATTTTATGATAATTTTTCAAAAAATTGATTCTATTAGGAACACTTATAACGCCTGAAATTTATGAACAGCAATCAAAATTGATGACAGGTGGTCATTATGTGGAATATATATAAGGAGTGGAATACCACCCTTAATTTTTTTTAATCGAAACATATCAGTTTTAGTACTTTGTGAAGCTTCTAACGGGGGGAAGATGTTCAGTGTACGTACGTATTATTTACGTACAGATTAGTGAGACGTCAGTAGCCGTTATTTCCAGTGTATTGCATTATTTCATTTTTAATGTGTGAAAAATTATTCTTCTCTTATCGTGTATGGCATATACACCACTAAATTTTGTATTATTTTCGAAATTATACCAGTTTAAAGTGATTCGAAGTATTGTTTCCAAATATATTATGGCACGTTATCTCATCGAACACAAACTACTTATAACTAATAAGAGTATATTCGACTATCGTATTTATTATTATTATTAGGTACTAGTATCGTATCGTATTTATTATTATTATAACAGACTGGGATTTAGTATTAATTATTATTTCAATATTTAGCGGACATGAGTAGTAGAAGATCATTACTTATAAATAATGAAGTAATAGGTAGTTATGCACCGTGGTCCACACGGTGCACTAACTACGGATTTAGTTGAAGGGCACTATTACAGTTCATGTATAAGGTAACAAAATTAATCAGTAACGTTATGAATAAGTACCTACTAATAATTTCTGTACAAAAAGTAATGATATCCCATCAAAAACATGAATGTAAAGTAAAAGCCAATTTAAAAAAAAAAGAATTGAGATCTAAATGGGTGCCAAGTTCTGTGTAGAAAAGCCTAAAATTTTAGTCACAAGAACATGCAATTCAAGCTTTACATTTGAATTGGCTAATTTTCATTAGTTAGCAACCAACAAACCAAATTTTAGAAAAGTAACATAGGTCATCAACCTAACAGACTTAACAAAGATAATTATACAAATATAATATTATAGCCTAGATAGGTACGTGAAAACTAACCAAGTCAAATGTGGAGCTTGAATTACATGTTCTTGTGACTAAAATTTTAGGCTTTTCTACACAGAACTTGGCACCCATTTAGATCTCAATTCTTTTTTTTTAAATTGGCTTTTACTTTACATTCATGTTTTTGATGGGATTCTTCTTTTACAGTCCACTGCTGGACATAGGCCTCCCCTAATTGGTGCCACTCCAACCGGTCCTGGGCCCTCTGAATCCAGCGGGTTTCCGCTGTCTTCTTTAGATCTTCAGTCCACCTGTTCGGGGAGCGACTAGTGCTTCTTTTACCATTTCATGCACATTTTTACTAACCTCAAAGTAGGAAGAACTTTTGTATATTTACTCGATTCGTCCGAATATTTATTTGAGAAAGTAAACTACATTGTAGACTTTAAATCGATATTATTCTTTGTTTATTAATTAAAATATTTCGTAGTTAGCTCCTCATAAATTTAAACAATAAATTTTACCCATGAGGGTGAAATGAGGCCATAGGGTTGAAAAAAAATTATCACCTCGCTATCTATAGCTAAAATTCTAATGAAACTACCTGTTTTGGTTCCATAGCGAAATAAAAATTTATTCACAATTTGATGATGATACTTTTGTTAGCAGTCTGTTAAGAAAAGTATCATCATCAAATAGTGAATAAATATTTATTTCGCTATGGAACCAAAACAGGTAATCATGTATCAGTTGGGCCCGAGTTCGAATCTTTTATAATATTGACCATAATAAAGTTCTCAAAATTGTGTAGAATTGTAATGAACGTGTAGAAAAAATAAATCAATGAACTTAATTATCAACATTACCAACCATCGTACCAAATGTTCAAACGTTAGGAAACCATTGTTCGAAGTATCCAATCTGGGTCATTAGCATCGCACTATTGTAATTGTTATTGTTACTGTTATTGGCCATTGTTATTTTAAAATAACAACCTGTGTTATCGATATGTGAACTTCGTGTTCTATAATTATTATTCCCGTCGTGTAAGAGTTAATTAAAACCAATACAATCACGGAAGTTAATTACATAGGAATAAGGAAAGTAATTAACTATACGCAGTGACGGATTAACCCTTAATCAAATTAAGCAATTGCCTAGTGCATCACATCTGGGGGGGCACCAGAAGAAGCACAAAAAAGTACAAAATACCACGTTGACATACGGATAGGGGGGCCCACAGGCCTGGATTGCTTAGGGCATCAAGTAGTCTTAATCCGTCACTGACTATACGTAGCGTATATTTTCAGACTGTGGTCTGTTATTCTATATTTTTAGTATTTACAAGTACTATTCTTAAAGTGGTTTCAACTAAACTTGTGTAAACAAGCATTACCCTGATTATCTGTTTTATCGTATTCATCGTTTGAGTGTTGTCATGGTAACGACGGTTGACATCAGTATTATGCGGCAAAAATAATAATAATATTTTTTTAATTTTAGTTGGTTTATTACATTTATCAGCTATTCGATATATTAGTATGAGAGACACATAACATGATATTTGGTCGAGTCCCCATGTGTTAGCTAACTATTTACTTCTGTAACAAGTTACTGATCTCTTTAAACAAACTAAACACAACACAAGTAAGCAATCATCTTAGTAACAGTAAACGTGTAAGAATTAAATCGTATTCCAGTGCAAATAGCTGGTACTCAAATGGTTACCATTATGTTTGCAATTAGCGAGTCAGATGTTAGATGTCAGATGACACCATTAACTGCGGCGATCAGTGCAAACTTTGGGCGAGGTGAGAGGGAACTTTTAGAGTTAATGGAATGGGTGGTGCCTTAAAATCAGTAAACAAAATGCTATTAATTTTGTTTCGTGATGAAACATTATAGGAAATTCTTCTCTTCGTCATCATAGGACCTATCGTTCGTGTCAATTTTGTGGTTTAAAATAAGGGCATCTATTTGCATCCAATTTTGGATAATTACTACATTTGTATAGAAACCGGCTGCCCGCGTGTATTGGTATTAGAATTATTAATCAATCGTTTTCTAACCCTTGCAGTGATCGAAATTTCAAATTAATCATTATGATCAACATCTGTTCAATGATAGAATACTTTTTATTCCTTTTTATGACGTTTCCACTAAAATATTACGGAAGAGTAAGTAATCTCAAGTCAGCTAATAACAGCGGACCCACGTCACACGTTGGAAGAGTTGGAACGAAAGAAAAATGTTGGCATCATGAAAAATGGAGGTGTCCAAGCGACAATAATGAAAATTCTTTGCAAGCTGGAGATTCTTCCACATAATCACACCACTAAACTTCCCATACCTATTACTTATTAATCTTATAAAATCACGTAAATAAATATAGTCGTTGCCAAAAAAATTAGTGACTTCAACGAAATGGCGTTCCATGAGGAACAGGACAGGAGGATGATTGATTCATTTATCGTGTGTAACGGATGTCAACATTATGCTCTAGGTAGGTACCTGAGTTTTTGTTGCTTGTGGCTGTGGCTACAAAAATACATGTAACATTTTGTGTTGAAGCAATAATTATCATATAGGTATATTTTATTACATTAGAGACTCAATTAACCGGACTAATTGTTGTCATTAGGCATTCGGATAATCGAAAATTCGGATAATCGAATGTCTGAAGAAAAGCGACACGACAAATTATAACATATTACATTACATTGTAGGTCGTCCTTGTGATGATACCTGAAGGTGATAACTTGCCTGATGTCTGACCGCAAAATCATAAACATAATGACATTAAAGACATTATAAATTGTAATGAATAAAAGCCCGGTAGTGCAAATTTTAATGATTTTAACCAATAAGTATATAAATACATCAATAGTAAAAAACTAAAAACAAATCACACTAACCGCAGCCCATCTGAATCTTGAATCTGTTTAAAAACCTGTCGCGGTGATAGTTGACATTAGGAATTTGTGGGTTTATTTATAAATCGATCTTATTCGTGTGTTGACTCCGCCATGGCGCCAGATTTCGCGATCGTTGTCATTTTATCATTATCGACCTTTGGCGTCTTATCTGCTATGCAATGAAGAGAGGAATAGATTGTTGAAGTTGAAACCCATGAAGTTGGATATTTCATCGACCTTATTCGAGAAACACGTGAGGTTTTGCTATCAATGACGAAAATGAATTACGAAATACATGGTTACCAGTCTAAATGTCTATACGAAAATACATTATTTTGGCATCGATGTTTTATTTGGTTTTGACTTGTCATAGCTAATTGTTTATTTAATGTTTTTTGTGTACTAAACGAAAACAATGGAACATGATGATACAAAATGCCCACAGCAACACTTATCGATTCTCTGATTGGTGTTATGAGTTATGGACACTATGACCCATCGTCTAATATGTAGAACTCTCCAGACACAACAAATAAATATTGTTGTGTAAATATGATCTCAAGTGATCCAGTCGACTCAAAAAACACGATCGCAAGAGTCGTAAGAACGATTAGGTAGATCTAATAGAATAAAAGATAAAATACTTGAAGTTAGCAAGGTACATTTAAAAATATCGATCGCTGATGACCTTTTGATGATTGTACCTTTGTGCTTGTGACCTTTTGAAATGCCATTATCAATTGAAGGATGTTCAGTGAACGTTAGTAAACGGCTTGGCGAACAAATCCGCGTATAAACAGGTACAACATCAATCAAAAATGTTCGAGACCTCATGAGGCAACCAATTCCGAATGACAGTCAATCATTAACTCCCATGTTATTTCTTTGTAATGTATAGAGCCGGCCAGCAAGCAACCGAGCCTCTGGATAAGTTGTCATCGTCGTCCATTACATTTGCAAGGTATCCACAGGCAACAGAAATACACGCCAAGAAAGAAAAGAGAAGAAAGGGACGGCGAAACGTCTATTCTATGAGCAGCACGGTGATACTTTAATCCTACAAATCACTGTCACAGTTGGATTCACTGTGAAATTATTTCAATGTACCATTAAGTCTTTTAAGAGTTAAGACATTTTGGTCTGATACCTGCTTCGTCAGACGTCTGAGTTCCGGATCCCGCATTCGGTATAAGACCGCATACGAGGATATAATAAAGTGTCCAGGTAAAGGTTTCTGAAAGATCTCATCTAACCACAGAAAATAACTCAGTTTTTAAGCAAGTAATGATTAGACTTTAGAGAATCCTAAATATTTATTTATGCAAAACCAAACTCTTTAAACCTGACCTTGCCATTAAGTTTGTCATAATGAACTTAAAAAATTATATTTATTGAAGCTGTCATAGGAACGCAGCTTTCAATTATTAAGAATCATGTAACCGGTCTTTAGCAGGAAAATAGACAGTAAAACATTGAACTAGATTTTGACATGCTAACCAGAGAAACTTCATAATATTATTCTACTAACTTTATTATTTCTCAATGTTCAGTGCCATGCTAGAGTTGCCAGCTTCAAGGAGAAGTTATTAAAATTAATTCTTCTTTCCTTATATTTTTCCAATGCGGTTATGTGGTACTCGGCGACAGAATCCGTTCTACCGTTGCAACATAAAAGAATAAACATAAAAGTGGAGACTTTTTGGCCTGAGTCGCGCATAGTCTTCAACAGTCATTATTAACGTATGGTCTATTGTTATTAGTCTTTGGGCAGGGCGTTCCAATACAGTAATTGGTAAGCATCTCCGATATCAGGATATAAATTTTTACAAAGCTGGGATTCCTCCCCACATAAACCATCATAATGATTTCCCTGCGGAATATACAGGGACAGTCCCAGAGGGACAGAAATATCTTCATTTTACTGTCTTTTCTAGTCACGACAGCTTGTACCAACTTCAGGCTACAGAATTCAAAACAAGAAAACTTGACCAGAAACAGGTCAAATATGTTTACCTTAACCACATTCGTGGGACCAAACTCCCATTGTTATATTATGTATTTAAAACGTGATACTATTTTTACTGCAAGTAATTCATTTGATCTTTATCAACGGACAAACTTTCAAGTATCGGCCAGCGTTCGCAAGAGGCCATTTAAGCTAACTGTACAGGGCTTAGTGTGATGATGATTAATAGTCGGAAACTCGGGACGGTAATATGTTAGGGAACGTTCCCAAACCACGTGACCCATTTTTTAGCATTTTTTACCCCCTCCCCCCCCTCGGTGACCAATCGTGGTATATGAGAAGACCCCCCCCCTCCCCCCCTAGTTTTCACGTGACAAAATTTTTTATGCAGACAGTTAAAAATATATGAATTATCTATTGCAGAACTATAATAAAATAAACAATTGACAAGAGGGTTTCGTCCGTTGATTATGTATTACCGTAATTTTCCTATTTTATTTATTTTTGCCGTTTTTTAAGACCATTGATTTATTTTTCCTGTAATATTTAAGTAAAGAACTCTGTATTTTTTTTTAATTCAAGCGTCAGTAGTTTCGGAGATAAGGATAGTCAATTTTTGGCTTTAATTTTCATTCGTTCTTGAATAATTTTAAAACTTTCCATTGTAGAACTATAACTAAAATATATTATTTGAGATCCTGACAACAAGCCCTTTTTCCCAATTTAAAAAAGCGGCCAAGTGCGAGTCGGACTCGCCCATGAAGGGTTCCGTAGCAGCAAGTAAGGGAACGTTCCCAAACCACGTGACACATTTAGGGGGGGGAGGGGGGTCTGCAAAACACCACGCTTGGTCACAGGGGGGAGGGAGGGGGTTAGGTTTTTGTCACGTGGTCAATTTCCACTAAGGGAATCTCCCGCTTTCTCGAGCTATACTTATTCACCTCCAGGAAGTTTGCGCCACACTTTAAAGTTACAAACGTTTTGAAGGTTGTTCTAGGTTTGTTCTACATCCCCTCCGCCTTTCCCCAGGCGGAGATAGTCCATGAGGATTTCCCCCCGTTAAAAAAAAAAAGGTTTGTTGTACATTGTTCCAAAACGCCATAGGGCTGAGAATTAAACTTTCAGAGAAAATCCAAAAAACGCGAGTTTTGAGCTAGCACCGCACTTTCAAGGTATCGCGATTCTAACGCGACGATGACGATGCACAGAAATTGCCTTGAATGGCTTTGGTCAGAGACCATAACGCTCGGCTACCACACGGATAGCTCAGCAGTCTCTTGCCGGTTCTGTGTATGTGCTTGAACTTTGCCTTGGTGATTTGCTTCTTTGAGGATCACAAAGCAGCATTAAATTTCTTTTTCAGCTGACTCATAATGGTGCCTCCGAGCACACGCGCCTCTACCCAATCCTGATAAGAAGATTGCTTCAGGCTAATTAATGCAGTTTCAGTCAAACCAGGCCTGGGTTTTACCCCAACGGTTACCTACCACAGAGCTTGGAATGTAACATTCCATGCCCTGGAGTACCACATCAGCTATGAAAAGTGCACAAGCGTCGAGATCAGCTTAGGAGAAACAAATTCCCCTCCACGGGAAAAACTGGCCCAACTTCACCCACTTGATGCCACCTTACAAATAAATTTTCTTCGAACGCGATATTTTGGATCAATATAGAATAACTCTATGACAATCCAGACCAACCGCCAGAACTTCCTAATTTGTTTTTACGTTTGTGAAGAATATTTTTTTTTCGAACGCGATATTTTGGAACAATATAGAACAACCGCCAGAATCGCGATACCTTAAAAGTGCGGTACCAACTTCCTGTACATTACTTATTTATAAACGACCGTTTAGTGTTTACTCTATCGCTTTTAAATCTCACAGGTGGAATCACATAGATCAGCACTATATTGTACCTATATAGTGCTGATTGAAAACTGACTTTGAAAATTCTAGTCTCAGTAGTTTCGGAGATGGGGGGAATGGTCAACTTTCGCTTTCAATTTTCGTTCTTTCTTGAATAATTTTAAAATTATCAAATAATAAAATATATTTGCGATCCTTACAACAAGCCCTTTTATTTGACACAAGTGACACGACACGATACAGTTTACAAAACAGTTTATTTTTATTTTGAATTCATGATTTTTTTTTAATAAATACCTTCGTCTTTGGGTCACAAAAAAACGAACTTGAGCATCAAATTTAAACTCATTTTAGTCCAGTAGTTTCGGAGTAGCTTGTTTTTAGGGTTCCTTCACGAACAAAATCAAAAACCGAACCGTTTTAGGATCACTCACGTCGTAACGAAATTATTATGTTTAGGGTTCCGTACGAAAAACGGAACCCTTATAGGATCACTCGTGCGTCTGGGGCTCTGGACGACCGCCGTTCACAGCCAATTTACTTCGAAACTACTGCTCCAAATGAGTTGAAATTTGGTACTCATGTACTTTTTTGTGACCCAAAGACGAAGGTATAATAAAATTATAAAGTAAATAACTGAATTGTGAAAAAAAAATTAACGAAATCAAAATTAAACAAGAACTGTTTTGCAAACCATCTCGTGTGGTATGTCAAATATAATCGAAATTGTACTAACAAAATATAACTGACTTCAAAATAACTCAAAAACTGCTTGTGAGATCTCGCTCATATTTATGTGGGGCCACATGACAAGCACCAGCTTTCGACTAAAAAAAGAATCATCAAAATCGCTTCACTTAGTCGAAAGTGCTGAGGTAACAAACATAAAAAAAAACAGTCGAATTGAATTCGGTAAAAAGGGCTTGTTGTCAGGATCTCAAATAATATATTTTAGTTATAGTTCTACAATGGGAAGTTGTAAAATTATTCAAGAACGAATGAAAATTAAAGCCAAAAATTTACCACTCCCCCCCTTTGTCTCCGAAACTACTGACATTTGAATTTAAAAATAAATACAGAGTTTTTTGCTTAAATATTACAGGAAAAATAAGTCAATGGTCTTAAAAAACGGCAAAAATAAATAAAATTGGAAAATAACGGTAAATACATAATCAACTTACGAAACCCTCTTGTCAAGTTTATTTTATTATAGTTCTGCAATAGATACTAATAAAATTTATATTATTTTAACTGTCTGCAAAAAAAATTGTCACGTGAAAACTAGGGGGGGAGGGGGGGGTCTTCTTATATACCACGGTTGGTCACCGAGGGGGGGGAGGGGGGTAAAAAATGGTAAAAAATGGGTCACGTGGTTTGGGAACGTTCCCTAACATACAAGTTTTTGTAGTTCGTTGTATTGTTTTTTTTCTATTTTTGAGTAAAAATCTTAATGCGGTTTACAGAATACATCTACTTACCAAGTTTCAACAGTATAGTTCTTATAGTTTCGGAGAAAAGTGGCTGTGACATACGGACGGACAGACAGACAGACAGACAGACATGACGAATCCATAAGGGTTCCGTTTTTTGCCATTTGGCTACGGAACCCTAAAAAGGAGGAGGTATTCAATTCGACTGTTTTTTTATGTTTGTCACCTCAGCACTTTCGACTGGGTGAACCGATTTTGATGATTCTTTTTTTAGTCGAAAGCTGGTGTTTCTCATGTGGCCCCACATAAATATAAGCGAGATCTGACAAGTAGTTTTTGAGTTATTTTGAAGTCTTATAAAAGTTATTTTGAAGTCTTATAACGTCTTATAAATCGATGAACACTGGCTGCACGCACGGAAAAGTGTCACGTTCCGCCTGAGCCTGAGCGTGCAAGCGAGAGCGCAGAACAAGCGATAGAGAGACACGATCGGCCCAAGCGTTGGCTTGTGACACATTTATCTCTCTTCTCGCACAAAAAATTGTAATTTTCAATTAACTCCTTAGTACTATACAAAATAATGATAATTCAATGATAATATTTCAATTCAATTCATAAAAGTATGCAATTTTTCATCAATGTTTCTTTACGACGTTATCACGTAAAACTATCGTCATTCGTCCGTAAACCGACTTTACAGACATTTTTTTTTTCAAAATTCAGTTGTTTACTTTATATACCTTCGTCTTTGGGTCACAAAAAAGTACATGAGTACCAAATTTCAACTCATTTGGACCAGTAGTTTCGAAGTAAATTGGCTGTGAACGGCGGCCGCCCAGACGCACGAGTGATCCTATAACGGTTCGGTTATTGATTTTTTTCGTGTCGGAACCCTAATAATCAAAATTTTACTAACAAAAAATAACCGACTTCAAAGTTACTCAAAAACTACTAGTCAGATCTCATTCAAATTTATGTGCAACCATATGACAAGCACCAGCATTCGATTAAAAAAAGAATCATTGAAATCAGTTGGCGTCATATTGAGTTATTCGTCCGTTTGTCGCGCACATACTTAATAAAAATTTAAGACTTATATAGTTTTCTCATGGATGCCATTGTCAGATCTCAATAAAATTTATGTGGGACCACATGACAGGCACCAGCTTTCGATTAAAAAAAGAATCATCAAGATCGGTTCACCGAGTCCAAAGTTCTGACTTCAGAGATAACAAACATAAAAAAAACAATCGAATTGAGAACCTCCTTTTTTGAAGTCGGTTAAAAAAACTGTTTTGTAAACTGTATCGTGTCGTGTCACTTGTGGCATGTCAAATGAAAGGGCTTGTTGTAAGGATCGCAAATATATTTTATTATTTGATAATTTTAAAATTATTCAAGAAGAAGGTAGCCGAGCGTTATGGTCTGTGATCAAAGCCATTCAAGGCAATTTCTGTGCATCGTCATCGTAGCCAGAATCGCGATACCTTGAAAGTGCGGTGCCAGCTCAAAACTCGCGTTTTTTGGATTTTCTCTGAAAGTTTCATTCTCAGCCCTATGGCGTTTTGGAACAATGTAGAACAAACCTAGAACAACCTTCAAAATGTTTGTAACTTCAAAGTGTGGCGCCAACTTCCTGTAGGTGAGTAAGTATAGCTCGAGAAAGTGGGAGATTCCCTTAGTGGATACTGACCACGTGACAAAAACCTAAACCCCCTCCCTCCCCCCTGTGACCAAGCGTGGTGTTTTGCAGACCCCCCTCCCCCCCCTAAATGTGTCACGTGGTTTGGGAACGTTCCCTTATGGGCTATGGCGCACTGCAGATACACGCGTAAAGTTGCCATCTGACATTTCGGCTCGCTATATACGTATAATATATTGTTAGGATAATTATGACCGTGCTCTAATATTAATTTAGCTCGTACTTTGAGTATAGGACTAGCTGTACTAAGCTTCAGGCGCCTATGTTTATAAACATTATTGTGTTTGTATGTAGATGATTATGGTGTTATGGCTAAATACATAACTACCAGCGGTGATCATTGCTTTAGCTGTCAAAAGTTTGGGACGATTAATTATAGGAGTCACAATAATCTAATTTAGCACCCAGATAAATATTAAAGCTAAAAATAAGGTATAAGATAGTAAAGATATAATAGATTGAAGGATAGGAAAGAAAGTAGATATATGTGGGGTAAAACCACAGAAGAAATAATAGTACCTACTGTAAAACCTAATATATTCTGTAGTATCGAGGCTTTGTTAAGAGAATGTTTTGAACACATTTGTGGCTCACCAAATAAAAAAATCTTATTTTTTTTAATTAATCATTCTCTCCGAAGCCAATCCCTAAGTCCGAAAGTTACAAGCAGGCTATAATAATAAAGTGAGGAACATACCTGACGAAGTTAAGGTTGGTGGAGGCGAGGATCTGCCGCAGCGTGCCCCACAGGGTCTGGTGCAGGTCGGTGACGGGCGCGCCCCACCAGCTCGCGTGCCAGTACGGCACCTTCGATGATATGATGCACGTCACACCTGGAACAAAATGTACCGGTTTATACAAAGAACATGGCTTTTTACCTAGATAAGAAACAAGCTGATAAACCGTCACTGACTCGTTTCATTTTATGCCTGATTTATTTTAAAACAGTCTTTTACTTTTATAAAAATGCCGTCTAAAATTCGTTTAAATGTTCTCCGGTGTCATGCCATTGTATTATAATCAGCAACTGGGAGGTACCAAGCGACCACCAACAGAAGGTATCTCATATCTGAAACTAAAGCGTCGTCCGTTGTTCAGCAGTGTACCACGAGGAGTAAGGCTAAAAGAAGTTATAGAGTAGATAGGAAGAGAGACAAGAACCAAGAGTAGATATACATTATACATGTATGTTGACGTTATTGCACGTCGGTGCCGCCGCCGTCAGGAATTACGAGTATTTTTGTTAACGAGATTAGCTTTTAGGTGTATGACCGTTTGATGCTTTTTATGATACACGTGCTTATTTTTTATACAGACGCGATGTTAATTTATTTATAACATAAAGAAATCAGTTATATATTTTTTTATTTGGAGAATCTTCAAAAGATACCTACCTGCCTCAGTTGAGGAGACGAAGGGTAACAGAGTATCGTGCCAAAATTATAAATAATAATAAATAATAAATAGTAAATAAAGCCATTAAAAATACTCTTTTATTAAAATAAAACAACTACAACTCCACCCGTCAGTGTATTGTATGAATAAACAAAGGAATAGGCGGTCACACACCCTCTAATCTTATTAACATGTAACAATGCAAGTAATTGCACTGTATGAGGGTTGCCAGATGTATCGAAAAAAAAACCGGACAAGTTTTTAATAATCTTTTTTTATTGATTTCCTTGGAAAACGGATATAACCTATAGTAGTATAGTCAAATCACAATCAATGCTAAATGAACAGTTTATCTACTTTTTTGTATATTTAGCATATTCATACGTAGAAATCAAAGTGTTACTTTTTACTAATTAGATTTACTAGTCTACTTTCCCTACTTGTCGATCGGTGTCGGTTCAAATACTACATAGATACTTTGTTAGAAAAAACTGGACAGTCTTTAGTCCGTTTTTCCAGGATTTTTCTTGACCGGACAGACGTGATGAAAACCGTACTGTCCGGTCGAAACCGGACAACTGGCAACTCTATGTAAGATAGGTATAGTTACGCAACCCAACCCTTTGTCATAGGTTCTATTATGCTGCATTGTCTTATAACTATTGCCTAGCACCGAGGATTATCGGTTGAGTGACGACATTTTTACAGAACGGGTGACGAAATTATGTAAATTGTGAACTAATTTTATGAAAAGAAATTGCAAAACCGAAGTTGAACTTTATGTAAAAATGCCAAATATGTTTCCACTGTACAGCAATGGCATCGCCGACGCGTTGTCGAATAAAAATACGCTTCGAGATTACAACCAAAACATCAAAAACTTACACAGTTGATACTATCAGGAGTAAAGATCTATTTAGCCAGGCATCGAAAGGAAAAGGACTCTACCAAATCGCACGAACACCAAAGGTAATAAACTAGGTGGTACACAGACCATCCTCTGTCCTCGGACTAAACAATACCATCAAAATATATATTGGAAATGGCATTCAGTGTGCTTAAAGAAGCACATAACATTTCCGCACCTAATTTTAATGTCATTTCCAGTAATTTTTTTGAAAGTAGCTGATGGCGTGAACGCTAACGGAAAACTGAAAAGACTTGTTTAGCGAAGCAGCTATCGCTCAAAATACATGAGCTCGCAAACAGGATTTGGATCTGATTGAGATCTTAAAATCGATATATTAATCGGTAGGCCCGTAGGCCGTAGCCTAAGTGTGGCCACTCACGGTCGCGCCATTTGGCGTGGCTCCAAATGACATATGTCAAAATGGCGCGATTGGACATACCTATAGATTTTTATATCACGCCATCAGTTTTTCACATTCACGATCAAATTTTGGCTGTATTTCACGCCATTTGACGCGATGGACTGACCGTGAGCGGCCACCATTAGATAAAGATATACCTACAAAAAATGCTCGCGTGATCGCAGTTGTTATTCAATATGTCATAGTTCAATGTTGCTAATTGACACAGCAAAGTGACAAATGTGTGCTGTTCGTGAGCCGTCAGTTGCATGGTGACATGACCGCGTGGTCACGTGACCACCGCTACCGCCACCGTCCGTCGTCCGCGTGAGCGACAACACGAACTGTTATCACAACCTTCAGCTTTACCAGTCTTACTTGGACAGTCGCAGTCGAAAGTGGTTACCTCTGATGATAACTTTACGATGTACAACAAATATACGATAATATAGGTAGTATACGTCCGCGACAAATTGGCTATTAGACAATTTTTGGAAAAATATTTTAAAATTTTCGTAGGTTTATTTTATACCTCTTACAATATTTATTTTTTCAAAAAAGTGTTATTTAGTAGGATTAAAAATAACTTTTAATCCATTAATTTGAAATTCGCGCGAAAATAGTCTGCCATCTATCACTTGCTGGCTGTGACGTCACATTTCTAATAACAACAGTTTATGCTCTAACTCTGAAGATATTTTATGTGAAAAACTTACACTTTTTTCACTGGAATTGTGAAAATGACAAGCTACAAGACATGTGCAGTGCCTATGTGTAGAAGTACTACAATTAAATTTCCTAACAAATTGTTTATACACGTTCCTAAATGCCTTCAACGTCGAAAACAGTGGTTACAATTAGCACGTCGAGACCAACAGTTAACATCTGTTATATCAGCAATATTATTTTGTGAGGACCACTCTGATGTACCTAAGTATTTAGAACTTAGAAGAAATCAACTTAGCCTCTGATTTACTAAAAAAACAAATTAAACCTAACCTAATATTGTTCATAAACATAACCTATAAGTAATTTAAAATCATTAGTAATATGGTGTCGTTAAGGGGACGTTGAGGAAAAACTTACAAAAAAATCCCCCTGTGACCACTTAGCAAGACCGACCAATTTTACTTTATTAATTTCAGTACTTACAAGGAGGTTTTTGCATTCCGAAACTCGGTAGAGCAAAAGTCAGGGTTACACGCAAAGAAATTTGCGACCATCAATGAATCAACTTTAGGCAAATTTGCACTGTCAGCTTTTATATAGCCTGACTCCATTTTACAAAACCTCTCAAAAGCACAAATCAAAATATATATTATTAATTTTCTCAGTAAATTGCACACGATAATCGATGTAGTTAGTAGTACACAACGCTATATTTTTGGAAGTGTGACGTCATAGCATGCTCAATCATGGCCGCCCGCGTTTCGGTTCTCATGTCCACAGGTAAAAAAACTCAAATCTATTTTTCAAAAATAAAAATATTTACAATTTATTTTCATGCAAAAAATTTATTGTTTAATTAATGTTAACCAATATGCAACCATATTTAACACATTTCATATTTTACCGTGACAACTGTCAAATAGCCAATTATTTGCAGTCCTACTACTATGTAATAATATTTATACTGTGCTACTAGGCTAACTCCACTAAAGCTGGCACCGCCCATGCAAGGACAGCGAAGAAAGCGAGAAGAAAGAAAGAAACTATTTCTTCCTTAGTATCAGGTATTCACATTAAAAAATCATGCATACATTTACGAGTACAATAAATCACAACATTCACAACCCAGCGCGTGTGATTTTCATTATCTACTCGCGTTCATGGTGCGTGACGCACTTTATGGCAATTAAATAAAACAATTGCATTCGTTATCATACAATACATAGCTATTCACATAAAAAATAATGCTGTAGCATACCACTAACGGCGTGCAGTCATTCAATTAGATGTAATAAAACAATAAGTGGTCCAGACACAGCACAGTGCACCCATTCGATGTTTAACAACCATTCATACTCGTATATGTACGTAAGATGCTATCTCGACAGCTCCGGCGGTTTTGCATGAAAAACTAAAGAGAGGCTTCAAAGAAAACATTTAACGTAGGTTTTGGATTTCCGTTGAGTTTTACTTCACGTTTTTAGAACTACTACGTGGTTTTGTATTACGATAAAGAGTACATGGTTTTGAAACGATTCAACGTAAACCGAGAATTTTTCAGAGAAATCTGTAAACTACGTTTTAAATAAAAATCTGATAGGCAACAACGTAAAATATATTTTATAAAACGTGATTATTTTTATGCAAACATATGTAGGTATTTTAAATGATAAATAATTTACTAATAATATTAATTAATAAATGACCAGTGTTAAAACAATGTTCAACAAGCGTGTTATAAAATAACAATAAAAGTTCCTTTATTCCCAAAGCGTCCAGGGCCACACATCTGCATAGTGTGAATCAATGTAAACACGATGCAGTCTAATAAATTTCAGCGGCAAGCGTCTGGAACTGATATTAACGCTTGCTGACCTACTACAATGCTAACGGCAGGTCCGTTTTACAGTATATGTATTGTATTATGTGGATTGTAATTGTATCATAATTTACCTATACTTACTAATATTATAAAACTGTTTGGTTGACCGCGCTAATCTCAGGAACTACTGGTTCGAATTGAAAAATTATTTTTGTGTTTGATAGTCCATTTATCGAGGAAGGCTATAGGCTATATAAAATTGTACTAGTTAGTTTTTTTCAACAAATTAACGCGGGTGAAAACGTGGGGCACAGGTAGTTTTAATATAAATTGGCCGGTGTCTCATACTGGTTTTGATATGCAGTCAGCGAGTGTCGATATTAAGTAACTGACCGAACAAGAGAAAAACAACGGGTGCGACCTGTAGTAGACTACTGGCCCACAGACTAAAATCCAGGGTCATGTGAACCACCTGGTGACCTATATAGGACGATAGAAGAGCATAAAATAATAAGATTCAGCACTATGCCGTCACTTGTAAGCTGTCCAACTGAGTGCTGGTGAGAATTCAAAAGTGCAAGTTGGGTGAGTAAATTTTGGTCATATATTTCTGTACGGCATTTTTAACCATCGATAGGGCCATGAAAAATAATAAGAAAGCGCGCAGTGCCGTACAAAAAAGGTGGTCCACAAAGTCGGTAAATGATTTTGAATTCGTGACAATTTCGAGGGTAAATTTGGTCATTTGATACAGTACGGCATCAGTTTCATACTGTTGCAATACAGCTTCTAATCCATTATTCCGCAACGCCGTACAAAAAATCGTGCGACAAGGGGAAGAAATCGAGGGTTGCAACCCCCTCTTTTGCAGTGGTCCGGGGGGTCATTTGATACAACATAAAATTAATTTATTTTGAAAGTATTTTATGCATAGATAATATTTTTTTACATGCCGTACATTTTCGTTGGTCCAAAGGTTTGTAGTAAAATTAATTTAGTAATAAATAAAGTCATCGTAGTAAAAATTTGGCAAGAATTGCGGAATTTGAGATACCCAGCTGAATTTTTGTATAAACTTGCATTTTGGCATTCTAAAAGTTGTCTCAAAACCTACATATGGTAGGGTGACCGCGTCTATTAAAAATTTGAGGACAAAGGTCACAAAAATCGTTTTTTTGGCAAATATCTCATTTCTTATGAGTTTTTTGCTATTTGTATCTAATCAATATTGTAGAGAATTAAATTCCCTACAACTTCTGTTTCAAAATTTTTTTTATACGTTGAATCGTTTTTGAGATACAGGGAAGAGAGAGCGTGGTTAGAGCATAATGTAAGGTCAACCGGTATAGACCCGATCAAAACACGCTATATATAAAGTTTATTAACTCTATCTATCTATCTATCTATCTATCTGTCTAACAGTGCTGGACATAGGCCTCCCCTAATTGACGCCACTCCGACCGGTCCTATGCCCTCTGAATCCAGCGGCTTCCCGCTGTCTTCTTTAGGTCATCACTCATCAGTCCACCTGGTCGGGGGGCGACCAGTGTTTCTTTTACCAAGACATAGCCGTCATTCGAGGACTTTGCAACCCCATCGGTTAATATTTCTCCATGGGGTTCGCCTGGATAGCTACCACCCTTGAGCATGATGAGTCAGCCGCCAAACGACTCGTCGTGTTCCGGCTGGGGGCTGGAGAGCCAGTTCTTTTATTCTTTTTCTTCTCTCTTTCTTGGCCGGCAACGCATCAGTGATGCCTTTCGTGTTGCTGGTGTCCATGGGCGACGATATCCACTTACCATCAGGTAGATCGTCAGCTCGTTTGCCGGCTATTTCTATAAAAAAATATTAAGCAATGTTTGCAGAAGTTGGACATTGAATGGATTGGATGGGTGACCTCCGTCATGCTACAAATTTACTGTACCTCCATGTTGTAGGTATTACTCGCGCCATTAAAGAAACAAATCGTAAGAAATCGAATGGTAAGTGGATATCGTCGCCCATGGACACCAGCAACACCAAAGGCATCACTGATGCGTTGCCGGCCAAAAAAGATAGAAGAAAAAGAAAGAAAGAACTGGCTCTCAAGCCCTCAGCCGGCACACGACGAGTCGTTTCGCGGCTGACTCATCACGCTCGAGGGTGGTAATGGTAACTATCCAGGCGAACCCCGTGGAGAAATAATAATAGTAATAATGGTATTAATTAACAATAAAAATCAATATTACCAATATAATCCCTCGAGGGGCCCTACCACCAGCGGGCCGGATTTAGTCGCCTTTTACGACACCCATCCGGCGTGAGATTGGGGTTAGTATATACTCAATACGGCAAAAGTAATAATAATCAACCATTTGCATTCTAAAAGTTGTCTCAAAACCTGCATATGATAGGGTGACCGCGTCTATTAAAAATTTGAGGACAAAGGTCACAAAAGTCGATTTTCTGCAAATATCTCATTTCCTATGAGTTTTTCGCTATTTGTATCTTCATCAATATTTTAGAAAATTAAATTCCCTTCATTTAATAAACTTTATATAGCGTGTTTTGATCGGGACTATACCGGTTGACCTTACATGATGCTCTAACCGCGCTCTCTCCGCCCTGTATCTCGAAAACGATTCAACGTATAAAAAAATTTTTGAAACAAAAGTTGAAGGGAATTTAATTCTCTACAATATTGATGAAGATACAAATAGCGAAAATTTCATAGGAAATGAGATATTTGCAAAAAAACGATTTTTGTGACCTTTGTCCTCAAATTTTTAATAGACGCGGTCATCCTATCATATGCAGGTTTTGAGACCACTTTTAGATTGCCAAAATACAAGTTTATACAAAAATTCAGCTGGGTATCTCAATTTCCGCAATTCTTACCAAATTTTTACTAAGATGACTGGACCATAAAATGGTAGCGTCATTTTCATCAGCCTATAAGATATGGTCTGCATTAAAATGTACGGCATAATTTTTTCCTAATTTATTTATCTTAATACTATTTAAAACAAGGGAAAAAGGTAGAAAATTGCTATAGTTCATTAATCTATGAATATTTAAACTTTTGCAATAATTTCAAAAATTTCAGTTTTTGTATCTCTCTATATTTTTTTTAGGACAGATTTTTTTGTACGGCAATACTATATAAGAATTGTATTTTACAATGTCATGTTAAAAAAAAAGTTGCCGTACAGGGTCAAATGACCTTACAGCTTTATAAATCAAGTATACCATGAAATTAAGATAATTATTAATTATACATTCAAATGGACTATCATTTTTTGACGGCATTATTTTTAATAGTACTTTTGAGTCCTAGAAAATGTATTGGAACCGAAGCCGTACTTTTTCAAATGACCCCCCGGACCACTGCAAAAGAGGGGGTTGCAACCCTCGATTTCTTCCCCTTGTCGCACGATTTTTTGTACGGCGTTGCGGAATAATGGATTAGAAGCTGTATTGCAACAGTATGAAACTGATGCCGTACTGTATCAAATGACCAAATTTACCCTCGAAATTGTCACGAATTCAAAATCATTTACCGACTTTGTGGACCACCTTTTTTGTACGGCACTGCGCGCTTTCTTATTATTTTTCATGGCCCTATCGATGGTTAAAAATGCCGTACAGAAATATATGACCAAAATTTACTCACCCAACTTGCACTTTTGAATTCTCACCAGCACTCAGTTGGACAGCTTAATACAAGTGACGGCATAGTGCTGAATCTTATTATTTTATGCTCTTCTATCGTCCTATATAGGTCACCAGGTGGTTCACATGACCCTGGATTTTAGTCTGTGGGCCAGTAGTCTATAGTAAGATGGCTGCTAATCTAATTTTGAGCCCTTTCCTGCTTTGGGGCCATGTTAAAACCCGCTTATCGTTAGATATCAGTTTTAAAGCGGAGGTTTTGAGTGTCGTAAAAAATCTGACAATATGAGGATAATAGGATCCTTCAATAATCTTCCGCCATCATGTGCTTCATCGTGTTTAAGATCACTTGACTAATATTGGACAATTAATTTTTTCACACTAATCTAGACACAAAAAATGTGTGAAGTGCACACGAGTCATAAACATTTAACACTGTGTAAATAATTTTATAATATTTATCGAACGTTATTTACAGTTGAGAATTATTTAATTGAAAAACAACAGCGTTACCTTGAGACGTGTCGCAAAAAATTTACTGGGAGACAAAAACACACCAAACAGCCTCCACTTTCGCGATATTACATATTAACTTGTTTCTGTTAAATTTATGATGGCCGATAAAAAAATAACCAAAGTACATAATACCTTAAATCATTAAAATATATCTGTTATACAACTGTTACGAGGTCTTATAGAAGTTTTGGAAAAAAATGGTTGTCTGTAAAGTCGGTTTACGGACGGTAGTTTAACGTGACAACATCATGACAAAACATTGATGAAATGATTGCATACTTTTATAGATAAAATTGAGCGCCTCGGCCGATCGTAGCCGATCGTGCCTCTCTATCGCTTGTTCCGCGCTCTCGCTCGCGCGGAACGCGACAGTGAGTCATGCTTTTTCGTGCGTGCACCCGGCGTTCATCGTTTTAATAGACGTCATCACGTCAAAAAGAGACGATTTCCTAAAACTGCGGTATGCGCCCTATATGCCCCTAATATGCCCTGTGGTATTCCCTGAGAAATACTGAGAATAGCCCCACTTCTGCACAGGCCATCAAATACACGGAACAAAAATCTGTTACTAACTTGCGATCATTCATCTAATCCGCATAGGATCTGAAGTTGCTTAACACGGTCGTTCACCTACCATTGAAACGTAGTTAGTCATCGAGCTATCAAGTTGAGACAAAAACTAACACTTGAACAGCATTAAAAAGGTTTTCACATGGAGTTTTTAATCGTTAGTGAATAGCGTGTGACTAATTTATAAATGTTGCTATGGGGAACCATCAAAGGGAATCATAAAAACCGGGCAAGTGCGTGTCAGGCCACGCGCAATGTAGGGTTCCGAAGTATGTAATGTAGCAAGTTTATCGATTATTACAACACATTATCTTCTTAGGCTAACATAGGCGTGATAGTTTTCCTTGTAAATTCATCATATAACCTATTTTCTGAGATTTTTTGCACTTGTCCAACTCCAACCGTTTAGGAGGGGTCCTCCCCTCTTGAGTTTGAATTTGACTCTAACCAAATTAGCATTTTAAAGCCAAATATTTTGCAAACGGACTCCTAATAGCCCAGTGCCGATAGCTCTAAAAACGGTAAAAAGTGGAAGAAAATTATAGTAGAATGAAACCTATTGCAAAAGGAAGAGAATATATAGAAGATTATAGGAAAAATAAATTACGGGCGATCTGAGGTCGGGAAGGGGGGGGGAGGGGGGGTTTAAGGGAAAAAAATGGTTTATCTCGATTTCCGGAAAAACTACAAGTCCTATTGAAAAAAGTTGAATCGCAAAGTTGTAGGCAATAAAAAGATCTACAACTTTTGTATTTACACTCTTTTACATAACCTCAAAATTTATGTGAAAAATTCAAAAAACCACGTTTTTGGTTTTTTATTTTTATCTTTTACAAAAAAATATTTTTTTTTCACGAAATTTGGTGAAAACTTAACTTTGTATGTCCTTAACATACTGTAATTTTTTTGATTCAAAAAAATATTTTTTTCCACCCTATTTTGACCTTAAATCAAAAAAACAACCTTATTTTCAGTCGAAAAATCTCACGTCAAAATATCAGATTTTTTTAAAAAGTCGGTAGTCCTTTTGTTCGTTGGAATCTCTACTTTCTAATGGTATATAAAAACTTATACACTACTATGGTAAATGTTCTCAGAAAATGCAATGAAACGACAACTATTTTCGCAAAAAAAAATCGGATTCCATTGATTGCATATAAGATTGCAAAAAACATGCGAAAATAGTAGTCTTTTCATTGCATTTTCTGAGAACATTTACCATATTAGTGTATAGGTTTTAATATACCATTAGAAAGTAGAGATTTTTGCAAAAAAAATTCGGATTTCATTGATTGCATATGAGATGGCAAAAAACATGCGAAAATAGTAGTCGTTTCATTGCATTTTCTGAGAACATTTACCATAGTAGTGTATAGGTTTTTATATACCATTAGAAAGTAGAGATTCCAACGAACAAGAAGACTACCGACTTTTAAAAAAAATCAGATATTTTGACGTGAGATTTTTCGACTGAAAATAGGGTTGTTTTTTTGATTTAAGGTCAAAATAAGGTGGAAAAAAATATTTTTTTGAATCAAAAAAATTACAGTATGTTAAGGACATACAAAGGTAAGTTTTCACCAAATTTCGTGAAAAAAAAAATATTTTTTGTAAAAGATAAAAATAAAAAACCAAAAACGTGGTTTTTTGAATTTTTCACATAAATTTTGAGGTTATGTAAAAAAGTGTAAATACAAAAGTTGTAGATCTTTTTATTACCTACAACTTTGCCATTCAATTTTTTTCAATAGGACTTGTAGTTTTTCCGGAATTCGAGATAAACCATTTTTTCCCTTAAACCCCCCCTCCCCCCCCCTTTCCCGACCTCAGATCGCCCGTAATTTATTTTTCCTATAATCTTCGTTATATTCTCTTCCTTTTGCAATAGGTTTCATTCTACTATAATTTTTTTTCGTTTCAAAAATTATCGGCACTGGACTATAATTCCAAATATGGTCTTAAAATACCCTTAATATTTTTGGAGACCTTTAAAACGATACCCCACAGAATAGGGTAGGTACGCGAGTTACGCGACGAATGAAAATCTCATCCACACGTTACCTGTAGGGGAGGTACCCTGAAAATGTTGCTGGTTTACGATGCTGGAGTTTTAATAAATATGTATGTATATCCATGCCATATTACAGCTTTCTAGCACTAATGGTCTCGGCGTTTTGCTTCGGACAGACGGACGGACGGACGGACGGACGGACAGACGAACAGACGGACGGACAGACATGACGAAATTATAAAAGTTCCGATTTTACTTCGGAACCCTTGCGATATGAGAGCTTTTCAGACAGGTAATCCGTCCTCAGATATACACCTCTTCGAAGCTTGCCGTCCAGTCGTATTACATTTATACGTATAAGGTTGGATTCGACCAAACAAGAGTAAATCTTAATCTTAGAATCTTAATCTTAAAATCGTCAGTTAATCGAGAGTAAATCAATTTTACGTTTTACCATCTACAATTCTAAGAATAGTGGGCCTATTCGGGAATTGATTCTATACCGCCGTTTCGCACGGAATAACGGAGCTATTCCTAGAATAATGTAATGGCGTCAGTCAGTTCAATCATCTGATTTCTGTCACCACAAGATAAAACTTGACAATTTCCTCAAACAAACAACAAATAAAACGTTTGACAGCTAGCTAGCTTACATGACAGTTACTTTTTCACACTATAATACGGCAAAATCGAGTTGACATGATGTATGCTTTTACACTATCCCGTTGACAACATTGATTTGCCGGGTTTTATTTTCGTTCACCATTCACTCTGCTATTCGCGTATTGTTATTCCTAACGCAAGCATACCATCGATTACGTGGAAAAACGGCTATGGATTTACTCGAGATTAAAATCATGGAATAGATTATTTCTAGTATAGTTACTCGAGTATAAATTTAAGTTTGGTCGAATCCACCCTAAGGGTCAACGCACATTTATTCGGCGCCATTCGCGTTTCGCCGAATGATTTTGGTTACACTTATTCGGCTCGGCTTCTATCAGCCGCGTACGGCGTCGTAAGAATGCGAACGACTGCTTACGGCGTCGTAAGAATGCGAATGGCTGCGTACGGCGCTGAATACGCTACGAAGTCCGTCCGAAGACGTTAGTAGGTATAATCTATACGGGAACTATGAAGGTCGCAACCTGTCGACAAGGCCAAGGAGTCAAAAATCTTCCATGTACCTACCTACAGCGCGGCGCTGTTCCGCCGCGTTCGACGTCGTACGCGGCGTACGCGGCCGAAAGATAAGACACATTTGTCGTCGTTTTCTACTTGTTTACCGCGAAAGCGGAATCGGCGCCGAAAAGCCGAAAGGATGCGTACGCGTCTCCATACAAAATCGTTGTTTACTATGGACAAACGCCGAATGGAGCCGAATAAATGTGTTTTGACCCTAAGTCTTCTACGTGGGAGATCACAACTCGCCGGTGAAAAACACGTTCGTCCATTATCTGCTAATTTTTTAACATTTTATTTAAAACACCTCATTTTCGTCGTTGGCATGAATTTCCAAGATTTCACAAATAAACGCTTGCACACTAACACCCGTATTAAGATTTTGGCAAAGGTTAGTCGCTGTTAGTCGGTACACGAATGAAACAACACAGTACGTCCAAAACCCGGGTAATAATCTGTCACCAAAATGTTTGCTTTAGAGAACTGCTTTTAGACAAAAATTCATCGCTTGACAAACAAGGCCCCTCATTAGTCATTGACATTACCAATGAGTTACTGGTTCGTCTTAAAAACTTGTTTACAATATGGCTTACACAATAGTGTTTTTTTGACAAGCGCCTATTATTGATGAATTCAAATTAAGGTCACGCTTGTTATTTCCAGAAAGTTCATTAATTGCACCTCTACCTTATTACATATTTTAATCTAATATATAAAATTCTCGTGTCACACTTTTTTGAAGTTGAACTCCTTCGAAACGGCTCGACCGATTTTCGTGAATCTTTGCGTGCATATCGGCTAGGGTGGAGAGTCGGACATCTATTTTTCATCCCACTACCCTTAATTTTTTTTGGCAGAACAACGTTTGCCCGGTCAGCTAGTAATCTATACTAATATTATTAGCTGAAGAGTTTGTTTGGTTGAACGTGCCAATCTCAGGAACTAATAGTTTGAATTGAAAAAATATTTTTGTGTTGGATAGTTCATTTACTTTAGCTTTAGGCTTTATAACATCAGGCTGCAGCGCTGCGACCAATAGGAGCAAAGCATCAACGGTTCACCGGTCAACAATCAATTGTTGCAAAAACGGGAAAAATATTCTTTTTTGAGAGCTTCCGTTAAGTGCGCTGCGTAAACGGTTAAGTTACGCAAAAACCATGTATGATGGAATGGTTCCTCTTTAATATCATATAAGAGGGAGAGGGAGACGGAGGCGGAGTGGGAGACGGAGAGGGAGATGGAGAGGGAGCGGAGAGGGAGAGCAGATACGGGCTTTGACATAACCGAGCCAATGTCCCGATCTCGTGGTGTATTTTGCTTTACAGCCGACGGGGCTATGTCGTCAAGTATCGCCTGTTAGAAGTTCTGAGGCACTTTTAGTGCGATAGTATTTCTGCAAGAGAAGTCTGGCTAGCTACCAACCTTTTACTAGGATTAACCCCAAAATTATAATACATGTTTAAGCAAAGTGCATAATATTAACTTTTATATTAATTAACAAATCTGCGCCAACCTTCACCCGAGTGTTGTCTAAAACGTGTCATGGCTACCGTTACGGGCAGTACGGGCAGCAGGCTGACCCGCTCGCTGTTGCCAACTAGAATGTCGTAGAGGTGTGCTAATCAAACCACAAACAACCGGACGCCGGACACTACGTATATTTAATAGCTAACCCTTTACTGCTGGCCATTCTAAATTACCAATTACATTAGCTAACAATATAAATTAATTAACAGTAAGAAAAAACGAAAAGTAAAAAGAATTTGTGTTTAATTTACATACAAAATTATGAATGATCACACGACCTATAATGTCTTATAAATAACAACAGGTTTTGTTTACCATTTTAATATTCTGATTATTTCTGATAAACAAATGTTACTCATACATAATTACATTATGTATTTTAAACCAAAGTTCAATGTAAAAAATAAAATTACTTAATTCACCAACCTCGAAACATTACGTTCATTGACGTATCGTTGATTTGATCATTTTACCTTTAACAATGCTTTAATTTTTCAAATACCTGCTTGCAAGCAGTAGCTTTAAAATAGATACTGCATTAACAAAGTTAGAAACAGGTATCCTATAATGCAGTGGTAGGAAGAAGGCTTATAAAAAATAAAAATGGGGAAAATGCTATCCTTGTTAGACAAGTAAATAGATTTTTGGAAGAGGGTTTATCCATCCTAGAGTCAGCACTTACGATTAATATAAAACTTTCACTTAAAATGCAGTCAAAGGACACAAAGGGTTAATTATAGCTACTTGTCTCAAAGAACACGCACTGAGGTTCGATACACTGCGCTTATGTGTCACACATTCACACAACGAGTAATAGACAGATTTGACTCAAGTCCGATAGCTGTGCGCTCACGACATCCTCCATGGGAGTCGAAGCCGCTGGGAGACTTTTTGGCAATGGCTTATAGCGTCACACAGCCTAGGGTAGCATGCCATAGCAGTGCATATCATTTTTAACCGACTTCAAAAAAGGAGGAGGTATTCAATTCGACTGTATTTTTTATGTTTGTTACAATCATAGATGTTAAATTACGAGCAGAATCAGTGCCATATAAACCACGGGGGCTACGACAGCATCACGTATCCTCACCGACCCTGACCGTGGGCAGACATCACTATCGAATGCTAATGCTGAAGCGCTCCTGCCCCACACACCGACGCGACGTGTGTATCACGTGACGTGACGTGAGTGATGTGACCCTGTTTAGTATTCCGGCCGCAGAACCGATGCCGATTGCCGATACAGCTCCGTTTGCCGGTGCAACGTATTTACGTGTTCCAGTAATGTTCTGTGACATTTGTCTTGCCATCTAGGACATCTTCTAAGGTTTGTCAAGTTAAAATTTTCCACGCAGATTTGAGAGTACTTATAGTCCTTTTTAGAGTTCCGAAGCAAAATCGGAACCCTTATAGTTTCGTCATGTCCGTCCGTCTGTCCGAAGCAAAGCGCCAAGACCATTAGTGCTAGAAAGCTGTAATTTGGCATGGCATTTATGAAAAATCCAGATTCGTAGAATAAAATATTGAAAAACATTTTTATTCAGGGTACCTCCCCTACAGGTAACGTGAGGATGAATATTTTATTCGTCGCGTACCCTGTATAGTGTGGCCCACACTGTGTGGTGTATCGTCGAAAAGGTCTTCCAAAAATATTACGGGTCTTCTAAGACCATTTTTGGAATGGGTGGGGAGGCTGGAGTTGGACAATTGAAAAAATTCTCAAAAATAGGTTATAATTATAATGAATTTACAAGAAAAACTATCACGGCTAGTCGGCTATGTTAGCATAAGTAATTAATGAGTAATAGTTGATAAACTTACTACTTCGGAACCCTATATTGCGCGTGGCCTGACACGCACTTGCCCGGTTTTTTTTACATATTTTACGTGTAAGCAACGTGAAACACGTCGTGTTATCAAGCAAAATTTATTAACTTAATGTTTATAATACAACAAAACAAGATAGGTAGTACAGAGTGCACAGGGGTGGTACAGAATGCGGAATTAGGCACTTAATGCCAAGCATTCTGTCCCCAAAAGGGACCATCACATTAAAATTTAAACTATAAGATGGTAGGTATGAAAAAGAAGATAAAGCGAGAACGACAACGAATTTTCGACAAGTAAATGTTACATAATTTAGTTTATCGATTTAATAAAATTTTGTGTCAAAGATTTTATTCGGACTTTATGATAATTAGGACAATAAAATTATAATCGTAAGTAAGTATCTTCCATTTATAAATGAAACCGTTCCGCTACCATTGAGTAACCAGTGAACTCTGGCATGGATATTGCATAATATAATACCTACATTCTATTACCATAACACATGTATACTGTAATATACCGCATATCTATATTCTTTGTCATCAAAAATAATGATTGAAAAATATTTTTATTTATCCTAAACGCTATTGCGTAAAATATTCAAACGAAGGAAAGTTAATTAAAAAATGGTTGTCTGTAAAGTCGTTTTACGGACGGTAGTTTAACGTGACAACGTCATCGTCATGACAAAGCTCCGTTCCGCTCCGCTCCGCCCCGCTCCGCTCCGCTCCACTCAACTACGATCGCCTACGGCATCGGCTACGATACGCCGATCGTAGCCGATAGTGCCTCTCTCTCCTCTCTCACTTTTGCCGCTCTCTCGCTCGGAACGCGACATTTTTTCATGGATGCGCCCGGCGCTCATCGTTATAATAGACGTTATCACGTCAAAAATAATCCTTTCTATTGTAATACCTACCTATTAATCTTAATATATATAAATTACGTGTCACGTTGTTTGTCCGCGATGAACTCCTAAACTACTTAACCGATTTTAATCAAATTTGCACACCGTGTGCAGTTTGATCCAACTTGAAAGATAGGATAGCTTACATCTCGAAAAAAAACTTCTTTTGACAGAACGAAGTCTGTCCGGGCAGCTAGTTACCTATATAATAATTTAATAATCTCACCATGTATTCACTTGTGACTTTGGTCTGTAATTATAATTATGGAATAACCTACAGTGTTTACTCCTATAGGTCTATTGGTCGAGTTGTTTGGTGCCCTTCAAAATGTTGGACAATTAGTTAGATTCTTTGTTTTGAACAAATAAGTACCTTGTCTACCTTATTTGGAGTGTTATTTTTAAAGAAACATTTAGGCGAACATACAATATTTACATATTTCGACTCATACAGTTCTCGTCGTAAATATAATTAAGTATGACCTGTATGATTGATATAACAATGCCAATTCACGGTAAATGCGAATATTTAACTGCTTTACATGTTAAGGAAGTTTCATATTAAATTTGCATCACAATGAGGAAGATAGTCTAGACTAGACTCCGGTGGACATCTACCGGAATGGGTTTTAAAGTGACCGTGTAAAACTACCAGATAAACTATGGATGACAAAATCCGAAAGCTCGGACGAAGGAATTTTATTACAGACTGGGGATAGGTCCGAACTAGAAAAATATAACCCGCCCTATCTGGCAGTCGGATAATTTATAAGTGTAAGGTGCAGCGCAGACGGCACACTGTCTGTGACGCTCTTTTAAGTCTGTGAAAATAGAACCTTTGCAATTATATGCAGTAACGCATACGACGCGCAATAAGAGCGGTGCACACAAAATACGTGTAATTCGGGCAGCCCGCGCCGCACCGCGTCGCGCAGCTCCGCTCAAATGGTGTGCGAAAGAAATACAACGTTTGCTTCAACACGCGCTAACGCAGACGGCGCACACTTCAGTCTGCAATCTGCATTCGTTAGTGGTGGGCGTAACGTATGCGATATTAGCATGGCGCCAGAGATCGATTGAAATACAAAACAGACCAGCACTTTCTCATTGTTTCCGAATGAGTCAAAGCTGGTCTTAAAATAGATAACAGTTCATTAAATGTTGTAACAGATATTTTATAGTATTTGAAAAATTTATCCGGATATTGTTTCAGAATTGAATGTTTAATATGGAACTGTCCTTTCAGTAATCTCTCCGAAAGTATAGAATGTACCCAAAATTCTATATTTCTTCTTTTTTTCTCTACTTCAAGTACAAAATAATGCATCGCGATCTCTGCGTGATTTCCATAGCGTGTACGTCACTACAGTTCTGCCGACAGAGTGATCGAAGGTGTGCGTCGTGTGCTTTGAGTCTGCGAAAAATCCGAGATAGACTGTTTGCGCGCCATGTAGACATTTGTGCGCCCGCAGTCTCGATCGCTCAAGAAGAGTGTCGTCTGCGCTGCACCTATAGCATTCTATTCACTTCCTTTCCTTCATTCCTTCTAAAGCACAATGCATACGTAACGGGTTTTTTCCCCGTACGGGACGGGGACGGGGCATAAATATACGTGCATACACCGTTCCCGTCCCGCACGGGATTCCGCTGCGTATGCACTATCGTATACATTTTCTATGAAACGATGTTTCCAAAACTTCACGTCCCATACGGGACGGGAAAAAACCCCGTTACGTATGCATTGGGCTAAGTCTAAATTAATTACCTATAATTTATCTGATTGAACATAATCGCGTCAGTAGAAAATAGTTCTATTTCATGTTGAAATAGACATTACAACGACTCTACATTTCAAACTTAAATAAACTCTGAAATGTTTCGATTGTTTACAATCGAATTTCTAAATCAAATTAACTAGAAATGTAAATACGTTTTAACGACGAGCTCATACCTTGGGTAGTAACTAGTAAGCAATTTTGATGCGAAGCAGAGCATTAATTTTTTAATTTCGCTGTACTTTGATTGACTAATGTAATTAAATTTTATACCTATTTATTTTATTTATTTAATGCTTTATTTAAGATGACAACTACTACTACTACATGCCTACCTACTGACATGTGAATAGTATTTACGTGACATGTTAATTGATAATTATTAAGAGAATTAACATATAAAAATTAACCTTAATTTTGTACGCCAAATATTAGCAGAATAAGCGAACTATGTTTTTAATGTTACCATCTTTATGTACCTTATTTCACAAATAAAATATTTGATTGATTGATTGATTAAAAACCGTACTCCTGGCAAACATCAACCCTGGTTAGCCCAGTGAGTTGGCACCACTTACCATTGTATCCAATGGGTTCGGTTTCGTGAAGCTTGAACGTGAAGGGGATGTGGACCCTCTGCATCAGCAGTCGCGGGGGCTGCATCCGCGCCGCCCACGTGTCCTGGCGCCCCTCGCCCACTATACCTATCACCTCCATGTTCCTGGGGACAAAAGGACATTTCTTTATATCGCGTCGGTACGTATACTATCGGTACTCGGTACCGGTATCGGTATCGGTATCAGTATCGCTATCGGTATCGGTCCTAACTGCTCGCGACTTTGTCTGCGTTTTCCTGGATAATAAGTACCTGTGTCTTATTCCAGGTGATGATCTATCTGTGTGCTAAATTTCATGAAAATCCGTTCAGTAGTTTTTGCGTGAAAGAATAACAAACATACCATATAAACCCGCGTAAGAGATCGATTTTTACAAATCCTACCCTGAACCCTGAACTTTTCCGGGACAAAAAGTAGCCTATGTTTTAATCCAGGGTATAGGCTATCTCCATTCCAAACAGCCAAATCGGTTATTAAGTAGTTTTCGCGTGATAACGTAACAAACAAACTTACATTCACACTTATAATATTAGTATGATGTAGGATAGTAAGATTAGTAGGATGTACTGGGATAGAGCACATAGGTCTGTCTATGTCATAGACATAATACTACTAGACTAGGCAAGGTATCTGAGCATATGTAAGTGAAACCGTCACGCTGCGAAGAAAGGCAGGAGGTAAACCTATCCTTGTCTTACTTACGAGTTACGCGAGTCTCCTTGGTCTCTTTCTCTTTCTAATAGCGTGACGCAAAGAAGGCACGCTTGGTCTAGTAGTATTATGTCTATGGTCTATGTTATGGCTGGATGCAACACATCGTCGTAATCCATCAAAACTAACGTGATGTATTATTGACAAGTGGTATTTGACGTCAAGAAATGTAGTTGCTGTTGGAGAGTTAGAAAGCTTATTTCGCACAGGTTCACACGTTGTGAATATTGTACGCAGAAATTTCGAGTAATGCGTCTTTAAGCTAATAAAACTATATTTTTAATGCGCCAAATTTAGATATTTTTTCCTCCGTCTACTGTGTATTTATCATGCGGAAATCGATTTTTTGCTAGTTCCAATCTAACTAAAACACAGTTTTTTGGTATGAAAATTATGTTTAAATTAGAGATAAACAGTAAAAAGTATGAAGTAGTAAATTGTGCTCTTTTATCTATTTATATAAATAATTTAACAAATCACACATTGAAGCTATCATTAATTCATTCATTCACATCTAACAGATTGACATCTCATCTTGCCGGGGCCAGGCTCGCTCTCTGCTTCTTGTGAGATGAACGACAACAAAGCCTTTAGAAACGACGACCCCTTTCTCTTCGCGTCTACAGTTCACAGCTTTTGAACTATGAAAGGGAAAATTCAAAAGACAGCATGTAGGAGCACTGTACAGTGCGCCGCGCCGCGCCGTCCGCGTTGCCTCGTAAAATATTCAAGACGACGCGGCATGAGTTGTCAAGGACCGATGGGTCAAGCAGAATTTTAAGTAAAATGGATACAAGTTCCAATAAAATCAATTTTTTAACAATTGTTTACTCGTGCATCGTGCGTCTCTAGCTGGCCTGGCAAGCAATCTGGTTTTTCTAACAGATGAGAGTTGTAGCTTTGTTAGTACTCATCAGTCTTTCATCCGATTTGGATAAAAAGATTAAAAAGTCAACTATGTTTATTGTAATAATTAAAATAACAATCTAACCGTCTAATATATTTTTGAGTTAAGTAATGAGTTTTTAGTTTGAACGCGCAAATCTCTGGAACTTGCAGTCGGATTACAAAAATATATTTTTGAAATTTCGTGTACCTAAGTATGATAGCCACATTCATGAGGAAAACTAAAGGCTATAGGGAGTTGCTTCACGGCTACTGGATAACTGAAGCGAAGCGAGGGTGGGTTACTAGTAGTTAACCACTAGTTAAAAGAGTTAACAATCTCAAACCTTATCTAGTCCTTGCTAAGGGAATAAATCCGATAAAATATAAAATCGTCGCTTTCTTGGCTAAACATTTCATATGCATCTGTTTACATTTATCCGACACCAATTGGATCGGCTCCGAGTCTCCACACGAGACTGGTTCCGATGGAAATTAGTTATTAGAACTACTTGTCGGCCTTGTCGCCCGTTATCGTGCCGCCCGTTATCCGATAAGTGAAAACGGACTCTAACTAGATATAAATTGTAGATTATTACCATAGTCAAAAGGTCGATGCATACTTAACATAGACGGGACGTGAGATTTTGGAAACATCGTTTCATAGAAAATGTAAACGACAGCGCATACGCCACGGAGGCACGCACGGGACGGGAACGGGGCACGCACGTATATTTATGCCCCGTACGTCCCGTTCCCGTCCCGTTAACGTTAAGAATGCATCGATCTTCTGATGATAATATCCAGCGAGCAAGGAAACCCAACCTGTGACAAATCGTGGTCACCAACCACAAGGTAAGAACAGGGGCGTCATTCACAAACCAATATTCCAACCAAGAAGGAATTGGTAAACCCCTTGTGAACTTATCTAATTCGTATACTCGTGTTAATTACATTGACAAAAACTGTGCAATCCGTTATCAATGAATCCGAACTTGTTAACTGGTTTAAACTTTTTATTCTTTTATTTACACGGTGGAAGCCGGTTTGGACAGATGAGAATGCCAAGTGATTCATTGATTCCTAAAAACACTTAATTGAGTCGGTACCTATCTACTTTAAAAATAAGTAAATATACTTAGGTAGATACTTAGCAGGCAAGCATCCTTTCCGTGTACAAAAAACAAATTGTGATTATTGTGAATCATCATCTCAACTCTTACCCACTACTACGATTTTAGTAGTCTCTTTGGCTCTAAGACACTGATTGAAAAATATGGTAAGCTTCCTTTTAGTGAAAATTTTCGGGTATGGTCTACATGTTGATAAATTCTTGAGTTTTCCAGTTTCCTAAAAGATAAAGACTACTAAAGACTGATGACACAAACATTTTATAAAATACTTACTAGCATTGATATTTTTAAATATTTAATGCTAGGTAAGTTTGTAACAACATATTAAATTTTATATTTACATAAAGAGTTAAATATTGAATATTTCCCGTTATTTAGAGTACGCGCACACCGGAAGGGCGGCATAGGCGCCCCATCTCGAGATTGGAGAGGCTCTTGTCGCCCCCGAGGACTCTCCACGACCACAAAATGTTAATGTAGATCTAAAAATATCGTGTGATACCATGCAAATAAATTAAAAAGATGTTTATGTGCGGAATTTCTTATTTTAATTTTCTGAAGTTCACAGGTTATGAAATAAATGGAAAAAATGATGAGAGTGAAATTTTAAAATTTGTGACAAAAAAGGCGAAGAAAAACGTCACAGCCCACAGGTGATTTTTTAACGCGCGTTTTTAGCAAACGCTCGTTTTTAGCAAACGCGCATTATGAAAAAATTATTATTATTATATTTATTATATTGTTTTTTTAATATCGTTTTTTGAATATTCTTTTTTTGAATATTGTTTTATTGAATTTTTTTTGAAATTTTTTGTTAAAAATTCTTTTTTTGAAAATTTGTTTTCAATTTTTTTGATTTTTTTAGCTTTTTTATTTTTTTTTTTAAATTACTGTTGCTTTTAAAAATGTAACAAATCTATAAAGTTGCTGCAGACAATAGCCAGAGATAGATCCTAATAAATGATGCATTATGTCAAGATCCTTAACTATCCGGGTTGATTTTGAGGCTTTTCCCAGCCCCCAAAACCAGAAGCAAGCCTAATAACTCCTTCCTTACCCTACTCAAGTGCAAAGTTGACATGTTTCAGTCCTTAAAATTACAAGTAAGAATTGTTTAGATTCCTTTCCTTATAAATAATTTTCATAAAAGCAGGTGATAATTCAAATGTTTAATACATATAACTTACTACTTCAGAAGGTACTAGGTACTTTACTTCAGAAGTACTTAGTATGTAACTAGTAGGTAGTTGAAAAGACTACACCGTTATTCCAGGCCATTCTATTAGGTATAAACTTTCAAAATAAAAGAAGTGTTTATTTTAGTGCTAATGGTACAATAACTGACATGGTAAGCAATTTGGTCAGGTATTGCAGAAAGGATTCAGTAACAAAATTCATTGATTAACACATAAATCAACCTATTGACAAAGATAGCTTTTAAAATACAGCATTATTTTTACAATATACAAAACTTCTATGTGCTAAGGATTTAATATTATGTTTGGAAAATTAAAACTAAACCTAGATGATTTTAAACTGAACTCATCGTGGACCGAGCACATTCCACTATAATACGGGTATTCACTATCTATTTTGTTTTGTACATCGATATACCGACCCAGTTGCAAGGATCTGGTCACTGATGTTCATCGGTGTACTAAACAGATATTGTGAGTACCCATATAGTGAATAATAGTGATACTCGTACCAATACCTACTTAAGTAACAATGAACATTAACCCTGACTTCTGCCTGAGATACAAAAAACAACTGCATATTTACATATCTTATTATCAACTTGTCATGTTTTTGCTGGGGTCTTGGTAGTCAGTTCTTTTATCTTGTCTTTTTTTCTTGGAAGACAATGCATTGGTGATGCCTTTAGTTACTGAGGTCAGGTTAATTTTCAGTTTTTTTTTTGTTGAATATTTACGTAATCATACTTGACAATAAAACCGACATCAAAATAACCCAAAAAATACTCGTCAGATCTCACTCAAATTTAAGTGGGACTACATGACAAGCACTAGCTTTCGATTAAAAAAAGAATCATCAAAATCGGTGAACCCAGTCGAAAGTTTTGAGATATCAAACATTGAAAGTGGCGCAATAATAGATTCTACCCACACACAGAATTGAATTTTAGTATATTTTTATCATCATTTTAAATCATCTTCATAAATATCTACCCAAAAATCTTATGTGTTACGTAAATATATAAGTTTTAAGTTTAAAATTGAAAATATGAACATATTTCTTATCACTGACAATAAGGTCAGGACAAAACAGGAAGTATCAAGAACAACAGCTATGTATTTAATATGCTACTTTCCCATTATGTTTAACTGTTTACATTTATTTGTTTATCTCTACATAGATGTGTCAACTTGGAAAATTCAGGGTCCATTCGGTTAAGTAGATATACATTCTTTTGCCTTGCATTGAACAAATAGCGTTGTCACTTCTGCAATCATTGCTAATTATTTATTTATAGAATTTTATAACGCCAACACCGTGGTTTTTGTTTCTGTGGCAAGGCAGTAGCGGCACAGGGTTGGATGTAGTTGCTACATATTACAGATATTACTAACCCTCGTCATATGTTATTATACGTAACTAGCACTATCTACACCTTATCTATTTATAACACGAAAACACTACGTGGGCTAAGTACGGTCGCACTCATCTTGTCATTCACGACCCGAGTTATGAAACTGTTAGTATTTAGAAACTATCAGACACATTTCCTTACCTTAAAAGTATGACCAGCATCACGAAAAGCGCTATGAGAGCGGCTATCATCACAAAAATGTTCATGAGTTCAGCCATTGTCATCAGGCCACTAGACCCCATTTTGCCCCAGCGTATTTAGCACACAACCGAAACAGAACTCGAGAAAGTACGAGGATGCCTGGTCGCCACCATCAGTTCAATTCATTCACACACCGCATCGAATCCCCATCGCAACTAATACACGCATTGCCGAATGTTTTTGCGAATGCGGCAACTATTTCATCAAAATAACATCACACTTGCTCAAACAAAATGCAATTGCTAAGGTCAAACTATAACCTTCCTAATATCCGAGCAAAACGATGATTTCTTTAACGTATGGTCACAACAAAAACATAATCATTGATTGACTAAAAATATCAGTCACACCACACACCAACACCAACCCGTTCGAATTATTTTGACAGAGTGAAAATAGTTTTTCGTCTGCTGTCTGCGATGGAACTAAGTAGGCAGTAGCTCCAAGGTATGACAGCTGGGTTGCTAGCTAACAAACATACAACACCAATCTTCCACGCAAAATAATATTTGATTAAAGAACTTGCTCCGAATTATATTGAATTATATTGGTTGTCAAGTTATGGAAGAACCTACAAAACACACCTAGACAATATTTTTTCACTTCAGTTACATATACTAAAAAGAATAGTTCCTATAAGAATAAAAGCTACCTTTAGAGATTATCGTAAGCTCTTTGCACTTTTAAAATTAGTTCAAACCGTAATTCAAAAAATAAATAAAGTGTAATAATGTACAATAAATAAAGTGAGAAAAAATAAGATAGTTTTACATAGGAACGTCCACAACAGGTTTAAACTTAACTTGATTTTGTGACCTACCCTCATTTTTTTTATAAAATGTGTAGCTGGCAATGATTGTTTCTTCTTATTTGAGTGTGTAGCACGTTATATTTTTACAAATATTGTTAATTTTATTAATGTACGGCGACGCCGCGGCACGGCGTGGCGGCGACGGTGCAGGGTGTACGGTAAAACTCAAAAGAGTTTATGTTTACACCCTATTAATATGTCACACTTTCTTACTGTCTATGAAATAAATAAATAAATAATCTGTATGTACTTTAATATTTAGGTACTAAGACCTTCTTTTATTTTGCTTGTCGTATAATTTAGTTTCATAAATTTATAAATTACTGCTAGACACATAAGGTAAGTGGTGATGTAGTCGTGGGTGATGTAATCTTGGCTTGACCCCAAATTATTATAAAATTGAAAAGAAAAATCAATATAATAATAAAAAATAATAAATGACAAATCATGTCAACTATTATAATTAAGGTGTATCTAGCGGATGAAATATTCTCTATCCAGGGAAGAAAACGAATTAAGAAGAAATAAATCTATCAGTATCAAATTGTTTGAAATAATTCCTAAGAAACGATTGAACGAATATATTTTTTATCACTTTAAAAAGTTAACAAAACTCGGTTCTCGTGTGTACTTAGTAAATTAATATTGTACTTAGTAACAATTTTTTTTTCAAATACATATTTATTACAAGTCGTATTTTATTCCTAAGTATTGGCAAATTTAATGAAACTAGCAACATTAAGCTTAGGGTACATTCACTAGAGCGAGAGAGGTAACAAACATGACATTACAATGCTATAGAAATTGTACAAGTGAGGAAGAGACAAAATATGTTTGCTGATGACACATTTGAAAGTGCTCCCTGCTCCCTGTGGGTATGTTTATTTTCGAATTACAGGCATTTCAATTTTTTTTTGCAGGACGATGGCATATTATTACAAGATTTTTCGGAAAGATTACTTAAATAAAAGTTAAGAATTTTTATCGACAGTAGGTACCTACGTCATACGTAGGTACCTTATTACATAGTACATTACTGATAGGCATATTCAGAGTATATTAGTTCATTGGGCATATTAAATCTAGGGGGAGCAGCTGCTCAGAGACAGATGGACGGAGGCTTTCTTGTACATACCAATGATATTATAAAATAGAGGGTACATACTTATATTATTATTTAGGGACATAAAACATAATTATATTAATTATAGGTAGGTATATGTGTAGGGATGCACCGAGCACAAGGTGAAGACAATGACATGGAGATTAAGCCTCACATTTAACTTTTTATCATAAATGTACCTGGTTAAGTAGTGCTACAAGATTTCAAATTAAAAGGAACTGATAGTTAATCTTAATTGAATAAAGTAGGTAGGTAAGTATATGTACATATTTAATATTTTTATATTGATTATTCAAACGGGCAATATGGACTTATGACTAACGGTAACCGCCATGGACATCTGTGTAGCTCGAAGGCATTCGAAGGTTGTTACTCGTGACCTCGGTCGAGAAGTGGTAAGCACGCTCTCTTGGCACAACTATCCAACCAACAGTTATCTATCGTCAAATATTTCTGTTTGTTGGTTTACAGATGATAGTTATTATAAATTCAAGAATGGCGCAACGCAAGACCACTCCTGGCACTAGGGCAAGGTAATTTTGTTTAGCAGTCCTTACTAGATAGCTGTATTGATCTTCTGCCGTTTCGATTGTTGTAATGAAATGCGGTCCTCTGGTTAGTTATTGGTCGGCAACGCATCGGTGATACTTTTGGTGTTACTGATACCTATGATATCCATGTCGGCGTTGGTCAACTGCCTAGCTGGCTCGTCGAGGATTTTTTTGTTTTTATATTTATTTATTTAGCTTTCTGCAACTGTCTATAAGATCTTTGAGTTTCTTACGCGACATACAAATTAGCATTACTGTTCTACAAAGATAATTTCTATGTAGATTTTAATAAAATTGAAAAATGTCTCACTTTAATACTACAGTAATATTTCGACAATGTTCAATAAGTCTTCGGTAGTATAGTGGTCAGTATCCCCGCCTGTCACGCGGGAGACCGGGGTTCGATTCCCCGCCGGAGAGACTATTTTTGTTTTTCTATTATTTTGTTTTTTTTTTCAATGACTGAATTATTAATAATAACTTAATTAAAATATATTTCGATATTCTAAAATTTTGTTATTGTTTTCAAAAATTATTCATCGATGGTTTAATATTTTCAATATTTTTTTAAATATTTGTTTGGATATTTTCCATTGATTTTAATTCCTTTGCGATTATGTATTAAAATAACTCAAAAATAAGACCTAAACGGCCATATCTTTTGGTTGCGTTAACATACCTAAATGCATAATATCTTAATCCCCCATCTCATGTGTATAAAGACCTCGGTGGGACTGCAGCGCTCCCCGAAATTGATTTATTCCGAACTCAGATTCACATTCACATTCAGAAGAGGTAACGTAGCAGGCAGTGCCGGCGTTAGAGCCACTGACGCCCTAGGCAAGAATATTGTGGCGCCCACATAAGATTATAAAAATCGAGCTTTTTATGCTCGAAATTTTTTTACTGAACCAATGGGAAATTTTATTAAGAATTTTATTTTTCCTTTTTTTGCTCCTCACCCCAAATGTGGCGCCCCTCCAAATTTGGCGCCCCGTAAGCCGTGGCCCCATCTCGCCCCCCCCCCCCCCCCCTAATGCCGGCTCTGGTAGTAGGTACTCGGTAGGAGTTTGTTTCTTCGGAAGTCTAATTCTACACTGCTATAGTATCCCACTTTCTAAGCCGGGTCCGAACCCCACAGGGGGTGCTCTCAGGACTTTCGCAACCCCTTTTCTTGAAGAGTGTGAGCTAGTCTTCCCTCTTCACTTAAATTGTCTTCACAACTGCGTTTTCCCAGGCTCGCAGGGTTAAGAACAACTGTACATTCAAGTAAAAAAAAAAAACAAAAAAAAAGTTCCAGTCTGGGTCGTCGAAGGGATTTTTTTTATGCAAGTAGCATACGAGTTTACGATCCACCTGATGGTAAATGGCTATCGTCGCCCATAGACATCAGCAACACTCAAAGGCATCACTATGCGTTGCCTTTGATGTTGCTGATGTTCATGGGCGTCGATAGACATTCTCAGATCAATATGAATGTTTTTTTTTATTGATCTGAGCATTTGGATTAGTTCTTTACCTGATTTGACGTAAGTGAGACTGTTTGCTCATGACGGCTTTGACCTATGTTCAGTGCTACTGCGGTTGTCATGTACACAGCTCGAAACAAACTGTAAACAAACGGAGCGATCGATATTATTTCCATTCCAGTACTAAACGCCTCGCAGCTTTCACCACGAGAACACCATTGCCATTAAATACGCGAAAAAAGAAACAAAGCTTATTTATCCACAGTTTATATAGAACACTTAAATTCGGCGGGAAATGTTAGCATAATTTTACGTTCGGAAACGCGAATGACCGATTTGATTCTGTGGGGTTGTTCGAGATTCAAACTGTGGAACAACGTGGCATCCTGTATGGAGAAATGGTTCGGTGATAAACGGTTGTGGTTATTCGGCAACAACCTGCCACTGCTGCCGAGGAGGTAACCTTGAACTTTACTTAACGAGCACAAACTAAACAATCCTTTCACATTCTCAGCGATATATTGAGCCAATAGATTTTGTAACAATATAAGCACGATTTTCTTAATGAATTAGGCAACTCCAAGACTTGTTTATTTTATTGGTAATATTTCAATATTTTCAAGGATCATGAAAATATAATAAATAAATAAGCTAGACGCGGTTATTGTGAATAAGGTTATAAAAAATTCTCGTGTCACGGTGTTAGAAATTGAACTCCTCGGTAACGACTCGACCGATTTTCGTGAATCTTAGCGTGCATATCAGCTAGGATGGAGAATCGGACAACATCTATTTTTCATCCCCCTAAATGTTAAGGGTGGTCCACCCCTAAATTTTTGGCAGAACAACGTTTGCCGAGTCAGCTAGTTATTGAATAAAATTGTTTTATCTGACTTAATCTATTCTAGGTCGGATAGAACTAGGTATGAAAACTAATTAGTTATTCAAGAACATTTCGGAAGGTTCACCTTAGTACGTAGGTAGGTCTAGGTAGGTACATAATTCCTGAACAGTAGCTCGAGCACGAATATTTGCGAGAAAGTATTCGTATGGTTAACGTAAGCAATTTGTCAAATTTGTATGGCATTTTAGTACCATTTACGCACGATAGGGGCGCTTTTGAAAAAATGCCATACAAATTGCTTACGTTAACCATACGAATACTTTCTCGCAAATATTCGTGCTCGAGCTACAGTTTAACAACAAAATCAATTATATATAATAATATAAAAATCTCATGTCACGGTGTTTGTGGTCGCACTCCACCGATTTTTATGATTTTTTTGTGTATATTTGGTACATAGGTCGTAAAGTATATTTCATATCGCTAGGACCTAGGTGATTAGGGTGTCCCTATACAGAAAATATTTGGCAGAACAACGTCCGCCGAGTCAGCTAGTACGCTTTAAGTTTCATAATCATAATCATAATCATTTATTTGCTATAAATGTGTGTACAATGGTGGTATTTTATACAATATTATGGTTTTCACACATTTAGCTTTTCCAAGCATGCAAACATTTAAAGTATTATAATTGTAACATTTTATTCTAATAATTTCTACCGACTATGCGATCTCAACCTTGTTCTTCTTCATTGTCTTCTTTTATTTAACATAATTTCTCTATGGTTTACATCAAGTTGACAGAAGAGGATGATCACCTCAACAAAATTAAAGGGATTTTTCGATGAAATGAACCAGAATTATTTTTATCTTTCGATTTCTAACTAAAAATTATGCTTGTCGTCTACTGTGATATCAGTAGACTGTTCTCTGGAGCTCATAGGTTGAAATTTTAGTAAAAAATGAAGGAAGCTATCAATCCAGCCATTATATCCCCATATGTGGTGTCCGCCAGGTATTTATCAATGTAAAATATTCTGTATTAAATTAATAAACGTAAGGTAGAGAAGGAGATACTGACGCCCATGATTATTGTTCCGAGCAGAAACATAAGTACATAATATATTATCTTCTACATAAAATGATTGATCTGACTGGAATGGATAGGATCATTCAGTGAAATGCTTTAACCTATTCGAGTCAGAGTCGTTTAAGAAATGATTTATCGCTTCCTCCATTTGAGCATTCCTTTTAGCTTCCAGTGCTGGACATATGCATGCACAATTGCACAGCCCAGCCATTCGTACAAGCCGTCATCAGTTTTTTTATGGATATAGCCGACACGAGTTGACAATCCACCTGGTAAGTGGCTATCATCGCCCATGGACATCAGCGACACCGAAGTTCTCTGATGTTATTGGTCAAGTAAGAGAGAATAATCTAAATATTGCTAACAAAAAATAACCGACTTCAAAATTACTCAAAAACTACTTGTCCGATCTCGTTCTTTATGTGGGACATGACAAGCACCTGCTTTCGATTAAAAAAGAGTCATCAAAATCGGTTCACCCAGTCGAAAGTTCTGAGGTAACAAACAAAAAATACAGTCGAATTGAGAACCTCCTCCTTTTTTTGAAGTCGTTTAAAAAGAAAGAGATGCAGCAACATCCTGTTCCCCGCATCCCCCAGGTCGCGTGCCAGCAGTCGCGCGATGGAGCGCTACGAGAAGCTGGCCAAGCTGGGCGAAGGCTCCTACGGCCTGGTGTACAAGTGCCGCAACCGGGACACCGGCGAGATCGTCGCTGTTAAGAAGTTTGTCGAAAATGAGGACGATCCACTCATCCGGAAAATCGCACTGAGGGAAATACGAATGCTGAAGGTAGAAATTGTAGAAATACCAAAGGTATAGATAGCATGGGCGTAGCCAGGTTTTAGTTTTTAGTTTCGGGGGGGTTCAAGAAAATACAACGACTAAAAGTACATAAAATAACCCTAAAGAAAATTGTATGTAGCGCCATCTATTATTAGTTTAGTCAAAAAGTTCAAAAACGTGTTTAATAGAAATAAAGCTCCTAAAAATATGTGCGATAGCTCATTCAATTCGGAATGACGTCTAGAAAAATGTTTTTTAAGGGTTTATTAGCACATAAAAATGTCAGTCTTTAACTTTTCGAGGGGGGGGTTTGAACCCCCGAACCCCCCCCCCCCCCCCCCCTGGCTACGCCCATGATAGATAGGGTGTTACTGGTGAAAGGGGCTGCAGCTATCATTGTGTCCAAGCCAACTTTCTATGTTCATGGTAGTCATGGTAGGTACACTTTGTTGAAGAATTGATCAGGTTATGGTCTACTAAGACTAAGAAGTTACACAGACTCTAGTTATCGGCATGGTTCCTTTTGGAGGTCAATGGGTTTTATACTACTCAGTTTATTACAGTAGTAATATAGTTTACCTGCCTAGCTAGCTACTATTTAAAAGTTTTACTAAAATCTGGGAAATATAAAATGGACAGCTGTCGAGGTCCACGCGATATGTTATTGTGCAATGAAATTTCCTTATTCTTTCCTTCAGTAGCTATTGAATAGTTTAATATTCAAATAGCTCTGTGTAATGGACTGTGAGTAAATTTTCCGAGTTCACTGGACTAATACGATACGTCTGATAGCTCAAGCTCATTCGGGTGACACAGATTAGAACGATTTATCGAGAGCGCGTTGAAAGTTTTTTTACTGACCACAGTGATGACTGAAATAGTATTTAGATAAAAGTTTCCCCGCAACACTGAGATATGAGTCAAGTAACCATTTTAAAAATTTTAGTACTTTGTTTCAGACCCTTATTTTGTTTGGTGTAAAAACCAACAGTTTCGTTTATTTATCTAGTATTTATTTAGTATTGCTTTTAAGATTAAGCATCTTGTTTTTTTTCACTCTCTTGTTAAATTATTTAAATCTGTGCTCTTTAGAATCGCAATTAAATATTTTTTCTTTCTTCTTTCTATTTTAATATTCCACTCACAGAGCTCCATCGTGGACCGAATTAAATAAGTTAAGTAACTACTTATTTAGATGAGTGAGAGATATCACCATAAATCGTAGGGTAATAATAAAGGATAATAATTATCCTTTATTGTAGAAATTCTTAGAGATTCAAAATTCAATAAAGCGGTTTACCACTAGACCATTATGCATAACGTGTATTATCTTCGTATGTATTAAATTTTCCACTATAAAACCTATCCCATAAGATTAAGAATCGAAAGACGAATTCAACGATGCCAATATCTATTTCAGTAATTTCATCAGTTGAACCCTTTAGACTTATCCCTTCAATTATCACATTAGATTTAATTTAGACATAGGTACACTAATCAGTCCAGTGTCTACACCACCAACAGAATGATTTATCTCACTGCTTCCCCCTTTTCCTAACTTCGGTACTTCGGTGAGCAAACCCTTTTACCGAGACCCGTTTGTTTGTCAGAACCTGAAGCACCCAAACCTGGTGAACCTCATCGAGGTGTTCCGCCGCAAGCGCAAGCTGCACCTGGTGTTCGAGTACTGCGACCACACCGTGCTGCATGAGCTGGAGAAGTATCCTGCTGTGAGTGTGCTGTATTGTTACTGTTGTTATTAATTAGTAGGTATGTACTTACATCTTTCGCCTTTCTTCTCCATGACAACGCAAACCGAAATGGCGGTGGAATCAAAATAATTGATGTGCATAATACCACAATACCTACTAATATTATATGTGAATGGAAGTTTCTTTGTTACTCTTTCACGCGAAAACTACTTAACCGATTTGGCTGAAATTTAGACGGAGATAATCTATACCCTGGATTAAAATATACGCTACTTTTTATCCCGGAAAAGTTCAGGGTTCCCGTGGGATTTTAAAAAATCGATCTCTACCTCGGGTGCAGCCGCGGCCCGCGGGCAACAGCTAGTGATAAATTAATATGAATAGTTTTCTGGGTCCGCTGGTAAATCAGCACTTTACTGAAGCTTTAGCTTTAGCCACGAGGTGGTAAGTGGTCAGTGATCACTGTCACGCCTGGGTACCCGTAGCACCAACGGCATTACTAGCTCGGGTACCCATTAATTAGTCATAAATTTAATTGAAAACTGCAAAAGTTGACCTTCAACAGCCCTAAGTTCTGGGATGATTGTGTAAGCATTTATGTATTAAATTATTTAATTACGTACGTAACCAATAAATGATACAAGACACGTAAACGTATTAAATGAAAGGTAGAAGAAACTAATTCAAAGCAAAGCGAAGGATCTTTTGCTAATAAATAGCTTATTATGGCTTTAATCTTATCATAACCCAGTCGTGGGCGTGTTGTGCAATGTGAAGAAACGGTTAAAACCTCTTCGGCAAGAACTGCCCGCATTATTGCAACAACAATGCACGCTGTGGGTGCAATAGGGTTGCCACTTATTCTTGTGGAAGTAAATCTTACTAATCGTACTAATAATATAGGTAATTAATGTGTTACTCGTTGTTACCCCTCGCTTCGCAGGCAAGGTCGCTACCAACTAGGCTATAGGCTACAGGTTGGATGCTAAGTGCTAAAATTTAACGGCATATTTTATAGTAGTTACCTACTTACATATGTATAAAATATGCAGAGACGAGACCATACGGCATCAAGGCAAACAACTACTTTCCTGCAAGTGATTCAACACACACTTGATCGGTTACTCGCTACATACAAACATACCTAACTGGACATCACCGTTATGGTTGTTAAGATATCAAAGGATCGATACTTTCAACGTAGCAGTTAAGAGAACAGCAAATAAAAGGAAAGTGGATCGTTTTAAAAAGTAGATTTTTACTTTTTGTTTTTGGCTGTTTGTAATCTAACCACACAGTACTTTAAAGATAGCGTTGGGAGTCCCAACCCTAGCAAACAACCCAACTTGGGACCGACGAAACTGATCTATAAATTCTATAATCTTTCGATCGATCGATCTTTAATCACCCACTACAGGGCGTCTCTCTTCGTAACTAGGTAACTATTAACTAACAATAAGTAAAGTTAAGAAATATTACAAAAAAAGAAACGGATTTTCAACCACAGCAATTAATAGAAAGTGCATGGGTCCATGCTGAGTCCATGAGAATCAAAATTTTCAAGGCAAACGTTGTAACAATCGGATGTCGCGGCGCGGCCGGCTTCGCGACTTGCTTTACTCAAGTTTACTCTGCTCTAATGATCTGCCTTACGAATTGTGGACTAAATTGTCCAAAGTCGCCAGCCCTATCACCTGGTAGGTACCTACAACTTGATAATAGTTTTTTTTAACATTCACCTGATTTCGTGCAAATTCACGTGCGGAACGGGCAATCACGTGTAACCTTACTAGTCTAGTTCAGTGGCTTTTGGAATGTTCATATTGAAAGTGTTTGGGACGCTCAATTTATAGGCTCAACTCTTATTATACCTATATTCACACGTTTCGAATGAAACGAAAGACGGAGAAATACCAAGCTAACAATATAGTTAGGGAATAATAACAAAAGCTATTCTTTAAAATGTAATTCTATAAGTTTTAACTAATTTAAATAATAATCTACTTAATCTTCTTATTTGACTATTACCTATTTTGTCATGATCATTTTATTAGTAAAGTTATTCGACAGATTATTAGTTATTAAATTAATTAATTCAACGATAATATGTTGTAACATAATAATTTGAATATTATGATGGTTATATCGATTTTTTCTCATAAAAATGTGGATATTGTAAACTTTTCATAAAGCTGCATCTACAACGCTCGCAGTCTGAATTTAAGACTACCGTATTGCTTAACACTGGGCATTCAACTTACGAGACTGGCTTAATTACTCGGAGCTATGCTGTTTGTCCTATTCCAGTTCAACCTCTACACGTGATTTACAGTTGGCATCGTAATATGAGTAGATTGAGTAGTCACGCGATATTTGATTGACGAATGAGTTGCGTTAAAAATCAACGAATCGATGACAATATGATAGGGGTGGGCTTCTTCATATTTATTCATAAGATGTGTTATCTTTCATTCTTTTTCATTACTTCATTTATAAAAACTATAACATGATCGTACAACCTATAGAACTGGGATAGGAGATAACTCGAACCCAACAAAAAGAGTAGGTATTAAAATAAACTTGTGCAGAAGAATTTAGAGCGTGAAAACTCAAAAGTTGCAAATTCTGAATTTTGTGTATAATTTCTTTCTTTTTAAGATTTTCATCTATTAAGGCTTTTTGGGTCAAGGTACTTAATTATTCAGAATATCTACTAATCTCTCAGATATGTATGCAGCTGTATCATTTCATAATCGCTCTACAATTTACATTAACTACATACTTAATTAGGGGGCGATGTTATCTTGAACGTCAAGTTAAGGACGATAAGTTATTGCCTTGACGATTTTGTCACCTATTAGTGATTTATTGAAGGTTTCCAACTCCCTTATTGGCCTGCAAGTCCTACAACTAGGGTTGCCAGATGGTCGGGATTCGTCTGGATTGTCCCGACATTCCACACGATGTCCAGACAATTCCCGCCAAAATACAAGTACTAGGCCCGACAAAATACAAAATTTCCCGATAAGTGCCGACTTTTTGAAGTTTTATCCAGATATTTCGGTCTTGCCATACAACACGCTGCTTAAGCTAGTAAATAATTGTTTAAAAAAACTAGGATAAAGTTTGTATTAGATAATTCCTAGCTTTGGTTGTTGCCTACACGACACCGCGGCCACAATAACTATCGGCATAATTTATCTTATCACAATTTTTGATGGCCAAGATAAATTTAAATGAAACTAGCTGCCCGGACAGACTTCGTTTTGTCAAAAGTTTTTTTTGAGATGTAAACTATCTTATCTTTCAAGTTGGATCAAACTGCACATGGTGTGCAAATTTGATTAAAATCTGTTAAGTAGTTTAGGAGTCCATCGCGGACAAACAACGTGACACGTAATTTATATATATTAAGATTAAAAATTTGAGGTGTCGTAAAGATGTAATTGGGAACCGAGACATAATTTGCTAAAGAAAACGCAAACATTTGTAATTGGTTAATTGGCCAGTTGGCCTCAATGTTTAACCACATTTTTGCTAAACTCATTTATTTGTACGCATGGTTAAAGTAACGTTATGAAAAGTACAGTTATCACGACGTACTTATGAATAAGGTAAAATAAAGTAAGACAGTAGGACAGTCATGTTAAAAAGTTTTAGTTTCCCGATAACTTTTATTTTGTACTGTTTCTCCGAATTTTAAATCAGTAAAGTAGATGGTATAAGTTGTACATATCAACTTTGGATGTAAGTAGAGATATAATAATATTTGTAATAAGGAAATATAAATATTTAGATAACTACGTCCAATTTAAGTAAACGAAAGACTTTGATATTTGTCTTACTAACACGGAAAATAATTGGTTGTTGAACTCATCTGGGAATTTCCGAAAAAACATCACACCATTCACACCACATCATTAAAAACTGCTTAGCAGCAAACAATAGGTAGGTACCTAGTTGAGTGTTTGATCTGTTTTAAGTACTACCACAGTGTACTACACGGCATTACATCGCGGAAGCTATAACCTATATGCATTATGTACGATAAATGATTGCGCAGTTTAGTCAACATAGGTAGTTATCCTACTAACGCCCCAACTCAGAATCACTAACGGTTACTTAAATCGCTCGCAGACTTAAATATGAAAATCCATAGATAAGAAGTTATCTCAAAAAAAAATATCATCAGCAGCTATATCTAGGACCTAACCGCCAACGTGTCCCCAGGGCTGCCCGGAGCTGCTCTCGAAGCAGATCATTTGGCAGACGCTGCAGGGCGTGGCGTACTGCCACCGCCACAACTGCATCCACCGCGACGTCAAGCCAGAGAACATCCTGCTCACCAGCGACGGCGTCGTCAAGCTCTGCGACTTCGGGTTCGCCAGGCTGATCAGTTCGTATACCTCCTTTGTACAGTTTTTCTTATATAGCATGAAGGGCTGATGAAAAAGCGGACGGGCTACTTAATGTGTGGTCGCCATCGCCTATGGACATGAGCCGTCATCGCCAGCCCTAAAGAACTCTTTTTACACTTTTTCGAAGAACCCCGTGTCAGCGCTTCGGGAATACCTCAACGCCAATTAATTATGAACCTAGATACGTAAAATAATAACTACGGAGTCTGAAGGAGATCAACACAGTCCCTTGCTTTATTTAAATATATCAACTTCTTTAACAGATATAATTCCTTCTTCCATCACTTCAACTTCCTTATCTTTCATTCTTGCTCTTCCATCCATTATCTCTACTTCCGATCTTTCTTTCCTTTTCCCCTCCTCGTTAATCCTTCTCTTCCTTACTCCTATTCCTTCTCCACAGGTGGCAGTTGTTCCTCAGAATACTCCGTGCACACAATGATACCTTTCGGCGTGGACGTTAGACGGAGAGCTAGTAACTATTCATTAAACTCCTATTTCATAACCAAATGCATAGAAAGTACCTACTATAAAATTAAAAATGTATTAGAAAGTATGCATATAATTATAAAAGCACATAATATAACAGTGTTCATAATATAACAGTAAACTTGTTAGGTATTTAAAGTGTCTTTCGAATTTAGAAAAATATACGTTGTTAATAATGAATGTTAAGGTAAAAGCTTTTATCGTATCGTATTGTAAATATTATAATAGGTAATAATTATCATAATCACGCGGTAGTTTGGTATTAGGTATTCAGTAGATAATAATATAGGTAGGTCCATCTAAATTAGATGATAGCACGAAAAAAACTAATTTAAAGATATTATGAAGGCTACCAGTCCTACCACAGACGAAGCTATAAATTATTTTGTAGCTGTCTCGCTGAATACCATAACTATATTAATATACCTACATATTTATGTATATTTTATAATCTTTTCATATATTTTTGAAAAAGATAATGTATTTTTTAAATAGCCTTCAAAATAGTTTATGTAAATCCATGACGTTTAGAAAGGTGTGTGATGTCTGTTCTGCCTTGTGGCCAGCGAAGTGGACTACAGTAGGTACAGTGCCACCAAGTTATCTGTGAAATAAATGGCGATAATTGGAACTAATGCCGCGCCATTCATAAGTTCTTTGTGCACATTTATTTGACATTTACTACGTCTCGAATTGCGTCCCAATGATTGACGTCCAGTGCGTCCGACAGCGCCCTCGTCTAATTCACAGATAAATTGGAGGCAGTGTATCTATCTATGTATATGCTATGATGAAAGGAGGTTCGAGTAGAGGCGTTGTAATCACAATAAATTGTGATGATAACAATAAATTCGATTCTCAGCGAGGCAGTTTAAATGATGATTGATGAGTTTGGTTTTCTGTTCTCGGTCTGGGTGTGTGCTATTGTGTGTCTTTGTGTACCTAATATTTTCCATGGCATTTATGATACAAGGAAACCTAGTGTGGAGCTTTGAGTTTATACCGTTATTTACTTATCGTTATTTAATTATTGAATACCTTGGGCGTGGGGTAACCCTGCCAGTAATACCGTTATGTTTTTTTTCGACATCAATGGACGACGATGGACCAAAGTTCTTACTCCGTGGTAATACCACGCGATCTAGCCACTAGCACTAAATCTATGTGGTACGTAACGTAACAGCGATAGAAATTATAGAAATGACTTAATAGAAACTTACTATTAAACTACTTAATGTTCTCAACACGGAAACGGCAGTAAAAGATTCTAACAAAAATATGTACCTACCTATTAATGATCAATCCATAGATGAAGTTGATTATTATTATTATTATACCTGGGTCTCAAAATATACTCAAAATACTCATATCTAAGCTCAGTATCTAAGTTTGATTTATGAGTGGATCATGCGTGATATGACGGAAGCAAAAAATATAAATAAATATTACGTTTGTTAAACGCACACACAAATACTAAATCCTGTTATGTAGTTCCCTGATTAATATTTTATTAATAGCATGAAGGTATGAATAGCATGAATAATTTATTAGGTTATTAATCATTAACGGAATGTACCTTACGATCTTACGATATTCCAAGGTTACGATAAAATGAACAAAGGCGTTTTGATAGTTCCAGGGTCTTTGTATTAGAAAAACACGGTTGACTTTCAACGAACAACTGATTTATTTAAATCTTGAAATAAGAACGTTACAAAGAAAAGAAGTAAACTTATGTAGAGCCAGACACTTGTATAAAACCTTTTTGATATCATTTCTAACACTTTGTTCTTCTTCTTGGTTGACGAGTGACGACCCGTATATGATGTTTTGGTAATAAGGAAGTCTACGCAGTGATCTGTTACCATCAAAAGCACATCTCTTCATCCTGTCGTCAATCGGCTGTCATAATAAATATTATTATTATTGGTTTTATATTCTTATTTCTTACCGGTTCAATCATTACCTACCTATTATAGCTACTTATTCGCTGCCGTCTATGTGGGTTACTTCTTATCGGCAATCGGCCCGGTGAACCAAGCCATTAGTCTTCCGAAATCTGGTACATGGATACTTGGTTACGTGGGCTTTCTGGCTAGGTCGTAGCTATCTGGATTGAACACTATTGATCGCAACTCGCAAGGTTTGGTCTACTTTAGATGAACGTGAACCTATGTCCGATAAAAAACCGGTGGGTACGTAATAATAATAGGGCTATTTGCACATTTGTATGTTAGTTTGTGATTTCTAGGGAAAAGCGGGACTCCCTTCCACCGGGTGTAGTGTACTTCCACTAAGGTTCCAACAAGTGCTATGAATTCATTCTGTCGAGTTAAGCAACAACAACTACCGGTCTTGTTTGCAATCTCTTGAGCGCTTCCATGCGTAAAGCTGTCATGTCGGTTGGCATCGTAGGATAGGTAACAGTCGATAATTCGATATGCCATGTTGGAGGCCTTCGAGGGACATGGAAACTTCCGACACTGAGGGTGACCCTTTTGCAGTAAAGAAGAAGTTTTAAGCCTACATAGGCCTCCTCTAGAGGAGCGACCCGTTCTCAAAATAGATTTCAAAATAGACGTTTTTCAGATTTTTTGGTGATTTTATAAATTACGTTAACAGGAATATTAGGTATGTACTACTTAACTACTTGACATAGTTCAGTATGTAACTATTGTAAAAACTAACAGACAACCTTCATTGAATTGTATGGAATCCTAAAAATACCAGCCGGTAAAAATATTTGATTGTATCCAAGTCATTAGGCTGGTTGTAAAGTTTTGTATAAATCGACCCCCGTGAACTTGGTGTTGTAGAGTAATTATGAACTCAAGGACGAGATTAGCGACTGTAAGCTTGGTATCGTTTTTAAGTAGAAACTTAACCTCGCTAACGATCCAAGGTTTTGGTTTGGTTGGGGTAATGTAACTCAGGGTTAGAACAAGGGAGAGGCAAACCAGGATTTTACTGCAGGTTGATAAAATATCATTTGGATAGCAGGTATCGATACCTGTGAACTTTTAAGAGGCGATTGGTAGATAGACCAGGTACATTGCATAGCTGCTGCATAGATAGTATTGGTAAAGATTCACTTTGATAATTTTAGCTTCAGCTACCACCATTGTTTCATTTCTCGTTTCAGCAGGGCACCACGAGAATGAGGACGATTAATCACTTGGGATAAATTTTATCAATTAAATTAGGTATTTTCCAATTGATTTATTGAAGTGAAAACTTCTTTAGTACGGGGGTGACTTGAAATTTTATGAAACGAAACTGTCCAGTAAAAAGAGACAAACACGTAAATTCTAAAGTGAGATAGGAAGCATTGTACAGGGGTAGGGTAGGGGAGTGAGGGGTAGGGCAGCGGAGCGGAGCGGAGCGGAGCGGAGCGGGGCGGAGCGGGGCGGAGCGGGTCGGAGCGGGGCGGAGCGGAGCGGAGTGAAGTAGATTAGTGAAACCTACATTTATCATCTTCCCAAAATTTTACATTCGTCTCATTATCTTGAAAACAAAAACTTTGAATGTTTCACTTCTACCACGTGTGAATTGCACACATTTTAATTTTTATTTCAGTGTTATTTGAATGTAAATATTAAGTAGGTAAATATGTTTAGTTTTGATTTATGCAAAGACATTAAATTCTTGAGTTACGTCATTAGTTTTTATTTTGAAAAAATAAGCAAAGTTTAGAAGTTTATATGCCATGAATTAAAGCAAAAAGGTGGATAAATTCGAGGAAGTACCCGCCTACGAATAAAATATAATCAGTTAAATATTTCACATAACTGCAAAAGTGCATGGAGGCACGGCCAAGGTCTTTGCGTAATCGTAAATCAATAAGAACCCATTAATTACGTGCGCCTCCCGCAGTCGTTTCTCATTGCGGTCTTCCGTACTGCCACAGTATACTCCTTTACTCTGGTACTGCACGGTCACAAATTGTTTTACTACGGTCTACTCGCTTAGGAAAATGAGGCATTTACTTTTATGAGCTAGTGGCCGCCGAATTTTAACTTAACCGGAAGAATTCTATTTTTTATCTCGTAGGCTCAGAATAAAGAATAAACTCGTAAGTATCCCTGTATCCTCTCCAAGACGAAAACCGAATCCCGTAACACTGTAGGGGAGACTCCCCAGCGACTCCCCGAAGGACGAGATATTTTTTTTGGATCGTAGGTACCATCTAAATACGTAAAGTAGATATTCGTTCGTACACGCTCTTTGCTGACATAACAAAACAAGATTAAAATTTAATTTTTTTTTACTATTACCTATGAGGAAAATTAAAATGATCTCCAACATTTCAATCTTAAAAAAGTCAAGAATTACGGTCCAATTTAGGCCACTGAGCGGCCGCAAGTGATCATTATTTCATTATTACTCTATATATAAATCATGTTTTTCTCAGGAAAATGTGTTTTCTTGTTGATCGCTAGCAATCTGTGTCACTGATGCGATGACGTAAGGTAAGCATCGTAATGGCAAAAAAGCAATTTATCAAGTTGCTACAAAAAGTTAAATATAGACCGCGGTATTCGCGATTCGCGAGGGTTACAGGGTTATTTTGGGGGCTCGAACTACGGTTTTATCGGACTTTCAGCTATTTTGATTAATGACTTCTAGTAAGCGACCTTGGCTAGATAATGTGTTTTGCACCTAATAGAGAAAGAAATAAAGCAGTAGCAGTTTTCAACCACTTAGCATTTAAATAGAAAATATTATAATATTAAAATAATTATTATCTAAAGACTGTTACTCCATTTCCTTTACGTTTTTAGTTTTTACATGTTGTCACGTACCTATTTAATATTTTTTGAATTGCTTACCTACATATTTTTTAATTGTTACATTTTTATCCTTTGCCACAAAATGTAGCTCATCTGGCTATAACTTACTCCTTAGGATCTACCTTGTAATTTTGTCTAAACACCCTGATATACTACCTCTACAAGTTACAACTGGGTAGGTATATTATTCCTTAACATTAAATATTATCAATAAATTAGGGTTAGGTCGACATGTTACATCGTTAACCTAATGTCTCGTAGTCGCTGTTTTTACATAATAATATTCCACAACGAAGATTGATTACGGTGGCATCATCAGCTATGATTCGCTAAGGATTGCTAAAGCCTAAATTGATATCAAAGTACGCGCATCACATTAAGAACTTAATTCCAAGTGTAGAATTAGAACAGGGTTATGTTTAGCCCGGGTGAAGAGATTATAATCACGAAACAGGCACCTACCTCATGATTTGACGAGGAAAAATTGTAGGAACCTCACCGCATTTGGAACTAACCATGACAGTCGGTGCAAAGCTCTCTTTATCGCGTGCAGATACTTAGTAGGTACCTGCTGCGTACTCTTAAGAATTGTTGATAAAGATAGCCTTTAGAGTTTTAAAGTATAAATAGTAATTAAATTAATTAAATGTATTGCAGATATTAGTGGTACTCAATTACGAACTTAATTATTCAATTTCAATTCAATTTCTGATATACGTGATTTGCCAGTGGAATTGTTTAAGAAACATGTAAAATCTCAACTTTTAGGCAAAGGTTACTATACTGTAGATGAGTACTTAAATGACAAAGACGCATGGAAATGACCTGCTCTGCAACCAGTTCCGTACAAGCTAGTAATTTTTTTTTGTAATAAATATATCAATGTATTTTTATTTTTAAAAGATGTGCTGAGGAGTTTCTTTACGGCTTTTCTTCTCCTCCATGACAAAGCACCTTTGCGAAAAGCTGGTTGATTAAAAAAATGACGTGCATAAAAGTGTATCAATTATACCTACATGAATAAATGATTTTGAATTTGAATTTGAACTTATGCTGCTTCGTCTTCACACAACAGTCACAGTAACATAATAATAATATGTATAACAGTATAATCAGCAAATGAATGTTTTGTCCTGCATCTGTAGAATCGAAGGTCACTTTGAAGAAAATATCGCGAGAAAATTTGCAAACATAATCTAGCCTAGCCTGGAGTACGGAAACCAGTTCTTTTTTTATGCCTTAAGCAGGCAAACGAGCAGACTGGTCACCTGATGGTATATTTAATTACAATTAATGCAAAATTTATGTATTCGCTTTATCTTCGGTCTCAGAAAATATGACCATGTTTCGGAATTTCGCAAGCAACTCAAGTGGCTCCCTATCCGCTTTCGTAGGAACACTCGAATATTATCTCTCCTATTCAATATTCTACATAATCCCAAATTTCCTACATATTTACGCGAACGCTTTTCCTTCGCACGCCCTTCATTTGCTCCGTGCAGAACCCACAACAAATTTCTCCTCAAATTCCCATCCCACAAAACCAGCGCTTACTCCCACTCCTTTACTGTTCGTGCGGTGAAACTGTGGAATTGTCTCCCCCCTAGTGTTAGAGGATGTAAAACAATCACTACCTTTAAAAAATCTGTCAAATCACACTATCTGTCTATTGCTTATAACTGAGTTTATTTTCATTATCTATTTATTATGCTTATTTTTAAATTAATACCACTTATCCATTTATTTAGTGAGTATATGTTTATGCTAGATTTAATTATAGCTATTGTATTTATTGTATGTATGTATTATTATTATAATATATATTTTATATTAGTTTATATATATATATATATATATTTCATGTGTGCACTAAGTTTGCTTCTCATATATTCATTTTCCTTTTGCGGGGCTACTGGAAGAGATTTCGTTTCGAATTAAGTAGTACCCATGTACGAATGTTTCAAGGATTATTTTTTCTGTGTATAATTGTATGGTGTACATAAACTATTAAATAAATAAATAAATAAATAAATTAATAAAGGTTTATCGATCGGTTCCTGTGTAATCAGACTGCTACTAACCTGACTTCCTTAGCAAACGTTCCCGGGATAAGTAACTAATAGCCGCCTTGTGATATACATGCCCAGGTCCCGGCGAGAGCTACACGGACTACGTGGCCACGCGCTGGTACCGCGCGCCGGAGCTGCTGGTCGGAGACACCATGTACAGCACGCCGGTGGACGTGTGGGCTATAGGTTTGTGGGTTGCCAGACAGATGAGTAGCGAATTCCTTAAGATGGGACCGGTGAGGGTATTTTAAGCATCACTGTTTTACTGCCATTTGGGTTTTACTGAGCAGAAATCCAATATTATAAATGCGAAAGTGTGTTTTTTTTGTTTGTTTGTCCGTCTTTCACGTCGTAACGGAACGATTTTATGGTATGATTTTTTGTGTGGAGACAGGTAGGAGGCTGGAGAGTAACGTAGGCTACTTTTTACCGAGGTAAAACAATTCATTTACATGGAAAGATCCATTATGATGCTGTTTTGACACACTCGCTTGCATTTTTTTTGCTATCCTAGTACTGACTGCAAGAAACGAAAATATTTGGCTTGCTTTCTATGAGAGAGAGAGAGAGAGAGACAGACAGAGAAACATGCGCATGCCGCACGAGTTGTAACGACGCCGCACGAGTTGTAACGACGGCAAAAAGTGTCGTTACAACTTTTCGTCCCAAAATTTTCCGCCTAGCCCCCTTTCGCAACGCGCGATAAGGAACTTCGTTCCAATAATGTTTTTTAGATAAGTATAACGAAGTGCATATTTTATAAGGTTGTGTATTTGCGGAGCTGCTATCGAGCGAGGCGCTGTGGCCGGGCAAGAGCGACCTGGACCAGTTGTACCTCATCAGGAAGACCCTGGGCGACCTCCTGCCAAGACACATGACGATCTTCTCTCAGAACACTTTCTTCCAGGTCTGGTAATAGTGGTGATTACGTACATACAACATCTATCCTACCGTTCCCATTGCATGAGACGGCTTTTGTCCCCTGATGAAATGAAACGAAATTTGTTCTGTGATGATCACCAAACCAAAACCGCCCATGAGGTGTGATGTGATAGGAAGATTCATTTCAGGTCAAAATGTGTTAGTGCACCCTTTGTGAACTGTTAAGTGCTTAGGGCCGATTTAGGTTAGGGATGATAATTGATAATTACTTTGTGAAATGTGCAGGGTATGGCGTTACCAGAACCAACAACTTTTGAACCATTGGAGAAGAAGATTCCCCAGCGATATGCCCACAACGAGTTAGTGATAGACTTCCTTCAGGTACCTACCTGAGTGATTATTTAATTTTTCATAAAATGTTTCATTTATTCCAGTAGTTTACAATCTTAATATATATAAATTACGTGTCACGTTGTTTGTCCGCGATGGACTCCTAAACTACTGAACCGATTTTAATCAAATTTGCACACCGTGTGCAGTTTGATGCAACTTGAAAGATAGGATAGCTTAAATCTCAAAATAAAAGAAAACTTTTGACAGAACGAAGTCTGTCCGGGCAGCTAGTCTTAATATATATAAATTACGTGTCACGTTGTTTGTCCGCGATGGACTCCTAAACTACTGAACCGATTTTAATCAAATTTGCACACCGTGTGCAGTTTGATCCAACTTGAAAGATAGGATGGCTTACACTCAGATGAAAGAAATAAAAGGGGCTTACATCTCAAAATAAAAAAAAAACTTTTGACAGAACGAAGCTTCGGCAGCTTGTATAATTATATTTTCAAACTTCTCGAAATTTTTCAGAAATGCCTGGACAAAGACCCAATGATGAGGTGGACGTGCGAGCAACTGCTGCGACACCCCATCTTCGAGAACTTCCTCTTCACGGTACCGCACTCGGACCACGAGGAATTTGAGAAGGCCAGGAGGGCTCAGGTTAGTTAAACCATCAACTGTCACTTGTAGAGTTACCTACAACTAGGAATAGAGCGAACACGTGCTCCCCACAAGGGCTCTCCAATATTGTTTTCTTCGAAAAATGACATACTTATGCCAGCAAAGAAATTCATTCTTCAAATGTAGTAAAGCTACAGAAATTGCTAACTAGGTACTGCGATATAAATACGAAAGATATAGCGATCAAAGTCCTTTATGAACCTAACTGTATATATCTACTCCATCATCCTTCATCCCAGCTTCCTTGACACATCGCACCATCCTTCATAAACCTTACCTTCCTCTAATATCCCGATGTTGTCCACACTAGCGTGAGTTTATGCAACGAGGTCAGACCACTGATGACACCACTTCGACGCAGCGCACGGACCACTCCGGCCCTAAGAAAGGCAAGGCCAAGGGGAAATGATTGGCCCAATAGCATAATGGCGATTGAAGCGTAGACGTGAGTGGAATGTTTCGATGTTTGTTGACTAGGCATTAGGCGGCATTTGGGAGCGAGATACAATGATGAGCCCTGATGAGACGGTCAAAATGTGCAGTAGGTAGGTATTTTATTTGCAATCAGTCGTTGAAGTTAGGTACCTACTTAGTTTTTACAGAGAAAATCCATTAAAATTCTTAAGTGAAGACAAATAAGATGTTGATGCTTCCTAGTAGGTAGGTAAGTAACTTGACACTGTTGCGAGAATTCATTCAAATTATTTATAATATTTGTATTATAGGTTTGACGACGACAGTTATGCAGCGCTTGCATCAGGTTTTTTTTTCATTACAAGGTTTTAGCCAGCTATCAAGGTCATTCGTCATGTTAAATAATGTACGGTATTTTGATCAACTTAAGCCGTTAATTCAAAAATAAATGTAGCGCAGAAGTGTTGCCACCCAGAAATCAGCGTGAGGCTTAATATTGACTTTCATAACTTTGTTTAATTTAGTACCTAATTGAATGCAGATTGAAATTAAGGATTGTAATTTTAATGTAGTTAATACCTAAGATTTGCATTGTTGTTATCTGAGTACGCGAAACTCTTAGAATAATACCTAATAAAGCGAAACTGATTAAATTATTTTATATCCCGTGGGATTCAATTAAAGTATTTGCGAGATCATTAGGGTTCACATATCAATCATAATCTTTTATCCTGCATGCAACTGATCGAGTGAAATTAGTCAACGAATTGCATGTGGGAATCTGTCTGGTGGATCGACACCGGAACCCCTCGCAAAGGAGACACAAATACGATTACCTAATATTCATTACACATACAAGACGTCGAATAATAGATTGAACTTTCTTGATAAAAAATCTGCGATTGTATAAAGAATTTAGGATGCGATCGTGTTTCTACCCACCAAAGCGTCAAATCTTTCTTTCTCTTTTTTTAAGCGTCTGACGTACTTGCGCACTGGTTTTAACCGTTCCAAGAGTAGGTATAGATGTAATTTGTTGATCTGTATCTATGTCTACACAGGTACAGTCATCTCCAATGCTGCCTCAACTGATAGTGACGGAACGAGCGCAGCCCAAAGGCAAGAAGGCGGAGCTAGAGTCCCGGGGGCATCTCCCGACCATATGACTAGCAGCACCCGCTCGCCATCGAATGTAGCCTCTAAACGCCTTTCTCCTGTTATGTTATTCTATAGCTATTCAAAAGAAATATGTTGTTGTGTGATGCAGAACTTGATAGCAAGGCAAGCCAAGGGGCCATAATGGACGACGAAATTGTATTTAATAAAGGACTTTAAATTCTTTATTGCTGTTTTTTTTACTGCTTTTTTATTGTTTCTAGGTTTAACTTAGAGCTCTTCACCATCTAAGACCACTTCACCATTTACCGTCATGTCAAACTTTATTAAGTTTTGGTTATTAGCAAAAAAGATGCTTTAAAGCATATTCCTCCAGGCTTAAGCCACCTCATGTAAAGAGATTAGGCGCAAAAAGACATTCGCATTCTGCTGTGGGAATGTTAAAGGTTAAAGAAAGGACTTTAGGTCAAAAGTTTACTGTCCTGCCTGATAAAAATGAAAGAGCAAATCATGTAATATTTTTATTGCTATTTTGCTTACACAGAACTTGGCAATGTCATGCAATTATAAAATTATACAAGTACCTTTAATATTTATATAGTGTACACTGTCAGTGTAGAGTGTATTATGGCTTCTCAGCCTGTTAGCTGGTAATAGATCTATGCTGCTCTTAATGATTTGATCACTCCTATTGAAAATTAACAACGTTGACACTACAAAGTAACATGCATTTAAAAAAATTGCCCATGTTTGTCACACTTCCAACCAGTCTTTCTAAACTGCAGTGTCAGTATATAATATGTGCACACTATATACATATGTATGTTATATATCCTCATTACAAATATATAAGGGCATAGTATTAATGTATGAGTATGTTTGTGCATCAAAAACAAAATTTTACAGAGTAATTTTATAGCAAGTATGATAAAAGCAGCAAAGGGGCAGAAGTGGTTGGGTGTGAGCAGAGCTCTTAAGTAGGGCTGTTGGTGGAGCTCTTAGTAGGGCAGTAAGCAGAGCTGGTTGGCACAAAAAATTCATTGATTTTGATAAAAGAAATAAAAAATATATTTGGTGACAAAAACATCATTGAATAAAATTATTGCAATAAGTCTGAGCATATTTATTTTCAGCGTAATAAAAAAAAAAAAATATTTGGGTGTTTATCATCAGAGAAGTACTCTGTGCAGCAAAGAGTAGCATAAATAAACAGTGACGGTTGACAGAATCCAATAGGCAATAACCCTTATCTTTATTCCATAGGTGTTGATATTCGCCATGTCCTGCTTAAGCCATTATTATAAATGAAACACCAATTAAATTAAATAAATTTATTTAAAATATATATTACATATTTTCTAAACATTATTTAATTTTATATTCTAACTTATAATAATAACACTTCATAACTCGTAGATTCTCCATTATGTACATATCTGAGGTTATTTTTTATTTTCCACTGCTTATTTTTGATTCTGTAATAGAAAAAAAATAATACTCAACCAGTTCTTTGGAGATGTAAGATCCGATCTTTACCTAGAACATTATTAGGTAAGTGGCTCTCGATGTCTCGAAAACAAAATAAAACCAGAACTTTGGTGGCGATTGTTTCAGAACTCTTGACTTAAAGTCTGAAACATGCACATGGAAATCAAGAGTAGTAAATAAGCAAATACCAAAAAGGGGATCTTCTTTCTTTCTTCGGCAGATACGAGATCATCGTTCTCTTGCAGCTTCATCCAGCCATAGTGCGCTCCAAAAATTGCCGGAACCATGATTATCAAAACCAGATTTTTTGACACAAATTGTCGGACATTCATTTTAGAAGCGTTAATTTATTTTAGAAATACACTTGTTCCTTTCACTGTTTCTGTTTTGTGTTTTGCGAATACAATTAATTGTGTGAATTACTGTGATTGTGATGCAATTAAATTAAATGACGTTTGGAGAAATCTCTGACAGCAGTGACAGCCAGTGTTGCCAATGAAAATTTTTGGAAGGCCGTGTACATTAGATAAAAAAGCCGTGTTTATATAGGAAAGGATCAAGTGTGGGCCGTAGCAATCCAAATACGCCAATATATACCATCGGTTCAGCGCTCAAACTAAAAAAAAAAAAAAGGTCATCGGCAGTGAATTTGATGCCCACAAAACAAGGAATACTTTTCATTAGCCTACATTAACATCAACATAAGCCTAGTGGCCTAACATTCGTAAAATGTTTGCAAAACAATAAATAAAACAAAGACTGTGGAATTTTCACTTTTGACTTTTTGAAAATTTGCGAAAAGCCGTAGAATTTGCTACGGCAATAGGGTTCCAGCCGTAGGCCGTAGATTTTGTGATTTTTTGGCCTGAAAGCCGTAGAACACGGTAATTGCCGTAGCATTGGCAACACTGGTGACAGCTGACTTTGTTTGACGTCTCTGACATTTCGATTATTTGACATTCCCTACGTTCCACTAGACGATCACAACGATCACGCTCACGACCGCGGTTTTTCCTGTTCCACTAGCTTGTGAGTGTTACAATCATACACCCAAGTGGAACGGGCACTTCGACCCACCCCGTGAGGTGGGTTGTTTTGAGCGTGCCGTGAGCGAAATTAATGACGTCATCAATGTCGTTTTCACCGCGACCATAGAGTTATTATTATTACTATAGAGTGCGGGTATCACACAAATGGAACGGTACGCATCGTAGGCAGATGATCTATAGATACGTATATCGATACGTGTATGACGGATAGGGATGTATCAATTACGTGCCGATCGGCAACGAGGTATCGATAAGTTATTTCGATAACTTATCTTATTTCCTACTATTAAACTAGAATTTTTTATATAAATATGTATATTTATTTATATATTTGTTTGTAATCACGTTCTCGATAACAGCACTAACGATTTCGATAAAATTTACAATGTTATGGTTTACGAGGGCGACTAATCGATCTAGCTAGTTCTCATATCTGGGAAAATTTGTTTTCTCTATTTTCACTTGAGCAAGCTCATTTGCCCAGGCACTTATTACACCATTTGTTGTACTACAGTACATTAGTTGTACCTATGGCACCCATAATACCAGATTCTCCTAGTGATGGAGCTGTGAGTGTGATCTATATTGTTGGTTATTTAAAATACGAAAGTCACTCAGTTTTATAGTTTTACACTAGTATTATTGTTATTTAAACAGTAAATGTTTATGGTACAAACAACCGAAGAAAATATAGACATAGACTCAATTAAATAAATCATCCATTTTAATATTAATCTTGTTTTAATTTTACTTCAAAAATCATGAGTTATAGAAATGTCATAAATATAATACGTTGTTCTCATAGCAAACATTTCAAAACACATTTTAAATATCGACTACAGCGTTGGTCGCATCACATCACTACTGTCTCGCGAGGAAAGCGCGGTGCGCGGGCGGTCTTTCCGTGCCCGCCCCTCACGTCTCCTTCACACCCGCGATGCGTGATTTGTTTTCGTAAAAATAAATATAAAAATCAACTTACCGATGAAATGTGATACTGGATTTCAGTTTTGTGTGTTTCCTACTATCGTTTTTTTGCAAGATGGAACTGCACATTTGACCATTTTGAAACGTAAATAATTAAAAATCTCTCTAGAACCGCACACCGCTAGCAATCAACCACGACTACAAGCGCTCGCGACGGGAACGTCGTGTTGTTTTCACCCGTGCCTACGGTTCCCACTTCGTTACACTCGCTCTATTACTAATACTTACTTTACGACCGCGACCATGACGACAGTGGTCGCCATGTGGAACGCGTTTTGATCGTTGTGAGCGATGTGAGCGTCTACTGGAACGCAGCCATGGATGATTGACGCAGCTGCAGTGACGATGTGCCTGTCCCTTATTTTTCTTTAATCAATGGCCTGTCCACGATATCTTGTACATACGTCCATGAAAGCATTATTATCTTCTTTAAGTCTATGTTATTTAGAAAATGGAATTATAATGATCATTTCTATTATCTACAATCAATCAATCAAACATGCATATACATATGGTCCAAGAGCCCGTGAGTGCCAGACCTTCGGCATTTTATAAAAGCTGAAAATTTTTCTATGTGTGTCACTAGTACAGGTAAGAATGATCCCCACCCATGAAGCTCAGGCAGCGGTGGCTTTGGCAGGTAACAGGTAACAAAGGTGTATAAAATTCCATTTCAAATTTATCATAAAATAAAACTCAATTTTTTTATATTTGATTCATAATAATATCAAAACTCGCGTTGCTCATTGCCAGACAGTTAGTGTGGTTGCAACCCTCTGCCGGACACCCTTAAACTATTATAATTTATAATTATACTTACGTTATATTATAAAACCTAAATTCTATATATAATTTTTTGGGGGCCTATTAATCTATGTTTACATAATAGCCGGACAGTTTCGACGGTTCTATCATCTTGCCAGACGCATTCAAAGTGAGCAGTAGTTCGGAGAGCAAGGAGCACAATATAGGAATCTAACAGTATTCGCTCTTCATACAAACGGTCGAAACGCGCGTCATACCTACGCACATCGGAATAAGTGTAGTAAAGGGCAGAAACTGTGGCGAACCAGCGCGGGTTGAGCCACGGCCGGGGCCGGGCGCCCCACGGTACAAATAACAAATTATTTTAGTTTAGTTCCGTGGTGGCCGTGTGCGGCGTGTGACTTATAAAAGTATTTAATATGGCAAACAGGAATACAAAATATTGTGCTTTTTTGGGTGTTATAATACGACATTAAGTCACCCAGGAATATCAATGTTTAAATTAGGTACCTGGAGACTCCCCAAGCATGGGCGTAGTCAGGGGGGGGGGGGGGTTCGGGGGTTCAACCCCCCCCCCGAAAAGTTAAGGACTGACATTTCCATACATGTCCGGGCAGCTTGTCTTAATATATATAAATTACGTGTCACGTTGTTTGTCCGCGATGGACTCCTAAACTACTGAACCGATTTTAATCAAATTTACACACCGTGTGCAGTTTGATCCAACTTGAAAGATAGGATAGCTGACATCTCAAAATAAAACCAACTTTTGACAGAACGAAGTCTGTCCGGGCAGCTAGTTACTATATATAAATTACGTGTCACGTTGTTTGTCCGCGATGGACTCCTAAACTGCTGAACCGATTTTAATCAAATTTGCACACCGTGTGCAGTTTGAGCCAACTTGAAAGATAGGATAGCTTACATCTCAAAATAAGAAAAAAACTTTTGACAGAACGAAGTCTGTCCAGGCAGCTAGCACTGGGTAAAATAATGTCTCTGTATTTTAGGTTATGTATTTTTCGTAATTTAAGAATAGTCTGGCATTTTTTTAAAGTTTCCTCAGAAAATATTATTATATGTTCATCACTTTTCTTACAAACAAAGCAAACTATTTTTTCGTCACTCATGATAGCACTTTATTACAACTGATCACTTTTATTTTATAAACTGCACAGAAAAATAATACATTTATTATGAGCATAGTCGTTCACCAGATAGTTACAATAAACAACAGCTGATGCGCAATGAAGGGCCGCAATAGACCAAGCGCTCTGTCTCACTCGCACTAGTTACTGTATACGCTCCTTGCTCTCCGAAGTTCCGAACTACTGCTCACTTTGAATGCGTCTGGCAAGATGATAGAACCGTCGAAACTGTCCGGCTATTATGTAAACATAGATTAATAGGCCCCCAAAAAATTATATATAAAATTTAGGTTTTATAATATAACGTAAGTATAATTATAAATTATAATAGTTTAAGGGTGTCCGGCAGAGGGTTGCAACCACACTAACTGTCTGGCAATGAGCAACGCGAGTTTTGATATTATTATGAATCAAATATAAAAAAATTGAGTTTTATTTTATGATAAATTTGAAATGGAATTTTATACACCTTTGTTACCTGTTACCTGCCAAAGCCACCGTTGCCTGAGCTTCATGGGTGGGGATCATTCTTACCTGTACTAGGGACACACATAGAAAAATTTTCAGCTTTTATAAAATGCCGAAGGTCTGGCACTCACGGGCTCTTGCTCTAATAGTTTGTTACATAATTGTATAGGGTGTTTCTTCGAGATCTCTTAACCTAGCCTAATAACCGTGCAAAGTTAATTTAGTAGCATGCATTATTAATTAAATAGAAATTCATTAAATTAGCCTTAAATATTAATTACAAAACATAAATCAAATAACAATAAATTCTAAAAATAAAAAATAAAAAGAGTACTTCAGTTTATTACGGAAAACGAAACGTTAAAACATCGTTTCCTTTGTATGCTTTTGTCATGACGTCGTAAGTGTCATTTAAAGCTCAATTGAAATCAGCCAATCGCTGCTTGGCATTTTATGAAATTAGCTAATAGAGTACCGTTTTACAAAATGTCATTCCGGACATAAAAAGTCTGTCACCTTTTCCTTGTAAAAGTTGTAAATGAAAAAGAAAACTCACAAAAACATGGTGGCAGCTCAGTAAGAAGGGTGTTTATTTCGACTAGTCATTAAAAAATTACGAAGCTTATTAAGCACGAGTGTTTGATACAATTTGTAAGTACAATTTTCAGGAGAGTGTTAAGTATTTGTTCGTATAAAATAAACATTGATGTGAAATTTTAGATAAACACCACACCAATAAGCTTCATACAAAATCGAGAATGACGTCTGAAGAAACGCAGATTTCTGAAGAACTGAAGGGATGTTACGAGAATCTTATTGTAATCGACATTGGTGCAAACTTGACGAACAAGAAATACGGCCGTGATCTCGATTCTGTTATCCAAAGGGCAAAAGATGCAGGTATTAAATTTAAAAAGTTATTAATTATCACCGAACCGAAAAAATTGCGTGCAAAAATGAAACGCATGAATATAATAGTTTCGACAAATAATGTACAAGTTGAAGCGAAAAATAATGTATTCGTGTGCCAAATACTTGCATTTCCAGTGTAATGTACGCGTAACATGCAAGTGTAACATACCTTTCATACCACTTCATGATAAAACCTGGATTTTCTGATATCTACTTTTCGTTTTTCCCTTACATGACACTAAATTCAAGTATTTAAAATCAATAATTACTGTACTTCAAGTCAAAACCTCATATAACTAGCAGTTGAGAATACTTGTCAAACCAGTATGAAACCCAAATTGCATGTGCAAGTTGTTTGACTAATTAAGTAATTATATAATTTTCATTGCTTAAGAAATTAACTAAAAATTTTAAGTCACCTAGACAGTAGTTTACAATTGAATGTATGGCTAGTCTTATTATAAAATGTAGTAAATCCGTTTTAATAAAGATTTAATTTGTCTAATATAATAAGATTATTATAGGGTATAATTAGGGCTGCTAATTTTTTTAAGACTATTGGATTTTAATGATAAAGTTACTATGTTTGCGGACTTTTTCCTTATACCATCTGGTGGGATTGTGGCCAATCACATAACTATATTTAAAATACATGTGCTCTATGTATAAGCAGAAATTTATACATTGCATATGTCTTTTTTATGTATACCAATGACAATTTTGTTTGGGTAGGTGTCCAGAAAATCATGGTCACAGGCACATCAGTACGCAGCAGTAAAGAAGCCCTCAGACTGACCCGACTCTACCCCAGCACAATATATTCTACTGCAGGTGAGTTTCTTTTTTTAACCGACTTCATAAAAGGAGGAGGTATTTTAATTCAATTGATTTTTTTATTTGTTTGTTACCTCAACTTTCGACTGAGTGAACCGATTTTAAGGATTCTTTCCTATTCGAAAGCTGGTGCTTGTCATGTAGTTCCACTTAAATTTGAGAGAGATCTATTATGTAGTCTTTGAGTTATCCCTAATTTTGAAGTTGGTTATTTTTTGTCAAGAATTATTAGCATTACGTGTGATGATTACACGATTTGTAATGTACTGTTTGATTTTCTTGACAAACACAATATATTAGTCATCCTAATATTAATCTATGGTTGTTAGTTGTTACTCTATTTCTGTCAATCAATGTTGATGAGTCAAATTGAGTCTATGAATAGAAGTCCATAGCGCACTGGACAGGATTTATCAATTGGATCTTGATTGATTAATGCCACAATCAAAACCTATATTTAGATTGAATTGGAATCTATAATTAAAAAAACATTCTTCTATGCTATAGATATCACTGCATAGTACATCTGTATAAATGGCAGCCATTTAAATTGCATGTCTGATCCACGGATTTCATATAATTTTTATTAAAAATGAGATAAACCATTATATGTGCATTATTTTATTTGAATACGTAAATACTCAAGCTTTCTGAGAAATTAAATGTTAGTCATTTATGTTTAATAATATATAAAAGATAATGTTAGCCCCATATTAAAACCAATATAAACATCATTGAAAACATATTGTGATAATTATTAATCATCTATTAATCATTCCGAGTGCATTATTCCACTTTATCAAGTTATAACAAAGTATTATCATTTCATTGTAGTGTATAGTTTTGTATAATATAGACGAATAATCTTGATATAATTGATAAATTTGAAAGTTTAAAGTCTCTTCCGACATTATCATTTTTTTATCATGAGATATAAACCTGCAATAATATGAAAAGTCAAGTTATTGTTTGTCATATCTCTGATGTACTCATATTTACAAATTATTTTTGTTATTGAAATTGAAAGTATCAAATATATCGTATACACATAAAAAATAGTGAGCAGTCTGCATACAGAATGCCTGGTTACTTATTGCTGAGATTTTCAATGATTATTTAATGTGCAATAGACCCCAATCGAAGTAGTTAGAGGAGGCCTGTGTCATGACTGCAATAGGCACAATTAATTTAAACAGGGATTCCCAACCTTTTATTTTATGCACCTCACTCAAGTTTCAGCTTCAGTAGCATGCCCCCTTAACGTCTAGTTTTTTGCAAGTGGCGTCGAAATAATTAAACAAACTAAAAAGAACTTATCACTCTATTTTCTTTTTTGTTAGCAGTACTGATTGCGAGAATATGAATTTCAATAGATAGTAACGATGGTAAGAAATAATAGAAACGCTCATCACGCCCCCCTTTGGATCACTCTACGCTCCTCAAGTGGGGCGCGCCCCACTGGTTGGGAATCCCTAAATTAAATGCTTATATTGTATACCTACTCATACCCCCTGGGTTGAATTCCCTGTATTACGGGTGGCTTGGACAACATAAATAATACAACACTATACCATTTATGAGCCCTTGACTCGAGGACAAATATTTATCCGTTCCATAAATATCTGCCCCGACCAGGAATCGAGATTCCCGGTAATTTCGGAATAAAGGGCATTATTATTATTATTTTGTTTAAATGAGATGCCGACTAATTGGCCGACTAGTCAGCAATGCTGATCAACCTAACTTCGGTCAAATATTTATGAAAATAAAAGGAACCGACTGCTTCCTGATCGAGCTTCTGTTGTTTCTTCACTATAATAAAATTTACCTTTTCTTGGTCCAATAAAATAAAAATAAAATTGTTATTTAATTGAAAATATGACTACAAATGGACAGACGACCTGAAGAGGACAGCGGGTATCCGCTGGATTCAGAAGGCTCAGGACCGGTCAGAGTGGCGGAAGTTAGGGGAGGCCTATGTCCAGCAGTGGACCTACAAAGGCTGATGGATGGATGGATGGATGACTACAAATAAAAATACAAACTTGTTAATTGTTGTTGATACGTACTTTTTTTTCGATATTATCGGATTTAGTAAAAAAAATCTCGTTATGCTAACTGTATAACTTTGCCGAATAGTTGCCGAATAGTCGCCGACTAGAAAATATGCCGACTATTCGGTATTCCCGACTAGCCGGTGTATAGTCGGCCCATCTCTTACTTATTAGTATCACCCAATGACATCTCCAACCCGTCACCCAGGTGTCCACCCTCACGACGCGAAGTCAATGGTAGAAGAGGAACTCTGGGCAGAGCTGCTGGAGATCGCGAGCGCGCCCGAGTGCGTGGCGGTGGGCGAGTGCGGCCTCAACTACAGCAAGGACTTCAGCGAGCCGCCCGTGCAGCGAGACGTGTTCAAACGGCAGGTGGGTGCTGGCTACTGGGTACTGTAGGGCACGGGGACTTGGGATAGCCGGAGTAAGATCTGGTCGCCAAGTCCTACTGTTCGGACAAACCGTAGGATATTTCTGGGTTCCAGTTTTTTGACTTGGTTGGTTGCAGGATAGTGTAGGTACAGTCGGCCGCAGAAGTAGCTTAACATTTTAGTACCTTGTCACATTACATTTATTGAATTTGTCATAGATGTTGCTAGGAAACCGTCGAAACAGTTACTATTACAAAGTACTATAATGTTAAGCTACTTCTGCGGCCGACTGTACACTCAGGTACAGGGTCTTGTAGGATACAGGTAGTTGTTGTAATCTGTCTGTCAGTTGTTATAATCTTCTGGAATACGGATGCCTCTTGTAGGATACAGTTCAGTATTCTGTAGTGTCTATGTCTTTAAAATTATTTTCACTATCGGTATATCAAAAATCAAAAATCTAGCTGGCGCCAAATACCAATATTACCAATTGGCCACCCAACGTAAAAATATTTCATGTAACATTTCCAAAAAATAAACACAATATACTTTTAGACAAAGAGTAATGAACATCAAAGATGCAAGAATTTGTTAATTATGTATATGCCAGATTCTTACATAACATCACCCTTTCTAATTGGATTTAAATGCTCAAGAGCGTAACATGAATACTACAGACAATGACAGAGTGGGCATTCGGAATTAGTTCACTTCCACGTCGATTCATACGTGAAAAGTTAGTGAAATGATATTCTGTTCAATTATTCATGTGTTTTCTTTTAGTAGAAAACCGTCCAACATACTACATGTTGTATTTCGAACGGTTTTTTTATGTGTACATTCAGTTGGATTAAATTTATTGATTTCTAATCAAGCTACTCGATATAATGTCTGGTGTAGGTACTTGAAGGCATTGAAAAGTGGTTTTGTCGTAGAATTATTCTAGATATCGTCTGACCTAACTGCTAGTTGGTCGCTATCATCCGATACATTGATATACTCGTAGCAATAATTTGCAAACATCGTTTAATATAACATTGTATTGTCAGTATGATGTAATTGCTGTAATATGTTACTAATTGGCTCATTTGCTCGCGCTGGTTTCGATGGAACCTACACGCTAAGTGTGAAGCTATTCAAGCTGCGTTAGTGGAGGTGTTAGTTGTCTAGTACTCCAAGCCAGGTTAGCAATAAAATCCTTGGAGATAGATATTCATTGGACAAAATTAGGTGTCATAAGATGTTACTAAAAAGTATATTCCAGTACTGTAAATTTTCTGTTACATGCCAAGAAAGGTCATTGTCTTTAATCCACTAAATAAATATAAACACTTCCGTAAACCTAACTAATATGGATGTATCGCCATATGAACAAGTTTCTTATGATACCCTTTAATGTGTAAACTTTAAAAGGCGATTCACTTTCGCGTGTAGAGGAGAGGCAGATATGCAAAACGGTGTGATAGCCCAGTTCACAACTCTAAATATAGGCTGTGACCACACGCGCTAGGTATTGCACACCTAGCAGTAGCACGGCCAATAACACCACTAGGGTTGGCAGTGTTGGCACTCTTTACAATTTTTTTTCTTATATTATAGGTAACCTATTAATTAATTATTCATTCTAAGCTAATATAATATATGTACACTATTTTAAGAGAACTCTGTAATTTTGTTGGCAATGACTACTGGATTGTTATCTGTAACTGAATAGAAAAAAAAATCAGCAGGTTTTTGCAGTTTACATGTTACAAACTTATATTAAAGTAATTTTATTGTTATCAATGAATTTGCACATGTGTGACAACCCTAAAGGCGAGTGCGAATACGTAAGCTGTGGGCAGTTGCGATGTTTTGTAAACGTTTACAGGCCTCGTAGTAACAATAGCCGGGTCAGGCCGATTACCTATAAAGTATAAATACGTTTAATTTGTATTTACGAGTATATGACGAGTATATGATGAGTTTGACGACCCGTGTGGCGCAATGGTTACCATGCCGGATCGTTGCGCCAAGGCTCCTTGGTTCGATTCCCAGCGAGGCGGAAATTTGAATGATGAGTTTGAATTTCTGTTTTCGGTCTGGGTGTGAATGCCCTTGTCTAGTGTGTTGTCCATGGCACCCACGACACAGGAAGTCCTAGTGTGGAGCTATGAGTGTGAAGGTGAAGCGTTATTTATTTATTTATTTATATAGGGTGGGTTTATTTATTTATTTATTTATTTATTCTTTATGTAAGACCTATGAACAGGTTTTTACATGGGCGGACTTAATGCCTAGTGGCATTCTCTACCAGTCAACCCAGGGTGATGGCGAGAAATTTGTGGCAGGTGGCAAGAATGAAAGATTCAAAATAGTTATCAATATACCTAAACAAGAACTAATATATTATTTAAATACAAGTTAATAAAACATATAAATATATTATTTATGATATATATCAAATTCCATAATATATATAGTTATGATTGGACTGGAATTTAAAAGGCGAAAGGGCCTCCAATCAAAGAAAATGTTCAAAATTAAGATTAATATTTTGAAATATTTCGTACCAACGTTAAATAACATTTTATGTGGCTTCAACCCATTAGTTGCTTACTACAAGGCAGGGTCCCTCGTCATATCTGAGGAGGCCTTGAAAATAATTACAGTGCGGATACTAATCCGCACCAATCCAATGCAAACACTAGTTTGCAAAACGAGTAACGCCCCAACTCAGAGTCACTAACGGCTACTTAAATCGCTCCTTAGTAAAGAATCATCGTACAAATTCTGTACTAAGGAGCGATTTAAGTAACCGTGACTCTGAGTTGGGGCGTAAAGTGTGCCAAAAATAAAGGGTTGAGTCATGTTAGAGACTGAAGTTTGTAAACTATTCACTCAATCAGTAGTCAACATTTTACATCAGGGTCTGAACTTTACTGTAGGTCTGTAGTTGATTGGATTGATAAACTACAGACTGTTTAGAATCTTAGAATCAGGGTAAGGAGTAGGGGAATGAACTAATCGCTCCACCTAGGCTTTGAATGTTTACTTTTCTTTCTCTTTCTTTTCTCTTGGCCGGCAACGGGTCAGTGACGCCTTTGTGTTGCTAATGTCCATGGGCGACGATAGCCACTTACCATCAGGTGGATCGTCAGCTCGTTTGCCGGCTTTTTTCATTACAAAAAACTTTTACAAAAGATAAAGAAAAGGATATACCGAATTAGACATACGAATCAGATGTATATTATTTAACGGGAATGATTTGATATCGTAAACATGTCTCGAAAATAAAACTGGAATTTAACAGAAGATGCATCCCGTTCTAAAAATAAATGGTGAGTGGCATTCGGTGAGATGACTCGATATCTCGTTAATATGTTTATCGACAGTGTTCTGATAAATTCATCGAGCTTTAATACATACCTATAGATTCTCGGGGTCAAAATGTGTATTTATTTAAATAATGTATTTATATAAATAATGTATTTATTTAATTATGACCTTAGAACTATAATCTAAATGAATATTTATCATGATAACGACATGGTTTTCTGTACAATTATTTTGGGGTATCAAGACGAGCGTAAATTGGTTACTACGAGTAAATAATAATATTATTTTATTTGACGACTTTGTAGCCTAGTTGGTAGCGACCCTGCTTGCGAAGCGAGGGGTCCCAGGTTAGATTCCCGGTCGGGGCAGATATTTATGTGACAGATAAATATTTGTACACGGGTCATAGGTGTTATTGTGATGTGTTTGTATATGTGTCGTCCATGCCACCCGCGACACAGGTGAAAACCTACTGCGGGGTATGAGTGTGTTAGCGTTTATTTATTTATTTATTTTTTCAATGGTTTTATTACATGTATTTTTAATTTTATGACGGGACTTTTACACCTTGTATTGCCAGTGCATAGGTAGAGGTGTGTTAATAATATTTTGCAATTTCAAATTTAATGCCATGTGAAATCTGGCCGTGTAAAAGTCGACGGTCACGTATTATTATTATCTAACGGCACATAATCCTATAAGTATTTCAAGTTCAAACGACGCGATCTATCACCGGCATTGATGTAATCACTTTATTACTGAAGGTCTATTTAGATCAATGTTCAAATTATATTGGTTACCAAAATAGTTTTTTTAATACTTAGGTTAATAAGAACCGAACAATGGTGTATTATTCAGTATAATTTATGTATTAAATGCCATTTTTAAAAGAAGAACCGACAAGAAACTCCACACTAAATAAATTCCAATATTCGTTTCTCGATTTTCTCTCAAGTGTGGTGCAAATCAATCTGATGTGTAGTATCAAATATCAGGAGCAATTGAATGTGGATTACGTCGGCTCTCAGAGCTATTAGTTGAGTCATTGCATTCTGCAGACGACGGGCGACGGACCGACACTGTCCAGACCAGATGATACGTGCTGTCTCAAGTGTGGCTGAGATTAATGGGTCTGCTTTTAATCTGTCAGTCGCTTGGCTACAGAATGTCAATACAAAATATTGCCACCTGGTAGTAAGAGATCCATTGCCCATGGAAGTAAGTTAATGAGCCATGACAAACTTTTCGTATTTAGATCGTACGTATCAATATAATACTTACACATTTTTTTTGATTGATTTTATGTTGACCTATTGATGTTGTATGACCCTCCTGGGTCCCTGTTTCTTTTTAGCCGGAAATACATACAAAAAACTATACAGAATTTATATTACTTCCTGTTACGGTTCGTCTGATAGCTACAACTTATCATCATAATTGTAAGGATAAAAATGTATCCTGGCTATCTAAATAAAAACAATTTTAAAAAGCAATTTAACTTCGCCCTTCTTAATTGACACCTCTTCAATAACAACTACTTTTATTTTAAAAGCCGGTAATCGAGAAAGGCACCTGATGGTAATTGTTCACTGGCCATGAACATTAGTATGTAGTACCAAATTCTTCTTTTTCTTCTTTATTTTTCGTTTTTCTTCTTTCTTGGCCGGCAACGCATCAGTGATGCCTTTGGTGTTGTTGATGTCCATGGGCGACGATAGCCACTTACCAACAGGTGGATCGTCAGCTCGTTTGCCGGCTATTTCCATAAAAAAATGCAATAACCGAGGCATTCTTTCAATATTAGTTATTAAGGGTAACCATGTTAGTAGGGAACTGTTCGCTTTTAAAGTATCTTATTCAATTTTTGCCTTTTGAGTTTTATTATCGTATAGATTCCGTCGCCGGAATCAAGATTGAATGTATTATGTTTTGTGTGGGGCCATTCATACTGATACTGGAGCAAAAAATACCAGAAAAAATTGTTTATTCTTTTCAAATAGCTTATTTAACACCAAAACATTTCATAAGCAGGCGGAGGTTGGTGAGCAAATATAATGGAGCAGTTTTTTTACGTTTCAATGCCGTCTGTGTACAAATAGTGAAATTAAAAGGTTTTATAACGCGGAATAGAGACGCTGCCATCTTTTCACGACACGACACCCGGGAAAACATGAAGTGGCATACGTTTTTAATAAATATCTTGGTGAGCAAGAATTTTTTTAGAAAATTTACAATGTGAGTTTTATGGTAGATGAGCCTGCTTTACCAAAAGAAGTTTTGGTTTCGTATTTTTACGGTTTCGTATTTATACAAAGTACAAACTTTCACATTTATAACATTTGTAGGGCATGACTCCCAAATGGGCACATCGGCCGTGTATCTCAGCTTATCATTGATATGATCTTGTGAGGTTGAATTGATAGCGCCCACGCCACACGGCAGACGTCTTATCGCCCATTTGAAGCCGTTTCCAGTCCCGTATAACTCACTTGGTATAATTCACGTCGGGATTAGTTCAATGACACCTGCGTAGATTTAGATGTGAACAATCGGGGTTATATTTTGGTTCGTTTGGGTTTAATCGGCTCGGACGGCCAGCGATCGTCAGAGCCGGCTAACGTTCGCTTCCGTATTTAGCTTGGCCGTAGCAGGATGCGGGGTGTTTTTCATATTGACAGCACGAGTATGGAAGTAGATGTCATTTTGTATAAAACCGTACCATTCACACATATGAAATATAGTAATAATTTCATGTTTTGCTTAAAGATACCTAGCTTATCAAGCAAGCCACGAATTTTTCTAGTTATTAATTAGTTGTCTGGGAACCTTGGTGTTTATATAAAAAATAGTTTATTACCTCCGTCTTTGTCTTAGCTGGCAACGCATCAGTAATGCCTATGGTGTGATCTCCATGGGCGACGGTTAGCACTGATCGTATATTATTGGTAGGGTCTGGTTTGTCAGCAACTTGCATAAAAAACATTTCGCCAACTGGTTTCTGAGTGAAAGTGTCCAGTGTAGGTGACTACTTAGAAGTTAAGCACATGATCAAGGTTTCCTTTTAATTATTTCAGGAAATATTCAACACAGTATTCAATGTGCCATTACTTTATTATATGACTCGATGAAGACTCGTGGCATATTTTACTAAAACTTTTGAAGGGTCAAAACATTTCCCCACTCTAAATGTTCTACTGACCACACTAATTTACCCTACTCAATCTCCAGGTGGAAATGGCATGCGAGCTTCGGAAACCGATCTTCGTTCATGAGAAGGAGGCGCAAGAAGATCTCATAAAGATCTTAGACGAATACGCGTCCCGGTTACCAGCCGTGGTCATCCACTCGTTCACGGGGTCTGTGGAGCAGGGCATCAAGTACATCGACAAGGGTTTCTACCTGGGTATTACCGGGTACATCTGCAAGGACAAGTCTGATGGCGGGATCCGAAGGCTGCTGTCGGAGAGGATTCTGCCGCTGGACAAGTTGCTGGTGGAGACCGACTCCCCGTTCATGTACCCCAACATGAGGGCTTCGAAGCTGCCGCTGCATGTCAAGGACTCGTTGACTGAGAGGTTAGTTTTGGCGCGGTTTAGGAAATGTTTGCTCACTAATCCATAATTTCCTTGTAGAGGTATTAGGTACTTTGTCATTATTAACTGTAGTGTGTAAGCTACTTTTAAATGAAATTGTTTTAACTACCTTAAACTTTGTGTAGAGTTCTAAATTAAGTTAGGAATTACCTAGCCTCAAAGCCCTAGATATTATGTTGAACTCACCCTCAAAAAGTTTTAAATTACCTCCAGTGTCCTAAATCACGCTTAACTTTACTTAAAGTGTTCTAAATTAGGTTAAACATTCTTTCCGCCAACCTTAGATGTCATAAAATTCATCCCTGGCATGAATAAGTTGAGTTTTCGGGGCAATCATTTTTAAGCTTGTATATTTTTTCTATGGAAATTGCCGGCAAACGAGCTGATGACCCACCTGATGGTAAGTGGCTATCGTCGCCCATGGACATCAGCGACACCAAAGCTATCACTGATGCGTTGCCGGCCAAGAAAAAGATTTTTTGTGTCTAGTTAAATCATGTCACAATTACGTTAAACATAACGTTAAATTAACCTCCACCTTCCAGATCCATGAACTTCGTGAACCGCTACTGCACGTTCCAGCGCAACGAGCCGTGCGCGCTGCCCGCCATCGTGGAGCTCATCGCCGGCTTCCTGGGCCAGAGCCCCGAAGATGTCGCCCTCGCCACGGCCTTCAACGCGCTCAAGATCTTTGGACTCAGCCAGTGAGTGAGAACCAGGTGAGTGGGGGCCCGCCGAGCTTAGTGAGGGGCCGGGCGAGTGGGGGTCCGCCGAGCTTAGTGAGGGGCCGGGTGAGTGGGGGCCCGCCGAGCTTAGCCAGTATGGAAATGCTTACTTGATGTCATTAATGTTCTTCCAAACCCTTCGAGATACCATGGGAATTCTTTTCAGGAAATGTGAATAAAAGTTTCTGTTATCTGCTGCACTGATTGTCAAAGGTGATTTGTATTTTCCACAGGGCAACAGCATTATTGAGTGACTAAAATGAGTTATATAAAGCTCTTCTTGAAATACTTAATCATTAAATGTTCTATGAAAACCTATGGCAGTGGAAAGTACATTTGATAGTGGTTTGCAGAGTATCATATATTGGCTCCATAGAAGGGAGCCCTACAAAGGTTACTTAGTTTTGTGTGCTGGTCGAAGCATTAATCCCTCTCAATGTGAGAGGAGACCTGAGCGCAGAACATTATTATACAATTTGTAGTTTGAAAAATGGAATAGGCTATGATAATTTTGGTGTGACTTATTTGCAAGCAACTTCCATGCTGGTTATTCTTGGATGTGGTAGTTCGAACGTGTTTGGATTCTTTGGGAAATTTAAGTGATTCTTTCGGTGTTTGAACCAATTAAATTGAACAGACCAGTTAATTTATTTTGTTGAAAATATTTCGTTATTATTTTCTTATTGTTTCAAGAAACTTTTGATGAAGTATAAGTATCTCATCAAAGAATCAAAACACGTCCAAATGACATTAGATTGTAGAATCGATGTTTAATAGAGCCCTATTTGTATACCAATCCTTTGTGCCTTTATTAAATGATTACATTAAGATTATATTTACGTGAGTAAAGCATATCTATACAATGTAATGTTACCATTTTGGTATGTTGAGATTTTTATATTACACTGCTGGGAGCAGGGAAATGACGTTTCTTTGGACGTCATTGATTAATTATTAATGTAAAACGAATATTGGCGATAACTCGACAACATTATATTTAATATACAATTAAATGATTGCATTTTTTACGAGTCACAATGACTAATTGGATCGTTTGATTATGTATCATGTATCAGTGTGAGGCTATTATATTTAAATGATGAAGATTAGGCTAATTATTGATACTGTCTTGCCATCATCACATTTTTGTCGTCCATAGACATAGACTATTCTCCATGACATGTGTTATTATATTAAATGTAAAATAACTTAAGACTGAAAACTAATACTTATAATTGCCATGTAAATTCTTGTAAACCAGAATTCGATATATTTGTGATTCAGTAAATAATGATATTAAATGTCAAATTAGTTGTCTATGTCTATGCCTGTAAAAATACCGGGAGAAATTGATTGTTGTTGAACTAATAAATATTGATGTTGTAAGTAAATGTTATTTACATGAACTCTGGGAGCGTGGATTGCCATTTAGTAATCAAAGCAATGTATAAAAGATGCATAATAATATTTTTTTTATCTGTGCTTTGAATTGAGATTTCGTGAATTCGACGCGTAGATACATTTTATGGTTATTGTCGTTGATTTTTGTATAATAATGCTTCAACAACTTTTTGTTTTAGTTTCGTCTCGATAATGAGCATTATTTTTTATAGAAGCATCGTAATGTCTTCCTATGTTATTTTTGTAGCGAATTCTGTTGCACGCCTTGATTACTTATGACATGGTGGCAACGGGAGGCCTTAGTCGATATGATCTCAAATCCTTTACGTAGAGATATTTAGAGATATATCACAGTGACGGCGCGCGCTTGGCAGCCTGTATAGTATTAACGTAGTGGTATTATTTATTTTTGTATGCTGCCGAGTTGGAACGTGTGTTTTGCCATTGTGTGTGAGCATTTGTTAATGTTTCCTGATCAAAGCGCCAAGTGGATATTATTTTTTCGATTGTTTTGTAAAGAACATACTTTGCCATTTAGTCAGTTGAGCTGGCTGACATAGTGTTGCCAGAAGAGCCCCGTTGCCATTATGCCACGATCGTTCTTCCCCGCACGGTGTTAGGTTCTTTAGTTTAGGCTCTGCGCAGAGCATTCCTATTCGAATTAAATCTTATATTACAGTTAATAATAAATATTTTTTCATCGAATATATTTGTACATAGTCTAAGTTATTTACTGTTAGTACATAATAATATATTTAATTTAATGCTGGTAGTCACAACGAAATCAAAGACTGCAAGTATTAAAGTGACGTGTAATTAACGTGTTATATTTACGTTGTTTTTGTAACGAATATTTTAATGTATTTAATCAGTGGGCGGTCGCGTGTGGCTGCGTGAGAGTATTGTTATTGATTCCTTTATTTTTTGACAATCTGTTAAATAGATGTAAGCGATAGACTTATGAGGAGAACAGATGGAGCTCTTATAAATAATAGTTACATAGTTACAACTATTGGATTCTCTCCCAGAGAATCGCTGAACGGGAAGTCTTTTTTGTGACACTGTCGAAGTTGTAAAATTTACAAATAAGATGTATTTTGATTTTGTCATATTTAGTTACCTTCGGCAATAGGCTAGTTGACAAAATTTGGAAATTAGTTTAAAACTATAGCTTAGCATCTATTTCACCCCAAAAATATATTATTCTAAGAAAAATAAGTCTTTTACATTAGTATTTTGAGTTTTTAGAAATGAACTTAAAATTGACCGCGAAAAAGGCCAAGACTGTCATGGCGTTTTGAATGACGTCACACCTCGCGAAACAGCCGTGTTTGTTTATGACAGTCAATTGTGTTTTTTAATAAATAATGAATTCCTCGTATTATACATACTGTATAGTGCCCCAAGTAAAAGTACAACGATAAAAACGCCAAACAAATTATTCATATATGTTCCAAACAATAAACAAATACGAAGAAAGTGGTTAAATATGGCAAGGAGGCAAGATGCTCATTACTTTATCAACTGATTCCACAATTTATTTCTGTGAATATCATTTTGATGTAAGTATTAAACACAACTTGATGTATCTATTTATAAATGTATAGTAAAAGAAATGAATTTTGCAAAATCTACCTTATCATACCACACATAACCTATAAAATGTTATGACTTGAATAGGGTTTTATGATTTATTTGAGTTAAAATATTATTTTCGTTTTATAAAATGTAATAATTCATACTCTTCTTATTTTTTTTAGATTAAACTAAAAACGAACTGTATTAATTTAACGAGAATTGCTCAAAACTCCAAATAACCTGTTCACTTTATATGAAAATGACAGCTGCAACGTAGTGTTTCGCGAGGTGTGACGTCACGCTTCCATGCGCTTCACTGATTGATGTTTAATGTCACGTGATTAAACGCCTCAATTTGTCGATTTTATTTTCCAAAAATATTATTAATCTTTTATTATTTTAATAGAAAAGTTGCATTTTTGTTTACTAATTATCATGGTTAATCATTAGAAACTCTAAGCCATCGGATTTATTCTTAGTGGAAACAAGCCTATTCTCTGTGAGGCAATGAGAGATATTTATCATCTGTTCCCCTCATAAATCTACGAAGTTAGCATTTCGCGGTGAACTCGCATGGAAACACGCATTTTGTAGTGACATAGAGATGTATATTCCTTTTTGTATTTTGAAGTGCGCGTTTCCGAACGAGGTCGGACCGCGGCTACTGTAGTGCCTTCGACAAACGTCCTTTTGTGATACAATATACTTCTTAGACTGTACAGATTATTTCTTTCAATAAAAATTGAAATTTTATCAGTGTTTTAATTCTATTTTCTTAGTAGGAATAACAAATGAAACATGTTTTGAATTTGTATTTGTATAATAATAAGGCAGTCATAACATTACATTTCAATCATTAGCTTTCAATTTTCTTCACTCTTTGGCAAATATTTCTCATGTATTTTGAGGGTTTTTTATGCTAAGTATGAAAATGCTAATTTTATAATCAAAATATTTTTTGTGAATATTATTGACATGGTCTCTAAAACATTCTAACTGGAAGGTTTCCTTAAAGAAATTACCTAAGTACAATGTTTATCTTGTATAAAACAAATTGAATCTTGTAAATACAAATATTGATCTTTTAATATAAAGAACTTAGCATTTGAGCTTTTCAACCAAATCAGTTTGATTGCATCAATAGCTTCAATACATCTCAGCAACAGATATCACATCACAAACAATGAAGACGTAATAAACTTGGGACAGGGAAACAACAACATTTAGCAATTAAAATTCTTTGCTTCTTTTTCATACAGTTAACATGTACAGCAAAATAAAATTACTTATACCAGTATCAGACCGCGAGCTTAATGGTCGCTCAATACGCTACTAACTATGTTTTATTACCCCCGCCTGGCGCGCCCCGCACTGCCGTACCGGCGGCTGCGGCACAGATTTTGTTCGCGACGTCTGTTCTAGTACGTTGGTACATTACACTTCAATGGTCTATCACTGAACAATCACTGTCACAGCACAATCACTAGCTCTTGTCGAGTTTCCTGACGACGCCGGGCGGCGGCGACGTGAGCACCTTGCGTGAGAGCCGCACCTGGCCCGACACCGGGTCGCGGCCGAAGTACTTCACCTGGATCTCCGAGCCCACGTCCAGCCCCAGCACTGACGGATGCATTATCTGGAAAGTGACATATTATTATGTTTTTGACTTATGTCACATAGTGTTTTAATTTTAAAGATTTAAGCAAATTATCGATAAAAAACCGGGCAAGTGCGTGTCAGGCCACGCGTAATGTAGGGTTCCGAAGTAGTAAGTTTATCGACTATTACTCATTAATTACTTATGCTAACATAGCCGTGATAGCATTTCCTTTTAAATTCATCATGTAACCTATTTTTGAGATTTTTTTCACTTGTCCAACTCCAACTGGCAACAGGGGGGGGGGGGGGGGGGACACTTGGCTCTAACCAAAATTGCCACTTTAAAGCCAAATATTTCGCAAAGGAACCCCTAAATCCAAAACTGGTCTTCGGAGACCTATTATGTTTTTGAAAAACCTCTTCAACGATACCCCACACTATGGGGTACCTCTTTCCGTCGGGGTAAATCATACTTAATATTATAAATGTAATTGTAAGTTTGTTTGTTACGCTTCCACGCGAAAACTATTAACGGCCGGTCTCAATATTATACTGTCAGTGAAACTCTGGTACATATCAGAGATAAAAAGTAAAGAATGATCTCCCGGCAACTGCCGTCTCTCAAATCAAAAGTAAGCCAATAAAAGTAAGATCATGGGTAGATAATATTCCAGTGACATTTCTGCCTCTGGTTTTTAAGTCCCTCTGAAAATTTCGTTTTCGCATAACAATATTTTTTTTTATACTTTTATACTTTTTTTATACTTTTTATTACAAAAAGTAACTCAGTGATTTTGATTAAAAACTTATTTCATTTTAATATTAAAATAATAATTTGTTCAAAATGTACTGTGAATTTTGCGGATGAAGTTAATAAAATAATGTTATGTGTAACCTGGAACAATGCTCCACTAGTAACAAAACGCAGCATTTGACGTTTAGCACTCCGACGATGACATGTTATTGTCATTTGACATTCGTTGATGTCGCTTGGTTACCCAAAATAAAAACAAAGTGTATTTTCTCATAATTTTGGTATTATTAATTAGTTTTATGAATAAATGAAACACATAGCTCAATAATTACCGTGAGTATAGACTTTATTTGTTGATAAAATAAAATATATTATTATGTTTAGTAAACAAAAAAATGTAGTAATTGTAAATTGTTGTAATAATTGTAGCAGTGATAACCTAGCGATTATAACGTTGGTCTCCCGAACGAAGTGTTTATTCCCACTTGACCGTGGCCCGAGTTCAAATCCTGGCACGCACATCTAATTTTCAAATATTATGTGCGTATTAGAAGTTAATTATCACTAGCTTCGGTGAAGAAAAACAATAAACATCGCGAGGAAACCTGCACATCGGAAAATTCTCCATAAAGTTCATAAAGGTGTTTGAAGTCTACCAATCTGCACTTGGCCAGCGTGGTAGACTATGGCCTAATACCCCTCACATTGCGAGAAGAGACCCCGAGCCCAGCAATTATGGGTTGTTGCTTCTTTTTGCTTTTAAACAAAAAATTTGTTGCCAAATGTACTAAAGGAAGTTTCTTTTCAGATAAAGTCCAGACCCTTCACAAAAGATGAAGTATCTTTCTTCATTAGGCCAATAGCTGTTGATGTAGCAGGGATACACCATTATTTCTGAAGAGGCGAAATGTTTTTGCTATAAATTCAAAATATATCTAACTTAAAAAGCTTTGTGTTCTTGTTTTATTAAAATACCTCCTTACCTAAAACTTTAAAGATAGGAATTGTTATGAATTCTCATTCACTGCCGTTTTTAACCGACTTCAAAAAAAGGAGGAGGTTCTCAATTCGACTGTATTTTTTTATGTTTGTTACCTCGGAACTTTGGACTGGGCGAACCGATTTTGATGATTCTTTTTTTAATCGAAAGCTGGTGCTTGTCATGTGGTCCCAAATTTTGAACGAGATCTGACAAGTCGTTTTTGAGTAACTTTGAAGTCGGTTATTTTTTATTAGTAAAATTTAGATTATGGATTATGTTTAATCTGAATCTAGGTAGCCTATAAACAAAATTGGATTCACACAATTCAGTGATATATTTTATACGAGGACAATTTCGGCGATCTTGGTATCGTATTAAAAAGGCGGAATCAAATACACAGGCTTCACAAAATTCGTTATCACTCTTCACTGATTAATAAATCCATGATGTTTTGATAAATTTTCTTAACAATATGAGATATCTACCAATTATCCGTCGAAATCGAGCGATGTGAAAGACTCCGATAGTTGGTCACTTCTATTACCGACAGTTAGCTGTCAAAGCGTTATTGAGACGCAAGTATTTATTTTTGTATGGACCAACATACCTACGGTATGACTTGGCCCTCCGAACGGTAGATCAATGTCATGGGTAGAAATTTTCTATCCACCGCAGGTTATTGAGACGCAAAAATTGACAAATATGACAGATGACATACTAATGATAGCCTTTTCTACATTTTTCTAACTGTTAGTACATTATTGAGACCGGCCGTAAACCGATTTGGCTGAAATTCGGAATGGAGATAGCCTATACCCTGGCTTAAAACAAGGGCTACTTTAACGCGAAAAAGTTCATGGTTCCCGCTTGTAAAAATCTCTACCGTGGGCAACAGTTAACTAATATAACCGACTAACCTTCCGATGATCAAGTTGCGAGTTATGCACGAGCGCGGGCTGCATGTTACTGTACAGCGTCACCAGCACGCCGATGTCGCGCACCTCGACCACGCGCGCCGTGTACACCGCGCCGAACTCCAGCTCCGGCGTGCGCTCGGCCGCCAGCCACACCGCAATGCGCGCTTTCGCTTCCTCCATCGCCGCTTGGGAGGGCGCGAACACGCTGTACTTTGTGTCGTCTATTGGGGTTATCTGGGAGGGAGGTAGTAGGGGTCTAAGTGATTCCATGATTATACTAAACGCAAAGACTCGTGACACGCGGAGTAATAAAACGTGCAAAAGAGACGGCGCACAGGCACAGAGATGCGAAACACTTAATTTCCATAAACAGTGCAAGTGCGAAAGAGAAAATGATGTGCGCCTCTCTTTTGCACATTTTATTACTCCGCCTGCCATGAATCTTTGCGTTTAGTATAGGCAGTTAACTTAGTAGACCAGTTAGCAAAATCGATGATAAATTTTAACTATTTTAAATTGATAACTCGGTATTGTAATTTTCTTTAGGCTGTTTTGGCTCTGATGACCTCAAATATAATAATATTTTCTCTTGTTCGTTCACAAACCAAACCAAGTGTCCAGTTTGCAAATCTCCAATGATTGCTTGTAGATTGTATTTTTTTTTGTAGAAATAAACCATTAGCGTGTCTTTATTATTTGAATACTCGAATCAACTCAAATCATATTCATTTTTTTTCCAATTAAAACTGTACTGTCTGTATTTTTTCAATACACTTATGAATGTCATTCTTTTAATCCATCACCCTATCGGAAAGGTGCTTTATCGTAGAGAAGAAATGACGAAAGAAACTCCTCGTATAGTCCAGAACAATCTTTACAGCAAATATCCCAACCGTACCTGAACCCCTATTCGAGTTCAATACACGTTATTCTTTTAATCTACCACCATTGCGGAAAAGTGCTTCGTCGTATTATGTTCGGTTTACACGTATTAAGTAGTTAACTAAATTAATACGTGTAAACGAACAATTTAGTAATCCAGTAGACAAGTAATTTAGACATTTTTCTATTTTCTGTTAAGCAGGTGGGCGGGGCTTATCACTTGACATGTTTGGACAGGCACTTAGTCAAAATTTAGTAAAATGCTTAAGTAATTAAGTAGAATTATATGAACTAAAGGGCTTTATAAAATTATTACGTGTGGACGCGCACTAAAAATTATTCACTTAAAATTTAGTTAACTACTTAATACGTCTAAACCGGAGTATAGAGAAGAAATGGCGAAAGAGACCGTACCTGCACCCCGGTCTCGACATACAGCCGCTTGAGATTGCCGCCGCCCAGCCCCACCAGCCGCGCGCGCTTGTGCACTTCCACCTCCATCTCCTCTATCACCGGCATGTTCTCCTTGCGGCCCTCCCTGGCACACAATATAACAATATTATGCCATAGACTTAAATATATAGACGGGCTGTTCCGAACAAAATTCATGACACATTTTTCTTACTCACCGACAGCTTGGTGACAGCGCTTCGTTCGGTTAAATTCGGTTCAAGATGGCGGATATCAAATATTTTGCACTAAATATTTTTTTTAAATGCAAGTAAAAATATAGTTATTTACCAATTATGATTTAAATAAACTCAAATAAAGTTCAAACGTAAATAATGAAGACGATTTAACTATGCACAATAAACAATATGCGTTATTATGTGTTCTTGAACGGTCGGGGTTGTTCAAAAATGACATCTACTTGTCTCGCTTGCTCACAGCCTCACAGCCGACTAAAATGCGTTGGCACCATATGGTGTCAACGTAGTTTGTCGAAACTTAGTACTGAACAGCCTGTCTAGTATATGCATATAAATCTATGTATTATGCATGTGTTTATCTTAGTCAAAGACTAAATGGTTTTATGTCAGTATATTACTTATACTTACCAATCCGCACTGGAGCAGCGTGGTGGAGTATGCTCTAGGCGTCCTCAAGAGGAGAGACCCGTGCCCAGTAGTGGGCCATTAATGGGTTGAAGTCAATAATACTTATGAATGAACTGACCTAGGTTTGTCAATACACTGGTTCATGATATTGATGATCTCGGCCTTCGCGTCACAGGCCTTCTGCACGGCTTCCATGATGACCTTGAGAGGCAGGCCTGGCAGCTTCACGTCCGCTTGGAGCGCTGTGATGCCCTTCTTCGTGCCCGCCACCTTGAAGTCCATGTCTCCCATGTAGTCTTCTATACCCTGGGGTAAAGTACAACTTGTTTGGGATATGATGGTAGTAGTAAACAAGAAATGGCACAGTTAAGGAATTGCAATATATTTGTGTATTTATTAAATTGTAATGGTATTCAATATATTATAATATACTAGTGCTTTTCCCGCATTTAACCTATGTCTCATACAAGATCATGGTCTACACGATTGCTAAACATGAAGATCCGTCCATCCGTTTGCGCGAAAGAGTCCTCCATCCATACAAACGTTCACACCTATAACCTAATATTAGTAGTATCAACACCGACTCACTAACAAATCAGTAAGTATCCGGTAATCCTCCACATGCCCTCTCTCATCGAGCCGGGACACCAGGCCGATGGCGACCCCGGCCGCCGCGCCCGCCACGGCCACGCCCGCGTCCATCAATGCCAGGGAACCCCCGCACACTGACGCCATGGAGCTTGAACCTGGGTATGGATTGGTATGAAAATGTGTAGCTAGTCGAAAGTGTTAGGCAAAAGTAACAGTTTTTAGGGTGCAAAAGTTCTTAGGAAAACGTCTTTTGCCACGTCGATTATTTTTAAGCAACTTCAAAAAAGGAGGAGGTATTTAATTTGACTATATTTTTTTTGTTTGTTACCTCAGAACTTTTGACTGGGTGAACCGATTTTGATGATTTTTTTTTTAATCGAATGCTGGTGCTTGTCATTTAAGTCGGACGACTTAAATTTGAGCTAGATCTGATGAGTAGTGTTTAAGTTATCCCTAATTTTGAAAGTTGACTGAGGTTACGAACATAAAAAAAATACAGTCAAATTGAATACCTCCTCCTTCTTTGAAGTCAGTTAAAAACAGTAAAATGCGTTATAGCTGGAGAGCTATTGAACCATTTGACTATCCCACTTCCCACAAAGCTAGAAATTTATTAAATGATATTTTATTATCAGTCAATTAAGAAAGTACCGTTCTGGCAGGCATCTCGCGGGTGCGTCATGGCCCATTAAATTTTTGAAAATGCAAAAAATATATTTTTTTATCCCACTCCCACAAGGCTACAATTTTAATATGTTGTAATTTACATATGTTTAAGTTTAAAAAAAAATTGCCAGAACATTTTGAGGGTTGCAAGTATGTGCCAGAACAGAGCAAAGTTGTCATCGGGATTGCAATTCTATCTTTCTATGTATAATTTCAGGCTCTATTCTGATTTGATATCATTCAAATGTATAAGGCGATTGTTGGTTCTCACAGATAGTACACATTGGTGGAAATAAATTTCAGTACTGCCATACAAAAAATAATAATTTTCATACAAATGTATCCTTCTATGCATAATTTCAAGCTCTAGCCTGCTTTTATGTCATTTAAATGTACGGGACTATTGTTGGATCTTACAGATCGTGCACTTTGGTGGAAATAAATTTCAGTATTGCCATACAAAAAATAATAATTTTCATACAAATGTATCCTTCTATGCATAATTTCAAGCTATAGTCTGCTTTTGAGGTCATTTAAATGTATAGGACTATTCTTGGATCTTACAGATAGTACAATTTGGTGAAAAGAAATTTCGGTATTGCCTTACAAAAAATAATAATTTTCATACAAATGTATCCTTCTATGCATAATTTCAAGCTCTAGCCTGCTTCTGATGTCATTTAAATGTACAGGACTATTGTTGGATCTTACAGATCGTACACTTTGGTGGAAATAAATTTCAGTATTGCCATACAAAAAATAATAATTTTCATACAAATGTATCCTTCTATGCATAATTTCAAGCTCTAGCCTGCTTTTGATGTCATTTAAATGTATAGGACTATTCTTGGATCTTATAGATAGTACAATTTGGTGGAAAGAAATTTCGGTATTGCCATACAAAAAATAATAATTTTGATACAAATGTATCCTTCTATGCATAATTTCAAGCTCTAGCCTGCTTCTGATGTCATTTAAATGTACAGGACTATTGTTGGATCTTAAAGATCGTACACTTTGGTGGAAATACATTTCAGTATTGCCATACAAAAAATAATAATTTTCATACAAATGTATCCTTCTATGCATAATTTCAAGCTCTAGCCTGCTTTTGATGTCATTTAAATGTACAGGACTATCGTTGGATCTCACAGATTGTACACTTTGGTGGAAGAAAGCAGTGTTACACTAAAAAAAAAAAAAACATGAGGCAAAATCAGGGAGTTTGATTTCTGGCTAATAATATTGATTTTTCAAAAATCTAGTTATGCCGTTTTGGTTTTCGTCAAAATCAGCCCTGAGACTCCTTTGACTACTTTTCGCTATTCCTCATAGTTTTGAATTTGTCCATCCACGCTCACTTGAAAAATTCACCCTGTATACTCTTCTGGCAGATACTTGCAACCCTCAAAATGTTCTGGCAATTTTTTTTTACACTTAAACATATGTAAATTGCAACATATTAAAATTGTAGCCTTGTGGGAGTGGGATAAAAAAAAATATTTTTTGCATTTTCAAAAATTTAAGGGACCATGACGCAACCGCGAGATGCCTGCCAGAACGGTACTTTCTTAATTGACTGATAATAAAATATCATTTAATAAATTTCTAGCTTTGTGGGAAGTGGGATAGTCAAATGGTTCGGTAGCTCTGGGGCTATTAAGTGTCTTGTCATTGTCGGTCATTTTGTGAGAGGCCCTGCATTGCATTTGTAATGTAAGAAGTTGTATGATGTTGATTATGTATTCTGACGTCACCCACCATTAGACTCGAGCACCTCAGCCGTCAACCTCACAGTATACGGCTGGTCCGGTACAATGGGCAGCAGCCCCCGCTCGGCCAGCGCCCCGTGGCCCGCCTCGCGCCGCCCGGGCGCCCCGCCCCGCCCCACCTCGCCCGTCGCGTACGACGGGAACTCGTAGTGGAGGAAGAAACTCTTCTCTTTGATGCCGCTGTTGAACACCAGGTCATAGATTAACTTTGTTTTATGGTGCCAACAAGTAGACGAGTTGATTTGATTGAATAGGTGATGATGGCTAATGAATGTGGCAACACCAAAGGCATGTCTATGGGTTGCTAGTCAAGAGAGAAGAGAGACAAAAAAATAAAAACAGTGATTACTAATAAATGACTACAGCAGCATAACAATCTCAATATATATAAATTACGTGTCACGTTGTTTGTCCGCGATGGACTCCTAAACTACTGAACCGATTTTAATCAAATTTGCACACCGTGTGCAGTTTGATCCAACTTGAAAGATAGGATAGCTAACGTCTCAAAATAAAAATAAACTTTTGACAGAACGAAGTCTGTCCAGGCAGCTAGTTTACAATAAAAAACAAATTAGTAAAACTTTGAGTACATCTACGAAACATCAATCACTTGCTGTTCAAAAAAGTCAGAACTTCCTTGAGCACAAAACTACACTTATGTGAGTACGCTACGAGTTTCCTGCGAACATAACGCTACAAGAAGTGAAAGTTGATTTATCAAGTCACTTTTTTTGGTTTGTATCGTTGATGCATCAATCAATTTTATTATATCTTGAACTGAACGAACTTATTTGTAAAGATTTAAAAGGTTGTGGTGTTATTATATAACAAATACAACCAAAAAAACCAACGTAACTATTAGTTTATTAAATAATAAATAATAGACGACCCTGTAGCCTAGTTGGTAGCGACCCTGCCTGCGAAGCGAGGGGTCCCGGGTTCTTTTCCAGCCGGGGCAGATATTTGTGTGACAGATACATAAATATTTGTACTCAGGTGCAGGGTGTGATTGTGATGTGTTATATGTGTCGTCCATGCCACGTAACTTACTGCGGGGGTGTGAGTGTGTTAGTGTATATAAATAGCAACCTTGTGATCATGGTGAGAGGGTCCAGTTTGAGCGCGCTCTCGGGCGAGTCGAAGGCCACGGTGCAAAGCACCTGCGTCTGCCCGCGCTGGAACAGGGCGCTGCCGTGGAGCGGCTCGTATAGAGACACCTGGGAATATCACTAAATATAATATAAATGCACATTCACATACACCCTTGCATTAGAAAAAAAATAAAATTTTGATAAAAGTGATGATTTTCGAATTTAATTTAAATTATAAATACACTGTGGAGAGTGGATATTTTTTTTAAGCAATTAAACCCTTAAGAATTTTTTTGTAATTTTGTTTTCATCGAACTGAGTCAAAGGCTACTGAACCCTGATTTTAAAATACTTCACCAATAAAACGTTCTATGCTTTCTTATCTTAACACTTTGTAACATGGGTTATACGTTAAGAAAAAAACGTCCGAAGACCTACAAAAACATGCCCAAACACAAAAAAACCCCTCACATCGCAGCTAATCTTCCTCAGCTCGTCGAGATGCCGTCCATCACAGCGGGTGTCGGTCTCGAATATCATGTCGCGGAAGGTCTGTCGTAGGTGGTTGCTGAAGCAGTCCTGCAGCTGGGCTACATCCACCTCGGTGTCTCGGAGCTGGTTTAACACCGTGTTACGGAGCTCTGAGATGGCCTGGTCCCGGGAGAGCTTGTCGTGGGTGTGGTCACTGGAGGGGACAAATATGTGTAAAGGTCGATGTATACGTAACGTGGACGGGACGGGACGTGAAGAGATTTGGTTACGGCATATGTTTTTTTTTGTGTTATGTTAAACTGTTTTTTGTTTTTGTTTTTTGACATTCTTGTGGATATTGGAGGGGATAAATGTGTGGGTATAAGTGTATGACGGGAATATACGTTACAGTATATCGGTTTTTTTCGTATTACATTAAAGCAGATTTAAATTTTTTGAAATTTCTCAATTTCATTTTTATATTTTTTTATATATTAAAAAAATATGTTAATCACTGACATAATAACCTTTTTTTCTTATTTCTTGTATTTTTTGTCATGAGGAGCTGACTAATGAAACAGAGAGGGAGGGGGGAGATGGAGAGAGAGAGAGAAAGAGAAAGAGAGAGAGAGAGAAAAAAAGAGAGAGAGACAGAAAGAGAGAGAGAGAGAGAGAAGAAACAAAGAACTAGTTCAACTGGCTCTCATGCATTACAAAGGCTCAAAGGCATTACAAGAGGCTAGGCAGACTTCATACGGAAGGTTTTGCTTCTTACCTCAATATCTCCCTAATCTTCATGGTGGACAGAGTCTTGATCGAGTCCACTATGTTCTGGTCCAGCGGTACTGGAGTCTCGTACTCGCGCTTCATCTTCCCGTGCTCCTTTTGCAACTTCTCAATGCCTCTGACCACATGCTGGGCTTCTTTTGTAGCTTGAAATAGAAACGGCAAGTTTTTAATTGTACACTTCTATTGTCATTTAAATTTGAGCTGTCAGTCTTATGTTATGAACACTTATTTCTGATCATTATTGAAGTGGCATACTCCAACATGCTGCAATAACTATTTAAAATCTGATGGGGCCAACTCATTATCTAAAATAGGGTAAGTCGGGGCAAAATATGACAGATAAGACAAATACAAATATACTACTTCAAATGTCATAATTAAAACAATTGTAATATTGTGCCCCACCTTGCTCTATTACAGATAAGTGTTTTTTAAATACCCCGATCTGATTTTTACGAGTTTATTAAAATTTTACTTGTTTTCACATTTATCCAACAAAGTCTGCATAAAAATTAGGTGATTAGGTGATTAGGCTAGGTGATTAGGGTTCCGGTGATCGGGATTCACGCGGGAAATTCTTTCATGCGAACGAAATCGCGGGCACAGCTTATTATTATTAAATAAGTAAAGACAAAGCTAGACTTACATTCATACCTAATTTGATGGCTTTGAGTAAGTCCTGCTGCAGGATGTCGTTAGCGAACCCCTCCAGCATCACTACCAGGTTGGAGCTGGTCGCAGCCACCACCAGGTTCAGGGTCGACTTCTCCAGGTCTCGTCGGGTCGGGTTGATGATCAGCTCGTTTTCGATTTGGCCTAAGCTGAAAGAGTTGTATAGTCATGTATAGTTGCCTCAACTTTTCTTTGTAAATAGACTAGTATGGACTAATACCAGGCTACCTGGTGGAGGAATTCACTTGTGGTGTTGATGTTATTGTCACTGAGTCAACAACAGGTGGGGCTAAAGTGTTAAGTATTGGAGATTGCTAGGTTCTGTACCATCCAGGTTAATAATTACTTTTTACTCCTATAAGATCATATGGATTTTTAGGTTATAAGACTTATAAGCCATGTTTCAAACAACCAAAATATCAAATACTAAATGGTCAAACTTGTAAACAATCACAACTTTTTATGTTTTTGATTAATTGGCATCCTTGACAAATTACGCTTTCGACAATGGTAATTGACTTTTTGATTGTTTATCATTACATGTTTTTCACTTTGGCCTATAATCAATTTTTTCCCTACCTGGCTAGTAACTACCTTTATTTTTTACTTGTTTTTGTTGTTTCTATTCTTTGTGTATTTTTATGTAGGTCTCTATTTCTTATAAGCCCTGCAGTGACCACTTATCAAGAGATAGCTCATGGACATGTTAGCCAGTTCCATACATACCGCACAGCCCCAACAGGTCCATTCCAGGGCACGTCAGACAGCGCCAGGGCTGCGCTGGCGGCGTTGATCGCGACCGTCTCCGGGGGGTTCGTGCTGTCCACTGCCAGCATGTTGCACACTATCTGTGTATCGTAGTTGTAGTTCTGTGGGAACAGCGGACGCAGGGAACGGTCTATTAGACGCGACGTTAGGATCTCCCGTTCTGTCGGACCTGAGGACAAATAGGGTATTGACTTTTTGATATCTAGAATACAAGAACAATGTGTCTATATCTTTATTAATAAGAAGTGCTGTGTCAGTCAATACTCTCTTAACCGACGTGTATGTAAGAGTTTGAGTGGTTGCCTTTTAGTCTTTTAATAATCAAATAAGGCTAGATTGTAAATAATAACTAGCAAAGTATAGTTTTATTAAAAGTATAGATTATTATACAATGTGTAGAATAAATCAATATGCTATTCAAAGCTTTATTATTACTGGATATTATATTATCTCATCAATGACTCACCTAGCTCTCTCCTCAAGAAGTTGGTAGGTATCCTGCCGGCAGCAGCTGCCTTTTGACGATAGTCTACCACCAGCGGCAGGAAGTTGCTCGAGCTTTGCTTGGCTTTGGACACCACGGTGGACAGGACACTGGTGTTGCCGAGCGTGGCAACACACGCACCATCTGCAAACCTTGCATAGCGGCCTGTTGATAGTTTTAGTATCGTCCTGAAATGTTAAAAATGTTCATGAGTGGGTTTTTCTTTTTTTTATCAGAAACATGAGAGGGTTTTTCTTTTATTAGAAACATGTAAACATGTAGGATTCTGCAGGAACGAATGGTCTTTACATGGGTAAAGTGGTAAATTGTTTTCATTAGGAAACAACAGGAACTCGTCCATTCGAAATACTTTTAAAACCTGACAATGCTGTTGCTTTGAAGGTAACATAGATGCAGAGTTTATGACAGACATAATATAGCATCAAATTTTTAACGCAAAAACTTACCCATTCGAAAAAGGAATTTCAATTTCACCAACGCTTGATTGCGTAGATAGTAATCTACACATGTATCGATATCTACTTCGTAACTTCGATAATATAATACGGTTTTTGGGTAACATTTTACTCTGCAGCAGGGGTCAAAGAATGACACAAAATTATGACAATAATGAATGGTTGTAAATGCAAATAGCACCAGAACAGAAATCATTTAGTTTGGTTGCCAACCGAAGTGATATTTTTATCTATTAACGTTTTGGAACAATTTTACAGAACGTTTTCTCGTAACATCTTTCCAATTAAATTCAACATAACCAAACTTTAATGTCAATCAATTGTCATGTTTATGTCAATTCAAATCAAACTGTCAAATGAAAGACATAAGCGTATGTCGTACGGTAATCGGCATATCGGCACCGTCATTTTGTATTTTGTTTGCAAATTTAATAAAACGAGTATTATAAATTTGTAATTATCTTCGGTTAATAGTAGTTTATAATGATTCATGATCATGAAATATATAATTATTTTCGAGTATTTGATATTTTAATTCTTCCAGATGATTTTTAAACTGACGGTATTTTGCTGAACAATCAGCTGATTGTCAAAATTCAAATGTCAATGTCACACAAACACAACAATCAACATTTTGTAACCTTAAATTATTAACAAACAAAACAATTCTGTGTATAAAATGAAAATTCAAGATTATGAACAATTTAAACTATGTTTTGGTTTATTTAAGATGCGTAGTATTTTTAATTAATCATATTTGATAATTTTAAATGTTTCGTATGCCAGTAAAGTAAACATACGTAAACTTTGAGTTAGTGATGACAACAACTTAAAATTTTCATTAAAAATCTTTAAAAATAACAAAAAAATCCTACCATTTACTTTAGTAACTTATCATGACAACTAAAGTGAAGAAAATCGTTGGAAATGATGCATTCCAACGTATTAACTTTCTATATCAAGTATGTTTATACACATTAATATTATCATTAAAATAAATTATAATTTTATTATAATTTATAATCACGGTCTGTTGTCTATCCAAAACAGAATAATTGTTAAAGCTACATATAATATTTTTTGTTTGTTTGAAGCAGTGCACATTTTATAGAACATAACTTAATGTTATTATTTTATTTAAACTATTTAACTTTTTACTGCACAAAATAGTATTAAACATTTTAATTTGTACAGTTTAAATTTTCTAGATAAGTAAATATGTTGTGGATAAGAATCCCGCACTGTCGTCCTACTACAGCAATATAATGCTGGGCATCGCCAGGAAAAGTGTGTTGAAGATGTAAGTTGAATTTAACTTTGTAATGATTTTTTTATACCGAATAAGTTAGTGCTTGACTACATAACCACCTGATGGTAAGCAGTAATGAAGCCGTGGATGGTAAAGCACACTAACTTAGTAGAAGCCTACTCACTCTTGACTTGAAGACAAAAGGTTAAGATTAAGGCTTAATATTATGGTAAATGTTTACAATTATTTGTGTTGTATTACCGGGGCAACATAATCGTGTAAGCAACAAAGCCCTTTTATTGCATAAACAAATCTTTGTAATATTAATATTTGGGTAAAATTACAATTGTGTATTTAATTTTTAAAGTCAATTAATATGAGTACATACAGCAACAGGAAATATAAATCAAGTGAGGAAACCTGCGGTATACGCCTGTGAATTATCAGTAACTTTCTTTATCGGCAGACCATGTGCAATAATGATAACGATAATGATAAACCTTTCTAAATATGTGTAAGCACTGGAGCTCACTTCTTAGTGCCTGGCCTTCGAAATTAAGGGGTCAAAGTCAGTGGCGTAGCTAGCCCTAAAGAGGCCCCATATCAATATTTGTTGTGGGGCCCCTTGAACGTCAGCTGTCAAATATAAAAAAAAGGATTGCCAACTGTACCGGTCGTAGGCCGCTGGCGAGCTTTTTTTGGGAGTGTTAGTGGGGGCCCCTATACGCTGGGGGCCCCGTATAATTGATACGGCTGATACGGCGGTAGCTACGCCCCTGTTCAAAGTTCAATTCTGTGCCAGGGCTTGCAGATATACATTATATTCATACTTCAACAATTAAAAGTAAATAATATTTTTTCAGTCATCCCGATATCAAGAGGCAAGTTTGTAAGAAATGCCGTTGTATTCTAATTGATACAAAGTCAGCAAAAATGAAAATTAAGAGAAATAAGAAGAAACAGTACATAGAATGGACGTGCAACACTTGTCATGAAAAAAAGATATTTTTATCTGATAAAAATAAGGATCATACACTTTGGGTGGAAAAACCTGATGGGGTTGAAGGAACTTTTTAGTAGATTTTTGTATGTGATGTTTGAAAGCAAAGGTGATCTTATGATTTAATAATAAATTAAGTTAAATTATATATTTGTTTCTTTATAACACTACGTGATAATAATTAATTATGTCAGCTATGTATTGGGAAACCAAGCTTTGCTCAGAATTTAGGTAGTAGGTAGTAACATAGACCCCATATTACAATAATATAAAAAACTGGCCAAGTGCGTATCGGGCCACGCGCAATGTAGGGTTCTGTAATTTTATTTATCAACTGTTACATATTAGCTACAATGATATTTAAAAAATATAGATATATTATGCTCTTACAAGTGGACCAAAAAATCTGTTCGGAAAAGAGCACACACACGTTTATCTTTTGTTTCACTACACCAATCACATTGATAAAATAAGGCATTTTAACGCTGCATATCAAGTGTCAATCACTTCTGACAACAACAAAAGCGTGCATATCGTTTTGTATTGACAGAGCGACTACGAGCAGCGGTCAATTGCCTGTTCTCACGCTCTTCATCGTCGGCGCGCAATTGTCATATCTACATCTTTTTTACATTATATCATTGGTACAATATCTAGTAAAAAATACAAGCATATTTCGTGGATATATTATAGATAGCATTATTAGGCTTAACCCTTCGTGGATATATTATAGATAGCATTATTAGGCTTAACCCTTCCTTGGTTGCAGTCGGGTAATCACTGTTTTAAATTGTTTATTTGAGGTCTTACTTTTTCTATTTTCGTCGTTCTCAATCGCTACGAGCAACCGAACAAGACATCTAGTAGCCAGACTAGCCAGTAGGTATAGAGATTGGAGCAAGAACGGACCGACACGACGAAACGATAAACATCCTTGCATTATGCATGAGCGTAGGACGCCGTAAATCACGTGCAGGCTTCCAGTTCTGGTTAACACTTGTTTTACTGGTTTAAACTGCCTCTGCTAAGTTTCCACACATAGTTTGGGATTGTTTGGGATTTGAAAGACGTTGTAGGTACCTTACTTAAAGCTCAATTTTAAATGTGAGCTGAAGATTTTTCATCATGAAAGGTTTTTTAATTGGTGGTAGGTGTTCCGTCTGAGGCATGAAAGCTAGAGCCCGTTCTGTTTTTCTTTCTTGCTTGCGTTCTTTCTTGCTTGGGTTCTTTCTTGCTTGGGTTCTTTCTTGCTTAATCGGCTACGAATCGGTGATGTATTTTTGTTTGTTGTTTGGTATCAGATGGCTCGTTGACTGTAAAAGATAGATGAAAATAGCAATGATTTCCGAAATTAATCATCATAGGTAAGAATTAAAAACCATACGACATGAGTGATGACGTCTACAGGAAACTGAAAATACCTATTCAGATATTATGGCTGGCATCTTTCAGTAGATATTCAATTCTCTTCTTAGGCATCTCTTCGCCGAATTAAAGGAAAATATCGCGATAAATCTGCATAGGTACGTAAGGTTTGTGAAGTCTGCCAATCCACAGCTGTTGGTCAGCGTGGCGGACGATGATCACCCTCTTCATTATGACAGGAGACCCGAGTCGGACAGAGGTATAGTTAAAGGTTGATGAGTTTTTTTATACAAGTATTTTGCTAATAGAGAGTGAGTTCAATAAGAGATATATATCGTTTTCTTGTTGTTCAGTAGGTACCATAAAAATACCTAATTCCTTCGTAAATCACGGCGTGCGAACAATAAAACTATTAATTTTGTTTCCGAAAGGTAGCCTTAAAATTGGATGTAAAACCTGATTTCGAAACTTTATAGGCTTTAATAAAATAAAACCGGAGTAGTAAATGTTTTACGACGTCTCCGTTTACCTCCACAACGCAGTTAGTCATGTAGTTAGGTAGTTACTTCGCTATGGCGTCCACTTCTTTCCTCATACTAATATTGCTCACTATCACCCAATCGGCGATAGTGAAACATTTCCGACCAAATACGCCTAAGACTTATGAGAAAAGTGCCAACAAAATGTTCAAAAGGGATTTTGAAGCACCCTTTATTTATAAAGCGAAGAAAGATTTGATGGATATAAAATTAGCAAAGCACAAAGCTCACGTGATAAAGGCTGCTAGGAAGAGGGGGAAAGACTTAGAAAAAGGAGTGTTAGCAAATGTTATCAAAAACTCTGGTGAAAAGCAACGTTATCACCTGGATCCTCTACTGAATGTTATGAGAAGAGCTGAAAAACACTCTGAGTCTTGGGAAGATGAGTCGAGTTCCAGTGTGGAAGTGTCGAATTGGAAGGAAGAATGGAAGCAGCATTGGTTGCAGAAAAAGTTAGAGGCCATCAATTCTACGAGGCCGAGAGGAGATGCTATTAATATGGCTGCTGCTAGTAAGAATGTTTTTTAATACGAAGTTATTTTGGGTAGATCTTCTTTGTTAGTTTAAAGTTGTGGTGAACTATCAATAACAAAACCATTCAGTGTGGTCTTAGTTATAATTTCGGGTTCTTTCGCATGGTTGTGAATGACGCTTACCTACTAACCTCAAGTTGATCAAAATAAGAATTGAATCTCCATTAATTACTTAGTTATACACACGGACCTAAAAAAAATACAGACGTAACCTTGTGTAACCGAGAGTGAAGCATAGAAATGGCCGACCGCTTACTACGTGTGCGTAATTTTGGGGTTACCACAATATGAACACTTTCGCCGGAATGACGACCGATTGTGTCAATGTGTGGGTGTTTACTTGTACGCATAGAGAGTTAGAATTCCGATGGGTGCTTCACTGAATTTGTTCTTGAGATTATGTCCGTCTTTTTTTTAGGTCCGTGGTTATACACTTCTTGTTCATATGTTAGTCTTTAGAAGTCCGTAACATATTATCAGAAGGGCAACATATTGACTAGAAGCATGCTCCATTAGAAATCCTTTGTGAAGGACAAAGGCATTATGAGTGTCAACAAATAATACTTAAAATCTTCCACATTTATAACTTTTTTGCTGGAATGGAAAAATAAATAAATTTACCAACAATTTTCACGAGATAGTTACTGTTTATACGTTAACTGCGAGGTAGCTCAAGGCAATTAGCGAGAAAAGCTCACCGCGTGCCACTCGAATAAAAATAAACTAAAAATATAAATCAACACATATTAGCGTTGAGTTTCCAACTAGCTTTTCAAAGCTTTAACAAATTTAGTACTACATGAATACCTTTATGTATGATATAGGTATGTCTGGCTTTTGTTATAATATTTCACATAAAAAGAGGTCAGACCTTTGCACTGATCATCTTTAGGACCTTTTTGTTAGAGTTTCGGGAGTCGTTTCACGAACTTATTTAGGACCATTCATGTGTACATTCATATAATTCTATCTATTACTAGCTGCCCGGACAGACTTCGTTCTGTCAAAAGTTATTTATATCTGAACAATAAACGACGATTACTTACAAAAAATATGTTAATATTTCTTAACATTACCGATCCTACTTTCCATTGAAGGTTATGAGGTGTCAATCCCGGAAAATTTAACGATTCTGGTGGATAGTTGACGACATCATCTTGATTAGTTGCCCAATCAACTGTATGTGAAATTTGTATGTCTTTAATTCACCGGCAATTTCATTTTGAATTTTGAAGCTTATTTCACATTCGCTCAGCCACAAATGATCTTTGTAATTTTGAGAGACGTTTGGGAATACGTCTTGTATGAGCTCGATTATTGTTTCAGTAAACTGACAAAAACTTAATGCAGCCAGTCGAATCATTTAACAGAGATTTTGCCATTACCAAAGTCAATGAGTTGCTTTGAAAATATTTCTCCAGATTGATCATTTTGCTATCGTACACGTATATTCATGTTTCACTTTAGTATCTTTAAGTATTTCCACAAAATGGAGGACTTTGAATATGCATTGAGTTCATCCGCTGGTGTTGACCGAGGAATCACTGGTAATGTTTGACGAAAATCTCCTGCTAATAAAATCATCGCTCCACCAAATCGGTTTCGATTGTTTCGTACATCTTTCATAGTTATGTCTAATGCCTCCAAAGACTTTTTATGTGATATCGTGCATCCATCCCACACTATCATCTTCTTTCTTTCTTTCAAAACCTTTGCCATTGCTGTATTCTTCGAAATGTTGGAGGTCGAAGTTTTATTGCTTTGAATATTCAATGGAAATTTTAGCACTGAATCGGCAGTTCAACTGCCTTTCAATAACGTGGCTGCAATTCCAGATGAAGATGTTCTACCTGGAGCGTCCAAATAGTAAATTCCTCCAGTTCCATAATTTACAAATATTACAATCAATCAATCTGGTCAAGGTTGTATATAGTGGTTGAATAACTCGTTGTATTACGTTCTGTGCAGTGAAATGGCACTCTTTGGCCAATTTCTAAGTTGACTGCTAAATGAACTACATTGGGGTACCTATCTTTCATGAATGGGAAGAGAAAAAATGCGGGAAATTGCTTCATTAATACTAACTTAACGGCCCATTTGGTATTGGTTAACTTCATCAACAGAAATCTCAGTACTAACTCCAATCACAGCCATATCACTTCCTTTTGTTACATATTTGCAAATGTATTTTAAAGATTTTACGGAATGGCAAGATTCAACATTGATGTGCGCCTTGAAAGTCTTTGATAGGATTGGTGAATAAGGAACAATGCAACGATTATCAATTTCGATTTTTAGTTGATTTACTTTTACAACTGTTGATCTTCTTTTATCTGCAGTTGATCGGCGACGATATAGCGGTTAGCCATTGTTCCCGGTACCTAATTGTTTCTGCTACTAATTCCCGTGGATACCATTACCGTTTCAGTATTGTCCGCGCAATTTTTTTTTTTTTTTTTTTTTTTTTTAATATTATAAAAACCTTCCGTGGACTCCAAGGAACATACAAAAAAAAATTCAGCCAAATCGGTCGAGCCGTTCTCGAGTTTAGCGCTTAGCAACATCCATTTTTATATATATAGATAAGATGTATTTGTTGTCACTTTTAATATGTTGTTAACATTAAAAATAATATTTAAGGACCCTGGGGACTACCTTGTGGCGATCCGAATCAGCATGACATGCCTTGGGGTACATGCATGTTGCCCATGGAATGTGATGCAGAATTCCGTATATTCCGAGGAGACTACTTCTGTGGCAGGACGGAATTTATCTGTTGTGCCTTGCAGTTAACGACATATGATATGTATCAAGGCTTCGATGTATCCTTTGATGACTCTAGCTTAGGAACCGACACGGAGGAGAAGAAAAACAGGAACCAAGGATCTAAAGAAAAAAAACGGCGTAAAAAGTATCGTGACCAGCAGAAACGACGCAGAGAAAGGATGAAACGAAAACGTAAAATTAAAAGGAACATTAAGAGAATCGTGAGGCAAATAAAAAAAATTCTGAACAGATACTACAGGAACGGCACGACGGAAAAAAGTAGGAAAACTAGACAGTTGAAGAAATTCATTAAAATGATGAAGCAGAAATTTAAAGAAGAAAGAAAAGTAATTAAGGATATTCATGAAATCGATATTATAAAGGCAGATGCAGAAATCCAAGGAAGGCTGAACCAAATCAAAGCTTTGAACGAGGAGTTTATGAAGAACGATACTTTTAGGGAGATCATAGTAAATGGTACGATTAATAGGAACAATCCGGCCGTACGGGCTTTATTGGAGAGTTATCCTGATTTAGCAGCTTTGTTTCCGACAAGACGTGGGGGAGGGAAGCGACCACGAGATTATTTGGAGTACGACATCGAGTATGGGTATCTATATTACTGATTAAAATGCGTTGGAAATGTTATTTATCATTATTTCTTGACTTTTTGTTTTTCGAACTTATAGGTAAATCTTTTCAAGATCTTTCCATAAATGAGAATCAAAGTACGTACAAGAAGTTTATTGATTCTTCTCACAGACGCGTTTCTCAGTTTCAAAATGAAGGTATTGTCCTATTCTCATCACGTGCGGACTTAACATTCCTAATAAAGTTTATTCTCAAAGAAGTAAGTCTGACAATCGTATAGCTGTTAGTTAAATTATGTATGAGATTTTGCGCAGTCATGTCTGAAGGAAATATGATTCAAGCGGCACATTTTGTTCATATTTTATTTTGATAGCATCTTTTAACGTCACTTAGATATACCGTAAGATGTAAATGGGGGGTATAAATGTCCCCAAATATGGCCAACATTCAACGCGACAGATTTGGGCGTGCTCATCATTTTATTATCGCTGATACAAATCTCTATGTAAGAGTATTGAGCGCCAGTTCAGTTTACGGTATAGGCCGTGAAGTACCTTACGGAAACACGCATCAAATCGATGTTTATAGGTTAATCGAATATAACGAAGCGCTCATAGCCATCACAAGTGTTTTTCAATTAATGTTGTTCAGTTGATATTTGATAAGGGATGGTACTTCTTCAGGAAAGATGCTGGAGTCCTGGGTGGTACACAGAACCGATCTACATCAGAAAGAACCCCATAGTTTTGACCGTTGTTCACCAGGGTGCAACACAAGTAGGGAATGTTGACAGACTTTTAAGTACCTATTTCTTCCTCTGGATGAACTGCTGGATGGGGATGCTGAACGCACATTTGTCTGCTCCGTCTGCACCGGATGCATCGCGTTTGTATGAAGTCATATAAGAACCTGAATCAGCCCGATGCGGATGACATATGCCGACGCATAATTATGTGATCCGCATGGTGCGGACAACTGTGCGTTCAGCACAATACACAATTGACGACCCGTGTGGCGCAATGGTTACCATGCCGGATCGCCGCACCAAGCGTCCTGGGTTCGATTCCCAGCGAGGCGAAAATTTGAATGATGAGTTTGAATTTCTGTTCTCGGTCTGGGTGTGAATGTCCTCGTCTATGTTGTGTGTTGTCCATGGCACCCACGACACGGAATCCTATTGTGGGGCTATGAGTGTGAAGCGTTATTATTAATAGTATAACAGTACTAAACGCCATTGCACTAGTCATTACTCGTAGTTCTGCAAGTATTGCTCCCAAAGATTGTGTTACATTCACGTAAAGTTGGGACAGACAAAATTTATAATAGTAAGTTTATTTTCCCGTAACATCACTTGAAAGGGCGTGTACACCACAAGGTATAGCGTCGTTTTGGAGAGCTGCCAGGTTTGGAACGACGTTCGAATTTACAGGACTCGGATCGGCTCCTTGCGTTCGTTGTTAAGCTTTAAAATTGGTGCACTGTTTGAGGTTTTGGGAAAACATTTTTATTTCCAAAGAAAATGTATAAGAGACTTTTGTTGATTATGAAATTTCACGTGTACTGCGATGATAGCTGTAGAGCTATTCATAATCAACTAAAAGTCTTGTACATTTTCTTTGGAAATAAAAATGTTTTCCCAAAACCTCAAAGAGTGCACCGATTTTAAAGATTTTAAAGCTATTTTATTACTAAACTATGTAGATAGTTTAGTGATAAAATAACCAGACCTCAAAATCTATTACACTAATCTTGTGAAATCAAATGAGAGGGATTTGTACCTGCAGGGAATCCTATACTTGAGTCAAACTCGCATCAGAATCTTTGTCAATAAGCCATAAAAATTCCTTTATAGGGTTTTCACAAACTGATTTGTATTTCGCACACCAAATAACTATTAAAGAACTAAATAATAATTATAACGTTTGTGACATCTTCATTATTTTACTATTGATCTATAACAACAACACACTAAGAGAAAACGACGTAAAAACCAACATCTTAAAACAATTTTTATCATTGAATAACTCACGCTCGCACGTCCTTAATTTCGTGAAGCGACTTCAAACCTTTGCACAAAATTATTGTTTCAAGGTCGGCTTGCCTATGACTATAAATAGAAATGACTACGAAAACCTCACAGCTATAATGGCGCTTACATGCTTTGCAACTTGATCGTATTATATTTCAAAATACAGTGAAATCAACTTATCTGTGACTTTAAGGAGTACGCTGTCGGACGATTGGACCAATCATAGTGCGCAATCTGAGACGTATTAGTAAGTTATGAATGAAACGGCATTAGTTCCAATTTTCGCCACGTCACAAATAAGTTCTTCAGAGATGGCACTGTACAGATTATACAGATATTTCATTCCACTCAATATGCATGAGCATAAAATTATTTATAGGTTTAATTTCAATAAACAAAGCTGAATAACATTTTATATTTATGTTTATGTATTTTAAAACAGTCTATATCGATTTTATACGTAACTATTCAGTGTTAATTTAAACTTTTGCCAAATAAATATTATGTTTAAAAAGAAATTAAATTATAAAGAGTGGAACGGAACGCGACTTGCGAACTCCAGATTTGGTTCAAACGTACTTTATACGACCAAAAGTTTCATGCACCTGTTTGTTTGTGGTTGCTAGGCAACACAATGTGTACGTAAATTCTGATCCGAATGTGAATATAGTGTAGCGTGAAATATAGCAGCAAAAATATTGTTGCACGGCAAGTATCTATTTAAATATAAGCACAAAATTAAGTGAAAATTAATATTGTTCATGTGTATGCTAATATTGATTTTAAAATTAATTAATACCATTATTACTATTTTTATTTCTCAGCAAATTCTTTCTTTCTTGCGACCAAGAAAGAAACAACGCATCATCATTTTGTCGGCTATTTCCATAAAACAAAATAAATGTGGGTACACAGGTTCTCAATGTAGTAAAACACTAGTTGGCAAAAACTGCATGGGAACACCAATGATATTTAAAAAAAATGCTTTGCTTTCATTTGCTTTCCTTTGCTTCACTACACCAATCATATTGGTATAATACACGAAGGCATTTTAACGCTGTATGTCAAATGTCAAGCACTTCTAACAACAACAAAAGCTGTGTATCTGGGGGCACGGCAGTGCCCCCGCCAAGTCGAGCAAAAAAGCGATCTATTTATTTAAAACATAAAAGATTTTCAATATTGATATGGTCACTTTAAGATGTTGTTACTTGTTAGGTTAGCTAATTACGTAAGAACTTAAGACAGAAGGAACCTTAAGTAGGAACTGAATAAATTAACCGACTTGGTATTACATGGATCTCACAAGTTTTTACGGTAGAAGAACTGAGTTGCGAGACTTGGGTTTTTTTACAAGTTATGTTTTTGATGGCATCGTCTTGTATTGACAGAGCGACTACGAGTAGAATGGTCAATTGCTTTTCTTACGCTCTTCATCGTCGGCGAGCCAGTGACACATCTACCTCTTTTTACATTATAATATCATTGGGGAACCCGTGTGGGTTTTAAAATTCTAGTGTGCCTGAGAGGTCTAACATGATAAATGATGTTGTCGTGTTCAGCCTTTAAATATAGATGTTTTGGTATAAATAATATCTATGGTAGATTTTATGAAATTCATAAAATATTTTACTATCGCTTAGGTACCTACCTACATTTGAGTTACCTAATTAATGTTCCTTCATTGCTCTCGCGAGCATAATGCTCGCTAATATATTAAGCATTATTGATACAAAAGTATCTAACAAAAACACTACGCAAAAAGTAAAGTTTTAAAGTATATACCATCATACATGTTGGGCGCGGATTGTTGCAAAGTAGACTAATACTAACTTAATAACAATGGATTTCCGCAAAGTAACGCCTGATACTATTAACTACACTACGCAAAAACAATATGAATTACAAAGTATCGCTTGTCATTAGTTAAATAAAAATATATTTGCTGAATCTTTAAAACTAACTAGAATAAGTCCTATTTCCCAACCCCTTTTACTGTCAGAGAATTCCGAGCGTATAGTAACAGTAGCCCATAGTAGTCATGAATTCCAATGATGAATCTATTCAGCATTTTAGGTATGTAGAGTATGTATGTAAAACAACGCGATACACGATTCCGGAGCGAAGCTGCCAAAACACGAACGTGAAACTGTTGTAAATTGAAACGCAGCGACTATCCGATGTGTTCCATCACACGACGGGGCGATATGTCACATCGGAATTGTTTTGGATGCAAGCCAGAGGTGTACGACACTTACATTGTATTTGGAGCCATCGTTATCGAACTTAGTGTTTACTGATCTTCAGTGGCGTAGCTCCCTAGGGCCCTATATCAATATCTGTTGAGGGGCCCTCGCTCCAACTTTTGCTGTCAAACGTAATAAAAATGGGCGCCAACTGTAGCGGTCTTAGTGCGGCTGGCGAGATTTTTCTTTGGAGGACGCCACGTTTTGAAATGTAGCAAAGTAAGTCGATAAGATAACAGGGCGCTTGGTTTGTTACTGGAGGGGGCGCCATTAAGGTGTTAGTCGAGGTCCCTGCAGGCTGGGTGATGGCTGACGATATTGATGTAGAATTGCTAATTGAGGCGTTAAAGAAATAATGATTGTATGGAATGGCTGCAGCCGACGACACGTTGACGGTTGCAGTTGTCTTTGCCGCCGACGACGTGCTGGAGGGCTATTCAGTTTTGTAACTTGACAGCGGAATCCGCGATGAGTTTCAAAATTGAAGTTCGAGTCCGAGATCTTGATATGTGATTCTCTAATCATCTGGTACGCACTTGTGAGGTGAAGGGAGTCTCGAACTCTAACTTCAATTTAGAAACTCATCGTGTATTCCGCTGTCAAGTTACGAAACAAAAGCGAACTTGCATCATAATTTGACATGTCATTATCTAATCATCTATTAAGCACTTGCGAAGTGAAGTGATCCTAGAACTGGAACGTCAATTTTGAAACTCCGCTGTCAAGTTACAAAACTGAATAGCCTTCCTGCTCGTGTGTGAGAACTCTTATATGGTGTCGGGTCCGACAATGTCGGGCTACATAATTCTCGGACCCGATAGGCGATACCATAAGATGACCTAAGAGAGTGTACGTTGTAGTGTAAGAATTGAACTTAGTATCGGCTCTATGGACTATGTTCCTTATTTCAGACGCGGCACTCTGGCAGGTCTGCCGGTGATAATCTCGTGTTTCGCTTCCGATGTGTCCAATCAGTTGATTGCGCGATAACTCACAGCTACACCTCGCTGGCTGCACGCCAGGGGTTCGTAAGGAACGCCCTGTATATCATGTGTCAGGATTGTATTGTATTGTATTATCCTGTACGTGTGTAGTGATTATTTATTAATTAAAATTAAGTGCGATTTGTTTTCACACGTCGACGCCGTTTGTCTCCCCTGTCTACGAAGCAAGGGGTATTTACTATGTCTTTAGTGTTTCTAATGTTCATGGGTGGCGACAGCCACTTACCATCTCTTTTTTTTTTTAATACCAAATAAGTCAGTGCTTGACCACAAAACCACCTGATGATAAGCAGTAATGAAGCCTTGGATGGTAAAGCACACTAACTTAGCAGAAGCCTATTCACTCTTGACTTGACTTCTGGATCTTTATTTTCTTCTGGAGCTCATATTTTGTCGGCTATTTCCACAAAAAAATGTTCTAGGGTCAGTTCATTTGATGAATAACTTAATCACTGATTTAATACATGAATGAATACCGCTAAAAATATACCTGAGACCTGAGAGAAAAGAAGTAAGAATCTCTAAAGAATAATTTTGTGATTAGGCCGAAAGTAGGCAAGGCAGAGTTTATTTTATACTGATTATACGAGGCCATGTTTTTATTTCTCTTTTAATATTTTCATAATATCTGCAAAGGTTTTCCGTAAAATAAATGTTAGTAGGAGTGAGGCGGGCGCCCGGGCGGCGTCGTTCCAAGAACTGTATATTCTCTGTCTGTATGTGAAATAACAACTGTATCCGTTTTTACGTCACTGATAACGTTTCTACGAAATGTGTGTAGCTGACGTGGACAAAAGAGTTCTCTCTCAAATAAAGATAAAATTTACGAAATATTATCTCATCTATTTTCGAAACTTAAATTTAACTCATTAGAGTCTCTGCACACGGCGTATTTTTACGGCACCGAAAACGTTTATTCCGAGATCGTAAAACGCGATCGTACGAGGAAACGCCTCGTCCGCCTCGCAATTTGTAGCGCGGAAAACGCGCAGATTCCGCGCGTTTTCGTCGGATGCGCTTCAAAAACGCGCCGTGTGCAAAGGCTCTTAAATGAGTTAACTTTTATAAGCTTGTGCTTTTCAAACATTTTATATTTGGTATTAAATTGAAGTTTGCATTTAAGATTTAAGTGTGAAATTAAAATTTGCACTGCAGATTTGAGTGCAAACTTTTATTTTTTTCAACCAAAAACAACTTTTATGATATAAATGGGTAAACGGGGATATAAATGGGTATGGGATGCAAACTGTTTTAATATAAGTTTCCCTACCCTAACGTCTTCTCCAGTAAATAATAATCAGAACATATTTTTCGGGCGGGATATGACTTCGCGAACATTCAACAAACAGAGTATCACTAAGCTATATTAAGGTCTACAAATTCCCAAAACTTTAGCAAATAAAGTTATAGGTATCTACTAAAACGTCTGTTATTATAATCCGCCTCAAGTTGGTATTATTACGCGCCTAATTTAATCTCAAACAAGTTACAAAGGACTAAATAATCCGAGAAACTCGGGAAGAAGGCTCGAATTTTACACGTCCTTATCATAAGTATCTTATAATAATGGAGCGCCTTGTTAGATCTTTATTCATAACTGTCCCAGTGGGTCTTTTGAGTCCAGGAGTCCTCTCACAATATCAGGGGACAGGTGTCCAATGGCAGACTTCAAAAGCGTTAGGAAACAGTTTGAAATATACCCTATCTTTATAGCTTAAAGGGCTCAAATTGAAACTGAAGCTGAAATGTATAAGTTGAACTTAGAACTCTTTGAAGTTAGACTGGACTTTTATTGTAAATAACTTATTGCATATAAAATTCGATTGGTAACTATCGTGTAAATTCAATTCTACGAGACATTTCTTGAACTACTTTTGTAACGTGATAGTTCGCTATTGACGTACATTGCTACTAGTGGTCCCTTGTCAGTCTACAGTTCATGAAGAAGGTAAAAAGTGTTAAACCTTTCACCATCTCTGTCACTTTACTGCTTTATCTGCGAGTAAGTAGAGTAAATGCTAGTTTATATTCAGTGCATAATCCTCAAATCAGATACCAAGTATCTGGCAGTTTTTAGTGGCAGATATTATGACATCATTTATTATTAATGTACCTAAAGGTTATAGATAGATAGAAAGTATTTTTTAACACGGCTGTTAATGGACATGACATGGGAACATATTCAACACACTTTTGCACCCATTCTTTCTAGACAAAATATTTATTTTATAAAAAATATTTTTCACAACCCTATTGTCCAATCTCAACGACACCCTATTATACTCCTATCCTGTCCTGCCCTGTCCCTATTATATTCCTATCTTATCTTGTCTCCTACTCTATTATAGGACAAGAATAAAGAAAATTGTTAGAAGCGTTCATTTATGAAAAACGTTCAATAAAATACCATTGTGTTAGAAATTGCTTTCAAATGCGTGGGAAACTTTACAGTGTGTTCCGTTTGAATAGTTGACAGATGCCTAAGATAAGGCGTCGTACACACGACAGACAAATGTCAGCATAGCAATATTTTAACTTTTAATTAACGCTAATAATAGTCCGGTCAAAGTAATTTAAATAAATGTTAAGTTTACAATAATAAGGTACCTAATTTGCATAGATCTGAAAATTGGTACGAATGTTGGGAACATCCTAATATTTTTTTTATGGAAATATCTGACAAACGAGCTGACGATCCACCTGATGGTAAGTGGCTATCGTCGCCCATGGACATCAGCAACACCAAAGGTATCACTGATGCGTTGCCGGTCAAGAAAGAGAGAAGAAAAAGAAAGAAATAAATGAAATGTGAACATTGTTTAGCTTAAACTGATTGAATTCTTACATTCATTTTCTTTCTAAAGATCTGGCCGAAAAAGCCACTCTCAGTACAATAAGCATGTAGGGTTCGGCATTTACACCAGATCATATTACCAGCAAGGCTATTCTGTTTTGTAACTTGGCAGCGGAGTTTCAAAATTGACGTTCGAGTTCTAGGATCACTTCACTTCGCAAGTGCGTACTTGATGATTAGATAATGACATGTCAATATGATGCAAGTTCGCTTTTGTTTTGTAACTTGACAGCGGAATCCACGATGAGTTTCTAAATTGAAGTAAGAGTTCGAGACTCCCTTCACTTCGCAAGTGCGTACCAGATGATTAGAGAATCACATATCAAGATATCGGACTCGAACTTCAATTTTGAGACTCATCGCGGATTCCGCTGTCAAGTTACAAAACAGAATAGCCTTGCTGCTTCACATGCTGGGTCAGTATCCTAACTCCACTCCATGGAAACCAGATGAGTTTTAAAGACATCCCATTGGAAAACAAACAGAAAAAAGATAATAAAAAGAAATAAACTCTGACGTAACTCATTCCCAACTCATCAGATTCGAGTGTCGTCCTATTTGAAGGCTGTTTTATGAACGAATGCACTGAAATGACTTCATTTATGTTATAAAACGTTGAAATGTTTAACAATAAACGCTTGAAAAAGCCGACGAAACTCGTAAAAAAGAGATCTGTGTAAAACCCGCTTATTCCTTTTTAATCCGTGTTGCGGTGCGATTAACTTTAACACAATTTTGCACTGCATGTTACAAAAATTACATTACATTAAGTATTCAAAAGCAAAGTTTAAAGAGCTATTATGGATTATTACGTAACTCTTACAATATGAATACATCATCCATGCATCCATGAGCCATTGGAGGTCCACTGCTGGAAATAGGCCTCTCCTAACCTGCGCCACTCTGACCACTCCTGATTAATACATAATACATAAATATAATTTGTTTCGGCGAAAGGTGACTGACTAGATACACAAGACTACACTGTAACTAAGCTTTGTGTAATTTAGTGAAAGGCATAATTCCTTTTAATGGCGGAACTTTGCTTACAAAGACAATTTGGGATGCTATGAAAGGTTTTACGAGAGCTTCAATGTTTTCGTCACAGGTGCGATATATTGGCCATTTTAAATCGAGTGTTTTCCGGGACTATTAATACCCTATATCCAGACCCCTCTTTTTCACTGGACACTCTGGGCAAGTGCCCAGGGCCTTGTGATCGATAGGGGCCCCCTAGTTCCTGCCATGTCACTAAAGGATAACCGATATTTATAACTGAAAAACTTTTTTAATTCGAATAAATCGAACCAAAATTACTGACTACAATACCACTTTGCTCATTGGGGCCCCACTATCCTAATATGCCCAGGGCCTTCAGTAGGTTAAACACGGCCTTGCCTATATCTTATTCCAGATCATGGTCTACCTGTGTGCTAAATTCCATGAAAATCCGTTCAGTAGTTTTTGCGTGAAATAGTAACAAACATCTATACATCCTCTTAAACTTTCACATTTAGGCCAGATTCTCACTATAATGCCGTTCACAGTCCGTTCTCGATCCGATCTCGGTCTGGTAAAGTCGTATTACGTACAAATTATACAATTGGAGCGAAAATAAGTGTTATAGTTGTCACGGATAGTATGAATGCACACATATATTTTATACTGCATAATATTTTATCAAACCGAGAACGAACTGTGAACGGCATTATAGTGAGGATCTGGCCTTATAATTCTAAGTTATACTAGTAGGAAGTAAGACGGGCATAAATCATAATATCTCAAATAATTCTTCCATGTATTTACTTCAACTCATTAACGGGATTCAAAAGTTCAAAAATCCAAACATTTTCACAGAATTTCATATTTAAAGTACCTATTAGATATTATATGTAGATAAGACAAAATTTTGTAGTTGTTAGGTATATCTTTGTTGTTAGTCAAGTAAAACCATTCAACATATAAAGTTTTAACAACACAATTACGCAACTTACGAGTAAGTACAGTGTACAACTTACATAAGTGTTATTCGAAGTTAAGCACAGTTGACTTACTAGTTTTGAGACGTAGGTAATTAAAGTTTAATATACTTCGTAATTTTACAAAACTCTTCCCCTCAAGGCGAGAAAAGGGTTGAGTCCAATTATGTAAATATATAGTATATATAGTAATGTATAGTATAGTATAGTATAGTATAGTATAGTATAGTATAGTATAGTATAGTATAGTATAGTATAGTATAGTATAGTATAGTATAGTATAGTATAGTATAGTATAGTATAGTACAGTACAGTACAGTACAGTACAGTACAGTACAGTACAGTACAGTACAGTACAGTACAGTACAGTACAGTACAGTACAGTACAGTACAGTACAGTACAGTACAGTACAGTACAGTACAGTACAGTACAGTACAGTACAGTACAGTACAGTACAGTACAGTACAGTACAGTACAGTACAGTACAGTACAGTACAGTACAGTACAGTACAGTACAGTACAGTACAGTACAGTACAGTACAGTACAGTACAGTACAGTACAGTACAGTACAGTACAGTACAGTACAGTACAGTACAGTACAGTACAGTACAGTACAGTACAGTACAGTACAGTACAGTACAGTACAGTACAGTACAGTACAGTACAGTACAGTACAGTACAGTACAGTACAGTACAGTACAGTACAGTACAGTACAGTACAGTACAGTACAGTACAGTACAGTATAGTATAGTATAGTATATATATTATATAGTATAGCTTCTGTTGTTTGTGCAGGATCGAGCTGGTAATCTCAAAACCAGCTGAACCAGTTTAGGTACAGTTTTCACTGATATATTGTAGTAATTTTGGTACAGTGAGATCTATAAAGTTCAGGCTTATTTATTAGAAGAAAAATAATCGTTCTACATAAACCTTAGCATTAGCCGTTTTAAATGACTTTTTTATTTTTTTTATTAACAAAGTGTCCGCCATTAACTACATTTTCCTGTTGTCTGAGCAAAGTCAAAATCTAAGTACGATTTATAATAGATCTCACTCTATCTCATCTCACATAGATCTCACACAGGTTTTCTTAGGAACCTCTACCTACTACCTACTACCTACATACTTGTGCGCCTTGATTTTCGTTTCTCGCGTACGTCTGCGCTATTTTATATGAAGTTGCACTAGAGACTTATTATAATTATGGCTGGTACCTGTGAGGCCTGCAAGATCGCCATAACGGTAACACAAAAACGGATTAAGTGTGCGAGTTGTGCACGCCCATATCATTAAGTGTGCGAGTTGTGCACGCCCATATCATTCGGATTGCATCGGCTTTAAAAACGACTTGGCAAGATCCCAGTGGAAGTGCCCCCCTTGTATAGCTAGTATTCGGAAGGGTAGACACAACAACAACACGCCAGTGCACACAGTGTCCAAAGCAGCAGCAAGTAGGGACTGCGAGCCCGCGACGCGACCCGACCAGCCACCACCAGCCTTGGCGGCGCCCACCCGGCCCGCGTCGCCCGCGTCGCCCGCGTCGGTCGCTGCCCTGTCTCCAGCCCCTGCACCCACAGCTCTCGCGGCACCCATTGATGACACCAACTTACTATCGCAGATAGGCTACATGCTGGACTCTAAACTTGGCCTTTTAAAAAACCAAATAATTGGAGATTTAAAGAATTCCTTAATCACGGAGTTTCATAAGGAGATGGAGGCCGTAACAGCTAAGTACAATCTTCTTGAAGAATCCCACACGAGGTTACTGGAGGAACACGAATCCCTGAAGAAGGATTTTGTGATTGTGCAAAACAAAATGCTACAGAATGAAGATAAAGTATCAGATTTGCAAGCACAGTTCAATAAACAGCAGCAAAAGGCAAGACTATCCAACATAGAAATCGTGGGTCTTCCGGAAACTACTAACGAATCGCCTGTGGAGCTCGTCATGAAGATCGCCAGCCACGCCGGGGTCCAGCTGCAGCCGGAACAAATACAGTCGGCACATCGTGTTCAACCTATGCGTAAAATCGACGGTCGACCAAAGCCAATCGTTGCGACACTTCAAAGTAGATTGTTAAAAGACAAAATTCTCTCGGGTTTACGGAGGGCTAGGGGAATCAGTACTAGTAACCTAAACCTAGGCGGTCCTGACAGAAGATTCTTCGTTAATGAACATCTGACCCCTGAAAATAAACAACTATTTAACGCAGTAAAATCCCGTGCTAAAGAAAAGTCGTATAAGTTCACTTGGGTAAGGAACTGTGTTATTTTTTTAAGAAAAAACGAGGAATGTCCTGTCTTAACCATAGCGACAGAAAAGGACCTACGGAAAATAACCTGATACTAATACTAACTCGAGTTTCGGAAGTGTTCGTGAATAAAATTAAGTATTATGTAATATTAATTAATCTATGTTGCCGTTCTATCTTACTTTTCAACTACACACATACATCAAACATCATATCGTTCTACACAAACATACCAATAAATCATACAACACACACAAATAATTATATCATGCAATTATACACATACATTATTTTACTCTTCAACTACACACATACATCAAACATCATACCGCACTACACAAACATACTGTCGCGAATGCGAACCATAAATGGAGCTATAGAGCTTTTACGTAGTCTGTGGACTTTGGATCAATGGTTGAAGCAGTCTGTGCTTGGGTTTTGACAGATATTGTCAATTGGTTTTCCGACAGGACAGGAATGGAAAATTTTCCACACACGCGGTTTTGAGTGTGAGAGAAAGAAATGGTTTTGTTACGTAGCAATTATATAAGTGCACGCAATAGTAGATTGTTGAGATGGTTGTATCTCAGTTGCCGAGGAGTCAGAAAGCATGTTTGCAGGTAGTATTCAGATACAATTGCCGATGTGTCGGGCGGCTTGTGGGCAAACAATATTCAGAATAAGTTACAGACAGACCGGTAACAATGGGAGGCATGGGCCCAGCTAGCTCGGTCGGTAGAGCATGAGAGGATGTGGGTGACTATAGGGGAGGTTGGAGGTCACTTTGGGAATCAGCCCTCAGTCAATTGTTGTCAGGTAGTACACAGATTGAATCGGCCTAGGGTGGAAACCCTTATATGTACTGATATCAGTTGTAAGCGTCAGAATCAGTGAACCAGTATCAACGTGTTGGTTGTTACTTAAGATATCACGCAGCGTGACCTTGGGTCGGCCCTGCGTTGGATAAGTGGAGCAAAAGAGAACCGAACGGACTATAGGCATTCACCTTGTTAATATTACACTTTACGGATCGACCGTATCGTTATACGAGTTCGGTTCACCGATCCTCTACATCTTCTTACACATCGTCCCTGGACGATAAAGGTATGCGTATAGATATTGTAATCAGCTCAGACATTCGCCGTGTATCTTCTACCTTTAGGTAATTGGCGACATGGTGGAGGTGCTGGGACAAACAAATCAAATAATTACAATTATAATGGTGAGCTGTCTTATTTGTTACATTAATAGCAATACTTCGTCTATGTGAGACAGTTTTCATTAGAATCTCAGTAATAAAGAAATAGTGATAATAATAATAATAACAATAAAAAAAAATAAAAAAATACAACCATTTGGATATCTGCTGTGTGTAAGTGTAAGTAAAGAAGTGTGTGAGTTCATGCAAACCTGTGTAGTTGTGACCGTGGAAGCTGATAGAAGACCATGCCGAGGGACTTGAAAGAGAGTTGACTGTGTCACCGCTAATGGAATTCAGGTAATCTGTATTGTTTTATTATTGCATTAATATGTTGAATGAAGGTCTTGCAATATTTAAAACTCAATTGTTTGTGTATGGTACATCCATGTACCTAATATGTTTTAGTTACAAATGTTACAGTATGATTCGGATAAAGTCTTCAAAGTATAGTACTTCTTTGAGAACGTGGCTTTGACACACCCAACAGAGAATAAAAATTATGATAAAAGATTGAGACAGAATCAAGTAAACAAGTACCTCCTGTTTATTTTAAAAGTGAATTTATTATTTCTTGCATAAAAAGGGACTTTAAAAGTTTGTTATAAACAGCTAACAAACTATGGTACCATGATTTGTATTATGGTGTCAGAATAACTAAATGATATTCTTAATAACAGGAACAACAGTGTTGTGATGTACATAGTTACAGTTCTGTCATTTTTAAATATTGCTAAAGAAACAGAATAACTGGAAATATAGACTAACTAATTAACCACTTGGTATCTGCAAACTCCGTAGTCATGACTGTTAAATGTTATTATGTGAAGCAACACATTATGAGGTTATGTGTTATCTTATACAGTAAAAGCAGTGTTTCATGTGTAGGAATGGCACATTTCGCCTATCACTGGATGTATCACTTGTTAGGTATGCTTCGCCTTGTCACACCAGTGACGTGCGTCGGGACCGTCTGTTGCATTTGTCGCGACGGTGATTTCACCACAGTATTTCTTTTTCTGTGACTTAACGCCGGCCACCGGCCAAGCTACATATAATTCACAGAATTCCATCGTGCGAGGGAGAGAGGGCAGCGTTTGTGACTGGAGCCGTGCGGCACGTGCGTGAGCGACACAGTGCCATCAGCTGGAGGTGAGAGTTTGTTTGGGTGAAATTGCATCTTGTTCTCAACGTCATGGGACTTAAGTTTGTCTGATTTCTTTCAACTTGCTTCGTTAATAATATCGCTACGATACAAAAAACTTCAGATGAAAATGAGTTATTTTGGACAGGGTAAGGTTTTGATTAAAAAACTGTGTGGGTACTTGATGTTTGTAACCACATCGTGTCTCGTAAATTTGTGATACGGTGACTCGGTGGGATTTCACTTCACAGTTCATTTGTAATCTTTACTTGCTGCGAGCTACCGGTGGTGATTTATCACTGGTGATATAACGGTGACAAGGATAAATAACTTCACCGACTTGATAGTGAAGTGAAGGTAACGATATTTCACATCGCTATTCATGTGAAATTACAGAATACACGGGCGTGCAATAAATCGCAGTTCTGCCATTAACTGGATCTGTCAGTTTGTCAGAAACAGATCAGTCAACTTGTCACTGTCACTCAGATTTGTTTACATTCTTCTTTGATGGTGTAATTTGTGAAATTATAATAATAATTTATGTGAAGTAATGCGCCAAAACAGCTTAATTATGTGTAAATTAGAAAGATTAAAGACGAAATATGGATGCTGTGTCTCGTTACGTCAAGGTAAGGTCACTTTGTTTTGTATGAAACAAAACTAAACACTTCGTCGAACGTAAGTAACAATTTCAGTTCCAGGAATGTTACACAAAGAGAGTTAATAAGTTTTAATAAGGAAGAGATAGTTATCTGCTTAGTAGTATGAGCTTGGAATAAATTGTGATTCTTAACTATGCTCCCATAAAGATGTGGATTATTGATTTGATAGCACTATCATGGTACTACTATGATCAGTGCAATTCAACTATTTTCATATAGACTGAAGAAGATATGGTGATACAGAAGACAGAAATCAGTGTGAAAAGGGTAAGGTGTACAGACAATATAATAAATTGGATAAACTACTTAAATAATAATAACATAATACTTACACATACAAGGAATAAATACAAATATTAATATAATATACAAGATTAAGAGTTTAAGTTAAGAACAAGTGTTTCAAATTAGCGGTTGTTGTCAAGACTATCAAGGTAGAATAATTTTACCTGATTTTTAAAGGATTCAAACGACTATGTCATACTACCATAGGTACATGGTATTGTCAGACTTGTGCGACTAGGATAAAGACGGTAACTTGTTACCTGTTGGGTAAAAGCACTAAATCGCGATTATTGAATAGAGATAATTTAGTTGTTTTATTTTCTTTAGATAAATGGTGAACAAGGCATCACAGTTTTGATTTTATAAATAATCAAACGTTTCGAGTGAGATTTAATAAGTTTTAGTAAACTTTTAATAAGTTTTGTGTTAGGAATAGACAACACATGCAGGAGAACTTTGCAAAGTGTTGAATGGTAACTATAATTTACATTAAGACATGGGAGCCTTCGGGAGCTGTTGTAATGTGCTGCATGCTTCGGCTGTGTCATCATGATGCCAGTGGCTGCTCATCGGAAAGAGTCAACTCATCAGTCCAGAAAGAAATAGATTACTTCAAACAGAGGTAAAACACCTACTTCAGTTCAGTATTATGGTGTTCAAGTCACCCGCCTATAATAGATAATTCATAGATTTTGGAAATCAAGTCACCTGTGGTCATACCAATAGCGCCATCTATCTATTCCATCGGGAACTACCTCGTCGAGTAATATTTTACGCAGAATAATCGAAACTCACTTGACTCCTTGTTCGATAGATGGCGTTAACACTAGAAATACATTGAGTTTATGGATTCATATGAACAAATGACTAGATTTAGAGCACTTTCATTGCTCATCATGGTATATTCAAGAAAAATTCGGATAAACTATTTGATGCAATAATATAATATTATAATTAAATGATAAAAGTATTTGATGCAAGTTCAAAAACAGCAAATGGCGTATCATTGAATTAGTGTTTGCATTAGGCGTTCAACTTCAGAATGACATCATACAAATAGACATCATCAGATTGTATTCACTACATATATAACAATGATGTTCAGAATGACTTAGATATGTCCAGAAGATAGGAAGTATCAATTAATTTATTGGAAAGAAGTCACCAGAATCAGGTCAAGTATTATGAATTAAATACTAACACATATGGATTATGTTCAAGTCTTTTTAGATCTATGAGAACACTGTTAAAACTAATAGAAGATTGGAAAGTCACACACACCAACTTAAGAGCGTCAGGCATTATAAGAGGAAATTAATTTTTGTGAATTATATACTCACCGAGAGTGATTCATTTGCTTCAGCACAAGCGCTGTAATCAGAACTCATGCGAAGCACAGGCCATGATCTCAGAAAATGGTCATGAAATTCAGATAGATTATTGCCTTGGAGATCTTCCCAGGAGATTAATGTGAACAATTTCAGCAGTTCAATAATGATAATAAGGAATTTATCAAAGTATTAAGAATATAATAGTATCAATTATCAGGTATACTTTCATACAAAATAAATATTCCTTCAGGCCAAGCAATAACAAAGCATAACATAATATTCAGTATAATTGCAGTACTGTATGATCCATGTGGATACTGCACCCCAATCACCTTCAGATGCAAGGTGCTATTACAATTGTTATTCATTGATAGTTTAAACTGGGATGAACCAGTATTAGCCCCATCATAAAGGAATGGGATGAATTAATCAATGACATTAAGTATCTATTTCAACTTCAAATACCAAGAGGTATCACCCATCCCTCAAGCAAAATCATATGTACTCCATGGCTTTGGAGATGCTTCAGATAAAGAATATGCCAGATGTATATACCTGCGATCATAAAACTCATCAACACATGCTGGAATATACCTAAAATTGAACTCAGTACAGCTCATCGAACATGTTAATTATTAAATCATGTTGTTCAATCATTTGAGCCTTCAATCGGTATGGATTCAATCAATGAACGGTCCGATAGTTCAATTGCTCTTACATGGATAAAAATCAAGTCACATTTACTTGCATTTGAATGCAACAGATTACACAATATTTTGTTCAAAATCCAGAAAGTCATTAAATGGCTGTATATTCAGTCAGAACTTAATCCAGCAAATATAACATGAAGAGGATTTTCAGCCAGACAATTACTATACACAGATATGTAATAGAACCCACATTGGCTCTGGAACTCGGAGGAAAATGGCTTCACTCGGTAATCAATAAACATAAGGATATGCCTGGATTCAAGAAGCATATTTATATCGCCACACCAGACCAACCATTGGAGTTATCATTATGAGAACGCGTTAAGTTCATTTACTAAACTCATCAATGTTTCGATAACTCAGAAACCTTCAGATGTCCAAGAGGGACTGAAATGAAAATAAGATTTTGTCATTACATAGAGGACACAAGAGTTCCTGAATCTTAACCAAAGTTAATAAAATCAAATCATTTGTTTATTGCTTCAAACATGGCTACAAAGGATGTTAAAAAATATTTTGTAGTTCATACATATTTGGCTTTCGTGAGCATGCAGCAACAAGTAAAGTTAAATTTTAATTACGACGCAATTTACGACGAATTTTATTTACGACGCATTGGATATAGACCAGACCATATACAAACTTCTCTGGTTGCGGTGGGTCTTGCGAATATATGATCTACGTTCAATGTAAACGTATCAGATTTGGAAATGGAAAATTCTATAGCAAGAGATGATGAAAATAACAGGATAAGAAAAAAGTAGAAGGTAAATATGAATGGTCATTCGTGCTTGACTAATGAAAATGAGATGACGAATCGAAGGAGTACAAGTTACGAGAAAGAGTCAGCCGTCAGAACCGAACCAAACCGAAAGGTCGAGCGACCGATTGTCCCGATCCGTTTCAAAGAAAATACGTCACGATCTTAACATTCGTATTCGTAATTAAATCAGTGCGATAATGTTATATAGTGTGTTGCGGACAGTACAGATACAATAATAAATGATTAAACTGTTATAGATGGTGTATACCTATATTAAAATTGAAAGTATGATAAAGATAAATAGCATACATTTTGTAAGGAAGTTAAATTAAGTGGGTAACTTAAGTAATTAAGCACTTAAATTAAGTTTTTTAATGTGCAGAGTTCCTGACCTAGCAATTGCATTTTAAAATATTAAAATAATATTTAAGACAGTTGATTGATGCATGAATTTGCAGCAATTCTTCAAAGGTACATAATGAAACAGTATTGGTTCATCGAAAATTTGGCAAATGACATGTTAGTATTAAAAGGTGTCTGAATAAATTGATCTTCAGTTCTAGACAGAAGCTTGTGGTACAAAAACAAGCCACGGACGATGTTCAGGACTTCCTTCATATCAGGAGACACAATAGTGTCTAGGGCCAAGTACACTAGTAGTTACGATGATATGTCAGGAGACACAATAGTGTCTAGGTCCAAGTACACTAGTAGTTACGATGATATATCAGGAGACACAATAGTGTCTAGGCCCAAGTACACTAGTAGTTACGATGATATATAGAATGAAGTGAGCTGGTTCCGTGATCAGAATGGGTGGTTAAAGGGCGCTCTTTCGAGTTGTTGAACAGGCATAAGACTATTGAATAGTCAGTCAGTCAGTTTGGTATAAGTGTATAGTTATATGGTCAGTGTTAATATTGAATACTGGTTGATTCAGTTTCTCTTGCTGGCGGGAGTGTCGCGAATGCGAACCATAAATGGAGCTATAGAGCTTTTACGTAGTCTGTGGACTTTGGATCAATGGTTGAAGCAGTCTGTGCTTGGGTTTTGACAGATATTGTCAATTGGTTTTCCGACAGGACAGGAATGGAAAATTTTCCACACACGCGGTTTTGAGTGTGAGAGAAAGAAATGGTTTTGTTACGTAGCAATTATATAAGTGCACGCAATAGTAGATTGTTGAGATGGTTGTATCTCAGTTGCCGAGGAGTCAGAAAGCATGTTTGCAGGTAGTATTCAGATACAATTGCCGATGTGTCGGGCGGCTTGTGGGCAAACAATATTCAGAATAAGTTACAGACAGACCGGTAACAATGGGAGGCATGGGCCCAGCTAGCTCGGTCGGTAGAGCATGAGAGGATGTGGGTGACTATAGGGGAGGTTGGAGGTCACTTTGGGAATCAGCCCTCAGTCAATTGTTGTCAGGTAGTACACAGATTGAATCGGCCTAGGGTGGAAACCCTTATATGTACTGATATCAGTTGTAAGCGTCAGAATCAGTGAACCAGTATCAACGTGTTGGTTGTTACTTAAGATATCACGCAGCGTGACCTTGGGTCGGCCCTGCGTTGGATAAGTGGAGCAAAAGAGAACCGAACGGACTATAGGCATTCACCTTGTTAATATTACACTTTACGGATCGACCGTATCGTTATACGAGTTCGGTTCACCGATCCTCTACATCTTCTTACACATCGTCCCTGGACGATAAAGGTATGCGTATAGATATTGTAATCAGCTCAGACATTCGCCGTGTATCTTCTACCTTTAGGTAATTGGCGACACATACCAATACATCATACAACACATACACATAACAATATCATACAATTATACACATACATTATTCTTAACACACAATATTTTAACTTACATTCACACTATCTTAATATTATTCTGTTAGTCAGTGCATACCTAGACATTAAAAACAAAATTGGTACCTATTTCTGTAATATTTCTAAGTTTGATTTACTAATGTTATTGTCCTTAAAATGTAACAAACTTTGTGCTCCAGTGTTCATCTTACGTATTTACCGGCGCCTACTATTAAAACTACAGATTTACCTTGGTTTTACGACGTACAAACAAATGCATTCTATATTTTGTTACATATTTACAATATCACAATGCCTCAGTTAAGCCTATTCTATCAAAACGTGCGAGGCTTGCGCACTAAAACTTTGCAATTCAGACAGAACCTACTTAATTACGATCATGACGTAGTAATTATCACCGAAACATGGCTCAATGACGGTTTCTACAAGGGAGAACTATGTGACGACCGTTATGACCTATTCCGATATGACCGTAACGAATATACATCATCCAAAAAACACGGGGGCGGTGTCATGCTTTGTATCAAACATAATCTGCAAGCGCAGGAACGTCCCGACTGGGCTTGCGCGGGCGTCGAGTGCCTCTGGATCACTATCAGTGCGGCCGCGCTAGGCGCTCGCGACAAGCGCAGTATACATATATGTGTTGTCTATATCCCACCTGATGATAAACATGCGCAGCGTCTTACTTGTTTCGCCGCTCAGCTAACTAACATTGTGTCTTTGCATCCGAGCGATCATTTTATCATAGCGGGAGATTTTAACATTTCGCACATCGCTTGGTCATCATCGGGCCATACTGTTCGTAAGAGTGTTTCAACAGATTTACAATTAGCAGCAGAATGCTTGATAGATTCATGTTGCCTTTCTGGACTTAACCAATATAATATACACAGAAATACATGTGATAACACTTTGGACTTAATATTTAGTGATACTCACATTGACGTTTCTCGTTCCAGTATGTCACTAGTCACGGAGGACGGTTATCATCCTTGTCTAGATTTAAATGCGCCCGATCTTATGTTACCCTGTTTTAAGCGTGATAATATAACGAAACACTGCTTCTTCAAAGCTGATTATTGTAAAATCAATAACGCTCTATTCAATATTGATTGGAACACTTTACTTCAAGGAACTAATATAGATGAAATTGTTAATAAATTTTATTCACTTATATATAAAGTTATAGATGAATTCGTACCAAAAAAAACACATCATTTTAATGATAGATTTCCTGTATGGTATTCAAGGTCTCTAATGCATATAATAAATGATAAACTACGTGTGCATAAGCGGTGGATTCAACATAGTAATCCTAGAGATTATGATGAATTCTCCATCTTACGAAAGCGGCAAAAGAAAATTCAAAAAAAGTGTTTTACTTCATTCCAAGAAAATATTCAAATTAGTCTTAAAAATAACCCTAAATATCTATGGTCTTATTTAAAAACATTGCGTAGTAACAACACCGGATACCCCAATGTACTAACATTGGGAGACAATTCTTATCGAACTGAGGCAGACGCCTGCGAAGGTTTTAGCCGCTACTTCGAGAGTATGTTTCAGAAACCAGCTTCTCACTACAATCTCCCGTTGCTATCAGAATCAACTGACACCATTAACAGACTAAATTTTACCGAAGATATGGTTCTTAAATTATTAAGTAAAATCGACATTAACAAGGGTCCTGGTAGTGACAAAATCCCCCCGATATTTATAAAAAACTGTGCTTCTTGCCTTGCTAAACCATTAACGTTAATATTTAATTTATCAGTAAACGTCTTTGGAGCTTTCCCAAATATTTGGAAAGAGGCGTTGGTTGTTCCCATTCATAAAAGTGGTCCACGTGGTCGGATTGAAAATTACCGCCCTATCTCCAAATTAAACTTATTCTCTAAAGTTTTCGAAAAATTAATATGCCAATCCATAAGTTCGTTAATACTCAATTCGATCCCTGGAGAACAACACGGCTTTATGAAGAAGCGTTCCACTGTATCCAATTTGATGGTATTCACGGAATATATCTTTCGCTCCATGGACTGTGGGGACCAAGTTGACGCCATATATACAGATTTCGAAAAAGCTTTCGACAGAGTGGATCACATTATTCTGCTTCATAAGCTACACGCATTAGGTATAAGAGGTGACCTTTTTAGATGGATAAGTTCATACATAACAAACAGGAGTCAAGCCGTCTCTTTAGGAAGTACACATAGTGCCTACGCTGCTATTTCTTCAGGTGTTCCTCAAGGGTCCATACTAGGACCATTATTGTACAACGCGTATCTTTATGATATCAGTTCATGTTTTACTTATTCAAATTTTTTAATGTTCGCAGACGATAAAAAAATTTATTTAAAAATTAACAATGTAACTGATTGTCACAAAATACAATTGGACTTAAATAATCTATATAAGTACTATGTTACAAATCGTATCACTGTGAATGCAGCTAAATGCCATCAAATATCCTTTACTCGCAAAAAGAATCCTTTAATATATACTTACAAAATGAACAAAGTTCCCATTAAAAAAGTAGAATTTGTTCGTGACTTAGGTGTTATATTAGATGCCAAAATGACATTTGTAAATCATATAGATACAATAACTTCCAAGGCATACAAGCAGTTAGGCTTCATAAAACGTGTCTGCAGTTCTTTCAGCAATACAGCTTGCATCAAAGTTTTGTATTTCTGCTATGTCCGAAGTATATTAGAATATGCTTGTAGCATATGGTCCCCTCATTACAATGTCCATATTGATAGGATTGAAACGATTCAAAAAAAATTCGTTAAATTTTTGAATATAAAAAGTTACAAAACCCCCGTTTCCTATGTTGAAGCTTGTAAATATTATCGTATTGACTCTTTAAGTCAGCGTCGTAAACAATATGACATCGTACTGTTGTATGACATACTAAATGGGAAAATAGATTGCAGCGAACTCTTATCCCGCATCGAACTCAGCGTCCCATCAAGGTATCCTAGACATATTAAGCCGTTATTCTACGCCCCTCGAGCGAGAACCAATTATGCACATAACTCGGCACTTTGCCGTATTGTCAACACATATAACAATCAGTACTCAAATATAGACCTATTTAACCTTAGTAAATCTTTACTAAAAAGTGAAATAAAAAAAATGCACTTTTCGTAACTATATTATTCTCAGGTACTTAACCATCCATTAATACATGCACACATAGGTACACACACACATGCACACACGCACGCGCGAGCACACACGCACACGCACGCACGCACACACACACACACACACACACACACACGCATATTAAATGTACAAAACAACCGTTTAGATTAGTATAAAATATAAATGTTTTATTATAATGTAAAATAGCCCTTAAGTAACTGTGTAATCCATTTTTGGCCTTAGTTGATATGTATATCCTTATATTATTCGACTGTAAAATTGTAAAAACGCTGTTGGATTGCCTAATAAACGATTAAATAAATAAATAAGGTTTCTTTAACTATGTGAGGGAGCTAGTATTTAATGCTTTCCCATACCTGAATAGTGGAATAAATCTCCACTGTAAATAAATCGTCTCGAGACACAATGAGAGAGAGTACGTAGTTTAACATGTGGTTTAACTGTAGAATGACTGTACTGTAGAACTTACTTGATTTCAAGCCAGACGATCTTATCTTAGACATTGAAGATTTGTTGTTCGGACGAGTTGTAGTAAAATCTATGCTAACATTACTAAAGCGATAAGTCTAGTTCTAGTGGCTCGAAAGTCTGTTTCCCGTTCGAAATTAAATGGGATGAAATAATATTTCACATTTATAATGTTAGTAGAATAGGATTGTTTTTATAATACCTGATAAATAACCGTCTTTATTTTCTATCCCAAATGAAAGTCAAAAAATTATAAATTGACTTGCGGAAAATTCGTTGAAAACAATTCATCGAATTACAATTAATTGAATTTCAATTCATCGAATAACAATTCATCGAATGACAAATCATCGAATGATATTCATTGAATAACAATTAATTGAATGACAATTCGTCGAATTGCCATTTTTCTTGTTTAAAAGATTTAAAGGGGACACCCTCACTTTTCTAAATTTTTTTGTTCGAATTTCATTCGATGAATTGCGATACGATCAATTGCCATTCGATGACTTGTCATTCGAAGAAATGTTATTCGATGAAATGGTTATTTTATGTATTGTTATTCGACGAAATGTTTTTTCGATGTATTGTATCCGGCGAATGACTACATCTAGCTAAACTAATATCTAAATGAAATGAATTTAATCCTATAAATAAACGTTCACAAATTAACGTCGGGCTTAAATATGCCAGGCTTCATTCAGACAGGAGAATCTTCTGGAGGCAGGGGAATGGCAAATATGGCAATATACATTCCAAACTTGGCACTGAGGAGTTACGGGCGGCTACCGACGAAATACCGCTATAATTGTTAAAACTGCCCTGGAATCAGGAAACCTCAAAGGTTGTTCTAAGTCTGATTAGAAGTGATAAAAGTAAAATAATTGTAATGTTTCGGGTGCCCTATTCTTTTCCATTATTGCACAATTTACGAGCATGTAATTTATAGTGTGGGTCGAGGCACGGCAAGCGACGGGTCGACTTCGTGAAGTTATTAGGGTTTTTTGGGGCTGGTAGACAATCTCAATATTAAATAGGCAGGGTAGAGCATCTGTCTAACCTAAACGAAGATAGATTTTTCTTGTGGCGGTTAAGTGCGTACAATCATAAGTGGTTGCTAGTGTTGCTAGCCGCGCGGTTAGCCGCTAGTGCGTAAATTATGCGTTAGTAAAAGGACTGTGGAAGTAAGGACGGCTAGTACAGGTTAGTCCTGAGTAAATATTATTAGTATTTACATTCAAGAACACTACTTTAATATTATAATTATAAGCATTTTATTACCACTTATAATTATGTATGCGTCCATGTAGCTAAACTTAGCAACGTTTTGGGAACAATGAAACAGTTGCGAACTTGCGGCAATGGCTCGTATATCCGCTAGTACATAACATTGTATTGGTTTTCGGATAACTATAAATTTTTATTGCCAGCTCACGGCTCATTGAGTAGGTCGTGGTGAGAATCTTAAGCAATTTATTTGCTATCAAATAAATCATTTAGTTGTAATAAAATTCTTCGAAGTAATGTAATACGTATTTCTGGACCCTTTTTACGTAGGAATTAGGAAGCAAACTCGAATGATTCGGTATACGATCTTGCCTTGCAGAGCAAAAGATCTCGAATATTTGTTCTGGGTAGTTGACCTTTACCGAGTTGAAAGTAAACTTGCGAAGCGATTGTACTCAAATTCTTTTATGTTATTGAGTCAATAATATCGGGCACAGTGGAAAGGGGCTCAGGCTTCGCCCCGCCACAAAACGTAAACGTAGACATCTATGACATAGTCATGACATGTCTATGACATGAAGTTAAAAAAAGCTCTAAAACAAGCTTTCATCATCTCATTAAAGTAATTTAAGGAACTGATGAAATCACTGAATTTCTCTAGACAAATGACCCAAAGGACTTTCTACTTTATCATATTGCGGGATTGGATCAAATCCCTCAGCGATTTTCCATTACTTATCTGTGAAATATTATACTTGTGCTGTCCACGCCCCTTGCAACAGAGGGAATCCTAGTGCGGGGTGGGGTGGGGTTATCATTACCTAAAAGCGTTAAAAGACGTTTTGGAATAAAACATTCCAAATAAAGTGGTATTTATGTACGTATATTTTCTTAGTCCTTTTTCTTGCACAACCTTTTAGATTCAGAATTGAGCTCAGCGGACCAGAAGCCAATATACAACTACAAACTTCAACATTACTTCTGTAGTTCTAGAGATGACATTTAAGTTGGAACGCCGCCAGAACAAGTTGTTCACAGGGCCATAAATCACGACTATTATGATTTAATAATCCGGTTATAATTAAGTATTCATGCAGTTTTTATTAAGGAGCAGTGATAGAGGAGTTCGACCCAGAGACTTCTGTCTAAGGATCTGGGTTCGATCAGATTCTTAGACTTCGCCTGGTTCGAACCTAGATCCTGTAACCTATGTAGATAGGATGTTTTTAGGGTTCCGTAATCCGTAGTTACATCTTTGAGCTAAGTAAAATATTTAAAATTATTGCTAGCTTACCTTATAAATCTCTGACATCTGAAAACAAAGATTTATTATTATTATTACCCCTTGTTTATTTTATGTAGTTAATAGTAACCTATCAAGAGGTCTACTTTGCAACAATTTGCGGTTAACGTGTATGATGATGTATAAAAAACGTAGTAATTAAAGTTTAGAAATATTGAGTACCAGTACATTATAGAATTATAGACATACCTATATAATATAAATTGGATATATATAAATTTTATGTGCATATTGTACATTCATCGCTCACTCACCCTATTGACTATTCATAGCGTTTGAAAACAAATGGAGTTGCTTTCTATGAATTTTATAGAAATGTTTTACAAAGATCATAACATCTTGTGCTTCACCGGAATTTTTATCGCATCGTATCGAGATTGGTATAATCAGCTTTCTAAGGATATTCTAAGGATTATTTGATAGCTGGATTATATATTGCTTGTTTGGAAAATTGAGAATATAGTTACAACATAATGGTACTTTGTTGTTCTTAGGTACTATTTTAAGTAGTTTACTAGAAAATGTAATATAATACATACGATGTGTTTTTCTTTTTGCATACCTACTCGAAGAAAGGATTTTATAATTCAGTAGCTAAAATTGTTTTTTTTTTATATACCGAAAGTTACTATTTTTTATACTGACCAATGACTACTTTAATAGTATTTCTTCTCCTGCACTTATTTGCATGCTAAGAACTCATTTTGATGTGTTGACTGTATTGTATGCATTGTAGCAAGCTTACACTTACAGCAATATTTGTTTATTTTTTTATAATCGTTTCACAAATCTTTCCTATTATGTCAATTTAAAGAATCCAGATATTATTTCTAATGTGAATACTACTATGAGCTATCTTTCTCAAACTGAAACGAAGGCGGTTACTCTAAATACGAGTGAGATTTAGAGGGAAATTCAAATCGAACCGTGTATAGAGAACGTTCATTTATGCAGTCAGTGCGTTAGTTTGTGGATCGGCCGTGTCTGTGGCGGATTAATCAGCTGATTGGCATGGTAAGTCACTTGCCTCGTGACGTATAGCCGGCGCGGTGAATAATGGCGTTGGAGATCGGTGCAGGATACTTATACTCGTATTGCACGTGTGAGATACTTAGGGTGGATTCGACCAAACAAGAGTAAATCTTAATCTTAGAATAAATCATCAGTTATTCGAGAGTAAATCAATTTTACGTTTTACCATCTACAATTCTAAGAATAGTGGGCCTATTCGGGAATTGTTTCTATACCGCCGCTTCGCACGGAATAACGGAGCTATTCCTAGAATAATGTAATGGCGTCAGTCAGTTCAATCAGCTGATTTCTGTCACCACACGACAAAACTTGACAATTCCCTCAAACAAACAACAAATAAAACGTTTGACAGCTAGCTAGCTTACATGACAGCTACTTTTTCACACTATAATACGGCAAAATCGAGTTGACATGATGTATGTTCTTACACTATCCCGTTGTAGGACAACATTTATTTGCCGGGTTTTATTTTCGTTCACCATTCACTCTGCTATTCGCGTATTGTTATTCCTCGCGCAAGTATACTATCGATTACGTGGTAAAACGGCTATGGATTTACTCGAGATTAAGATCATGGAATAGATTATTTTTCGTATAGTTACTCGTGTATAAGTTTAAGTTTGGTCGAATCCACCCGCAGAAAAATAAAGTGAGCGATTCTGCGGTTCATAAAAAATCGGTGTCTAAACTTTTACAGAGGAAATCTTAGTAATATTAATAGTGTGAAAGGTTAACTCTTTCACGCAAGAATTACTGAACAGATTTTTATGAAATTTTGCACACAGATAGACTACGATTTGGAATACGATAAGTGCCCTATATGTTATTCCAGGTTGGTCATATTGGTCTATCTGTGTGCTAAATGTCATGGAAATCTCATCAGTAGTTTTTGTGTGGATGAACAAAAAACCTCGTCACTAACATCCACAATCATAATAGTAGCTAGTACCTACAATAATATAAAATGAAATGAAATCGACGCTTGAAAGGCAAAAATTACCAAGCGACATGTTGGAAACTTTACACTAGAGCATTTTAAAGTTTTTAATTTTAGAAAAATATCGTAAAAAATCGCTGAAATTATTTTTAAGTAACCAAACGACAACAAAACTCTTCCTAGCATCAATCAATCATAATATGATCAATCGACGCAGAATTTTTTGTTAATTTAGTGATGTTTATCACTCAATAGGGGGGTAAGGGGGACCGGAAATAACATCTTAGCCCGACCCAAATGTCAACCTCACCTGCACGCATTATCTTTCTTTCTATACTCTCTAGAAAGATGATGGCGACGATTCTATAATCGTCGTGGTACTCCCTGCTAGACAACTGACGAGGCCCTGGCGACCGAATAATGGCGGTATAACCATACACCCCAAACCGAAACAAACACGGTGGGAAGAGGCTACAGCGACCTTGGAGGCAAAATAACTCCTAAAATGTCTGGTGCAGAAGGCAAGGGGAAACCACTGCACTATTTTCCCAAGAAAGTCATGAAGGTACAAACAGGAATACAGAAGTGGCCGTGCGACCCGCTTAGCAACCGGCGCCATACTGCGTTCGGGGCAGATGGTGTGAAATCTGCTACCGACCATGCGTGTGTAGGAAACCAGGCACCACATGGAAAAAAGACTACTGGAATTTCCATGAAGTTACGACACACCCAGAAGATAGGTACTTGGAACGTACGTGGCTTACTACAACCAGGAAAGCTTAACATGCTTGAAAGGGAACTGGATCGATGCAGTTTAAGTATGTCTGGTCTCAGCGAAACCCACTGGAAAGGCAATGGACATTATACCACGGAAAGGAACATTGTATACTTCTCCGGTAATGACAGCAGCAGCAGAAATGGAGTAGCCTTTCTAATTCCGAAACACCTAAAGAACTGCGTGATTGGATACGAACCCGTTAATGACAGAATAATAAGTATCAAGCTCAAAGCAAACCCTGTTAACCTAAACCTAATTCAGATTTACGCCCCAACAAGTACTGCAAGCGAGGAAGACATAGAGACCTTCTACTCAGCTCTGGAGACGACCATCTTAAAAATCCCCAAGAGAGAATTACTTCTAATCATGGGTGATTTTAACGCAAAGATTGGCTCCGATGCCCATCTAATGAGCCCCTGCGCTGGCAAGTTTGGACTTGGACAGCGTAATGAAAGAGGCGATCGTCTCATACAATTTGCTGCCGATAACAATATGGTGATAGCTAATAGCTTATTCCAGCATCACCCTCGGCGACTTTATACATGGACATCACCTGACGGTAGCTATCGCAATCAAATTGACTACATGTTGATTGCATCCCGTTGGAGGACTTCAATAAAGAATACACACACCTTGCCTGGCGCTGATTGCGGATCTGACCATCAACTTTTGGTATCCAAGGTTCAACTCAAACTAAGAGCTGCTAGAAAATCTGGACACCAGAAAAGACTCGTAGTGGACGATAAATCGAAATTTACAGCAGCACTTCAGCAAAATTGGTCACAATGGGCTTCTGGTGACCACATCTCCGAGTCTTCTGACATGGTCTGGGATCGGGCGAAACAGGTAATTGGTAACGCCGTCAAATGTTCAAAACCTTCTGCAGGGCCTCACAAAAGACAACATTGGATGAGTGACCATACTTTAGCACTGGTTGAGGAAAGAAGGAAGATGAAGGCCTCAGGAGCTGAAGTGAGAGAACTTAATGCGAAGTCTGCCCAAATACAAGCTGCATGCAGGCGTGATCTTAACACCAAATACCAAAATATTGCCGAAGAACTTGAAGCCCATGCAGACAAACATGAAACTCGAGACCTACATCAGAAAATTTGACAGATCACCAAGTCTTTTAGCGCTAAAACTTGGGCTATTGAGAATTCCCAAGGCGAAACAGTGACAGAGATAGATAAGATTGCCGAAACATGGAAGGAATACTGTCAATCTCTGTTTAACGACCCACAAGCGCACTATTATAGGTCGACAGAGCCACGAGATGAGGACAGGGAGCCAATCATTCTCAAGGATGAAATCAGAGCCGCAATAAAACACCTGAAAGACGGAAAAGCCACGGGCAGGGATTCAATTCCCATTGAGACCATTAAAGCTTCAGGAGAGTATGGTGTCCAGATCTTTCATCAATTATGCAACAAAGTATGGCACACAGGAACATGGCCTTGAGATTGGGCTCATACTGTACTTGTCCCACTACATAAGAAAGGATCCACGAAAGTGTGTAGTAACTACCGCCTCATTGCGCTTATCTCACACGCAAGCAAAATTTTACTACACGTGTTGAACGAAAGGCTCAAATCATATCTTTCCAAAGAAATAGCGCCAGAGCAAGCAGGCTTTGTTAAGGGAAAAGGTACCAGAGAGCAAATTCTAATATTACGCCAAATAATCGAGAAAGCCCGCGAGTTCAACAAGCCAACTTACATATGCTTCGTTGATTTCGCGAAAGCCTTCGATTCCGTTAAATGGCCCAAACTTTGGAATACTCTTTTAGAAATGGGCACCCCAACACACTTCGTTCACCTCCTTAAACGGCTCTATGAAGACGGAACAGCATCTGTAAGAGCAGACGATAACTATTCAAGCCATTTTCACCCAAGTGCCGGAGTTCGTCAAGGGTGCATAATATCACCGCTTCTGTTTAACATCTACACAGAGCTTATAATGAGAATCACCCTTGAAGATTGGACAGATGGAGTTTCAATTGGTGGCTTGAAAATATCCAATTTACGCTATGCGGAGGATACCACCTTATTCGCATCCAGTGACCGTCATTTGGAACAACTGTTGCAGAGACTAGAGTGCACTAGTCTGGAATTCGGACTTAAAATCAACCGCCACAAGACCAAGATTATGATTGTGGACAGGGTCAATAACAACTTACCCGAAATCACCCAAATTGCGAATTGCCAAGTGGTGCAATCATACATATATCTAGGGGCACTTATCTCAAACAATGGCGGATGCATGGATGAGATAAAGTGACGCATGGCAGTTACGAGGTCTGCTATGGATAAGATGAAGAGAGTATGGGGAAACCGTAATATTACAAAAACCACCAAAACCCGCCTAGTGAAGGCGCTGATATTCCCCATATTTCTCTATGCGGCAGAAACGTGGACCCTGCGAGAGAGTGAGAGGCGAAAGATAGACGCTCTAGAAATGTGGTGCTGGAGAAGAATGTTGCGAGTTTCCTGGACTTCTTTTCGCACAAATATATCTATTCTCAAGGAGATAGGTGTAAAACAGCGTCTGTCTTCCACAATACGAGCTCGCATTCTGTCGTTCTTTGGACATGTTTCGCGGCGTGGACATAGTTCCATTGAAAAGCTTGTGGTGCAAGGTAAAGTTGAGGGCACAAGACCTCGTGGCAGATCACCGATGCGCTGGACAGACCAGATCAAAGCTGCTGTGGACGCCCCCGTCCACGAATGCACACGAAGAGCAGCGATTCGTGAAGAATGGCGGAGAGTTGTGAGGCGTGCCACAAATACCGAATGACCACGACCACTCTGCCAAGAGTGTAGCGACTTAGAAGAGAAGATCACTCAATATCGCCCAACATGTCGCTTGGTAATTTTTGTTTTTCAAGCGTCGAAATCTAGACACGCGGAGCGTGTCAAGTCAATTTCTTAGCTAACAGAATTGACGAGCAGCACCGTGTGTAATATTACACGAACCATTTGGAGCCACTTTTGACCACCTCATAACTCAAAAACTATTCAACATAAACCTGTCAAATTTGGCTCATTTATTAAGATTTGCAAAATACATACGTCTTCCAAATTTCATAAATACATCTCAAACGGTTATTTAGATATTAACGTCCAAAAATCCAGAAATTTAACACTGACTGACCTATAGATCAAAACTATATCCAACTTCCAGGTGACCTAGAAAGTTAAAATTTGGCATGCAGATAGGTAGTCGGGTGAATACAAAGGAATAAATCTGAAAGTAGTAAATTTTTATCATTTTATGATAATTTTTCAAAAAATTGATTCTATTAGAAACACTTACTTAAAATGCCTGAAATTTAAGAGTAGCAATCAAAATTGATGACATCTGGTCATTATGTGGATTCCAAGGTGAATATATAACGAAACATATCAGTTTTAGTACTTTCTGAAGCTTTCAACGGGAGGAAGATGTTCAGTGTCCCAAGTGCCTGTGAGAAGTGCACAGCACATATACATTTACGTGAAGATTAGTGGTTCGTCAGGAGACGTTATTTCCAGTGTATTACGTCGTTTTATTTTTAATGTGTGAAAAATTATTTTTCTCTAATCTACAAGATTACACCACAAAATTTTGTATTATTTCCGTAATTATACCAGTTTAAAGTAATTCGAAGTATTGTTTCAAAATTTATTGTTGCACGATGTCATTGAACACAAACAACTTATCTGTACTAATAGCATAAAGAGGAAAGATTTGATTGTTTGTTTGCATTGAAGAGGCTCCGAAACTACTAAACCGATTTGAAAAATTCCGTCATTGTTGGGAAGCTACACTATCCCCGAGAGACATAGGCTATATTATATTTTCAATAAATTAGGGATCCTTAATAAAACTCCAATAACGTAACCCAAGGTGTAAAAAAATAAGAAAACCAAAGCAAAGCGAGGGCGGTCACTCGTAACTAATAAGAGTATAATCGACTTTCGTATTTATTACGATATTAAAATTGGGATTTAGTATTAATTATTATTTCAATATTTACCGGACATCAATAGTGGAAAATCATTACTTATAAATAATGAAATAATAGGTACCGTATTTTGGACCACGGCGCACTAACTACAGATTTAGTTGATGAGCACGATACCTCCTACGTAAGTTGTTGTATCCCCAAAATCGCAATTTTACAGTAGAGCATTTTAAAGTTTCAAATTGGAATAAAAACTGCATTTATCATTGTATCTTTGTGAAATTTGGTATATGTATGTAATGAATGGTATTCTTGATTACTAACCAAGTCAAATGTAAAACTTGAATTAGTTGCAGTTAATTTCTATACAAAAAGTAATGATATCCCATCAAAAACATAAATGTAAAGTGAGAGTCAATTTCAAAAAAAAAAAGAATTGAGATCTAGATGGGTGCCAATTTCTGTGTAGAAAAGCCTAAAATTTTAGTCACAAGAACATGTAATTCAAGCTTTACATTTGACTTGGCTAGTTTTCATTAGTTAGCAACCAACAAACCAAATTAGAGAAGAGTGTCATAAGTCATCAACCTAACAGATTTGACGAAGCTAATTACATAGATATAATATAGCCTAGGTAGGTACGTGAAAACTAACCAAGTCAAATGTGGAGCTTGAATTACATGTTCTTGTGACAAAAATTTTAGGCTTTTCTACACAGAAATTGGCACCCATCTAGATCTCAATTCTTTTTTTTTTTGAAATGGACTCTCACTTTACATTTATGTTTTTGATGGGATAGTCTTTTATCTATGTAGGTATCCCTGATACACTTATGCACGTCTTTTCATTATCTACCAGCTTTTCGGAAAGGTGCTTTGTCATGGAGAAGAAGAAAAGCCGTAGAAAAACTCCTCAGCACATCTGTGTGTAATCTCATTATCTTAATCTCATCTAATCTTAATGCCTATTACTTAGTATTCAGCAAATACAAATCAGCTTTAAACCACGTCGTAATGAAACCGCAAACGAACACACGGCGTGACGTGCGAGTATTCATGAATATTAATATCGCGAATATTAAACAAGGTTAATATTCAGGACATTCAGGTGCTGGCTCGATGATATTATTAGATATTTGTTTTCATCGCTTAATTTGAATATGATTGACTTAACAATGCGTAGTATTTATAATATTATCATAATAATACTCAACGAAGCGACGGATATTATTACTGGTATATTATCTTTCCGTGAGGTTGCTTGGCTACCTCTTTGCATGAGTACAACGACTCCTCGTGTTCCGGCTGGGAGTATGAGCATGAGCCAGTTCTTTCTCTTTCTCTCCTTTCTTGGCCAAGAACGGATATGTGATGTCTATGGCATTACCGATATCCAAGGGTGACAGTGATCACTTATCATCGGGACCTCTCGTTTGTCTACACGTTTGTCGTCAAGAAAAACTACAGATTACAGGATAAGGAAATGTAATGAAACATGACACATTCTTTGATAGCATCTACAGTTAATCTCAATAGCGTGATTCAGATTTTTCTTTATTTTTGGAGTTTAACTCCATAACTATCGATTTCATATTTAAGCCCGCGGTATGAGATTTTGTACGGAGTAAAATCAAACTTTTTCCGTTACGTTATGCGTTATGTTTGTAATTCATAACACAGAATCTAGATGGTGTTGGATGGCTGATCAGTAACAACGCCATCTGATCAAATACAATGAATGTAATAATCTTGGTACATCCTACTCTGATGATGTGAAACATCATCACCATGATCATCACCATCGCCATGGCGTTAAACTCCAGTCGTGCGCCGGAGCTGACACACAATTTTTTGAAGTGAAAACTTCTTTAGTACGGGGGTGACTTGAAATTTTATCAAACGAAACTGTCCAGTGGAGACTAGAAATGAGTGGAGACTGACTTGAGTTGAGTGGATTGGAGTGGAGTGGAGTGGAGTGGGGTGGGGTGGAGTAGAGTGGAGTGGAGTGGAGTGGAGAGTTCATATAAATCTTACTACAATTATAAATATGAAAGCTTTACTCTTTCACGCAAAAACGACTGAAAGGATTTTCGCAAAATTTTGCAAAGAGATAGACCATAATGTGGAATAAGACACAGGGTACTTACTATCCTGGAATATCCTGGAAAACGCGCGCAAAGCTGCCTCCAGAGCACTAGTATAAAAATAAATATCTACTCTTTTTTTTTTAATACCCCCGCAGTAGGTTACCTGTGTCGCGGGTGGCATGGACCACACATAAAACACATCACAATAACACCCTGCACCTGAGTACAAATATTTATCTGTCACATAAATATCTGCCCCGGCCGGGAATCGAACCCGGGACTCCTCACTTCGCAGGCAGGGTCGCTACCAGTTGGTAGGCTAGTTAGCCTACAGGGTCGTCAGAAAGTGATATAAAATCAATTAATGTTCGGTAAACCGTGAACCAGACACAAATCTTCGTAAACCGCCCACGTAATGAAACCGCAAAGCGACGCACGGCCGCGGCGCGACAGGACGCGATTATTCATGAATTTTACCATGAATATTAAATAGGGTTATTATGCAGGTGTTGTCTCGCTTTTATTTTTAAATTTTATTGTTTTTTGCCGCTCAATTTTATCGTAAAATTTATCAATCTCTTTTTATGTAAACGAAATTAATAAGGAATAATATTAAAATTAAAAAATAAAAAAAACTTGAGAGTTGTCAAGGGACACCCGGATGGAACGAAGTTCCTTGCAGTCAGTACTAGGATAGCAAAAACATGCAGCATTTCGTGAGAAATTTAATACCTTAGATTTGTTTTGGCACACTCGCTTGCATGTTTTTGCTATCCTAGTACTCTGACTTGCTTTCTATGTAAAAAAACTACGATGGCAAAAAGTGTCGTTACCAAATTTTCCGCCTAGCCCCCTTTCGCAACGCGCGATATGGAACTTCGTTCCAAAAAATCAAACAACAGCGTATAAATCAAATTACTGCTTCATTATTATCGGCCCCCTCGTTATTATATTTGTTTTAGTTACGCAACTTTGCTTTGAAAATATAATCTCGAACTTTCTTACTTTCATCAAAAGATTGTTGTTATTTTTATGGGGAGGTTCATTTACGCCATGTTATTTTGTTTGGTTCCTGTTTCAGGGGTATCGCGGAATTAATTTTTTTATCCATGCAATGGTTTTCATGCGACACTTGTAGACATATACTTAGGTATTGACCTTACCGCTAACATTATTAAAAAATCACATAGGGCAACTCTCTTATCTGAAGTCTCTTATTTTACCTAAAATACCCTTTTAGGCATGGAGGATAGAATAGAAGGAGGGCCATCTTATATGAGGGGAAAGTTGAAAAATTGTTCAGCTGTTCACTGAAAATAGAGGTTCCAATAATGGCTATTTCAGAATGGCGCTAATGTGTGAAAAATAGATATATGAACATGGCTGTTGTATACGGAGTGAAGTTTCCTCCCTTCTACCTTTTATGCTTCATGAATTTGCGGTAAAATATGACAGATAAGACAAATACAACTTCTTCTGAAAATGTCTTAAAACATAATGTTATGTAATGTCATAATATTGCATATTGTCTTACCTTACTCTAGTTTATTAAAATTTTACATGTTTTCACATTTATTCGACAAACTACATTGAAGTATTATTACTAGCGTATAGAATGGATACCGCGAACATAATGTATGTTCCAATGAATTGGCGCCGCGCGGCTTCAATTGCCAATGGATTCGTTCAATTTTGAACGGAGAACAGGGGCTCAATTTTGAAAATAGAACCTCCCGGCGGGGACACACATTTTGTTCTATGACATTATACTTCAATGACAAACCATAACAAATAACTTACATATTTATAGGTAGATGATTTACGGTTTATTGCCTAGATAACTTTCATTTTTAGCGATCGCATACTTTAGTGCACATTCCACTTTTATTATTTCATACCGGTCTGCGGTCGGGGAATATTCTGTTAGGTATGTCATGCATTTGACATTCATTTGGTGGGAAATGTTGGCGGGAAACTTAGACAGTTTGTTTTTTTAAACATTACGACTGTCTAGTTGCAGTGATTATTAAATTATAGGACCGTTAATATTTAAAAAACTACATTTCAATTCAATCATCGTATTATTAAGTAGTTAAGGTAGTTTGTGTGTAAAAATTTGCGACTAAATATGTTAAAATAACCACATAATGATCCACTGTATCTGTATATGGTAGATAATATAAATATATATCGCTAATAGGTTGCCTAATAAAATCACGTTCAGACAATGTTAATTGATAAAATATAAATACATATAAATCTTTAAATAAAAAAAAAATGTATCTGAACAAAAATGTCACGTAGGTACGTAGTTAAAGGTAATGCCGTTATTGATAAAATAATTGTTAATTAAATATTTTCTATCTACTAAAATATGAGGAATAGCGAAAAGTGGTCAATGAAATCTCGGGGATGATTTTGATGAAAATTTAAACTGCCTGTGTGTGAGTTATAAAATACTTATGTATGTAAAATGATCCCGTAAAATTTTAAATCCATAGTACCTAGCACAGTATAGGAATCTATATTTATACTGTGGTACCTAGTTTCTCGGCTCGCAAAAGTTTAAATTGAAGGAATTCTTCGGTCAAAATCTTCGCGGGAAAATTTACTGGAAATTCAAAGCCGGCAAAGTTTTCCAGCGCATTATTAAAGTTATGTTTCGCAATTGTCTAGTGGCAAATTATTTTCTTATTGAATAGAATTCAGCCTTGAAGGTGTAATTAAACGATTATTATTGTTCTTCCGAAGTTTTGATCTACGCATAAATTCCGTATTATGATATTTCAAAGTCATTTTTTTAACATAGTACTAGGGATTTTGTTATTAGATAAAACAATTCAGAAATATTTGTTCCTGTTTATCAATGGCTATTAATTTAAAAGTACAAAAAATAATATAGTGCCCGTTTCACTTAACATAGGCTAAAAGATTTAGTGTTCTTCAAAATAGGTAAAATTTCGCAACTAGAATGTACAAAAAATATCAGGCCAAAATCAGACTCAGTTTCGTCCTTTAGATATTTGTAGAAAACTGTGAGAAAAACCCATTAACGAAGAGTTTTGTTAGCCACCAATTTTAACTAGGTATACCAAATCTACCAAGCAGCATTATTTTTAAGAAGTTTTCTCTTGGCGTCTGGTATGAGTATGATAGAAAGCGGCAACAGGCAAAGTTAGGCGAGAATGATTGACATAATAACTCAAAATGTCGTTCGTTCATTAATCACATGAAGCGTCCGAAACCGATGACAACGTTGACAACTGAACGATCGAATACTTCACTCACTCAGTTTGGAACACGATACAAATGTTACCATGAATTTGAATGTAATTGGAACCATATAACGCTCACTCGCGATCAAATATCGGCTTAACGTTTAGTTCTACTAATTGAATGTAAACACATTAGTAATTTGGAGTCCGTGATGCTTTCGTTTTATTGTTTGGACATATTATTATTATAATCCGCGCGCGATCAGAATGGGATGCGACCTTTTGGAACTGAGACGCTTACGTGTCATCGGCAAGCCGTAGCGTCGGCAACAATGATATTTATTTATTTATGTACACTTTATTGACCACAATATAAAATATTGAAGAACAAATGGCGAGCTTAATGCTTTTGCATGCATATTGTATGTATAAAAAAGGTAAACGTGCCAAGAGGGCGCTGAAATTGAGGCAGTCGAATTTAGTCAGGTGTAGCGATTTCACTATGACATTTAACAGCTATATAGAAGATTTTGTAATTAACACAGGTGGTAAGTATTTTATATAAAATATAATATGCTTTAATATTATAGACGAAACAAAATAATTTAAAATAGATCGTCCCTAATAGTGATCTCCATCATCTACAGTACTTAGGTAGTCTGTTTACATTTTTATTCTATTTTCAGATGACGAAAACTCTGATGATGATTGCCACGAAGCAAATAGGCATTAATGTAAAATAATGTATCTAAATATTTTATTGAATTGATTACAACCATGAATTTTTTTTATATATAACCATTATGATAGATCGCAGAAATAATTAATTTATAATTAATACTAGGTAATACTAAAAAATAATTATCCCAATTGTTCAGCATTTTTTTTGCTAACGCTACTTAAGAACTTTTGTTTTTGATTTACTTCGACAAGGTTCCATACCAATTTCGTTGCGCGCGGATTATACTTATTAATCTTATAACAACTTTTGTAGTAAATACGGATTGCTTTAACTTTATTACTACGTTTCAGAAAGTGCTAGTATATACCTGCTACCCTTTATCAGAAATAGTAATTGCTAATTAATTTTTATCGAGCAGTAAAAATTATAAATCTTATCATAACTTCTCCAGAGTTAGATCCGTAATAAGTCAATTCCTATCAAGCAACTCAATTTTGTAATTAGCTATTTGATTGCTAAGGATCCATCAGCTCTCGAATTGGAATAGCTAGAGATTAATTTAAAATTAACTGAGATCGCAGTTCGTAGTACGGCGGTGCTGTCAGACTATATTGGTCTCGATAATAAGCCCGTCGATACCACTTAGCTAATTGCATGAATTGGATTCTATGAAGTTCAATAGGGCTGTACATACATTTTTTAACCGACTTCAAAAAAAGAAGGTGGTTCTCTATTCGACTGTATTTTTTTATGTTTGTTACCTCAGAACTTTCGACTAGGTGAACCGATTTTGATGTTTCTTTTTTAATCGAAAGCAGGTGCTTGTCATGTGGTCTAACTTAAATTTTATGGAGATCTGACAATGGCATCAATGAGAAAACCATATAAGTCTTAAATTTGTTTAAGCATGTGCGCGACAAATGGACGAATAACTCAATATCACGCCAACCGATTTCGATGATTCTTTTTTTAATCGAAAGCAGGTGCTTGTCATGTGGTCCCACATTTGAACGAGATCTGACAAGTACTTTTTGAGTAACTTTGAAGTCGGTTATTTTTTGTTAGTAAAATTTAGATTAGGTATGTATTGTCTATTGTACCAGCTTCATCACGAAAACCTATCATTTGTTTTAGGCTACATCCGTTTTTCTGAACTCGACGTTCAAATATTTTTAACTGATTGGAATAATTCTTTTTTTTATTTGAAAAAGTGTATTGCCAGATTGGTTCCATGTTTTTTAAATTGGAATCATCAGTTTCAGTTGGGATTTCAAAGATTTCAAAGATTTATTTATTTCAAAGATTTATTTATTGAACATAAAACACATGTACACAATTGAATTTGTTCGTAAACAACTGCTATAGTTGGTAAACTGTGTTGCAATTGTTTACGCCCATACCGGACTTACAGGACATTATGTTCTTACTTAATTACTTACGAAAAGTATACTAAAGAAATGAACAAAATAAAATAACAAAACGGTATAATACTACAAACCAGTGTTGCCAATGCAAATTTTTAGGCGGCCGTGTACATTAGATAAAAAAGCCGTGTTTATATGGAAAAAGATCAACTGTGGGCCGTGTTCAAAGCTGCCAATTTGCGAAAAGATTGCGTGAGGAATTGAGGGCACTACTCAAATATAACATACCTAGATATTTATGGTGATTACGCTATATGTCGTAGACTGTTAAACTAAGAATTTGAAGCTGGTAATTCTTTTTTGTAAAATTTAGATACAATGTTAGACATATAATAAAACTCCCAAAAGTATGTTTATGTTTTATTCTTACAGAACCAATTACAACACTATCTGCACAGCACTCTCTTTTCAAATAACGCGTAGGCACATAAAAATACACTTCACAAACGCACACGCATAGAACACTTCTTTCGTTATCACTGACACAACTTAAGTCGAACTAAACTCTTAACCTTACACTATCCCACTTTTATATTTTCTCATTAAACACGTGATATACCGGTGCCGGAAACACCGATGTTTCCGCTTACAATTATTTTCAATTTTTAGTAACAAGTACATAAAATCAGTAAATTACCTAACTTAATACTAATATTATTTTAAAATATTCTGATATATTTTCTTACAAAATCTTATCGCCTAATTATTAAAACATCAAACCGGAATCAGAGATATATATTTCCGCTTCTTATTTGTACTTTTTATTAATGCAATAACTAAAATCAGTAAAATGTGAAGCTAGATACCAGTACTATTTAAAATATTAATACAGACACCCTTACAGACAGAAATGGGCCTCCTGATATTTTTTGTCTGGCAATTTCTTGGTTCTTTTGGTGATACTGATGTTCATGTGACGGTGACTTATCATCAGGTGGCTCGTGGGGTTGATGATCGTGTTTTAAGATAATAAGAATTAGCAGACTTAAGTTGATGAAAAACATAATTTTAAAGCGCTTTTTCCAAACCGTCGGTTTAAGCGTTAATACGACCCTAATTGGTTGAAGTAAAATTAGCTATTGCTATTCAAAATGCACGCGAATAAAGTTTTTTCTTCACGAATATACTTAGCTGGAAATTGAACAGGTAAGTCATTTATAATTCTCATGATAAAACGTAAAACCAGTTAACGTACACCAGCGTTAATTTTAATTTGTTAATTTAAAATAACCGAAAAATTAGCTGACGGTCCACCTGATGGTAAGTGGCTATCGTCGTCCATGTAGAGCGACACCAAAGGCGTTGCCGACTAAGAAAGAGAGAAGAAAAGGAACAAAAGGAAGTACCAACGAGTTACCTGAGGGCCTAGCCAAGACACCTTTCTACAATTGCTAACGCTTGAAAAATGTATGGAGCGAACGATAAGTCACGTGATCAAAATGAACGAATAGAAAAGTCGTAGCCAAATACACAAGGTTATCGAAGCGTTCGAGCGGATAGAATGGAACTAATCGTTTCTACAGTGTCTTTCGCTACATGCTAGCCATGTTGCTAGTTTTGACATTTGCTTACGATTGTAAGCGTCGATTGCGTACGCTTATCAATCGTTCACTAGAACCCAGTAGAAATGCGATAGAAACGCTAAAAAATGGCGTCTCGTAATTCGGCTTACGAAGTACTTGAAAGTTATTTATTTACTTTCAAGTGCTTGGTGAGCTTGAGTAACTTGAGCTGTAAAATTTTACAGTTTAAATGCATAGATACTTTAAATATGTTGTGGCAAGCTCATAATAAGGTCGGTAAACAAATCGCAAATATGTACCTACTTGTAGAAAATGGAGGAAATGCGGGATACGTAGTTTGAATAGCGATTTCGTCTAAACAAGGTAATCAAGGTCAAGAGTTACGAGAAACAGGCCAATTAAAAGAAACTACGATAGTTAGAAGGTAAAAGCTAGATTCCCTCTTTACGTGTTGTAATACATATGTCAGTGTTTATGCACATTATAAATTGTACGTTTGTATTGTAGGTGTTGTGCGCTCTTATTTTCTTGGCCACTGGATCCTACCAGCGTATATTGTTTATAATAATCATTATTTACAATGTAACTTGTAATTTTTAAACTTTGCTTCCAATCGCGGAATGTTGAAACCATGGACATATGCTCAAGCTGGATCGACGACTTTGTAGAGGTACCTGACGCGATGACGTTCAATTTTGATAAAACGTCATCGATGACATCATATCCTAATGAACCTTTCGAACCAATCACAGGCCGGATTGAGATTGTCCTTCATAATTATAGGGTATCCACACTTACATACTTAGAAAGATTATGTCCTATTTTGATATAGTTCGTCAAAATGTTTTCTGTAGATAATTTTTCTATAGGTAAAAATTATATTTTAATAATACTTTTTATTAAAATTTCTTCAAAATTACCAAATTTAAATTGCAGTTAGAGCAAACCTGAAAAGATTGCACATTCAAGATTGCAGATTCCAGTTATTCATTAATGAAATTTAATGAGTAATATTTAATGTGCAGAATTATGTTATTATTCTCCACTTTAAGTTGCTTTACGTGTTTTAAGATTTACGATAGCAAATCCACCGATCCTCTGCTGCCCATGACAATATTGATTACCTATAAACAAGACTCGGGAAGGGACTGGGAATTATTCAGTTAGGAAAGGATATTAACACGACTATCACTGATTTTATCGACAACAGTACAACACCACATTTTATGCAACACAAACAACCAACTTTGAGTATTTAATTAATCAGATTAATTCAAAGGACTTAGATAGGAACACTTCCATAGTACTGATGATTGGTGATAGTCTGGACATTAAAAAGTGGCAAATTACTAAGTGTATAAAAAAGTTATTATTATTAAATGAGAAAACCAAATGTCAATTTGTAATTTGTGCATTTCCATACTCCAATAATTTAAGCCATACACAAAATGAATATATATATAAACTGAATAAATCTTTGTACAACTTGACAAATGATCATAGGGATGCTATATTGTATTTTGACATAAATAAATTTATTTCATCATGTAGGGTATCTAGGGATATTATTTATCTGCCAAAAAAATATAAAAAACAATTAGCTAAATTATTAGCTTACCATCTGAATGATGCTGTTACAAATAGGGTAACAAAGTCTATTGACACATTTATTGAGTGTGGTAGTAGTACCACTATTTCTATTTTAGACAAATGTACTAATATTTGTACAAGTAATAATTTAAACTAGATAAAAAGACAATGGATAAGCCCTCTTATTTAAATATAGTTCATCAGAATATACAAGGCTTAACCGGCAAAGAATTAGAATTAGAATTATTTGCTGAACATAGCAATATTAATGTATTATGTATAACAGAGCATTGGATACCATACTTACAAGGTCATGTTAGTTTGAATAATTATAGATTGTCAAGTGCGTTCTTTAGAAGGACTGCTATTCATGGGGGTTCTCTAATCTTAGTGCAAGATAATATTTCTTTTAAAGACCGAAAAGACATTGTTAGTTTATCTGTTGAACGCACTATTGAACTGGCATGTGTGGAACTGGAGCGGTTTTTTATAGTCTGTGTATATAGGCCCCCCTCTGGTGACTTTAGTATTTTCGAAGATACACTGGAGGATGTACTTAAACGGTTAGTCTCTAAAAAAGAAGTAGTGATATGTGGTGACTTCAACGTAGACATCTTATTAGATAGTCCTATGGCTACTAGGCTACTAAGTTTGTTTAAATGCTTTAATTTAAATCCAATATTCAATGAGCCAACCAGAATAACTGACACTACAGCTACATGTTTAGATAATATCTTTTGCAATTGTGAAATTTTAAATAAAGAGATATTCAGTAAGTTGAGGTCAGACCACTGCGGACAAAAAATTTCGTTGTATAATTCTGTTAATAAGAAAAAACAATTAATAAAATGTAGACCAATAACTAAAAAAAAGATTTCAACTTTTAAAGAGAAAATTCAATCAAAACTACAAACGCATTTAACGTTACAACAAAGAGATCCAATTAAACTATATAACACATTGTCAAATAACATAAATAATGAATTTAATCAAATTTTCAAGTTTAGGTATATAGATATAGCTAAAAATAGTAAATTTAGTGATTGGGCTACTGTAGGTATTTATAAAAGCAGGAACAAGATGTACGATCTCTATGCCGAGAAACAATACAATTTTTCTCCATCTTTTCAGGAGCATGTAAGAAATTATTCAAAAATCTTTAAAATAGTTTGCATTCAGGCGAAATCAATGTACATAAAGGACAAGATTATTAACTCGGATAACAAAATAAAAACGGCTTGGAATATAATTAGTAGTGAGAATGGTAACGCAAAGTCCTGTGATTTCAGTTACGAACTGTTGATTAATGATAACACAATCACTGCTGATAAAGACGTGGCAAGTGAGTTTGAAAATCACTTCCGTAATATTCCTATAACGTTAACTAGTTCATTAGCTTCTTCGCCGACGGAAGCACTTTCTATATTAAAAAATCATGTTAATGAATGTAATATTTTATTTGAATTTAAACATATAACCACTAGAGACTTAATTAGCGCATTTCAGTCTCTGAAGGTAAAGAATACCGGTGACTTATGGGGCATTTCGGTAAAAATAATACAGCATATTATAGATATTATAGCACCATATTTGGTCATAGTTTTTAATAAATGCATAGATCTAGGTATCTTTCCAGATCTTATGAAATGCAGCAAAATTATACCACTTTTTAAAACAGGCGAAAAAACCGATATTAATAACTATAGACCAGTTTCTATTTTACCAACTCTTAGTAAGATTTTTGAAAAAATAATATTGAATCAAATGCTGTCCCATTTCAACAATAATAATTTATTACATCCTGATCAATACGGTTTCACTAAAGGCCGTAGTACAACCGATGCAGGGGCTAGGCTTTTAAAGCATATATTTGAAGCATGGGAATCATCACAAAATGCCATAGGTGTATTTTGTGACTTATCTAAGGCATTTGATTGTGTTCAGCACGAAACATTGCTGTTTAAACTTGGCCACTATGGTATAAAAAACAAGGCCCTTAGCTTGATCGCGTCGTATTTGAGTGATAGGATACAAAAAGTTAGTATAAAAGATATTAAGTCATCGGGGTCACCGGCTGTGTTGGGTGTACCGCAAGGCTCGATCTTGGGTCCGTTTCTTTTTCTGGTATACATTAACGATTTACCACATTATGTAAAGAACCAAGCGGATATTGTACTATTTGCTGACGATACATCATTAATATTTAAATGTGAAAGGAATAAAGTAAATTTTGACGACGTAAATAGTGCTCTTTCGCATGTGTCGCGTTGGTTCACTATCAATAATTTGCTTTTAAATGCAAAAAAAACTAAATGTATAGAGTTTGTACTACCTAATGTTAAAAAAGTTAACAAATCTCTCAGACTGAATAATGAAATATTGCACATGGAGGAATCCACGGTCTTTTTAGGGGTGACCTTAGATAGTAAACTTCAGTGGGGCCCACATATAACAAATCTCGCGACTAAACTCGGTAGGGCTGCTTACGCTGTTAGGAAAATAAGGCAGTTTACTGACGTCGAAACTGCTAGGATGGTTTATTTTGCATATTTTCACAGTATTATGTCATATGCCATCTTGCTGTGGGGCAAAGCAGCCAGTATAGAACAAATTTTCATACTACAAAAAAGAGCTATTAGGACTATTTATAAACTTAGATCTCGTGAAACTTTGCGTGACAAGTTCAAAGAAATAGGTATACTTACAGTTGCCTCACAATATATCTATAGTAATGTGGTTTTTATACGGAATAATATAAGCGCGTATAAACAAAATTTTGATATCACTAATCGCCAAACAAGAAAAATGCACCAGTTAGTAACGCCATCTTACCGTCTTTCTAAAGTGAAGCGATCTTTTATGGGCCGTGGTGTACAGTTCTATAATAAAATCCCAAAGTTAATACGTGATTTGCCAGTGGAATTATTTAAGAAACATGTAAAATCTCAACTTTTAGGCAAAGGCTACTATACTGTAGATGAGTACATAAATGACAAAGACGCATGGAAATGACCAGATCTGCAACCAGTTCCGTACAGGCTAGTGATACTTCTTTGTAAGAAATATACCAATGTATTTTATTTTTAAAAGATGTGCTGAGGAGTTTCTTTCGGCTTTTCTTCTCCTCCATGACAAAGCACCTTTCCGAAAAGCTGGTAAATTAAAAAAATGACGTGCATAAGTGTATCAATGATACCTACATGAATAAATGATTTTGAATTTGAATTTGAATTTAACAAAAACGACGAGTACCTACGACGACCACAATCTTCACAAATCCCCGATGACCATAATCACCACTCTGAAAAATTGCATTGATTTTTTGGCGCAGTGTTGCAAGCTACCACACAATTACGGTACCTATAACATTCATCTTAGATGTTTTTATATCATTATTAGCTTTTGCCCGCAGCTTCGCCCGCGGTAGAGATCGATTTTTTATAAATCCTACTTACTTACTTTTACTTAGACTTAGTTGCCTATGATTTAAGTAATTTACATGTATCATTTGATACCATGAAATGCAAATGAATTTTACTAACGCCATCTATTAACAACATCCGGAACTAAATATCTAGCAACTAACAAAACATCGATCTTCCCATGGGGATGTTTTACCGCGGTAAAAAGTAGCCTACGTTACTCTCCACCCTCCTCACTATCTCCACACACAAAAACCATACCATATAACAGCTTCATTGCGACGTGAAAGACGGACAAACAAACAAACACACTTTCACATTTATAATATTAAGTATGGAAGTATGGATAAAAAATCATAATCAAATGCATCGAATGATATGTCCTGGGACTATAGATAACATGGACACAATGGAAAAATGTTCATTAGGGTATGACACTATGACGTATAGGCTTTTACTAAGTTAATGCGTTTTATCACCCATGACTGCATCACCGCTTACCATCAGGTGGGATAGTAGTCAAGCATTAACTTATAAGATATAAAAAAGACGTCATCGAACGTCAGATACCTCTACAAAGTCGTCGATCCAGTAAGAGTATATATCCATGGCTGGCACAGTCGATCCAGCTAGAGTATCCATGGTTGTCACAGTCGACACAGCGGAGCTGTGACGTAATGTCAAATGTGACGGTCTTCGTTTGACATACATTTTGACACCACAAAGAACGCTAACCATAGACTATACCCATGGTTTTTTCTCTCTACGCTGTAGAATGAGCGTCAGACACTATTATGTGCTCTTGGCTACCAAATTATCGCTTTCTCCGATCGCGAACGTTTAAGCGTACGCAATCATAAAAATAGATTAGAAACGAAGCGTTTGTGTTTTGGCTAAGGGGGCTGATGTTCTCCCCCAAGCGATGCCCGAGGTCCAAACTTCTCAGGAGATGCTCTTGCCTCTTATGTCCTTACCTTTGCAATCATTGTCTTTCAGCATATCCAGACTCGTCTTACTTCGTGCATGAAGCTGTAAATGCTTCAGGGCCAATAGCAACTGTCCATTCGAAAAAAGCCAACCCGGCGTGGGTCACCAAACCAGAAACTATTTTAAAAGTTCGACCTCCGCCATCGAAATCAAAGACAATCAGGATTGATTTTCATAAGGGGATGGCTCAAGTAAATAACCCTATCATCAAAGAAGAGTACCGTTGAGATAAATTCCGGTTGGCACAGGTACCAGTTATCTTTGTTATGTTGGCGCAGGTATCGGAAACCTTTAGGACAAACCAGGAATTACTAATGGCTGCACCGCACCTGCTTTTGAACGAACAATGCAACGATTGTGAAGCTGTAAATGCCAACTGCAACTATCCATTAGAAAAAATCCTCTTACATATCTTCTGCATTTGTAAATTGTATTTAAATGCAGATATTTTATTTTGTAAATGTATTTCCGCGATTCGTATTGTTATGTAAAATATTTTCACTTGTTATTCGTTACGACGTGGGCCAATATGCTAATAGCGTTTGAATTTTGTTAACAAAGACCTCAAATTGTTTGCGCTATGAGCCTCGTTAGCATAATTATTAGTTTTGATGTCGTTTTAGGGATTTGTTTTAATAAAGAATTAATTACTAGCCTTGTATGATAATCTCAGTTCATATTTTCTCAAATTTTCTTATGTTAATAGAGAAAAAGCAGTAATCACTTTTACATTATCCATCATTGTTAAAAAATATCAGAAGCATATTTTTTTATCACAACATAGATAAATGCTCAATAATATTTGGATAAAAATATGAGGATAATTTTTTTACGATGTGACAGCCAAAAAGCGACATGATAAAGGTGCGTGATAGCTTTGTAATAGGCCTGTGTAATAGCTTTGGCAAGCATTTCCAAATTTTTTGTAATCAAATATAAAATTCTGGTAAGCACCAAACGCAAGTTATTTTAATATAGTCTTATTTTAATTTTATAATTTTATGCCACATATTTTGGTTTGGTCTGTTTTCTAGTGTTTCCGCTAAGCTTCCTTTCTTTTAGCTTTCTTTCTTTTCTTTTCATTTTCTTCTCTCTTTCTTGGCCGGCAATGCATCAGTGATGCCTTTTGTGTTGCTGATGTACATGGGCGACGATAGCCACTTACCATCAGGTGGATCGTCAGCTCGTTTGCCGGCTATTTCCATAAAAAATAAGCCCAATCTACTACAGATATTGTATAACGATAAAATTAAATCTAATGTTCCAATGTGTTATTTACTGCTGATTGGGGCAATTAGTGTTCTAGATTAGGTATTCAAATTATTGTTAGAGCTAATTTGTAATTAGTGAAAGTTGCTGCGTGTTTGGATTTTATTACTTAAATTAAATACATTAAAACTATCAGGGTTAGAGTAATCGTTGTAAATAATGACTACATACAATCTTTATATAACGAGTAATCAACTATTGCTTCGAGAAACATTACACAGGTATTCCTTAGAAATTGGTTCTCCCTATATCGCAGGTGGAATAGACAACACAAATAACACATCTCTAATATAAATAAATATTGTCGACCCTGTAGCCTAGTTGGTAGCGATCCTGCCTGCGAAGCGAGGGGTCTCGGGTTCGATTTCCATCCGGAGCAGATATTTATGTGACAGATAGATATTTGTACTCGGGTCATGGGTGTTATTGTGATGTGTTATATGTGTCGTCCATGCCACCCGCGACACAGGTAAAAACCTACTGCAGGGGTATGAGTGTGTAAGAGTTTATTTATAACATCCATGACAGAAGAACAAACATTTATCTGTCACCTAAATATCTGCCCCAACTAGAAATCGAACCTGGGACCTCTATCTTTGCAGGTAGGGTCACCAATTAGGCTACGAATTATACGTACGTATATTACTACGTAAGGACAGGGAAATCTTTAGTTTTAAATTTATTATTGAATAAAATATAATAGCAGACCATTACCTGGCAGGTTAGCAAGTTAACAAAAAAATTATAGTTTGAAAGGTATTATATATAGCATGATCCAAAAATGACGCAAGAGTTGAATTAATTAGAATATTGTTATTTTTAACCTATGTTTTTGATACGTAACATGAATTGTCATCGAATTTAATGTGGGTGAAAACAAGTACAAAGGCATACCTTGTGTAGATTAAATTATTTCAGACATCTTCACCAGTAAAATAGGGTCTACAATTCCTTAATTTAATTACCTATTGGCAATAGTAACAGTATTCAATTTGCGGGATACCAACTAGACCTATTCTTTGCTACACCGACTAATTCTGTAATTCGGAAGGTGACTCTGCGATTCGTGAAGAAATGCCAACAAAGTAAAAGAAAAGAAAATATATTTTTTTATCGTTGAATTTATATCTACAAACTTTATTAGATGATGATGAATGAATGAATGATGCTGCATGCTGAAGATTATAGGTACTAATATTTTAAATGTAAAAGTTTGTGAGTGAGGTTACAGTGTGGATAATTTTTTCTCTTTCACACAAAAATTAAAAATTAAGCACACAGGTAGTCCATAGGTAGCGAGTTATTTTTATTGCTTGTTTTGTTTTCATGAATTTTAGTGACAATAGGAGTTCATACCGACTATTATAGCTATAGACAAATGAGGGCAACCGAGTTGGCTAGGAAGAAGAAGAAGAAGAAGCTAATAATATATTTAAGCTGAAGTGAGAATGAGCTGGCCACAGAGTTAGGGGGACCGATAAGCGATGAAGAAGGAAGGTCTCTGAATGAACTCGATGACGGACGACCTGAAGAAACATTTCGGAGAGTGTGTACAGGAATTGGTTGAGATAATTTCCCCATCTCCGTTTCTCCATCGAATGACACGACGCACGAAGGGTATTCATCCTTTTGTCGTGAACATTCCCCCGGTACGAATGACGCGGTTTGCCTCGTCATTCGCACTGCGAAGGACTGGAATAACTTGCCTGCGTCAGCGTTTCCGCCTCCATATGAAATGGATGTCTTCAAGAAAAGAGTGAATAGGCTTTTACTAAGCTAATGTGCTCACCACCTTGGATCACCTTGGATCAGATTCAGGTGGGATTATGGTCAAGCATTAATTTGTGTAAAAAGAAGAAGATATCGGATGTCCACTGAAATCAGAAGACTTAGGATTGGTCAGAGTGTCGCAAGTTAGGGGAGGCTTTACAATAACAAAGAATAAACCATATTCCAATTATCGCATGAAATAATGTTTCGCTAACATAGAATTAATATTACTAGCGTATAGAAGGGACACCGCGAACATCGGGTTCGGGGGTGTGCATTGCAGCCGGCCGGCTGCATTTCATTCTGTCACTCGGCTGCGCTCATGGCGGCCGCATGTCAAAATTGTTTATGAAAAAACTGAAAAAATGCCGTCGTGCGTAATAAGAATGTGTCACAATTGCACGACAAAAAACAAAAAAGATAATGTTATCACTTTATCATCAGTAAGAAAACAAAATCTTAACTCAAATCAACTAAAACGAATTTAATTAAATTAATGAGCAATGTTCCCGCCATTTTGAATGAAAAAATCATAAGGAGCGTTTGAACTTGGCAAGCCACTAGCGTGTTATTGGACTAAATAAGCTTGCCGACGCGACGCTTGTGACCAATTTAAAGTGTTGGATTTTTTGACACGAATCAATGGTAATTACGTTTGAAATCGTTTAAACGCTTTTGCACGTTAAATAAAGTTGGAGTAAGAGCTTGTAAAGATTTGGAGTCGGTGACTGCTTGTCTTGGTTCGACAAGTGTCATATACAAAGTTACTCTATGGCAAGTGTGCAAACGAGGCTTCTAGTTTGAAAAGAGAACGGAGGGCAAGCCGGCGGTGGAACACACATTTTGTTTGAGATAGCGTCTCTATGTATTACCTCAATGTTCGCTAAAGATAATATTTGCGCAAAACCGAAGTATATTACGTATGGGCTGCTAATAATATCAAGATTAACGAATTAGTAAGGTTAATAGGGAAGCGGGAAGAGATGATATATGATAGGTAACAGGGGAACGAGCACGTGCGGTGCGATACACAACCAATCTCGTGTTGTTTAGATTAAAGCCGATAATAAATCAAACCAAAGTTTTGATATTTACGGATATTTAGTTTGGCTGGTTCGGCTGACTTCCCGAACGTCGTGGGTTTCATAAAATGGGTGAAAAACATTGAGGTATAAGTATACATAGAGAAGACATCTCAAGCAAAATGTGTGTCCCCGCCGGGAGGTTCTATTTTCAAAATTGAGCCCCTGTCCTCCTTTCAAAATCGAGTGAATCCATTGGATATTGAAGCCGCGCGGCGTCAATTCATTGGAACATACATTGTGTTCGCGGTGTCTGTTGTATACGCTAGTAATAATACTTCAATGGTGAAAAACAGTTTATTGCTAAAGCATGCATATAAAATTCATCCTCTGACATAAGTACTAGGATGTCGCAACACTAATTATTTTTAAAGGTTTTCCCGCCATTCAGACGCTTTTCATTAAATACCGCCATTATTCAGCGCGACAACCATTCCTTTATTTTTCCGTTTCTTTTCACTATTGCCGTAATTTTTGAATATTCAGCACTAATTGACCTGTATAAGAAGTTCAGGCGTTTATGATACTATTTATTATTATTATTATATTTTGTTTTCGTTTTGGTTTTCTTTTAGCTAAGTAAATTAAATAAATTAGTTTGCTACTGTAGTACTGTGGCATTGAGTCATGGAGACTTTCTATTTTTGTGCTTATATGCTATTTTGTTTCTACAAAAGGAGCTTTCAACTTATACTAAGCTCAGTAAATAAATAGAGGTAAATAGTATGTAGGTAGTGTATTATCTAGACACGCGGAGCGTGTCAAGTCAATTTCTTAGCTAACAGAATTGACGAGCAGCACCGTGTGTAATATTACACGAACCATTTGGAGCCACTTTTGACCACCTCATAACTCAAAAACTATTCAACATAAACCTGTCAAATTTGGCTCATTTATTAAGACTTGCGAAATACATACGTCTTCCAAATTTCATAAACACATCTCTAACGGTTATTTAGATATTAACGTCCAAAAATCGAGAAATTTAACACTGACTGACCTATAGACCAAAACTATATCCAACTTCCAGGTGACCTAGAAAGTTAAAATTTTGCATGCAAATAGGTAGTCGGGTGAATACAAAGGAATAAATCTGAAAGTAGTAAATTTTTATCAATTTATGATAATTTTAAAAAAAATTGATTTTATTAGGAACACTTACTTAAAATGCCTGAAATTTAAGATTAGCAATCAAAATTGATGACATCTGGTCATTATGTGGATTCCAAGGTGAATATATAACGAAACATATCAGTTTTAGTACTTTCTGAAGCTTTCAACGGGAGGAAGATGTTCAGTGTCCCAAGTGCCTGTGAGAAGTGCACAGCACATATATAGGGGAAGGCCGGGCATAGTGAACAGCCCAGGCAAAGCGAATACCCTCTTTTATTTTAAAATGGCGGGCCCGAACGCACTACCGTCTTGCTACGAGGTGCTCCCCGCGCCCCTCAATCGTAAACAAACAGAGCCAACGCATATCCACGCGTCATTTGCGAAAAAAATAACATTTACGTGAAGATTAGTGGTTCGTCAAGAACATGTAATTCAAGCTTTACATTTGACTTGGCTAGTTTTCTTTAGTTAGCAACCAACAAACCAAATTAGAGAAGAGTGTCATAAGCCATCAACCTAACAGATTTGACGAAGCTAATTACATAGATATAATATAGCCTAGGTAGGTACGTGAAAACTAACCAAGTCAAATGTGGAGCTTGAATTACATGTTCTTGTGACTAAAATTTTAGGCTTTTCTACACAGAAATTGGCACCCATTTAGATCTCAATTCTTTTTTTTTTGAAATTGACTCTCACTTTACATTTATGTTTTTGATGGGATAAGCAGTGATAGCCTAGCGGTTAGAACGTCGGTCTCCCGAACGCAGGGACCCGAGTTCGAATCCTGGCACGCACCTCTAATTTTCAAATATTATGTGCGTATTAAAAGTTAATTATCAGTTGCTTCGGTGAAGGAAAATATCGTGGAAAACCTGCACACCGGAGAGTTCTCCATAAAGTTTTCAAAGGTGTGTGGTAGACTATGACCTGTACCCCTCACACTATGAGAGGAGTCCCCGAGCCCAGCAGTGGGACAATTATAGATTGTTGCTTTGAGTATGTAGGTAGTATATCTAAGTTACTTAGGGTGTATGATAGTGTGCAATGGAGCCCCCATTTAACCCATTGTTTTCGAGGGGAATCTCCAAAGAAAACCAGAGGTTGTGGGTTATGTGGGATTACCCTAAAATCCCCTCGGCTTTGCATTGAGCAATATTTGAATATTAGCGATTAACTGCACGTCACATGGGCGAGTGTCAAAGGGTATAATATTATAATCCATGTTAACCGCGACACAGGTAAAAACCTACTGCGGGGGTACGAGTGTGTAAGGGTTAAATAAAGCAAACGCGAGATACAAGTACACACGTATGGGTTTGATGAAAAAAAAATCTTTGAGTTTCAGTTCTAAGTATGGGGAACCCCCAAAATTTATTGTTTTTTTTTTCTATTTTTGTGTGAAAATCTTAATGCGGTTCACAGAATACATCTACATACCAAGTTTCAACAGTATAGTTCCTATAGTTTCGGAAAAAAGTGGCTGTGACATACGGACGGACGGACAGACAGACAGACAGACAGACATGACGAATCTATAAGGGTTCCGTTTTTTGCCATTTGGCTACGGATCCCTAAAAAGGGAAAGATGATAGAAAAATAATGCTTGACTGTGTCCATTACCTCCGTAGATGATTTTAAAAAATCACACAAGCTTCTTAGAAAAGCTGATCATCTTTTAAACATCGTTTTATATTTAAATGCAGCCGTGAATCTTGAAACAGTTAAGCTAAGCGGAGAAAATTAAAAAAATGTCAGGCTCGTTTGCCGGCTATTTTCATAAAAAAATGTTCCCAGAGTTGTATTTTTAAGAAGTATGCCCATTAGGTCATGTCGCTCGTTGCAAAAATGCACTTGGTACGTACCTACAGACCAAAATTTTAAGTGGAGGTGAGGATACTATTTTATTTATTTGTAATGATTGAAATCTGCCTTGGCTAGGTGTCGACATAAAGGAGAGGGCACAACGAAAACCCCACATTCTGATTCTACGTGTCGATGTAGAATCAGATTAAGAATTATCTTAGAATCAGTATCTGAATATGTATTAGTATCAGATTCAGATTAGAATCAGAATTAAAATTAAAAGTAAAACTAAAATCAGAAACAGAATCACGATGGAATAATTGGTATGTATAGGTAAAGATTAAAAAACAATTAATGGAAATAAAACTTATTTCGGAACTGCTGTTTTAATTTAATAATTTCTAGGCGTAAAATTTCATAACATATGACGTCACACTAGGGGGAGGTCTCACAAATGTGACCAGCTGTGACAAGGACGGGGTGTGACGGGACGATCAAAAAGTCATGAAATTAGTGTGACGTAATTAATGGATGGCCCCTAAGTAGGAGTGTAGAATATCCTATAGCTTATTTTAAGGATGAAAATATTCCAACATTTATGAAAGCAATTTATGCGCATAAATCTACGTTAAATAATTTTATAGCATAAACCTTTGCAAATGTAAAAAGTTAGAGAAAGTTTCTTCCTAATGTGTGCTTATTTAGGACATTTAGCTTATTATAAATTATTTATAACTCTTTATTGTTTGCGAACCTCAACGCAAAACAGTGGGTTTGGTGTCTTAACTTTGGCAGGTAGGTAGACCTTCGAAACAGAACATGTAATACAATACAATGGATGGTCCTATCTATGATCCGTTTTTAGAGTTCCGAAGTAAAATCGGAACCCTTATAATTTCGTCATGTTCGTCCATCCGTATGTCCGTCCGTCTGTTCGGCCGTCTGTCCTTCTATCTTGGTATTCTATACTTTTTATTGCATTTTTAATTAAAATTAGTTTTTTATGGAAATAGCCGGCAATCGAGCTGATGATCCACCTGATGGTAAGTGGCTATCGTCGCCCATGGACATCAGCAACACTAAAGTCATCACTGATGCGTTGCCGGCCAAGAAAGAGAGGAGAAGAAGAAAGAAGTTATTATTAGATCTTGAAGATATTTGACGAATAACGTAAGATGTATGTTACAAGCTTTCTTTCTAAAAAGCACACATTGTGGTTTCTCGCCTAATATAATCAACTAGATATAATCGCCTTGGATAATAAACTTCATCTTATTTTATTCATTTTTTTAACCTATTTCTGTTAATTTTGTTGTGTTTTTATTTGACTGAAACCAGAGGACGTAGTAAGTTGCCTACTACTTACTACGCCGTATTCAGAGTGCGAACCTTGTCCGTCATGTTGGTAGCTGCAACTCCGTACTCAATCAAAGGAATTTTATTTATATCTTACCATAGAATTTGACGTTGTTGCTGTGCTTATGACGGAATAAATATTTGTTTGTTTCTTTCTTATTAACTTCCTCATTATGAGCCCTCTAATAAGGTGTTATCTGGAATAACACCAAGACTGATTACGCTAAAAAGAAACTGTAACAAATGTTAAATTACCAATAGAAACATTAGTTCCAATTCCACACTCCTCACACGTACGGCAATAACAGAATTTCTAGTTTCATTTTGAAATACAATGTACATAATTATGTGGATCTTTTAAAGACTTAATTTAACTACTAAACGGTAGAGTAAGGCTGTTTAAAGACCTTGGCCTCTAACCGGACGTCATTAGTGGGGCTTCCATTGGAGAATAATATCTGCCATAACGTAGAATTCAATTCAATACCGTTGAAATGAAAAAAAGAGTACAATTTAAGATGTTTAGAAATGAAATTAAAATTACGTCTATTTAAAATGTCTAAAATGAAGCAAAATATAGTACTTATGATTTAAAATTCAGTGTATTTCTCGCATCAGAAACACAGTCGGAATCTCGCTGGAACAATAAGCCGAAAAAACATTGATGTTTTTCGAATTTATATTGACTCGATTGTAATTTTGTTCAGTCGCAATCACCTGTTCTAGCGAGTACTGTTAAACTATATGATTTTTCTATTTTATTCTATATTTTACATTTAATATTATTATGTATATCTTTCGTTGTAAGCTTTTTTATTAAAACATTTTTTTTTAAATATTAAAACAAGATATCATCTTCATTGTATCTTAAATTATAATACCTACTGAGATATTGAATTAAAAATATAAAATGAAAGCACCATGTGCAATAAAATGAAACTGTTTCGGGGCTTAATCAAATCATTAGATACCTATTAAAAAGTGAATTACCGACTAGTTCAGTTTTAAATAGGTTAGGTATTTAAGTCTGTTTACCTTTCAGTGCAAGGATGCTAGGTCGGGTATTAAGGAAAAGGTTTTCTCAAAGCGAAGGGAGGGTGATATTGTCTGATTGTTGATAAAAAAAATTCAAACACCATACCTTTATAGTAAACTTGTCATAGGTAGGTAATACTATTATGTATTCTGGGGTAAAAGTACGAATTCTATCTCATATACGGTGTGTATGTATTATACGGTGCAGCATCACGCGCTATTGCCTATACCTATTTAATTATCCAGATTACATGAAATCGTCAAATGAAGCGCTGTGGACAGTTTATGCGCCTAACTATGTATTTCGTTTCCTTTTTGATGCTGCTGTAACTCTCGAATTAGCTCGGCACTGGGCTTATACAATAAGATACATGAAAAATCCTTTACTTGTTTGTAACGATCAGTTCATCGCTTATCGATGACTGTAAAACACATTCCTAATATTTTAATTTTGTTAACTCTCGTTGTGTGATGTGATTAAACGGATGTAATGATCGATTTCTCTATAAACTGAACACATTGGTGATTGGACTTTGATTGCAATAAATTTTAAAGTAGTTAAATGTTTTTAATTCGAGGTTTGTAAAAGGGTAAAACAAGTGTTATATTTTTAACAGACTTCAAAAGGTTGTGAATTTAAATATTACTGATCCGAATGGTATGTGATTTTGGTTCATTAATTGCATCTATTGAAGATCTTCGGAGATAGACAATGAAACGCATGGACAATGGATTTCATAAGTGAAACCAAATGATAGAGTAAGGAAGTGAATTAAGTCAAAGCTTTGACATAGGTATTATACATAGGTATACCCTAACCCTGTACATTGTATACCATCCCAATGTGTGATGATGTCTTGGAGATAAAAAATGTTAACGTGATCGGATTTAATATGAATATAGATAAATAGAAAAATAAAAACTCAGAAAAAAGTTGAACTAACTTTAAAAATATTAAGGTGAAATTTAAGTATGAAATAATAAAAACGGTGACAAATTATTTTTGAGGTCAATGAGGACCTCTCTATAGTCTGGTTTCAACGTATTATGTAGTTAAGTAGATAACTTTTTAAGTGAATAATTTTAAGTGCGCGTCCAAACGTAATAATTTAGTAAAGCTCTTTAGTTCATACAATTCTTCACGACCTACTTAATTACTTAAGCATTTTACTAAATTTTAAGTAAAAAGTGCCTGTCCAAATATTGCGTTAGTTATAAGCCCCGCCCACCTACTTAACAGAAAATAGAAAAATTTCTAAATTACTTGTCTACTTGCGTACTAACTTTTAACAACTAAATTGTCCGTTTACACGTATTAATTTATTTCAAATTTAGTTAACTACTTTACTACTTACGAGTAATACCTACGTGTAAACCGAACATATTACCACCGTTACCTGTGCTGTAATGCTAGTTTTTCGTCTACTCGTGCAGGTAGAAGCAGTATGTACGTGATGCGATTATGTCGTAAACGGCTTAGCACTCCGAGGCTAGTCGTGCCACTCCTGCCCACACACAGACACACACACACACTTCCACCCGTGCAGTCAGTAGTTTTGTGTCAAGGTATAATATAAGTAAATTATGCAACTAATGCAAGTAATTTGCCAGGGCTTTGATGGATGTTGTCTTGACGACAACTGCTTTGTTCTCATACTGTTACTAGGCGTAAACGTGTGCATAATTCATGTTTGAATAGCATTTAGCAATAGCTAAAATTGGTTTATTAAGCGTTTATGAACAAAGCCGTAAAGTCTTAAGCGCGATTTACATTTCAATAAGTACAGTAGCGAGTTAAGTAATCAGACAGTTAAGTAATAAGTAGTAAGTTGTAAGTAGCGTCCAAACGTAAGGCGAGTGAGTAATCATAAGTTGCCGTTCCAACAAGAAGACTGGTCGTGTGCTTGTGTTTTTTTGTTCCACCGAAACCGTTGTTTTAATCCAGAAAATGGACGTTGAATTAATTAATACCAATTTACTAGATATAATAAGAGATATAGTACCAATACTTTCACAAAACATTGAAAATGAAATATTAATAGAAATGAATTATTATACTACTACTAATTATTATACTTTTTATATAACCTCACAAAATATTAATAATAGCTGCATCTCTAGCTTGTTTTATGCGGTAACTGTAGCATTTTGAATTATATAAACATTCATGTTTCAAGTACTCTTGTACAAAGATAAACGTAATAATATCAGACCACTTCATTTTTCATTAAATTTACCTACACGTGTCCGCGGCCGCAGTGTACAAACTTATGCACTGTACTAAACTCACCCGTCTAGGCCGTCTACATGTCGGCATGTCGGCCAGTTAAGTTAGCGGGGTGCGGGAGACGCGAGGGAGGGGCCTACTTCGCACTGGACTCGCCAAAAAATAGGATCGCGTTCTATTTGAATCAACTTAACTGAACCACTTACTACTTAACTCGCTTTTGCCGTTCAAACGACATTAACAACTTAACTCGCCGGTGTCGTAAGTTAACTCGCTACTGTACTTATTGAAATGTAAATCGCGCTTTAAGCTGCGTATCCACTTGAACAGCCTCGTGCTGAGCCGGCTCATCGTGTGCGTGCCGCGGGCTGCAGAAAGTTCATGCGTCTCCATTTGAGCCATATAAAAGAGCATCGCATCGAGGCATTAAGACTCAACTCAAGTCACAGTTCTCTCAGTTTCGTACAACCGTCTCCATTGAACACACGACTCTCACAGCTGAGGCGCCTTTGAGGCTTTGAGGCCTTTAAGCACGGACCCGCGACTGTCTCAAATGGATAGGGGAAGGCCGGGCATAGTGAACAGCCCAGGCAAAGCAGATACCCTCTTTTATTTTAAAATGGTGGGTCCGAACGCGCTACCGTCTTGCCACGAGGTGCACCCCGTGCCCCTTAGTCGTATACAAACAGAGCTAACGCATAGTCACGCGTCGTTTGCGAAAAAAATAACAAAAATTAAAAAGTGAACATTGCTTACGACTTTTCAAAGTACGTAAATTTGTAATTACTTATGTTTATATAGTATTCCTGTATTGGCTTGATTCTCTTTTCAAAGTGCATGTTTCCTTGTAGAAATACTGCTAGTTTTATTGGTATTCTGTTTCTGGATTTCATTTAAGGTTAGGTTAAATTAAACAAGTACCCGTTGGGAAAAATGAACACGGGAAAAGCGGACACAGTATCCACTTTGGCCAACAGCGTTCATTTTGTCCGCAGATTTAGAAATGTTCACTTTTCTTGATTCCACTTTATCAACAAATATACCAAAACCTGGCAAAGAAGATCCACTCAGATATAACGCCACTTTTTTTTATTTAATAATAATAACTTTTAATAACTTTTATTTCTCAAATACATTTTATATGTATGCAGTAAGTTGATTTTTTAAATAGTGCGGCGGATATTACATATAGTATGTGATGCACAGACCCTGACATTAGATACTAAAAGCGGCCAAGTGCGAGTCGGACTCGCCCATTAAGGGTTCCGTAGCAGCAAGTAACATAATATAAAAGTTCTTGTAGTTCGTTGTAACTTTGATCGATGTTTTTTGCGGTTTACGATTTATGACGTATTAAAAAAAACTGCTTACTAAATCTCGTTCAAATCAATTTTCGTTGGAAGTTTGTATGGTAATGCACATCATATATTTTTTTTAGTTTTATCATTCTCTTATTTTAGAAGAGGGGGGGGGGGGGGGGGGGACACACATTTTACCACTTTGGAAGTGTCTCTCGCGCAAACTATTCAGTTTAGAAAAAAAATGATCTTAGAAACCTCAATATCATTTTTGAAGACCTATCCATAGATACCCCACACATATGGGTTTGATGAAAAAATAATTTCTGAGTTTCAGTTCTATGTATGGGGTACCCCAAAATTCATTGTTTTTTTTTCTATTTTTGTGTAAAAATCTTAACGCGGTTTACAGAATACATCTACTTACCAATTTTTAACAGTGTTGTTCTTATAGTTTCGGAGAAAAGTGGCTGTGACATACGGACGGACAGACAGACAGACAGACAGACAGACAGACAGACAGACAGACAGACAGACAGACAGACAGACAGACAGACAGACATGACGAATTTATAAGGGTTCCGTTTTTTGCCATTTGGCTACAGAACCCTAAAAATGACTAAAGCAACCAAAAGAACCAAAACAACTGAAATTAATAAAACGACCAAAAATATTAAAGCCAAAGGATCTAAGGACAAAGAAAATGATGAAAAGTTTACGTGTTTTTTTTTGTAGAGAAGATTTTATGAGAAGATTAACGAACAGCTGTTTGATGACTGAATCCAATGCAATTCCTGTAAGCAATGGAATCACGAGAAATACGGCACGGCTTACGAGGGAAATGGCATATTTCTTTGTGACAACTGCTAGATATGACTGATTAGTTGTATTCTTTATTATTGTTTCCTTTAATTACATATATCTTATTTTATATTCTTCGGTAATCTTTCCTTAATTAACCGTGTGTTCACTTTACCCTATGAGCCTATCCACTTTACCCGGTGGATTGGGCAAAGCGGATATACCATCAAAAACATGAATGTAAAGTAAAAGCCAATTTAAAAAAAAAAAGAATTGAGATCTAAATGGGTGCCAAGTTCTGTGTAGAAAAGCCTAAAATTTTAGTCACAAGAACATGTAATTCAAGCTCCACATTTGACTTGGTTAGTTTTCACGTAACTATCTAGGCTATAATATTATATTTGTTTAATTATCTTTGTTAAGTCTGTTAGGTTGATGACCTATGTTACTTTTATAAAATTTGGTTTGTTGGTTGCTAACTAATGAAAACTAGCCAATTCAAATGTAAAGCTTGAATTACATGTTCTTGTGACTAAAATTTTAGGCTTTTCTACACAGAACTTGGAACCCATTTAGATCTCAATTCTTTTTTTTTTTAAATTGGCTTTTACTTTACATTCATGTTTTTGATGGGATATCATTACTTTTTGTACAGAAATTATTAGTAGGTACTTATTCATAACGTTACTGATTAATTTTGTTACCTTATACATGAACTGTAATAGTGCCCTTCATCTAAATCCGTAGTTAGTGCACCGTGGTCCAAAATACCTATTACTTCATTATTTATAAGTAATGATCTTCTACTATTCATCTCCGCTAAATATTGAAATAATAATTAATACTAAATCCCAGTCTGTTATAATAATAATAAATACGATACGATACGATAGTAGTAATAATAATAATAAATACGATAGTCGAATATACTCTTATTAGTTATAAGTAGTTTGTGTTCGGTGAGATAACGTGCCATAATATATTTGGAAATAATACTTCGAATCACTTTAAACTGGTATAATTTCGGAAATAATACAAAATTTAGTGGTGTACATGCCATACAAGATAAGAGAAGAATAATTTTTCACACATTAAAAATGAAACAATGCAATACATTGGAAATAACGGCTACAGACGTCTCACTAATCTGTACGTAAATAATACGTACTTACACTGAACATCTTCCCCCGTTAGAAGCTTCACAAAGTACTAAAACTGACATGTTTCGATTAAAAAAAATTAAGGGTGGTATTCCACTCCTTATATATATTCCACATAATGACCACCTGTCATCAATTTTGATTGCTGTTCATAAATTTCAGGCGTTATAAGTAAGTGTTCCTAATAGAATAAATTTTTTGAAAAATTATCATAAAATGATAAAAATTTACTACTTTCAGATTTATTCCTTTGTATTCACCCGACTACCTATCTGCATGCCAAATTTTAACTTTCTAGGTCACCTGGAAGTTGGATATAGTTTTGATCTATAGGTCAGTCAGTGTTAAATTTCTCGATTTTTGGACGTTAATATCTAAATAACTGTTTGAGATGTGTTTATGAAATTTGGAAGACGTATGTATTTCGCAAGTCTTAATAAATGAGCCAAATTTGACAGGTTTATGTTGAATAGTTTTTGAGTTATGAGGTGGTCAAAAGTGGCTCCAAATGGTTCGTGTAATATTACACACGGTGCTGCTCGCCAATTCTGTTAGCTAGAAAATTGGCTTACACGCTACCGCGTGTTTAGAGCGGTACCAAGTTTAGTGTGATTAAAAATTTTAAGTAAAGTACTGATGTTACATTGTTTTAGTTGATTATATTAAAAATTTTAATAAATACTGTTTCAAACTTAGTCATTATTTTTTATCTATCTGTATCAACTTCCTTTCTATAGCCTGCCAAAGGTTAAGGTGTCCATTTTGCCCGGCCTTCCCCTACGTGGCTTTAGAGTCGTTGTCCAGATGAGATCCATATTGATTTTGGGCTGTTTCCTATAGTACGCGTACGCCACATGTCACCCGCATTGGTCTCTCATATGATTTTATACAACGAATTCTAAATGCGGCAAAATCAACTTTACGAAACTTGGCAAACAAATAGACCATGTCCAGATTTAAAAATAGGATAAATTTATACCGTGTGAACGTTCCTGTGGGATGCATTTTTAACCGACTTCAAAAAAAGGAGGAGGTTCTCATTTCGACTGTATTTTTTTTTTTTTTTTTTTATGTTTGTTACCTCAGAACTTTGGACTGAGCGAACCGATTTTGATGATTCTTTTTTTGATCGAAAGCTGGTGGCTGTCATGTGGTCCCATATAAATTTTATTGAGATCTGACAACGGCATCCATGATACAACCACATAAGTCGTAAATTTGTGTTAAGATGTGCGCGACAAATTGACGAATAACTCAATATCACGCCAACCGATTTCGATGATTCTTTTTTTAATCGAAAGAAGGTGCTTGTCATGTGGTCCCACATAAATTTGAACGAGATCTGACTGACAAGTCGTTTTTGAGACTTTGAAGTCGGTTATTTTTTGTTAGTAAAATTTAGATTATATACGTTTATAAGTTCGTAAAAAATCTTTCGTGGGCGAAGCCACAGGCGCAATTTAGTTATGTAAAATTGATATAATTATGATTGAAATTAGTCAAGTTCTCTTTCAGCCCCTTGTAATGTGCAATTAAGCACATTGTTATTTCATTCCAGCCGGTCAGCAAAAGCCAAAAAGCGCCTGACCTTTGACCCGCGTGTCTCATTAGGCACCCTTAAGGCACTTACTACATAATGCGAAATGTTACCTCCATTAATAACTTTTAAAGAGCATGCTGTGATGGCTAAATTATGTACAAAACATTTGCGTTCCGTTTAAAATTTCATGAAATGGTGATGAAATATAATTTATTGTTATAATTATAATACTTAGTGTTTATTTAAAGAGATATTCCTTTTGATGATTTAAGAATAAAAATATAAAAGAACCCGAAAAGAGAACAAATTATTCGTTTGTCCATTGACTTTAAATAATGTGGGTTTTATTTTTATGACAGAACTCTATCACCCAGTACAGTAGTAACATTAATACCTAACATGAACATGAACTAAATTAATAGCACATACATACGCACATACAAACACATACACACATTGGCAGGGAGAGAAAGAAATATGTTTATTAAATTCAACCAAAAAATTATTTCAAATTTGGCCTTATTATAATTACAACGAATTATCATTCATTTAGTAGAATAGAAATTTATATGTGGCTATTACGCTCATTATTCTTGGGAAGGCTAGGGGAGGGGGGAGGGGGGGGGGGGAAGGGGACGACATAATTCGGCTGTCCGCCACTAGAGGGTGTTTGTGACAACCTGTTAATTATCTCCGACGAGCCGTAACGTTACTGCGATCGGATTTTTCTCTCGTTACAAGAAATATTGTGTGATTTATGTACCTACGTTTGTTTTTCTTTGTCGATCTTGTAGCTGTCACTATGCCTGTGTGGCGAATCCTGGGTTCGATTTCCAGGCACATATATTTGTGAGAGGCGTTTATTTTCACTTTATTTTCCCCGGAATCGATTCCCAGGCAGATATTTACGTGAAGACACCTATGTGTTATTTTTATTTTACTAACTGTGTGTTGCATCGTAGCTCCCAAACGGATGAACAGATTTTGATCTAGTTTTTTTTATGTAAGGTGACTTAATCGAGAGTGTTCTAGCTATGTTAAGTATAAATAAATTTTAAAAATAATTTTAATTTAACATTATTTTCTTCTGTTTACTTTTCACTTGCATGTGCATTCTTTCATACACCTACTACTTGCTAAATTTTGATAGGAACGCGTTCAAGTCTCGCGCGACTACCTTATTTAAGCACCGAAGAAATAATAGTTGTTACATAATTATATTTAAGCTTAAACAAATGCAAAACGTATATCAAACATTTTTCGTTATTCGTTATCATAAATCTTTATATCTTAAGCAATATTTTTGATAAAAGTAACTAAAATATCTAATGGTTTGTAAAAATATATTATTTAGTGTCATCAAATAGTATTTTATTCTGGTAATATCCTTAGCCCACGTAGCAAGTTTGTTATAAAACTAGTATACATTTAGAACCTAGTGTAAGAGTTAGAAGTGTAAATGTACAAAGCCGAGAGAGTTAAAAGCATTACTCTGAGCGCACCTGACTTGCTTACGTTGTACAACAGACACTGTATTATCTGTCCGAGGTACAGACAGGAACATAACTTCTGAAGATAAATACATTTAAGTAATATTTGTAGCATAACTTTTTTCTAAGGACTTTTTTACACAGACGTTATTTCTCTATTATGCTACGTACGTAACCACAATATTTCACAGGAATAAGCGGAGTTTTTTTGGTCATCAACGAATCGATACCTAATACCTTTGGTGTTACAGATAACGAGCGGTGTTGACGGTTAAATACGAAATATAAATTGGTATTATTTATCAAAGAGTTCCATTTAATCATCTTCAGAACCTCACGGACAATCTAAACGTCGTTGGCCAAGAAGTAAACCTAATACTAGTTCTCCGATAAACCAAAGAGAGATCTCCGGATTCTCCGGCCAGGTAAGGTCTTACCTGGGGAGCGGCTTTGCTCCGATAATCGTTAGTGTTTCGGAACTTCTATATAAACGATCATGTAGAAAACTTCAATAGCGTGATTCAGGTCAGGTTTAAGGTGTGACTTCACCCTGTCATTGTCGCCACACTGCGACCGAAACTATATATACTAACAAAATATATTTCACCGTTAATTCTATAGGGAGCGTGGTACGGTAAATTACAATGTAGTTCACCATGTAAGTGATGTGGGTTTCCGATGACAGGGATCCCATGAGACATGAAGCCAGAGTTTATAAACATAAAAGTTCTCAAGGGTACTAAGAACATTACGTAACTTTATTCGTACTAAATTGTACGTGACCTGCTAATGTATACGTGAGTGCTAACGATGCGGTGATTAAGACATTATACTCATACACAGTGTGAAAAAATTTCTTTTTTATGTAATGAGGATAGTAAAACGAGCTTACAGTGCCGCAATCCCTTTCCATGGACATCTATACTAATATTATAAAGAGGAACGATTTGATTGTTTGCATTGAATAGGCTCCGAAACTACTGAACCGACTTGAAAAATTCTTTCACAGTTGGGAAGGTAAACTATCCCCGAGTGACATAGGCTATATTATATTTTCAAAAAATTAGGGATCCTTAACGAAACTCCAATAATGTAATCCAAGGTGTAAAAAAAAAGAAAATCGAAGCAAAGCGAGGGCGGTTACTCGTCTGTGATAAACCTAGAATAATGTGTAGTAGGGAATGTAGTCGGTTAGTAGGGAATGTAGTCGGTTAGTAGGGATGTCTTGTTAGGTTTTAATAAAAGTTTTTATCCTGCCAGTGTTTTTTTTATAAAATACTAGCTGACTCGGTAGACGTTCTGGTAAAAAAAATCTGGATAAGGACACTTTAATCACCTAGCGGTATGAAATATACTTTATGACCTATTTTTATATCTACAAATATATCCTACACAAAAAAAATCATAAAAATCGGTCGAGCCGTTCCGGAGGAATGTGAGCACACATACCGTGACACGAAATTTTTAACCAACTTTAAAAAAAGGAGGAGGTATTCAATTCGACTGTAATTTTTATGTTTGTTACGTCAGAACTTTCGACTGGGTGAACTAATTTTGATAATTCTTTTTTTAATCGAAAGCTGGTGCTTGTGATGTAGTCCCACATAAATTCGAGATCTGACAAGTAGTATTTGAGTTATTTTGAAGTCGGTTATTTTTTGTTAGTAATATTTAGATTATTATATAGTAGAAAAAGTTATTGCTTGATTACAATCCCACCTCATGGTAAATGGCGATGTAGTCTTAGGTGGTAAAACGCACTAGCGTATTAAGTATCTCTTTATACCTTTAAACACCTATAAATTGTACTCGAACGGAAACACCGACGCGAGCATTTCTTTCTACTTGTTATGATGATTGATGATAGATAAAATGATTTAGGAATGATTGGTTACCTTCCCTCCGAAGGACGGAAGCTTTCAAGAATTTTCGGTAGACCAACCATCGACCACATTTGAAGCTGCTTTATAAGGTCGTAGACATTACAATTCATAGAAATCTGTTTTACCTAAGTTAGTAGTTTGAGTACAGAGTAGATACTTATTACAGCAATTTAAGTAAATAACAAATATACAAGTAATAAGTAAACGAATGGGGAATTGTGATGGAAATTACAATTTGACATAATATTTCTTCGCGCTAAATATCTTAATAGTTAAACTCTACTTAAAGTAAATATTCACTTCGATATTAACATGTCTTTAAGTAGTTGTAACCACTTAATAATACACAACTTTACTGTACTCATTATTCAGCGTCAAGTTCGTAAATTATTCAACGTCATTATCGTGATTCATCGGTGATTCATTAACTGACGCGGTTTTCTTTAACGCCGAGTAATATTTCAATCGCGTGTTAATTCCGATGTAGAGAAACGCACAAAATAGAAGTTCACCTTGACCTTGAGACGCAAACGAAATATCAACCATTTGATTTCGTATTGTTATCATGAAAGTTACACAAACATGTGGTCGTGTTCATATGAAGTTTCAGCCGCACTAGACTGAACGGGCAATAACGCCGGACCCGAATTTAGTATCGTTTGCACAGCCGAAACTAAGTCAACGAGCAACGAGGTCCGCGGCTAACACTCCTAATAACTTTTTTCCTCAACCGCCCAACTTTACGGCCCGCGACGCTAATAAAACTCCATCAGAGGTACGTGCGAGGACCAGCGGCGTCTTTTAAAAGCCTTTAAGCGAGAACGCGGGGCGGGGCGTAGCGCGTCGCGACGCTCAGTCGGGCGCCGGCCTTTGGCAGCGCCGGTCGCGCTCATGGGTCGCGACAGGTAAAGGGCATGCGGCCCGCGCTCGTCGCGCTCGCGGCTTGCTGCGTGGTGGCGCGCGCCGAGTTGCCGTCCGCGCGCCTCGCCCCGCGCAACACCACCCCCCACCACGTGCTCCAGTGCAGCGATGGGCTCATCCTTCCCGCGTGGATGCCCCTTGAAGATGTCCCCACCAAGGACATCACCATCCGTGGCCTTGCTTACTTCTTCGCCCTCCTGTACCTCTTCATCGGAGTTTCCATCGTCTCTGACAGATTCATGGCCGCCATCGAAGTCATCACTTCCAAAGAGAAGGAGGTGCGCGTGCGACGAAACGGCAGCGATCATATTATTGTCGTACGGGTGTGGAACGAAACGGTTGCGAATTTAACATTAATGGCTCTGGGTTCGAGCGCACCTGAAATATTATTGTCGGTGATTGAAATAGCAGGAAAGAATTTCGAAGCAGGAGATTTGGGGCCTGGCACTATTGTAGGTTCGGCGGCTTACAATCTATTTGTAATTATAGCTATATGTGTTGCAGTGATACCTGATGGAGAGGTACGTAAAATTAAACACCTACGAGTATTTCTTGTAACTGCAACATGGTCCGTTTTTGCATATGTTTGGCTTTACCTCATTCTTGCTGTAATTTCACCAAGTGAAGTGGAAGTTTGGGAAGGTCTAGTTACATTCTTATTTTTCCCAGCTACTGTTATAACAGCTTACATAGCTGACAGGCGGTTACTTATGTACAAATATTTGAGAAAGGGATACAGAGTTAACGAAAGAGGTATTATCGTAGAAGGCGAAGGTGATGGGTCTGTAGAAATGGCTTTAAAGCCTGGTGATGATTTATCTTCTGATGTAGAAGAAGGTCGAGAGTTAGAAAAGTCTCGAAGGGAATATGTAGCTGTTCTGCGTGACTTAAGACGACAACATCCTGATGAAGACTTAGAGACAGTAGAACGAATGGCTTTGGAAACTTTAATGGCTCGAGGTCCTAAGTCAAGAGCATTTTACAGAGTAGCGGCAACAAGAAAAATGACAGGAGGGGGAGATTTTTCTCGTAAAATATCAGAAAGAGCTCAGAGCGATTTAAGTGAGGTTAAAGCTGAACTGCAACAAAGAGACACGGGTAGTGTAATGGCGCCAAAAGGCCCGTATGTAAAATTTGATCCAATGCATTATACAGTTATGGAGAATTGTGGTACTTTCGAGGTGAGAGTAGTCAGAGGTGGAGATCTTAACGGCGAAGTGACTGTACAATACGCAACCGAAGATGGCACAGCAGAAGCTGGCTCGGACTATGTAGCAGTTCATGGCACCTTGCACTTCGCGAAAGGCGAGACGGAGAAGACATTCCGAGTCGAGGTGATAGACGACGACGTCTTTGAAGAGGATGAGCATTTCTACGTGCGCTTGACTTCCCCCCAAGGGGCTTGCATAGCTTCGCCGTCTACTGCAACAGTTGTGATTCTAGATGATGATCATTCTGGTGTGTTCTCGTTTCCGCAAAGAGATTTCGAGTTGACGGAGTCGGTGGGGACTTACGAACTGAGGGTGGTGAGGACTGCTGGGGCACGAGGGAAGGTGCGGGTGCCGTTCTGGACGGAAGATGGCACTGCGAAGAGTGGTGCTCAGTACGAAGCCGCACAAGGTTTCATCATCTTCGAGAACAACGAAGCAGAGTAAGTATTTTTCTTTGAAATAATTTTTACCGTTTTACTTATTTTTACTTAAAAAATTAAAAGAACTTTCTCTAATAGAGTACTTTACCGTTACCGTTAATCGTTATCGTAATCGAAATCTTTGTAGGCAACAAATGTCTTACTTCTGAAACATTTTAATAGCTTATTCTCAGGTAATTTAAACATATTCGTATTTTATCTTTAATACTTGCATCACTATTATAAGATTTATACGGTTTAAACGTATTAAAATACGTCGCGCAATATTATTTCAATTATACGTGTATTATGTTCTTCGTTTCTATGTCTTTATAATTTGTAATTAATGAAAATAATCTAATCTCATATTCTAGTAAAATTTCTCATTCTTTAAATCGACAGCTACCAATCACATTGAAAAATCAACTCATTTTGTTTAATTTTGATAGTGTTATATTTTAATGTATTTCAGTATACAGTAATGAATTTTTCAGTAGAACTGCCATGATTTATGATACACAATTTTTAACTTAGTTATTTATTTATTATTAATTTTAATAATATATTAATCTATGATATAATCTAAAATTGAAAGAAAAAAAAACCTACCTAACTAAAAACCTATAAATAATTAGACCAATTTTAAAGGAGGTCGATGGAAATTACATACTATTTTCTACCTCCGCATCACAAAGCCTTGAGGTTTCATAAGCGTTGTAAATAAAATCATTCTTTGCGGACGAATGTTGTGGGCGAACCAAAAATAATGCGGTCACGTAAGGCTTCCGAAGCCCTGTGAAGTCGAACGAGGTAAGGTGCTTGCTCCAGTTATCGACATTAACATCAATTCACGATGTAAAAATTACATATTTTTTTATGCAATTAACATTAAATTGTTAACTAAGTAATTTCGTGTCAGTATATTTTTATAGACCGTGTCTTTGAAGACGCATTTATAACCGAAGAGTAGCCCATGTCTGTACGTAAAGTTACGATATTAGCATGTTTAACATTGTAGTAGGGTCTATCCCACTAGTCCCGTTGAGTCGTTCCGTGATGAGACAAAGTAATGCCTGTAATTTTTACGATTGTAAATAACGGGAACATAATTTTAAACTTCCGTTTCGTCTTATTGTTGCAATGAAGATCGTATCCAATGAAGATTGTATCCAAATAAAGACCGTGGACATTTTTAAATATTGAGATTATGAGGCAATGGCGACTGGAACCTTATTTTTCAACTCTGAGAGCTTTGTACCCAACTTAATCTTGTCAGCATCCATTAATACGATACGGATACGGAAGATTTTTTATCAATTTAAAATAAACTACCAATTTTTTAAGTGTTTCTTTAGTGTTTATGTTTGTAAAAACAGTGTTGTTTTCTATTCACCAAATGAGTGTAGGTACTATTTCTTCAACAACTTTTTTTATACAATTTACTATCTTTTAGCCCGTCTGTTTGTTCGCAGGTTCTAAAAACCATTAGTACCCATAACTAGTGCAATTACCCTATATAGATTATATTGGTGATTAGTTGTAGTTCGATGCGTATACCTTACGTTCGCAATTTCCCTATAAGTATAATCCTGGATCATCCGGTTTTGGTCGCATTTAGCCTACTTATAATTATCGTCCAATTTGTTATGCAAACTGGAAACCGATATCCGGAAGTGCGGAAATGTCTTACATTTGGTATGTAAGTAGGTCAGTGAGTAGTAAGCAAATGAAGAGGAATTCTAGGATCAAGTCTACAAGATTAGCAGTCCTTGAATTTCTCAAGATTTTTTTTATGGAATGGAAATAGCCAGCAGCAAAGGCGCTGACGATCCACCTGATGAAGAGGCTATCGTGGCCCATCGAAATCAGCATCACCAATAGCATCACTGATGCATTGCCGGTCATGAAAGAGAAAAGAAGAAGACAGAAGGAAAGGAAGAATGATTGACTTCCGCTCGTACCTACTTGGCAAGTGTAATCTCGAAATTGTAAATTATCCGACAAGTTAATGGTAGGTGATAGCTGGACACGGTCATCCATTCCTGAAGGTCATAGAGAAAAAAAGCGAAAAACCTTAATATTATTAAGATCTCTTACCATAATCAAAATTGCTTAAAAATGTGAGCAAACTAGGTTGTACAGAATACAGCGTTATTTTCTTTATTTTACAAGTATGGTGGATTCATGTATAACATAACAATACACGTGCAATAAAATTGAAGCTATAGGTACCTACTCCAAGTTAATAAGTAATAAGCGCCTTAACAATCTATAATCTTGCATTTAGTTATTTAATGCATCCTTAGAAGTGGTTGTGGATTGTTGTCGACGCAGGTATTTAAATAGCTCTTAAGTACCAGCTCCCATAAACACGATTATAATACATATCTACTCGTACATAACTCGTAAATAGCTAACTAATAACTAACTACTCGTACCTTTGAATATCAAGTAGGTATATAAAACCGTTTAAAAATTAGGAATCATTTTAAGACTTACTCCCCAACTCAGAGTCATGAACGGCTACTTAAATCGTTCCTTAGTATAGAATCACCACACAAATTCTGTACCAAGGAGCGATTTAAGTAACCATTAGTGACTCTGAGTTGGGAAGTTAGACCATTATCATGACAATGTGTCGTCATCGGAACTAAATCAATATGCAAAACAAATCTGTAGGATAAAAGGTAGTAAGGTCTAATTCCACTTGCAAGATGTTAACTAGGGAACCAAACAAGTGAAATAGCCTGTAAAAACAAAATTTAACACAGTAAATTATTGATTATCGCTCATGCAAGCAATCCCAAAACTATAACATGTAGTGAAACGTCTACGAAACTGAATATACCGGGATTAATTCGTACTCTGCGTAATTATTGTGTACCACCAGCAAGCGATCCATTATCAAACCACAAAACGGGAACGTAGCGAAGTAAATGTTTGTAAATGTTTACATTTCACTATCTAATGCAATGCGCTTGTTTGTAAGATCAAAGGTTTATCGGCTTTTAGCTGCTATTACGTTAAATCTGGTATTGTGATTCTGATAAACTTAAATATTAAGTTAAATATCATAACATTTACCCATCCACTATACCATTTACACACACCCATTCACACACCCATCTACATACAGTACGGCCGAGATATCTTGGCTACACGATCTAACATTTTACGTAACTCATCGACATCCAGTGAGTAGTTACCAGAAATCGATAGACATGAACTTAATAATAATCTTATAGCTTAATATTATCAGATATGACTAATAGGCCCGTAGAGACTACAAACTATGTAGGTGATTGTTTTAAGGACAACACTATTTAGATCCGAGTTTCGTATACCAAAGCACAATAGTAAGTCTGTAACTAGGTGGGGAAAAGATTCCTCGTTAGTGTCTTGCTTCTTCTTCCGGTACTATTCACGGTAGGGATTGTTGAAGCGATCACGTAATTTATGTTTCGAATGCGTTTGTGAAACCAAATTCGAATAAAATTGTATTTAATTCGGATCTAGAATCCTGATTCTAGTACGGGTTTGAGTGTTTTAGCGTGGGAGAGTGTGTGTTATATATTTTGTGCATCTATACTAATATTATAAATAGGAAAGATTTGATTGTTTGTTTGCATTGAATAGGCTCCGAAACTACTGAATCGATTTGAAAACTCTTTCTTTCACTGTCGGGAAGCTACGCTATCGGCTATCCCCGGGTGACACAGGCTATATTAGATACATTTCTAAAAAATTAGGGAGTTTAATAAAACTCCAATAATGTAAAAAATAAGAAAACCGAAGCAAAGCGTAGGCGGTTACTCGTAATTAATAAGATAAATTGTATCTACTCGCGTTTTTTTAACCGACTATAAAATCCCATGTAATGGAAAATGGAGATGCAGTGATGGTGAGCGCACTAACTCAGTAAAAGCCTATTCATAATTTCCTTAATAACTTCTTTTCTTGATGATTTCTGCTGATGCCCGCATATAAAATTGTGTGTAAAAATCTGTTTAGTCATGATCAGGGCCAATGTACCTATGTCTCAGATATTTTATTCTTCGTTGGATTCGAATGGCCAAATTTTTTTTGTCATCACATTGTCACACAAGTTAAAAATAGAAAATAGTTATATCTACCAAAAACATATTATATATGAACTAGGGACGTGTTTTTATAAAATCAATGCAATCATGTTGAAATATCGATGTACATCATTGTAGGTAAGTATATTATAAGTAGATATAGTTTTAAACTGCCGACGACCTAATATCTAGATAACAAAAAAATACCTCTAAATACCATCGCGGTTAAGAATTGTGGGTAAAAATATAGGTGATTTTATCAAAATGATTGTTAGTTGGGTACAATGCATTATGGACCTCTGATAAATATTTTTTTACCAATAATAAGGGGTTACCCGTTACCCCATTGCCTTGGCCATCAACGTATCGATAAGACCTTTGATGTGTACAGTTTCAGTGTACTAAACAAGTGAAATAAAAACTTGTAAAAACGTAATCTAAATTTTACTAACAAAAAATAACCGACTTCAAAATTACTCAAAAACTACTTGTCAAATCTCGCTCAAAATGTGGGACCTCATGACAAGCATCTGCTTTCGATTAAAAAGAGGATCATCAAAATCGGTTCACTCAGTCGAAAGTTCTGAGGTAACAAATATAAAAAAATACAATCGAATTGAGAACCTTCTCCTTTTTTTTGAAGTCGGTTAAAAAAAAAAACATTACTTCACGGTAAAATAATAATTATCGCCCTGCGTACCAAATACCAACAGAGCCATACCAAAACAATACGAGTGTAGTGAAACAAACTCCGACACTAAATATACGTACTAAAATTGCAATTACCTACTTATGTTCACAGAATACATCAAAACCACTAAACTAAATTATCTTTTATTCAAATACACGTTCAGTTAAAAAATCGATAATTCGATACATTAATAGCCCACAAAAGGATATGAAAGATAAGAGAGTTAATGTAAAGATGACGGCTAATAGGGAAGTGTGGAAGATGAAAACATATTGCGCCGGCCCCAAATAAAATTGGGAAATGGGCAGGATAAAAAAAGCAAAGCAACAACCCATAATTGTCCCACTGCTGGGCTCGGGGTCTCCTCTCAGAATGTGAGGGTTAGGCCATAGTCTACCACGCTAGCCAAGTGCGGATTGGTAGACTTCACACACCTTCGAGAACTTTTATGGAGAACTCTCCGGCGGTGTGCAGGTTTCCTCACGATGTTTTCCTTCACCGAAGCAAGTGATAATCAACATGTAATACGCACATAATATTTGAAAATTAATGAAATGAAATGAAATGAAATGAATTTATTCGAGGGTACACACAGCACAAACAAAGAAATGAAATGAAAAGAAAAAAAAAATACACCTAAAATTAAGCCTAGATGGTGCCTGTGCTGCAGCGTGACCCCCGAACAGGCCCAGACTCAGCATATGCTGTGCTGCACAACATAAGCAGTGGAAGCACAGCGGAAATTAGAGGTGCGTGCCAGGATTTGAACTCTGGCCCCTTCGTTCGGGAAACCAACGTTCTACCGCTAGGCTATCACTGCTGTCATCTATCAATGGGCAGGATGATGATGATGACAGCAGAATAAATAGCCCACAAAATTTAGTAAAGTAGATTAAAAAGTTAGTAGTGGTTTTATTGAATCAGTGTGTTTCACTACGGCGTCTTTCATAATTTATATCGGAAGGTCGGGCTGAGTTTTCGTGTACAAACGAAGTTTTAGTTGAGTTCAGTTGTGAAAGCAAATAAACCGAAAGGCAAACACATTTTCCTATTCTACATAAATCAGCAGACATTAAGTTATGCAAAGTCTCGATACTTAAGTAATAAATATTTTGAACTGTTAACTCCCACTATAACTACGCATAAACTCGGGTTTATTTACGTTGACTACTAAGAAAATATTTTATTTAAGAAAATATTAAAAGCTCCTTATTATAATGCTGCTAGTAAAAATCTTTTTATTTGCTCTTTTAATGCCTGTTTCATATCGACTATATTTTATGGGTACATAACATAAATTTAGTTGAATGGCGTTAAAGGTTGCAACTCTGAATGAGAATGCTCTGCACTCAAAAGTTTTCTAGCCATTAAATATGTTTTATGAAATAAATTAAAGTCTATTTAATGTTCTTTGTTTATAGGATGTTTATACGACTTAAAATGTAATTTACTGTCTCGGTTACTCGTAAAAGATTATTTATATGACATAGCTACAAGCCTATCTATACAAATAAATAAAATTGGAGTGTCTGTTTGTAATATTAAAATAACCGCTTTTTACTAAGTGCATCTCGATGTATATGTATACGGTACATATACCAAAACAATTTTTTTTACAATTTTTGTCTGTGTGTCTGTTTGTTTGTTTCGGCTAATCTCTGAAATGGCTGCACTGATTTTGACGAGACTTTCGCTGGCAGATAGCTGATGTAACAAGGAGTAACTAAGGCTAATTTTATTTTAGAAAAAAATAGTATGTTAGATGATACGAAGTTCGCCGGGTCAGCTAGTCTACTAATAAAACTATCTAATAATCCGTTCTTGCTTGACTCAGCCGCTAAATGACTAGTCGTGTTCCGCCTGGAGATTGAGAGCCAGTTCTTTCTTTTACTAATGTCTATGGGCGACATGTTAAATTCGTCTTTTCGCTTGTCGGATATCGCATAAAAAGTAAATAATTTAGCCGATGGAACAAAAAGTAAGTATTCTTTTAAAACAGTTTTGATTATTAAATCGATTTCTATCATTTCAACTACTTAGGGGAGACCTAAAGATTAAATTAAAATGTGTGCAAATCACACGTGGTAGAAGTGAAACCTTCAAAATTTTTGTTTTCAAGATAATGAGACGAATGTATTTCGGGAAGATGATAAATGTAGGTTTCACTAATCTACTTCACTCCGCTCCGCTCCCATACCCCTCACTCCCCTACCCTACCCCTTGTATGCTTCCTATCTCACTTTAGAATTTATGTGTTTGTCTCTTTTTACTGGACAGTTTCGTTTCATAAAATTTCAAGTCACCCCCGTACTAAAGAAGTTTTCACTTCAAAAAGATTACCTAAATATCTAAGTATACTTGACAAGAATCAAGAGTAGCTGTTGTTTAATATTATGCAAAGTATGACTTGATAAGCTTTCATCTTATAAGTTGCTCTCGACAATTGTAACTTGGTTTCAACTGAGGGAGTTTATGAGCAAAGTTCTGATATAATTTGCGGAGTTGTGCATGTGTTCGAAGATAGGAACAGCGTCTGTGATAAGTTGGGGACTTGTTTCACCACGAAGTTGTATCAATTAATATAGGAATTAAGATGGTTTCGTTATTTTTTAAGCGTTTGTTATAATTACCCTGTTTGTGTGAGTCAAATTTTGTAAATTAATTAACTTAATTAAACCGACTTCCTGTTGTCCTAAGGAGCGATCTATGCGATAGCATGACCTGATATTATTATACTAAGGGTTGGTTCTAGGTGAGGAGCTTCCTTAATGGTCAACACTACAGTCATAATTTTTCGGAAGAAGCAAATAAAACTCCTCAGCTCATCATCAATCATTTTTAACTAGATTTAAAATTAAACTTGAACTAGCCGAACTAGTTAAATTAGTTTTTAACTGATTACCATATTTTGTCAGCACTAGCGGTCGCCCGGTGGCTGCCAAGTTCGGAGAACCGGAGTGTGAAATTACAAGTTACAGAAAACTGTAATTTTCTACGAAACTACGTGAAATATGCAACAAAAGTTTCCGTTTCCTATTTATGTGATGGTTGCGAGTTTGCTTTGACAGAACCAATTTTAATATCTGAACAGCTAAACCAGTTCGCGGAAGCGCTTAAAGCTTTGTAGAACCTGATTTGTTCGATGGTATCTTCCTACATTGTTATGTGATTGCTGGAAATAAAGTATTATCTCTGTATTGTTAAAAAAGTGAGTTAAAAGGGATTTAAATATCTTATCATTTACTTTGTAACTAACAGTCTGTAAGCAACAATTGTAGTGATAGAAGCATTACATTAAAATCAAATTAGCTATTATTAGACATTCTTATAACTTTAAAGTGAACAACTTTTTAATAAACGAGTTTGTTAAAAGATTTTGAGTGAAATACATTCTAGACCTTTCTTAGTTATTCTTCCTCAGTTTGAGGTTCGTTCCTCCATTCTCTGCGGTAGGTAATCTAAAAGCATGATAAAGTGTTGGAGAGTCAGTAAATAACGGTTTCACGTTCCCTTTTAGGTCAGCAATGCGTCGTAACCTTTGAAATGGACGCCAAGCGACAGTGACCACTTATACTTACAACCCGTGGTTATACCTATGTTTCATTCATACAAGAAAGATACATAAGTTCAGAATGCATATACTCTGTATACTGCATATCTACTAATCGTGTATGAATTAATGATATGCTCAAGAGGGCTCAATGATAACAACTCCATAATGTCTAGTGGTTCCACTTGTGCGATAAATTGATTTCCTGTTTGCATTCCGTCATGAAGGACTCATTCCGTAAGAACAAGGTATGACGTCATTCAGGTCATTTATCAATCTCTTTATGTGTGGCAGGTAAATGATGAAAACTAAGATTTGATCATGATGAAGTCTTGTGTTTTAAATGACAAATCCTGCAGCGCTATTCAGTTTTGTAACTTGACAGCGGAATCCGCGATGGTGCGAGGTGAAGGGAGTCTCGAACTCTAACTTCAATTTAGAACCACGCTTCGCGGGAATCAAATTATATTGTTTATTCGGTTTCTATTACGGTTTTCATCATTTCCCTGCGACATATGGGTAAATACGTAAAAGTCAGATCTGCCTATACCTGTACCACAGTCCTGTACCCTTTGCATTGCAGAAATTGCAAATAAAAAAGCTCAGTTTTACACAATATAAATTAAACGAATAAAATAAATAAACGCTTACACACTCATACCCCCGCAGTAGGTAACATTCTGTGTTGCGGGTGGCATGGACGACACAATATAATATAACATATCACAATAACACCCATGACCCGAGTACAAATATTTATCTGTCACGTAAATATCTACCCCGGCCGGGAATCGAACCCGGGACCCCTCGCTTCGCAGGCAGGGTCAGGCAGGCAGGTAACTGGATATGTGAAAGTGTTTAAAATGCAGAGTTTTCGTGCTTCGTAAGGTACATCAAACATACCAGGAGCCATAATCCTTCTATTACGTGGATCGTCTGCTCGTGTCTCGTCGTTACAAAGAAAACAATTGCTAAATAAAACACATTATTACGTCAATAAAAACAAGGAACCTTTAGTAACCCGATTCATGTTTAATGTTATTAAACCAGATACTTTAATATGGTATAAGTTTTGCTCGCGTAGCCGCATCTAAATCATTTTACGACCGCTTCCGTGGCCATAAATTTGGAAGCCATCAAAAGTAAATTTACCAGCGAATAATATAAGATGCAGATGAAAATATGGAGTTAATGGCTGGGAGTGATATTTAGGTCAGTTTTTATGCGCATGGTGTTAAGTGCAGTACTAATTTGAAATAAAAAATGTGTTCCTTCATACTGGGGTCCGTCACATCGAATTAGGTACACATCAAAGTTTACATCGCTAGTATCGGTTAGTTTAGTACTGTTATAAGTACTATTATGTCTTCTGTGATTTTAGTCTTGATATCTAGGAATAACTAACATACATTGTATACAGTCTTACATACACATATAACTATAATCTAAATTTTACTAACAAAAAATAACCGACTTCAAAGTTACTCAAAAACTACTTGTCAGATCTCGTTCAAATTTATGTGGGACCACATGGCAGCCGCTTTCGATTAAAAAAAGAATCATCAAAATCGGTTCACCCAGTCCAAAGTTCTGAGGTATAACACATAAAACAAATACAGTCGAATTGAGAACCTCCTCCTTTTTTAAAGTCGGTTAAAAATCAATACTTGTTGAACAGAGGTTGCAGTTTTGTGTCATTTTACCTTCTAAAGACTCATCAACGCCTAAAATGATAACGACCGAATCTATTATTTTAAGTTAAAAAAATAAAGTAATCTCATTGGCGTTTTTAACTCCTGTTTATAAACTGCACTTAGAATTAACCAAGCAACGAAGTGTTTATGAGACGGTTATCCTGCTCTCTGCTTTATTCGCAGGGCGCCCAAGTGTCAGTAATCCCATGTCTGTAGGGCTGCTTTTAACATCTATAAAATACATTGAAGTATAATGTCATAGAATAGACATCTCGAACAAAATGTGTGTCCCCGCCGGGAGGTTTTATTTTCAAAATTGAGCCCCTGTTCTCCTTTCAAAATCGAACGAATCCATTGGCAATTGAAGCAGCACGGCGCCAATTCATTGGAACATAAATTGTGTTCGCGGTGTCCATTCTATACGCTAGTAATAATACTTCAATGATAAAATACTGGTTGTTTTTCCCGCTCTTGATGACTTCGCTAACATTTAGGAAAAAACTTGTCAGGTTTGAGTCTTAAATGAAGACCTAATAATTCAAGAATGATTATAATTATTTATTATTAGCTTAACAGAAGTTCCATCGTGGCTTTTATCCCTTACTTTGCAGAAACATGTAGGTATATTCGCGTAATTAACATCCCATAACATACGACCCATAACATTTCTTTAACTCAGTTCTTTTTGCTTTCCCTCACTTCGTTTTTGCTTGTAAGTAATGCCTTTAGTATTGCTGATGCCCATGGGCGATAAAGACAAAATAGTCGTAAAAGAGCTCCCTTTCGTTGAATTGATTCTGTAATATTCAATTTACAATAGCAACCATTAACCATCAGGTGGCCAGTCTATTTATAAAAATATTCCTAAAAGCTCTAACACAGATACTAAGAAAACAAATTAAAAAACATATATTTCACAGTGTCTGTATCGCCAAAAATATTCCACTTTAAAAGAAATTTCATGTACAGTTTCGATCATGTTAGAGTTGTATTATAAGTAAAATGGAATTGCAACGATTTGGAGCTTGTAGGATAAAACCTCTGACGCAACGCGTATCTCAGAGTAAAGAGGCTGAAAACAGATTCTCGTAACTATATATTGTAGCAAGTAATTTGTAGAAGACGCGTAGCTTGTAGCGAAGCTTAGTCGCGATTGTAGCGTAGCTTGTAGCCTTTTTGTAGCAGCCGCGTAGCGTGTAGCGAAGCCTTGACGCGATTGTAGCGTAGCTTGTAGCCATTTTGTAGCAGAAGCGTAGCTTGTAGCGAAGCCTTGTAGTGATTTGTAGCAGACGCGTCAAACTTGTAGCCATTTTGTAGCAGAAGCGTAGCTTGTAGTGAAGTCTTGTAGTGATTTGTAGCAGACGCGTCAAAGCCGATTGTAGCGTAGCTAGTAGCCATTTCGTAGCAGCCGCGTAGCTTGTAGCGAAGCCTCTTGACGCGATTGTAGCGTAGCTTGTAGCCATTTTGTAGCAGCTGCATGGCTAGTAGCGAAGCTTTGTCGCGATTGTAACGTAGCTGCGTAGCTTGTAACAACAACCGGCCATTCTATCGTATTATCTGTTACAATTTAACAGTGTTCCTAGATAATTTCGCAACTGAAAAGTATTTGACATTTTTATACGCTATTGTTGAAGTTCCTATAATTTTTAGATTTTATATGTTTTTAATTCAATTAATCAAAATAAATAAACGCCATCGGTGTCTGACTAATGACATCACACAATCTGAACACAATAAAGATTCGGGGAACATACTGTGTTCCATGTCTAAAATTCTAACACCCCAACTCAGAGTCACTAACGGGTACTTTAATCGCTCCTTAGTAAAGAATCACCACACAAATTCTGAACTAAGGAGTTATTTAAGTAACCGTTAGTGACTCTGAGTTGGGGCGTAAATAAATGAGTTTTTGTTTTGTTTTTAACCTACTTTGTTTATCCATACTAATAATTATAAAGAGGAAAGATTTGATTGTTTGTTTGCATTGAATAGGCTCCGAAACTACTGAACCAATTTGAAAAATTCTTTCACTGTTGGGAAGCTACACTATCCCCGGGTGACATAGGCTATATTATATTTTCAAAAAAGTTAGGGATCCTTAATAAAACTATAATAAAGTAACCCAAGGTGTAAAAAAATAAGAAAACCGAAGCAAAGCGAAGCAAAGCGAGGGCGGTTACTCGTGTTATATATTATGACATAAAGCACAATAAATTTGTGCCACTAGTGGTCACCCACAAGCCGCCGGGCTTATAAGTGCTTCAGTGTGACATAAAACTATATTAATATAGATTAACAATATACCCCTGAGCTATCCGCGTTGACCCTATCCATTACCGCGATGACATTGATTACTTCATAAACTTTCTTAATTAGGTTTTCTTGAAAAGTAATAAAGAATTTATCTCTAAGTTCATCTTATACTTTCAAAGATAACTACAGAGCGAGCGAAGCGATGTTTATAAAGATATTTTTGAACAAAATCTAATCAACTTGATATTATTATAAAGTTATAGCGACATTCCCGTTTTTCGTGGAATTCATCAAAAGTTATGAAAAAATTTCGGCAGCATATTGGTTACACCATATTAGATACTATCGCGAGCTTAATTTAGTGAGTGGAGTTTAGGTCTAGCGATTTAGTATACTTAATTCACCAGTAGATTTAAATCACCTGGGTGCATAGGTGAATAAAGTACACTAAAAGTAGACTTAAGACACCTGGGTGAATTAACTCAGGTGAATAAAGTCGACGGCACGGATTTCACCATAACCAGCCAGTCACAAAGCTAGATTATATACAAAATATGTTGAATCTATCTGTAGCAGCTAACCTAGTTCCCATGCGATAAAAATGGTAAAATAACTGTCAATTTCAAAATTTGAAAAACCCTCAAAAACATTGTTTATAGCCATGTTAATCACGTCAGTTTTCGAGCAAAAGACACACACACATACGCATCGAACTCATAATATCCCTCTTTTCGCGTGGGTAAAAAAATAATGACTCCCCAGTTTATATTTTTACTGAAGTCTATGAGCGACGTTGACCACTTATCATCAGGTAAAAAATAAATAAGTAAACGCTAACAAATACATACCCCCGCAGTAGGTTATCACCTGTGTCGCGGGTGGCATGGACGACACATATAACATTACAATCATACCCATGACCCGAGTACAAATATTTATCTGTCACATAAATATCTGCCCCGGCCTGGAATCGAACCCGGGACCCCTCGCAGGCAGGGCCGCTACCAACTAAGCTACAGGGTCGTCACTAATTAATAATTCTGTTTCCATGGAACTTCCGGAACCGTCATAGTTACCCGAATATCTGAATGTATTAGCAGGAAGTGGTAATAAATAACATTTCTTGGACGGCAAGCTAGGTGCCGTCTTATCGCTCAAGTCACAGCACATCGTCCATCTTGTCTTGTTTGATTTATACGATTCCCTTCACAATTGTACGTAATTTCTTTTTACAACAGAGGATTCGTTTTGTTTTTCGTGAGAGCGGTTCGAGGCTTCCTTGTAATGGACTTTTGAAATTGCTTCTTTGGACAGCATGCGATCCGTTTGGGGGTCATATTATACTGGCGATCTTTTGATTACGTTTTTATGTTATTTTAATGACATTAAGTACGGTATATTTTGTGTTAAATCATAATTAACTCATAATAACATCCTTAATCCTTAACTTCCCCACTGTTGGGTGGGGGTCTCCTCTCACAATGTGAGATATAGATATATATTTGTCTAAATAAAACGCATTTGGTGTACAAATTCATGTCAGTTGGCGAAAACTCTAAAAAAATATTTTAATGGTTTGTAAAATTGTGCAAATCGACCCTACTATAAGTTATGATTGACAATTTAGTCGCGATACGACCCAAGAGTTGTATACTTAGGTTAGCAAATATCCTTCGCTCAAAATTGCATACATATATTTACACATATCTCACCACGAACCCGCATATATTTCCGACCGTTATCGCTAACTGCTAACAGGAGTATCTCTGGGAATAACCTCTCTTACGAGAGATCGTATCTGCACTCGACGGCACGTTCTAAGTGTTACTTGGCTAAATATTATAGACAAGCCTCAACTAAGCGTTCGCTGATGTATCAAAAATATTCTGCTGTAAATAAAACTGATATCAGTTATAATAAACTGGATTCACATATTCACATAACTTTATGCTAGTACATACTTAGTACATTTTTAGCAAAGTAGACGGAAAAAGACCTAGAGGCCGATCACCTACCCGATGGTCCGACACCGTCAAAGAGATAATAGGCATACCAGTGACCGAGGCTGTCAGGAAGGCAGAAGACAGGGTGGCATGGAAGCAGCTTGTCAGCTCCGCCACCAAGTCTTATCAAAACGGGCACGACCTTTAGCAATGAAGAAACCGACGAAGAAGAAGCTCGGGTGTCAGAGGCTCTAACGCAGGCATTGTTTATGTCCTTATAACAGGATACGATGCCAATGCAAGATAATGACGATTGAAGAGAATGACGCTAATCTATCAACTTTAGCACATTTCAATAGCAGAATATTTACATAGTCGAGTTGTAATAAACTTATATCATGTTTCCCAATAATTATAACCGTTTCACCTTTCAACTTCAATATGATAATAACGGGCTATGTAAAGCATGTGATGGTAGCAGAATTAGATTCCGTTTGGCGGCGTGCCACAGTTACCCAGTATAGGTGTTAGTTCGTGATGCCAGCAGCTAGCGGCATACAAAATGTACTCTGTGCTAGCGACTACCGGACAAGACAATGACTTCACGACTCCGTTACCTTTTTATTTATTGCTAGAATGCTGTACCTTAGTATCCACGCTTGGAAGAACGTTTAGATGTAATTTGAATTATAAAAAACGCATGCATAATCATACCCCCGGAATAAAAAATATTTTAAAATATAACTGATCCCCTAGGGTATCAGTGTTAGTGATCCAGACGGTCAGTTCGATTTCCTTGTGTCGTGGGTGGCATGGACAAACCTAAATATCTACTCCGGCCGGGAATCGAATCCGGGGCCCCTCACTCCAGGGTCACTACCAAGTACCAACTAGGCTACAGGGTCGTCAAAGAATCAGTAAAAATAAGAAGTACCTTTAGTAACAGCAATATACCTAATTACATTTCGTTCTCAGCTTAGGATTAACGCCAATTGGAACGCAAGTTGGAGTTCAACTGAAAACTTCTCCACGGAATTCGTTTATGGCACCAGCTAGTATAAGTTTCAGATATTTGTAAGATTGGTTTTGTTTCTATTCAATTACTTCGATGTAAACTTAACCCATCGTGGACTAAACACATTTTACTATGATACGAGTTCTCACGATATTTTGTACGCTGATATTTCGACCCAGTTGCATGAATCGTGGTAACTTCTGTTCAGCCATGCATCATAAATATCCTAAGTACTCGTAATCTTATCGTAGTAAAATGTACGTCAGTTTAGTTCTAATCCGTTTTAGGAATCGCAATAATTGAAGTATTAAGATAACCTTAAAAATTAAAAAAGCCTACAGAATTCGAATCCATATCACCCTGTGCAGAGATTAACACATTCAAAACTAGGTTTACGACGTAGGTACGTTAGTCGGATCATTATCATGATTTAATAAACACTTTTTGAAAACATCTTATTTACTATTAGAAACGCTGAAAATAAATATACTCATACTTTTTGCAATAATTTTATTCAATGACACTATTCAAATTCAAATTCATTTATTCATGTAGGTATCATTGATACACTTATGCACGTCATTTTTTTAATGAACCAGCTTTTCGCAAAGGCGCTTTGTCATGGAGGAGAAGAAAAGCCGTAAAGAAACTCCTCAGCACATCTTGACATATTGACAAGATTTTATTAAAATTGACAATATTTTTTTTATTAATCATCTGTCTATTCTCGAAGGTCTATTGCCAGCCAGTAACATTTTGAAAAATTCCTTCCAACTCATCTCATTTACGACTCCGCACCGCGCCTCACTGACCTGCGCCTCGCCTCACTACACGACTCACCTCTCTTCATAACTCACCTCACTTCACAGCTCACCTCACCTGCCTTTACCTCATATCACTGCACCTCATCTTATCATTTACTGCTCCTCTTTGTTGTTTTTACTTGAGGTATATAATTACTCCTTAACACTACATTAAAAGAAAATAACCTTTATCGCTTTGTTAGGTGTTCAGATGAAACACCTAACAAAGTGATAAAGCTTGGGCCGCTAGCAAACAACCCAACACTTAATTTGTGCCTGAATCATATCTGCCGGTTATCCGATTATCCGGGTGAGGTCAAAAGTTCCACATTAATCCCTTTTGAGTATTGATACACAAACATTGGCATGTGCCTTTGAGGCTAAGTGTACGCTGTTGTATACTTTATTAATTTTGTTAATTTCAGGTTAAATTCAAAGACTAATATTACAGAATAACAAGCATATTGTTGACCTTATCCTTAGATAACCAAACTATCAAGTTAGTAATGGAAACTCCGAGACTGACGATAACATGCCGCGGTTACTTACAAATTGAGTTGGCGCTCCCCTGAGCTGTTTATAATGGCTGCCGATAATAATGATACGAATTCATCTTTACATGTATTCAACGATATTATTGTATCTTCTGATCGAAGTGGTTAAGGTTATTCGCTTGAGGATTATGTTATTAAACCTACGAATACAATATATCGTAATTAATATAGTTTGTGAAGATATATGAATGATTTTTTCTCTTTCACACAAATATTATTGAACTGACTTTAATGAAATTTAGCACATAGGTGACACAGGTAGACTATGAACAGGGATTCCCAAAGTGATCCCAAAATTGCTTTCCTTTCGACATAAACGAAAACTGATTTAGAGGGTCGACGAGGTCTAAAAATCGACCGCTACTCTTATTTGAAACTTTCAAGATACATATTATTAAGATATAATATATATAATAATATGTAATATAATACATATAATATATATAATCTTAATATATATAAATTACGTGTCACGTTGTTTGTCCTCGATGGACTCCTAAACTACTTAACTGATTTTAATCAAATTTGCACACCGTGTGCAGTTTGATCCAACTTGAAAGATAGGATAGCTTACATCTCAAAAAAAGCTTTTGACAGAACAAAGTCTGTCCGGGCAGCTAGTAATATATAATATCTTATGTTGCGTGTATCTATCCACATTTTATAAGAATGACTAAGTTTTTAAATTGGTAAGTGTAGTGTTTGTACTGCTATTATAGTTATAGCAGTAATCATGTTATCAGAGCACGTAAGTACAACAACTACTACAGTAAGTATTTTGTATCAATAGGAAAAAAAAATAAGATAGGATTTTTAAAGTAATTTGGCTATTAGGGTATGAGCTTTCTTGCTCAAAATAGTTTGGGAATCCCTGTTCTAGAATAACATAAAGGGTACTTATTATCCCAGAAAATGCAGGTAGAGCGCTAGTAATCATTAGGGCGGTAGATCTAAAATAAGTAACATTGTGCTCCACTATAATTAAATTGTTTTATTGAATATTAAAAGTATTGAGTGGTAATTTAGTGATCTATAGCAAGAAATCTATACAAATTTTACTTACAAGTGTTTTAAGCACAATCTATGGTGTAAATTAAAAAATATCCTTACTGTCCTGCTGGTTGCACTGACACTTATATTATTCACTTGAAAATCTACTGAATTAAAAATCCTTTTTGATAACATGGCAAACATCCAAGCTGTTATGGAGGCACAACACTCATTGGAAACTGCACTATTTCAAAAGTTGGCGGATTTTGATAACCAGTTGAAAGCTGCCGTTGCTGCCCCTCAGACTACCACTGCACTTCCCACACTTCAAGAGGAGTTCAGAGCATTTCAAAAACTGGTATGTTCCATCCTAACACTTCTGAGGCAACAGATAGCTGACTGCAATAGCTCTGTGGATACCATTGAGATGAGGCATAGGAGAAAATATCTTCTTATTGCTGGTGTTGCGGAGGATGTTGTAGATGATCTCTCTCCATATATTGCTAATCTGCTCAGGGATAAATTGGGACTTCAAGGGTTCGCCGCTGAAAACATCATTGTCTGTCATCGCCTTGGCAGGCCCATCGATGGCAAATGTCGTCCAGTATTGTTAAAGTTTTCCGATCAAACAATAAGAACATCCGTGTGGAGGAAAAAGATTGGGTTTAAGGGTACTCCATTTGTTATATCCGAATTCCTAACCCATAAGAGGCAAGCATTGTTTATCCTGGCCAGGAAGCGCCTCGGAATGCGGAATTGCTGGACGCTGGATGGCAACATTTATGTCAAAACACCTGATGGCACCAAGCAGCGTATTTCCTCCAAGGAAGAGTTGTTGGCCCTCCCTGATGCAGCGACCGAGTCATCTGATGATAGGGAGCAAGCGAAACAGCAGCACTGCCCCACCGAAGCAACCACTTCATCGGGTTGCCCGCCAAAGGAGAAACGGACTGCAAGGGTCCGGAATCGCAAACAATGGTGACTTGTTCCCCCAGTAGATTAGTAGTGTTTGCTCATTAGCGTTTAATATGTAAGTAGATAGTCTCATGGATTTTGTATTGTACATCTGATGTTGGCTTGTGTGGTTTCATAAAGCATAAGTGCTCAGTCATTAGTGTATTTCTACAGCACAGGTGTAAAGTTCTGATCCATATTTTATAGGTAGGTACACAGGTAGTCACACATCACTGACTGACGTCACGTAATATCTAGTTAAGAATACCCTTGTTCATTTATAGAATTATTAAGGTAGTAGTTACAGAAATATTTCATAAAAAATTATTGACTTGACTGACTTGCCGCTTTGGACAAACTTGTCAACTTGAGTGATTGACATTAACCGTGAACTGACAATTGTCAATATTGTCATTGAAGTTTACTGTAACATCTTGTCAGATCTGTCATTGTGTCATAATGCTCTGGACAAAGGATGCCTTTTCATACAGCCAAGCCCTTGATATACGATGATGTATTGTACCTTTTTTTATATACAATATTTTTAAGTTCATGGTTTATATAATAATAGATAGCACATTAAGGTGAAAGAATAACATTATAAGACTATTTTTAGAAATGTAAAATTATTGGAAGTTTCAAGAATTAAGAAAAATGTCTTTGTTATTATTATCTAAGCGGTTAAGTACGCATCTTTCCGATTACAGGATTATAGGTATCACATAATAGAAGTACTATTTTTATTTTATTTTTTTCTTCTGTGTTATACTAAAGTCAAGTGAATGTTGTGTCATAGAAATAAATAAGAACTGCATTACTTTACCTTAGGTATTAATAAGGACGTAAGTTAGTTGTTTTTATATATATATAATATATGTGTGTTTTTGTTTCCTCTATTATATTGTAACATTACCTACCAGATTTGACCAGCAGGACCAGCGAGGGCATTTATGTTAAAGTGATAGTTTTTTAGTAGGTATATGTATATTTTATTTCCGTATTATCCATCTTGCTTATAGTTTTATATAACGTATTATATTAATATATTTTTTTTTATAATATTTATCTGAAATGTCTGATGATGAATCATATTATTCCACTTATGAATTCCTTTCCAGCTCATCTAGTAGCGATTCTTTTCATGAGCCTGAAACCTTAGCGACGCTTCTAAGTAATGCACTGAGTCGTAACATGCACACGTTCAATGTGTGTCATCTCAATGCACAGAGCATACCCTCCCATTTTACTGATTTATTAGATACTTTTAGTTCTCTATCATCTTTAGTCCATGCAATCTTTATATCAGAAACCTGGCTTAAGCCCAACCTACCCACTACGTCTTACAGTCTTCCCGGATTTATCCTTTTAAGGAACGATCGCACTGATAAACGTGGTGGTGGTGTGGCTATCTATCTGCGAAGCGATATCCCCTACAAAATCATTGCCTCGTCGCATTCAACTTGTTCGGCCTCTCCAGAATATTTATTTATAGAAGTTCAGGTAAAACGCGCTAAAGCACTCCTTGGAGTGGTATACTGTCCCCCTTCTACCAACTACTTCTCCAGTTTGGAAGCCATTTTAGAGTCTCACTGTTCAGATTACGCGCATAACGTCATTATGGGTGATCTAAACACCGACCTTCTTAAGAAATCTTCCCAGAGCACTAATCTTCTTCATATTATCAAATCGGTCAACCTTTCTGTACTTCCCTCTGGACCCACTCATCACAATCTTGACACTTCCGATTCCCTCCTTGATTTAATTATGACCTCCTCGTTAGACCATGTTACCAGTCATGGACAAATAGTTGCACCGGGCTTCTCGCGACATGATCTTCTCTATCTTTCTTACAAGCTCAAACCACCCAAGCTTAAGTCGCAGATGGTATTGATGCGCTGTTTTGCCAGGATTGATAAAGATAAATTAATGACAGATGCTGCTGAATTGAATTTCTCAAGCGTGTATGCTGCGTCAACAGTCGATGACAAGATCTCTCACTTAAACAATATTATTTTGACACTGTTTGATGTACATGCGCCGCTTAGACAAGTGAGAATTAAAAAACCGCCAGCACCATGGATCACTAGAGGAGTTCGTATGGCGATGACGCGGCGTGACAGGGCTTTTCGCAGGTTCAAGCGTGACAGGTGTGACGAAAATTGGTCTCTTTATAAAGTTGCGCGTAACCGATGTAATAGGATGGTGAGAGCAGCCAAGAGAAACTATTTCTTAGAAAATCTTCGTGACTCCTCCTCAGCCGACATATGGAAGTTCCTCCGTACACTCGGCATTGGCAAAACTACTACACAGGCTAAAGGAACCTCCTTCTCGGTAAATGATTTTAACCAGTTTTTTGCATCTGTGCCTAGTGTCAATGCCGCAGTGAAATCTTCAACCATTTCTAGCATCACTTCCATGGTTCAACCCTCCACTGACCATTTCTTGTTTTCACCAGTATCTGCGGCTGAGGTTGGTAAAGTTATTGCGTCTTTGAAATCCAACGCCGTTGGTCATGACGGGGTAGGGAGGGCGATGATAATGCCTATACTCTCATTCCTTCTTCCTGTCATTGCACACATTGTAAATTTCTCCTTGACTACTGGGGTATTTCCTAAACTCTGGCTTAAGGCATTAGTTACTCCCATTCCAAAAACATCTAACCCCTGTGGATTAAAAGAGTATAGGCCTATCTCCATATTGCCCTTCCTCTCCAAAATATTAGAGGCAATTGCTCACAAGCAACTATCTTCTTATGTTTACTCACACGACCTTCTGAGCCCACTTCAGTCTGGATTTAGACAGGGACACAGCACTACCACTGCTCTTATGAAGGTAACTGAAGACATTCGTGATGGCATGGAGAATAGGATGGTCACTATTTTGGTACTGATCGATTTCTCTAACGCGTTTAACATGGTCGACCATGATATTCTCCTTGCCATCCTTACCCAGTTTCACCTCTCGTCCACTGTGCTGGCATGGTTCTCGTCATATTTGCGAGGCCGCCAACAGGCTGTCAGAGTTGATGGATCTGTCTCTGACTGGTGTGACCTTATCTCCGGCGTGCCTCAAGGCGGTATCCTCTCTCCTCTGCTCTTTTCCATTTTCATTAACACCCTCACACCGCTCCTTGGCTGTTCTTACCATCTTTACGCGGACGACCTACAGATTTACACCGCAACCGATGTGGTTGACATCGACAGTGCCATTAGGAAGGTTAATTCTGATTTAAATAAGGTCAGCACTTGGTCACAGAATTTTGGCATCAAAGTAAACCCTACAAAATGTCAAGCCATTGTCGTGGGTAGCCCCCGTCAGCTGGCTAAGGTTGATCTCAACCAGGTTGCGCCTGTCATGTTTGAGGCTTCGAGCATCCCTTTCAGTGCCAGTGTCAAAGACCTTGGCATTCATATTGACAGTTCCTTGAGTTGGAATACACAGGTGAGTGAAATCTGTCGAAGTGTTACAGCTTCTTTGACTTTCCTTAACCGTTTCAGGAATTTTCTCCCAGTCGAGACTAAGATTTATTTAGTACAGACATTAATTTTCCCAATAATCGATTACGGTGATGTCTGCTGCTTGGACATTAGTGAGGCTCTACTTGACAAACTGGATCGACTCATAAATAACGCCGTTCGCTTTGTTTTCTGTCTTCGTAGATTTGACCATATCTCCTCATACCGTTCTAAGCTTAAATGGCTTCCTATCCGCCAGCGACGGCAAATTAGGCTACTGTGTTCTTTGTTTTCTGTCCTCTTTGACTCCCATTCTCCAGACTATTTAAAATCCAAATTTCAATATCTGTACTCTTCCCATGATCGACAGCTCCGCTCTGCTAACTCTTATATTCTGTCTATCCCGCTGCATCGATCTGGGTTTGTGTCAGACTCCTTCACGGTTCAGGCTGCCCGGTTATGGAATGCTCTTCCTGATGAGCTTAGGAGACCTGGAGCTAAACTCGTCTTCAAGAAAAAACTACAAGCTTTCATAACTGGTTGTAAACTGTAATTTTTATAACATCTCAGACGCTACATATATTTAGACGTTATGTATATATAATATATATTATTTATTTATATATGTACGTATATTATTTATTTATTTATGTATATATAATAATAATAATATATATATAATATATATATCGGCGCGGTGTATAAATGATTAAATGTGATCGATTTGAATAATTATTACTTAGAAGATTATTATTGTAAATTGAGCGGGTAACACCGAATAGAGTTGTACACGTCATGGCGAGGTCTGGCAACCCTGGCAGACGCCATTAGTGCTACGACGCCTAGAGAAGAGCGTAGTTACTTTGAATTAAAGACGGCCTCTGGGCTGAGCGGAGCGCGACGTGTAAATTGTTCGATTGTGTCGGTGCAAACAATATTCGAGTCGGATGGTGGATTTACCAGTAACAGAATCAGATCAGGAGTTATGCGAGGCATGGGCTGGCGATTGAGGGGTGGTTGGTGGCCAGTAGAGGGGGGACACAACCCTCATTCCTGACTATAATTGTGTAAAGTGTGTAAAACCTGTGTTACGATGAGTTTCTGATTATAGTGATGTAAACGCCCACTGTTGTTATTATTTCCCGAACCACCACCCACACGTTTCTCCGACATCGGAAGTGGATAAAAAACCCAGATGGTTCTCGCCCACACATGTCAGTAAATCAATGAAGAATGACGGTGGTTTGGATGATATTTGAAATAAATTGCAACCTATTTAATGAGAAACGTAACGACGGTAAATGCGAGTAATAACCGAGTGATAACCATGGAATATTACAAAGAAAGTCGAACGCAAGATGTCGATATTCAATTATGGGGTGTGACGACAAAAACTTTCTTCAAGAAGAAATTATGGTGGAAGTGAACAGTGGAATTGAATACGTTACTATTTGAACACACAACACGAGGACGTGTTGATTTTTGTTGGATGGCCGAAGCAGTAATAGCGGGTTGGATTTGGAATCCGGTAGCAGGAGTTCGTACATGAGAATGCATCCAAGACACCCAACAACACCAACAAACCAAACAAAAAAAAAAAAAAAAAATTCACACGATGTGTCTTTGAGGGACAAGTGCAGCTGGTACTTGTAAAAAGTAAAAAGCGTTTCCACTTCGCAAGAATCCGCATTTCAGGTTTTTCAGATGGCTACCTTGATATGATAATACAAACAGTGGACGACGAGCATGTAAAATAAGGATTTGAATACACAAGATTGGAATAATGTCATTAAGTTGGCATCTGAATGTCTACCGTGTGAAAGTGTATACAAGTGTTGTCAGTTAATACAAGCTTGCATCATTGTACCCGGAGAAGCCACGGCTAAAGTCCACCGAGGGACTTGACGAGGGCTGACTGTGCCACTGCTACGTGAAATCAGGTGATATGTTTTGTTTTATGTTGGATGAATGTCTTGAAAGAATTAAGGACACAATACATAGTTTGTGTATCCGTACCTAATATGTTTTGGTCACTTACAATATGATTTAGATAAAGTTTGAAGTATAGTACTACTTTGGGATCATAAGATTGACTCATACAACCAATAATAAAATCTAAGATAAAATATTGAGACCAAATTAGGTAGTTAAGTATGTACCTACCTTAATTTGAAAAAGTGAATTGATGAATTAGTTATTATCCTAAAAATTTTGTTATAGACAGCTGACAGACTACTATCATAAGTTACCTTAACTTTGGTTATGGTGCCAAGATAACTAAAGGAAAATTGTAGTATCTAACAAGATCAGTAGTCATGTGATATAGTTACAGTTATGTCATTTTAAAATCCTTTTAAAAAAAAAACAGTAATGGAGTAACTAACTAATTACTTGGTATCTGCGTAGTCAGGCAGGGCAATACATTATGAAGTTATGAGTTATTTTATAAAGTAAAAATAAACTTTTTCTTTTGTGAAAACAATGGGATGGACACCTTTTTGTGATGATGATGTGATAAAGCTATTGAACATCTTGCCACCATCACATATCACAATCATGTTCAAAAGTTTGAGTTGAAAGAGTTTTGATGAGTTTTGATAAGAAAGAAATAGTTGCTCGGTAGTGTAAGTTTAGAATAAATTATGGTTCTAACTATAATCCCAAAGGATGTGGATTATGGATTTGATAGTATGATTAGTGTCATACAACTTTTATCATATAGAGTGAATAAGATGTGGGTGATAAAAGGTACCGATGTTGACCAGTCAGACCTAGTTGATAATGATTGATGATTGATCACAAGGAGATCTAATAGTAACATTAAAGTTAATGAGCAATCAATCTGTGTTGAAGAAAACTGTATACTTGGTATTGTCATATTAGTCTGACTAGGGTAAAACAGTAACTTGCTACATGTAGGGTAAAAACACTTGTTTGCGACCAGTAGGGTAAAAGGACTAAATAGTGATCATTGACTAAAAGGAATTGTTTTCTTTAGACAAATGGTAAACAAAGCATCATAGTTTTGATTTCATACAGAATCTAACGTTTTGAAAGAGATTTATTAAATTTTAGTAAACTTGCTTTACAAGAGTTATTCAAAATCAGTGCAAGTATGTTGTTTTGTGACACCATAAGCATTCTGTGAGTGAGATCGGGAGTTTTTAATTTTGGAACATCTTGCTGTTCTTTAAGTTGCCGTCTACTCTCGGTTTAGAGAAATAACAAGTGGACATTCCGTGTTTTTGTCTTTGTGTCTTTTTTTGTGTGTTTTAGATAAACTGGGTGAATGTGACGGTTGTGTGGAATACAACGTGTGAATATTTGGGCGGTGATGGGAAATTGCATCAATGCGAGATATCGAGGACTGGCGCGGCGTCAGCTGCCTGCATGGGTTGGCGCGGCGTGGACGCGTCGCGGCTCCGTGTGCCGGGGCTTATGATGAGCATCATCAGTTATTGGATGGCAACATGATATAACAGGTGATCTGTATTGATTCCTTTGTAGCTTATTTTGATTACTGCTCACTAAAGCGGTAATTATTCCTTGTCAAGTTTGTGATGATGTCGCATTTGACATTTGATGGTTATTGTTGCAACTTGCAATTGAATGCTGGCCTGGAAATGCCAACAAATAGTACTGAGTCAGAATAAGCCGATATCGGCAGTAGGAAGTATTACGTACTGTGTGCATATTTATTTCCCTTAAGTTTTCAACTTATTGACACTGACCTATGTGATGCTGACGGACCTGTGTGGTACTGATGAACCTGTGTGATGCTGACGGACCTGTGTGGTACTGATGGACCTGTGTGATACTGACAGACCTGTGTGATACTGACGGACCTGTGTGATACTGATGAACCTGTGTGATACTGACGGACCTGTGTGATACTGACGGACCTGTGTGATACTGACGGACCTGTGGGATACTGACGGACCTGTGTGATACTGACGGATCTGTGTGACCCTGACTAGCCTGTGTGGCCTTGACTAGCCTGTGTGGCCCTGACTAGCCTGTGTGGCCTTGACTAATCTGTGTGGGACTAAACTGTGTGGGACTAAACTGTGTGGGACTAAACCTGTGTGACCATGATCAGCCTGTGTGGCCTTACTAGACTGTGTGGACGTGACTTTCCTGTGTGGCCTTCACTAACCTGTGTGACATTAACCCGACTGTGTGACAAAGATTAGCCTGTGTGACATTAACCCGACTATGTGACAAAGATTAGCCTGTGTGACATTAACCCCCCTGTGTGACAAAGATTAGCCTGTTGAACAAAGATTACTTGTGAGACATACAATGTTCGTTCATTTCTTTCTCAATGAACAAAGATTTATTTTGTGAGACATACCTTAATGTTTACAAGTCAAACGAAACAATGAGCGATTCGAAGTTTAAAATGTATTGCGTAACTTGAGAAGTAAAATGTTTACAGTTGTTGGTCAGGGTGACCGATGCAGTATGGTGTGTATTAAGGTGCGACGTTTGTCCACAGTTGATGCGGAATTGCGAAGGTTGAAGAGAGTGCACACGAGGACGTGTGACTAGCAGGACGGCCGTATCGGCGCGGTGTATAAATGATTAAATGTGATCGATTTGAATAATTATTACTTAGAAGATTATTATTGTAAATTGAGCGGGTAACACCGAATAGAGTTGTACACGTCATGGCGAGGTCTGGCAACCCTGGCAGACGCCATTAGTGCTACGACGCCTAGAGAAGAGCGTAGTTACTTTGAATTAAAGACGGCCTCTGGGCTGAGCGGAGCGCGACGTGTAAATTGTTCGATTGTGTCGGTGCAAACAATATTCGAGTCGGATGGTGGATTTACCAGTAACAGAATCAGATCAGGAGTTATGCGAGGCATGGGCTGGCGATTGAGGGGTGGTTGGTGGCCAGTAGAGGGGGGACACAACCCTCATTCCTGACTATAATTGTGTAAAGTGTGTAAAACCTGTGTTACGATGAGTTTCTGATTATAGTGATGTAAACGCCCACTGTTGTTATTATTTCCCGAACCACCACCCACACGTTTCTCCGACATATATAATATGTTGTTGTATTTATATATGTTTATAAGTAGATATTTTTTTATGTGTAAGCATGTATTTTATATGTAATGTATTCGAACACTATTTATGCATTTTTTTTTTTTTTTTAGCTTTACGCTTTAACTTACCAACAACAGTTAATACCGCTCTTCGTGCATATCTGTTTGGCCTGATGGTTAGCTGGTAGAGAATGCATTTAAGCATTAAGCTCGCCAATTGTACCGTGTTTTTGTGGTCAATAAAGATTAAATAAATAAATAAATAAAATAAGCGTAAATAATCAATAACATTAACCGTTTTGGATTACCGTGGCGTAGTTCAATATTCTCTTCATTTGCCAACAAATGCAAACGCAAATGAATTTCTCCAAGAGAGTATTTATTGCAAAGAGTTTTCACTGTTCTTAAGATAGTACTGCGTTATAAATTTTGATAATATTTTCCGTTGAGCTGTTTTTAATGGTTTGCCATAATAATAATGTTCTCTGAAGGTTTACAAATTTATTTAACTGCACCGCGCATCTGCCGTAATTTGAACGAATGAACTCATTTAAAGCTTTCGCGGAGATGATTTTTTAAATTGAAATGGCAAATAGGCTACCATTTGACGTAAATACCTTTGAGTTTTGTAGCTTAGGAAGACGCTGGTTTGTTAACATCGAAATCTATTTCTTAGAATCAGATTCATATACATATAAGTTTTGCATTTTCTGAAAGGTGCGATTTTATTTAAATTATTTATTTCGAAAAATGTGTATTCCTAAATTATGTAGGTATAGTTAAATTAAAGTAGTCTTCATAAAATCATATTAAATATAGCTAATTGTACTAATAATAAGCTACTTCATTAAGGAGAAATCGAGCAACATCCAATTACTTACTTAAAGTGCTAAGTTCACCTTCTGATATTTATTTTCATCCTCTTCATTGGACTTTAAAATTATTTGTGAACCATAATTAAAATCTTTAGACGGGAGATCGGGAATTCTAAATGAAAATTTAAATAAGTATTGAGCTTGCAATAAGACTTGGAAAGCAGCGCTCAATCACGTGGAGTGTCGACGACGAGTTTATTTTCGAATTTGATATTGGACTTTTGGAATCACTGAGAACCATAATTAACGTCTTTTCAAGGTAGACGTCTGGGAATTTAAATTATAGTCGCGATGAGACAAGGTAGGGTCTGCATAAGATTGTAAGTGCTATAAGTGTTTGTGGGAGTTTTACCGCGTCAATCAAATTTTTATATACTTAATAATCAAACCAGTTAAGAATTAAATAATAATATTTAAATAAATCTACATTTTTTATTGATAACTAGGAAATAAATAAATATGAAAGAATATGAAATATTTAAATATGAAAGATTGACAAACTGCGAAATATACATTTTGCCGTTTTCTCTCAGCTTATTTAGGTATACACAAAGAATTTATAGAAATGTGTACTTAGTGAGCAAAATACCAGTGGGTAAGGTATTTCATTAGTGGGAAGAAATGCAGTCGTAAGATACCTCGCACTCGGTGATTTCTGCTTGAAATATAGTGCGATTCTTAATTAAATTTCACTGGTTATTTAGAGTTATAAACCTCTTCATTCTTACTTATTTTCCTTTGTTAATTTCCAAGTATATTTAGAGTTCTTAAATTACTTGGCCAAGTGTCGTTAATCACAAGTGGTGAGTCAAACAATGACTGGTGCGATCTGAGATTAAATTAAATGTACAGTGTGCTGCTACGCAAAAAAATCTATAGAAAAAGTTGAAAACCGAAAATGTGCTTAATGCATTGTTATAGTGGTTTCAAACCATGTTCGCATTATTGCCTTTCAAATGAAACCATTTTGAGGCAAATCGGTTGGATGGTTTCAAAGTCTTATAGAAGTTGCAGTCGGGTCGTTTTTAGATTTTAGTTATTTATCGTTTTTAGCAACAAAATTTTAAAGATTACCAATTAACATTTAGAATAAAACCAAGGCAAACTGTTAATCCATACTGCTATTGTCCGTATACAAATAACTTGTACCTCTCAACAAAATGTCGTGGAACTAAAGAGCTAATACCACGTTTTAATCCCAGCCCCATTCAAATCGTACGGACCTGCCATGTTTTCAAGCAGGCCAATGAATGGCTATGATATGGATTGTTTTGCTGAAAAAAAGAATGAAAATTGTTATTCCCTGTTATTCATATCAGCGAGGTTAATGAGAATTCTGACACAATAGTTCTTCCTGCCGCTGCAGCGCTGACATGACATGTGTTTTTAATTCTTTTACTTGTATGAGATTGTGAAGATTCTTTGCTGTGTGTTTTATACTGAGCGGTTTGATATGATGTGGAGAATGTTATTATATCGACAAGATCGAATGTGGGTAAGCATGATTGAACATTGGCTTCAAATACAATGTATAGTTTTATTATTTCTCAAACTTGTTTTTCTTAAATATTTCGAGATAAAAGATTTATAAAATTCAAAGCTTTAAAACTTACCTCTGTTATTTGTAGATATATATGTAAATATATTGCAATCTTCATACCTATATCAAAGGTTAACACAAGTCCAGAGTGATATACATATATCATCATTTAACACAAACCCTTCGAGGCAGAAAGATGAAAGTTTGCACACAGGAGTTTCCTTTATAATTCAGACAAGCGTAAAAGAAGGGTTTTATGAAATACTCATGTGATAGAGAATAAACATTTACAATACTAGCGTTCTCCCCGCGGCGCCGCCCGCATTTTACGGGATAATAAATACCCCATATCTTATTTCAGATCATGGTCTACCTGTGTGACAAATTTCATGAAAATCTGTTCAGCAGTTTTTGCTTGAAAGATTAACAAACATCAGAAACAAACTTTCACATATAATATTAGTAGAATATTGCTTTTAAATTGCTTATTTTCTATTTATTGCTTTATTTTAGTAACAAAATCGTAGCACCTATTGACAAAATCCAGAGCACATCCGCGAAGAGTTATTAGTCTTCTATTATACGGAGTATAATAGAGTAGGTGTTAAAATGAAACAGTATGGAATAACATGAACAAAAGTTGACTTAATGCAATGAATAAACCTGGCGGTAATGATCAACGAATGCTGTGCAACATAAAATTAATTATGCTATGAAATGGAAAGGAGAAAGGAAAAATGAGATGGAAAAATAAAATAGAAAAACAGAGTAAAAAGTAAACACTAGATGTTTTATAGAACTTAACACACTGTATAATATAACTTACTAAAGAGAAAAAAAACGTATCCATGTAACTATCTAGTAATTAGTAGGTACAATATTTACATAGAAGGCTAGGACGGCATAATACAGACCGTATGTACAGACCTCGTATTCGGTACGTGTAATTAACCTTACCTTTATTGTCGGGTCGAAAAGACCTCATCGTGAAGCTTAGCTCTTTAATTTGCCTCGTTTTTGAGGGTTAAAGAGATGAACGGAAGTCACTATGCTTGACGGCTAAAATAGAGATGTAGAATCTACTGGAGCCCAATTCTCATTTCGTAGAGATACATGTCTAACAGAGATATGTCGAAAAAACATGGCCGATTGGCCTCGTTTTGTTCGAGGTCGGCCATGTTTTTTCGAGATATCTCTGTTAGACATGTATCTCTACGAAATGAGAATTGCCCCCCTGTACTGAATCTACTGTAGATGTAGGTACATAACTCAAGTCGAATTACCAGCCAGTATACTGCAAGTCTATTAGGAATTTGTATTCGAAATGCGACGTTTACGGCCGGCGAACACACCTGTGACAATGCATGTCACACACAAACAATTAATGCACGGAAATGGTTAATCGAAGGATAAATTTACGCAATACACGCAATATTATGTGATGTATTCCAAATATGCATTTTTAACAGTATGGCGACAAATTTTGTGTATAGATAGTAAGGAAAGTTAATATATAAATATAGTAAAGTTAATATATAAATAACGTGAACACGTAGGAGGTATAATAATATGATATAAATAATATAAATTATAACAATAATGTAATTTAATGGATGATGTGTTCACCTGTAATTGCGGGAACACGAATTTTAGATATTATGTTACGCTAGATATTAAGAAATAATTGTGTATCCTGTGTTGGTGGACCTTAGATAAATAAATAAAAAATAAATAAATACACTACCATGATAATTCGTGGAGCTTCGTGGGGCAAAAACAATGATATTTAAAAAATATAAATACGACCTACAACACACACACTTCATATTTTGTTTCACTACACCAACAAAGGAAAAATAAATTCTTAATAAACGTTCCCATTGGTTTAGAAAAAAAAGCTCGATATTGATATATTTTTACTAGCTGCCCGGACAGACTTCGTTCTGTCAAAAGTAAAATAATATTGCGACTATAAATTGAGATGTAAGCTATCCTATCTTTCAAGTTGGATCAAACTGCACACGGTGTGCAAATTTGATTAAAGTCGGTTAAGTAGTTTAGGAGTCCATCGCGGACAAACAACGTGACACGTAATTTATATATATCAAGAAGATGGGCGCCACAATATTCTTGTCTAGGTCGTCATTGGCTCTAACGCTGGCGCTGGGTGTATAATGTAGGTATATACTTGTGTTACTATTGTCCATGGCACCCACGACACAGCGAATTCTGACGCTATGAATCTGTAGCGTTATTATACTACACTTCTCATTTTCAGTTGTAAAGGTGTTATCTGACCTGTATGCAATTTGTTTTCAGGATAGCGGGGGTAACACCCGCACCGGTGTTCCCGTACCATAAAGCTACGCAGTTTAAAAATATGCCCCCCTTGAAGAGGTTCGTTTTTACTATTGCAATGAATGAGGCACGCTTTAAAATACTTTCAACAAGTTATATTCACTTATTCTATTCATCACAATTTCATTAAATTTTACCATTCAACATGACGACTAAGTAGGAACTTTAATTAAGGTGTCTCATTCTGTTTCGTTCGACATAAAATTGCGACTTACGTTTTGTCGTGGTAAACTTTTGCTATTCGATAGGTGAACGAAGCCACATTGTGTGTCTGTTTAGATTTGTCCAAAATTTAAATGAAGAGTTCGCCTCCAGAATACATAAAATTCGTGTTCCATTTCTGGGCTCGGGTCTCCCAACAAACGAGTCATAGTTGCCTTAACTAGCAGACTTCGCAAACCTTTGAGAACCATAGAACTTTTTTATTTGTAATAAGTCGATATATGAACTGACGGTCCACCTAATGGTAAGTGGCCGCGACCCATGGACATCATTAACACCAAAGGCATCACCGATGCGTTGCCGATCGGGAAAGAAGAAAGGGAAAGAAAGAAGAATGAAAGATCTGGCTCTCAAGCCTCCGGCACACACGACGACAGTTAGGTAATAACATCAGTAATAATATTAATTACTTATTAATACGGACAATATAATCCTTATGTGAAGCCTCACCATCAAGTGGGCCGGCTTCTGTCGCCCCTTGCCATACCATAGTCACAGTAAATATAGATTAATTTACTGTGCCATAGTATGCCGGCGTGAGATTGGGGTTAGTATTATAAGCGGCCACAATACGGCTTACAAATAACTGTTTCTGTCACTTGAGTAATTATTAATTTTAATGTGCATTTAATTTGGAATTAGAGGTCCGCAGAGTACTTGAAGGAAATAGGAAGCGAGCAAGAATTATATTTGTATTAACTGAACAGCAAGGCTATTCTAGTTTTGTAACTTGACAGCGGAGTTTCAAAATTGACGTTCGAGTTCTAGGATCACTTCACTTCGCAAGTGCGTACTAGGGCTTTCATCGAATATTCGAATATTCGAATATTCGAATAATTCGAATAATAAATTCGCTGAAATATTCGAATACAAGGACCGAATATTCGAATATTCGATCAATTTCTACAAAACCTAACTCGACACCAAATTCGGATTCCAATGTGCACAAAATAGTCAAAATACAATTTTAAAGTTAACGAGGTGGCGCGTGACCTTCAAAATGTCGTTTTGGGCGGTGAGAGTGCGCAATTCTTCAGAATATGGAAGTGTTCGGACTTCGGAAATACCCGGGACGTCGGTCGGCGTCGCGTTGCGTTTGTAACCGGCATTGGCGTGTTACATCACTTGCATAGAGTAACTTTGTATATACGGGAATAGAGGTCTATCTCAGCGCGAATTATGAGAACATGGAAAGAGTCGCCCTCTGGAAACATGATTCGGAACTTCGTAAATACTCAAAACTATGACACGTAGGTAAACCTCCGCAGGTTAGTCACGAATGAGCCTCGGCCCCCGGTCCCCGGCAGCCCTGCTATTCCTAGTTACGGTAGCGGCTATGGTAACGGCAGGGCAGGGGGTGCTAAGAATCGCCGGTAGAGATCGGGCTACCAATCCAAACGACGACTTCTGCACCTGGCAACATATAACAGCAGGACACTGAGGACCGACGACAAGGTACCTGTCACAAGGTGGTGTCGGGTTTCTCGTTCACAAGTCTCTCCAGCGGTGCCGGATCGACTACCGCTGTATCGAGGTGTTGAAGTGTTTATACTCATCTGCCACCATGTCCATCAGAGTACAAGACACAGCAACGAAGCCCATCCAACTGCAGAGAGGTGTCAGGCAAGGGGATGTCATATCCCCAAAACTGTTCACCGCTGCATTGGAGGACGTGTTCAAGCTGATTGAGTGGAAACGACGTGGCATCAACATTAATGGCGAATACATCACACACCTGCGATATGCCGATGATATAGTTATCCTATAGACCGAGTCCGGCACCATAGTCTCGACGAAGCCCGAAGTTCTGAGAGAAACTGAGAGATTCTACGGACAGCTGTATGCCTCCTCGCAAGCTCCACCTCCCCAGGAGGAGAGAGACAAGCGAGCTCAATTGACCCGGCACTATACCGAAGATATCCCGGACGTCAGCCTGTATGAGATTAGGGAGGCTCTGAAACAGCTTAAAAACAACAAGGCACCGGGTGATGACGGGATCACAACAGAGCTGCTGAGAGCTGGTGGGAAACCCCTCCTTGTGGCGCTCCAAAAGCTGTTCGATTCCGTCATCAATACTGGGACTACCCCGGAAGCGTGGGGCAGAAGTGTGGTGACGCTGTTCTTCAAGAAGGGCGATAAAGCCATTTTGAAGAACTACAGGCCCATCGCACTTCTGAGCCACGTTTATAAGCTGTTTTCTAGGGTCCTCACTAATCGCATTGCACGCAATCTTGACGACTTCCAGCCTCCCGAATAAGCAGGATTCCGAAAAGGCTACAGTACCATAGACCACATACACACACTACGGCAGATTATACAAAAGACCGAGGAGTATAATCTGCCGCTGTGTGTTGCCTATGTGGACTATGAGAAAGCCTTTGATTCTATCGAGACCTGGGCAGTACTAAATTCTCTTCAGCGGTGCCGGATCGACTATCGGTATATCGAGGTGTTGAAGTGTTTGTACACATCAGCCACCATGTCCGTCAAAGTACACGACACAGCAACGAACCCTATCCAACTGCAGAGAGGTGTCAGGCAAGGGGACGTCATATCCCCAAAACTGTTCACCGCTGCGTTGGAAGACGTGTTCAAGCTGATGGAGTGGAAACAACGTGGCATTAACATCAATGGCGAATACATCACACACCTGCGATATGCCGATGATATAGTCATCTTGGCGGGTTCCCTACAAGAACTTAGTACAATGCTCGGGGACTTGAACAGCGCCTCACAACGGGTGGGTCTTAAGATGAACATGGACAAGACGAAAATCATGTCCAATGTCCATGTCACACCCGTACCAGTTGTTGTTGATGGCGCTGCTCTCGAAGTTGTAGACGAATACATTTACCTAGGACAAGTGATCCAAATGGGTAAGTCCAACTTCGAGAAAGAAGTCAATCGTAGAATCCAACTCGGATGGGCTGCGTTCGGGAAACTGCGTCATATCTTGTCGTCCAAAACACTACCTCAGTGCCTGAAGTCGAAGGTGTTCGAGCAGTGTGTTGCCAGTGATGACATACGGATCCGAGACGTGGAGCTTCACTATTGGCCTAATGCATAAGCTCAAAGTCACCCAGCGGGCTATGGAACGTACTATGCTCGGTATCTCTCTACGCGATAGAATTAGAAATGAGGAAATCCGTAGACGAACGAAACTGACCGACATAGCGCGGAGAATAAGTCGGCTGAAGTGGCAATGGGCTGGCCATATAGTTCGAAGGACCGATAACCGTTGGGGAAGAAATGTCCTCGAATGGAGACCACGACTCGGAAAAAGGAGCACAGGACGCCCCCCGACAAGGTGGACTGACGACCTGAAGAAGACAGCGGGAATCCGCTGGATTCAGAAGGCTCAGGACCGGTCAGAGTGGCGCTTGTTAGGAGAGGCCTATGTCCAGCAGTGGACTTCGAAAGGCTGATGGATGGATGGATGGATGGATAGTTATCCTGGCGGGTTCCCTGGAAGAACTTGGTACAATGCTCGGGGACTTAAACAGCACCTCACAACGGGTGGGTCTTAAGATGAACATGGACAAGACGAAAATCACGTCGAATGTCCATGTCACACCCATACCGGTTGTTGTTGACGGCGCTGCTCTCGAAGTTGTAGACGAATACATTACACACCTGGGACAAGTGATCCAGATGGGTAAGTCCATCTTCTAGAAAGAAGTCACTCGTAGAATCCAACTCGGATGGGTTGCGTTCGGGAAACTGCGTCATATCTTGTCGTCCAAAACACTACCTCAGTGCCTGAAGTCGAAGGTGTTCGAGCAGTGTGTGTTGCCAGTGATGACATACGGATCCGAGACGTGGTGCTTCACTATTGGCCTATTCCACAGGCTCAGAGTAGCGCGGCGGGCTATGGAGAGGGCTATGCTCGGTATTTCTCTACGTGATCGAATTAGAAATGAGGAGATCCGTAGGCAAACAAAGGTAACCGACATAGTTCAAAGAATTAGCCGGTTGAAGTGGCAATGAGCTGGCCACATAGTTCGAAGGACCGATAATCTATGGGGAAGAAAGGTCCTCGAATGGCGCCCACGTCTCGGAAAAAGGAGCATAGGACGCCCCTCGACCAGGTGGACTGACGACCTGAAGAAGACAGTGGGCATCCGCTGGATTCAGAAGGCTCAGGCCCGGTCAGAGTGGCACAAGTTAGGGGAGGCCTATGTCCAGCAGTGGACCTACAAAGGCTGATGGATGGGTGGATGGATGATGACACGTAGGTGACGTAGTGAGTAGTGATTAAGTACTCTCAGGCTATGGCTGGCTACCTTGGTATAGTTGAAAATTCACAAAAAATTCATAAAGTTAGATAAATTAACGAAATCATCAAACATGGTATTTTTCTTTTCCTTAAAAACCATAAATTTTCAGAGACAATCAACTATTTATTTATGGAAACTACAACATACATTCGTTCATTTAACACGAACAAAATCAAAATATTGTATGTACTTGCAAATTACTCCTAAGTTTAATAAACACGTGATTATTAAAGAATTTTTTGATGTTCGAATAATATTCGAATATTCGAATAGTTCCCAAAAAATATTCGAATATTCGAATATAAATTTTATCGAATATTTGGAAGCCCTAGTGCGTACCAGATGATTAGAGAATCACATATCAAGATCTCGGACTCGAACTTCAATTTTCAAACTCATCGCGGATTCCGCTGTCAAGTTACAAAACTGAGTAGCGCTGCTGAACTGCGCAAAGGGCGACTATGAATATGCGTTTAATTAATATCAGAACTGTGATGAAGTGTCTCACAATGTCATCTTACTCGTAATTATTGTAACAAAGATCTTTATTTCACGCAATTACCTACTTCTAATGCCTATTTTTACACCTAACCCTATTCAAACACTTTACGATTTTTTACTGTGACTGTATTATCTGTACTGCAATTTTCTTTTTTCTTTTCTTTAATGTTCTTCATTATTTTAATACGGTATCAGCCTGCAAAATGGTTTTTAAATCTACATTTAATTTTTCCTTTATATAACTCACGATTTCCTCTTTCAGGCTAAGCAGGAATTTAATATATCAAGGCTGTATATTAGAGCGTAAATTCAACACGCACATTTTAAACCCATTTTCACTATTTAAACTTATGCAATCTCTTCACTTAAGTAAAAGCACGATTTAAGAATTTCAATTTTATTTTTGTAAATAACTTTTTGTTTCTGTAAATAAAATGTTCGTTTATTTTACGAAGGTAATTTAATAAAAACGTGTTTTAAAAGCTCGTAAGAGCACTGTATTGCTGGATTGGTTACGTACTAATTTTAAAATGGTTAGATAATGTCCATTTTGGTAAATACGTTGAAGATCTTGGTGATAAATAATACACAGCAGCTTAATAAAATTTATATTTGCTGTTGACTTGAATATGGACTGAAGAAATCTAGGCTTCTGTTGAAATATAGATTATCTCTCCCTCTTTATCACCCCCACCCAGAGTCACTAACGCTTACTTAAATCGCTTCTTAGTAAAGAATCACCATACAAATTCTGTACTAAAGAGCGACCGTTAGTGACTCTGATTTGGGGCGTAAGGTTTGTTACACATGCTCATGATTAGGTACCGAGTAACTAAATATGGTAATCTCCATTTCATAGTTAAATCTATTGAGTAATTTCTTGAAAAATGTACAGGTAGGTAATACAGTGTTACTTATACCGCCATTGGGAATTTTTCTATTTTAAAAATATGGCGTGACTCTTTTTATGTAAATAGGCGATTAGATATAAATAGCACGAAAGCAAGTTGATGGTAAGCGGTCTTCGCCCATGGACACCAGCAATACCAAGGGCACCACCATCTCCAGCCAAGAAAGAAGAATGAAGAAAGGAAGTACTGGCTCTCAAGACCCCTACAACACGAGTCGTTTGACGGCTCTCAGCAATCAGCCATTCCTACCTGAATTGGAATGCTGAACGCACCTCTTATTTTCAAACTTAAGGCGTATATTTGACGATATTATTACTTGTATGTAGGAAAACATCGTAAGGAAACCTTAGGAGTTCTCCAGAATGTTTTCAAAGGTGTGTGGAGTCTGCTAATCCCCACTTTGCAAGTTTGATGGACTATGGCCTGTATACATATGTATGTATGTATGTATGTATAATGTATATATTGTACAAGGCTGGGTTGGATTGTATACGTTGGTATGTTCAGATCATCTCTATAAACCACGTATGACAGAGCACTTCAGTACTATGATCTCGTTCTGTGGGCGTAGTTGTACTCGTATGTCAGGACTGCCAGCCTAGGATACTAAATAAAACACACAGTTCGACAAGCAAGCAAGCAAAGCAAGCAACAACCCATAATTGTCCCACTGCTGGGCTCGGGGTCTCCTCTCACAATGTGAGGGGTATTAGGCCATAGTCTACCACGCTGGCCAAGTGCGGATTGGTAGACTTCACACCCCTTTGAGAACTATATGCAGAACTCTCCGGTGTGCAGGTTTCCTCACGATGTTTTCCTTCACCGAAGCAAGTGATAAATAACATCTAATACGCACATAATATTTGAAAATTAGAGGTGCGTGCCAGGATTTGAACTCGGGCCCCTTCGTTCGGGAGACCAACGTTCTAACCGCTAGGCTATCACAGCTATAACACGACGACAAGCACAAGGATGCTATTCATTTATTGCCTGATAACACCCGGTTTTACGAATTAACGCTATTTAGTTTTACTTTGATTCCGCGATCCTACCAATATGTCTTCCTTAATGACAGTTCTCCTCGAACTTATTTGAGATTGCGCCGACATTATATATATAATGTATCGGTCTCCGCCCGAGCTCTTGTTAATGATGGCACAGTTAGGTTGTGAAGCTCATCTTGTATCGAAGTTATAGTCGATCCGGGTTATAAATATGCGACATACACATGCAGTTGCTCTATAAATATCTCCGTGTTCTCACACTTGTTAATAGATGTACGTCGGTGAATTTAATTAGAGATTAATGCCAAGTACACTATTTTTATCCAAGCTCTTTGTTTACAACTAGTAACACTAACAATTGATTATTTACCATGGTGGTTTACTGCAATTAATCTAAACAATAATCTAAACGAATAATAATCTAAACAAAAGTTATATAGGGTACGTTTATGGATCTATAAAGTGCTATATGGCAAGGGTGAAAGTATTTATTGGTAGGTACTATAAAAATTGTAATCGTCGTTCTCATGACCAGGAGGGCTATTCAGTTTTGTAACTTGACAGCGGAATCCGCGATGAGTTTCAAAATTGAAGTTCGAGTCCGAGATCTTGTTATGTGATTCTCTAATCATCTGGTACGCACTTGCGAAGTGAAGGGAGTCTCGAACTCTAACTTCAATTTAGAAACTCATCGTGTATTCCGCTGTCAAGTTACAAAACAAAAGTGAACTTGCATCATATTGACATGTCATTATCTAATCATCTATTAAGCACTTGCGAAGTGAAGTGATCCTAGAAATTGAACGTCAATTTTGAAACTCCGCTGTCAAGTTACAAAACTGAATAGCCTTCCTGTTTTTAAAGTTGTACAGCAAATTAGAAAAGCAAGTGTGTTCATCTCCGCTTGTTTGATCTACGCGGTTAATATTTGTTAGTAGGGAGTTTTGATAGGGCCATGTTATGAAAAAAAGTACGGCTTCAAATAATCTGAATATTCGAATTATCTACACCTAATGTACACATTCGAATTGAATAGTTGTAATAAATTAATATTGCTAATCGAATGAAGACCATTAAATGAAGCTTCGAACAGATCGATCGTGTCAGTTTGCAATGAATTATGAATGAAATGTTCGCCTCTCTGCCGCTGAATAATTGAAGGTAAAACTTACATTTTGGAGTCGATTCAAGAAAATTGACTCGATTCATCGATTGAGTTAAATCTAATATATAAAATTCTCGTGTCACGGTGTTAGAAGTCGAACTCCTCCGAAACGGCTCGACCGATTTTCGTGAATTTTAGCGTGCATATCGGCTAGGGTGGAGAATCGGACAACATCTAATTTTTATCCCCCTACCCCTAAATTTGGCAGAACAACGTTTGCCCGGTTGCTAGTGATTTATAAAATTCAAAACATTCGAATGCAAAGTATCTCATCGCTATTAGAAGTTGAACCATACACGAACTGGTACAGTCATTTTCCTGTTTCTCGTATATTAATTGCAGTATTTAGTAGAGTGCATTACATTTAATGGGATCTTCTCTGATGCTGGTATTCGCGCGACTCGTTGCAAGTTGGATGCTTGAAGTGCATTAGTTAATGTCCAACGAAGTTGTGATACTCACGATTTATGGCCTTAGTTACCTCGCGTTCTTTACTAAAGAGTTGCATGTGTGAAATATTTGGTTTTTAGCTTTTAAAAGTGAAATTCTAGCTTGGAAAGTTATGAGAGTTTTAGCCACTCACTCTTTAAATATTTCGTTCAGGTGGAAATTGGAGGATACTCCATGCCTTGTCAATCATCAGGGGGTATTCTTGACTAATTAAGACCACTATTGAAGTAGTTATAATAGGTAGGAATCAATCTGTATTGACTGTTCGTCTTAGCAAACGAAATGAGATCTATGGCTCTCATTTCAAGCTAAACTACGAGTAAGATAACTAAATCTACTATTGCAGAGTTGTAAATATGCGAAAGTCGGGCTTCCGGCAACCGAACTGACTTATAGTCACATGATGTCACTCATACCCGACTTTATCTGTTACACTAGTAACCGACGCGTTGCCTATCAAAAAGCAAGAGTGTGTTTCGGTACAGAGATGGAAATAGTAGACAGATAGTTTCAGAGCAAGCATCCCACATCATCTACACTGGCTAACTCCTTAGCGCAGTCCTTGTTTTTACCTACGGAGTTACGGATGTAAATGATGGCACGACTATTATAAATATTTTTTATTTGCGTATTTATCGGCTCTTCATTTAATATGTAAACAGTGAAATTATATTAAAAGTATTTTAAAGTTTGTACGATACAAATATTTACTTTTGCATCAGATATAGTCAATAGTAATATACAAACAAGACGGTATAACAGGCGACCTTATCGCTAAAGCGATCTCCAACCGGCATTCTTTTGATAGAAGATATATCATACTACAGAACAAAGAAAGAGGATAGCAATGTGCGTAAGGCACGTCTATAGGTAATTATACTTATACTAGCTTTCCGGACAGACTTCGTTCTGTCAAAAGTTTTTATTAAATTGAGATTTAAGCTATCCTATCTTTCAAGTTGGGTCAAACTGCATACGGTGTGCTTTGATTAAAATCGGTTAACTAGTTTAGGAGTCCATCACGGACAAACACCGTGACACGTAATTTATATATATTAAGATAGTGCAATAGCCGTGCTGTACTGCTAGCAGAAATAGTTGTGACGCGGACGCATTTGTTCCTGTCAGCATTGCAGTTCGGCTGGTGCTGGCACGCCAACAATACATTAGTTGACGTCCGTCTATTATCAGCCCCTGTTTAGTTACATAGCTATTTTCATTAAATGATGCTGTGATAAATAAAACAATCTATTTTCTAGACGTGTTATCAAGGTTTAATGAAATCGGCGTTGGAAAGGATGGTTTATGTTCTACAAAAAATAACTGACTTCAAAATAACTCAAAAACTACTCGTCAGATCTAGTTCAGATTTAGGTGGGACCACATAACAAGCAGCAGCTTTCGATTAAAAAAAGAATTATCAAAATTGGTTCACCCAGTCGAAAGTTCTGAGGTAACAAACATAAAAAAATAAAGTCGAATTGAGAACCTCCTCCTTTTTTTGAAGTCGGTTAAAAAGTTTAAATGCCGGTACTTGTAAAAGTTGTGCTTATTTTTCCGTATATCCGGATTCCATTTTTTATAACAGCCAACAAGCTATGATCAGACGAACCATCTGATATTAAGTGGGCACCGTCGCCCATTAACATTGCTAACAATAATTAATTAAAGGTATCGCTATTTTATGATTACCCCATTTTATTATTGAAAAGGGTTTTGAGCTATTTATATCAGAAATATACCAGCTTTCGATTGCCATAACTAGTTAGGTACAAAACATTATTTTCAGACCTTCAGATCTAAAGAGATAACATACTTATTCTGTAAGATCGAATCAATAGCCCGGACTTAAAACTATTTTAAATGATAACCAGTATATTTATGTTATAAATATGTAAATTTTTAACTAACTTAATTTGTTTAGTTTTCTAAGTGACACTGAGTAGACCGTGAAAGAATTTCAAATAAAGAACAATTTCAACTAAGATATATTTTATCAATTTATGAGTAAAGATTTATAGAGAGATCGCACCAATGGCTTCGATTAGGATCACATAATTCATGGTATAGGTATGAGCATATGAGTTTTATCTTAACAGAAGTCTATTTCTCTTCCATCTGTCGTCGAATATATCTTCACGGTAATCCAAACCATCATTTGATGCCATAAATTATCAGTTGGGTTCGAGCCAACTGAAAATATTTCCTTTTGAGTACCGCGATTCGTTTTAAGCTTTCCTCAAATTAATTCACTGTTCTTTTGTTTTTATATCCTTGTATTGTATTGTATTTCGTTGTGATAGATGATTTATGTAATTTATTCTTATGGTAAACTAACGTGTATAAATCTTCTCTCTTATTAAAAGTTTAATTTTGTTATAAAGTCAAAGTAAATTGGTATAGTTGTGTAATTATATAATTTATACTATATTGAATATAGCATTGGAAACTAATGTATAATTTCAGTACAATTTTATACGGACATTGAATTTTAGTGGTCTATGAGATTAAGTAGGTATTTCAAAAACAACTATCACTTATTAAAGATATTCATATTTGGAGGTATATCAGGCAATTAGGCATGATTTAAAATCAAAGCCGTACGGTACAAATCCTCATATAAGATAGGTAAGTGTATCCTGTGATTGTATCGTTAATATTAGTAGTTTGTTGACATTTAACTTTCGGTAAACTAATTACTAAATTGTTTCAATTGTATTCTGCGCTGGTTAACCTTATAAACAAGTAACTAGGTACCTATATTAAATGTATCTTCCATGAGAACATAATAAATCAAAATTTCTCCTTTGTTGACAACATACATACCTCATACATACCTATTTTATTTAGTTACATATTTTACAAAATACATGTATGTGATGGAAATATTGGAAGTACAAGCCGAGATAGCGAGTCTGCGATAAATCATACTCCACGTACTGAAGAGCTCAATGGAAAGGGTATCCATCTCTATCCATTAAACATAGCTCTGGGTTTTGGTTCCCGTTGATGCATAATCGATGTTCCTCTTACGAGTAGGGTTGGCAAAACTGTTAAAAAAGTTTATATTTTTATTTTAATTTCAAAAGAAGTAACACCATATCTTATACTCTTATTCTTTCCTAATAAGCAAAGATTGTTTATCTTGCAAAATATAATGTCACGAAACACTTATAATAAGAAATCTTTACTAATGGTTTCATAACATTATGATTGTGGTTTATATCATGTCATTTGTTATGTGGGTATACGTTAATATTAACAGAATTATGCCTTATCATCAGGGGCGTAGCTACCGCCGTATCAGCCGTATCAATTATACGGGGCCCCGGGGCTGAGGGGGCCCCCAATGCGCCTTAGAAAAAATTCATAAAATGATCCGGAAATCAATTATGATTCGAAAAATGTTCCGGAAAGCATCGATACTTCATCGAAAAGTGAAATCGACAATAAAATTACTTTCTGGACCATCTTTCATCGTATTTTTTTTTTACTTACAATAAGTTAATGCTTGACCACAATCCCACCTGATGGTAAGTGGAGATGTGGTCAAGGATGTTGAGCGCACTAACTAACGTCATAAATGGGCGGGAACGCAGACGCAGGCAAGCTGTTCCAATCCTTCGCGGTGCGCACAATGAATGACGGCGCAAACCGCCTCGTCCGTACCGGTGGGATGTTCACCACGAAAGGGTGGATACCCATCGTGCGTCGTGACGTTCGATGGAGGAACGGGGAAGGGGGAATTAATTCAAATAATTCCTGCGCACACTCTCCAAAATGCATTAATTACTTTAGCATCATGCAATTTATCTTTAAAGAGGCCATGATTCTAAATCTGGAAACTCGACGAATTGAAGACAAACAGGCATTAAAGATAATAATAAAAAAACATCTTATCACTTATTTAAATGCCCTAATCAAAATTTAAACAAAATATTTAATGTACAAAAAAATGCGTTCTACACGACTCATGATGCTCTCCGGCACTGAGTGCTGCGCGGCCATGCCGGCAGCAACCCCATGTCACTGCGCTCCGTGAATACCTCAAGAGGAAGTTCATTCTACACGTAGTACAGCTCATTCTACAATTAGCACGTGCGTGGTAAAAATGATCGGTAGAATCGGACCGTAGAAGTTCTCCACGAGTCTCATCGAGGTAGATGAAACTTCAATTCGGCCATCAGCTTTGTAAAGCATGAGCCCGGTTTAGAACATCAAGCTTTTTGGAAGTCAACTTAGCCTTGGCTTCCAAATGACGCTGACACAACACATAACTCGAGATGTCAACTCCCAGAATCTTACTCTTACAAAACTTTTAGTGACAGTGAGCGCGGTACCCAGGAATTGAGGCACTATGAAAGATGGGGTTTTCTTAGTGGTAAGCGCGCCAACTTGTGTCTTCGTGGGGTTGAACTCGACTAAATTAAGTCAACCCCATTCCGAAACGCTCCAGAGAGTTCTCGATTTCAGACACAAGTTCAAGCCTGCTATCCACCACTTGCAAGTTTTGCAAGTGAGACGAATTAAGCGGCATCCCCTGTGCTGTCATCTGCATAGCAACAGTTGCCATTCATGCCATGTCATTGTTTTGCATAATGAACAGCGTAGGAGATGGGACAGACCACAGACCCTTGGGGAACACCAGTATTTTATAGGTTTCATATCTGAGCAACAACCATCTACTCCGTCCTTGATATTTCGTTCAGATGGAAAGATGGCTACCCATCTACATAACCTCTCACAGCGACCGTAAGATGTTAAATTCGTGAGACCCCCCTGTGCCAGTCACAGGCCTTAGCGAAATCTAGGCTGACTGCCAGTGCTTCCCCGTTGCGATCAAGAGCCTAACGGTGCCTACAGGTGCATAAGATAAAGATGATCACCATCAGTTGGTGACCGCCGCAAAAACCATATTGTTGATCACAGATCAGCTGATGATCTTTCAGATATCCCAGGAGCTGCATGTTAATCTCGCGCTCCATTACCGTTGCAAGCAGGGAGGCTATAGGCTTATCGCTATAAGCCTGCAGTTAGCTGGGTCACTGAGATCGTCCATTATGCGGATGGAATGAAAAAGGGTTAACTTTCCACGAAGACGTATCATGTGGCATAAGATAGCGAGAATAAGCATGTTGACGGGGAATAAACCAGCCCCGATTCTACGATTTTTTGAACCGGGGCAGAAACTTGATAGTGATAAAGATAACATTAAAAAACTCACAAATAAATACCTAATAGTTGGCATTTTTCGTGAATGGGACAATAAGACCTCTTTTTTAACAAATTTATTTGTTCTCCCAACCAGGCTTCCGTATGTTAGGCAACAAGTTTTTTTTTTAATCATACTATATTATGATTTTGGCGTCCCCTGAATTGCCGCCCGCGGCGGATGCCCCGGTTTGCCCCTAGATCCGGGGCTGGAATCAACTCGGGAACACACATCTTTAACACCACTGCGTGAATACCGTCTGGTTCTCTCAACTTCTTGGTATCAAGGGGCTATAAAGAGCTCTCTGACAGACTTTTGGGAAAAAGTATATACCTACATAATATCATTCAACGAGTTCTCACAAGTTTTTAGTTGGAGGCGATCCCTCTATCATCAAGACTTGAGTTGGCGGCAAAAAGGATGTCAGGAAGTTCGGCTTTCCTCTTTGTCGTATGGACCACGGAGTCGTCCGATTTATGCAGTTGTGAAAGAAATGATCGAAAGAAGTTACCCTCGGCAGCTTAAGCTAGCGACCAGAATTCTCGACTACGAGGGGTAATCGACCATTCGCTTGCCAATTTTGCCGATGAACTTTAAATTGCCTTCCTTTTAGCATTAGCTTCTTTGCTAACCAGGAGGCAGCGTTGAACTTTGTATTAAGCCCTGGGGTGGATAGATCTATAAGCGTGCATGCGGATGACCAGGCCTGGTAAGCGACATGCTTTTAGTTAGATGCCGAGATACAGGGACTGCTATACCAGAGCTGGTTTTTACCACCGATGAATATGAGTTACGAATAAAAAATTCCCTGCCTTGTCATATCACATCGGCTACTAGCTGAGTCTGCGCTCGCGTTCGTATCTCCCGAAACGAAACAGAGCTGCCTACAGATTAAAATTTTAGAGTATTGATTGTATGTGGTTTATTAATCAATGTAAGTATATTATATTTGTTTTAATTCACGCTAGCTTTTTTATTTCTTTTGAGAAAGATCTTTACCCTCGAGTCGAGAGGGGGCCCCCGGCAAAATTTTGATACGGGGCCCCGGAAGGGCTAGCTACGCCACTGCTTATCATTAAGCTTTCTTTGTCATACTGTACCCATACTGTACCTATCTGTATATATGTAGTGGCATTATTAAATACAGTCATTGTGCAACACTACTTGATTGTAACTAAAAATTTGTACCGTTCCGTTTTCGAAAAAAAGTATTTCTTTTTTTCTTCTGTCTTCCTTGGCCGCTGGCCGCTGATCTCCACGGGAGACAATAACAATTTACCATCAGAAGTATTTTCAGCTCAATTGTCGGCTATTAAAAAAAATCAAATCTTACGCGCGACATTCATTTGATCCCTTCATTGAGTCAAAACGGGATAAAATCTGAATTCCACGACTGTACCTACCTCGTCACAGTTCTACACGCTAGGTATGCATGTAGAACATTTATTGAGGACTACATACCTACACTATTTTTAAACTGAAATTCACAACGCAAACACGTCCTTAACCGAAAGTCCAAAAACAACACATTTTTCGCATTTCTGGTCGAGTACCTACAGTTTATTAATTTATTTATTTTTTGAATTGAACACCAACATAATATGCATTAGCACACACACACAATACGTATTCAATGACAGTAATTTCTTAATGCTATTATGATGTACGCGTTTATTCATTCGCTTGGAGTGTCAACCCTATGTGGACAAGAAAGTTACAAATAAATGACTTTTCTTCGCGAGCGTATTCGTCTCGTATCATCGTCTCGTATCTCATCCGGTATAAGCGTCTTTATATACATAATTATATAATTTCTGTGTTTGTATAATTTCTGAACTTAAACCATACTTTATATCTGTATTTATTTATTTTATGGGCGACATTTTCAAACAAGTTATTTGATTTATTAAAAAAATGGTTCACTATCGCCAAGAACTACATCCGCACTGGAGCAGCGTGGTGGAGTATGCTATTATAGGCCTCCTCAAGAGGAGAGACCTGTGCTCAGCAGTGGGCCACTAATGGGTTGCAAGCTTAAAACCAAAGCAGTTTCATCTGATTGATTAAAAGTGCTGTAACAGTAAAAACAGATAGGTACAATGTCTTAACAATATAAGTATTCCAATTTTGAGTAATAGCGCAGAAGAAATAATAGTACTTATAATTAGTAAATTGTACAAAGTTAACTTATAATAGGACAAAGCATTCTAATGTTGAATTTAGTTTGTTTTTGTAATATCTGCTGCTCGTGATAAAACCAAATTTTAAACATTCTAAAGTTTTATAATTAATTTATAAACTTCATTGTTTATTGTTGAGGTCTTTATTTAAAATCCTCAGTAAACTTCTAAAGCTGTTAAGGTTTTTGGACCCGTTTTCTCATTTAATGTTTAACACTTGTTAAAGCCAGAAAAGTGTTAAAGTTATCTCATTTTCGAGACAAGAGACTTATTTATGAAAATAACGAGATTTTTATAACACTTTCGGGTTAACAATGTAAACTTTAGGAGAATTTAAAGTTTCATTGTTTAAGAAAGAAACTGATTGCGGTTTAGGAATGAATGATCCACTTTTTAAGTGTTTTTCTTACGACGAGGATTTTAAGGCATATACCTATCATTTACTCTAGATTGTCAAATACTCTTTTATCCTTGTTAGTTGAAGCAGTTCACGCATATTTTACAAAGTAACGCTCAATACTGTAATTTTTTCTATAGTTGTTAAGCGTTACATTTCACACGTTCTGGTCCCCATTCCCAAATAAAGTTGAGGAAAAATAAACTATCGCGTCGCTCATATAAAAGTTTTACCACCAAATCGACAGTTTGATTGCGAATGTAACTCCCTTTTGTAGGGTTGCCACTTCGTTTTAAAAGAACAGTTAAAGGTACGATCGATAGACCTATTTTTGCCACCAGGAAAAATTGTAAAAGAAAAATGGTTGTTTGTAAAGTCAGTATACGTGACAACAACTGTTCGTGGTATAAGTTTTTGGAACATAGAATAAAATGAAAATCACAATTTTAAATTCATAATTCACTGACATAATTCGTTGAAGCCAGAAACGCTCGCGTAGAAGAGAGACGCCAGGCGCGCGCCGGTCGAGCGAGCCTCTCTCTCGCACGCGCATAGTAACGTTCCGGCAAATCTTACACAGTTTTCTTGAATGACACCCGAGTCAACCAATTTATAAGACGTTATCACGTCAAAAAGTTTTTTAATGCTTACCATATTTATTTATTTATTTATTTAATCTTTATTGAACCCCAAGGAGTGGTACAATGTGCGGACTTAATGCTAAATAGCATTCTCTAACAGTCAACCTTCAGGATGCACAGAGAATAGTTAAAGGCGGTACAATATTGTTAGAAATATATATACAATATATATGAACAGATACTCATATGCAAGCAAATATGATACAATACGTAAATAATTAAAACCAGAAGAATATTAAGATGAATGTAGGGTGAAGCATTGATAAGTGAATAAGTGAAAAAAGAAAGAAAGAAAAAGAAAAAGAAAGAAAGTAAGTGAAAGAAAAGAAGTGGAAAAAAGAATAAAAATACTTAAAATTACTATGTTAGTTACATTGTAGAAGATAGTAGATTTAAGAAGTGAGCATACACTCTCTTTTTAAAGGAGAATTTGGAATAACCATAAATATTTATGAAGACAGAGTTAAGTAAGATTTGGATTGGTGGTAAAATATTTTTAGATTTCCGTGCATTGAAAGCCATGTAAAGCAGCTCCAGTTGACAGATACCAGTGGTTAAATCATATCAGACATTAAACTTCCGATGTTGGCCACAAACTCCTACTAAGTAATCCGCAATGGAGTAGCATCGTCTCCATGCCCTTGGTGTGTTGAAAAGAGTGAATAGGTTGTACTAAGTTAGTGCGTTCATCATCTTGGATCACATCTTCAGTCTTCACTTACTATCAGGTGGGATTGTGGTCCAGCATAAATTTATTTTAAGTAAAGAAAATATAGACAAGTTTCTTAAAGTCGCCAATGTCTTGGAGCTAAGCATTGTAAGGCCCCATTCACATATTTATACCTACAGTAATTTCGGTCTACAAAACACATAATATATTTACCAAGAACGTTAAAGGGCCCCAAATCACCTAAGAAATCCCTGGACCCTCATTAACTTAAACACCGCTTTGAACACACATAGTATGAAGCAATAATGTACATTGTACAGTGGGAATTCGGAATCCAACACTTTGTCACAATTTTTCTTATTACCCGACTTCCAAGGAAGGCTTATGTTTTTCGCGCGTATCTTCTATATATGTATGTATGCGTGTAATACCTATTCTTTATCCTCCATATCTTTCAATTTATATGAATAAGGTATCGTTAGATTCGTCTTGATAACCCAAGTGTTCTTTGATAGGTGAAGTTTAAAAATAACAAATATAGTGGCTGTGAGATGTCATTGTTTGAAGTATAAAAAATAAAAATAAATCGAATATTGCAATATGTTTATAAAATTAAGCTCATCATAAGGATTTCAAAAACGTATAATAATATAATGATAGCTTTTTTTAAAGCAGGCGGGTTATTTTTTAATTTTTAAATTTATATTAGTTTTTGTGTTTTCTTAATAAACTAGCAAATAACCATAGCCACCTGATGGTAAGTGGCAACCGTCATGGTCGTACTTTTTAACCGACTTCAAAAAAGGAGGAGGTTCTCAATTCGACTGTATTTTTTTTATTTTTTTATTTTTTTATGTTTGTTACCTCAGAACTTTGGACTGGGCGAACCGATTTTGATGATTCTTTTTTTAATTGAAAGCTGGTGGCTGTCATGTGGTCCCACATAAATTTTATTGAGATCTGGCAATGGCATCCATGAGTAAACTACATAAGTCTTAAATTTGTGTTAAGATGTGCGCGACAAATTGACGAATAACTCAATATAACGCCAACAGATTTCGATGATTCTTTTTTTAATCGAAAGCAAGCGCTTGTCATGTGGTCTCACATAAATTTGAACGAGATCTGACAACTATGTAGTTTTTGAGACTTTGAAGTCGGTTATTTTTTGTTAGTAAAATTTAGATTATAGATGATGCCTCTAGAGGTACAAACCAGTTGCTTTCTGATCCTCCGACTGAAAAGAATAAAACATTCCACTGTTGATTTTAGATAGAAGGCTGGAAGCTAGGCAGGCAATAAGGATACAAATAAATATTCCAGCTAACAATAATAGGGATGTTGACTAATTTTAGGATTCAATTTGATTTAATAGATAGAACCTTAAGATTCACGAAAAAAATATTATAAAAATAATCTTCAATTTAAAAACAAAAATTGATAAATAAAAATCATTTTCAAATTTCTCGCCAAAAACGTCACATGACGTCACTAGCCGATATTCAATACTATCTGTCGACTGAAGTTAGTCGCACTTCCATATAAAATAGGAACAATGACGTCATAAGCTCTAAATGGCGTTTGAGGTCACGTGACAGTGAGTACTATTTTTAACATTTTAAATTAATTATATTTAATTTGTTGTGATTGATTTCGACAAAAGAACGATATTTTAGGTTTTTAAATGTTGTCCTTGATACTTTAAACATAAATTTATTTTAATTTACTGATAGTGTCAAAATCCCTATTGCACATCTAGTTACGTATTCCCTTGTTCTGTGCGATATTAGGCATAATAGAACTGCCGAGTAAGGCTCCGCACGAAAAACGCTTGTCGGTTAATTGTACGTTTTGCTACTATTCTTCTCACGTGCGAACTTTTGTCTTTGGCGAAGTTAGGTCATGCCAGGAGGCAGCTTAAATTCTTTTCACAAAGAAAGTGCAAGGAGACGATTTTAGTACGTTTTATTGGAGTTAAACTTGCCAGTTTTAGTTTAGTTTCTTTGTAACTTTTCGTCTGCAAAGCATTTTAAGAGGTGACGGTAAAATGGTATATGTTGGACACAGATCACGCACTGTAACGTAGAGTGGGATTTGAGTACTTAAACAACAAAGGTATCTATAGTAAATTAGTCAAATACAGTAATACAATTAAAGTCTATAGATGTAATAATATGGTACTAAAATGTCCCATTGGAATAAGCGATTTCTGTCAGGCAATTTGTTATCAATCCATAAATCAGCTTATCCTCAAGGGGACCGTGGACAAAAAAAGCTTGTATTGAAGGACTTGTAAAGGAAAACATTAACAGAAAACTTTCTATAGTCCATTTCTTAATACGAGTCCAATTTGATAAACAATGTTACCGGGTCTTTTTAACGTAATTCGTAATTACGATATACCGTAAAAAGATTCATTTTGTGTGACCCTCGTTTTAAAATTTAAAATGAAAAGACATAATCACACAACATGACAGGGTCACACATAATCTGAATTTTACCAACAAAAAAATAACGGACTTCAAAATAACTCAAAAACTACTCGTCAGATCTAGCTCAAATTTAAGTGGGACTACATGACAAGCACCAGCTTTCGATTTAAAAAAAAACATCAAAATCGGTTCACTCAGTCGAAAGTTCTGAGGTAACAAACATAAAAAATAAAATGTGTGCAATTCACACGTGGTAGAAGTGAAACCTTCAGAATTTTTGTTTTCAAGATAATGAGACGAATGTAAAATTTCGGGAAGATGATAAATGTAGGTTTCACTAATCTACTTCACTCCGCTCCGCTCCGCCCCACTCCGCTCCGCTCCGCCCCGCTCCGCCCCGCTCCGCCCAGCTCCGCTCCGCTCCGCTCCCCTACCCCTCACTTCTCTACCCTACCCCTGTACAATGCTTCCTATCTCACTTTAGAATTTATGTGTTTGTCTCTTTTTACTTACTTACTCTTTCCCCCGTACTAAAGAAGTTTTCACTTCAAAAATACAATCGAATTGATTATCTTCTCCTTTTTTGAAGTCGGTTAAAGAGCGAGCGAGATCTGACAAGTAATTTTTGAGTTATATTGAAGTCGGTTTTTTTATTAGTAAAATTTAGATTATTTTGAGCTGTCGATCGCGAAAAATGAGTCACGTGCATTTGGTTTCATACTAAAATCCTGTTTGTACCACACGGCGACCACAGCCTGATGCCGATGCCTTGATGAAACCGACTCATTTCACGGGACTTACAGCTCAAAAAATACGCTCGTTTGGACTCACCCTTATTGAATTCTATTAGCATACAGAATAAAAAAGGAAGACACGACAATCATCATTAATCTAAACGGAATCTTCACTCTAAAATAACAGATAAACATAGCGATTTAGGGTAAAAGCATTTTGTTTCTTTACGCTGGAGTGTTTTACTCCATGCGATTGAATGATAAATAGCGTTTTAATTTAACAATAATGTTTTTTTGTATGTTGATAAAATCTTTTTTATTTTGATAATAGGTAGGTAATTTATTTCACAGAATTTACAAGTTATATTTATACATTATAATAAATTGAGTTGTTTACATGTTATAATATAATAAAGAATAAATTGAATTTAATGTTGTGTTTTGTTGAAGTTTGTTGCCAAAATTTGTAGATATAAGTGCGAGAAGCCAAGGCGGATTACGCGTTTTAATATTTTCATTTTATTTAAAAATATGATTTATGCAACAGGAAAAAGCATTCAACGAATTTCTTCTTTGTCATAATTGGACGTAGTTTCTGAAAAACGTTCCAATCCACACTCATGTTGAAATTGAATTAATACTTAAGTGTATTACTTAAGTTTTAATACTTAAGTGTATTACTTAAGTATTAATAATATATAAGTATTAATTCAATTTCAACATGAATGTGGATTGGAACGTTTTTCAGAAACTACGTCCAATTATGAACCACGACGTAAAAATATTTTAATTTTGTCGGTAACTTAACGCGTATCTTATAGCGGTGAGACATCTGCAAAACAAAAGCATTTCATCGAATAGGAAATTCCAAACCCTTATTTTCCGGAACATGCTCAGACGAACAGAGTTCTAATCAGATATTAAAATACTCGGGAAATAGAACCTTGTCGCAATACGGATTATAGCTGAGATACTTCCAGCTTAACGACTGAGATAATGAAGACGGAATAGGGTAGAACTTGAACACGCAATTTGTTTGTTTTGGGATGTATTACGGGTTTTTTCCCGTACGGGACGGGAAAAATATCGGCACCGACGATCCGTATGGCCACGTACGGGATTCCGCTGCGTATGCACTATCGTATACATTTTCTATGAAACGATGATTCCAAATGTTCACGTCCTGTCCCGTGCGGGAAAAAACCCGTTACGTATGCATTGGCTTTACAGTACCCGTATAATGAAGACATACCGGGAAGTTGTCACCGCAGCCCTCAATCTCGAACTGAAACTAATAAGTTGCATAAGTTCGGTTAACCGGATTAATAACCGAATTACTTCCACTAGACCAAAATAAATATTGAAATTAAATTAGATGAAAACACTGTATTACACTCAAAAAAGCGGCCAAGTGCGAGTCGGACTCGCCCATGAAGGGTTCCGTAGCAGCAAGTAACATAATATAAAAGTTCTTGAAGTTCGTTGTAACTTTGATCGAGGTAAATTGCGGTTTACGATTTATGACGTTTTAAAAAAAGCTACTTACTAGATCTCGTTCAAACCAGTTTTCGGTGGAAGTTTGCATGGTAATGTACATCATATATTTTTTTTAGTTTTATCATTCTCTTATTTTAGAAGTTACAGGGAGGGACACACATTTTACCACTTTGGAAGTGTCTCTCGCGCAAACTATTCAGTTTAAAAAAAATTATATTGGAAACCTCAATATCATTTTTGAAAAAAAAATCAAATATTCATTTGATGAAAAAAAAATTTTTGAGTTTCAGTTCTAAGTATGGGGAACCCCCAAAATTTATTGTTTTTTTTTTCTATTTTTGTGTGAAAATCTTAATGCGGTTCACAGAATACATCTACTTACCAAGTTTCAACAGTATAGTTCCTATAGTTTCGGAAAAAAGTGGCTGTGACATACGGACGGACAGACAGACAGACAGACAGACAGACAGACAGACATGACGAATCTATAAGGGTTCCGTTTTTTGCGATTTGGCTACGGAACCCTAAAAAGTACAACAGGCTTACTGCCAACGCAGCATTTTCTTTCAGCCAACTAACGATGATGAAGAAACATGAAGGGTATTGCTAGGTATACCTACAGTATTAGGTACATATTGATGATGATGATGTAGATGTAGATAACATAAGTTTGTAGGTGTAAATACTCCTACGTCCCATAAATCGTCACAAACGAGTGGTCAAAGCTTCTTTCTTCTTTCTTCGCTCTTAGCATCGCGGCAACTGTGATGTATTCGAAGTCACTGCTGCCCACGAACGACATTAGCTAACTACTTAATATTAGGAAGCTGGTCTATTTATTTGTCGACATTTACATAAAAAACAAATTTCTGTCTGTCCTATGGTCTATCATTCTCAGATTTATCGTCACAATCATAATCTCTTTGCCTACGTCATATTTCAGCGTCATTTCCCAATGTCTTTGACTAATGGAACGGAAACATGGATAACGGAACTACGCTAAGCGACTAAGCTTTTGTGTTTTCTCTCAATTTTCTTTGGATTCGAGGAAGCTAAGCAACAAACGATTCTATTACTTATTGAATACTTAGTAACAAATAGTATCCCAGCTGGTGAATAAAAGTATTAAGTTCGAATTTCGAGACTGACAATAATTATGTGTGTGACAGTTTGTTTTAAGGGTCTTACAATTAGTTTTTTTTTCAAATGGAGAGTTACTCTTAAATCTGGTGGCTTTTACAGTTTCACACGGATATTGTAGCGAACCTGAGAAATCTCAGCCGTGAAGACAATTTTTGAGAAGAAGGAGTAACAGCTCAACCCCTTCGAGACAGGGATTGCAAAAGTCCTAACGGATCCTCCTGTGGGGTTGAGGCCTTGTCTTATCCCTTCATGGGACATCTCAATGGGACTCATGGGATGCCCCGAATTTCAAATGCGGGGGTCGTCTCTATCTGATAAATGCGCATACTTCAACAAACAAATCATTCGTTTTTTCATTCTTCTAGTTATACAAACAACATATTTCGCTACAACGTATCTCTTTCTTACTCGCAGCGGTATAATTAACCAAGCGGCACTATTCCATTCTCCTTGATGGTCAGTCAGCGTTTATTTCCGCCGCCCTAATTGTCTAACTCGCTGGCAATTGGATGTTCTTCTTCGTTATGGAAAGTGATTCCGTTCAATTGTTATGGAATTGTTCCGCTCGGTGGCTGTCTTAAAATTAACGCCATTAATATTTATTAAGAGCATAGAGTACAAGCCATTAACTAAATTGATTGTATTACCTTCATTGATAATTGCTTTAGTCTAAAAATAATGAATAATTAATTCTCGTTGTATTTTCGTGTCATTATTTTGGAGAGCTTTGCATAAAGATTATAATTTGCTGATATTATTATCAAAGCCATTAATATTATTGATGTTATTACCTTTCTGCTTCCCTAGCTAGCTAACTCCATCTCGCTTGTTGTTGTGCGGGGTGGGCTTGAAAGCCAATTCTTTCTTTCTCCTTCTTGTTCTTCTCTACCTTTCTTGGGTGGCACCGTACCGATGATCGATCAAAGGTCGACGGTTACCAGTTAATCAGGTGGCTCGTTGCAAATCGATTTATAGGAACAATGTATTTAATTACTAGTTTCCAAGGTGCTTTTGTCTCCTTTTAATTAGTTCTGTGTTTGTACTTATCTTATGGATATCCATACTATCCATACTATTTTTTACTATTAATATTATAAATGTGAAAGTGTGTTTGTTTGTTTGTTTGTCCGTCTTTCACGTCGCAACGAAGCTGTTATATGGTATAGTTTTTATGTGTGGAGATAGTGAGGAGGTTGGAGAGTAACGTAGGCTACTTTTTACCGCGGTAAAACATCCCCATGGGAAGATCGATATTTTGTTAGTAGCTAGATATTTAGTTCCGGATGTTGTTAATAGATGCCGTTAGTAAAATTCATTTGCAAGTTCTGAATCACGCTATCAAATGATATACCTCGTTTACATTCAGCTCATTTGAGCAGGAAAGTAGGTAGGGAAGTGGGCAGGACGAGTATAATAATAATAATAATAATAATTTATTTTATTCATCTCCACACAAAAAATTACAATTACAATCCAGATGTTCTTATTGATCTAAGTAAATATACATGAAAGTATATTTTGGTAATTTGTTTTGTGGGAGATCTGGTGTCCAAGCTAAGCCGAAGCCTGTATTATGGTACACCAGGAATCCCCTTTACAAACGTGGAACTTATTTAAGAATATACTCTTGAAATTAAATATGACTATAATGTAGGCTTAAACAAAAACATTTAGATTTCCAAAGAATAGCTGTGAGTTAGTGTGTGCGAGTGAGTATGTTCGTTAAAGTGCCTGTGTGTGTGTGTGTGTGTGTGTGTGCATGTTTCCTACGGTGGTTTGCAAGTGTCTGTTTGTATATGTGTGCCCGTTTGTGTTTTGTGCATGTATGTGTCAGTATTTATGTGTATTTTCCATTTATGTGTGTATATTATATTATTTTATTATTTGATATTTCTAGCATTCACTATATGTTTACTTTTGTATTAATTTTTCAGTTTCTTTGTAATCCAGTGTAAGGAGCCAATTAGTTAGTTTATTTTTGCATTCATACTTGTGACAATTTAATATTTTAAGTTTTTTATTTATATTATTGTACAATGAACAGCTGCGATAGTCAAAGATTTTTTTTGCAAATGATGTGTTAACCCTTGGAGTATCACAGACTGCAAAGTGTCTTCTAGTTTTTGCTATTTTGTTTATCATCTCCGGTGTAATAGTAGAATGTATACGTAATATTGTAGATAGAATATATAGTTGGCGTACAGTTAGTAAACTGGCTTCCGCAATAATTCATGTGTTGGGAAAAGTCGTGGCTTAAATTGGCTTATTTTAATGATCATCCTTTGTGCTCTTTCAATTTCTATTATTTTCGTTTTGTCTGTCCCGCCCCACGTAGTAATGCCATAGGTAATAATTGACTGTACCAATGCTATATACATCAGTTTGATTGTTTTAAAATCTGCTACATGCCGGATTTGTTTAAAAAAGTAACTAAGTTTTCTAATTCTCTGTGAGACGGAGTGAATGTGTTTTTTGAAAGATAAATTATTATCCATAATAATTCCTAAGTATTTAATGTGGTCAGTAGATTTGATATTAGGACAGTCACAGGCTTGGGATGAGAGATTACATTTGTGAGCAATTATTTGAGTAGAAGAGCACGGGTTCAACTCGACTTTATTTTGAATTGAGAAGGTAATGTACATTGTTTTTTCTTCATTTAGTCTTAGAGAATTTGAAATTAACCATTCACATACTTTGTTGAATCCAATTTGGGCCAGACGGTAGACTTCTGTCCAGGAATCTGCGTAAAAGGTAAGGGTTGTATCATCTGCATAGGACATAATTTTGCAGTTGTCTAGTTTTAGGTTGCAGAGTTCATTAATGTAGCATAAGAAGAGTGTAGGGCCTAGGATGCTGCCTTGCGGCACGCCGTACTCAACCGGTAAGTCATAACTTGTATGATCTCCTATTTTCACATGTTGAGTTCTGTTAGATAGGTAATCGGACATTAGGGAAAGTGGAACTGCTGTAATACCAAGATCAGATAGCTTTTGTATAAGATGGGAAATAGAAACAGTGTCGAAAGCTTTTTTTAAGTCGAGGAAGATAGTTAGGCATTTAAACTTATTGTCAATTTTATTTACTAAAAAATTAGTGTAGTCATGGACCGCATCATCAGCAGAGCGACCAGTTCTAAATCCATATTGAGCTTGTGATAACAGATTATATTTTTCTAGGTACTTTATTAATCTCGCATTTACTATTCATTCGAATATTTTTGAAAAGGAAGTTAGAATAGCAATTGGTCTATAATTATTGACAGAGTTTCTATCTCCCGCCTTATGTATAGGAAGAACTCTTGCAGTTTTGAGTGCATTAGGAAAAATACCCGCATCAAAACAGCGGTTAATTAAATTTGTCAATACAGGAGCAATTAGTAGGGAAATATTCTTGAACGTGTTTGCATCGATTGTGTCGTAACCAGGAGAAGAGTCCGATTTTAAGTTCATAATTGCCTTGACAACTTCCTCACTATCCGTCGGTAATAAAACAAATGAGTTGGAGGGTGTGTTAGAGACAGGTTTATAATATATTTTATTTGACCTATTACCTTCCGATAAGAGTTTACCTATGTTAGAGAAGTATTCATTAATAGTATTAACGTCCTGATTAGAGTTTAGTGATTCCAAGGGTAAGTGTTTCGGTGGATTAGTGTTTGTTATTGATTTGATGGTAGACCATAGTTTCTTAGGATTATTTTTGGATTCTAGTAATTTTTGTTTTTCATATTGGTTTTTAAGGTTTTTAAGTACTTTATTACACAAGTTACGATATCTTTTATATGTACATTTTAATACTTCATCATTTTGATTTAATTTTAATTTTTTATGCATTCTGTCTCTCGTGCGTATACATCTTAGCATACCGGATGTTATCCAAGGCAAGGTGAACACGATACTTCTCATGCTCCTACCACTGCTACTCGCGCTGCCCGGCGCTCCCCAAAAGAGCGGTTTTTCAGCCAGTGTTGCCAATGCTACGGCAATTACCGTGTTCTACGGCTTTCAGGCCAAAAAATCACAAAATCTACGGGCTACGGCTGGAACCCTATTGCCGTAGCAAATTCTACGGCTTTTCGCAAATTTTCACAAAGTCAATTTTATTTATTGTTTTGCAAACATTTAACGAATGTTAAACTCTTAAAACAGCGCCACCAGGCTTATATTGATGTTAATGTAGGCTAATGAAAATTATTACTCGTTTTGTGGGCATCAAATTCACTGCCGATGACCTTTTTTTTTAGTTCGAGCGCTGAACCGATGGTATATATTGGCGTAATTGGATTGCTACGGCCCACACTTGATCCTTTCCCATATAAACACGGCTTTTTTATCTAATGGGCTCCATTGACGATGCGATCGATCGGTGCGATCGATCGCATCGATCGATTGCACCGATCGATCGGTTCAAAAGTGCCAGACATAGCGGTAACATACACTACCGATCCGTCGGTGCGATCGGTCGGCAACGACGGATCGCACCGATCGATCGCATCGTCAATGGCGCCCATAAAATGTACACGGCCTTCCAAAAATTTTCATTGGCAACACTGCATTCAGCTCCGTCGCAGTAATATTTTGACGTCTGCCATTGCCGAAAGTCGAAAGCGATGTGAGTGGTAGGGCAGTATGTAAACACTACACTTCTCTCGATCCTGCCACGGCAGTATCAAGGGGATTATTGCCGACAGCGCGAGGAGCAGCGGTAGGGGCTGAATGTAAACGAGGTGATACAAGTTTACTTAAGTCATAGGCAACTAAATCTAACTAAGTAAAAGCTGTAAAAGTAAGTAGGATTTGTAAAGAATCGATCTCTACCGCGGGCGAAGATGCGGGCAAAAGCTAGTAATCTATCTATATTTATAAAAATGTTAAGTTGGTTTGTGTATGCTTCCAAAACTCAAAATGTTCTTCACCGATTGAGTAAAAATTTTGACACAATATACATACTATATGCTTCAAGGATGGTTTTACATATTTTTCGCGTTAGTAATTTATCTGCGACCAAAAATAGTTATGTTTACGCGCTGTCCTACGTGGGCGACTCAACGCGAACGCCATAAAACAACAAACAGTGGAGATGGGTGGACCACGGGCAAAAAAAAGTGTCCGTGGTCCACCCAGGTGGACTAAGCAGGTGGACCACGGACACCGCCTGGTATTGAAGTGTCCTGCGTTACAAAACGCACGTAGATTGCGCTGCGGGGCGGCGCGATTTGACGCGAACGCGATAACTAACTTGACAGCGGAATCCGCGATGAGTTTCAAAATTGAAGTTTGAGTCCGAGATCTTGATATGTGATTCTCTAATCATCTGGCACGCACTTGCGAGGTGAAGGGAGTCTCGAACTCTAACTTCAATTTAGAAACTCATCGTGTATTCTGCTGTCAAGTTACAAAAGTGAATAGCCTTCCTGTTGGTTTGATATTTCCCCGCGAACTTCAGCGGCGTGGCGGATGTCAGTAGCGGTGAAGGGACAATTCGCGCGCACGAGGGACAGAGTCGTCGCATCGCACCGCATCGCATTGGATCGCTACGCGACTGCGTTCGCGTTAAAGTCAAAGTGTTTATTTGCCATACATAGTGTACAAAAAGTTGTTACAAAATAAATTTAACCGTATGCTCTGCCTAAGGAGGCGTGGAAATATTATGAAGTAAATTAAACATTTATTTGTTGAATCGCCACGTAGGACACGGTGTTACAGTCAGCTGTATGCCAATAGCGCCATCTACTGGAAGCAAAGGAGATACTACAATATAAATTAAAAAACATGTTGCAGAACAACGTCTGCCGGGTCAGCTTGTAATTAAACATTTTGTCTTGAAGTGGGATAAGGCTGGATTATTAGTTCTTCATAAACTTTGAATGGAATGAAAACAAAATGGGATACGAGTATTATCACATTCGAGTATTTGAGTACTTAATTGGATCCTCTGTTTGCATGGAATTAATTGGACAGCGGAATTTCACCAACATTCCGAAGTGAGTGAAACAACATTACTAAGAATCATCCTTCAGCGTGGGTTCAGCAAATTATAACTTCATTTGGATAAATTGGTCTCTCCATCGCAAATAGTAGCTGAATTCTAAACCATCCACCACTAAACCACATCTAAAACATTCCACCCATCCAGGGGTGACTATGGCAGCAAAAGTAGCGACTAATTATGCCAAATTATGAGTCAAACTAAAATAATAATAATAATAAATCTTTAATTCAGGCAACGAGGCCTATAAATAACATAAATACCTTACAGACTAACGTACATACATACATATAACATAAATAGACTTAAAAACTAATTGACTTATTCGCGAAGTGAGACGCGCTTCCGGTGACTCCCGGTGGAACTAAAGTGTGGGTTTGTAAAGTTTTTAAGTGCATGTCCAAAAACGATTTAAATTAATGAACAAAGAAAATTCAACAATTCACGTTTAAAAATGTTTGTAAAAATATTGAAATACGGTCGAATTTCGCGTCAGCAGCTACACCCAGTACTTTATTTTATTTTATTTTATTTGTCACACCAACAAGATATACACTACAAACTTACTGAGAGTAGACAATACATAATATAATGCTTAGTGATACCTCTTTTATAGGTGTAATCTACATGATATTGAGCGTCATACTCACATTGCAATAAATTCATTACAAGCTAACATACACAAAGTTCTTAAACAGTACATTTTGGATACTAGAATAATAAACAATAGCAAATTTTAATGTCAAACAATTAAAAATAATGTTGTTGTATAAGGGAAAAAAATGGTTATGAATAAGTAAAATATTAAAAACAATGTCAATTTAAAATATAAAGTCAATATTATTAAAACGTAATGTAACTAAATTCATTCATTAAAAGATAATAAACCTAGAATTTCTAATAATTAAAATTAAAACACAATAATTAAAATACAATAATTAAAATACAATTATTAAGATAAAATTTAGGGGAATATTATATTATATTAAAAAAAGTAATCTAATAATTTTTTTTTTTTAAATTTTTTTTTACAAGTTTAGATACTATCCTTTTAAAGCGATGTAAGGGGTCTGAGAAAATATCCAAAGTTTGTGACTTTCGACGTTTTTTCGAACTACATGGACCATCTTTGAAAATAATCTGGTTACTCCCGGTATTACCAATATCTCTGTTGTGTAGCTCGTTGTAACTTCTCATTAATCTGTTTAGAGGAGCATAATGGCCTAAATGTGACCGTGCTAACTTTGTGACTGTACTTTGTCTTTTTGTACTTCAATTACTCTTGCTGATAAATAACACTTAGGGGGCGTCCATAAATTACGTGAGGTGTTTAAGGGGGGGAAGAGGTCGAGTCAAATCTCATCTAATCTTACGTTGGAGAGAGGGGGGGTCTCGGCAAATATCACGCAATTTTTTTCTGATTGAAACAAAAAAAAAAATTATACTATTTTGGTCCATTTAATCCAGATTGTACATGCTTAAGATTTAATCTTAAGCGATTTAATCTTAAAGAATCGAATCATTCACTAAATAAAAGCACGAAGCAATTTTTTTTTCTTTTTACAATAACAATCCAACGCGTTTACGTAAGAAACCCACATTTTGAAAAATCTCACGTGAGATTGGGTGATGGTGGAGGGGGTTGAATAAAATCTCACGACATCTCACCAGGGGGGGAGGGAGGGACAAAAAATTAAAAAAAACACCTCACGTAATTTATGGACGCCCCCTTATTTGAAAACCGAATAGTTTTCATAGTGTTCAAAGTCGCGTGCCTACTCTGTATATCAGCCGTGCATTTACTTGCGGATAATCTAACAGCGATCTCGCACGAAAACGATAAGACGTCGATTTAAACCGTTTCGTTTCGAATGTAGCTGTAGGCACCGAGCCGCATAATTAGACCTTAGGATCCAGAGTACTTATAATCATATTATTTTTTTCCTTTTTCATAGGAGTATAAGGTCGCTCCCTACTGGCGACCCAAAGTAGACAGCAGGAAACAAAATTCAGAGAGCCCAGGACCGGTTGGAGTGGCACGAGTCAAAGGAGGCCTATGTCCAACATTTGACTTTGAATAGTAGATATATAGATATACATATACATCAAAATGTATTCGAAAATAAAATAAAATAACGTGTACAGACAATACCACAGATTAATAACATCGATGACTTTTTCGAGATTCTTTTGCCCGGAGAACTTGGGTTCGAAGCACGCAACTCTAACTATACCTACTGAGGAATTCTGCTAAACAGAGAATCTATAATATTCTCAAAATTGGCTGCACTTGGCTAGTGTAGCGGCCTGCACCTGCTTCGAATTCAAACATATTATCATGTCTATGCCAAACGCAACACATCAAGCGAGTGTGTGAACGTTTATTTATCTTCATATCTAACTCCGATAAATCCTAGCGAATAGCTACGACGGAGAACTATCAAATTTTCTTCGTGTTATAGAGTTGTCAAGATTGGAACACGCTGGGAGCCACTCACACGCGACTCGGTATTTCCCGAGGGCGCTCCCGTTATTGAGACGGGAGCAAGTTTCGGAGATATAAAAAAGCTTCCGCAGTAGCAGCTGTGTTTATGTTATTCTTAGCGTTGAGTTGTGTAATATTTTTGAAATTGTCGCGCATGGGTTCCGGGTTCAATTTCGGAGCACGGATTTATGTGGTGGACTTGATGGGGGCCGGTGGATGGTCCTTTCATACAGTGAGGAAATATTAATTTATTACGATATATTAAGTACGCTTATTGACTTAATTTATTAATCCAGCGAATTTATTATACATTCTTCTTCTTCTTCGTCGTTTCCTCATGACTGAGGGTCGTGGTCATCAAAAGTTCCAACTAGGATCTTCCAAGCTTCTCTATCTTGGGAAAGTTGAATGGACGCGTGAACGGTGGTTTTACACGCCTGTGTTCCAACTTTCAACCTGTGTTTCCTTCGCGTCGTTATAACGTCTCCATCAGTAGCCCAATTTCTGCATGCTGCCTGTTGGTACACAGACATACAGCCGGTAGCCAATTTCACACCAGTCGACCCGGACTCGTCCTGGCGCCGGGTGTTAGCCGGGTCGCCAACCGAAAGCTTATCTTTAGTGACCTTACTCATGATGACTTTCTTGGGATATGTAGTTACGGTAGTTTCCCATTCCTTTCCGTACCAGTCTTTTAGAGGTCATTTTTGGTCCTTTCGGCCTCTGAAGCCGCCCTGCAAGCAGGAGGTCGGGTTATTTGCCGCCGCCCGATACTCGGCGTTATACATTACTGTATCACTAAAAGAAGCAGAAGTGTTTAATCAGAAATGTATGACTAAGTAACTGAAATTAGTCAAATATACATAAGTACTTTAGTCGTTACTAGCTTTTGTCCACGGCTTCGCCCGTGGTAGTGATAGATTTTTGCAAATCCCGCAGTAACCCTGATCTTTTCCGGGATAAAAAGTAGACTGTGTTAATCTATATCTAATCTATACGCTATCTACATTCCAAATTTCAGCCGAATCGGTAAAGTTGTGGCGTGATTGAGGAACAAACATACAAACATACAAACGTTCACATTTATAATATTAATAGGATAATATTAAGTACTAGTTAATACTATAAAATCCTTGCATAAAAATTTAAAATATATTCCTTTGTTATTCCCTGAAGGTATGAATGCAACAACGGATTGTCTTCAAAACCGGATTTAAACGGATTTGAGTGTTTCTAAGAATATTCTTTTGAAGAATCATGTTCGTTGTCGTACTTTGAATAAAATTGTTTATGATATTCCAGTAAAGTTTATTTTATTATAAACTTTTACTATAAAAGGTTTTAGGTTTGTTTAACACTAATACCGAATTCGATACTAGCACAATTTTACTTTTAGGTATTCTTAGCGCCTTAAGCGAGTGACTGAGATAAAAGGGATTCTGATAATGATATTCTGAGAAAATTGGTTGTACGAGAGAAGAAAGATAAGTCATATAATAATGGTTGTCAATAGGGCCTCTGCACAACATGATCCATTATATTGGCGTACAAAATACACGTAAGTAACAATCCGTGTCATAGTCAAATGTGGAAAATCGTAGATGGATTATTTAAAAGACTTTACAGCCGTCCAATAAACATCTTATACGGCCTTTGTAAACTTCAAACATAATTATGATTCGGTCGGTTCGTTCATCCATGTACGAAAAATATTTTACATAATAATTGAAATATTGCACCGTACCTACTACTTGAACCTAGCCGTCAGGGTTGCCAGATGGCGAAAATTTTTTCTCGTACCAGGGCTGTCAAATATCTCGTACTTTCAATACATAATCTCGTAAAAAATATAAATTTTAACAATTTCTTATAATCTTTAATTTTTACCCTATGTACTATTACTAGCTAGCCTGGGGTAGGGTAATTCTCAAGTTTGGAGCCGTCAAATGAAAAATACATTGCTTATATATTTTTTAATCGGTATAATAAAATTATCATAATAAACTAAACATTTATAATTATTTTTTATTTATTAATTATATGTTATGTCAGAGAATTGGGTAAAATCATCGTTTTTATTATAAAGCTTTTCAGCTGTCATCCTAGAATATATTTCCTCTGAAGGTTCGAAATTTACACAGTTACCTTTCCGATTTGGGCCTTTGGCACTTTCTGCAGCATGCAGTGTACCATTTACTGTCTCTGTAATTAGACGATTTCTGAGGTCTGTTTTAATTAAATTTGTTTTGCTGAAAACTCGTTCACAGTCTGCATTTGCATGAGGCAAAGATAGAACTGTGAGAGCAAAATTAGCCAATTCAGAAAAATCTTCTGTTTTGCGTAAAATTGCCCAAAATTCATCCGGTTCTTTAGTGTCTTGAAGCCGTTCCGGGTAGCGAGCTTTTGCAATGGGCAATCTTCTCCATTGATCATCTATCTGTTGTTTTTGGCTGTCATTAAAAGACGCACTTATGCGTGGTACGACTTCCATGAGGGGCATCAAGGTTGGGACGTGATCTCTGAAATTGTTGGATAGAGCTGCTGCTGGGCCTAGAGCTTGGAGTTTTGAAAGCACGGGGTCTTCCATGTCGTAGCGTTTTTTTATTTCTAAGGCACCAGTCATTAGAAAATTTCTGCAACTTTTGAAAAACAATGCCTTTTTTGCGGGTTGCCTGATCACCTCCGGATGTTTAAGCATTTCATAAACTTTAATGCCAAGATACAGCTGTCGCGAATGCGAACCATAAATGGAGCTATAGAGCTTTTACGTAGTCTGTGGACTTTGGATCAATGTGTTTAAGCAGTCTGTGCTTGGGTTTTGACATATATTGTCAATTGGTTTTCCGACAAGACAGGAATGGAAAATTTTCGGTACACGCGGTTTTGAGTGTGAGAGAAGGAAACGGTATTGTTACGTAGCTGTTATGCGCGCACCATAGTAGATTGTTGAGATGGTTGGGTCTCAATTAACGAGGAGTCAGAAAGCATGTTTACAGGTAGTATTCAGATACAATTGCCGATGTGTCAGGCGGCTTGTGGGCAAACAATATTCAGAATAAGTTACAGACAGACCGGTAACAGAATCGGACCATGGAAACAATGAGAGGCATGGGCCCAGCTAGCTCGGTCGGTAGAGCATGAGAGGATGTGGGTGACTATTTGAGGGGAGGTTGGAGGTCACTTTGGGAATCAGCCCTCAGTCAATGTTGTCAGGTAGTACACAGATTGAATCGGCCTAGGGTGAAAACCCTTATATGTACTGATATCAGTTGTAAGCGTCAGAATCAGTGAACCAGTATCAACGTGTTGGTTGTTACTTAAGATATCACGCAGCGTGACCTTGGGTCGGCCCTGCGTTGGATAAGTGGAGCAAAATAGAACCGAACGGACTATAGGCATTCACCTTGTTAATATTACACTTTACGGATCGACCGTATCGTTATACGAGTTCGGTTCACCGATCCTCTACATCTTCTTACACATCGTCCCTGGACGATAAAGGTATGCGTATAGATAGTGTAATCAGCTCAGACATTCGCCGTGTATCTTCTACCTTTAGGTAATTGGCGACAACAGCATCATCCAATTGAAATTGATCATTTTTAGGATCTACTTCGCTTACATTCGGCCGCATAACGTACTCCCGTTTTAAGTAACGCAGAAGAATTTCTTGATATAAATCTCGAATTTTATCATGCAACTTATGAATAACGACTTTTTCATTCTGGAATTCCAAATTGAATTTGGTGAACAAAGGTAGTGCCCAGTCTAGAAAACAAAAGTATAGTTTATGAAAAGGATCACATAACTTCTCTAAGATGGATATTGCTCGATTTTTAACCTCTGCTTTATCTTTGTGTATTGGGTTTGTAGTGAAATCAATGAAGAATAAGCGCAGTGCTTCCCATTGCTCCAAGATTCGTGAGACTACGGCTGTTAGAGAAAGCCATCTTGTTTGAGATGGTTTTAATATTTTATGCGGCTCAACTTCTACAAATGTTTGAAAATTGCGAAAATCAAACTGCCGTTTGTCACTGTTCTTGAAGAAGTTATATATATCACGAGCAAGTTGTTCTACAGATTCTGGAATTTCCTTACAAGCCTGGCTTGCACATATGTGGGCCGAATGGCAAACACATTTTGAAATAATGATCCCAGGAAAATTTTGCAACAAACGAGTTTTTACTGAATCATTATCGCCCATCATTACATTGCATCCATCCGACCCGAAACCAATCATGTTGCCAAGTGGCACATTTCGGCTGGTAAAAGAATCCACAAACGCGCTATAAATATTTTCAGCGTTCGCCGCAGGAACAGCATTGGTACCCGTTTCCTTAAAAATCTTATATAGTTCCCAGAATACGCTACAAATCTTCTGAGCATCATTGTCAAAATAACGTACTACAACACAAGCAGTTTTGACTGTGGATACATCTGTAGTCTCATCAGTAAGCGCAGAAAACTTAGTTGATTGCAATTTATTCGCCAAATTAACTTTGTGCCCTTCCCCAATCGCATTTTTTACAACTGCTGTGATTTTAGTACGCTTTAATTCAATTTCTTGTACTAATTTCGAGTCGGGAATAATTTCGTTTAATAGATCAGTCATGTGATCAGCCACAGAAAAAGGAATTTTGTGTTCTGCAAAAAATGCAGCTAGTTTAATTTCAGCTCGATCTTTTTGTCTGTTTGTTTTTGAAGTTACGCCTGTCTTGAAACCAAATGATGACAACTTTTGGGATTGTACACTCGATGAACTAGGTGCGTTTTTCAAATGTTTTTTTGACTCTGCATGAGATTTTAGATTTGTAATTTCAGCAACCAGAAAGCTTGAACAATAAACACACTTTGCTTTCTTGGGATTTTTTGGATCTGGCTGCAGCCAGTCTCGAAATATCGGATTCTTTAACCACTCATCGCGAAAAGTTTGCGAATGATGTTGAAAAATTGTGTTACCTGCTTTTTTTGCAGTCCATCCTCCCTTTTTTGTAATTTTTCTAGGTGGAGTTGATGAAGATTCACTGTCACTGCTCATTATGTTGAATTAACCACGGAATAATTACGTTGCAATGCGTTGGAACGTTCAATTCTTACTCCAGACTGCGTAAAAATACTAAATAAATTGACTTACCACGTTTTACTTGGTGCAAAAGAGATAAAAAATCAATATAATCATTAGTGTAATAAGGACAACAACAAAATAAATACACCTTACGGGGATTCCCCCGTTTACGACTTAGTGATGGGGTAATACATCTAGTGATGTGCGTCGATCGTAAGTCGATCGACTTAATCGTTTGTGACATGGACATAATATTAAATTATATTCTTATATAATGTTTTTATACATAATGCAGGCAGTCAACATTGTTAAAATCTCGTAAAAAAGTGTACGAGATTTGTTTTTTCCTCGTATATCGTACGGAGATATAAAATCTCGTAAAGTTACGAGATTTCTCGTACGTCTGGCAACCCTGCTAGCCGTTTGCAGCGTGTAGAAATTTCTACAAATCGTTCAGGATCTGCGTTAAATTCCCCTTAATGCAACGCCAGATGCGCCATCGGATTGAATAAAATAAATCTTCAGTGATATGCTGGGGATGAAAGTTTTTTCCTGTTTTGCATGTTTCATGTTCCATTCAAAGCATATTGAATTTAAATCATGATCAAATGGCTCTATTATCACACTAACGCAGGTAATTTTTTTACTATTGGAGAAGTTTCATGACGTTGGAAATTCTAACACGATAAAATTAAAATATACATCGAAACTAATAAATCACCGATTACATAAAAAATAAAAATCAATCAATAAATGGCTGAGATATAAATGATTGTAGTTTAGGTATTCCCCGCCTAGTTTGTGACGTCATCGCACCGATTCTAAATCGTCGCAAGTATTTTTTCCTTAACCGAGAGTCCATTGCCTTAAAAGTTCACTTAGCTTTAAAATAAGATAAGAACTACGTGATAAGAACATCAGTAATCGTGCAACAGTATTATTTGTTAATTTATAGCTGAAATGTAGGGTTTAGAAGGAAAATTATTCAAAATATTCTTTTTAACCTTATTAAAATTACGAGTATATTACATGCAGATAGCATAGGTAGATGACGATTCCCTTATATAGATCTTATATAGACGATTTCTCTCAGTAAATTGTTACCGCCGAGTTAAGGAACTTCGATCCAATAATACGAATCTACTAAGTGTTAAATAAATAAATAACGCTTCACACTCATAGCCCCACACTAGGATTCCCTGTGTCGTGGGTGCCATGGACAACACACAACATAGACAAGGACATTCACACCCAGACCGAGAACAGAAATTCAAACTCATCATTCAAATTTCTGCCTCGCTGGGAATCGAACCCAGGACCCTTGGTTCGGCGATCCGGCATGGTAACCATTGCGCCACACGGGTCGTCAAGTTAAAGTTAAAGTTTGGCGCAGTTCGGTCTCCATCGATTTCGGGTGATGGGTTCCGATAAAGTTGCGCGATAGAAGGCAGGGTAGGGCAGTGAACGGAACTCGGTGCCGTTGACATCGTCTATACTAACTAACTCTGTTCTAGTTACTGCAGCTGATGCACAATCATTCCACTGCCCTGACGACCCTGTAGCCTAGTTGGTAGCGACCCTGCCTGCGAAGCGAGGGGTCCGGGCTCGATTCCCGTCCGGAGCAAATATTTATGTGACAGATAAATATTTGTACTCGGGTCATGGGTGTGATTGTGATGTGTTATATGTGTCGTCCGCGACACAGGTAATAACATACTGCGGAGTGCGGGGGTATGAGTGTGTTAGCGTTTATTTATTTATTTATTACTGCTGGGCTCGGGTCTTCCCCTACAATGAGAATAAAGACCTCGTCACATTGACAAGTACGGATTGGCAAACTTCACACACCTTTGAGAAAATTATGGAAAACTCAGGTGTGAAGATTTGTTCACGATGTTTTGCTTTACTGAAGCAATGGTTCATTTTATAAGTCACCATATATCATGTATTTCGTTAATAAGAACTACTTAAACTTGACTAATTTCAAATGATTCAAATCGAACTACTAATATTGTAAATGTAAAAGTTTGTCCTTAGACAAACTTACATAAAAATGTATGTTATGTTTATAACTCTTTTACGCCAAAACCTCTGAACAAATTTTATGAAAATTAATCATTAGATCTGGAATAACATATTTTATAAGGTACCTACTTATTATCCCGAGAACGCAAGAAGCGCGCTCGTGGAATAAAATGTCGAATCGCTACTGAAATAAAACGGTAAAATCTGATTCGTGAACGTTCTACTAAAGTCTAAAAGTTGAACCTGTTATCCACATTACAAAAGCCTATTATTTACAGGGCTTGTTTCACAATCTTCAAGTAAGTCCGAAGTAAGCTATTCGTTGGTTAAGTTGACATTTCGTGTATGTAAAATGACACTTTAACGTCACTTTAACCGGCGAATAGCTTATTCAGGACTTTACTGGGAGATTGTGAAACAAGCCCACAGTCTAATATTATTTATAATATTTTGTCGTTGCGATCTTGACCTTTTATGTGTTGTGTCACTTTTGGCAAAATCACTTTCTAACGTCAAACGATTCTACATTTTGAAGCACTATCGAATTCAAAAACTCTCAAAATATGTGTACGACGTTTCTATCGTAATTTATCCAACAAATTCAAAATCACCTATGTGCTTGCTAAACAAAACAACAAAAAGCTGATTCTTTACACATAAGAGGTCTTAAAGTCGCAACGACGATTTACAGTATACAGTCTCCTATTAACAGTTTACTTTAACACATCAGTTAGCGTGGTGTAGTATTTGACAACGTTACACAACCGAACGTGTTTCGTGCCGTGCTGTCTATAAATAGCGGTTAATGAGGACGATCTTATAAACTAATGGAATGGAGTGTACGCACTGACCGCACTGTCCGCGGAATAAAGACGCGCGGAATCAATGTCATGTCATCCGTCATTAGGTACCTCTTAGTTTGACTTGACGCGGCATCCAGTAAACATGATCGTGTATGGCCACGGTATAGCGATCTGGCCATATAGCTATCTCAAGCACGCTGGATGCCGCGTCAAGTCAAACTGCAAATTTGACAAGTCAAACTACAGACTTGACACGTACACTTGATCGTGTATGGTCTCCATTAGAAGCTTGCCGTCCAGATATACATATGTTACGGCCAAACCCGACTTGTTATGGCTTTATTTGGCGTAATTTGCGCGAGTTAAGCGCTAGTTGAAAAATTCTTGACCTATTCCATGCTTCGGAGGGCTTGTAAAGCCGTCGCGGAGTAGTCGGTTGAGGTTGTTAACGTAAGATTGTTAAGCAATGTCTGGCTTTCGGGTGGCATGAGCTTATTGTGGGCCATCAATGGATTTAAACAATCTGTGGTTAAAACGTATTTTGTGCTGATTTGTATCAAATTAGATTCGATTCAAAATTCGATTTATTTGTGTGAATAAGCTCTCTTTTCATATCTACTCAGCCAATTCGAACAAAATTGGGTGATTCTTTACGTTTATGACGTGGATATATGTGTATCCGTGAATAAAGGATTTTAATTTTGAATTGTATTTTGAATTTTTAAGTGTGGTCGAGCGTTTGTAAGACGATTTGGTTTTTTTTGTTCACAGTTTGACAAATCGACGTGTGTAAATTCTGCTTTAGAGTAAGTCGTATAAATAGGGCCCGAAGTTGTTAACCGCATCTACGAATGTAAAGCAGGATATAATATACCTACATTATCGAAGTTTATTGGTTTTAAATGGTCACGGACATAAATAGATAATAATATTAAATAATAATAAAAAAAAACTTTTGGCAGAACGAAGTCTGTCTGGGCAGCTAGTAAGTATATACATACATATTATATGTATACGCCATACTATGTTAGAAATACATTTCGATTACATCCACATGATAAAATTTTAATTACAACGCCATACACAACTTAAGTCACAAATTACTTATTACTTCTGCGATAACAACGCGGGCGGTAGCCGTAGTGAACGAGACGGGCTCTTTATTATCTGACTCGCTCCGACACTTGAGAGCAGAACACAGATCAACATGAGCGTACAGGGATCTCTGACTGGAAGTGGCCTCAACGCTACGCGAAGTGATTCATACCCGAATCTTTCAAATAAAACAAAGTCATCATCGGAATCAGGTGACATCATATCACAAGTTACTCTCCGAAGTAAAAGGAAAGTAAATGAATTTGAAGAATTGAAAGGTGAGTATTCCGATATGAGAAAGGAATTTGCAGAAATGAGAAAACAAATTCAAATCCAAATGACTGAAATGATGACATATCTGACATCGAACAATGCTATGCAACTCGAAAACTTTTCTAAAATAAGTGAAGATGTCTCCATTATAAAAGAACAAATGAAGGACCTAAAATCAAAAACAGAAATTTTGACTGAAGAACAAACCAAACTTAAGTCTGACATTACAACGATGCAAAATTTTAATAGTACTACTCGAAAAGATATTGAAAAACTTAAATCTAGCATTGAACATATTCATTCTACTACATCGAGTGCATCCACTACAGTTAAAACACGCGAGGAAATAATAATCGAACTCAATGAGCGCAATTTAAGATCGAAAAATATTTTGGTTTCTGGCTTAGCTGAATCAACACTTACAAACCCGACTGAGAGAAAAGAATGTGACAAAACTATGATATGGAAAATACTACAAACTATAAACGCTGGCTGTACTGAACCTGTAAAAGTATTTCGTGTTGGAAAGTATGACTCCGACAAAAGACGTCCTATCAAAGTGTGTTTTGAATCTGAGGAAACGGCTATATATATACTGAAACATAAATCTAACGTGAAAAATGATGATATCAAGATATTTTCCGACCAAACACCACAGCAACAAAGTTACATGAAAGCCCTTAAAGAAGAACTTTCATGTCGTACGAAAAATGGTGAAGCTAACCTACGCATAAAATATATAAAGGGTATACCTAAAATAATTTCTACTCTACCAAAAAACTACAAGAACTAAATAACACTAATAATTTTATTATACCCAAAACAGCTGTGATCTCACCACTTACCAACTTGTTACTTCTTAATGTTACTTGTTCTTGATTCTTAATGTTACTCAAACATACATATATTTCACCTGTTTACTGATACGCAAAATTTTGACAAAGAATATAAATACACAAATCACCTTCACCAAAAAAATGCAAGTTCAAAAAATACAATTAAGGAATGCCAATAATCTACTATTAAGGGCCCCCAGAACTAACTACGGTAAAAATAATCTTATGTACGAAGGAGCCCAAATCTACAACAAGCTCCCGAATGATATCAAAAACTCACAATCAATACTTACCTTTAAAAAACTATTAAAACATCATATAATACATAATAAGCTATCCATAACCTAAGAGATTTTGCGTATAAATAGAAAACCGAGCAAATATATAATAAATTATATTAAATATATACTACATATATATTAAATATTATACAGTACACAATATATAATAAATAACAAAATATATATAAACATAAGATATATTTAAAAATGTATCACCTATTTATATAATGTAAAATAGATAAAAATAAGATTAATTAATAAATATAACTTATCACCAACATGTACGCACCAACATGTACCTTGAACCATCAGGTACGCACAAGCCACATTTAGTCGCTTTACATCGATACGAATACTTTGAACAATATCATTCGACCCGCAGAATTGTTTTGCGCCTACCTACATTTTAATTATACCTGTACGTGTTTATCTTATACTCATATTATTATAGAACTTGTATTTTGATTTCAATTAATTGTAATACTTTTAAAATTACGTAACAAACGCACGCCTCTGTACGCATAAACTGTATGTTAACCATTTAGTTTGTAAGTTCTCATGTAAATGAATTGTATTATAATTCGTAATGAGAATAAAGTTCTTAAACCATATACACAATTTTATAATAATTGAAACTGATATTAATTAACAAAATAGTAAAATAATAATACTTAACTCTAATTTGGTCTACATTTTAAAATTTTAATTGATTCATATTAGAACAATTAATAGCAATTAATACACAAATGCAGAATCGTAAGTGGGATACTTGTACATCCGATATAAACTATTAAAGTGATTTGTGAGATGGATCCCGAGTTCGATTTCGGATTTTAACATTGTTTCTCCTTATCTTAACATTATAATAAAACTGTATTGCACCAATTTAAGCATCACGTATTGAGCACGCGTTGGCCGTGTCCTTTCTATATGAAGTCAATGCCATGCGGACAATAATTCGTTGTCAATTTCACGATTCGACAACCATTTCGAGCAATTCGAGCCAATCCGAGCCACAGACCGAATGGACCGTACAAACGCTAAGCGCGCTGAATAACTCCATCTGTGTTCGCATTTACGATTTGATTCCGATAAAGTCAAACCAATTTCATTGTTAAATATTTACGGGAGAGGGTTGATTAATCAGAAAGTTGATGATTGAGGTCGAGGTTGCTTTGCGCTTTTGTTGCGATAAACCATTTTATCTATTGGGTAAATTCGGAGTTTCAAAGAAATTATAATCAGTTTTAGAAAGGTCAAACTTCGGCGAAATGAGATTAGTTCAGATTGAAGGCGAGATATTCAAAGTTCGAAGAAATTACGAACCAGTTTTAATTTTTTAGGGTTGGCCATTTATTTTTGAAGTTGTTTCCTTGATGCGTTATGAAAATTGGATGAGAGGGAAAATTTCAGAATTAAATATGAGCTGCGTGCAGATGGAAAATGAAAATTATTTATTGTAAGTTGTGCGATATGAGTGAGGTTGCTCATTTAAAATGCATTTGACATGTACAGATTTGGCAATTGTGGTTAACTCCAGAAGTATCTTATTAATACCTAGCACTAACAGGACCTAATTATTTACTAGTTAGCTTATAGCTCTACTATATTAGACTTATACCCCCGCAGTAGGTTTTTACCTGTACCGCAGGTGGCATGGACGACACATATAACACATCACAATAACACCCATGACCCGAGTACAAATATTTATCTGTCACATAAATATTTGCCCCGGCCGGGAATCGAACCCGGGACCCCTCCCTTTGCAACGGGGTCGCTATCAACTAGGCAACAGGGTTGGAAATGTCCGAGGATGACAGGGGATGGTGGTACAGCTAGCACTGCAAACTCGTTTCCTATCCATATTAGACATAAAGTACCTATAGTATGAAACTTCAAGCCCGTACATGAGTAATGTTCGAAGATCATCAGTCCTTTTCTAGTTATTACAAGGAACAAAACTGTCCTTTTCAAGTTGACAAAGTTTGCGTTGTAGCCCATTTCATCATCACTTTACACTTACATATTGCGGATGTGTGCGTGTTTATAAAAGAGGAAATCCCGACCACGCTGCCCCATTATAGCTTCCTGCCGGACGACGCGCCTACGTATCTTCTTGTGAAGTTTCTCATTATATTGTATATTATCTCGTATAACGTCTTAATGGAAGTTATACTGGACTATAATATAGTGGACATAATTTTACACTTACCATATGACCATAATAAAGAAAGTTGTAGAATCATCTATACTTCAGTATGAATACTGGACATAGGTAATCATACACCTACCAAATTATGATGTATCATACAATACAAATACAAAAAAATCTTTTATTTGTATTTTTAAATGTAGCCTTGTGTGTGTTGTGACTTATAGCACAGTAAATGAATCTATATTTACTGTGCTTATAGTATTGAAGAGTATTGTTAAAAAAAATCGGCGTATTTTAGTCTTTAGTATTATGCAAGTAAAATATATCTTTTCCTTTCCTTGCTTTCCTTATTTCTATCATCAAATATAGTAGAAAGATTTTCCTCAAATTTATTCTCGAGGGCGCAGAGCCGGAATAATAAAGAGGCTTACGAGTTTCACGATAACTGAATTTAAAATTGTTGAAGGACCGTAACGAATATACCATAATGCTAAATTAGGCCTTTAATATTCTACTCATTGGAATCTGGCGATAATTTTATCTACTGTTTGAACTTGAGACGACCTGTGCAACCTGATGACGACCTGATGCAATGGTTTCTGTTCTCGGTCTGGGTGTGAATGTCCTTGTCTATGTTGTGTGTTGTCCATGGCACCCACGACACAGGGAATCCTAGTGTGGGGCTATGAGTGTGAAGCGTTATTTTTTTATTATTCCTGGTAATTTTAGTCGAATCTGTTTCGATAAATTGCACTTGAAGAAGTTAACTTTTTAAAGTCAATACAAAAAAAAATTGATGAATTTACCAGAGAAAAAAGTTCGAAATTGCAAATTCATTTGTTTTCTTCAAATTTTCGATAATGATTGTTGTCGAATTTTAACCAGTGCACTCGGAGAATACCCGTTTTTATAATTCTTCCTACTGAGTAAGTTCTTTAAGATGATAAAAAAGAATTTACGATGCGGCTTCCTTCAATGGTTGTGAAAAAGTGTTTGCAAAGTTCTTTGCTGACGAGTCTGAAAAACCTGAGAAAGAAAAGCCGCAGTCTTTGACAACTTACGTAACTTTAGAATTTATAGTGAAGTCACAAAGAACATCACTTTTATATGGATGTTTGTGTAACAAACGATGGAGTGTAGCGCTTCCACTACCCGGTGGTTGATGTTTGTGACTAACCGAAGTAATCGACCGAGTTACGGCCGTGTTCAGTTTGACAACTATTGGCTTTAAAATGATATTATTGAGAAGTCTTTGGTGATTTCATAGAAAAGAGTGAAAATTATTTTTAAATACACTCTAGAAACTATTGCGGATTTGTGCAGGATTTGAAGCCAGGTCCAAGCATCACTAAGCTACAAAAGATTTTTGTTTAAATTGAATGTTTAGGTAAACCAATAAGACGCCAAACAATGTAATTCAACCAGATTTTCCTACTAAAATATTTTCCACGGCGGCTAGCCCTGATCCAATAGCCTTCTAAATTGAAAATAGAATGTACAAAGCGAAAAAGGTCTATTGGAATCTCGAAATTAAACAGAGGTTTAGGATGCCTACGTGCCTAGCATCACAGCAATACAGGACTGCGATTTGGCTAAAATTTTCTTACATTTGAATAAGTTTTCCTACAAATAGTGAAATAGCTAAACGCTTACATAGTCAAATTACACAGTGTGAAAGGTAGTTTGCTGTACAGGCAAAGAATTCTATTAATCCGACAAGTTTTTTCTGACCTCCCAGAGACCACCAAAATGAGGAACAAAGTTTAATCAATAAATGAATGAATAAAGTAAGTGTTATAAAGGAAGAGTCGTTGAAAAAGTACACTTAGTTGAAGAGTTGAAGAGTCAATTAGGTCTTTAGCTGTTTACATCCCGAATTAAAACTAAACGAATTTTAAAAAAGCAAATTTTTCTTGAATTTATATGAAATTCCTTCCAACCCACGGAGATGTAGGTAGAATTTAGGTCACAAGGACAATGTGATGTAAGCGTGTGGGCTACAAATGAGGGAGATAGTGGTATCGTAGACAACGACAGATATTAACGACTGGGATCGGGAGAGTTACGACAGGACATAATTATGTGGGCACTACAACTAATCATGTAATGCTGCACTTGCTGTGATACCATCCAGTCATTTTAGAGTTATATTATCTGTAACTCTCAATTTGTGTATTAGGTATCATAGTATGAGAGCCACTTCTTTATTTATTTTTTTCTCTCTTTCTTGGCTGGCAAAGCATCAGTGACGCCTTTGGTGTTGTTGATGTCCATGGGTGACGATAACCATCAGGTGGATCGTAAGATCGTTTGTTGGTTAATTTAATTAAAGAAATGGTTAGCAAAAAGTACTCAAATTTCGAGCTTCAGTAAAGGAGAAGTAGGTTGATGACCAACCGCTAGTTTCCTTTCTTTAGTGCCTTCGTGCTTCAGATGGTACATAAAGAAGTTGGTACTGATTATATTTAGATGCCAATCATTAGCCGAGCATTCTTTAAAGGGCACTTGAGTTGGCCATTGGCCAGCAACGGCTCGCCCAATACATTTTGAAGCATCTAGAATATGGTTTAGGCCTCCCCAGGAGGAAACACCGTGGCTCTCAGTGGGTCTTTAATAAATTTAAGGCATATTGAGCAGATTTAGATGACCTGTAATTTCAGTTACAAATAAGTAGGTATACGCATTATTTTTAACTGTAATTAAGGATTATCAAAGTCCCTAAGATACTGTATTTAGCAAGGAACAATATACAAGGAAGGTTAATTCCACTAAAACTATTGAGCAGTTGATTTCTGATTTCAGTTAGTAAGAAGTAGGTATAAGAAATATTTGTAACTATGGATCATCAAACTATTTAACCTAGGAAATGTATTTGTTACTGCGGAATACGAGATACAAGGAAGATAAATGAGGTTAGGCAGTGCTAGTGTTAGTTACATTAGAAGGACCATAAAAAACAAAACTTGTTGACAAAAAATATTCAAAATAATATTTCGGCCAACAAGCGTGCAACATTCTACATTTATCATCTGAAAACACGCCGCTGTCTCGTCCACGCATCGCCATAGTTTTTCAAACGGAAACACACCCTTATTTTATGGTAAATAGGGCTGATTCTTTAATGGACATGCATTACATAAAGTTAAGGCTAACGTCAACAAGAAATAAAATTATATTGTGAATGTTATGTTAAATATAAAATTGTTGAATGTGTAGAAAATTAAGCTTAAATAAATAAAATAAATAACCGTAGAGAAACTTAGTTATTTTCATTCATAAATATTTGTAACTTAAGCATGTAATTTATAGTTTTGTATTTAAAGGATTTTATATTGTTTTAGAAAATTACAATTCTATATTTAATAAAATATCAATGTATATAATTCACAACTTTCGTAATTTATAGCCCCAATTAAAGGATAATAAACTAAACGTAAAAAGCTTAAAATCACTTAACCATTTTTAAGTTGAACCGAATTATTCTAAACGTTTCTGAAGTTGTGGCATCACTCATAATAATTCAACCGTTTAGGTTTAGTCCGAAATAAACTCAACCGCTTTTCACACAACCCACTAATAATCTCTTTAATCTGTGATCACTTTGCATATTGGACGGCCATCTATAAATTGTCAGCTGAATTTTACAGTCATTATATTGTCAATGCTATACTATAGGTGCCATGAGCTTATTCTGCAGAGTCAACCATTTTAACTAAAAGCTTTTAGCTATTATCAATATGAAATGTGGGTGAGTTCATGAAATATTTAACTATAAAACTAATGAAATGTCTCTTCAAGAATAACGTGAACTAAATTTATGTTTTGTTTGCGGTCTTTTCGATTGAAATTAAAACGGCCTTACGAGTCTTTTTTAGCTGCGTCAAATTTTCAAAATAACATTTAACCATGTGGATGTTTTGTCAATTACACTAATCCACGTATTTTTTTTTATTCGAGCACTATTTCGGAAAACTTAATCGTCTGTGACAACCCTATTAAAAGGGATGTCGAAGCGTAGAATAAAATTTATCTGTCACACAAAGGTCTGGCTAGGATCGAACCTAGGAAGCCTCTTCTTTAAGAATGGTGACCAAGATCACTCCCACTAACATCTGTAATATGTATTTTAAACCGGAACGGCACAAGGAAAATACCATAAATTAGCCATAACACCATTAATTTAATTCACGAACAAAACTAGCGGGTGGATTTGCAACAATCAAATTCCCAACTACCCTCATATTAAGACGACCCTGTAGCCTAGTTGGTAGCGACCCTGCCTGCGAAGCGAGGGGTTCCGGGTTCGATTCCCGGCCGGGCAGATATTTATGTGACAGATAATTATTTGTACTCGGGTCATGGGTATTATTGTGATGTGTTAAACGAGTGTGTGTCGTTCTTGCCATCCACGACACAGGTAGTAACCTACTGCGGAGGTAGGAGTGTGTTAGCGTTTATTATTATTATTGAGTAACATGCAATATGGTACAACACCTAAGGTACGAGAACAAGGTCGTCAGCTTTATTTATATTTTGTAATATTCAAATCCGGATCGTTCCCAGCCAATCCAATCCCCAAATTTAATCCGATTGAAATTCGTGAGGCGGTCCCAGCTTTATTTGTCGTATAAATCACAAACCGGTTTATAGAGGTATTCCTACATGCCGAGATATGAGTTGTAAAGATAATCTTAAATTAAAATTTAAAAAACCGTAACACTTTGATTTACACTAAACATAGCTAAGAACTCTCGACTTAGTCACAATTTATACAAAAAAAAAACTAGAACAAAATCGATTCATTTGGGAGCCACGATGCTACAGACAGACATACAGACACAGACACGTCAAACTTAGAATACCCCTCCTTTTTCGTCGGGGGTTTAAAAATTGAAGTTTAAGTAAAATTTTATTTATTACGGTATTATATATAAATTAAATCAATTTATTACTCCTGATCTACCTGTGTGCTAAATTCCATGAAGAGTCCTTCAGTAGTTTTTGCATGAAGAGTAACAAACATCCATTCATCCTCAATGATATTTAAAAAATATAGATACGTTATGCTCTTACAAATAAACCAAAAAATCTGTTCCGAAAAGAGCTACAACACACACGTTTATCTTTTGTTTCACTACACCAATCAAATGTCAAGCACTTCTGACAACAACAAAAGCGTGCGTATCGTCTTGTGTTGACAGAGTGACTACGAGCAGAACGGTCAATTGCCTGTTCTTACGCTCTTCATCGTCAGCGTGCTAGTGACATATCTACATTGGCAGCTAGCCGATGAGTTACCAGATGTTAACTCTTCACCGTCATCCATCATTGACACTATAGTTATCATTGATGCGTTGCCGGACAAGAAAGAAGAAAGATAGAAAGGAAAGAAAAGTGTCAACCGATGCGTTATGCTACGAAAAAAGCTATACTATACTTACAACACAGAATACATGCACCATGTGTGAAAACGATGTATTAAAATGAACTGAAATTCAGTTTGTGTGAAGACGTATTGCTCGAACCAACTTTAACTAACTCGTCTGTAGTGAATGTAAAGCAGCTTAGATCGATTTGCAACTTACTTACTAGAACTTAAAATCCAATTAGCATACTAAGTTCGCCTAAATTATGGAAATCTAATTTCGGTGAAAATGTCTTTAGCGAAAACATTTATTAATTTTTTTAATCATTCACCTTTTATCGGTTATCATTGCCCACGCATCATCCACCAGTTCACACAATATCTTTCTAAGTTCATCATTCTTCACGCACCATTCTTCATTATTCATAATTCTTCCAGCTCCATTCCCCATTTATCATTCACCATTCTTAATTCAAAGCAGACCTTCGTATACAGTAAATCCTTGAGTGAACCTAATTCAGTATCGAGGACACAAACGCAAGGGCACGTGTAAAGGAAATTTGATTAAAATTTGCGCTTCAAATACTTGGGTGTCACGCAGGAATTGTCCAAATTGTATTACGTGCCGGGAAAGAATCAGTCGCAAGTAGCAATGTATCTTCAGGTTTAGCGTTCACGTGTCGTTTGTCACGTATTATTGCAAATTGTTTTTAGTACTTATGTTTTACGATTTATATTTTACGATGTGTGAATTTTCTTTTATTATTCTCATCCGAAATTCCATATAAAAAAGGTTAAGCGCATAAGTTACCGGTGTCACTGCTCTTGAAAAGTCATGCTCCAAATCTACAACATTTGAGTTTAGAATAAGTTCAAGTGTTCTCTACAAAAGCATAATCCTTAACATGATCTCTCATACAAAAATCTCATTACACAAGTGAATGAATGATAAAATAATGTAAGAAAAAGAGCCGACAAAAACTTAGCCTGAAAGTGATATTAAAACGATTTCACAAGCCAATTTCTTCATTTTCGCCAAATTTGCTCCCAATTTTTCACGGCCGGGCCGTAATTTATACCTAAAGCTTTATCTTTGGTATTTTTCGGGTTTAGTCTTAGTGACAGTGGAACGCCGAATTATTATTTTTTAACCAACTTGATTTTGGTTCCGTAGTCAAAACGGAAGCCTTGTCATATCCATCCCGCAGGATAGCGCCGAGGCCCAAGACCCTTAGTGCTTGAAAGCTGTAATTCAGCACTTAGTTACAAGAGGAAAGGCGTTTCTATTCGTCCTTTTTATGCTCTATACCTACTCTTTCCCCTTCTCCGTTTACCCTTACACTCTTATACCCTTTCACCGTGGTTAGTTAGCTAGTTATCACATAAAACATTAACTAACTCAAAGTTTACAGTTACTGATAAACAGTGATGTTTAAAAAATATAGATATGTTATGCCCTCACAAATCAACCAAAAATCTGTTCCGAAAAGAGCTACAACATACACGTTTGTCTTTTGTTTCACTACACCAATCACATTGATATAACACACGAAGGCATTTTAACGCTGTATGTCAAATATCAAGAACTCCTGACAACAACAAAAGCGTGCGTATCGTCTTGTATTGACAGAGCGACTACTAGCAGAACGGTCAATTGCCTGTTCTTACGCTCTTCATAGTCGGCGCACTACTGGCATATCTACCTCTTTTTACATTATAATATCATTGCTGAGAACGCGTTTCGTTTGTTTTTAAAAAGGCACACATAAAAGTTTTGACGTACACTTAAGTGCCATTAAATAGGCGCTGAGTATTCATAATAAGCTACAGCGGGGTAAGTTTGAATTACCTGCGTGAAAGTATAGCCTTGTATTCGTATATAAATTAAGAACGTTGCATGTTTTCGAATGAAATTCAACGTTTTATTACTTAAAAAATAAACGTGAACTAATAATCCAATATGGTGCACTTGCAATTAGTTCTAACGTATATTTTTATGACTAAGCAGTAAACATGCAAATAATTATAGTATTATAAGTTTTGAGACAAGAAAAATCTATACAAGATATTAACAATATTTATTTTACATTTTTAGAAATACTCTCCTTCATTCTCTATGCAAAGTTCCATTCGCCTAAACCAACTATTTTAAAAGACTTTTGCCAGTCTTGATCCGATAGTTTCGAAAATGCGACTTCGTAGGCGGCCACGGCCTCTTCGACACACGAAAAAAAAACCCTTTTATTTTTTCCTTGATATCGGGAACAAAAAGAAATCACAAGGAGCTAAATCAGGATTGTATGGTGGATGAGGCAAGGTTTCAATACCGGATTCCTCGCCTTTGTTCTGAGGGACGTATGTATGGGACGAAGCGTTTTCGTGATGCAGCATGATTCCCCGAAGACCAGTCTTTGGTCTTCTCTCTCGCAGTTCATGGAAAACTTTCGGCAATGCTACTATAGTATACTATTTTACTAGTTAACAGATCCATGATTTTCCAACATTGTTGATTTCCAACATGCCCGCTGAAAAAAACTAGCTACCATTTTTTTACCGACGAGGTCTTTGCAGTTTTGTCGGCAACTTTTCTTTTGAAAAGATCCGTACTGACGACTGTCTCTTATTTTCTGGATCATATTGATAAATCCACGTTTCGTCGCCTGTGATGATTTCCGAAACACGTCTTGACGTTCCGTTTTCATATCGTAGACGCATTTCGCGGCACCAATCCACACTGGTCTGTTTTTCAGTGTCTGAGAGCAAACGCGGGATCCAACGACAAGAAGCTTCCTCACTCCGAGATGCTGAGGCAGACTCCTCTAACGCTCATTGTAATCGTTGAAGGCTAAAGTTTTTCAGTTAAACCAAATTTAAAATCATAAAATATCATAGCAGGCAAATATTCGCTGTTAAGCTCAATCTTTGCAAAGAAAAACGTGGAAATCGTCGTAGTTAAATGACTGGAACAACATATTTTTATGGTGAGATTAGAGAAACGAACAATTGCGTGTGATGTTGGTGCGTGACCGATTAATTGTTGTCCGATTATCTTTTTTGAGGCGTAGCGGGCGCGAAAATAATAGTAAAAAAAGCATGTAATGTTTTTGGCAACTTACATTACCTAACCTCATTTATGTTTGTCGTAACTCTGTGCTTGAAGTCTGTAATAATAGTAATAATCAAATCAATATCTAACGAACAATGGGGCGGACGGTCTTTGAAGATCGAAACTAGTCGGCGAATCCGATATAATAAAACATAAGTTGTTATTTACACCAAATATCTATTTAGACACTTACGAATTACAGTATTAAAGTACCCGTACCAATTAAAATGACGACCCGTGTGGCGCAATGGTTACCATTCCGGAGCCGCGCCAGGGGTCCTGGGTTCGATTCCCAGCCAGGCGGAAATTTAAATGATGAATTTTAAATTTCTGTTTTCGGTCTGGGTGTGAAGTGTTCCGATTTTGAGTGTTGTCCCTGGCACCCACGACACAGGGAATCCTAGTTTGGGGGCTATTGAGTGTGAAGAGTTATTTAAAAAAATGCATCATAATCTAAATTTTACTAACAAAAAATAACCGACTTCAAAGTCTCAAAAAGTACATAGTTGTCAGATCTCGTTCAAATTTATGTGAGACCACATGACAAGCGCCTGCTTTCGATTAAAAAAAGAATCATCGAAATCGGTTGGCGTGATATTGAGTTATTCGTCAATTTGTCGCGCACATCTTAACACAAATTTACGACTTATGTGGTTTTCTCATGGATGCCAATGTCAGATCTCAATAAAATTTATGTGGGACCACATGACAGCCACCAGCTTTCGATTAAAAAAACAATCATCAAAATCGGTTCGCCCAGTCCAAAGTTCTGAGGTAACAAACATAAGAAAAAAAAATACAGTTGAATTGAGAACCTCCTCCTTTTTTGAAGTCGGTTAAAAACAACTAAACATCTTTGTATAAGTGAGTGTCGGATTCAAATCCTTCTTCTAGCGGGGTATCCAACAACTAGGTTATTTAAAATACGTCACGCTGTCGACGAGCTCGGGACACGTTTTGAGGCTAATGTAATGGATGTGCCGTACGACGGACACAAGGATACGTGTCGCTTTAAACTGAAATACACAACGAAAATAGTTATACAAATTAGTTTGCCTAAAAGCGATGAGTTTTCATGAGTTTTTTACCAATATGTAGATGGAGTGGCTGAAGCGTTCATAACCAATGATATTTAAAAATATAGATACGTTATGCCCGTACAAATCAACCTAAAAATCTGTTGCAAAAAGAGCTACTACACACACACGTTTATCTTTAATATTATATGAAACTGTCTCCCAGGCCACAGCTCACGCTTTTCTGGGAGTCAGGGCTCTTCGTTTGAAATGTACTTACTTATACTTACTTACTTATGGTCAATAAACGTTATTATTATTATTATTATTATGTTTAAGAGGAAGGTGTTAGTCTTCCACAACACACTAGGGAATCCTAGTATGGGACCAGCGATCCTCAACTTTGGCTTTGTATAATTTTGTTTCAATTATTCTTATTCTTAATTGGTGTACGAAGACGAAGATGAATGCTTTTCATCAAATGGATCGTCTACAGCTACACGATTGCCGACTATTTTTTACGCAAAAATCTCACGAACTTCTGACTGAATTTTTTTTTAATGTCTGATAAAATATTCTTATTTGATTTTGAAAAACATAGGTATATTCTACAATTCGAATCTCTTTCTGTAAGTTTATATGTAAGATACTACTGTCGATGTAAGTTTCATATATTTTTATTACCTGTATCGTTTAAACGTATGAAATTACTCATTAAAGTCTTAACTTATATTATCGCGAGCGTATATGCCGACCTTATTACATTGATCAAAGTCAGGACGAGACTAAAGATTCCTAAAAAAATGAATTTTATTCACCTTCTAGCTATTATGATTTCAGTGGATTGTAACATCTTTTACAAAGCTGCGAATTAAGTTCGTCGAAAAAGAATAATAAGAATCTGTTTTTATTATTTCATTAATAAAGCGCTCAGGGAAGCTTTATTATTTCTCCAAATACCCATCATCTGAAGGGTTTAATGCAATAAGGAAAATACTCGTGCGGAACGGTGTTTTCGAGACAAGAATGTCAGGCGTCGGAAAATTGGTGGAAATATTGCGGAATAAAGAAAATATTTGGTAATAACAAAACGTGGAAATCGAGTAGTGTTTCTAATGTTCAGTGGTAGGGAATATCAGCGATTGGTTTTCATTGGGAAGAAAGGAAAGAAAATTAATACAACATTTTCCAAGGAATTTTTCGCGAAGAAACAGTGATAATATTTTTTGCGTTTATTCATATGAAAAGTTTACGAATAGTTTGTTATCGATGATTTCTAAAGATTGCCAGCTTGCTGATTAAATTTCTTTTTTTCTTGATCGGCAAGCATCGGTGATGCTTTAGTTTAGATATTACTCATGTCCACGGACGATGGTCACCACTTACTATCAGGTGGATTGTTATTGTTCTTCGACGATTCACCTTAAAAAAAATAATCAATAGGATACATAAAGAATTACGCCTGTTCTCACACACATTTAGACATAACACTACTATATGAGGTCATCCATTGAAAGCTGCTGCGAAGCTGATAATATCCGAATCAAGAATCGATATTCCCAACGCATCGCGAGTCGAGAGGCCATAAGTATCTGCTGCGGTGAAAAATGGCGTACATTTACACGTATTACGATGTAACATGAAGACTCGAGTTTTTATATCGTATGGGAGATTTGAAGTACTATGAAGGAAATAGTCACATACCTACCGATACTTTAAATCGATCATATGCGATCGACACAATCAGTTAACGTCAAGCTACATCGTTAACAACAGCTTGGTTTTTAACCGACTTCAAAAAAGGAGGTGGTACTAAATTCGACTGTATTTTTTTTATGTTTGTTACATCAGAACTTTTGAGTGGGTGGACCGATTTTGATGATTCTTTTTTTTATCGAAAGCTGGTGCTTTTTATGTGTGTCTGGTTCCACTTAAATTTGAGCGAGATCTGACGAGTAGTTTTTGAGTTATCCTTAATTTTGAAGTCAGTTATTTTTTGTCAAAAAAGTAACTTTAAAAAAAGTATTGAATGTCCTGGTTTGCTACAGTTTTATTATATTAAAATTTTAAATAGTTGTTTCATAAAGGTCTTAATAATACCGTTTCAATCCTTAGTGAATAACTATTGATGATGTGACAATCTAATCCTTGGAATCTAAGACTTTGGATATTATGTATTATCGTAGAGAATTATCGAAGATGGCGATCGGAAATTCTCCCTTTGTGTTCGGGAAAAGTATTCTTAAGTGCAGCGTTGCAACGCATTCTGTTGAAGGATAAAATTGAGTGCCGCGATCCGTGATCGATTTGATAAATCTTTGTACTTAGGGTTTACGGAAAATACTTAGTTTCTTCGATTTCTCTATGAAGTCTCTGGGCAGTCATGATAGAGTACTATAGAACGAGCTACATAATAAAGAAAGTAAACTGTGAAATTGCCTTTGTTGCTAACTGTTGAAGGGAACTCTTGGGACAATCCTGAGCGTAGTTCTAAAACACCTTGGAAGATTTAACCTAAACACTAACCAAATAACCAACAATGCAAGTTAAAAACATATCAATTTTTCTTAGTCGATTAAAATTTTAATATAAAATATGGCCTATATAAAGGTGAGTGCACATTGGCCGGCTAAATTAAGGCATCGCGTGCCAACGCTTCTAATTAACTAGTTAACATTCCACACGTTGCGACATGTTGTGATATATCATGATACGTAGCGACGTAAGGCGCGACCTTCGGTTATTTCCTGACCTTCACGAAGTAGGTAATCCGTTTTAGAAATTACCACAGTGTAGAAACTTGCAGTGGCTATTTGCAGGGATATTGCATAGTACAGGGTAATGTTGTAACAAGAAGGCTTCCTACTGATATTATAAATATGAAAGTTTGTTTTTTGAGGATGTATGGATGTTTGTTACTTAACAGATTTTGATAAAATTTAGCACACAGATAGACCATTATCTGGAGTTGTTCAATCCTTTAGCACTGGTCGGTATGAAAGAAAAGTAAAACCCTTCCAAAATTGACACTTAATGTCAAAGGAAAAATATCGCGAGTTGCGTCAACTCCGTTAAAAAAGATCGGTTGAATTCACGACGTTCGTGGAGTTTCCATCTTAAGAAGACCATAACGTTTATGGTGCTGTCCTCCGGCCGTGCCGTGAAAGAAAGAAGCAGTCGTGCGCAGCGCAATCCTGCGACATTGGATGTTAAGGTTGGTGGGTTCTTTCTTACTGATTTTGGTATTGGATTGGACATACTACCAACCTACTGCTTCATACATACATACATACATACATACATACATTTATACAGTCCACATTACATACATCGAAGGATCGCCCCTGCGATTACCGCAAAATTTTTTGTGGCCTTCGAGCCGAACATAGAGTAGGCAATTCTTTATTCATTTATTTTATGTGACATAATATATTTAGTTTGCACGTTGCAATGGCTAAAAAGGGTCAGAAGGTTCAGGAAGTGTACGAGGAGTGCATAGGTGATGTTGAATTAAACGTTTTAATCAACAAAAAGCAAAGAATTTTTGAACAATTACAAATAATATCTGACATGTCATTAAATGTAAGTGACAGCAATGTTCGTGAAATGTTTCTATTGCGTGTCACGGATATAGATGAACTACGTTCATCTTTCGAATTATGCATTTTTGAAATTTATAAATGTCAGTTACAAGCTGGTATGAAAACCATATTTCAAAGTCAGGAATTGAATAGTTTTGATGAGTTGTATTTCCGTATAAAATTGATTTCTTCAAAATTACTAGCGAACGTTAAAACTGAAAAAACACAGTCGTGCATCGAATCTAGGCCACGTCTTCCAAAATTGGAGTTGTTTTGTTTCGATGGAAATATTGAGAATTTTAATACTTTTTACGAGACATTCTGTTCGTTGGTTCATAATCAGCCTCAGATACCAAAAATAGATAAATTTCACTATTTACTCTCATGTATCAAAGGTTCCGCTTTGAACATAGTCAAAAGTATTCCGATATCTGCTAATAATTACGATATAGTTTGGCAAGCTTTACTCGACAGGTATCAAGATAACCGAATGTTAGTTGGGAATTATTTAGATAAAATGTTAAACTTTACACCTATTGCGAAGGAATCATCCTTTCAGTTGAATAATTTCTTGGAAACCTTTGATAACTCATACAAAGCTATACAATCTCTTGATATTGAAGATTTGAATAGTTACATTCTGTGTCATATAGCATTACGCGCCTTGGATCCATACACTCGTAGATCATTTGAACAAAGTATCAATCAGAAGTCGATACCAAAATTCTCTGAATTGATTTCTTATGTTACTAATCAAATAAAAGTGTTGGATCATTCTAGTTCTTATGGTGCTAGTACAAGCAACCAAAACGTTGTACAGAATAAACGTCAACCAGATGTAAGTAGGTTTACGGCGCGAACTAGAAACAATGCACAGAAAAACTACGCGCATGCATCGTCATCAAACTCAAAAAATAATTTATCTTGTTTGCATTGCGGAGACAATCATATGATATATCGCTGTGCTCAATTTCGTAAATTGAGTGCTTCGCTACGAATCAGCCGTGCTGATGAGTTGAAGTTATGTCATAATTGTCTTAAACCTAATCATACTGTTGAACAGTGCAGGAGTGAATTTAAATGCATTATTTGTGAGCGACCACATAACTTATTATTGCATCAGGACGTAACGAAAACGTTTCTCGCTTCCTCTTATGACTCCGGTAATGCATCGATTCCTGTAAGCGCGCCCGCCCAGTCGGGAGGCCCTTCAACTGATAATAATAACAGTTACAGTACGGTTTTGTTGGGTACCGCGATTGTTTATATTTTAGACAACTTTAACGTCTATCAACCATGTCGCGTATTAATTGATTCCGGTGCACAATCCAATTTTATTTCCGCTGCATGCTTACAACGTTTAGGTTTATCTCAACGTAAATGTCCGTTTAGCATTTGCGGATTAGCTGATGGTTTAGTTAAGAACTACGGCATGACGTCATGTAGCTTAAGACCGCGTCACACTGATAAACCTGCTTTTAATATTGATGCTGTTATTCTTCAGAAAGTAACTTCAGATCTACCTACCATTAAAATTCCTGAGCATATAATAAAACAGTATGATAATTTATTTTTAGCTGATCCTCATTTCTATAAGCAATCGCCAATTGATTTAATTTTAGGCGGTGACGTTTTTCCTCATATTTATAGTGGGAAGAAAATTATTATGGGTCCCAATATGCCAGCCGTGCTGGATAGCGTATTTGGGTATATTATCACAGGTAAACTAATTACCCCGTCGACTAATGACGTCACGGAAGTGAACGTTGTAGCGTCTACAACGTTGGTGTCGTACACCACTGATGATCATTTAAATGATACTCTTAAGCGATTTTGGGAAATAGAATCCTCGCCGTGCGATGTTCCTTTAAATCCCGATGATGAAGTCGCTGAAAAACTATATATTGAGAAACATTATCGTGACGAGAGTGGCCGATATGTTTCACCTATTTTATTAAAGCCAAATCACGAACCGTTAGGTAATTCGTATGACATAGCCTTTAGGAGACTCACGCATGTCGAGCGCCGACTTGCGCACTCACCCGAGTTCCGGAAGGCTTATTCTGATTTTCTGAAGGAGTACGAGTCACTGGGGCATATGGAGCTATATCGTGGTACGGAGCCGTCTAAATATTTTATACCACATCACTGTGTGTTACGGCCTTCTAGCTCCACAACACCGTTGCGTGTGGTCTTTGATGGATCACAGAAAACTAGTACTGGGGTGTCACTAAATGACAACCTTTTGACCGGCCGTAAATTACTTCCAAATATTTTAAAAATTATTATTAACTTTCGTCTCTACGACATATGTTTTACGGCGGACGTGTCAAAGATGTATCGAGCCGTGCTCATCGACCCCGCTGATAGGTGTTATCAACACATATTATGGCGATGATACACCGTCAGACCCAGTACAAGTTTACGAGTTGAAAACGGTCACTTACGGACTGCGTAGCGCGCCTTACACGGCCATTCGCACGCTGCTTCAACTTGCCCAAGACGAACGGTCAGACTGTAAGGCTTCCCGAGTTCTAGAAGAGGGTGTCTACGTCGATGACTTTTTGTGGTCATGTCAATCTGTAGATGAAGCTTGTACCTTACAAGACGGCTTAATGAGTCTTCTGAAAAAAGGCGGGTTTGAATTACGTAAGTGGGCTAGCAACTGTCCCGAGCTACTGACACGAATGAAATCAGAACAAATAACGCAAATAAATTTTCAAGATGATACGTTATCATCATCCTTAAAAGTCCTGGGATTGACATGGTTGCCCTCATGCGACTTCTTTTCATTTAATTATAATTTAAAAGATAATGACGGAACGAAACGTTCAGTACTTAAGCTGCTTGCTAGTATTTACGATCCGGTTGGTTTTATTTCGCCGTGTACTTTCGTTGCCAAATGTATCACGCAGGATCTTTGGAAACTGAGCCTCGGCTGGAATGACCGTTTACCATACGAATTGTTACAAAAATGGGATAAATTTATCGGTCAATTACCGATCCTTTCACAACTTCGCATTGAGCGACACCTTCTAGTAAATTCGTTTGTAAACGTACAATTAATCGGTTTCTGTGATGCGTCATCACTGGGTTACGCAGCTTGCATATATCTTCGTAGTACTGACAAGGATGGGAACGTCAAAGTCAAACTATTGACGAGCAAATCTAGAGTTGCTCCATTGAAGCCGTTAATGTCTATCCCTAGGCTTGAACTTATGGCAGCCGTGCTGTTATCGAAGCTAGTTCGTTTTGTCGTACAAAACGTTAAAGATTTTAATTTACCAATAGTTGCCTTTAGCGACTCGAGTGTAGTTTTGTCGTGGCTACAGACTCCGCCATACAAGCTAAAAGTGTTCGTGGCTAACCGTGTTAGCGAGATTGTTGACGTGATTCCGCCCAATTGCTGGTTTCATGTAAACAGTGAGAACAATGCAGCCGACCTCTGTTCTCGAGGCGCGCTGCCTGAACAACTTTTAGCAGTAGCGGACGAATGGTTTAGTGGCCCTGCATGGCTTGCTAGAGATCCACGTAGTTGGCCAAGAAGTACATTATTTTTAAAAGAAAATGATATTATTCCGGAACTTAAAACTAACGTAGACACATTTACCTTTAATTCTTACAATTTAAATAACTTCAATGATCTTGAACATTCCTTTAATAATATTTCATCGTTTAGTAAACTCGAGCGCGTAACAGCGTGGTGTCTTCGTTTTGTAAATAATTTAAAATGTAAAAAATCTGATCGAACATTTGGTTCACTAAAGTCTTGCGAGTTAAAACAGGGACATGATTTAATTATAAAAGTCATTCAAAATAATTATTTTTATTCTGAAATACAAATGCTAGCAAAGGGAACTCATGTATCATCCCTTCGTAAACTATCTCCCTTTATAGACCCTGATAATTTCCTCAGGGTGGGGGGTCGAATACAACAGTCGGATTTACCGTATAATATAAAACATCCGGCACTATTACCTAAGAAGTGCCACATAACAAATTTAATAATTGATTATTTTCATAAATTGTACATGCATGTAGGACCGCGCACCTTGCAAGGCATTTTAAATAATAAATACTGGATAATAAATGCTCGTAGTGTAATTCGTTCAGTTTTATCGAAATGTCGGGCTTGTTTTAAATTTCGTCCATACTCCACACAGCCTATGATGGGTACGTTACCTGCAACTAGGCTTAAGGCCAACAAGGTGTTTGACCATGTTGGTTGCGATATTGGTGGTCCATTCTTTATAAAAGAAGGTATGCGGCGAAACGCAAAAGTTACTAAGGCATATTTGTGTTTATTTATATGTTTCTCTACAAAAGCAGTGCACCTAGAAGTGCTCTCAGATTTGTCTTGCGAATGTTTTCTGGCCACATTTGATCGTTTTGTGGCACGCCGCGGTCTCTGTACTTGCTTATATTCCGATTGTGGAAAAAACTTTATTGCAGCAGCTAAACATTTAAAAAACGTTACTAATTATTTTAATTCTACGTCTAATTCTGATGAAATTCTTTCTGGATTATCCTCGCGAGGCGTCGAATGGCGTACGAACCCGCCTAATGCAGCTTCCATGGGTGGTCTGTGGGAGGCAGGCATAAAATCAGCCAAACATCATCTCTACCGTGTAGTAGGTGATAGGTCCTTGACTTTTGAGGAGTTAAGTACCTTATTTTGTAAAATTGAGGCAATTATGAACTCGCGACCATTATGCTCCCTTTCAAATAATCCTAATGAATTTGAAGTTCTGACTGCGGGTCATTTTTTAATTGGACAGAATTTATTAACTGTTCCGGAGAATAATTTTGAAGATGTACAGATGAAGCGATTGTCACGTTGGCAATGTATTCAAAAGGCATCACAATCATTTTGGAAGCGATGGTCAAATGATTATTTGCACACTTTACAGCAAAGAGAAAAGTGGTTCACCTCAATTCCAAATGTTAAGAAGGGTGATTTAGTGCTTCTTAAATCTAACTTAACCAAACCTTTGCAGTGGCCTCTTGGCAGAATAGAAGAGGTTCACCCTGGTTTTGATAACATTGTACGTGTAGTTACTGTACGCACGCAAACTGGGGTTTATAAAAGACCAGTAAATAAAATCTGCCCATTGCCATATGCAAACTAAATATAAAATTAGGTTATTAGGTTAGGACTTTGATTAGGCTCATACACTCAAATTTTTATTTAACACTAACAAGTTTCTTTATTTTATTTTGAATTATTTCGTAAATATTCAATAACACAAATTATTAACACACTCATTCTTCACACACCGACACTATTAGGAAATCATCACACTGATTTCGGTGGGGGGTATGTTCAATCCTTTAGCACTGGTCGGTATGAAAGAAAAGTAAAACCCTTCCAAAATTGACACTTAATGTCAAAGGAAAAATATCGCGAGTTGCGTCAACTCCGTTAAAAAAGATCGGTTGAATTCACGACGTTCGTGGAGTTTCCATCTTAAGAAGACCATAACGTTTATGGTGCTGTCCTCCGGCCGTGCCGTGAAAGAAAGAAGCAGTCGTGCGCAGCGCAATCCTGCGACATTGGATGTTAAGGTTGGTGGGTTCTTTCTTACTGATTTTGGTATTGGATTGGACATACTACCAACCTACTGCTTCATACATACATACATACATACATACATACATTTATACAGTCCACATTACATACATCGAAGGATCGCCCCTGCGATTACCGCACAGGAGTAATATAGGGTACTTATTATACCGAGTAAACTTTCGCATTTATTTACTAGCTGTGCACCGCGGTTTCACCCGTGTTAATTTGTGGATAAAACTAACTACTAAAATATATGATGTTACTAGCTGCCCGGACAGACTTCGTTCTGTCAAAAGTTTTTTTTATTTTTTATTTTGAGATGTAAGCTATCCTATCTTTCAAGTTGGTTCATACTGCACACGGTGTGCAAATTTGATTGAGATCGGTAAAGTAGTTTAGGAGTCCATCGCGGACAAACAACGTGACACGTAATTTATATATATTAAGAAGATATAGCCGATAGTTTTCCTCGATAAATGGACTATCAAACACAAAAAGATTTGTTCAATTCGAACCAACAGTTCCTGAGATTAGCGCGTTCAACCAAACAAACTCTTCAGCTTTATAATATTAGTACAGATAAGTAGGATAGGATAGTAGCATTAAATTAATTGTAATTAAGTATAGAACAAAATAAATCTTTGCGATGTCCATCACTGTTTGCATGATTCGAAACGCGCGTAACGACCGAAGTTTGTACTCACCGCAAAACGCGGTTCCACGCAGATGTGATTTTATACTGTGTTTATGTAAATTGAATGGGTATTTAATTGCTATTGGAATTAACAATCATTCTGCCAATGATAAGCAATTATTTGCTTCGTATCTACACTATGACCAGACTGTAGTAAAATATACTAGCAAATTCAAACCAAACAATAGATTTGATCGAGTTTGAATTTAGCTCACAGGCTTCGTATCATAAATTATAAGCAAACTTTCAGATATACGCAATCAAACTACACAAGAGAGACATACAAATAACAAAAGAGAGACATACATACACACATAGGTATACACAACATGTCAAACAAGAGAGAGAGAGAGAGAGAGGAAGTCACATACACAAACACACAAATACAACATGTCAAATAACGAAAATCCCTGATCAAAAATTTATCCATTACAGTTAACACCTTTGTTACTTACGCTGATTCTAGAAGCACAGTAATTGTACAATCCCAGACATCCACTTCAATTCTGTTAAATGTAAATAGGTTTGTTATAAAGGCAACGTCCTAAAAGCAAATTAAAACGATAGACGAAAGAAACGAGCAGGGTAACAGCGCAAACATCGAAGCAAAGCCTGCGAGATTGCTTTCGAGTTTGATTAAAAAGTTTTTAGTAAAAGCCCTGATAACGGCAGATAGCTCGAAAAGTTGGGAATGACTATCGTGTGTACAGGCTTTTGCTTTTGGGTCTCGTTGCTTTAGTACAATTTGAGGCAGAGCATATTGGCAATCGGGGTCAGGAGGGCTATTCTCTAAAATACGAATTCGAAATCGGAGCTCACTTTTCGTTTGACAATTGGACACGAACATAGACGGTTCGACGTCGAATTCGATGATCAAGAATAATAAATCCCTTACCGAATACCTTTACAAATTATCCTGAAAAATTAGTTTTTCTAACCGCCGCATTCTACACTGCGGCGCCACCTGTACTGTCGAGTTTTAGAGAATAGGAATTTTGACACTCATCGCGGATTCCGCTGTCGAGTTATAAACACATCCTTACAGAATAGCCTTGCAGTTCTCCGTACCGGTAGAAACGCGTCAACGGGCCAAATGGAAAAATGTTTCACCGGCTCTACTACCCTCTGTATCGGCCATTAGCTATATGACACAGATCAAGTTAAATTTTCCCTGGTGAAAACTAACGCGCTCTGCTCCATACAAGGTATTTATGGATACGCTGGTCAACATTAACTCATTTTATTATGTTACAATTTATGTATCACATGCCAATATTTCATCATAGTTACATGGAAACAAATTGTGGCAATATTGGGTGGCCTAGGATATGAAAAATCCCATGCCAACAGATATGGGTGTCGTAAGAGGTGACAGAAGTCGGCCATTTGGTAATATGGCTTCGTATATACAATTTTTTTATAAATATTATTATTACCAATAATATTATTATTACTGATATTCACTTTCTTGAAAATTCCACCGAAGACGTTGAGTTGGTATATTAACCAAAGACCATAAACTATGATGAAGCTTCAGATTCAAAAGGTCATATCGGTCTCCCGAATAAGTACCATCCCAATTCGATAAAGACCTTCATTATAAGTCAGTCTTACCCCATCGTAGGGCATTTGACTGCCCAACTCCAGTAGGAATACTTTTCCTATTTGCTTTTAACGCGGCCATACCAATAGAAGGAGACTTTTCGGGCAATCGTAAACCGATATCGCCCAAACGTGATAATTATTTACGTCCTATTGAACTGCGTGGGGTGAAACCGAAATTCGTTTCTACATATTTTTGGTTAACAAATAGCTGGTTTGTTCCGAAATTCGATTTGGTGGGAATTGGCTCATTGATGTTTTCGTATTTCGAAGTTTCGCCGGGGCTATCTATTTGATAGTAGTTTTAGATTACAGTATTATATTATTTGGTAACATTTGTATTGTTACGTTTAATAGAACTGTATGCGTCTATATTTGTGATTCGAAATAAGGAAGTCGAATCGATCTGGCACAATTTTTACGTCTATTAGCACAGAATATATAATGGTACTACAATATTAGGTCAAATAGGAAAAATTACGGACATAAATAAATGAGGAGTAACTATGAATAAATTATATTATATTTGACTTTGAATAGATGGAGTCACGTACACCTGAGGTTTAGATAATAATAATATATCTTTGTAAAAACAAAACTGTCTTTAGAATAAATCTCTTATGTTCTAACGACCTGAATTACACTTTAATGCGTTGGAGTAGAGTCGCTATTTATTTAAAAGATTTTGCGGAGTGCGCCTTCTGTACTATTATGTCTTCTGTGGTTCTAAGTAAAGTTATTGCTTTGTGAGAGTCTGGAGTCCGTACAAGAGTAACCTGTATGGCAGATCTTCAGGCCCTAAGTATTGAAATGATCGCTGCCAAACATAGTTACTGTTTATTTACATTGTGGCTATCAAACTTAATCAAACTGAACACCGACAACTTTATTATAACGACAAGCCGCCATCACGGGATGTGCTAAATGATTGAACGGCTCCCGACTGGGTCACGTTCAGTAAGTCAGGGGCGAAGAACTTCATATTATACACGACGTAGAAGGATATTCTACGGTATTGGTTATTCAATAATATTCCTTTTACTTTGCTCCATGATATTATATTTCTAGTTCTCCTAACGTTCACATCAATAACAATCTCTACAACTCCGTGATCACTGTTCCAATCCCATAGAATGTCCCACACGTATAATATTGTTCTCAATAGATTGTCACATTCCTAATTCTAAACATTTGGTTTTTCTTCATGACTTCTTGTATGACAGTATCTGCATCGGCCGATCGTTGTAGAGCCAAGGAGGTCGCTCGCCGTCATACACATGGAGGGCAAGCTTCGAAAAGGTACTTGAAGACAGATGCTTCACGATTTCCATAATCGTGAATGAGGGATTTCCTCAGATAATTAATTATATGTAGGTTACGGCGTATACGGCGATTTTGATGTATGTATACTGTTGCAAAAATAGCCTTGAAGTCTGTTGTTTGGTAAAGTAAATTAATATGAACGTAAAAAAAATCATAATATTAATTATAATTAAAGTCTTTGTGTTTTTCATTTTTTATTTTAAATTGAATGTTTTAGACGTATTAAGTAGTTAAGAAGTTAACTAAATTTTAAGTGAATAATTTTTAGTCCGCGTTCAAATAATTTCTAAATTACTTGTCTACTTGATTACTAAATTTTAACTACTAAATTATCCGTTTATTAATTTACCTAAAATTTTGTTAAAATTTAGTTAACGACTGACAGATGAACAAGGTACTATTGCAAAGTATAACTATACCATAACCAAGCCTAGGCTGTAAGCTTAACTTGAATAATATTAGAGGATTTCATATCTTATAATGACTGTCCCACACGTGACGCAGAATTAAAAATTCCTATCGCGTGACGGTCACCGGTGACGTCACCTCAAGTGACATGGCTGTCATGTTAGTGTGTAAATGGTTTTATAGCCGGCCTTTTAAGTGGAATTTCTGTATGAACGACTGATTAACAAGTTAGGGCAAGTAAATTAATTACGCAAATGTAGGTCACTTGCAATGCTTGTGACAGTTTCCTTGTTAATAGGTTTGTTGGCAGATGGGATCTTTATCTTTTATACCTAACTACAGCGATGATAAAAGAAGGGTTGATAAGTTTTATGCTGTAAGTATTACGCTTGATGGCTGGCAAGCGTAATACTTACAGCATAATTCGATAAAGTTGAATCAAAGACACGTCTTTACGTAAGGATATGCGAAGTCACATGAAATACATGTAAGTAAGTAATATTAAATATACATATGTCGTTATAGTGTCCTACAGAGAACATAAATCATGAATAAAATAAAAATGTATCTATTGGGGAGTTCGATTTGATAACAAAGGAAAAGGCTTAATTTACCATATTTCAAATATGTTTAAAAATATTTACTTTTTATTGTAGTGTTTATGTATAAGTAATTAAGTTTAGGAGTAGAGCTCCCAAGATATCCCTAAAGTATCCTAAGATAAGATATCCTAAGTAGATAGATTGATCACTAATTTCTATCCCATTACTTGTCCGTGGTGATTGGTATTGGATATGGCACAACTCTGTAAGAACCAATTTAATCCCAAGTTATCAATAAGTTTATGGATGCATTCAAAATAATAAAATTTTAATAATCTCCGGCAAAGACTAAATTAACTTAAACTAAAATTTGAAGACAAATATTAAATTTTCAGAAATGTTTTGGCTTAGAATCTTGATTAATATCGAACAAGATTTCTTCTGCAAGCTCACAGGAAAACGGCCCTAAGCGGCGAGGGTTGTAGGTATCAAGAGCCGGATAAAAAGATAAATCCTTGTAAGCCTTCGCACCCGACTGTCACTTAAATTCACCCGGTTTTATCGTCGCCCGGTGGATGAAAGTTTTATTCCGGGTCTTTTCTGTTCATTGTTTGTTATTAATATTCCTATGTTTGCATGTGATTGAAAATTGTGTACAAAATTTTAGTTTGAGCCGTTGGTGAGTCAGTTAGAACCTCTCAATTTGTGATCAGAAAAGTTATTAGAGTTAACACATGCCTGTAACTAAACCAACTCCTCTTGTTAAAATTGAAAACGAACCAATTAAACCTTAAGATTAGTTTGTAGTGGCCAAAAGTGGTGAAAAGTGGCGACAGTGTGGGCGGAGTGTACGAAGCAATGGTTCCCGGATTCGATTCTTGCCCGGGATATACATTATAAGACGGATAAATGTCTTATTCCAAGCCACGTGAGACAGAAAATCTTAATGCGGAGATACGAGTTGTTTCACAAAAGAAAATCACAAACATATAAATGACATCAAATCATCTCAGGAGAAAATACATCCGTATCTATTTTCTAACTCTGGACATAATCTGTGTGAAAAGTTTTATCATAATTCGTACCATGGTAAACGTGAGGAAATGATAAACATCAAAACATCCAAACATTAAATTTTTACATTTATATTAGGTATTATATATACTTACAAGTGTCGGTTATCAAATTTGAGTGACAGTAAAAAGGCAGTTTATCGCTATTTTTTGTCATCAAGTCTCTTGGATGACTAAAGGCAGCGATTACCATTTACCATCAGCAAGTCAGGCAATTAACTTAAAGAGAATTGAGTATGATAATATACGCGATAACTATCGATTCATATTCGATATAGAGTTTAAAAGGTCAATAAAAGATATCCGGGCTTATCCGCCTCGCGCAGACGATCCGGGTAAAGCCGCAACTTTTCATGTTTATCCGGCTATATCGCGCGTCGAAAGCAAACTTACTGCTTATAATTTTAGTTTTTGCGATTGCTTATATGAAAAGTTCTGGTCTTACTCAGCGAATCGCTTCGGTGGCGATGTTATTCGGATAGTTATTTGGAAACCAACAGTTCAGAGAGACTTTACAGAATTTGCTAAGTTGGTGCTTCACTCTCATATATTTTAAGATTACTTAGAATCAAACGGAACTGTAATCAAGGTTCTGCTAGTTACTAGCGTTCTACCCGCAACTTTGTCTGCGTTTTTCGGTTAATAAATACCAACTCAAATTTTAGAAAGTATATCACTTACGACATTTCATCTCTGAATACTTTTTGATTGTAATAACTTACTCCATCAATTGACATAATAATTATTATGTTTCATCACTGGCCGCCGAAACGAAGTTTTTACAAAATGGCGGTACTTGTAGGTATGCCAACTAGGTTCAATGCCCTTTCCTTTCTAAGTTTTATTTTGCTATAATTTAAATGACCAATAACGTTAAGCGGTGTGTCGTTAGAAATATTTTTGTGCAACCTTTACTACGCGGCAAGTCTCGAACTGCTGCGGAAAGTCTATTGCGTTATTGTTTACATTATTGGTCATTAAGCTAGATTGCTGGTCCTACTATCGTGAAACAATTAAAAAAGTCAATGTGGTCGTGATCATGAGCCACGCAGCTATGTCTATGCAATTAGGAATCACCGGGTATTTTATGATATAACAACTACAATATAGATAACCCCTATTAGAGTTAAAACTACAAACAATGTACATTTCTATTGTACTATTGTTGTATTATCTTTCGCTAATGCGGTACCTAATAAATCAAATGACGGAAACTGCATAGCTTCCTGATTTATGTTGCGTTAGAATTATCGCGTACTCCTGAAAATGAATACCAGCGATTATTAAAAGCATTAAAATTGGGAAAATTTGAAGTCCATCCATTTTTGAGTCTAAGCCAATTTATGCAAGTTGCTGATCATTAAGCGAAATAATAGTGTCTTCTTTGGAGGCTCTGTTCCACCCAGTTGTCCCGATGAAACTCATACATGATCGTTTATAAGGTACCTCTGCAATAAAAATTGCAAATAAAATCTGCAATGAAATATTGTTTGTATAAAAAATTGAAATTTTTTATACTAAGTTCGTTTTCACAAGCACTTTGTGAACTAATTCATTAGAATTGTATTGTAATCGTAATTGGTTTTTAATATGTTTCGGTTCAAGGTTGGATAGCCTGTTAATAGTTAGTAATTATTTTATTATCTGTGAGACCATCAGATCAACAAGATCGGCTATCCACCGGCCATGTTGTTTTTCCAGACATCAGTGTTTTTTTTTATACTTAGCTAATAAATTAAGTAATGCTTGGCTACAATCTCACCTGTTAAGTGGTGATTGACGATGAACTCTTGAGCGATAAGTCGCACTAATTTAATAATAACATAATAGTTCATTTAATTCAACCAACTAAGGATCAATAAATTATCATCAGAATTAACTTTAACGGTTCATAACATAGCCATAAATAGATACATAAATACAAAAACACGTATGGATGGAACAACATAATAGTATATCGTATATACATAAAGTTAAATCGATAGGTGTCGATTTAAGTAAGTGTTTCTATTAGGTAAACATGACATGCTAGGTAAACTAGTAGGTTGTATAGTGACGCACAGCCTATACTAATCCATTTTATCGACACGTGCTCGTCAACCTCTGATCATGGTTCACGTTTGATTGTTTAGATAACTAATTGTGCCTTAGTTTTTACACATATTGATTCTTTATAGTGTCAGCTCTATACAGGTATTTTTCGCATTGCTACAGCTGCAATAGTTTGCTAGATAATACATTTTAAGTGTGAGGCCAAACGAGAGAATTTTTTGAGCTGTGCGTCGCGTAAAATGGAGTACAAACAGGACTTTAGAATGAAACCGAATGCACGCGAAATTTTTTTCGACTGACAGCTCAAAAAAATACGCTCGTTTGGCCTTGGCCTCACCCTTAATCAGTAATGGCATGGGACGTTCGACGTGGCTAATTCCGCGCCATCAGCCAGTCAAGTTGATACGTCATGTGAGTGTGACGTTTGCATTGCATTTTATATTCGTGAATGGCCATTCCTTGTTATAGAACGAACGAGGCTCTTCTGTTGCATAACGGTAAACCTGTACCAGAATCTGGTGCTATGCACGTGCATAGTGGAAGGATTAATCTTCTTGCCTAATACAATCTCTTTACAATCAACCAAAATCACTTTGTTGTTTATAATACTTTAGATGTAGTGTTGGAGAGCCAGGTAGAACCAGATGGTCTGGTTTTGGCAAGGAAGACATCGATATTGTCTTTAAAGTTTAGTGTTGTGGCGACAGCGCACATGTGTCACACGATGACGTCACGCCAACTTGAATCACGCTATCGAAGTTATCTGCATCGGTTGCATATATAGAAATGCTCCGACAACATCAGTCGGGGCTCGGCCGCCTCCCAGGCAACAACCTCGCCTGGCGGGAGATCTCCCTTTGCCAGAGTGTTATGGATATCTAGGGAGCAATAACGATTTTCATATGAGTACTTGCGAGTGAGTACCAGGTAAGAGTATCGAGTACTCAGTATCGGGTATCGCGAACAAAAGTATTGATACCTACTCAGTATCGAAAGTATCGTTCGAACCCTAATCAGGTGGCTCGTTCTTTCGTCCCTCCTTGAGATTAAGCCCTTTAAACTCTATTTACATTGTATGTGAATTGCGGCATTAAGTTTTACTTCTCACGTCTGAGGAATGCCTGATTTGTGAGCATTGGTTGCTCCACCTGGTAATTTAATGCCGCAATAACGTCTTAGTTTACTGTTCTTTAAAATTAAATTACATTAGAATTTATTAACTCACCCTTAAAAATTATCAGCCACAAATAAAAAACAGGTAATTTATTTCCACAGTCTGCAGGGAATCCAAATGAAAATCTTAGATTCAAATTATACAGGCAACAGAAAATACTCCTAAATTACTAGAGTCCCATTTGGACGTGTCCGGTTTTGCTCCGTGTTTTTACCGGGGAGGTGCTTAATCATCCTTGTGTAGGAGAGAAACCTCTGCAACTTTATGAAATACTCTGTAGTAGGTATAGCAAAAACAAAACATATTGAAAAATATCCAATTTATTCATCCTAGAGCGTTACCTTACCAACAAACTTTCATGTTTTATTCATTCACCTGTAGGTACTATTTGTTCTGCGCCAACAGACAGATTAACAGATGGACTACGGGGCATCATCCATCAAATGATGACGTAATCGTATTGCGCTGCCCTCCAAACCATTTGCCATCCTCTGTAAACACCATCTTGATGTGATTCATCAAACACGCTTCCACAACGTACTCAAGGTAATAATATAAAACGAAATGATGATTTCTAAATAATAACATCACCAATTACACCAACTAAAGGACCGCCAATTTTCTTATACTGCACCATTAAAGTTCTAAATTGAAGTTGCAAATATTTAAGACGATCGTAATTAATCATAACTTTAACAGAACCTTGTTACCACATGAATCTTGCTACCATGCATTCTTGTAGGTATGCCAACGCACATTACTTACCTGCAGAAAAGTGTTTATTGCGGACCTAACTTAGGACTTCATTTAATTCACTCATCCATTAGTCAACATCACACTGAACTGGAAAGATTAGCCGATTAGTAAGACTCGTGAATAAATGGATCCCTTTTATGAGTAAGCACAGGCGTAGACAGATTCTATCTTTGCAAAGCGTATGAAACCATCTGCAAACTGCAAATCGCGTATGCGGGATTTTCTGAACGTTGTGCTAACAAAGGCCGTTTCGCCCACAGTATTCTTAGAAGGTTGTTTTTGAAATTCCAGTGTCAATTGATGAAAGAAAAGGATGTCTATAGGAAGTGACACACTGTGGAATATAATATATGTTTTTCCTTACACTTTGTGAATTGATGAAAGAAAGGGATGTCTATAGGAAATGACTCTCTGTGGAATATATGTTTTTCCTTACACTTTGTGAATTGATGAAAGAAAGGGATGTCTATAGGAAATGACACTCTGTGGAATATATGTTTTTCCTTACACTTTGTGAATTGATGAAAGAAAGGGATGTCTATAGGAAGTGACACTCTGTAGAATATTTGTTTTTCCTTACACTTTGTGAATTGATGAAAGAAAGGGATGTCTATAGGATGTGACACTCTGTGGAATATTTGTTTTTCCTTACACTTTGTGAATTGATGAAAGAAAGGGATGTCTATAGGAAGTGACACTCTGTGGAATATTTGTTTTTCCTTACACTTTGTGAATTGATGAAAGAAAGGGATGTCTATAGGAAGTGACACTCTGTGGAATATTTGTTTTTCCTTACGAAGAATCCATTAGCAGTTGCAAAACGCGGGCGTTTCTAGAACAATGTGAAGAAATGCTAGAGCTTACTCTAATGGTTTCAAAAGTTTGCGACGTTTGCTAAGTCGCTCTTAGAGGATGACGACTAAGGTCTGTCATCTCACAGGAAATTATGATGGAAATGGTAGAGAGTTATTATTATTATTATTAGTCAAACTAGTCTTAAGTAATAAACAAACACACATCGATAATTCAATAAAAATATAAACTAACGGATAGTATCCGTGTAATTCGGATTATCCGGATAATAACAGACTCGTTATCTGGATATTAAATTCCGGATAATTCTGATAGGTATCCGGATAGTACGCCCTACACACTCCCCATGTTCTATTTACAAATTATTATGTATTTGAATTAAAATCATATTTCATACATCAAAAAGATTTCTACAAAAGTAACTCTTCAACGGTAAACAGCACAGTCGTTTTTTTGCTTTAATGCACTTACCCTGTAAAAGCTTATTTGTAGTTCTTTCAACTAATATAATTTGTTCATTCTCATATCTAGAATAAAACAAAGGAATAACACTACTAAGTATATCGTGCATCATGAATTCTCAGAAAACCTTCCTGGTCGCAGTAAATTTCAAAAGCAGTTACATAAAATTGCCCGCCATTACCCCCTCATACCTTTATAAGTCAAACAAAGGGCCATTCAAACAACTTTTCCGATGCATAATTCCGAACGATTCCATTATAAAGTTCCTTTTGTAATACGGTCAGAGAAAATGGAGTTTTCTTCAGTATTTTGGACCTTTATCTTATTCTTATTATAATGTAGTGGTAAAAATTACATTATTAATAATTCATGTTAGGTTGCACGCAGTATTGGAGACTTCCATCTGAGCGGAAGATTGACGTTCAATCAAATTAATTATTAAGCAGACAATTTTTTAATTTTTATTGGTAATTGATTATTTTGAATGGAGATGTGGCTGTTTGCCCGAGCAGCCTTTACAGCTTCACGTAGATAGAATATTGGTAATAAACTTGAACAAGTAGTTACCTATTATTGAATGTGCGAAGTAGCTAAACCAGGAGCTGCCAGGCTATTCAGTTTTGTAACTTGACAGCGGAGTTTAAAAATTGACGTTCGAGTTCTAGGATCACTTCACTTCGTAAGTGCGTACAAGATGATTAGATAATGACATGTCATTATCTAATCTCATGACATGGTCAATATGATGCAAGTTCGCTTTTGTTTTGTAACTTGACAGCGGAATACACGATGAGTTTCTAAATTGAAGCTAGAGTTCGAGACTCCCTTCACCTCGCAGATGATTAGAGAATCACATATCAAGATCTCGGATTCGAACTTCAATTTTGAAATTCATCGCGGATTCTGCTGTCAAGTTACAAAACTGAATAGCCTTGCTGATCGGCGTATTTTACTATTACATTATTTCTATTGAAAGCTACGTGAATTTCTTTATCCAACCGTACATTTAGATTATTTCTCACACAAAGAAGAATTAATAATTGCTCTTTGAAGTCATCCAATCGAACTGTGAAGTATTTGCCTAGTGCTCGCTCTCTCGCGCACTCATCTGCATGACGCGCACATCAAAAGCCTTTTATTTACTTTGCACTGTTCTATATTCAACATGCAATATTTGCGTTAAATATTCTAGATTTATGTCGAATTCTTCTTTTACGAATAAGCCTGTCCAAGTATGCTGAGCTAGTTAAGTGTGATGAAAGATTTGTGCCTTGTGATGCCTATTGTTATCATGTTCTGGCTATTGCTGGATACCTGGATAGTTGGAAGTTGACTATTAATGACTCTGAGGCTTGCGGTTTTTAAGTAACTGATTTAGCTCGCAGTTGTAAATTCGGATCGATGAATTAGGTCAACTGCATCTAAGCTATCTTGATTGCTATCTTACGATTAGAAAAAGAATGAAAGATTTGATAGGAGATCTGATGGACGAACTAGTAGTTGTCCATCCAATTCCTGAGTTCAATCGACATTATTGTCAGTCAGTTGACAACTGAGTTAAATCATCATATGCATGACAAAGCACCTTTCCGAAAAGCTGGTAAATTAAAAAAATGACGTGCATAAGTGTATCAATGATACCTACATGAATAAATGATTTTGAATTTGAATTTGAATAATATTATGTTCTTATATCGCAGAAAACAATCAAAAATATCGTTTAGATCATAAATGGAAGACAATTATTTCCCAGTGTCGCTGGCAACCAAATCGCCGCACGGCACAAAAGCGACAAAGAAATTTCTTTTCAAAAACTGAAATTTTGTATGATAATACCAACGTTCTTTTATGTAACAGTTCTTGGAAGAACAATAATTCATTCAATTTTACTCCGCTCAAGTGTTTCCTTTCTCGGGTTATTGTTAGTTTATCCTGTTTTTGTTTCACTGTAGATTAGTAATATCAGTGGCATTGGATCGTAGAATAAATAATAGTATTTAATCTCCCAACGGGCACGAGTTCAATCCTGTACGCACCTTTAATTAAAACGCAAACCTCAATACAATTCGTATAAAAACTCTCGTATACCTACAAACGGTATTTGCACCAAAAATGATGAGAATATTCCGATGTAAAAATAAAATGATTTTTTTATAAATATGCGAACGTATGTATCCAAGATGAGTGGAACTGACGATTCATCAGAAATCTCTTTCAAGCTTTTATCAATACGTCCATTACTCAATGCAAACTGAATAAAAACAGAAAAACCAGAAAAAACTACGCTGCGCTATTCAAAACCTCGCAGCTCACGTATTCCTGTTTCTGCGAAAACGTGACGAAACCAACTAAACATGAAGATTAAAAACTACCTAGTTAACGAAGTTATTGATTGGAGAACCGATATCAATGCGGGTTAAAAAGTTTTCACGAAATACGGTTGCCCTCGATATTTATTTACTGATGAAGAGAAGATAATATTATGATGATTATGATTCGTAGGTAGGTATTATTAGTGTTCATCATTCGATGACGTAGATGGTATCTGTCGTACTAATAAAATAATAATAAATAATCACCCTTTGTCACAAAAACTACTGGACGGTTTTTTTTTATGATACAAGTTAGAAAATGATCTTGAATAACACAATATGAAGAACTTATGTTCCCGAAAAACGCGGGCAGAGGTACTGATGAATATGAAGATAAAAAGCATAATTATTAATTTTATTCTACTATCCAAATTGCACTTTAGTTTAAATAAAGTAAGGTAGTTATTTGTGAATATACAAAAGACCATGCCCATATTAGTATGGAGCTGAAAGTCAGAAATGCCATGCAATGCCCAAATTGCAGCTCTATGTCATATGATAACTTTTTAATAGTATTTATATGATATCTAGATTTAATGTCAAATAAAGCACCGGGTCAAAAGATATTGGACATTAAACATGATAACTTCCTACTGGTCTTTTATACATTTATCTACAAATTGAAGTAAGGAAAGAATAAAGTGCGGAAATACAAACTACGTAACGTCGGCAACTTTCTTGTTCCTGTAGTTTTATGACCGAACTCTCGGTATTAATAAAACTACATTGAATACTAATGTAACTGAGTTTAATAATTCTTCAGAGATATCAATACAGATAGCAAAAACTGGAAGGTCGCAATGTGTAATGGATTTTTAACTCTAAATTTTTAGGGAGTTATTCTGGAATTTGGGATTTCTGGGAATTATTCCTAATATTATCTTTCGATCTAGTATTATCTCCATCAATCCGCACTGGAGCAGCGTGGTGGAGTATGCTCTAGGCCTCCTCAAGAGGAGAGACCCGTGCTCAGTAGAGGGCCATTAATGGTCAAGCCATTATCTTTCGTGAAGAGTTCTTTCTTTTCTTCTTTTTTGGCCGGCAATCCTTTGGTTTTATTGATGTAAATGGGCTGTGATGACCACTTACTGTGACCATCAGGTGGCTTATCTGCGCGTTGTTCCGCAAAAAACCTCACTCTATTAGCTATACGAATATTATTTTTACTTTAACTAGTTAAGTATTTTGTAAATAATCCTATCGCGTAACAATGATGCACTTTAATAAATAGCACTCAGCTGAATCACCACAAATTCGCCGTCAGGTAACTCAGTCGTGAACTAACTCACTGAGTGCTAATGCTGCAAGTGAATCACACGCTTCGCTTCAAATGATGTCTGAAAGCGAATGTAGGAAATGTAGGAATGCCACAAGTTCTAACAAAATAATGTTAGGGTTGTGCATTTCATAAGTAAGTACTAAGGAGCGATTAAGATAACCGTTAGTCATTTTGACTCTGAGTTGGGGCGTTAATGAATTAACCACAACTTAATTAGTTTACAAGTAACTTGCCGTTGATTAACAAAGTTAATCAATATCCTTAATTTAAGTGAGTGTTTTGTTGTTGGGTTAATTTAAGTTAGTGCAAGTAGCAGATAAGAGCTGTCAACTCCATCATTGCTTAAGTTAGTTGATTACTTAGTTGAAATACGCAATAGGTATGAGCAATGAGTATGGTACGACTTATACAATGTGATAACGAAAATTATGGTAGTTTTTCTCACAAATTATCTCACGATGCATGCCCTACTTGATTATCTACTAAATGGTTGAAGTGACCCGATTCAATAATGTATAGGCTCTCTATACCTTGTTCACAAATCTTAGAGACTAAAATGACAACCCCAAATGTCAAAGTTTGAAATAATGATACCAGCTAAATTTGTGCGATCTACTTTTCCGGTTTTTTGAATCGTAAACTATGTCGTAAGAAGAGTGACATATTAGTAGCGACACTCATATCTACCTAGATATTTAGAATTCAGCTAAATAGTATAAAATTAGCTGTATACCGAATGTAACCATAACCAAATACTCGTTTTTGTAAGCACAATAACTTTTAAATTTAGTAAGTAAGGGCAAATATATTATGGACATATGAATGATAATGGTTGCTTAAGCTTGTTTTTATACTAGTTTTAGGGACTCTTCAATAATTACACAAATAGTCGACCTTCCATAAAGGCTGTGAAAAATTTTCCGATTTACTTTTCGGTTTATGGTCATCACTATTTAATTTGCACCCGAAACTGGTCACCCTTGAAACGTCAATTTAGTCTCTAAGATTTGTGAACGGATTATAGGGAGCTATTGAGCTACAAATATTTGAGCACCCACCGCCGACACGGTATGATTTCATTAGTGGTTAAGGCCGGTTTTATTGTAATGGCCGTCCGCCCCCTGTTGTGCTTATGTAGGTACGAAGCAATAATAGTTATGTATACGTCATAAGAAACGGTTTATTGGTTTGAAAGACGTTCCAGTATGAGGGATCCAGTACGAATCTTGCATTGAATTACTTTTGAGATAAATCTGTGTAAAAATTTTCAAGCATTTTTCATACTCCGTGACAGCTCTTCGTTCGGTCCATGGACGATAGAACAGCCCGTCTATATATCTATTTAAGTATATAGTTGCTGCATTATTTATTTATAAGACAAGAGTTCTTGTCTTTGACAAGTATATTCGCCCGCACTAGTGTTTCAATACATAGATCTACCTAGTCAAAGTAAAGGGTTTTATGGCTACTACAAGGCTACGGGGTATTTATAGCGATGGTAAGGCCCCTAGAATCGATTCAATTACTGATGCATGGCCCGACAGATCGATAGTGGACACATTATTGCCAACGTAGAGTGTGGTAGATGGTAAAACTTTTTCTTCTAAATTATAAGTTAAGCCTTAACTACAATTCCACCTGATGGTAAGTGGTTATAAAGTCATGGATGGCTGGAAGCTGTTAAAAAATAAAATAAAAAATAAACGCTTTCAAACTCATACGCCCTCAATAGGTTTTCCTATGTCGTGGGTGGTGCATTTATATCTTACATAAATATCTGCCCCAGCCGGGAATTGAACCCGGGACCTCTCGCTATGTAAGCAGAGCCGCTACCAACTAGGCTACAGGATCGACAATATACATCAATTTGCCTGATACTCCATAAATTAGAACGGTCGGGTCAGACAGGTGATATTAATGGAATGTGCAATACATCTGAAGTCCAATTACAAAGTAATCTTCTGAACGACACAACATGTATGAATTTCTATTGAAATAATTACATGGTACGGAGTATGCGTCAGCAAGAAATTAGTTAGTGGTATTCCTGTGGGTATTCCTGACACTGTAGTCTTCAAGACGAGAGTGTATAGGCTTTTATTTAGTTAGTACACGCTTACTTTCTTGGACTCCATTCGGATTGTATTTTTAACGAGCATTGACGACCCGTGTGGCGCAATGGTTATCATGCCAGATCGCCGCAGCAAGGATCCTGGATTCGATTCCCAGCGAGGCGGAAATTTGAATGATGAGTTTGAATTTCTGTTCTCGGTCTGGGTGTGAATGTCCTTGTCTATGTTGTGAGTTGTCCATGGCAACCACGACACAGGGAATCCTAGTGTGGGGCTATGAGTGTGAAGCGTTATTTATTTATATTAACTTGTTTTTGGCTTCAACCCATTAATGGCCCACTACTAGAGCACGGGTCTCTCCTCTTGAGGAAGCCTAGAGCATACTCCAGCACGCTGCTCCAGTGTGGATTGATGGAGGAACTTGTTTTTAATCCCCGAAAAAAAAGAGGGGTGTTGTAAGTTTGACGTATCTGTGTTTCTGTGTATCTATAGGTATGTCCGTCTGTGGCATCGTTGCTCCCAAACGGATGAACTGATTTTGATCTAGTTTTTTTGTATGAAAGGTGACTTAATCGAGAGTGTTCTTAGCTGTTTAGTGTATATCAAACTGTTGGGTTTTTTAATTTTAATATAATATTATAGGTATGCAAAAACAATTGTCATGTCTTATACCAGATTATGGTATTAGTTTTCACGAAAATTCATTTATTAGTTCATCATTCAAACACCTTCAAAACATTTCACATTATAATATTAGTAGGATTATTTCATGAAATGTTGAAAATGTGCACTCAACAAAGTACTCTACCGCCTTGTGAGGAAAAGGCACCTACAAAACTGGATGTAAAACTTGATTGAACTTCGAAGAGTTGGAAGATAAAAAGGGTTTCAGGAAATTGGTTCGATGAACCGATCCTCAAATGGATCCGTTGTGGACAAAATTTACTCGAGAAATCTACAGTAAGTTCACAAAACGTTTTCATAGCGATGAAAGGTAGCTAGGTTTAGTTTTGAAGTTTACCTCAATTGGTTCATTTGTAAATTATTGGAGTAATTTGCTTTTTCCTTCGTTGAGTCAAAGCTAACTATAACCACAGAATACATAATAGATAGCTAGTTATAGAACTAGCAAACTAGTATAACATACATACAGGATTGGAGGATAAAGGAAAGCTTCTTTCTTGGCTGGCAACTCATCGGAGAGGCCTATGTCTAGGGTTGCCAGACGTCCGGATAAAGCCGGACAGGGTTAGGCTTTTTGAGTGCGTGTCCGGCCAAATTGAACGGTGTCCGGCCTGTCCGGTTTTGTTAGGCTTTTTGCATTCGACTTGTCACGTCGTTTAGAAGATTTATGGTAAAGGATCACAAAGACCTGGGGGACACCACAATTTTTTTTATTGTTAATACTAAGACACATAACTCAATAATTTAGGGTGTCCGGCCTTTTTACCCAAATGTCCGGCCAAACTGGCTGATTTGTCCGGCTATTTGGTTCGACGACCTGGCAACCCTACCTATGTCCATTGGTGACGGTGACCACATTACCAAACAAATACTATACAAATACTCTTTAGTTGTACACCAAATACAATTACATACATAGTCATATTAAAATAAAGTAAGGTATACAAAGGGCCAATTTATCGCTAAGCTTTGTATATTTTGAGTTGTCAATCTATGTAGTCAGTCGAATTATGGATTCTAATTTAGCCATTTAACGCAGAGAGTAGCGTAATTAACTAAAGAAATGATAAAATCACAGTTCATGAAAATTCAAACCGTATGACAATGTTTAATAGTTCAAACTGGAATGCCCATTGTAAGGACATCATTAATGCAAGTTTTTTTGCTCAAGTCAGCATCCCAGGGGCTCTGAAGCGGAAATCTCCGATATTATTCCAGCCCGTCATTAATCTTACGTACGCTGATTCGCCAAAGAAGATAAATATTTATACGTTACGACTACGATAGGACGACGATTATTGCAACATCTGCAGTGCGTAAAGAAAAAGCTAGATCGTCGCCATGGCGAGACAGCGGTGACGGAGAGAAACTCTTCTTATCTCACGACTGTGTGAGACTGTCGTCACCACGATCCATGAAACTGAGTCGAAATATCAGTATTATAAAATACGAATCGCAAGTGCCCGTTGCACAAGTTTAAAATCATATTATGATCGTTTTGCCGTATTAGGGCGGCTTATAAATCTTGTAATACTAACCCCAATCCCACGTCGGGTGGGTGTCGTAAGAGGCGACTAAATCCGGCTGGTGGTAGGGCCCCGCGAGGGATTGTATTGGTAATATTGATTTTAATTGTTAATTACGAGTAATACCATTATTACTTTTATTGTTTCTCCATGGGGTTCACCTGTATAGCTACCACCCTTGAGCATGAGTCAGTTGCCAAAAGACTCGTCGTGTTCCGGCTGGGGGCTTGAGAGCCAGTTCTTTCTTTCTTTCTTTCTTTTTCTTCTCTCTTTCTTGGCCGGTAAAGCATCGGTGATGCCTTTAGTGTTGCTGGTGTCCATGGGCGACCATAGCCACTTACCATCAGGTGGATCATCAGCTCGTTTGCCGGCTATTTCCATTAAAAAAAATCCAAAATTTGTCAGCATCTCAAACTGAATATTGAGTTCGCAGAGAGATCTTAGAATCAGTTTATTAATACGGGCTACAAGCTGCAAGAGTCGTAACCGAGTCATAAACGTAATATATTTTGTCGTAAGCGTCCCGTTTATCGTACAGTGTGAATGAGTACGCGCGTAGTCAAACTAACGTATGGGAAAGTAATAGCGTAGCTCTCATGAAGTTGGGCTGTCATTTGGAGCGCGAGGATTATCTTGCAGTTCGGATATTAATTCCTGGATACGGCTATCGAATGGAATGATTATTACGAAAAAATGCAGTTAAGATTATATTCTGTTCAATTACAAATACGTGAATGTCCTCAAACTCTCTAATAGAATTATAAGTAACCCAGCGAGAATTAAACAGCTGTACAGCGTAATTAAATTACTTACAATAATTGTTTATTGGTTTTTCTGTAAATTGGATACAATCCTATCTTAGAAGTTGCACAAATGCTGCATTCTGACCGGTATACACGTATACAACAAGTATACACTTGTCATGATATGACATCGTTTCGTAAGGAATTCTTTTTTAACCGACTTCAAAAAGGAGGAGGTATTCAATTCCACTGTATTTTTTTATGTTTTTAACCTCAGAACTTTCGACTGGGTGAACCGATTTTGATGATTCTTTTTTTAGTCGAAAGCTGGTGCTTGTTGTGTGGTCCCAATCAAAGAAGTAGATCTGACTGTTTTTGAGTTATTTTGATGTCGGTTTTTTTTTCTTGGTGAAATTCATATTATTATTGTAAAGTTTGTAAACTAGTGGATACTATTGTGCTACTACGCAAAACAACAACACATATAACACATCACAATCACACCCATGACTCGAGTACAAATATTTATCTGTCACATAAATATCTGCCCCAGCCCGGAATCGAACCCATGCCCCCTCGCTTCGTGTGCAGGTTCGCTATCAACTAGGCTACAGGGTCGTGGAATTAGAATTATATTAAACCTAGTCCGGCTCTCGGTCTGAAAGGGAAAAATTCCGAGCGGTAAATTCAACCGGGAATATTTTTCGGTTTATGACAAAAAAAAACAGGTACAATATTCGTATAGGTTTTTATAAACGATCAACTGATCAACTAATCAGTCAATAGTCAAATCAATAGTCAATAGTCTAATTACTTGGCTGTAAGTATACATAAAATAAAGAGCATCTCAATTTTTAACCAATGCAATAATTTTACACCGAATACAAAGTGAAAATTTCAATGACTTTTTAAATACTTAAACTAATCATTAAGTGGTCGGGTTTGATTGAGGAGAACCAATTAAACTTATGAAAAATAGTATTAAATGTAATTGTTATGTTTGTTTCAGAAAATTCATTCCACTTCATATAATAGAAGAGGACAGTTACGAGAAAGATGTGCTGTTCTACGTGAATCTGGGGGAGCCGGAGTTAATGTCAGGTGAGTACAAATGCAAAATTTAATTAAAATATTTTATTTATTTTATTATTTTATTTTATTGTATTCGGAAAGCATACAGTGATACTTAACAACTTACAAATAACGTACTTAGAAATCTATACACCATTTAATTGCTTTCGCATATTGAAGCTATAGCTCGAATGCTTATTAACACAAAAAAAAACTAATTAAAATTTAAAACAAAGAAATCACTAAGTAAGTGTATGTTAACTATGATATGATAGGATATAATATGATAGGATAGGATAAAATAAGATAATATAGGATAGGTTAAAACAGTATAGTTTATAACAATAGGATCATGAAAGTTACTTTATATAAGTAAGTATGAAAGCTACTTTATACCAGTAGGTATTTAGTTAAGATACCTATTTGGTAAGACTTTAATATACCAGTGTTTGCAGTATCGCAGTAATATGTAGCGCTCTTCGCACAGATGTTACCAACGGGTCCAATATTATGATATTAAGTCGCTAGATTTTGCTAACAACTTACACACTTAACTTACTAAGTTAACAACTACGCAAAAATCACCTGAAACAGATCGCTATCTTTGCCATCGCCGTCGCCGTCTTTGAATATTTTTACCGACTCCAAAAAGGAGGAGTTATTTAATTCGACTGTATTTTTTTTTTATGTTTGTTACCTCAGAACTTTGGACTGGGCGAACCGATTTTGATGATTTTTTTTTAATCGAAAGCTGGTGCTTGTGATGTGGTCCCACTTAAATTTGAGCTAGATCTGACGAGTAGTTTTTGGGTTAATTTGAAGTCGGTTATTTTTTTCTTGGTAAAATTCATTCTAATTATGTTACTCGTCGTGTTCCGGCTGGGGGCTGGAGAGCCACTTCTTTCTTTATTTTTCTTCTCTCTTTCATGGCCGGCAACGCATTAGTTAAGCCTTTGGTGTTGCTGATATCCATGGGCGACGATAGCTATGAAACTGGTTGGGACATATGGGTTGGATGGTTTCAAAATCTATAATGACTTTTAATAATTAACTTTTAATAGGCACATATTTTTTTGAAAATTAGAGGTGCCAGCATTCGAACTCGAGCCCCTGTGGAAGGGAACCATTATTCCGACTGAAAAAGCCTTAATACATACTTTATTTTTAAACATACTTTCTTTCAAATTCCCTGTTCATGTGGGCGACGAATATTATTTTCCGACTTCTCAAAAAATTGTCTTTTTCTCGTGCGTCACCCCCACCCTCACTCTCCCCCTCCCCTCCCTACCCCTCCCCCTCCTCCAATATAATAAATAATATAATAATAATCATTTTTTCAAAACGAGCGTTTTTAAAAACGTGACCGTGTTTTTTTTAAATTTCACTATCATCATTTTTTCCATTTATTATTTTATTTCATAACGCGCCTAAAGAAGTATAACTTAAAAAAAAAACGCTTTCCAAAATCGTAGCACCCACCCCCGAACTAGGATTTCCTGTATCGCGGCTGACATGTCACATATGACATCACTGGCACCCACGACCCGTGAACAAACAGACAAACTGGGCCACGAAGGTCGTCATTTGATAGTTTTTAACTGGCCTATTCTTTTTACCCGACTGCAAGGGGTTATATTTTTCACGCATAAATTGTATGTATATTTGTATTATTCTTTACTGCGTATCTTCCAAACCGCTGGACCAATTTATATAATTAAGATATCATTAGATGCATCTTGACACCCCAAGTGTACTTATGCGTATAAGCAAAGTTAGAAAAAAACAAGTAGGTATAGTGACTGTAAGATGCCATTGTTTGATGTATAAAAAAACGAATACTGCAATATGGGTATTAAATTAGAGAGCTTATCATAAGGATTTCAAAAAGATATAATATGATAATTATCGTTTCTTCAATGTTTTTTGTGCATTCAGCTTTTTTATACTAGTGCATGTAAATAGCCGACAAACGAACCACCGCACCAGTAAGCAATAACATCTCAGTAACATCTTATGCATCGATGCGTAAGCCAAGAAAGAAAAGAGAATAAGGAAAGAAAGAACGAACTTCATTATTTATTTATTTATTTATTTATTGTTCATGTACACATAAAAATTAAAAGGAAAACAAATAATAGATACATTGTACAAAGGTTCTGCTTATCTCTTACGAAATTTCTTCCAGCAGACCTGCGACTGGAAAAGTGACAGAAAGGTAGATGGCGTGCACTCACTAATAAATAATGAATAATAACTATAACTATTAATCTATTTAAATATACATAAATAGATATATTCATAAATAAATATATACAATATTATATAATACAACAATATATCCATGTTATATATAAATATAAATAAATATATATGTCGGTGAGGCCACGAATCTCCAGTGAAGGTCCAGGGACGGACCTCTATAATCTACAACGCCTGTCCGATGCAGAGGTTGGCATATAAGAAACGACATGTCATATTTAGATGAAGGAATTGTCAATAAGACAGAACGGATGATCACGTAGTGTTGAAGTACTTGGAAGTATTGATGTGAACGTTAGGAGAACCGGAAATATAATATCATGGAGTAAAGTAAAAGGAATATCATTTCATAACCAACACCGTAGAATACCCCTTTCAGCGATATCAGAAGTGTTGGAAAAAACTTGCCCACAAACTCGGAAAATAAATGAGAAATGACACTAGCTCGGGTGACATTTGAAGAAAATTTTGCAATGAGAAATTAAACAATCCGAAACGCAATAAAAGAGAATCGTCGAAGTTTATAATATAATCGGTGTGGATAATGCGAAATGTGTTGCGGAAAATCGATGACACATGGAATAATGATCTACCACGCCAGCCACGAGAAACCAAGAGACCCAGGACCTGTCTGCTGCGTGAGCGGTGCTAGATTAGGTGATGGCAGAATGAGTGTCGTCACAACCGTCTTCAGGCATACTTTGATCATACAGGTGATTTTGTGAAGTTTTCTATGATTATGGGGCTGATGAGCGTGTAGATAATGTTGTTGCTGGTATTGAATTTAAACGAATCATTCTTAAAATTATTTGCATGATTTGCCTGACATTCGTATTTAAAGAACGAAATTACGTTGTCTTTAAATGAGGGTTTTTCAGTCAATGACAGTGACATTCTTTTATTTTTCTAAATTTAATAAATGGTTGAAAGTTATGAAACTTAATTTGAAAACTATGAGTAAGCTGTTGCAATTGTTGACAGTTCGAAGTTATTGCTATCGGGATCCATAAGATGCGAGTTCGTTATGGTGAATAGCGACTTCTTGTCAGTAGACTCGTTAGACTTGTGTAAGTCAGATGTAAGTCACGTAGAGAAACTATGGTCGGTCTGATGGTATAGTAAAAGAAGGATTGCATGATGATATCAATTTAATGAGTTTCGCAACAATGGCTATTGTAAAAAAAAGAGTAAAAAAAAGAGGAGTGAAAAAAAAAAGAGATGTGAAAAAAAAAGATGTGAAAAAAAAGAGAGAAAAAAGAGTTTAATAAAGAGATAAGTGAAAATGAAAGGTAAAAAAAAGAGTACCTAGTAACAATATGAAATTGTAAAAAAAATGGAGTAAAAAAAAAGAGTTGTGATAAAAAAATGGTTGTAAAAAAAGGTGTCAAAAAAAAGAGAAAAAAAAGAGGAAAAGAAATGTGAATGAGTCCGGGCCAGCATAGAACTGAAGGGACGTTGTACCTGGAGAGTCTTAGAGAGACTGGACCAGGTGTCTGCAGGGTATAATCCGGACCAGACGACAATGACATAATTGCGACGTTCCGTAGAGTCTTATGAACCAGATTGGTAACCAAATGGCCAAACCATAGTTATCTCCACTATATTAAAAAGTGTCCACATTTAAAATATCAGACTTAATGAGCGAATTATTCTTGACTGTAAATTAATAATGATGTGATGAATGACGAAAGTAAAATGAATGTGAATCAGGTTAATGTAGTCAGAATAGCCGAGCAAAATACTGTTGAGACTGTTTTTACAGGTTTCTGATTATCCACACGAGGTCGTGTGGGTCGTCAGCGATGGCCGCGTGCGTGATACGAAAACAATGAGTTGTGGACCCAGGAGTTAGAATGGAGACCACGAACACCAACAGCCCGATACACCGACGCTCTTAAGAGGGCGAGTGGTATTGCTGGATGAGATCATAAGCGGAGGACCATGTGGCATGCCTTGTGGAGCAGTAGATAGAAGAAGCATGATGATGATGTACCAAGATAAATTAAAGCGCGCACGAGGACGAGCGCACGTCAGGATAGCCGTGTCGGTGAGGCCACGAATCTCCAGTGAAGGTCCAGGGACGGACCTCTATAATCTACAACGCCTGTCCGATGCAGAGGTTGGCATATAAGAAACGACATGTCATATTTAGATGAAGGAATTGTCAATAAGACAGAACGGATGATCACGTAGTGTTGAAGTACTTGGAAGTATTGATGTGAACGTTAGGAGAACCGGAAATATAATATCATGGAGTAAAGTAAAAGGAATATCATTTCATAACCAACACCGTAGAATACCTCTTTCAGCGATATATACATATATATAAATATATAAAACTACGTACAATCTATCATGAGAAAGAGGAGGAAAAATTTAATGAATTTATATAAACTAAGCTAAAGAAAGATAATAGTCTCGGACTTTTTTCTTAAAAGTGAATATAGTTTTTGAGTCACGTATGTTAGGTGGGAGCGAGTTCCATAGTCTGACTGCATGGACAGAGAAGGAATGGGTGTAACAAGAACTTTTATGTTGGGGATATTTAAGGAGGCATTATTTGATTATGAAGCGTACATGTCAGTCATATTATGCCCATTATTTTTATGTCATCTTGAAGCTGAGTAACATTTTTTAATTGTATTCATTTGCAGCATATATGTACTTTAAGATGTTATATTGGTTGGATGGTCTGGGTTCAAATCCTGTATCACGTACCTGTACTAATAACAACTGGTTTGACCTTAGGAATAAGCAAAAATCTATTTAGTTACTTGTATCGTAATCCAATATCAAATATCCGAATGGAGTGAAGGATGAAATTGTAAATATTGGCCGACTCGCACGCGATATTGGGTAGCATATTGACTCAGCTTGGGTCCCTCATATTGATTTTATAATCCCTTAGAAACTAACTGAACTGAGAAAAGTTTCTAGCACACTACATTCATAAGTTTTTTAAACAATCTTAGCACTGCCTTTTATTACGCGACTGTCAAGGAAGGGAAGTTTTTCGCGCGGATCTTACAATTATCTATACTAATATTATAAAGAGGAAAGATGTGATTGTTTGTTTGCATTGAACAGGCTCCGAAACTACTGAACCGATTTGAAAAATTATTTCACTGTTGGGAAGCTACACTATCCCCGGGTGACATAGGCTATACATATTATATTAAAAAAAATAGGGATCCTTAATAAAAGTCCAATAATGTAACCCAAGTGTAAAAAAATAAGAAAACCAAAGCAAAGGGTTACTCGTTATATTATAGGTTTGCGTATGTACAATAAAAGCTATGTCTGAGATTTAAGAATATAATTTGCATTGAGCATAATACAATTTAAATCTTTATTCATTTGCAACTTTGTATCTTATAATATGGGGACACTATTGCATAGCTCGCTTTCGCTATAAAAGGGATTTAATATTAGCTCTAGAATTTCAAGAAATGACCGTAGAATTTGCTGAACCACAAATTGTTCACGTTCTATTTTATATGAGCAAATGTTGTCAGACGACTAACTGCGAAAACGTTTCTGTTTTGTCGAAATGAATGAATTACGGCGAGATGTGGGAATAGACGCTGAATAGTATTATTTTACGGTTTAGATAGGAGGTTTATTTTATACTGTTTTAGTTTTGATTATGGATTCAAACCATTAAGGGCTTACTATAGGGCCCTGGTCTCTCCTCATAATAAAATTAAGGAGGAGTATATTATCATCGGCTCCAATACAGGATTGGGTTAGATTTAGAGGCATCCCAAGTCAGGGATATGTGTCATTCGAAGGCCTCCGATATGGCTTAACGACTGTAATGTAACGATAATAATTCTTGACAAAAAATAACCGACTTCAAAATTAGGGATAACTCAAAAACTACTCGTTAGATCTCGCTCAAAAAGTGGGACCACATGACAAGCACCCGCTTTTGATTAAAAACAGAATTAGGTATCAAAATCAGTTCACCCAGTCGGAAGCTGTGAGGTAACAAACATATTTAAAAAATACAGTCGAATTGAATACCTCCTCCTTTTTAAAGTCGGTTAAAAACCTACACCGTGACAGTTTTATATCGGAATAAAACTAAATGGTAGGTACTGTACGTTAGTATATTAGTTCATTGGGTACATACAGCACTGGAACTTCTTATAACCTGAATTAAAAAAGATCCTAAAAGAACTTCTTGGAGCCCTCATCGTGCTACCCTTATTCATAAAAACAAGCAAACTTATAGAAGGCTTATTAATCGTTTTGTTTCTTTTACTCTTACGAAAAACAACAAAGATAAAACATAACAGTGCAATAGCTAAAATGGGTTTGTTAAGCGTTTATGAATAAGGCCGTAAGTATCAAGAATGCCTCCTCAAGAGGAAGGACCCGTGCTCAGTAATAGGCCATTAATGGGTTGAAGGCAGCCATCACGAATGTCCTTGATCGGTGGTAACTTATAATTTAATAACCCCTCTGATGGTTCCGGTCGTTAACCCATAAATGTCAGACATTTTCTGTTTCGCTTTCGCATACTTATATAAAAATAAAATAACTGGTTAATTTTTATGCCGCATTGGGGCGGCTTAGAATACTAACCTCAATCCCACGCCGGATGGGTGTCGTAAGAGGTGACTAAATCCGGCCCGCTGGTGGTAGGGCCCCTCGGGGGGATTATATTGGTAATATTGATATTAATTATCAATTAATGCCATTATTTCTAGTATTATTTTTCCATGAGGTTCGCCTGGATAGCTCCCACCCTTGAGCATGAGTCAGCCGCTAAACGACTCGTCGTGTTCCGGCTGGGTGCTTGAGAGCCAGTTCTTTCTTTCTTTTTCTTCTCTCTTTCTTGGCCGACAACGCATCAGTGATGCCTTTGGTGTAGCTAATGTCCATGGGCGACGATGGCCAATTACCATCAGGTGGATCGTTAGCTCGTTTGTCGGCTATTTCCATAAAAAAATAACTACGCGAGATCTGTCAATCTCAAAATAAAGTAATAAAAAAATGCCGTATGCTGCAAATCGTTTATCCCATTATGGCGGAGTCATTTTCGATGTGGCAACTGTGTACCGGTTACGAAAACATAACACAGCGTGTGGGAATGATCGCGTAAAATTCAATATGACACTTTTTGTTTGCGTCATGTTGCTAGGGTGAAATTTCTTACGCCCACTGCAATAAAATTATACGGTATTTTTATTAATATTACTGAGGCCTGGCGCATTGCAATGTATTCAAATATTACTCATTTTCTTAAATTGCACACAAAGCTATCTATTGGATTATATCTAGGCATTAACCATTATGTCGCGAATTCTCCAATCATCTTATTCAGCGTAGTAATTACTTATTGGAATAAATGAAAACCCTAAAATGTTTTATATCGTCATATCCTAAATTAGTGATTTATACATTTAGGAGTTATGGTGAAAGCCACTTAACATCAGGTGGCATCTCTGCTGATAACTTGATTATTGACATAAAAAATGTGTAAAGGACAATATTCACGGATGTGACGTAAACAATTACTCCAAGACGACGGTAACAAAACAGGTAGGCGCCATTTTGGCGGAGGCAATCAAATTAGGCTAATACACTTGGTTGATGGACGGTTGAAATTATGCAGCAGGTACCTACCTATTCCACTGAATGGTTGTCTGTTTTGTTAACCGACTTCAAAAAAGGAGGAGGCGATGCGACTGTATTTTTTTATGTTTGTTACCTCAGAACTATCGACTGGGTGAACCAATTTTGATGATTCTTTTTTAATCGAAAGCTGGTGCTTGTCATGTGGTCCCACTTTTTAAGCTAGATCTGACCAGACTGTTTTTGAGTTAATTTGAAATCGGTTATTTTTTGTCAAGAATTATATCGGCTTACATCATGAAAAAAAATTCCCACAAAAGACACAAAGACAACCATACAATCTTAAGACTTAAATATTATAATTTCGTTCTACAAATCTTACGCGTGTGCATTTATGGCATTTTATATGTTTTTATTAAGAAGCAATTTATTTGGTCTTAATATTTGCATATAATTAACTTAACTTCATTCAGTAAATTTTCTTATTGTTAGATTTTTCAATGGCTCCCAGGAGATGAAGAATGTTTGTACAAAATACAAAACCCGCATATTATAAATACCATATTATGCGATCAACTAAAGCAAAGCCGCAGCTAAAGCAGTGTTGAAAAATGAAAGCAGAATATCTGGCAAAGAATAATTCCAGCGAGAACAAAATGACCTGCTAAATAATTCAAGGATGGTTTGAATAACAAAGCCATCTTGTCTTTATCGGGTGTACACCTTAGCGATGACTTTGTTATTTTGGAGTGGACGTATTTCAGACAGACTAATGTAACTTAACAACAATAATTTGACAGCCCGAAACTGAATAAAGATTCAGTTGCTAGTAATGGATAAATAATCAGCGTTGCGTCATGGCGAAAGCCTTTGATGAACACATACATACCCCAACGTACTGAATATCTACAGTATTATACAACTTCCGAGAGTTGGTTTATAAACTCTTTATCGAATGCATATGGTAAGTAAAAAACCTTCGTGTAAAAGGGAATGGACATAGTGACATTACCTCGGTTGTTGGTCAGACATGCAGGAAAGGTCCCGTTCCACCAAACACATTACCGTGTGACGTCTCATCCGACCTGAATCACGCTATGCAAGTTTTGTACATCGGATGTTATAAGTTGCGAACATTAATCTAATAATTATTATCGGAGCATGGCCGCTCTTCAGCGTTATTATGCGTGGCGGGACATCTCCCTAAGCTAAAACAAATTAAATATATTATTTGAAATGTTTGCCGTCTTTCTTTAATATTACTATTACATGACTTTACATTAGATAAATAAGAAATTTACAAGTTAAACTGTTGAGTGGGAATTCTTATTATTCCTTCGTCACGAGCTGTAAATCTTCTATAGTAGAGGTCACGTTTCAAAAACAAATGAACATTTTTCTAAAACGTGCTGTCGCAAGCAGTATGTACGTGGACTTTATTTTAAATAGTATGAGAAGCATGTCAGTCTGTCCGTGTGTAGCTGGGGTTTGCAGAATAAGCTAAAGAAATTGAGTTAGTTCTGTGGGTCAGGAAGTGGCTTTTCTGTTACTAAAATACGTGCTCGTATATGTAACCATTGAGATACTAAAACATTAGATTAAAATGTAACTTAAGCTTAGTAAATCATGGTGTATACGTGGATAATCTTTAGTCGTGGAATAAGAGGTATCTTAGCAGGAATAGAGCGTGACTTTACAAGAATAGTTCGTGCCTTAATAAAAGTAGTGCGTGCCTAAAACAAAGCTATGCGTGCCTTATCACAGTTAGAGCGTGTCATAAAAAATATTTGAATTTTAACAAATATAATTTCAAAAATTATTCGTTCTGAATCGTTGATTAAAACACTTTTTATTAAGACGCTAAACACGATTAGAAACTTATATAAATCAGATGCGCGTTGTACAAACCACTAAATACTTGAAACTCAACACGGTATAAAAAATTAATGCAAAACGTATTAAGCCGTTAAATATTTGAAATACCAAGAACTCAAATTACGAACAATCTCGTTTTCAATTTTTAATATCTTAATTCTCCCAATGCGTAAATAAAGCACAAGTCATAATTCAATTATAGATCAAGAAAAAGTCCTAAATGGATTAAATTGTTGAAAAATATAAAGGTTTATCCAGAGATATTCTAACAAATACAGTACGGCCGACGATACGTCGGGTTGAGAAGTTCCTCAATGGCCAACAGTAATAACAGAAAATTTTAAAACCTTTTTAGGGTTCCGTAGCCAAATGGCAAAAAACGGAACCCTTATAGATTCGTCATGTCTGTCTGTCTGTCTGTCTGTCTGTCCGTCCGTATGTCACAGCCACTTTTTTCCGAAACTATAGGAACTATACTGTTGAAACTTGGTAAGTAGATGTATTCTGTGAACCGCATTAAGATTTTCACACAAAAATATAAAAAAAACAGTAAATTTTGGGGGTTCCTCATACTTAGAACTGAAACTCAAAATTTTTTTTTTCATCAAACCCATACGTGTGTGGTATCTATGAATAGGTCTTTAAAAATGATATTGAGGTTTCTAGTGTCATTTTTTTCTAAACTGAATAGTTTGCGCGAGAGACACTTCCAAAGTGGTAAAAAGTGTGCCCCCCCCCCCCTATAACTTCTAAAATAAGAGAATGATAAAACTAAAAAAAATATATGATGTACATTACCATGCAAACTTCCAACGAAAATTGGTTTGAACGAGATCTAGTAAGTAGTTTTTTTTTAATACGTCATAAATTGTAAACCGCAATTTACCTCGATCAAAGTTACAACGAACTTCAAGAACTTTTATATTATGTTACTTGCTACTACGGAACCCTTCATGGGCGAGTCCGACTCGCACTTGGCTGCTTTTTTAAGTATTTTTAAAATATTACTTTTATTAACTTTTCTATTGAAGAAGTTACATCAATTAAATGAAATGAAAGAATATTTTCTTTCACAATGAAGTAAAGAAGTAAATTTTGTTTGAAAATATCTTTACGCGTAGCACAGTTATGTTATGCTATGTATATATTTTTTATGTTATGACGTAATTTTTTCTAAACATGTCTCTTAACGACGCTTTTACTTAAACACCAAAAATATCAGTTATATTGACCACAAAATGTAAGTGGAGCGTTTAATAAAATACCTGAAAACGTCCGTCATTTATCAAATATGTAGGTACATATGTATACATACTCGTTTCACCCTTCTCAATATTCGTAAAACTGACATCATGGTGATCAATATACGCCTCGGACCTACAAGTTGGCAGATAAAACTCTTGTGCGATAGAGAGCGAAAACAGGTTATTTAGTCACTCGCACTTAGATCTTAGGTCTAAGAGCAAGTGAGCGTGCAATATGCCCAACCTACTAGTAGGAATACATTTTTTTTATTTAAGGTCCACCAACACAGTATGCAAAATTATTTCTTGATATCTAGCTACCTTAAGTCTAAAATTCGTGTTCCCGCAATTACAGGAGAACACAACATGCATTAAATTATATTATTATTATAACTCATATTATTTATGTTAACAAATAACTAATGCGAATGTTTACAATCATCTTCCCCAAACTTTCGCGTGAATTATGCTTACCTTACATTATAAGTGCTTGTTCACACTGAACTCGCGGGCGCGGGCGCGGGCGCGGTCGCGAAATATCAAACATAGACCTACTATGAAAGTGTTCACATCAAAACGCGTGCGCGGTGTATGTAGCGTTTACCGCGACCGCGACCGCGCCCGCGCCCGCGCCCGCGCCCGCGCCCACGATTTCAGTGTGAACAAGCACTAATGCATACCTTGCTCGTTGACTTTCAAGCTCCTCCCGGGAGTTATAAGCCTTGAATAGTTCAAAATTACTCTTGTCATCTGATTCTGATATTCGTTTATAGTTTATAGCCTACAGTAAGACAGCCATGAGAAGCCATTTTTCTCTCTACCACGGTGAATAGTTGGCTGATTAATGATGTGGATAAAGGTACTCGTATTCAAAGGTTTCATCGGAACCTTTTTCATTGTCCTGTGACAAAAGTAGTGAAGATTTTCACCAAGACTTTTTTTGAGTTTTGTAATCAATTCCGTAGCATGAGACGACCTAGAAAAATGATAGAAGCACATAAAAACATCAATTTGAACAAAAAGCCTTTTTAAAATGAATGAAGAAACATAAAACTAAACAGGAAGTTTCATACAATTTACTTTTACAATATTTTTGCAAATTGGAAGGGAATTTGTTAAATTGGTGAACTTTTTCGTTACTGGAAGTTGTTACTTGACCTAATTAGGTGAAGGATCATCGAGGGGCTAAACCGCAAGTTAAACTGTCAGCATAAAAATATCATGAGTTTTTGGTTTTCATTAAAATCTGTACAAGCAAAAAAAAACTTTATTTTAACACTGCACACTTATACCCCCCATTAAAAATTAAGATTCCTTGTCATGTGCCGTGACATATTTTAATCCTCATTAAAATTTTTGTATGGTTTGGAATAGAACCCAGGACCATTCTAACAGAACGGTCCAGCATAATATCTAAAGCGCCACACCAATAAACTGTCCTTTCAAATGTCGTTTGCACATTATGTCCAATCAACTTCAGGACTTTAGTTTATAAACAAATACCGAACTCCATAAAATATACTTGCTTACATGTAGAGAAGATGTTGCTTACAAGGACGTAACCAAATTATACCAAATTCGTATCATTTGTATTGTGCATTATATCCTGCTTACATTATGGACTTATTTTTCTAGTACGAATACTTTATGAATACGGTTATAGAATTATTTGAATTTGATTATAAAATTCCATCAAATACGTTGGCAACTTATCATCGTAGTTTTTCATAGCCTTTCTTAAACCAAAATGTATTGTTTCAGACAATGAGCATCCAGTCACAGAGTCCAATGATTCCAACCACCTGGCCACACTGCCCGAAGAGGAAGCCGTGGTGGCGATGATGGGGCTGCCACGAGCCGGAGAGATCACGCGAGCCCAGCTCAGGATAAAGGAGAGTAAAGAGTTTAAGGTGAGAACATCCTCTCAGTTTTGGTGTAACAAAGAAGAACTTCAGCAGAAATAAATGACCCTTTCTCCCTCAGACATTGAATTATTACAATTAATGTTTGTTTGATTTCAGAATACTGTAGATAAACTTGTACAAAGAGCAAATGCATCTATTATTATTGGGACATCGTCTTGGAAGGAGCAGTTTTTAGAAGCGTTAACAGCCAGTGCAGGTATTTTTAAGTTTTATTTATTTAATGTCAAAGTTAATTATTATATTTATTATTCGTCATAGGAACAAATGGCTCACTTAACCAATGAATAAATGATTTATTGATGTCGATGATTAATTTGTGAAGTGATAATCTAGCCAATTGGTCTCCCATGGCTTTGGTGAAATTTCTGTGAGTTCTTTTGATTTTTCAAAGTAATATTCAATTTAGATTTCAATATAGTCAATACCCATTTCTCTGACTTTGCTAAAATTGACACTTAAAGCTAAATTTTAGGATTATTTTCTATTTATCAAAATGTTATTCACGATTTGGCTTCAGATACTAAAAGTTGCCAGGAATCTTAGAAGTGACCATTCAGTCCTCAGTACAGTTAATTACTACTAATCGGAATAATTACTACTTTATCATTAGTGAATTACTATTTCAGATTCAGACGATCCAAACGCGTCACCATCGTGTGGTGATTATGTGATGCATATCATCACTGTTTTTTGGAAGCTCATTTTTGCTTTAATACCGCCAACGGGTAAGTTTTACTAATAAAGTTTTTAGTTTAGTATACTGGCATATTTATAGGTTCTAGACAGATTTTCCTAATCATAGCCAGATGTTCTTTAAAAAGTACTCGTGTCTGCTGGTAAAACATTTACCCTCCTGGCTACTTACAGTTTTTAACTAACTGTTGAAAATCCAGTAATGGCCTTCAAAATCACGAAATTGCTTTATTATTTGCAACTAAACAAACTTTTGATCGTATCATCTCAGATATTGGCGGAGGCTACGTGTGTTTCGTGGTGTCGATCATCTGCATCGGGATGGTCACAGCTGTCATTGGGGACGTGGCTTCTCATTTCGGCTGCACCCTTGGCATCAAGGACACCGTCACTGCTATCGTGTTCGTCGCCTTGGGGACAAGTATACCAGGTATGGGGCTTAATCATTACTTTCGGATCTAGGTTATTAAGACTGCGAACTAAAATTTCTGAGTTGGGATCGATGGGGTAGACATGATACGTCCATGTACCTAATGGAGGCCATACACGATCAAGTGTACTTGATGAAGCGTCAAGCGGACTTGACGCGACATCCAGTATACTTGATGGTGTATGGCCTCCTTAAGATATATGAAATTACAGTGCAAGATTGCGTGTGAACGATAATTTATTTATCTAAATATTTTAAGATACGTTCGCGAGTAAAGTGGCAGCCATCCAAGATAAGTACGCCGATGCGTCTGTGGGTAACGTGACGGGTTCGAATGCTGTCAATGTGTTCCTCGGCATTGGTGTGGCGTGGACCATAGCCGCCATTTTCCACTGGAGTAAGAACGAGAAGTTCGTCGTGGAACCAGGAAAGTAAGTATTCTCATCAACATAAGATCGTAACATATCTATTCTACTCGCTCGATTCTGAGTGGTATAAGGACAGGAGATCGGAACTCTAGCCTCGTTTATTGCTGCAACGACATCAGACGACCCACCTGATAATAAATGGTAACCACAGCTGTCAATTATTATTATTACGCTTACACACTCACACCCCCGCAATCGATTTTTACCTGTGTCGCGGGTGGCATGGACGACACATAATTATAACACATCACAATAAGACTCATGACCCGAGTACAAATATTTATCTGTCACATAAATATGCCCCTGCCGGGAATCGAACCCGGGACCCCTCGCTTCGCAGGCAGGATCGCTACCAACTAGGCTACAGGGTCGACAATTATTATGAACATTAGCATTTCGGATGCGTTGTCAGGCAAGAAGGATGAGAAAAGAAATCAAAAATTACTCGAGTCTTTTGGCAGCTATCGTAACTCAATAGGATGGTAACAAGCGGGTTTGACGGAAATCTAACAAGACAGGTGATAATATTAATAACATAATCCATCGCGAAGTTCTGCCACCAAACAAAAGTTGCGCCACTTGCATTAGAGGTAAACTTGAACTCAATGATTAAGTACTTCTAGTTACTAAAGTAAGCGGCAATATTTGTTCACTTAGCAAAGTTTAATATTGCTTTGAACTACTCAATAATTTCAAAGTAGATTACTACGTTAACTCGTCGTGTTCTGGCTAGGCTTGAGAGCCTGTTCTTTCTCTGTTTTTTCTTCTCTTTCTTGGTCGATAACGCATCGGTGATGTCTTTAGTGTTACTTACGTCTATGCACAACGGTGACCATCGGTGATCATTTACCAGGCTCGTCAGCTCGTTGACAGCTATTTAGTTAAAAAAGAAGGAAAGAAAGAAAAAGAAAAAAACATGCCGATGAATAACAACATCTCTTTTCCACAGCCTCGCGTTTAGCGTTACAATGTTCTGTAGTGAGGCAGCGCTTGCGGTTCTCGTCCTGGTCCTCCGAAGACGGAAGTCCATTGGAGGCGAGCTCGGGGGACCACGCGTCGCCAAGATCATCACTTCTACGTTCTTCTTCTCTCTATGGGTCTTCTACCTCACCATCTCTACTTTGGAGGCTTATGGCGTCATCCAAGGATTCTAAATTTGATTGTAAATGAAATTTAAAGTATCTGCGGGTAGTTGTATTAAAGTTCTGTTGAAATTTTGGCGGAAACAAAAAAAAGTTTTTGGTGTTTTTAACATGACTATTACGAATCCAATATTGTAGCCGTTTTTAAATAATTATTCTCATTATTTTGATTTTATTTATCGTAAACGGAGAGTTTTATATTTTAAGTAGATTGTAAAGTTTTAATTAATTTGAATTCTTGGGAAAGTTATAAATTATAGTAAACGTTTAACTTAGTACGTAATTAAATCGACATTTTTAATTGTTGCCTAATAACATTGTTTAGTTACACTATATGCATATTAATCGTTTTGGTTCCGCCTAGATCTGAATAGAGCTTTATAATGTGTATGTGAATAAATATGTAAGCACATTGTGTCTGTGTGACGGTGTAAGATCCTAAAATATATCCTCTAATAGTTAATAAACTCTAATCTCGCCTCTATGTTAGCGTAATTTCCGTAGGAGTCTAGATTTTCGTGAATAACTTCAGCAAGAGTCTTTGTGCTCAAATGTAAAGCATTATACCAGTGACGTGCTGTTAATAATTATTATGAACCTGGCTTTTATGAAGTCAGCGTATACTCCATACAATTTTGCCAAAACTAAGTAAATAATCTTATTAGGTAGGTACATAAATTTAATTTCAGATATGTTTCTGACCGCAAAACTCGAAAATTTGTTAATTACGTGACTTGAAATTTTTACACAAGATACTACTATATTTTCGTAAAAGTTTATGTCCAAAGTTCGCATAACGATGGGATTTTCAATAGTGTAACGCTTGATTTCTTCATGTATGTCCTTATCTATACTAATATATAAAAAGGAAAGATTTGATTTTTTGTTTGCATTGAATAGGCTCCGAAACTACTGTACCTATTTGAAAAATTCTTTCACTGTTGGGAAGCTACACTATCCCTGAGTAACATAGGCTATATTATATTTTTAAAAAAATTAGGGATCTTTAATAAAACTACAATAATGTAACCCAAGGTGTAAAAAAATAAAAAAAACCGAAGGAAAGCGAGGGCGGTTACTCGTTTAAAAGAATTATAAACAGCACGTTACTGGTTAGTAGTACTTCGAAATATTCCCCTCTCCTTAGATGTTTCTCTTTTTCGAATCTCTATTGTTACTATTTAGCCTCGAAGGCTGTGGTATAAGAAATCTATTAGAAATCAAAATACATATATTCTATGTAAGTACGAGAGGTTTATTATTGATATAAGTAACAGACGAATAGCGTTCGCTTATGTGAGTCGAATATTGCTTGGATTCAGATTTAAATTTTATTATAGCGGTTATAGGGAACTGATTATGAGTTCTATAATATTAATGACAACTTATATGGAAAAAATCCTTAAATGGCCCAGTGGCTCAGATCCTACTATTAGTGGAAAATGCCATACGACTGTGCTGTCTTAAGGTCGATGCAAACGTAACGTGTTTTTACCCGAATACCCGAAGGCATCATAACGCAGTATGTCTAATGTCAAAGACTTCTGAAAACAACAAATGCGTGCGTATCGTCTTGTATTGACAGACCGACTACGAGCAGAACGGTCAATTGCCTGTTCTTACGCTTTTCATCTTCGGCGCGCTAGTGACACATTTACCTCTTTTTACATCATAATATCATATGTGATTTAATTATAAAACTCATAATCAGTAAAACTATAAGTTAGCCTACAGTAAACACATCGTTAACGCCAAATAAACGGTAAGCGACACATTAAAATTGTAAAACAGTTAATAAATACACTGCGAGATATATAAATATACACGCTTATCGTTTTGTGTTAGACAATAAAGTCGCGTTCTCTGTGCAAGCGGTTAGCGGGCAACGAAGCGAAGTCAAATGCGTAGACAATCATTGATTTGTAAGGCCTCATACTTAATGACAGCGAGAACTTCAACGTTGACGATTCAAAATCAAAAAACGATTTTTAGACAACATTAAGATAGCGTGTTTTTATGTCACTACGCTAAATAATACTCAATTTTTACCGATCTGCCATCTTGACCACCCTAAAAACTCCGTCATTCGCTGTCCGCTTTCATGAGAAACGTAGTCTAATTGATACATATTCACGGATTATGACACTACATAGTAGAAATTTAATTAAAATAAAATGTATTCAATGCAGTCAATTGTGACATTTACTAGAAACTTAGTTATTCTAACATGATTGCGTGTTATACGATTTATTTAGTTAACCCTAATGGTGGTCACTCACGGTCAGTCCATCGCGTCAAATTTGGAGCCACACCAAATGACATATGTCAAAATGGATGGATGCCAAACATGATTCACACTCACGATCATTCCAATTCTCTTTCATTTGCGCGTTTGACATCGAAAGACGTTGACATGACGTTGCGTTTGGAAGCCATTTTGTTACACAAAATTAAATAATGACTTTTGGAACTGTCTCCTTCGTTCGACGTCTCGGCGCGAAATAAACAAAAAATGGATTTGGGTTTGCGCATTCACGATCCGTCGGCGCGATGTTGCGGCGTGACGCCATGGCACGATTGGAAATCCAGTTTTATATCACGCCATCAGTTTTTCACATTCACGATCAAATTTTGGCTGTATATCACGCCATTTGACGCGATGGCCTGACCATGAGTGACCACCATTATAAACGTTATTGTAACGCACGCAACCATGAGATGTGATAACTGTTATAATTGTATTTAATCTTATTAAATGTTAAGTAGTCACAAATAATAAATGTGGAAGTGGGTTTAGTTGTACGAGTGGTAGCGGAAAGCAGAATTTAAAAAAATAAAAATATAGACATTTTATAATATTAGTTTTAGTCAGTGACTTTTGTATCATTAATATAGTTATTACAATCATTTCATTCTCGTTTATTAACTATTTTTTTAAGATTTTTGAAACTTATACGAAATCGTCTAACCATTTAAAATATCCGCGTTAAATTCATACATTTAAGGTGGAGGCTTTTCACATATCGCTCACCCAGTAAATACAACGGCACATCTACGTTTGTCATATTTTACAGAATTTTTTTTAAACATTTAAAAAAAAAATTAAAATTAATTTATGGGTTCCTTTTACGTTTTTTACAGATTAAAAAGACCTTCTTTCACCGGCTGTATAAAATCATTGAACCGTTACTATAACTACTCGAAAATTAACAGATTGTGTTCCTATAATATCTGTATGTATGTATGTATGTGTACTGGTGGTTAGAATCAAATTCAATGTACAACGATGTCAGTAGCGGCCTAATGTTTAATGTAAGTAAAAAATATGAAAAACATTTATTTTTATATGAAATAGTAAACCTAACAAGATTTTTAAAATTATACAGTAAAAATAGTAATTGATTGTAAATTTTTGTAATGTAATTAGTAGATTTTGTGGACAATTTTATGTATTTACTGAAAGATATTTGTATGAAATAACCGCTAAATCTTGTGATGTATCGCTATCACTCGTACCACATGGGAAAAGATAGAATATTCTTCCTTAAATATCAGTTTGGTAACCATAAGTTTAGCAACCTTACGAGAGCGTAACATTTTTGTATGGAAGTTTGTACACTACCATACCATATCGGTAAGAACTTATCTTTGATGTCGGAAGGAAATCACATCATCTTCAACGGTCATTTCATCAGGGTCGTCATGACCAATTTGACTATCCTACTAATAAAGTAAATGCAAAGATGACTTTATGATGAGCACTATCTCTTAATAACAGTCACATTGTCAAGAGTACCGAGAAAGACACAGAATACATGTAGTACCTATATAGAAAACGTAAAAAAATTCTATTAAAGATCTTCGCTACCCTTAATTGAATGCGAGGGAAGTCGCGTGTAAATATTAGTCTATATATATATAGGAAAAGGGGGTATTCTACGGTGTTGATTATACAATAATATTCCTTTTACTTTGCTCCATGATATTATATTTCTAGTTCTCCTAACGTTCACATCGATACTTTCAAGTACTTCAACACTACGTGATCATCCGTTATATCTTATTGACAATTCCTTCCTCTAAATATGACATGTCGTTTCTTATATGCCAACCTCTGCATCGGACAAGCGTTGTAGAATAAAGAGGTCCGTCCCTGGACCTTCACTGGAGATTCGTGGCCTCACCGACATATACATATATAAAAATCAATTGCTTTTCGTTTGTCTCGCTAAAACTCGAGAATGGCTGAACCGATTTGGCTAATTTTGATCTTCAAATATTTGTGGAACTTCAGAGAAGGTTTAAACCATGAAAAACATAAATAATAATTATGTAACGGAAAATACTAGAAACGACAATTTAATTTTCCAATACAAAATGTTCCTAGCTGTGAAACATTTGATGTCTTTTATCTTTTTAGAAATATTCAGTCGTTCGACAGTGGGCGCGATTGACAGAATATGAGAGGGAGAGGGAGAAGGGAATGGGGGAGGGTGAGTGAGAGGTAGAGGGAGAGGGAGAGGGAGAGGGAGAGGGAGAGGGAGAGGGAGAGGGAGAGGGAGAGGGAGAGGGAGAGGGAGAGGGAGAGGGAGAGGGAGAGGGAGAGGGAGAGGGAGAGGGAGAGGGAGAGGGAGAGGGAGAGGGAGAGGGAGAGGGAGAGGGAGAGGGAGAGGGAGAGGGAGAGGGAGAGGGAGAGGGAGAGGGAGAGGGAGAGGGAGTAAGAGTCGGAGAGGGAGATTAATTGTAGGCTAAAATGTGTGATATTATTTTAATTTTTATAGTCTTGTTATATTTTGCAATGATACAGAACAATATAAAAAGTAGAAGTATTATGTAAGGAAAAGTATGGTACATCTGAAGTCACCCTAAGGCTATGCTCTCGCTAAGCTTAGGACACTCCACGGTTACATAAACTCATGGTTACCATACAGATTGAATTTGGCATTAATGCATCTTCTTCTTTTAATAATTGTTTTTAGTTCCTAAATGGTGTGACAAAGACTTTGAGATATAATGTACTAGATGAGTTACGCCACAGAAATTTATGTGCAAATCAATATTGATATTCGCGTCAGCAATATTTTTTGCGTCCCGACACATTATAACACTTAAGACTCATGTAGCGCAAAAATTTTTTTCGTGTAACATCCTTAGTACACTACACCTCAAAAGATGAGAATTTATTGCGTGTATTAGATTTTTTGTATATAACGAGTTGTTAGAAATATTTATTTAGAAATAAATATAGAATAATCAATTGCTACAGCTAGCAGAAAGTGTTTTGTGTACATACACAATGTTCTGTGTTACTATATTAATTTTGTTATAACTCAAATTGTTCTAAACGTATAGAGATGTTTAGGTAAAGTTGAAGAATCAGTGTTCAATAATTATTACATGTGTCCGTTATAAAAATAAAGATTAATACTTATTTCGCGTACAGGTGTTTTTATTTATTGACTATCAAAATTCAAAAAAATTCAAAATTCAAAATTCAAAATCATTTATTCATGTAGGTATCATTGATACACTTATGCACGTCATTTTTTAATTTACCAGCTTTTCGGAAAGGTGCTTTGTCATGGAGGAGAAGAAAAGCCGAAAGAAACTCCTCAGCACATCTTTTAAAAATAAAATACATTGGTATATTTCTTACAAAGAAGTATCACTAGCCTGTACGGAACTGATTGCAGATCTGGTCATTTCCATGCGTCTTTGTCATTTATGTACTCATCTACAGTATAGTAGCCTTTGCCTAAAAGTTGAGATTTTACATGTTTCTTAAATAATTCCACTGGCAAATCACGTATTAACTTTGGGATTTTATTATAGAACTGTACACCACGGCCCATAAAAGATCGCTTCACTTTAGAAAGACGGTAAGATGGCGTTACTAACTGGTGCATTTTTCTTGTTTGGCGATTAGTGATATCAAAATTTTGTTTATACGCGCTTATATTATTCCGTATAAAAACCACGTTACTATAGATATATTGTGAGGCTACTGTAAGTATACCTATTTCTTTGAACTTGTCACGCAAAGTTTCACGAGATCTAAGTTTATAAATAGCCCTAATAGCTCTTTTTTGTAGTATGAAAATTTGTTCTATACTGGCTGCTTTGCCCCACAGCAAGATGGCATATGACATAATACTGTGAAAATATGCAAAATAAACCATCCTAGCAGTTTCGACGTCAGTATACTGCCTTATTTTTCTAACAGCGTAAGCAGCCCTACCGAGTTTAGTCGCGAGATTTGTTATATGTGGGTCCCATTGAAGTTTATTATCTAAGGTCACCCCTAAAAATACGGTGGATTCCTCCATATTCAATGTTTCATTATTAAGTTTAATAAGTTTATTGACTTTTTTAACATTAGGTAGTACAAACTCTATACATTTAGTTTTTTTTGCATTTAACAGTAAATTGTTAATAGTGAACCAACGCGAGACATACGAAAGAGTACTATTTACGTCGTCGAAATTTTCTTTATTCCTATCACACTTAAATATTAATGATGTATCATCAGCAAATAGTACAATATCCGCTTGGTTTTTTACATAATGAGGTAAATCATTTATGTATACCAGGAAAAGAAAAGGACCTAAGATCGAGCCCTGTGGTACACCCATCACCGCCCTGTTTGTCGTTTTGTTTGTCGTTTTGCTCACGTTTTCCGGGATGATAAGTACCTCATATCTTATCTTATTCCAGATTAGGGAGCCCATACACGATCAAGTGTACTTGATGAAGCGTCAAGCGGACTTGACGCGGCATCCAGTATACTTGATCGTGTATGGCCACGGTATAGCTATCTGCCATACATCTATCTCATGCACACTGGATGGCGCCTCAATTCAAACTGCTAATTTGATACGTAAAACTGCAGACTTGATCAAGTACACTTGACCCTGTAGGCTGTATTGCCTCATTTCGCCGCTGCTGATCTACGCGCGATAAACGGGTCGCACTGAAATATCAGAGGACGTAGTGAGTAAATACCTACTTCGCCATTTTCTGAGTGCGACCCGTTTCTGTCATTTTGGTAGCTGCAACTCCGAACTCAAACAAATAAACTTTATTACAATTTGTATTATTTAACGTTGTTGCTATCCTTATGATGGAATAAATGTTCTTTCTTTCTTTCTTTCCTTTATGGTCTACCTTTGTGCTAAACATAAAAATCCGTTTAGACGTTTTTGCGTGAGAGCAACATAACTTCATACGTTCTCACAAACATTCACATTCATATTATTAGTATAATTTAATTGGAACTACCTTTATCAAGTAATAGTGAGTATCGACAATACACGGTCGCTGCCACCCAAATACATACATAGATAGCGCAGCCTTCGCCAGGCGAGTCTAGTAGGGCGAGCACCAATATTTGCGAGAAAGTATTCGTATGGTTAACGTAAGCAATTTGTCAAATTTGTATGGCATTTTAGTACCATTTACGCACGATAGAGGCGCTTTTGAAAAAATGCCATACAAATTGCTTACGTTAACCATACGAATACTTTCTCGTAAATATTCGTGCTCGAGCTATAGGTCGACAACTATTCCACTGCTTACGGTCCTACTGCCTTCACGAATCGAGGCCTGGATTTTTTTTTGTTATATAAAATAACCGGCAAACGAGCTGACGATCCACCTGATGGTAAGTGGCTATCGTCGCTCATGAACATCAGTAACACCAAAGGTATCACTGATACGTTGCCGGCCATGAAAGAGAGAAGAAAAAAAAGAAAGAACTGTCTCTTAAATCTTAAGCCAGAAAACGACGAGTCGTTTGGCGGCTGACTCATGCTCAAGGGTGGCTATCCAGGCGAACCCCATAGAGAAATAATAATAGTAATAATAATAATAATAATAACGCTTCACACTCATAGCCCCACACTAGGATTCCCTGTGTCGTGGGTGCCATGGACAACACACTAGACAGGGACATTCACACCCAGACCGAGAACAGAAATTCAAACTCATCATTCAAATTTCCGCCTCGCTGGGAATCGAAGCCAGGACCCTCGGTGCGGCGATCCGGCATGGTAGCCATTGCGCCACACTGGTCGTATAATGGTATTAATTAACAATTAAAATCAATATTACCAATATAATCCCTCGAGGGGCCCTACCACAAGCGGGCCGGATTTAGTCGCCTCTTACGACACCCATCCGGCGAGGGATTGGGGTTAGTATTCTAAGCCACCCCAATGGCACAAAATCAGTGATCAATGATGAGCACGGGTCAATGATTTATTATATTATTATGTATACTCGTATATTTTATTATTATTTACATATCAAAACACATTATTAATTCATTCAGTAACAAAATAAATAATAACTGATACCTTTGCAAAATCAAGTTCGGTTTGAAGTAAACTTCTCAAGAACCTCTCGTCTCAAGTGGCTACTAATCGCTCTCATAGGAATGCTTGAGAATCTTACACCTTTATTATGCCCTCACGAATCCTTGTCCTTATACTTACCACCAAGAATATAGCCGTTTAATGCTGAAATTATGTTATGTATATTTAAACCGTTTGCAGCTTTGCCTGGGTTTTCCTGGATAATAAGTATATACGATATATCTTATTTCGTTTAGTTTTTGTGAGAAAAAGAGTAAAAAACATCAATACCAACTTTAATCTGAGACCAATTTTTACATTTACAATATTACCAGAGAAGAAATAACGTACGTTGTTGTACGTTGTATATTATGTATTATGTATGACATGATTATGTTGTGACATTGGATTTATGAGTTTTTACGTATTGTTAGAGTTAATTTAACGAATTCATTACAAATAAAACGTCATTGTCCTAACACCTCACGCATCACGCAAAAACGCGGTTTGCACAATTGTCCGTCTTACTAGAGGTCTAACATAAAATCTGTTATTATCGCTTAGAAGTCAAGATGTTAATTGTTAGATATTAATTAATTATTATTAGACAACTATAATAAAATTGTATTAATTAATAATGTGAAAATAAATAGTAACATAACATTATGAGCTTGCAATTAAAATACTGGCTATGATTGTCAATATAAAAATAAAAAATAAAAAACAGGAGTATGAAAAGTGTTGTCAAAAATATAGAAAATATATGTGATTCTGAACTAGCATTAAGCAACCGATACTTACCCCTGTATTCAAGAACAATACTTGTATAAGTAAAGAAGCAATACTATGCCAAGCAAGGCATTTCTCAATGCGTTCGTCATGGCAAGTCTTCTATTTCATAGTCGACACTTAAGTATTACTTGACTGGCGAACGCATAGTGCTGTATACAGCCCTGTAATTGGTCCATTTGATGTGGCAAACTTCACTCTAGTCATTTGACAAAGGTAAAAGACAAAGATAGCAGTACAAACAATCGATCCTTTCTTTCTATTTTGATAGAAGTCAAATTAACACTATGCGTTCGGTAAAATAGCTCGTCAGGCACTTTATCGATTTTGACAAACACATAGCGATGGATTCCACTCAAGTGTTATTTATGAACTGGTTTTAATACTACTATGCACTCGCAAACACTGTGAGACCTCACAGTGCTGTTCTTGAATACGGGAGTAGCCTAATTTCATAGAAATAAATACAGTATTATGATTGCTTCAAGAAGTTTCTTTTATAATAATATCACTGTTCCACGCGTGCCAGGTCGCGGGGATAAGCTAGTATTACTTTATTAAAGTTGAAAATTAAGAAAACAAACAAAATAAATGTTTCCCGCTGTTACTAAGGCCGTACCTTTACCAGTCCTACTAAGTAAATGAACCATTTCTGTAGGATATTATTTATTGCCTATTTAGAATTTCATTGGCCATCAAGCCTATGAATTATGAGGCCTTTATATCGCGTGTACCGATTTATAATTTCCTCCAACGATAAATATATTTTTTACGCGACGCTTTCATATAAAAAGATTAGTTAAAATTATTCGGGTAATAATTTATTTTAGAATTTTAATTTGTAGAAGAATTTCATTTGTAGCATTGCTTTTCTGATGGACGGATGAGGCTTAATCTCTGTACAGGCACTAAAGACATAGACTGAAGATTATAGAGTTTAGGCGAGAGAGCTTAGGGGGCGTCCATAAATAACGTGAGGTGTTTAGGGGGGGGAGGGGGTCGAGTCAAATCTCATCTAATCTTACGTTGGAGAGAGGGGGGGTCTCGGCAAATATCACGCAATTTTTTTTCTGATTGAAACAAAAAAATATATACTATTTTGGTCCATTTAATCCAGATTGTACATGCTTAAGATTTAATCTTAAGCGTAATCGTAATACGATTAGTTCATTCACTAAATAAAAGCACGTAGCAATTTTTTTTTTCTTTTTACAATAACAATCCAACGCGTTTACTTAAGAAACCCACATTTTGAAAAATCTCACGTGAGATTGGGGGATGGGGGAGGGGGTTGAATAAAATCTCACGACATCTCACCAGGGGGGGAGGGAAGGGCAGAAATTAAAAAGAACACCTCACGTAATTTATGGACGCCCCCTTAGCTGTTTAAAAAAAGAGTACACTTAAGAGAGTGAGAGAGCTGTTTAGCGGTGACTCCGTGATCGATAAAATACATGTCGTGAGTACACGTACTCGTATCATTAATAAAAGTGAACATAATTACAAATAATATATGTTGACATTAATTTCAAAATATAATTTTTATACACTGTATTATAAGTTTGATATTAATTTCAATGCAAATATCATCTAATATCCTATTTAGTAAATACAAAGTACGTAACTATATTTTAAGTAAAATATTAGGTTTTTCGTGGGGTTTTTGTAGGCAAATACTAAAGGACCATGCCCATATTAGTATGGAGCTGAAAGTCAGAAATGCCATGCAATGCCCAAATTGCAGCTCTATGTCATATGATAACTTTTTAACAGTATTTATATTATATCTAGATTTAATGTCATATAAAGTACCTCAAAATATATTGGACATTAAACATGATACCTTCCTACTGGTCTTACGCTTACAGACAGCACTGCTATTAGTTTTTCATTAGGAACTTAATTTTCTATTAATTTCATTTAATTTTTAATTTTTTATCCAGTGCTTCATATGATTTAAAATTAACAACATAATTCTAGTTTTTATTTATTAGAGCAATCTTCTAATATACTTTTCAACACCCTTGCTCATAAATTGGTTTTTATCACATGGCTTTTACACTCATAAACCATGGTATTAAACACTTGTGCTTTTTTTTCCTTTATCGCACTAGTGTTTTATTTTATATTCCATCAAATTAAGTTTGTACCTTGCTGAAAGATATTATTTATGCATTCTATTTGCTCTTAACTTAGCCGGGTTATAGTTTTATTTTTAAATTTCGGAAAAAAGTTTTGACTTAGATACGTTTCGTTTCAACATAAGACTAAAAATAACACTATTTTTGTAAAAAAAAAGAAGTGTACCACCTTGAATATGATAAATTTTCAACAACTTATTTACTTTAATTAATAATTCAACGTGAAACTAATTCATAAATACATAAATATTAGATTTTTTTACATTTTGCGTTTTGGCTGTTTAGCGTAATTGTTCGTGCCTACGCTCCAGCGGCGTGTTAGCTATGCGCGCGCAGAAAAAAAAATATCAGTGCGGAGCGCGCCATTTTTAACAAACTTTCCGTGATCCGTCTGGTCTATGAGCATTGTTTATTTGAGTACGAAATTTGTTTTTTTACTCGTAAGTGTGTTGAAAAACGTCGTATGACACACGTGAGGTTTGGTCATTACACTCACGGTTTCCTTGCAGCACTCGCCTTCGGCTCGCGCTGTGCAATATCACCTCGAGTGTAATGACCAACATACCACACTTGTATCATAATGTACTATTATCTGGGCATTTCTGGGGCACAGATGGGCATTGTCCTTTGCAAACCTATTCCTATTCCGCTCGAACCACAAGAGGCTATCTTCGCGCTCCAGGCGTCTCTGTAATCTCATTCGATAGCTGACTTCAAACTAAATAAATATGAACCTAAGGACTTTTATCACCCCATGCGATAAAATATACGCGATATCGTCCTGTGGATAATGATCATATCGAGTGAACGGTTTAATTACGAGGAAGGACATTTGTTTAAAATAAAATTTTCTAGTATTATCTCCCTCCAGACAAGAGCTCCTTGTCTAGCGGGAGAACTCCCTTTGCTAAATTGCTAGGAAAATGGTAAGACAGGGTTATAAGTGTGTAACGCGCCAACTCAGAGTAGCTAACGGTTACTTAAATCGCTCCTTAGTAAAGAATCATCATACAAATTCTGTACTAAGGAGCGATTTAAGTAACGGTTAGTGACTCTGAGTTGAGGCGTGTTTCTTAATTACTTACGACATACCCATTTTGTGGTCAAAATTGGACAGACGATTTCCCTTAGAATAATGTAAAGTAGAATTACACATTCGCTTGTTTACAGCTATGTAAATTACGGCTATAACACCATTATTAATCCAATCCTCTTACATTGTCTTGTATCCCACTTTACTTATATTACTAGTTGTATATTTATCGCTATATCTTACAAAGTCAGAGATGAAACAGGCGCATAATTCAGACAATGATTTGAAAAGGTATCTGAAAACTAATATTTGAAATTTCGTTAGGACACAAGACAGTCCTTACTTTAGTGATTGTTGTCTTTTTATGTCAAAGTAAGCGCCGTAAGTAGCAATTGTAAGTAGGAAAAACTTCTTGGGAGTTTTTTCCTCTCCTTCTGGGACAAGTAAACAAAGGCTGTAATGTTACTTCTCATTTCAATTCATATCATTTTATTTCAATGTTTCGGGAAGGAAAATGAGAGTGAATTATTACAATAACTTTGGATAATTTTAAAACGATAAGATTAAAAAATTATTCAGTCTATATTTTTACTAACATAATTCAGATGGAGTTGTTAAAACAATTTTCTAAAATGATATTTATATCATAAATACAAATACTAACTACACAATTTAACACTAAAATAACTTAAAGTACGCTTTCTCGCATATAACAACAATTTATTCACTTGGAAAGAGGCCGCACCAACCTCTTCATTACGAGCCAGCAAATATCAGGGTCTACGAGACATCTACGAGTGCTACGATATCGCTACAACGCCACTACGATAGTGCTACGAGAATTACCAAGGCTTCACACGTAATATTATTAGCTAGAAAAAACATCATAATTTCTGCGAGGTTTGCAAGGTCCAAGTTTTATATGATTCATAATATAATTTATAGACCACTTTTACTTCAGTCCCTTATTCATATAAACAAGCATAAATAGAAGGCGTATTTTGTTTCTTTCACTCTTAATGAAAAATGATAAAAATAAAACGTATTATTACAATGCAATTGCTAAAATAGGTTTGTTAAGCGTTTATTATTCATAAACGCTAATAAACAATAATAATAAACGCTAACACACCCTGTGTCGCGGGTGACATGGACGACACATACATATAACACATCACAATAACACCCATGACCCGAGTACAAATATTTATCTGTCACATAAATATCTGGCCCGGCCGGGAATCAAACCCAGGACCGTTCGCTTCGCAGGCAGGGTGGCTACCAACTAGGCTACAGGGGTCGTTATATAAATAAGTCCGTGAATTTATAAAAATACAACCAGAAGGTTAACCTGAGAGGCCATGAAATATCAATACGAAAAAATATAAAGAGATTATGTCCATTGATAACGCCGGACCGGTCCCGTAAATAAACCTTTCAGATCAATTTTTCATTACAGAAAGGAAACAGAAAGTTTACGGTATATTTCACAACACAGCGTAAGATTAAAATCCAGCATTTAATACAGAAAAGTGAGCAACACACTTTCAATCTTAATCCCATTAGTTTAGAAGCTAAAACCGTGAAGCACGCGGAACATCTTATGAACACGTTAGCACTCGATTTATCATGTAACTTTTCGTGTTTCTGTTTGTTTCATAATTCAGGAATGGTGTTGTTTGAACAGGTTCGAGAAATATATGTAGGAAGATGAGAAACAGAGACGAAGGAAGGTGCTATTTTCTAATTTTTGGGGAAAAGCTCAAAATAATCTAAATTTTACTAACAAAAAATAACCGACTTCAAAGTTACTCAAAAACTACTTGTCGGATCTCGTTCAAAACGTGGGACCACATAACAAGCACCAGCTTTTCACCAAAAAAGAATCATCAAAATCGGTTCACCCAGTCGAAAGTTCTGAGGTAACAAACATAAAAAAATACAGTCGAATTTAGAACCTCCTCCTTTTTTAGAAGTCGGTTAAAAAGGTACCTAGATAAAGTATTCCTAACAAAAAAGTGTGACCAATTTTGGAAGTATGTGTGCGTAAATGAAGCGTTTGCGTTGTCAAGTTTCCAATCCCTTAAATGTTAGAAATAATTTAGTTTCGGACTTATTACTCCATGTTTTCGTAATTATATTCATAATATTTACTAAAATATTTTATTGCACCACATTTTATCACAAAAGTACTTTCCTTCTTCAAATGGGATATTTGCGAATGAAACCTTTAGAGACTGGGATTTTTGCAACCTGGGACCATTTGCGAATCGGACGTTTTGCGCCTACTACGTTTTGTTGACTCATTAAAACGGGAGTAACTAGTTAGAAGTAAACCAATTAAGGTTTTTGTATCATGCTACCAGCTAAAATCTGCTATACACAGATCGACAGATACACAAACACATCAAACTTATAACACCCGTCTTTTTTCGTCGGGGGTTAATAAAATGGTGAAGAAGAAAGACCCGCGGCGTGGAATTGCTTACCACTAACTTAATTACTTCCACTCGACCTACTTACTACGGTCTAACTACTTTTTGTTACGCACCGAACGGTACAATGAAATCGCACGGGATTTGATAAATACTTCCCTTTACCTTTGAATTAAAATATTACCGAAATTGAAAAAGTTAAAGAATGGGTAAATATAAGTATGTAAAATTATAGAATTAATCGTTATCGTCGTATAATAAATAGCCTTATGAACAAAAGAGCTAAAAACTTGAATTGCCAGGATTACAAAATATATTTTTAAATGTAAGTACTTATTATAAGTACTATTATTACTTCTGTGATTATGTAACACACAAGCTTAATACGACATTTCCGGGAGTTACGCTAGTGGCGACAATTACTAATAAATAGTTAATGAATCCCTGTCGAAGGTACTCTAGTAACTGGTAAAAAACTTTAACAGCTAAATATTGTTCATTTACACCCCAACATACAGTCACTAATGGTTACTTTAATCGCTCCTTAGTACAGAGTTAGGGCGTTAATGTTTGATGACTTTGTAGTCTAGTTTGTAGCGAGCGATCCCGGGGCAGATATCTATGTGTCAGATAAATATTTTTAGGTACTCGGGGCATGGGTGTAATTGTGATGTGTTACATGACTGTGTCGTCCACCCGGCACGAAACAGGTTAAAACCTACTGCGAGTAATGAGCCTATAGTGTGTAAACAAAAAAACTGATACATTTCAAAAGCGTCAATATGTTTAGAACATACAGTACATAATCTATCTTAATTAAATCTATCTACCGTACATAATCTTGGCCGGCAACGCGTTGGTGACGCCCCCAGTGTTACTAACGTCCATGGGCGGCGGTGATCACTTACCCTCAGGTCTGCTCGTTTGCCTGCTAAAAGCATTAAAAAAAAAACTATTTGTTATTTGGGTCATCACCTTTCATTTTGTAGTTTATATACAACATAGAAACTTAATACGTAAGTATTGTTTGTATTAAATTAGAGATGTCACAATTACACGGGTTTGCACGGATATTTTACACATCGATATTTTCACTCATTGTCAGAATCATGGATATGGCTAATCATTTAGATTAAAGTTTACCTTACTTAGGTATCTATAGGGCGCGTAAAGTGGTCTATTATTGCACAGTAAAGGTGGCCACTCACGGTCAGTCCATCGCGTCAAATGGCGTGATATACAGCCAAAATTTGATCGTGAATGTGAAAAACTGATGGCGTGATTTAAAAAATTTGTATGTCCAATCGCGCCATTTTGACATATGTATGTCGCTTGGCGTGGCTCCAAAAATGACGCGATGGAATGACCGTGAGTGACCACCATAAGGGTGCTAAACGCCTTGGATTCATAGAGAAACTCAGTCAATCTTCCAGAAAAACAGCTTCGACTTTATAATAAAGTTCATAATACAGTACCTACTTACTTGAAAATTTTGTGATTTTCCGCTCCAAATGAACGATTATTTCTCAATCGGCCGAGAGACCTATCTCTCTAGGTGCGACTATTTATTGCAGACCCAATCCCGCTCATCGATAAAGCCTCTCCTCACCGCTTATTAACTCCTGGTAATTAACGTACTTCACTTTCTCTAAAGTAGTTACATTACTTTTGTTTTAAAACATGGTTAGCTGAAACAACTGCATATTTATTCGGTTGGCTGCCGAGATCTATCTAAGTAAGATTGAATAAGATCTATAAGTATGATCTATGTATGTAAGTCCCATAATCCGGATAACTTTGTTGCACTTTACAAATTAAAATAATTTCTTGGCCTTTTTAGGGTTCCGTAGCCAAATGGCAAAAAACGGAACCCTTATAAATTCGTCATGTCTGTCTGTCTGTCTGTCTGTCTGTCTGTCTGTCTGTCTGTCTGTCTGTCTGTCTGTCCGTCCGTATGTCACAGCCACTTTTCTCCGAAACTATAAGAACTATACTGTTGAAACTTGGTAAGTAGATGTATTCTGTAAACCGCGTTAAGATTTTTACACAAAAATAGAAAAAAAAAACTATAAATTTTGGGGTTCCATAGTTTTGGTTCCATGGTTTTGGGGATACATAGAACTTAAACTCAAATTTATTTTTTCATCAAACTCATACGTGTACTCTGTACAAACCCATACTATGGATAGGTCTTCAAAAATGATATTGAGGTTTCTTATATAATTTTTTTCTGAACTGAATAGTTTGCGCGAGAGACACTTCCAAAGTGGTAAAATGTGTGTCCCCCCCTGTAACTTCTAAAATAAGAGAATGATAAAACTAAAAAAATATATGATGTACATTACCATGCAAACTTCCAACGAAAATTGATTTGAACGAGATATAGTAAGTAGTTTTTTTTAATACGTCATAAATCGTAAACCGCAAAAAACATCGATCAAAGTTACAACGAACTACAAGAACTTTTATATTATGTTACTTGCTGCTACGGAACCCTTCATGGGTGAGTCCGACTCGCACTTGGCCGCTTTTTTCTATCTTCGCATGTAGCCAACATTACGAGCCGAGGGGCCTGATGACAGCAAACGCGTCCGAAGGCACTAATGATATATTGCCAACCAAGATTTGTATAAGTGCATCAATGATACTTAAAATGATTTTTAATTTGAACTCAAGAAAGAACAGAGAATAAAGATTCATTTACTGTCAAAGGGTTTCTTGATTCAACGGAAAAAGAAAATAGTTTTTGGAATTAAAAATATAAAATAAAAATATGTAACGTAATAATAACACATTGTGTATTGAAAAATACATGGTTAAATAATTTTCAACGTTGAATTTACTTACTAATAAAAAGTAATAACATCAATTGCAAATTGCGAAGTAGTGGAAAACTATGTGTACCTCGGTTCCACTATCTCCAACACTGGTGGATGTGAAAGCGAAATACGTAGGAGATGCGCAATAACAAGGTCCGCCGTGAGTAGGGTCGAAAAAATTTGGAAAAACAAGAATATCACAAAGAACACGAAGGTCCGGTTAATGAGAAGTCTTGTTTTTCCTGTTTTCCTGTATGCCGCAGAAACCTGGACGATTAAACTTCAAGACCAAAGGAAAATTGACGCCCTTGAGATGTGGTGTTGGAGACGGCTGCTCAGAATACCATGGACTGCGCGTCGCACTAACGTTTCTGTCCTCAACGAACTGAACATCCAAGAGAGATTATCGTCAACCGTTCGGATGAGAATACTTAAGTATTTTGGTCACGTAATCCGTAACGAAAACTCAATGGTGCGTCTTGTGGTCCAGGGGCAGGTCGAAGGAAAGAGATCACGAGGCAGATCACCCACGCGCTGGACGGACACCATTAAAAGTGTAACGGGGTGTTCCATTGCTCAATGTGCTCGCAACGCCAACAACAGAACCCGATGGAGACGCATTGCGAGGGCCGCAACTCTTCTTCAAACATCGTCATAAGACCACGACCACTCTGCCAAGAGTCAACGACTAAAGAGAGAAAAAGTAATAAAAACATTTATTTTGTTACAAAAAATCCCTGCATCGGACTGTTCTAAAAGTGATACTATTTGACCGTTCGCTACTGAATAAGTTTTATAATCTAAATGTTCCCTCAGACATTTGTTGTGGCGGGACTTCCCTTTGGTTCGTCCGCTTTTGTAGATCTGTGTAGACACGGATCAAAGGAAACCAGAATATTTCCGAGTTGTAATTAACTTCATTTATTGTAACCGACTGGATAAAATGATTTAGTTCAATGAATATCTTTTCTAGTGCTATCTATACTATAATAAAACTCAAAGGGCAAATTTACTGTACATTGAATATTTTTTAAAAATTTTGACTAGAGGGCACTTCATTATAAATAGGATTGTTGACCAACCAAATATATTATGACATTTTAGACGTGTCGTTGTACTAAATTACCTACTTAATTTTTAGTAGTTGGGATTTTCGATAGTAGAACTTAATGTACTATCCCATACACTATACCCATAAAATTAATACAATGCAATACAAATTATCTTTATTGTACACAATAACAAATAATTAGGAATCAGATGTACAATTTGGCAGTCTTATAGTTCATTTTGTTTAGATGAGACAGGTTAGTGTGCACAAACTGTATAACATTTTTTTTTTTTTAATTTTTTAAATTTTATCCAATTGACATATTTACACAATTCAATTTTTGATTTTTAATGTACCTAATTAATTTTTTAAATTTCCCAATGTAATTAATTTTTAACTATATAATATGACATAATTCGAGTTTTTAATTGTATGATATCCTTGAAATGCACTTTAATTTAACTTATATTTGATTCTCACCTCATCGAAAATTGTATGTCTACTTATTTAATCACTTCTGTTAAATCGCTTTCTCTGTGCATGCAGTCTACATCTGTAATTACAATGGCAATTACCTTTCTTCTAGTGTAATCCTCCTTTATGTTGTTTTGTTGTACATTGTGTTGATGTTCAAATAAATAAATAAATAAACATTCTTACTAAAATTGTAATTACATTACAATTATATGCCATCAAATACATAACTTGTAAAAAAACTAAGTCTCGCAATTCAGCACTTTATATTTTGGGGGGGGGGGGGGGTGGAGGAGATCCTTATTTTTAATTCAGTCTTGTTTTGTGACTTCTTTCTGGGCATAAAAAAATATATAACTTGCAGTAAGTGAGTACTGAAAAATTTACATTAATTAATTTTTCAGCGCTTAACGGTGTTTCCCCCGTTCTGCGAGCACTATTTCATCCTTTTTTCTCGTAACAACTCAGCCGTTATCTTACAATATAATTCTTGATGAAATATCCTCAGTGACGAAGAAAATGTGACGAAGAAAAATCGGCCATTCTTTTCTGAAGCCTTTATTACTAAGTGACACTGCTCGTTTATTACTTTTGAAAAAATATGTACTACGAAACTAAGTGCTTTGTTTTTTTTACAAAATAATTGCGGTTTTAAGACTATCATGTTTGCGGCAGGAACATAATGACAGTTTATTTAAATTTCTGTTTCCGGTCAGTAAGCTATTTTGTTTTGTATGTAACTCGACAGCGGAATCCGCGATATATGTACACTACACATATAAATTAGTTACCATATTTCCAACAAAATAACCAAAGAGCTACCTACTCCACAACTGCGCTTATTAATTGGCAGTTTGGTAGTTAAAACAACTCCAAATAAAACCGCGTGGAACTACGAACAGGTGGAAAAGTTGAGCCAACGTTATGCCGATGGCGGTAAAGTAAAAGTTTGGAGAGAGGCTTGATTTATTCGGGAACAGGTAATGTTTGCTATTAACGCAAATATAGCCATCATCTACTCCTCGTTATTATGATTTGGTTCTTTTATAACTAGCCAAAGTACTTGGATAATCTACTAAGTAGTAACGTTTTTAAGGAAATCAAGGAGCACAGACAGTTAGAAGGAGGGCCGTCTCATATGAGGGGAAAGTTGAAAAAGTGTCCAGCTGTTTACTGAAATAGAGGTTCTAATAATGGCCATTTCAGAATGGCGCTAGTGTGTGACAATAGATCATTTGGACGCGTTTTTACGGACACTTTTCATACACAGAGATGGCCCTCCTATTCTATTCTCCATGATGGAAATAGACAATTAGGCATCAGTAACAGAGCCAAGCAGATGTCACAGTATATAACACCAGTATATAATAATATTAATGACGTAATAATAATAATATTGATACTAAAACATGTGACTACCAAGCGGGCCGACTTTTGTTGACTCTACCTTATTTTGCTAGCTTGGGATTGGGATATTCTGAGCCACCCCAATACGGCTAGCAATGGATGGATAGTGCGAGTCGATATGAAATTTAAGCGCAGGAAAGAATAATAATCTGAATTTTACCAAGAAAAAAAAACTGACTTCAAAATAACTCAAAAACGTCACATGTAGCTCAAAAAGTGGGACCACATGACAAGCACCAGCTTTCGATTGAAAATAGAATCATCAAAATCGATTCACCCAGTCGAAAGTTCTGAGGTAACAAACATAAAAAAACAGTCGAATTGAATACCTCCTCCATTTTTGAAGTCGATTAAAAAGGAGATGATGATGAACTCTGACGTTTAGGTTAGAAAAAAATATTTAGTACAAAATTGAAGCTTCTATCACATTTAAAAGCCAATATTTATTTCCATATGAAACGTTATCTTATCTCGCTCTGCGTACGTTTTTATTCCGATTCCAAAAAATAAATACCAATTCGAGTTTTAGTCCAGGAAGGCTATTCACTTTTGTAACTTGACAGCGGAGTTCCAAAATTGACGTTCGAGTTCTAGGATCACTTCACTTCGCAAGTGCGTAACTACTAGATGATTAGATAATGACATGTCAATATGATGCAAGTTCGCTTTTGTTTTGTAACTTGACAGCGGAATACACGATGAGTTCGAGACTCCCTTCACCTCGCAAGTGCGTACCAGATGATTAGAGAATCACATATCAAGATCTCGGACTCGAACTTCAATTTTGAAACTCATCGCGGATTCCGCTGTCAAGTTACAAAACTGAATAGCCTTGCTGTTGTCCAGTACACATATAACAGACGTTTTACCTGATTGCGCCAATCAGCGATCTACTGATTTACTGCAGAATACTCTACAAACATACATAATTTAACACTCTTTTATTAGTAACGACCGAAGCGGCCCACGCCAGACCAACGTAACGCCTGGGTTCGAATCCTAGCGAGTCGGTTTGAATATTTCATCCTTAAATCTGTGTTCTTAGTCTGGGTGTGAGTGTTCTTGTCTTCGTGTATTATCCTTGGCGTGGCTTGACGTTCCTGTCCACAGAACAAAAGTTTCAACTGCCACCACGTGCAAAATATATTTGACATAATTACATTTTTCTTCCTGTACCATTCATAGCAATTTTTATAAAAATTACCTATATTTCTTTAATAATTATGGTCCTTCGAGCCAAATTTAACAATTTCAATAATTATTATTTCTTTATTATTGTTGCTAATCTTCTTAATATATATAAATTACGTGTCACGTTGTTTGTCCGCGATGGACTCCTAAACTACTGAACCGATTTTAATCAAATTTGCACACCGTGTGCAGTTTGTTCCAACTTGAAAGATAGGATAGCTTACATCTCAAAATAAAAAAAAAATTGACAGAACGAAGTCTGTCCGAGCAGCTAGTAGTCTATAAATTTAATATTGCTAGGGAAGAAACATTAATCGATATTAAAAAATCTGCGACCTTCTCTGTTAAGTAATAATTGTTCAAAATTTTCTGCTTACTGAAATATAATTGATTAAGCATAATCCAATTATAAAGTTTTGGGGAAACCGTTCTTCATTACAAATGTTGGTCCTTGGAGACTATTTTATATCATTATTCACTGTTGGTGATTGTCATTTACCAGGGCTCAAATTGAATGTAGACTAAATTTAAATGATTATAGGGATTTAAGTGTCCTTTTCTGCGCAATACACAACAATCAATACATGTTTTAAATTACAGTTAGCAGGTTCTTCATAACCTATCACATAATTTAGACACGCACATTTTCATTTTTTATAAAAGTAATGTTTGAAGCAATATTTCAATTTTTAATTTTGGGTTGCCCCAAATTGTGTTGTGTTCTTAATTGAAGAATTTGGTCCTTCGAGCCGGATATTAACCTTTTTACTACAAATACTATATTTTTACAGTTCCGAGCAAATACGATATTGCTTTCGTGAAGTTAATTAAATTGAAACTACTCACATACTTTCCCTTACGAAAAATAACATTGATGTTTAGTTTCTTCAGTCGCTAATCATGTCCGTCACAGAATGTGAATTTTGCATATATTTTACAAATCCTACTAGATACTACTAGGACTAACTAGTGACTATGCGATCAAAATTCGACCTTAATTTTGATAGGCAAAGGGTTTGTTTTCTGTAAAATCCATTTGAAACAAAAAAATCTTTTCGCACCTTTTATTCATATTCTTCATATATTCTTCTCCGTAACTTAAACTAGGTACATCAAATCTCATCTCCCACGAGCGTGCCATATTCTTAAAAAGTTATAATATTCTCTTCACGTATGAATATAGATTCTATTGATAGACCTGTAACCTACATAGAAATGACATTACTTGCCGTAAATGGTCCCATATTCAATTTCCGGCAGGGGCATACATTTGCTTAACAGAATCAAATACATATTTTGTACTGAATTACGTGTCCATACCTCATCAGTGGCGGGAATGTTAGAAAGCAAAGCAAAGCAACAACCCATAATTGTGAGGAATACAGGCCATAGTCTACCACGCTGGCCAAGTGCGAATTGGTAGACTTCACACACCTTTGAGAAATTTATTTAGAACTCTCCGGTGTACAGGTTTCCTCACGATGTTTTCCTTCACCGAAGCAAGTGATAATTAACATATAATACGCACATAATATTTGAAAATTAGAGGTGCGTGCCAGGATTTGAACTCGGGCCCCTTCGTTCGGGAGACCAAAGTTCAACCACTAGGCTATCACTGCTTATTTTTTTTTTTAATCAGAGGGAAACACCCATGCAGGCAATTTATTCCAGTCCCTTGCGGTACGTATAATAAAAGACGAAGCAAAGCGCGACGTCCGCACCGGGGGGATGTTGACGACAAAGGGATGAATACCCGCCGTGCGTCTGGATGTTCGATAGTAAAAAGGAGAGGGGAGAATTAAGTCATGTAATTAAGTTATTAATGTTATAATTATTATGTTATGGGAATGTTAGAGCTTAGATACTTAAAAACCAACCAAATTTAAAATTCTGGTTATCGGATGCGACTGGAATGAAATGACGAGCGCGTAACGTAATGGTTACCATGCCAGATTCTTCGTTCGTCCTTGGTTTGATTCCCAGCGAGGTGGAAATAATGAGTTTGAGTTTCTGTTCTCGGTCTGGGTGTGTGTTCTTATCTTTGTGTATTACTATTATCCATGGCACCCATGTCACAGGGAATCCCAGAGCGGGTGGTGCGTAGTTTGAGTGTGTTGCGTTATTTATTTATGATGGAAGAACTGGCTCTCAAGTGCCCAGCAGGAACGCGAGTCGTTTGGCGGTTGATTCAAGCTAAACAGTGGTGGCTGTTAATATTATATTAATATACAGGGTACAGGAATATAGCTACAATGGTGATACTAGCTGACTCAGCAAACGTCGTTCTGCCAAAAAAACTTTTCGACTTATTCTCATATCTACGAAATATACACAAAAAAAAAATGTGTGCAATTCACACGTGTTAGAAGTGAAACCTTCAAAAATTTTGTTTTCAAGATAATGAGACGATTGTAAAATTTCGGGAAGATGATAATTGTAGGTTTTACTACTCCACTCCACTCCACTCCACTCCCCTCCCCTCCCCTCCCCTCCCCTCCACTCCACTCCACTCCACTCAACTCAACTCAACTCAACTCAAGTCAAGTCAGTCTCCACTCATTTCTAGTCTCCACTGGACAATTTCCTTTCATAAAATTTCAAGTCACCCCCGTACTAAAGAAGTTTTCACTTCAAAAATTGGTCAAGTCTTCATACGTCGAGATTTTCATACGTTACATGTCACTTACTTGTATTTCCTATTAAGTAATAAGAATTCCCCCTTACGAAACTCTTAATGGAAGTGCGGTTAGGGATCTTATTTCGTTTGCACACAGCCGCTGAGGCGAGAAGCCATTTTGAATTTTCGTTTATTTTGCAATAAGGATTGTGTTACAGTCCGTTACAGCTAACTATATAAAGTGAGCAGTGATCCCGTCTTAGGACTGAGTTCGAATACTATCTAAATCTTCAATGTTATTTATGTGCATTCAAGGTTAATCATATTCCGTTCAGTAGATTAGGCGGACCTTCAGCAGTATTGAGGCGGTGTAGAATACTAACCCCAATTCCAAGGCGTATTGGTGTTGTAAGAGGCGATTAAATGCGGCCCGCTGTTGGTAGGGCCACTCAGAGGGATTTATCATTGGTAGTATTGATTTTAATAGTTCATTAATGCCACTATTACTATTATTACTATTATATATCCACTTGCCATCAGGTGGATGTCAGCTCGTTTATCGGCTATTCCCATAATTCTTGACAAAAAAAATATAACCGACTTCTAAATTAGGGATCACTCAAAAATTAGCTCAAACAGTACTCGTCAGATCTAGCTCTATAAGTGGGACCACATGACAAGCACAGTCAGACACGTCGCTTAGAATTCACATTAACAGTTAAAGAAAAATTGTAAACATGTATGTACCTATACCTACATTATGTACATAAGTTTTTACCAAACATATAAAATCAAGAATTATAACAATACCGTTAATTACGCCATTCTAATCATAGAACGGCCATCAAAGTAAACCTTCTAATTTACGATATAGGTGTCGCAATTACTACCACCCACGCCATCTGTCTTTAAAGCAATAAAACTGTCATACGCATTCTGTGATAAACCTCATCACTGTAGTTTAGCTGTTTAGGTTCGCCTTTATGGTATTATTTTGATTTATCATGTCGCAAAGGTGTAAATAAGTACTCAAGTAATAAACGAATAAACAAATACTCAGTACTCAAGTACTCAACAACAACAAGTACTCAAGTAATAAACTAATAAACGTTAATAAATTGTCCAAAAACTATGAATTACCTTTTTACGCCATTTTTAGGGTCGTAATAGAAACCCTTATAGTTTCGCCATTTCGGTCCGACCGTCTACGACTGAGAGGCTAGTACCTACAGAAAGCTGTAATTTTTATAAGTATATTTTTCACCTTATCTTAACTACTTTATGACAAAAATTACTCAGTAACAAGGTAACAGGCAATTAACAATACAACGAACAAAGTCCTCTAATTGGACTCATTAATAGCCGAAATTGATCTAACTTTTGTAATTGCTTCCAATAAATCCTTGTGAGGGATTACTGAAAGGAAACGTTTTATAGGTTTTGTTTTCAGACTAAATTAGTTAAACTTGAGGGTAGGTAGTAAGTAGGTACTTACTACTTCAGGGGGTTATTACTTTAGTGACCCGATTTTCAGGGTTGTAATTAGGTAACACCATTAAGTACTGAAAAAATGTCCTGGGTTTCGTTGAACTGTTATTACTAGCACCGCTTACCCGATATTTGCGCAATGAACTATAGCCAATTGGCTACAGTTTTCAGTGTAATCAGTCGTTTTTCAAAAGAGAACGGGGATGTTTGTTGAGGTACTTTAGGTAACTTTAGTACATTATATCTGTACTTCAATGCTTGGTACCATGTTTCCTTTAACAGGCATCGTTGATGAACTGTCTATGGGCGCCGAAGACCATAGATTAAACACTAATATATACATACCTACCCGACGAAGACCATATTATACCCACCATCAGGTGAATCGTCTACTTGTCCGACCTACCTACAGAACAAAATATACAATGTTACAATATTATGTTATATACAATATTATGTTTCTGTATATACAATATTATGTTTCTGTTGCCGTCGTCGATTACAAAATGCACCTTTGTCCTTTTCATTAGGTATCTCCAGATAATAAATATTGACTATTTACCTACCTACATAATATTTTATGCTCTAAGTTTTTATTCATTAGAACAAAAGATACCTTGGTATTACGTGTCTTAATTAACACGTCCTAGAAATAATTAAAAGAGCCCCACTAAAGGTTCAAGGTTTAAAGCCTTATTCTAATTTAATTAATATATTTGATCGGAGCTACAAAACCCTTATTGCCCTTACCTTGACACGATACACTTGCACCGAGCAGTAAATGAACTACAAACAATAAACATAACACAAATCAATAAATAATTGAAGCTATTTTTACTCCAGAGTGCGTTATCTGCGGACCACGGGTCGCCCTCCTCTTTTTAATTACCGCACCGACACTGAGTAGTCTCGCACTTCGCAGCGAGCGGACGGGATAACGCACTGATAAGTTGATATTAATTATTATAAACTCGTGTTGCCTACCTACTAGTCTAGTATCTACTGCTTACTATGGACCCGGAGAGACAGCCGCTGTTGGGGCCCTCTACTTCCAATGTGAGATGCAGAAATAGGTAGGTTTACATGCAGTGTATGTTTTGAAGCAGTTTTGCAATATGTATAGTAATATCTTCCTACTGTTTTGTTGAGGATTTTTTTTTAGTTTATTTATTTAATAATACATCTCCTCCAGCGTGCACCGGAGACCTTGTATGCTTTGTTGAGGGTAGTTTAAACTTTATTTGTGTGCGTGTAGCGCTATTGGCAGGTTGAGTTGTTTCATCACTCTTGCTTGGGAAATCAAACATTTATCTTCCACACGCATGATGTATCCCCAGGCCGCTAACATCGGAGGAGGTGCGGGCGTGTCGCGACAAGCTCCCCTGGCGGCGCACGCACCTGGCGCTCGCGCTGCTGTTCTGGTTGACCGTGGCCGCGCTCGCGGCGCTGGCGCTCGGCTCGCTGCTCGGCTCGGCGCCGTGCTCGCGCCCCGTGTCTCCCCTGGCTCCCCTGACCGCCCAGCCCGCCGCACGACTCACACTCCCACCGCTTGTACCAATGACTCGGTTTATTAATCACGTGTATGCTATGTAGTTTAATATCAACCATTAATGAAGTCAATACTAGTAAAGTCGAATATGACTTCCATGTTGTTCATTGTTAATGTTGAAAAATACGGATTAGGCCTATTTTTTTCTTACGGAGACCCGAACGTCATGCATTTTATTATACTTTCATGTAGGCCTACATCGAAATGCAACAAAAATCTTTTAATTTCTAATATAATTATGTAGTCAGTGATTGTCCAGCCGAACCCAAAAAATTAAATGTAACTTAAGATCAATCGAAATTAATTAAACATTAGTTAGGTAATCGTACACACAGTCACGGTGTTTGTTGTGAATTAAATTATTGATTTTATTATTATTTAGGTATTAAAAATAAAGTCTCAATTTTCTTTAGGGTTATTTTATGTACTTTTAGTCGTTGTATTTTCTTAAACACCCCCGCCCTTCAAAACATGAACCGCCCCCCCCCCCCCCCCCTCCCTCGAAACGAAACTTGGCTACGCCCATGGGTACATCCCTGCTTCACCGCTGTGAATTATAATGCTGTTATAATAAATGTGTGTGTTTTACTTCATCTTTTGTTTTAAATATCAGCTCATTAATTTTTTAGCTTGCACCTCTACCTACGCACTTCTTGAACGTCTGTGTCCTCTACCCTTAGGTTGTCTGGTAGAAATCGCTATTACAGCGATAAGACCGCCTATTGTGTCGATACTACTTGCATTGTAATATTTTAAGTATTTTTAGTGTGCACAATAAAGAATATTGTATTGTATTGTATGTGCGGCGATTATATAACGATAACAATCGGCTTTACATGATCTCTGAAGTATGGAAGCGCTCAAGAAATTTTTGCCACTAGAAGTCACCCATCCAAGTCATCCAACTACCTATCGCGCCCACTCAGCCGACGACTGGATCTGCAGAGCGTCGCTGAGCGCTTTGACCATAGCCCATGTGAGGTCATTAGTAACTCCAAAGACTTAATATGCCAAAGAATAAAAAGAGGAGAAGAAAAGTACTCACTGGTTCTCACTTAATCTATAAGTTTTTTCCTTATTTTTATTAAGCACTAGCTTCGGTAAAAATAACTGCATACTTACCCGAGACCTCTTCAAATTGTTAGATTTTCGCACAATAATTGCACTAACAGTTGCAACTCACTCAGACAATTCGGTAAACGAAATATAGAAAATAATTACATGGCTGAAGTGGCAATGGGCTGGCCACATAGTTCGAAGGACCGATAACCGTTGGGGAAGAAAGGTCCTCGAATGGCGCCCACGTGTCGGAAAAAGGAGCATAGGACGCCCCTCGACCAGGTGGACTGACGACCTGAAGAAGACAGCGGGCATCCGCTGGATTCAGAAGGCTCAGGACCGGTCAGAGTGGCACAAGTTAGGGGAGGCCTATGTCCAGCAGTGGACCTACAAAGGCTGATGGATGGATGGAATTACATGGAATTTTATCTCACCGTGATTCTCGACAGTATCATAACAATGTCTCGTGCATTTTTGGAATTAGGGGTCCGTTTGCAAAATATTTGGCTTTAAAGTGCTAATTTTGGTTAGTCAAGTGTACCCCCCTCCCTCCCCCTCCTGCTGGCTAAATGGTTGGAATTGGACATCTCTAAAATAGGTTATAATATGATGAATTTACAAGGAAAACTATCACGGCTATGTTAGCATAAGTAGTTAATCAGTAATAGTCGATAAACTTACTACTTCGGAACCCTACATTGCGCGTGGCCTGACACGCACTTGCCCGGTTTTATTTAATTTTAAAGAGAGGAAGTGAAGGATGGTTGCTAGTCACAAATAAAACTCAATCAACATGCGGTATACATTAAAATTACATATATTTCATGATCTGTAATCACTGGACCAATTTGACATTTTAAGTGTATCTAATCAGTTTTTGATGATAATTCTTGACAAAAAAAACCGACTTCAAAATTAGGGATAACTCAAAAACTACTCGTCAGATCTCGCTCAAATTTCAGAAAGAGTAACAAGCACCAGTTTTCGATTAAAAAAAGAATCATCATAATCGGTTCACCCACAGACCCAGTCGAAAGTTCGAAGGTAACAAACATAAAAAAATATAGTCGAATTGAGAACCTCCTTTTTTGAAGTCGGTTAAAAAATAAATTGCGTCGTGACAAATCGATGCTGCTGTGAATCATTGTTATGTTATGACTTGAAACATGTGTTTTTAAGGACCAAGAAGTCATTATTATTACTACGGCTATACTATCGTATTTAACAAAGTGACATAAGTTTCTGTCAAATTGGTCCAGTGGATAAGCAATTCTGGTATAGTTAACAATGTCGATATAAAACTATAAAATATTCATGTTATTACAAATATTATATTTTGTACGGTAGTTTCACAAATATAAAATAAAACCAGTTTTAAAGATCTTTGTAAGGCGTAAGAATAATAATATAACAATCTAAGGTGGTAAGGAACGCCATTCTTAGAGCCCAAGCCAACATTGATTAATTAATTCTTTAAAATTATGTGTTTTCCTTGAGTTATAAGCATTATGTAAGAAAACTTATGATTGTCGAAACGTTTTTTAGCGATTTCCCAAATAACATGGTTTTTGAGTTAGGTCACTGTTTTATTAAGGAAGCGACATGTCAAATTAAAACATTATCTTACATGTAGATAATTAAATCATACAATATGTCTGTGATTAAATCTCGTTAAAATTAATTTCAGGCGGATTCGACCAAAATTCAATGTGGTATTATAATAATAATAATAATAAGTTTTAGAAAACACAACACATAAAATTTATTATGACCGGTCAATTCTCACAGATCACACAATATACGACAATAGACCAGATATCACACTAGTAGATAAACTTAAGAAATATGTATTTATAATAGACATTGCAGTACCAAACACAAACAATTTACAATCGACAATAGTAGAAAAGATTAGAAAATACACAGAACTACAAGAAGAAATCACAAGAGTATGGAAAATGAAAAAAGTAATAATTGTGCCTATAGTTATCTCCACAACCGGTGTAATTCCAAAACAGCTCTTCCATTGTTTAAAGATATTAGACCTGCCTAAATTTAGTCACATTAGTCTTCAAAAAGCTGCAATATTAAACACATGTCGCATTGTCCGTAAATTTTTACAATTAGATAGTGACAATAGTGATGTTGAACATGTAACAGCAGAACGTTAGTTTACCTATTAGTTTACTTACCTATTGTAAATAACACTTGGTGTAAGCCCGTGTTATTTATGACTACCTGGTATATCCAGAGAAAATAAATAAAAAACCAAAATAATAATAATAAATCTTTATTTCAGATGTCAGAGTCTTTAGATTGTTAGTGTGTTAGTAACAATTGTGCTTAATAATAAATAAATATTGTATGTGGAATGTGGTATCTCTAGTTGCATTTTATTTACGTAGTATTTTATTTTAACTGCCTTATCTAGGAATTCGAGGACGACTCTGATATAACCTGTTATTTGGTCTAATCCACCCTTAACAGGTTAACAGGTCTTGCAACCAAATGAAGATTAACTAAAAGGAAATCATAATTTTATTTAGGGGACAAACTCATAATAAATATTATAAAGAGGAAAGATTTGATTGTTTGTTTGCATTGAATATGCTTCGAAACTACTGAACCGATTTTAAAAATTCTTTCACTGTTGGGGAACTACACTATCCCCGGGTGACATAGGCTATATTATATTTTCAAAAAAATTAGGGATCCGTAACAAAACTCCAATAATAACCCAAGGTGCAAAAAAAAAAAATAAGAAAACCGAAGTAAAGCCACGGCGGTTACTCGTAATAAATAATTATGAACTTAACATACAACAGTCTGCAACGGCCCCATCCCCAAATAGTTACACCAATGGTGGAGGGTTAACAAACAAAAAACAAATTCGCTCTCACAAGAGTACAGTGCATGACGATACCATACAAAATAAAATTTAAGCATAATTTTATTTTGTAATGCAATTCTTTGTCACGCAAACATTCGCAATGCTTAACGACTTCTATCCAACAACACTGGGATCAACTACTTCACGTGCCCTTCGAAGCACGAAAGCACTTTGCCATAATCTAGTAATTTTATTATTATTATTACGTATTCAGACTCATCAAACACACGCGTTGACTCGACAACTAAATCATAAATGTTTTATTATTATTTGGGCGATACTTTAAAAACACAAAAGTAAACCAACTTAACCTTATGGCGGGCATACACGCAACGAGAAATCGTTACGATCAGACTGTATAGTTCGAGCGGTACAGTTTATCGTACATGGCATACAAGCTATACACGCTACGAGAAATCGTTACGATCAGACAGTACAATAAACGGTGCCGACGCACACGTGTCAGAGATGGCTTCGACGGACGACGTTTTAGCAGTTGTTATTTTTATTTAAGATTACGCATAATATACATATTACATAATGTTTGTGCATCTACATCACTCTTAAAAACTAAGCAGTTTATCTTAGAGTGAGAAAAATAAAATTAGGTAGGTATAGGATACAGATTGTTTACGCACGCGGCACGGCCAATCATCGCAGTGCAGCCCGTCCACGCTCGGCATACCGGATAACCGGACTCTCACGCAGTACACGGTAAAGGCTGCTTCAAGTTAAATAACTACATTTTATTTATGCAATTTTTATTTTTTATTTTATTGTTATTTATTTATATTATGATTAAGTAGAAATGTGTGAATGTTCTTTTTATTGAGTTTAAATATGCTTGTGATAAAATTATTTATTTATGCAAAATCTACTAAATATATATAAAAAATAAAAATAAATATAGATGTTATCTTACACAATATACTATACGCCTCGAGAAATATATTATTAATATTTAGATATAAAGTATTCTTTCAATATTTTATTTAAGTTATTCTCCTTTATCTTAGCTTTTACGTTCACGTCTTAACGTTTACGTGTTGGAATAATATTCGCTCTGAAGGAAAAAAAGTGAAGCGGAAAAATCGTATTATGTGGTGCAAAGAATGGCTAATGAAAAGAAGAGATTGCGACTGACGACAAAACTGAACACGAAAACTGAACGAGCGCATACACGTTACGATCAGTCGGTACAATTCTTCCGATTCCGTTAATCAATTGAAATTTTCGTACTGTTTCGTTTGACTGCACAGTCTTAAAGTCGGACGAAACTGTATAGTTTTATAACATACACGTAGCGATTTATTGGTACCGTTCGAACCGTACAGTCTGATCGGAACGATTTCTCGTAGCGTGTATGCCCACCATTAGTTGTCTAAGCACATAAGATATTTTTATTTACATGTAACAATTTAATACTTTCATTCATCTTGTTGATATACAACGTAAAAACATTCGATATACAATAACAAACTTAATTATGACAATATTTATTACTAATAGTATTTTTAACATCAGTTTAACATTATTATAAATTTAACAATAGGTTTATTTATTGTTTATTTCACCTAAAACGGATGGCATAATACTTATAGACAGCTTTGTTATCTCCAAAACAACATGAATTAAATAAATTTGATTACATCCCACTTCTGATATAAAGTAAAAGCTTAAAAAATTACAATTTTGGTCTCACAAACAGGTGACGGAGTTCTAAAAATAAAAGAATACAACCTTTTTTGGTGTAGGTTAAGGGTCTACGCACACTTATTCAGCGCGTTCATTCGCGTTTCGCTGAACGACTTTGGTCACACTTATTCAGTGTGCTATGTACTGCGCTGTTCCGCCGCATTCGACCCTGATGCTCCATCGTTGTTTTCTATGGACATGAGCTGAATAAATTTGCGTACACCCTAAGAATAAGCTTATGTACCAACGATATCCTTTGACTATAATCATTTAATATTATGTGACTTAATATCACGTAATGAGCCGACACAAGGAGTCTGGTATAGAGTAGAGTGCATACAGCTGCGTTTCCTCTGGCCCGCGCCCTTGGCTCCCCTGCCCTCCCTGGCTCCCCTGGCTCCCCTGGCGCGCCATGTTGGCCAGCTCGCGCTGCGCCTCGTCCAGGATGCTCTGCTGCTTGTAGAACCTTAGGGTTGTACCACAAAATATAACTCCACACAAGTGCGCTCGAGCAACGCACACATTTGCGTACGGTGTCTGTGTGCGTTGTTTGAGCGCGCTGTTTGTGTTATCTTTCTGTCATCTCTCTATTTTGTGGCTCGAGCGAACCAGATGCACTGAGTTTAGCAACGTCTACCTTGTTTATATAGAGTGAATACTGTGTTTACTAATACAAATGTTTTTACTAAGTATAGTAACTGTTTCACAATTTATCTCCATTTATCATTAGATGAGATTATAGCCAAGCATTAAATTATACAAAGTAAAAAGAGTTCATTCTCATTAATAGATGGCAGCGAATTTCCTAAAACAGAGTAATTCATTACGCCTTGCTGTAATACTTCCTACATAATAACCCTTTAAGAAATTCGTGACTCAATTTACTATTATTCTATTACATCTAAGGGTCAACGCACATTTATTCGGCGCCATTCGCGTTTTGCCGAATGATTTTGGTTACACTTATTCGGCTCGGCTTCTATCAGCCGCGTACGGCGTCGTAAGAATGCGAACGACTGCTTACGGCGTCGTAAGAATGCGAACGGCTGCGTACGGCGCTGAATACGCTGCGAAGTCCGTCCGAAGACCGTTAGTAGGTATAATCTATGGGTCAAAACACATTTATTCGGCTCCATTCGGCTTTTGTCCATAGTAAACAACGATTTTGTATGGAGACGCGTACGCATCCTTTCGGCTTTTCGGCGCCGATTCCGCTTTCGCGGTAAACAAGTAGAAAACGACGACAAATGTGTTTTATCTTTCGGCCGCGTACGCCGCGTACGACGTCGAACGTGGTGGAACAGCGCCGCGCTGTAGGTAGGTACATGGAAGATTTTTGACTCCTTGGCCTTGTCGACAGGTTGCGACCTTCATAGTTCCCGTATAGATTATACCTACTAACGTCTTCGGACGGACTTCGCAGCGTATTCAGCGCCGTACGCAGCCGTTCGCATTCTTACGACGCCGTAAGCAGTCGTTCGCATTCTTACGACGCCGTACGCGGCTGATAGAAGCCGAGCCGAATAAGTGTAAACAAAATCATTCGGCGAAACGCGAATGGCGCCGAATAAATGTGCGTTGACCCTATACGGGAACTATGAAGGTCGCAACCTGTAGACAAGGCCAAGGAGTCGAAAATCTTCCATGTACCTACCTACAGCGCGGCGCTGTTCCGCCGCGTTCGACGTCGTACGCGGCGTACGCGGCCGAAAGATAAAACACATTTGTCGTCGTTTTCTATACTTGTTTACCGCGAAAGCGGAATCGGCGCCGAAAAGCCGAAAGGATGCGTACGCGTCTCCATACAAAATCGTTGTTTACTATGGACAAAAGCCGAATGGAGCCGAATAAATGTGTTTTGACCCTTACGAATCAATCAACATGTGAACTCACGTGTCGCTGACCGCTCGGAACGCGTGCGGCAAGCACTGCGCGTCGAGCGGCGCGGCGAGCTGCGCGGCGAGCAGCCGGACGCACGGCGCGCCGCACGCGAGCGCGAGCACGCTGACACGCAGCCGCGCGAGCAGCGGCTGCAGGCCCAGCGCCGACAGTATTGACGTCACTTGCGTCGCTATCTGATCGATGGTGTACATTGTATAATAATAAGAATTAAAATGTGTGCAATTCACACGTGTTAGAAGTGAAACCTTCAAAAATTTTGTTTTCAAGATAATGAGACGAATGTAAAATTTCGGGAAGATGATAATTGTAGGTTTTACTACTCCACTCCACTCCACTCCAACTCAAGTCAGTCTCCACTCATTTCTAGTCTCCACTGGACAGTTTCGTTTCATAAAATTACAAGTACTAAAGAAGTTTTCACTGCAATAATAAATCGTTTATTTCCACCACAAATACAATCAGTGTTACATATAGACTCTTTACTAATCTAAGTTATAATACTATAGTATTTGTGGAAGCTGGTCCCTATATTAGGTTTACAAACCTGTGTCACAGGAAACCAGGCCCACCGCTACAATAGCCTTACAAATTATTCTAAAGAGGTGTATATAGACATGTAAGGTGGAATATAGATTTTAAGTAATTGTGAGTGACAACGAAAGGACTTAACTAACTTAAATATTAAACAAAAATACATGGAGTATAGAGGTAAGATGAGCCATCTCTGTGTATGAAAAGTGTCCGTGAAAACGCGTCCATTATGGGCGCTGCCGCTGCGGTAGCCTAAGATAAATTTGATTAAACTCAGCAAACTTGACTCCGTCTACAACAGCTATGTTCATATCATAATTTTTCCGACGCCAGCGCTATTTTGGTAGGATGATGGTACCTACTGGAACTTCTATTTCAGTATACAACAGGACACTTTTTCAACTTTCCCCCATATGAGATGGTTCTCCTTAGCCCTATACTATACTCCATGATTGTATAGTGTATACTCAGCAAAGCAGTTCAGTATGCCTGGCCTGATACAAAAACCTGATTTGATACAAAAAAAGCAGATTATCAACTGCAGCACTTTGACATTTTTGTATTTTTTTATGAACAGTTGCTGTAGGCGATAAGGTTTTACAACTTCAAATAGTCAGAATATAACGTCGTTGTTAATAAGTCTCGTACACACCTGAACTTCGCAATGCCTTTTGCTATTCTTCGTCATTCTCTCGCTAGCCGTGATGAAGGTGATGGCTATGTTGGGGCTGTTCGACTTCTCGCCTTCTGACCAACTCATTGATCTGCCACCTGTAAATTATATAATTAACTAGCTGCCCGGACAGACTTCATTCTGTCAAAGGTTTTTTTATTTATTTTGAGATGTAAGCTGTCCTATCTTTCAAGTTGGTTCAAACTGCACACGGTGTGCAAATTTGATTAAGATCGGTTAAGTAGTTTAGGAGTCCATCGCGGACAAACAACGTGACACGTAATTTATATAATATAATAAGATTAACCTATACATCAAAATCATCCCAAAGGAACGTACAACCGGGATAAAATCCTATATCCTCCTCCTGGACATGGGCTGTCTTTGTGCCTATTCTTTTTTTATTTCCTTGCCACAAATACGGTACAAGTATCTAGTAAAGATGATAATTTAACAGGCGTTCAAACATATTTGGCCGATGTCGTTATGCTTGTATGAAAAAAATGTGTGTGAAACATTCCGAAGGGCTTATCCTCTCTATTGAAATAATTGATTAGAACAAAATTTTACAAGGACGGAAGCGATTTCATACATTCACACATACTCACGACGACACATATTGACGACCCGTGTGGCGCAATGGTTACCATGCCGGATCGCCGCACCGAGGGTCCTGGGTTCGATTCCCAGCGAGGCGGAAATTTGAATGATGAGTTTGAATTTCTGTTCTCGGTCTGGGTGTGAATGTCCCTGTCTAGTGTGTTGTCCATGGCACCCACGACACAGGGAATCCTAGTGTGGGGCTATGAGTGTGAAGCGTTTTTATTTATTTATTTATTTACTCCCAAATAAAACCGTTAGATAATTACCAAATTCTGGAGTTCTCACTATTTCTGGACTAAGCTTCTGCTTTATAAACTCGACTACATCTATGAACGGAACTTTGTGTTCGCGGAACCTGAAACAAATGTAATAATTACAATCACGGCATACGGCTTCAAGTGAATTTAGGGTGGAGACGTTGGCAAAGCTATGTGTTAAAACTTAAATAAACAAAATTGTCCACAAGACAGTTTCGTAAAAAAAAATACCGTCTTAACCTAACCATTCGACTTATCGTCCAAACAACATATTGAAATATCAACAATGTTACTTTTGAATAAAGTGATAATTTTTCTAAAGTCCTAACCCCCAAACACTTGGCCAGAGCGTGGTGATTAGGTATATAGCTATTCGAGTCCCGAGTCCAGCAGTGGAAAAGTTACAGGATTATGTATTTTGTTATCTTTTAGCTTGTAAATTGTTTGTTGTCATTCTCGGTATAAGTTTGCCGTGTCTGTCTGTGGCAACGCAGCTCCGAAACGAATGGAACGATTATGACGCGGTTTTCTTTTTTTTTTTTTTTTTTTTTTTTACTTACGATAAGTTAATGCTTGACCACAATCCCACCTGATGGTAAGTGGAGATGTGGTCCAGGATGTTGAGCGCACTAACTTAATAAAAGCCTATTCACTCTTTTCTTAAAGACATCCACGTCATAGGTGGGCGGGAACGCAGACGCATATTTCTTATTTGAAAGCTGACGTGAACGAGATCGTACGTAGCTATATACGTGAATAGAACAGCCCGTTTTCTAAATTTTTAAATTTACATATAATTCAACTAGCTGCCCGGACAGACTTCGTTCTGCCAAAAGTTTTTTTGATATGTAAGCTATCCTATCTTTCAAGTTGGATCAAACTGCACATGGTGTGCAAATTTGATTAAAATCGGTTCGGTAGTTTAGGAGTCCATCGCGGACAAACAACGTGATTAAATTCAAGATTAAATTCAATGTTCCTTCTTTGTTTCAAACCACAAACCTGGTGTTCTCCCAGCAGCAAACCAAGACGTACGCGTCATCGGGCACGAGCAAGATGGCGGCGCCGGCGAGCTCGTGCGCGTCCGCGCTGCCCGCCGCCCACGTGACGCAGCGGTACCCCCCCGCCCACAGCTCGCGCGCCAGCTGCGCGCGTCTGCTCGCCGGCGCGCCGTCACGCGAGTCGCCCGCCGTACCCCACACCGACACACTGATCAGCGGCGACTGAAATATTATGACAGCGACTATTGCCAAATGCTACTAGAATAAAAAAAATTACATGCATGTGATCAGTGATCCCTATGTTAATGATTTAGACTTAAATTCAATTATAATTTTGGTGACTTAAAGTTTTAAAATCAGCATATCTCAGGGTAGGGTATTCGAATCTTTGAGGTCTATATTGCCGTTAGAAGATTATTTTTCCGAAATACGACGATTATAATAACATCACAGCGTTGGTGTATCTCAAAAAAGAAGTTTCCCCGCTCTTTTATGACCGTCAAATGGGCAATGTCTTTGGTGTAACTGATCCATGGATAGCCACTTAAATTAGATTAGAAAGTGAGTGAATAGGTTTTAATTAAATTACTTAAATTAGTGAGCTCACATAAACCACGTCGCCACTTACCATCAGGTGGGATTGTGGTCAACCATTAAGTTATCCTAAGAAAAAGGTGGTCGGTCTTTTCATTTGACAGCTCTCAATATACCAAAGTGTAAATAAGGAAAAATTACGAAAAGAATAAAGATAAAATGTTTTACAAATAATCTAAATTTTACTAACAAAAAATAATCGACTTCAAATTCTCAAAAACTCCTAGTCAGATCTCGTTCAAATTTATGTGGGACCACATGACAAGCACCTGCTTTCGATTAAAAAAAGAATCATCGAAATCGGTTGGCGTGATATTGAGTTATTCGTCAATTTGTCGCGCACATCTTAACACAATTTTACGACTTATGTGGTTGGTGATTACTGATAGAAATTTAGATTGGTCTCGGAGGGTCTCGGTTTGTACTTACCCCGCCACGCCGCCGTTGTTATTGTAGTTTGGCTAATAATGTTCCAGGACTTGAATATTATGAAAATTTGTTGCTTATCACACACACACAGGTCACAGCCGTTGAAATCAGGCACACAGAAAGCACTAGGTTGGGTTTGATACTAGTTTTAGGTAATTTTTCGCGGAGCCTAGGCGGACGCGTTCGTTGCTCGTACGGGAAGAGGAATAGTTCCTTGATGGCTCACCGGTGGCAGCACTAGTTCGCTATTTAACGGCGCGAACGCAACGACGAACGAATTGTGGCGGGAATCCGAATACCAAGACCAATATTCTACATTCCCCCCACCGAAATCCGTCAGGATTTCCCCAGTTACGACACCAATTGAAAACCTTTGAATAATTAGTACATAACTGGCAATTAAAATATATTATTGTTTGTTAGAGAGCGGACTGTATAATGACTATAATTAAATATTATATCTTAAATTGAACTTACAATATATGTAATAATAATAAATACTATGTTACTTGAAATTATATTGAATATATAAATAGAATTATATGTGTGTACCTATTAAGCTGAATCCTCCTGCAGGGGCAGTGGACTAAGCTTAACCATTGGTCGAGTAAATTCAGAGTTCTGTGTCCGGACGGTTACCACGCGAACTATACCGTCAGGACCGGGATGTAAGCTAGTAACGCGAGCCAGACTCCATTGCAGAGGTGATAAATTATCAGAATTGACGAGAACAAGATCACCCACTTTAATGTTTTGACATTTATTGAACCACTTTTGACGTTGTTGAAGCAAGTGCAAATAATCTTGCTTCCACTTTTTCCAAAATAATTGTGATATTTGTTGGACTAGTTGCCAACGATTTAAACGAGAATTAGAAACTTCTGTAATTTCGTATTCTGGTACAGTGAGTAATTCGCGACCTATTAAAAAATGCGACGGAGTCAATATCTCAAATTCGTTAGGATCGCTTGATAACGAACACAGAGGTCTGGAATTGAGCACAGCTTCGACGCGTGCGAATATAGTGCTGAGCTCTTCGAACGTTAAAGCTCTGGAGCCAACTGTCCGTTTTAAATGTAATTTGGCCATTTTTATCGCGGACTCATAGATACCGCCAAAATGACTACCTGTTGGAGGATTATATTTCCATTGCACATTACGCAATAGGAATTTATTAGATAATTCTTTGACATTTGAACGAAAGAATTTTGATACTTCAGCAATATATCGACCAGCAGCGACAAAGTTTGTGCCGTTGTCAGATATAACAGAATGGCAGAGGCCTCGTCTAGCAGTAAATCGATCAAAACATGCTAGAAAACATTCAGTACTTAAGGATGATATGACTTCACAGTGTACTGCCCGAGTCGCACAGCACACAAATATGCACAAATATGCTTTAGTGATGCGAGCATTTTTACGAGTTGATTCCTTGATATAAAAAGGACCTCCGATATCAATCCCTACCGTATGGAAAACATGAATATCTTCGGAACGAAATTTAGGCAATTCACCCATCATTGGTTGCCTAATTGAAGGTGTAGCACGGTAACATGCGATGCATTTAATTGTGCGAGAACGAACTACACTACGAGCAGATATAATCCAATACTTCTAACTGAGAATGCTTTGAAGTGTACGAGGACCTACATGCAAATGTAATTTATGATAATAGTCAATTAACATATTAGTAAAATTAGACTTCTTAGGAAGAAGTAATGGATGTTTTATATGAAAAGGCAAGTTGGATTGAGAAAGCCTACCCCCCACCCTGAGGAATTGTTCTGAATCTATAAAAGCATTGAGCTTTCGAAGGGGTAAACTACATTTCTCTCCTTTGGACAAGGCTACAATATCATCGGAGAAATGTTGTTGTTGTACGGATTTGACTATACTAGCTTGCGCTTTTCGAATATGAATAATTGAAAGAGATTTCCTGTTAGCAGGCTGCTTACGGAATTTAATGTTATCTAAAAATAAATAACAATATGCTACAATTTTAACAAGTTTATCGTAGGAAGAAAATTTTTCCGTTAGTGAATATATAAAATTTGAGTCAACGGATTGAGTTGCAACCAAGCCGTGACGAGCTGGTTTCAGTTCAGGAGGACTCTCATCCTTGAACTCTTCAATGGATTTTATAGGCCATTGTGAAGTGTCACTATAAAGCCAATTTGGGCCGTTAAGCCACTCTGGCATCTCGAGGAGTGCTGACGGTAAAGCACCACGAGAACAGATGTCAGCGGGGTTACAAGCACCCGAAACATGATTCCAGCATGAGCTGGGCACTGCATCAATGATTTTTGCAACGCGTGTAGCTACGAAAGTCTTTAAAGTATAGCTAGGAGTGTTGAGCCAATTTAACACAACTGAAGAGTCAGTAAATAAAAGAATTTCAGATATTTGAATTCTGTTAGAAAGAATTGAACTAACATATTTGACAAGTTTCGAAAGTAAATGAGCAGCCATTAATTCCAAGCGCGGAATTGAAATAGTTTTTAAAGGCGCTACTTTTGATTTAGCAATTAATAAACTAACTTTAGTATTAATGTTTACAGAACGCAAATAAACTACAGCTGCGTAGCCACTGGAAGATGCATCACAAAAACCTACTATTTGACAGTCAGTATGATTTTTGATCACAACATGTCGATCATGTTTGAAATTTGTTAATAAAGGAAGTTCACGGGCATAAGAGTGCCACTGTGACTCAAGCTCTGCAGGCAAGCTTTCATCCCATCCTAGCTTTTGGGACCAAATCTTCTGCATTAAGCATTTAGCAAAGAACACACAAGGGGCTACAAATCCCAGCGGATCGAATTGACGACCAATTTGAGACAATATAGTTCGTTTAGTTACCACAGGGTTCGGAGGAAGAGCAGAAAATGTAAAACTATCTGTAGCCGGTAACCACTGCAGACCAAGAACTTTGATGGAATGACTTTTCTCGTCGTCGAATGATAATGGGGTCTCTCTGTGATCATCAGGCACATGCTCAAGCACCTGTGAAGAATTACTAGACCATTTCCGTAATAAGAAACAGCCAGATTTTAACAGGGCTATTAATTCTTCTTGAAGTTGAATAGCCTCTTCAACAGAATCTACAGACCACAGAAAATCATCCACAAAAAATGCTGTTTTAAGGATTTCAGCAGCCAAAGGAAAGGAAGCCGCTTCATCATTTGCTAAGGTTTGTAGCACTTTGATTGCTAAATAAGGACTACTGGCAACACCGTAAGTGACAGTGTTCAGTTCATAAACCTGAATAGGTTGATTTGAAGAATAACGCCATAAAATGTGTTGATATGGTCGTTGACTTTCGTCCAAGTTAATCTGTCTGTACATTTTAGCTATGTCAGCAGACAAACAAATTTCTTTCAGTCGAAATTGTATGATTAACTGGTTTAAATCAGCTTGAAGTTTAGGACCTGGTAAAACAATTGAATTTAATGAATTACTGTTACTGGTTTTACATGAGGCATCGAACACTACACGATACTTCGTGGTAGTACTTGAAGGTTTCACAATACAGAAATGAGGAATGATATATTTCGAATTCACATTTTGTATTTCACCTAGACAAGTCATGTGTCCAAGAGACTCATATTCACGCATAAAGTTGTGATATTCAACCTTGAGTGCCTTTTCGCGCTCTAATTTTGTTTCTAAATTGATGAATCGACGAATTGCGATTTGACGCGAATCACCAAGTTCAGCAAGAGGACGCATTGGGTACTTGACAATATACCTACCGGTGCTGTCACGCCTATGTTCTTTTGAAAATAATTGATCCGCTAATACATCATCAGGGTTTTTAGGCACCTCGGTTGGTATATTTTCTAAGTCCCAGAAGGAACTCATAATATTATCTAAGTGTATAGAAACACCGCAAAAGGAATTATATTCATCACTTTGATCAACTGGATGAAAAGGAATTTGTGCAGACTGATTCGAATGTTGAAACAGCACAGTCTGGTCACACGCGCTTTGTTGATTCACTGGTTGAACGATAGAGGGCGCAGACTGATTCGAATGTTGAGATAGCACAGTCTGACCTGCTATGACGTAACCGAAAATCGATTTCAAAGCTACTGGCATACCACTACTCTGTGGTAGAATCCTGTTGCCTTCATAAATATAAGGGAATAAGTCACCCGCTAATAACATGTCGATAGGACCCGGTTTATAAAAGAAAGGATCGGCTAGACATAAATTTTTATAATTATCAACCACCCTTTCAGGTAAAGGCATGGTAGGTAAATGACCCGTAATTTTTGTGACAATGACTGTATCAGTCGACAAGACAGGACCCGCTCGATTTGTGGGCTTGACTGTACACGTGGTTAACCCGTAATCTTGAACCGCGTTACCACCTAACCCGACAGGTTGAAAATGGCATCGACGGCGAGCTAAACCTAAGCGCGCAGCACATTCTTGAGTAATGTACCCAGTCATAGCCCCACTGTCAATTATAGCACGTACGGCGTGGTACTGGCCCCAACGATCTGCGACGTGTATAACAGCAGTACCAAGCAAAACAGTCAATGTCGCCGAGCACGTTAACGAAACCGCGTTATTTGAAATATCATTATTTGAATCCATGTGCAAGGTATGATGATGATTTTTCTTACAAACTGTACAACGAACCAAAGAGGGACACTCGTTGACAGTATGGTTACTCCGCAAACAATTTTCACATAATTTCAACCTAGTAATAGCTTGCAAACGTTGAGAAGGTGAAAGGTCAATGTACTCTGGACATCGATAAATTGAATGTAATTTTTTGCAATATAAACAATTTTTAAAATTATTATACTGTGTGCAGTCACCTTTAGAATTATACTGTGTGTAATCTCCTTTAGCTTTAACCTTGATAACGTCTGACGACAATGTTGGCTTACGAACATTATATTTATTTGAAACAGTTTGTTTCGAATGCATAGATCTCTCACTTAACTGAAATTGACTTTGTTTATTACTGTTAACGAATTTAGAATTAATTTTACAATCGGACATTTCGAGTACACGGACACGATTTTCGATAAATGAAATTAGCTCCTTGAAAGTTGGAATTTTGTCTTGTTGAGTAGACTGTTCAAACTCCCGCCTAGTAACAGGGTCTAAGTTACGTATTGAAATATAAAATAGAATAAATTCCGACAATTCGCTTATGTCCAATAAGTTAAGTGCCCTAACACTGTCTTGAAAAGTTTGTAAAAACGAATTAAGAGACGTAAAAGATTCATTCTGTAACGGCTTGAAGTTAAATAATTTATCTAGGTAAATAGTAGCCAACGCTCGCTTATTTTCATACCGCTTAAATAACGTATCCCAAACAATAGAATAGTTCTCAGACGTCACTGGCAACGATTTGACGATAGTCAACGCAGGACCGCTAACAGATGACAACAAGTAATAAAACCTTTCTATGTCAGCTAAATCCGGGTTATTATTAATTAAAGTCGTAAATGTATCACGAAACGTAGGCCAATTTTCGAGCGAACTATCAAAATGAAAAATTTCTAATTTAGGTAACCTAGGTTTTACTTGAACACTAGACTTTTCATTCGACTTAATGGAATGTTTACTATCGGAAATATCGATGCAAGTTGATGCTACCGATTTAATTGAATAGTACAGTTGATCGAAACTTTCAATATCGCTATAGGAAGGAACATACTCAGTCTCATACTTTCTTTTTAAAGTTATAATTTCATGAACAGCCGTTTCATACAAGGTACGCCATGACTCAATGTCCTTAAGACGTAAACAGAAGTTCTCTCGAGATTCGGAACTATTTTCCACGTCTAATGATAAATCATACAAAGCTTGAATACGAGTAAAATACAATTCTTTAGTTACTATGTGTGGTGACAATAACTTGTGGAGATCTTGTTCCAATTTAGGATTTTTCGCCATCGCGAATTAATAAATTGAATAAATGTAGGTAGGTAACTACAAACAGCGCGAAGCGCGTACGCTGAGCCGTAATGGCGTCTTCTCAACGTTATAATTACGCAACTGAAGAATTGAATATTTCTTTGAAAACTGAATATTATGATTGATAAAATATATGTATGCCGCTGTATACAGTGTGTAAATAATAATACAATTGTAATAATACGAGGTTATTGGCGTCGTAAGTGGAGAATTCCGAAACCGATTGTTTGGCTGAATGACCAAAATGCGACCCCGATTCAAAACCAAAACGCTATCGCGGTTTAATTTACCATTGACCAAAAATGGTACCTATCGCGGCTCGATGGACCAAAAATGGTGATTACTGATAGAAATTTAGATTGGTCTCGGAGGGTCTCGGTTTGTACTTACCCCGCCACGCCGCCGTTGTTATTGTAGTTTGGCTAATAATGTTCCAGGACTTGAATATTATGAAAATTTGTTGCTTATCACACACACACAGGTCACAGCCGTTGAAATCAGGCACACAGAAAGCACTAGGTTGGGTTTGATACTAGTTTTAGGTAATTTTTCGCGGAGCCTAGGCGGACGCGTTCGTTGCTCGTACGGGAAGAGGAATAGTTCCTTGATGGCTCACCGGTGGCAGCACTAGTTCGCTATTTAACGGCGCGAACGCAACGACGAACGAATTGTGGCGGGAATCCGAATACCAAGACCAATATTCTACAGTGGTTTTCTAATGGATTCCATTGTCAGATCTCAATAAAATTTATGTGGGACCACATGACAGCTACCAGCTTTCGATTAAAAAAAGAATCATCAAAATCGGTTCGCCCAGTCCAAAGTTCTGAGGTAACAAACATAAAAAAAAAAAAAATACAGTCGAATTGAGAACCTCCTCCTTTTTCGGTCGGTTAATAACCGACTTCAAAAAAAGGAGGAGGTTCTCAATTCGACTGTATTTTTTTTTTTTATTTTTTTTTTTATGTTTGTTACCTCAGAACTTTGGACTGGGCGAACCGATTTTGATGATTCTTCTTTTAATCGAAAGCTGATGGCTGTCATGTGGTCCCATATAAATTTTATTGAGATCTGACAATGGCATCCATGAGAAAACTACATAAGTCGTAAATTTGTGTTAAGATGTGCGCGACAAATTGACGAATAACTCAATATCACGTCAACCGATTTCGATGATTCTTTTTTTATTAGAAAGCTGGTGCTTGTCATGTGGTCCCACATAAATTTGAACGAGATCTGACAAATAGTTTTTGAGAATTTGAAGTCGGTTATTTTTTGTTAGTAAAATTTAGATTATTGAAGTCGGTTAAAAAACTATTCCCAGAAGTTAACATTGATAACTTATTATCAATGATATACAAACCTCTAATCCCATAACAGTAGTCGGCAGCTTCACGTCCAAAGACTTCAAGATGGCCGCCATCCGTTCTAATGACATGGAGAAACCGACAGAAGAACACTTGAGTTCCGCGCTTTGGTCCTTCTCCGCTCTGGCTACTTTCCAGAATTCTCCAACTAATGTGTCGTATCTGAAAATTATTTAAAGGAGGAAATTATAGTGGAATATTGTAATTACATCTAACTGTTCTACTCTTTAATTTATGAAAAAAAATACATTTTAATTAGGACTGTTATATTTTGTGATTAAGGGCGGCGCAAAACATGACATGAATGATTTACGATTAGTAACAGAAATTTAAATAACTTGTTGCCGTCAAATAATATATTAAAAAAATAATTCAATAGAATATAATATAGTACACGCTTGATTTATAAAGGGGACGGCGCGTACGCAGTCCCCACTACCAAAAATTACGCGTCCGAGTTACCCACATTAGGGGTAATCGCAGGGGTCAACCTAACCGGAGTGCAATGGAAAGGCCTCGCCCTGGGGGAACCGCCTTCCTGATCACGGTGTCCCCTACGCCAGGTAAGTATGAGTTGCTAACCACGGCGCGCCGTACTTACACGGCCTCCAAGGATTCTCAACAGCGTGATTCACAGTTACATTTTGTACCGCCATCTGGTGATTACTGTTGGTAACTTGAACTTACTGGTAGCGACATCTACTTAATACCATTACATATTATAATTAGAAAATGGGGCGATTTGGGGATTTGAGTGTGTTGTTGAAAAATTAGCAACTGTGTTTTATTGTCACATAACACGTTTAGTGTTTTATGAAGAAAATTAAGTAACCCCCAAATACGAGTAGGTATACAGTATTTTACAATAAATTTACGTATTCGTACTTGAAATAAAATTAAATAAAGTAAGGATAGTTGAATATTAAAATAAAACAGGGTTCAATAATTAAAAAAATGGAACAAAAATTATCGAGGTCAATATGATAATAAAACTGAGCCATACATTTTAGGTTTAACTCCAATTTGGAAGGATACCTATTCATTAACTAAATATCTAATTTAATTAATATCACAGCAATGAACGGAAAAAAAATATGTACCCACATATCTTGTACTGTTTAAATTTTTTATTTTAGTAATTAGTTTTTAAACAAAATGGCCAAACTCGACTGATGATTACAGAAATAGAAAAGATAAGAAAAATACCTAAGTAAATACAAGTCTAGGTGCAAAAAGCCAACATCACGCGGTGTTCCCAGGCGGTCACCCATCCAAGTACTGACCGCGCCCGACGTTGCTTAACTTCGGTGATCGGACGAGAACCGGTGTGTTCAACGTGGTATGGACGTTGGCGACAGAACTTTTAAATAAGAGCGTGACTTACATATTATTATAAATGTGCACTATAAAACGCTCCCTTAATGAAACAATGACCTAACTTAAAAATCATGCTTTTTTGGGAAATCGCAAAAATGTTTCGACAATCATGACTTTTCTTACATAATGGCTTAAAACCCAAAGAAAACACATTATTTTAAAGAATTAGTGTATTTTAGAAATAGTTCATGAAGTGAAGATTATTTATTTTGACGCAAAATTTTGACGAAATTTTTTTTTTATAGTATTTTTTAGGTTTAAAAATAGTGTTAAATACTTGAGCCTGTTTCTTAGAAAAATTAATGATTTATTGGTGCCACCTTTTGTAATGAGTCTCTATTAAATTAAATATGTATCAAAAAACGTAGTATTTTTATGTTTTTGGTCTATTTAGGGTAAAAAATAATACAGCAGAACATTTTCCATATGTTATGCTGCATAATTTGACACTATAAAGATAATTATTAGAAACAAATTGCCTGAAAGCCTGTAGTAGATCAAAACATTTTTTTACTGTAATAAGGGCCTATTTTTACATTAGGTTAATTTACATTTGATTTTTAATATTCTAAATCTAAATAAATAAAAATATGGTAATTACCATTGAAGTATAATGTCATAGAATAGACATCTCGAACAAAATGTATGTCCCCGCCGGGAGGTTTTATTTTCAAAATTGAGCCCCTGTTCTCCTTTCAAAATCGAACGAATCAATTGGAAATTGAAGCCGCGCAGCGCCAATTCATTGGGAACATACATTGTGTTCGCGGTGTCTGTTCTATACGCTAGTAATAATAATTCAATGGTAATTAATTACTTATGTAATGTACGGTACATTACATAAGTAATTACCTACAATTAGTAATAGTAATAACACAGACATATTGTGTATGTATAAAATGTCTGTGAGTAATATCAAGTACCATTATAAGTACATTTTTTTTGTTTTTACAGTCTATTATAATTATGACATGTCGATACTACTGTCGTGTAGCTCTTTTCACGGACTATACGCCAGTGGTATAGTCGAAAAAGGTTGTAACTTGAGTTACAACCTTCTTCGTTGCGGGTGTCGATGTAACGTTTGCGTTAAGGAAGAGTGGGGCATCCTGCCACAAGTATAAATTATTTTATGTTTACTAGGTTGCTTCGTCAACTGAATAACAAATGTAACAGATAGACTGAATAAAGCAACAACCCATAATTGTCCCACTGCTGGGCTCGGGGTCTCCTCTCACAATGTGAGGGGTATTAGGCCATAGTCTACCACGCTGGCCAAGTGCGGATTGGTAGACTTCACACACCTTCGAGAACTTTTATAGAGAACTCTCCGGTGTGCAGGTTTCCTCACGATGTTTTCCTTCACCGAAGCAAGTGATAATTAACTTTGTAATACGCACATAATATTTGAAAATTAGAGGTGCGTGCCAGGGTTTGAACTCGGGCCCCTTCGTTCGGGAGACCAACGTTCTACCGCTAGGCTATCACTGCTCTATATACTGAATAAAGATTTTTATTTTTCATGTACTATTATTTCTTCTGTGGTAATACTAATATTACATACTATTAAATTACATTATTTAGTTATGTACCTACAAAATTTTAACTATAACGTTATTATATTAGTTCATTGATAACGCAGTGAACGAATAATATTAGTTCATTGCTATAACGAGCACAGAACACTCATGAGTCATGAGTCATGACTGTGACTCTTATGATAACGAACGAGTAATTCACTTTATTTATGTGCCTTGCAAGCAAGGCGTGACAAAAATATGAGTTAGACTCATTTGAGTGTTCCCCTCCACGGAAATCTTTAGTAAAAGGCGAAAGATTTATACGTTTTGAAGGGAAACCAGAGTGACGTATAAAAGTTGCTCGGGGGTTATATGTATCCTTCAAGAGGATCTCAACAGCGTGATTCAGAAACCTGTACAGCGACATCTATCGTAAGGTACAAGATAATAAATGCCAACATGTTTAAGAATTTCAAAAATTTCAATTATTTTATTCAGAAATATATTATTATATACTTGTTATTATCAGTTATCGTAGTGATATTATATTTTAATAATATGATTATTATTTTTATAGTGCACATTCAAATCATAATATGTAAGTCACGCTCTTATTTAAAAGTTCTGTCGCCAACGTCCATACCACGTTGAACACACCGGTTCTCGTCCGATCACCGAAGTTAAGCAACGTCGGGCGCGGTCAGTACTTGGATGGGTGACCGCCTGGGAACACCGCGTGATGTTGGCTTTTTTGCTGTTGTAATTATTCATGGTTTCCCTTTTGTTTTTCTCGGACTACTTCGAATTTTTATTTAAGTGGTCTATTTATTTTTGTTTTTGAACAACTTTGTTTTGTTTTAAACTATTATAATTATAAATTGATCATCTGTGCACAGATTTTTGGTTTTTATCCAAAGTTTATTTTATTAATGATTTTTTCTTAAATTTAAAGTTCAAAGTCCGGTATTATATTTATGGTAGTTTGTTTCGATTTTTAGAAGCTTTAACTTGCTTTGTTCGTTAGTTTGTTAGCATATAATTATATGCGACAAATCTTGGAAGCTGAATTAGAACTAGTTCCTCTCATCCTACGGAGTTGAAATTTCATAAATTGATTTGAGACTTATTATATGTATAAGTATGTATCTGTGGGCAGGCGATAACCAAGGTTGGCTCCAGACGAGGGAACTCCTTAAACGCCAACAGCACTAACATAATATTTTAAAAGCTTGTTTTTGAAAGTATTTTTAAAATACTAATTATTTTTATTTTTTTAAGCCTCGACGAAAAAATTAGGGGTGTTAAAACTTTGACATATTTGTGTGTCTCTGTCTGTGGCATCGTAGCTCCCAAAGAATGAACCGATTTTGATCCAGTTTTTTTGCCTAAGGTGACATAATCGAGTTTAGTGTAAATTTAAACTGTCGTAGGTTTTTTAAATGTTAATTTAATCATGTTTATTGCTATTGCAACAGTTTCAATTTTTTACTAAAATTGTTTTATTTTCCAATATGTATAAAGCGGCATCTATCGAAATACTCACGGAACACTTCGTACATCTCAGAACACCAAGCGTGTGCAGATGGTGTAATCAAGTAGTAAGAGTTGCCCTTAAATTATTACTAATCCAGATGGCGCTGTTAGTATAAAAAGAGAACACATAATTTGTAATTTATAAAAGATCTTTTCAATGTTCAATATAATGTAACCAGATTTAGCAAAATATTTAATACCTAAGTTATTATAAACAAAACTGCTATGATGTCACTCGTGTCACACAATCACCTAGCACCATTTTACGAGTATTTATTATTATTATTTATTTCTGCTGCATTATTTTTTACCCTAAATAGACCAAAAACATAAAAATACTACGTTTTTTGATACATATTTAATTTAATAGAGACTCATTACAAAAAGTGGCACCAATAAATCATTATGTTTTCTAAGAAACAGGCTCAAGTATTTAACACTATTTTTAAACCTAAAAAATACTATAAAAAACATATTTTCGTCAAAATTTTGCGTCAAAATAAATAATCTTCACTTCATGACCTATTTCTAAAAGACACTAATTCTTTAAATAATGTGTTTTCTTTGGGTTTTAAGCCATTATGTAAGAAAAGTCATGATTGTCGAAACGTTTTTTGCGATTTCCCAAAAAAGCATGATTTTTTAGGTTAGGTCATTGTTTCATTAAGGGAGCGTTATATAGTGCACATTTATAATAAAATGTAAGTCAGGCTCTTATATAAAAGTAATGTCGCCAACGTCCATACCACGTTGAACACACCGGTTCTCGTCCGATCACCGAAGTTAAGCAACGTCGGGCGCGGTCAGTACTTGGATGGGTGACCGCCTGGGAACACCGCGTGTTGTTGGCTTTTTGATGTTTAAATAATATAATATGAAAAATACGTGAAATTATTTTATTATGAAATGATAATTTGAAAGGCAACTTTTCACCTCTTACAAAATTTATATATTTTTTTAACTCTTTAATTTTAAATGATGTAGTACATCACGCAGATTGATCACAACGTACCAATTTTAGAAGATACATTGCCGTTTACATAGTTAAAAAGAGAGTGTTCATAGATTATAAAAACACTCGTATGTTTTTTCTGCTATAAGAAACGTATGCAACCCCTACTCAGACTCGCTACATTACTCTCAGTATTATCACAGTAAAGATATCATATACCGTGATATTATAGGGTAACACGTGTGTGTACTAGGTTATACTTTATTTATTGGGCAAGACAAGTTCAAGAGGTGGTAGATCTATAACAAGATGGTGTGTACATTGTATGCAAGCCGTAAACAGTTATGTTGGTGATAATACAATACGTAAGCCCTAAGACAGTGTTATGTAGTACCCTAAGTGGATGTAGATGTCGCTACTAGTAAGTCCAATATTAGTCACCAGATGGCGGTACAAAATTGCAGTGTGAATCACGCTGTTGAGAATCCTTGAGGGCCGTGTAAGTACGGCGCGCCGCGGTTAGCAACTCATACTTACCTGGCGTAGGGGACACCGTGATCAGGAAGGCGGTTCCCCCAGGGCGAGGCCTTTCCATTGCACTCCGGTTAGGTTGACCCCTGCGATTACCCCTAATGTGGGTAACTCGGACGCGTAATTTTTGGTAGTGGGGACTGCGTACGCGCCGTCCCCTTCAGAAACAATTTGTAAGATAAAGCAATTAGCATCAGTCATAGTATGAGGTGACATTCGTGTTACGAGACTTGACTGAAGTTGATTGCGATGATGATTGTCTTGCCTCATTGCGTGAATATTATGAGGGCCAGCTTGTACAAATATTAAATTTTAATATATTTTTTTGGGCCGAATTAGTTTTGTCAATAACATTTGCTAAAAGATCATTTATTTATTTACTTACTCGAGCCAAATCTTATCTGACAGAGATCTAAATAATGGTATAATAAGGGTCGGCTCACGCCAAGTCACGCCGCGTTTGCTTGAAGAGGCCATTGTTTTACTTGCTGCATCGCAAACGAGATTTTCGGCCCCGTAGCCGGTATTGCCGTATCAAAATATATCGCGCTGCGTCGTGTCATACTCGGTATGAGCCGACCTTGGAGTGATTTAGAAATTGTATTGTATGGCCTGTAGTCAATAATGACAGTAATGTCAAACTATGGACTGACCTGCCGCCGGCCGCGATGAGGTCCCTGGCGCGGTGCTTGGCGGGCCGGTCCGGGCGCCGGTGAGACATCTGCCAGAACACGCCGCTGTGCTGCGTCGCGTTGTACGCCAGGAACGGGGCCACTGTTATCGGGCACTGGATGTGATAATTTCGATATTAAAACCTGACTACGTAAAAATCGCGTACTGGTGAGAAAGTGATTGTAAAATATTTTAAAGGTGCCCGGACAGACTTCGTTCTGTCAAAAGTTTTTTGAAGTGAAAACTTCTTTAGTACGGGGGTGACTTGAAATATGAAACGAATCTGTCCAGTGGAGACTAGAAATGAGTGGAGACTGACTTGAGTTGAGTTGAGTGGAGTGGAGTGGAGTGGAGTAGTAAAACCTACAAATTATCATCTTCCCGAAATTTTACATTCGTCTCATTATCTTGAAAACAAAATTTTTGAAGGTTTCACTTCTAACACGTGTGAATTGCACACATTTTAATTTTATTGACTATAAAATGACATGTAAGCTATCCTACCTTTCAAGTTAGATCAAACTGCACACGGTGTGCAAAGATTAAAATCGGTTAAGTAGTTTAGGAGTCCATCGCGGACAAACAACGTGTCACGTAATCCATACTTATACTTTACTTATATTACTTATAATATTATAAGTGTGAAAGTGTGTTTGTTTGTTTGTCCGTCTTTCACGTTGTAACGGAGCGATGTGATGGTATGATTTTTTGTGTGGAGATAGGTAGGAGACTGGAGAGTAACGTAGGCTACTTTATACTGCGGTAAAACAACTCATTCCCATGTTAAACAACTCATTATTACTTCCCTTTGAACACGCGGGCGAAGCCGCTAGTTTATAATATATATGTGGGATTGCTATTTTATAAGTTTTAAGTAAGATGTAAAGAATGTAAGGTGCGTGGAAGGGAACGTAATGAGTGAGTGTGAATGTAGAATTAGGCTGAACGACGGTTTGTTAAGAAGAATGGAATGGAAGGAAGAATGACTGAGTTGTGGACGGAACGTTGTGTGAGACAGTTGTGTGCTCGAGGACGAAGACGAATTTTACTTGCGATTGCTTGTAAATCTATTCTGCACGGAATAAATAATTGTGGTGTCGAAGACGGTGTTTTTATTGAAGAAACCACCACAAATTTTGGGGGCTCGTCCGGGATGATATAGATATAGATAGATGGATGGAACGGTGTCTATGTGTTCGTTGCCGAGCGCGCTACTATCTATTCGTGTCCTCACCTCGCAGCCGAGCGCGCGCGCGTTCGCGTGCACGCGCGCGATCTGGTCGAGCGCGCGGTCGAGCGCGGGGCAGCGGTCGCGCCGCAGCTGCGCCGCCAGCTCGCGCGCCTCGCCCACCGCCACCTCCGCCTCCATCAGCCGCAGCAGGCTGCCCATGTCGCGCGCGCTCACACACAGCGTCGCCAGGTGCGTCGCCAGCTGCAGGCTCGTTATACGACCTGCACCAGATATTGCACTGTTACTGCACTGGACGGTTATAGTACTGTGATAATATCACTGCACCGACTGACCGCTGCTGACGTCGACGAGCACGGGGTATATGGCGCGGTGCTTGTCGAGCGGCACGCCGCACGCCAGCAGCAAGCTCCGCAGCAGCTCGGCGTGGTTCAGCTGCAGCGCCACCTTCAGCCCGCACGCGCCCGCCGCGCGGCTCGCCACCACCAGCAGCTCCGCGTCCGACCACAATGTGTCTGAAAAACAAGAATAAAGGCCAATGCATACGTAACAGGTTTTCCCGTACGGGACGGGACGTGAAGTTTTGGAAACATCATTTCATAGAAAATGTATACGATAGTGCATACACAGTGGAATCCCGTACGGGACGTGGCAGGTGGTAAAACCCGTTACGTATGAATTGGTGTATAAAGATCATTAGTGCTGCAAATGTCGCAGTTAAATCTATGTGTATGTGTGCGTGTAATGAGTTAGTATGTTAGTGTGCGTGCGTGCGTGTGCGTGCACGTCGCATACGTATGTGGCGACGCGCACGCGTCTCACGGTGACGTCACGCCAACACGCCAAGCAACACACCTCGCCTGGCGGGAGATCTCCCTTTGCCAAACGTACATGTCGCACGTGTACCTGTCTTGGGCGAGACGATATCGAACGCGCACTCGATCATCTCCCGCGGATGGAACCCCTTCACCGTGCGCTCGGTGTCGCGGTACACGCGGTCCACGACGTACCGACGCATGTACTTCGTGCCGGAGTATGCTGTGTATCTATAACATTTAACGGGTTATTATTACTCTACAAATCAACAGTGATTTTTTACGTAAACAGTAAATAACCGACAAAGGAGTAGATGCTACTTTATAATAGAGACCACCGTCGTTCATGTTCGGCTTACACGGATTAAGTAGTTAAGTAGTTAACTAAATTTTAAGTAAATTAATATGTGTAAACGGACATTTTAGTAGTTAAAATTTAGTACGCAAGTAAACAAGTAATTTAGAAAAATAATCTATTTTCGGTTAAGTAGGTGGGCGGGCTTATCACTTAACACGTCTGGACAGGCGCTTTTTAGTTAAAAGGAGAACCCCGATTTCCGGCCACGAATTATATGTGTTCTGTGGTAGGCATAAGACAAGACAAGAGTAAACTATATACCAAAAAATTCGTCTTATTTACTAGATAAACACGTTTAAATCTGAGCCTCATCTGCATTTGCTAAATGAACAAAATAATACAAAAAAGTTTTCATAGTATTTACTTCATTACAAACGATTTTATAATCGATTAAATCGATTACATATATCGATTAGGGAACTTAATAATATATTTTATGAATTATTTATTATTCATTGTAAGTACAAGATTAATTCCTTTTTTCCTTTTTTACATGTTTTCTTATTCATTGTATAACTAAACTATGTAATATATTTATAATTACCATTAAATCGTTACGCTAATTAAAAGACAATTCTAGTATTTTGGCATCGATTTCGAGACATTTGAATCGATTGACAACAAAGATCTCTGTTGTAATCTAACCTATCTAATGTCATTTTGGTTACCATAGCAATTATAAATAACACCATTGTCAATAATCTTGCATCTTTTGTGTATTTTTACTATTAAATTAATATTTTCATCGTATTTGCAGTCCTATTTACTATTGATACATATCGAAACGCACACAGTTATTTTAATTTTCTATTGCATTCGCTTTCGTACTAGTGTTTTGGTGAATGTGTTTTCGCTATAACTTCTGGATTTGTTGTTGTTGTTTTTTAAACAAATATTGCATGAATATTGGACTCCGAGATCGCCTGTTTTGTGACTGACCTTTTTCTGAACACTGGATGACGTACCCTATATACCTCTAGAAGAACAGTAGGATGCAGACGTTGCAGTACCCATACAATATGTATACCTACTGCACAATTTCTAGACGAAATATTAATATAATATTATGATGTGATGATAACTAATAAAATCCCTTTAAAACATGAAATAGCTTTTATTAATAATAATATTCACCCACCCACCTACTTGGTTTCAACCATTACCTACTGTTTAAGTAGTTGTATGTTGTTAGTGTTTATATGTAACTTTAATTTTTACTGCGTCTTATGATCATAATTATTCCTAATACTGTCAATATTAGAGTAGGTGTTTGGTTTGAGGTAGTAAGTCCCTAGTAACAGGCATAATATATTGCTGTGAGTGACATGAGTGTGACATAACCATATTTAGGTGGAAATTCTAGGATTACATTAGTTGGCCATTGCTAGCAGACGTGAAAATTGGAGAAATTAAAGCTTTTACAATGATGAAATGAAATGAAATGAAATGAAAATACTTTATTGCACACAAAAAAAATATGGTACAAAAGGCGGGCTTAATGCTAACACAGCATTTTCTTCCAGCCAACCAGCGGCAATGAGGAGACTTTTGGGGTAGTGCTATGTTTATGATATGTGTTATTGATTTTTATTTATTAGTTGTAATAAGGAAGAATCATCAAAAAACTATACTTCAATAAGATATTATATATATGTATACATATAATACATAAATATATATGTAATATATATATATATATCAATATATATAAATAAATAATACATACCATAAGTAAATAAAACTAATTATATACTCTGTAATATTATACATATATTTAATTAAAATACCAATATAAAAAATTTTGCATGAAAATTCTACTCATTCTGTATTCTTAAGAAATGTTCATATATTTTATGTTTGAAACTAACTATACTTGTAGACTTCTGCAGCTCCACTGGCAGTCTATTCCATAGAGATATTGCCGTAGAAGTAACTGACTTCGCATAAAATGTGGTATTGCGTTGAGGTATAACTAGCTGCATGCTATAGCGATGTCTAGGTTGATGCAATGGAAAAGTTTTGTGAGAGAACTGTTCCCGAAGGTACTGTGGTGCATGGGGATCGTTTAGCACACGATACAATGCGGCAAGGATATGTGTATTGCGTCGGTTACGAATATTTAACCATTTTAATTTAGCTCGATACTCCGAGATGTGGTCAAACTTACGTAGCCCAAATACATATCGTATAGCCAAATTAAGCAGGCGGTCCAATTTGTCAAGTTGTTCCACAGTGAGATCAGGATAACATGTATCCGCATAATCAATAATTGGAAGAAGTAGTGCATGTACTAACATAATTTTGACATCTTGTGGTAAGAAATTACGCAATAGCTTAAGAGAATGAAAAGAAGCAAAAACCTTAGCTTTGACACGTGTAATTGACCACCAATTTTCATTCTTGTCTAATCTGGGCCGGTGTCTCTATGGAAGATGGGGTTCTCCTTTAGTAAAATGCTTAAGTAATTAAGTAGGTTGTGAAGAATTTTATAAACTAAAGAGCTTTTTTTATTCTTATTCTTTACTAAATTATTACGTTTGGACGCGCACTTAAAATTATTCACTTAAAAAGTTAAAATTTAGTAAACTACTTAACTACTCAATACGTCTCAACCGAACTTCACGGACAAAAGTAAAAGAAGCGGGAGAGTTGATTATTTCTGTCATTAGAAGATGATAGCTAGGCGGGCGGGTTTTTACCAGGTGTTTTGTATGCGCCTATCTGCACCGCAAAGATAATATTGCTCGCGTATTTGTGTAGGCGCATGTGTTAATGTCACTCTCACTTATACCGCGACGTCCGCGACACGAACAACAACCTATGAATTTTTGGAATATACGAGTTTGAGATCAAGTGTGATTTCCATTGGGCTCCCAAAGGCTCAAACATGTTTATTTAATGATTCGTTTGTACACTAAGTTACCCGTTAGCGGCCTAGTAATGCACCGGTATTCTGTCCTAATTACGGAAGTTGCTCAATCACAATTTAGTCTTAAAACTCACCTCGCGAAAGGCAACCTCAAGTCGTGTGGCAAATGGCAAACAGATCCGGATGACGTCATCACTTTGACCGCGCTCGGGCATTGGTCCCAGCGGGCCGCGCGGGGGGTCAGCAGCGGCGGGGAGAACTCCGTCGCTCCATGACTCCTGAAAACCTGGAATGAATGAATGAATGAAAGAAATGAATGAATGAAAGTTTATTTGCAATAATTGTGGTTACATAAGGATCTTAATTAAAATACATTACTTCTCACAATCAGCCATTTACATTATGGCATGCAAATGTCAATTAATGTTATGTAGAATTAGATTATTATTATTTAGAACGTCAATATTAGTATCACTTCCATCATTAAATACATATTTCTTATTTAGTTAGTGATTGATAGGCTGGAGATAGTTCATCCTTCAACATATGGATCTTAAATAACAGAATACAAACTCAAAGGGCATTTAAACAAGGTAACCAATGTACTGGGTTGTTTCCAAATATGGAAGGTGAACTCCTCAGAAGGCAACGGCTGTTGTTCCAGACAAGCTGCATTATACTAAACGCAAAGACTCGTGGCAGGCGGAGTAATAAAACGTGCAAAAGAGACGGCGCACAGGCACAGAGACGCAAAACACTTAATTTCCATAAACAGTGCAAGTGCGAGAGAGAAAATGATGTGCGCCGTCTCTTTTGCACTTTTTATTAGTCCGCCTGCCACGAGTCTTTGCGTTTAGTATAACTAATATTATAACTGACCTTGATAACGCAATCCTTTATAGCAGCAATGGTGTCCATCGGCTTGGGCTTCATCCCGCTGTGGAAGGTGAACTCCTCAGCCGGCGACAGCTGTTGTTCCAGACAACCTGCTACCAGTCGCTGGTAGCCGCGCGACCCTCGCTCGGAGAGGGTGTGTGACAGGAGACCAGATAGGGCTCCCTCGGGAACGGCGCGGGGCACGTGCTCGCTAGACAGGAGTTCTGCACTGGTGGGGCGGAGGCTTGCATCGTGGTCTAAAAGCCATCTGCAAAGTAGGTTACAACATCTGTAATGTAATGTAATGTGGTTTTCTTTTATGTATATGTTAATGTTTTATGTTTATCAATTATTATTTATTATAATTTGTTATCATTTAAGAATTTTTATTGACATAGTTGATTAATATTAACTACAGTAACTTTGACAAATCAATAAATGTGTGATTTTTAATTATAGATAATGCTTGATGAATCTATTGCTTATGAATGATGATGAATGTTTTTTTTTTTTAATTTTAAACGTAACTACTACTCTAACGCATTGGAAATATTCTGTAATGTTAGATGTAAGTTGAAGAAATAAATAAATAAATAAATAGTCGAGTACAGAAATCCTTTAGATGATGACAAAAACCTTTCGTTGTTTTCTAATGCCTTTATCATTCAGGTGATGCTGTTTTTTTTTAATTTTTGATCCGAGGTTCGTTACATGGTTACAAAAACCACAGCTATCAGCCAGTTCACATCAGTCAAAACAATCGATTTGATGATGAAACAGAATGTATTGTCTCTATAATAATTGAAACTACCTAATAACAGAGACTACTCTATAAATATTAGCACTGCATCTCAGTACACATATCAGACTATACCAAATTATTAAAGGTATACGTAACGTGTTTTTACCCCGTACGGGACGGGGACGGGGCATAAAATTAAATATACGTGCGCGCCCCGTTCCCGCCCCGTACGAGATTCCACTGCGTGTACATTTTCTATGAAACGATGTTTCCAAAACTTCACGTCCCGTCCCGTACGGGAATAAACCCGTTACGTATGCATTGACCTTTAAGCTGTCGATTCTTTTTTATGGAAATAGCCAGAACACGAGCTGACGATCCACCTGATGGTAAGTGGCTATAGTCGCCCATTAACTTCAGCAACACCAAAGGCATCACTGATGCGTTAAAAGTCCAAGAAAGAGAGAATAAAAAGGAACAAAGAATTGGATTGACGTACCGTATAACATGTATTTGTTTGGCATTATCGCCTCTAACGAAGTCTTTGGGCATGATGATCTTCTTGTCCCTGAGGCTGGTGAGGACGGCATACCGCTCCGTGCCGGTCTGGAAGGGCGCGTGGAACATCTCGAACAGGATGATGCCCAGAGAGTAAATGTCCACTTTCTGGTTGTATATTACTTTTGTTGTCGACTGCTGGAGCTCGGGAGCCACATATAGAGCCGTGCCCACCTGGGAGATATACAAGACTCTGTTAACATAGGCTATTTATAGCTATGTACATATATAGATGGATTTTTACAAATCCCGCGGGAACCCTGAACTTTTCCGGGATAAAAAGTAGCCTATGTTTTAATCCAGGGTATAGGCTATCTCCATTCCAAATTTCAGCCAAATCGGTTAAGTGGTTTTCGCATGAAAGCGTAACAAACAAATTTACATTCACATACAATATTAGTATGATTTAAAAAAGTAAATATTAATACCTTCCCCGTAAGCAACCCTTCGACATCATCTTGACTCTTTATTTTATCTGAAAAAAAAAGAAATTATAATGCTAATTAAATTAGGTCGTTCAAACTGAACCAAATTTAGTTACTTCGATAAAATAACATACCATCCACTGGCAGTCCCGTGAATACCTTTGTTGCCAAGCCGAAATCGCCAATCTTGACATGGTCATTAGAGTCCAAAAATATGTTGACCGGTTTCAAATCGCGATGAATCATGCCCTTTTGGTGTACGTGGGCGAGACCTGTAACAAACTAACTTTGACACAGACGCGTAATATTTTCGCTCGCACCCACACCCAGCGCGCGCTAGCAATAGAAGACAACTCCTAGCGAGTGTTGTGCGCCTAGTATCACGCACCCTCATCGTGTCGCTTTTTGCTGTCGCCCTGAAGGTCTCCCTGTCGATCACCTAGCGCAGCGTGCTCTTCTCGCAAAACTCCATCTGCACCTGCTTCAACTGTGTCTCGCTCTAAAACATCTCTGTCTTTATCTTACCTTCCAAGATCTCCCGGAACAGCCGCCACGCCCTGAAGGTCTCCTGGTGCAGTCCGTTGTCGATCGCCTGCCGCAGCGTGCTCTTCTCGCAGAACTCCATCTGGATGTACAGCACCTGCTTCAGCTGCACGCGCGGGGACTCCGACACGTCCTCGCTGGGTATCGACTGCGACTTGTTTGAGCCCACTTCGAACTCAATGTCACTGCTCGAGTCATCTTCTGGCCTGGAATAGGAGCAACATAACCTTAATATTATTCTTCGTCGGGTTCACGACAACTGTTAACGGGCTTCACTGAAACCATTCGTTAAGGTTTCCAGTGGTCATTTATTAAATGACCACTTCAATAAAAACAAAATATTTTCTCACTTGATCATATTGAACCAGGAGTCCGGTTCATCATCACTCTCTTCTTCACTTTCTGAGGACTCATCCCGGATTTGGACTGGGCCGTCAGACATCGACCAGTTCACCTGTAAACCGAGAATGAAGTAGTCATCAAAAACTATAAAAAAAACTGATACGTAAAACAATCAACAATTTTCCGGCGTATGTTCCGCATGGTTGTGCGTCACACATTGTTTGGTTAAACAATGTGTGATGTGGGATGCCACGCTAGTTTACTGCGTGCGTCTGACGACCGAGAATCGAACCCTTCCCTAGCTGCGCAGTCAGCTAAAAACTACTAATTTTGTGATATACCATAAATATTTAGATCTACCCTCCGACGCAAGCTATCGTTGTGTCGCAACAAACTCCACTGACCTTGACTTCCTGCCCCAACTTAGCCACGACATCGACGAGGCTGTCCATCTTCTTCTTCACCGGACTCTTCAACTCACTGGACTCCTCCATCACACTAGCGCCATCTACCTCCGTCTCAGTGATCGTCTCGATCCACGCGTTGTAATAGCGAACGACATTCTCATGATTCAGGCGCGAGAGCAGCTTCACTTCTCTAGTTATCTTCTTGTTGAGCTCAACGCTCTTAGGGTTCAGTTTAACGTGCTTTATTGCGTAGAAACCACCGTCTAACTTGTTCCGGACCTATAGAAGTGAAAGCTCATATTTTACAATAGGTTCACGAAAATCCCTCCTCATTTTAAGTTCTTTAATTAGTAAGCTAAGTAAGGTAAAATAAAGAAAACGGTGTTACCTTCAGTACGTCTCCAAAAGCGCCTTTACCAAGCCAGGCCAGTACTTCAAACTCAATATTAAGTCGTGAATGTCCGTTGGCCAATGTACTGATTGACTGTACCCTTTTTGTTCCATCCTCATCCTGCAAAGAACAAAACAGCTTCTTCTATCACAATAAAAATAAACCCTCATACACTTATGTATGTGTGAATAATAATTGTGCTACTCATACAAGTCATACATAAACCTGGTATAATTATTGATATAACCTCAGATTCACTTTCCCCATTCTCCTTACTCTTGCTGCTGGGAGATTTGGACGGAGCGTCGGTCAGGAATCCATGATTGATTAGCTGATCTGCTGACCACTGGCAATGCTCGTCTTCTGTGAGGCATCTGAGAACACATGAGAGTGCGGTGCGGATATGTTCCGGACTTCCGGAGGCAGTGAGGAGGTCTACACATTAAATAAATAAATAACGCTTCACACTCATAGCCCCACACTAGGATTCCCTGTGTCGTGGGTGCCATGGACAACACACTAGACAAGGACATTCACACCCAGACCGAGAACAGAAATTCAAACTCATCATTCAAATTTCCGCCTCGCTGGGAATCGAACCCAGGACCCTCGGTGCGGCGATCCGGCACGGTAACCATTGTAGGCTGCACCTTGATTTTCGACACTTTTATCAGACATTTTTGGAGTTTAACTCCTTATCTATAGTGTTAGCAGTCCCTAAGAAGATAATGGCGTGGAGGGGCAGTGCCAATAAATTGACGAGCGCTGGGCAGTAACAGCCACTTTGCACTTAGACGTCCTTGCGTGCGGAAGCTCTGCCGGATTGCGTATCAGTAAAACTAATTAGTGAAACTATTTGTTTTGTGAGACTGTGATTAGTTTGTGTCATAGTAAAAATATCAAGTATTGAAATAAACTAAAAAGGGTGGTGATTGTTATTTTTTTTAAGCATTATTTCTGTGAGTTCCTAAAAATAGATTTTTATATTTTAGCCCGCGGTATGAAATTTTATGGGGAGGAAAATCAAACTTGCTCCGTTACGATATGCGTTTTGTTTGTAATTCGTAACACAGAATCTAGATGGCGTTGGATGGCTGATCTTGAAATTTAATGCATCAAATATTAAACATTTCAATAAATAAAATGCAAGCTACTAAAGTACCTTGAAAAGAAATCCTTGGCGGCACCGGGAAGGTCCGGCGGGATCTCCTGGCTGGTCTCCTTCGAGACGATCGAGAGCAGAACCTGTGCTGCTGCATAAATGTCTTGAGCTTTTGTTTGTCTGTTGATATAGGATTAGGCAGTAAGCAATGCGTTCGGTAGTTGAACGAGTGACAGCTAATAGCAAAAAATTAAAATGTGTGTGCAATTCAAATTGGTAGAAGTGAAACCTTCAAAATAAAGGTATTAATTTAATAACGTGTATCAGTTTTAATTTAATCTTTCAAAAACTATTTTGTACTGAACATAAACGTGTACTTATGTACGCGCGTGAGACATATTTGCACTCATATTCTGATATCGATGTCATTTCTATCAATTAATATTTGAGGTTAAATTGTGACACTCACCTATCACAATAGCTGTCTTCTTCAACAATTTCGCACAGCCTTGAGTCCAGGCTGGCCCCTACCAACTTGACTCCGCCCCTTTCTTCCAAAAACACGTTTTCCCCGCGCACGTCCCGGTGCAACACGCCCGCGCTATGCAACTCGCTCAGTGCACCAAACACGCCTACACCAACTTGACGCAACAATGGCATTCCCTCACTTTTATCAAACACCCCGCATTTATCTTGCAGACACTTCAACGACACTCCAAGTACAAAGTCCCTGAATATATATATCAACTGTTTTCCAGTCCGTTTGGACTCTGTGCTCAACTCCATGGCTATGTATGGGACTAAGTAAGGGTTCTTCAGTCTGTAAGTGGCTCTTAGATCCTGTTGCAGCAATGTTAGCTGTCGGTTTCTGGTCTGGAAGTCCGTGGCGGGCGGTAGGCACCACTTTTTGGCGACTACACGTTGTCCGTCATCGTCAATCGCTAAGTATGACGTTGAACCATTGATCGAATGACCTGGAATGATGGGGCCATATAGTGGCAGTGATTGTCAAGATGCCGCGTCAAGTCCGCTGCAAACTTGACAAGTATACTCGATCGTGTATGGCCTCCATAAGTAATACATCAAACATGTGGTACCATTATCATACATGCGAAAATAAGTGAAAACTTACCAATACAATTTCCTACATAAACTTTCTTGTTATTTCGCTGGGTGTACCGGAATACCTGTGTGCCTTTAGTACTACAGGTGCAGGGAACAGCCGCGTTACGGGAACGCAACACCTTCTTAGCCGGAGACATCTTGTCATCAGCGTAACTAGAAGAGATAAATGGACCTCTAGTGCTTTAAATAAATGTGAGTATATCAATAAAACATTAAAACATTAACTTAAACGAATGAACTGATTTTGATGCAGTTTTTTTTTGTTTGAAAGCTAATATGATAGAGATAGTTGTTTAAAACATCGGGTGTTTTTAAAATTTATAGATATTGTTATTGATGTCCACGTCGTCTTACCATCTATAAGCTCGTCTTAGTGCTTGTTCACACTGAACTCGCGGGCGCGGGCGCGGGCGCGGTCGCGAAATATCAAACATATGAGCTACTATGAAAGTGTTCACACCAAAACGCGCGCGCGGTGTATGTAGCGTTTACCGCGACCGCGCCCGCGCCCGCGCCCGCGCCCGCGAGTTCAGTGTGAACACTCACTTTAGGTTAATGCATACGTAACGTGTTTTTACCCGGACGGGACAAGACGTGAAGTTCTGGAAATATCGTTTCATAGAAAATGTATACAATAGAGCATACGTCACGGAGGCACGGATGGGACGGGAAGTACCATACATATTAGGTCCCGTCCGTCCCGTCCCCGTCCACGTTACGTATGCAGCGACCTTTACACAGAACACATACAAAGAGACTTACTAGAGTAACTTAGGCGCGTCCCCCTGACCATCGTCGTGTTCGATCTCCTGATGCAAGCTGGACAGGCGCACCCGTCGGCCTCCACTCTTCAAGGCCTCTTGTCTACGCTGGATCTCATCTTTCATCTTCTGACGCTATTAAATAATAAAATAATATTTTGAAGTTATTTTTAAAAACAAGCATTTTAAATGTAGTGTTTGCTGTTGGGTATTGAGCAGATTTCTGGTATAGAGGCATCCTTGAGTGTAGCTAATGGAGTTTACAACGACATATCATATTCGTATACATATATATTGTTTTACGTAGCATACAAGCTGAGGGTATGAACCAAAAAACATCAGCTATTTTGAGTAATACAGCAAAGCACTATGACAAATTAGTCACTGAATTTAGGGTAACGTAATAAGCCCACACTCTCTGGAATACGTCATCAGCTTCAATATAAAAGAAAATAATGTTTTTTTCATATTTGTCTAATCTAATATTATAAAGAGGAAAGTTTTGATTTTTGTTTTGTTTTGATTTTTTGTTTGTTTGTAATGGATAAATTCAAAAACAATTGGACGAATTTCAAAAATTCTTTCACCAATAGGATGCTCTATTATTTCTGAGTAACATGGGCCATTTTTTATTTTAATAAATATACGAAAACCGAGGCTATGCGAGGGCAGTTACTAGTATACAATAGAGCAATAGGGATGTTGACTAATTTTAGGATTCAATTTGATTTTATAGATAGAACCATATTATTATATTCACAAAAAAAATATTATAAAAATAATAATCTTCAATTTACAAACAAAAATTGATAAAACAAAATCATTTTCAAATTTCCCACCAAAAACGTTACGTGACGTCACTAGCCGATATTCAATACTATCTGTCGACTGAAGTTAGTCGCACTTTCATGTAAAATATGAACAATGACGTCATAAGCTCAAAGTGGCGTTTGAGGTCACGTGACAGTGAGTACTATTTTTAACATTTTAAAATAATTATATTTAATTTATTGTGATTGATTTCGACAAAAGAATAATATTTTAGGTGTTTAAATGTTTTCCTTGATACTTTAAACATAAACTTATTTTAATTTACTGATAGTGTCAACATCCCTATTATTTGGGATGGAACTATATTTACCTCTTCATTCTCCTTAACCTGCAGGTCATGTTTCTTCAACTCTTCCATTTCAGTTTTTTGCTTCAGCATCTCATCGTAGAAAGAAAGGGTTGGTTTGTTGTGATCGTGGAGGAATTGCTACAAAACAAAACATTTTTAGTATAGAATAACGCCGTAGTCTTAATCGGTGGTGACTCTGCCTGCGAATTGAAGAGCCACAGGTTTGATTTGCAACTGGAGTGGACATTTATGTAGTTTATACACTCACATGGGAGCAGAGCTGTTCCGGAACAGGCTTTTTTATTGGTATGGTAATGATGTTATATTTGTGTTGTCTATTCAATACAGAGAATCTTTGCCCATACCTCTGCGGGTATAAGGGTGCGAGCTTTAGAGAAGAATCAATATCTTCAACTTTTAAGGATGATATTACATAATTTAAAGCTTAAAGAGGAACTTAATTGAAGTTATACTTCTTATGGGGCGTTTGCAAAAATTTTGAGAGTAAAATTTTTACGATGCGACAGCCTAAACGCGACATGATGAAGGTGCGTGATACTTGCTAGGAGTTGTCTTGGATGGCTAGCACGCGCTGGGTCGTAGGTGCGAGCGAGAGGTAAGTATAACTTCTTATGTGTGTAGTACATAAGTACACATACACACACACGTTTTTTAATTCTAATAATGGCTTATCAATTTTTTAATTCAAGCCAACTTTCTTTGCTAGTGTTGTATCTACTGAACATTGGATAAGGCTGTGACTCAAGGTCTATTTTTGGAGATTGCTGGGCCCTATATTACGCATACTGAGCATTAATTACCTCATTAGTTGTCTATTACAATAAAAAGTCAGCTCTAAATACCTGAATGTGCTGTGCCAACTGAAAGATCATGACTTCGCCACATAAATCCACTGCCATTTTCTCCAATTCTCCCAATAGTTTTGTAGCATTGTCATTTGATATTCCATGGATCTTTTTTAACGATATAACTGGTGGCCTGGAATAGAATTAATGTGTGCATAAAGATATGGAGAAATGGGAAATATTTAATGTCATACAAAATTCACTTTACCTTTAACATTATTTTGTGTAACATGATAATAAACTTATTTAAATTACATGTTAAGTTCAATGTCACAACATAATAAAATAATTTAAACTGATAAGAGACAGCATCAAGTCCCATAAAGAGTCCACTGCAGGATCCGTGCCTTAGATCCTTATCGCACCTTGTAATTGAAAAGACCTATTTGCCTTCCATTACATGGTTCCAGTGTTATTGATGCACGCTAATTGTCATAATATATTATAATAAAATAAAATAATTTTTTTTTTTTAATTTACCACCATTTCATAAAGGTGACAGTAACTAAAAAGAAAAAAGTTCTAAGAAACTATTATATACTAGCTTTTTCCCGTAGCTTCGCTGCTTCGCCCGCGGAATTTTACTAACGCCATCTATTAACAAAATCCGGAACTAAATATCTAGTAACTAACAAAATATCGATCTCCCCATGGGGATGTTTTACCGCGGTAAAAAGTAGCCTACGTTACTCTCCACCCTCCTCACTAACTCCACACACAAAAACCATACCATATAACAGCTTCTTTGCGACGTGAAAGACAGACAAACAAACAAACAAACACACTTTCACGTTTATAATATTAGTAGGGATTTATACTGCCATAATCTGCTTACTTTATAAGCATTAGTTGAGTTGACAATCATATAATTTTTTGTCACTTACGAAGAGTTAATCCTTGATAACAATACCACCAGATGGAAAGTTGTAATACTACTTCTACAAACAAATGAAAATTTTACTTACTTATCGGGATAATTATGGCAACATTTAAACTGGACAGTGGCTGAACAATGGTTTCCTTCTAAATTGTGCAACGGGTATAATGTTATTGATAGATCTAATGGCCGAAACTCATTCCAAGCCGCTTTACGCCGATTATCCACAACTGCGTCTCCATAAATTGCCTGGAAAATGGGATTGTTTCATTTGATGAATAAAGTAATATAATCTTCTATTGAAGAATTATTTTGTTTATTAGAAACAATTTTATGACAAATAGTTGGTAACTTAGATTAACTTTAATTAAATACTTTCAATGATTCTTTGTTTTCAATCTGACATATGGTACAGAAGCTCTTGGCTTAAATTATTTTCTGTCTTTTTTTATTATACTACTACATAATTATTACACTAAAAGAAAGAAGATTGGTACTTCTACAAGAGAATAGTTAAAAGGTCTTTGCCTATAATACTGACTGCTGCATAACTTAGTTATTTAAAGTTCAAAACTTAGAATTTAACTTATATTACAGAAGGTACATAATGTGGTAAATGGTAACAGTGTATCAGACATGGCGAATAATCGGCAATAAATTAAAGTTTTCACTTGATATTTACTTCATTTAGAAGTGCTTACAAACATTTGAAACTGAGATGTAAATATAGCATTGGGCGCCCGTTCAAATTTGTAGAAACTGAGTATTTATAAAACAAAACACACCTGGAGGGCAACCATTTCATTACTTTGACGTTCTTCTGGAGTTTCATCGCACATTTTGCGTGGCTCAGTATTACCAAGTTGAGGTCATAATTCAAGAATATTAAAATATGAATTTAATCGCTCCCTCAGCAAAACCAAAGCAAGCAAAGCAAGGAAAGTATTAAACTGACAGCGGCTGTCACGCAACGTAAACAAACAGAGCTGCAAAAATGGCAAAAGCTGATTTATTGGTTATGACATTGACGTTTCGTCTGAAAACTAGAGAGCTAACAAAGAGTTGATATTCATTTATCGGTATTTATATACTTAAAGCTATTTTATTGTTAACGATTCATAATGTTAATGTTGTTATTTTACTGTTAGTATCTTAAGGTCCATTCCATCATATCATTTAAAATAAGATGAATGAAGTTTTAACCCTTAAGGCCTTTATATTATAGGTTCCTACTTTAACTAATTACACCGTACCTACAAAATATAAACTTTACATCAGAGTTGCCAGTTACCACTAAATTACGATGTCAATCACAGACATTTATAACTAGAATACATGTCTGTGGTGTCGATTTACTTTAGATAGGTAATATGAAATACGTATTTGCTAAATAATAAATGAAAGAAAATACCATAATCCAGTTTTGAGGTCCGGCAACACAGCAATATATTGCCGGCCATTAATGAGGATAAAAATCAATGCCTCAACCTTAAGATTAACCTTATTACAAATTAATATACAAGGAAAACCTTAATAATTACTGCAAATTCATTACCAAGTAAGTATAAAATACCGTTTAGAACAAGATATTTATTCTTGTGTTCCTACCATTATGAAAATATTTAAAGGATGTAGCATGGCAACATTTTTTATTCTATCATCCATGGTTGGTTAAAAACTGCGATTATTCCATAGTTATTCCACGGAACATAGATTTATCTATGCCAAGGAACTACTGATAAGAAATGTTAAATTGATAAAACAAATCAGTAGTTTCATAGTTTGTTTGTTTACTGAAGTTTTCTGATGTGATAAGAAACTGTGGACGAACGTTGATTGAATATAAAAATGTTTGTAAGTATTTCCAGATGTATTACATCGTTATCTATTATCTGATAAATACATACTTATATACATTTGATATTAAGTATATATTCTTATTAGAATCCACTGTACTGTCAATATTAATTCGTCACTGGAAAGGCAATAGTACTATCACGTATCAGTATCCTGCAGTGGCTGCAGTGATAATGACAACATTACAAAATTGCTTTGAAAATTGAAACAAGTGCTTATTTAAATAGTACCTACCCATCTAAACAACGACCACTTATTAAGAAGTGTTAATATGCCTATCTATTATTTTTTCACAACATTACAGAACTTCATTACCTAACTCTTCTGTTGCATAGTCTGCTTTATCACAAAATTTTGCTACCCTGATCTTCAGTGGCAGTAGGTCATTGATATTGCCTTCTAAATTATAAGTGACCTGTGTTCTTCAATTGTCTGCCAATGGCTGAAAACTTTCTTCTTTGGGTCTTTCTTGGCAGAGATTTTGCAATCAATGTCTAAGTTTGTAGCTAGAACCTCAAGTAATGGAATTTACCTAATTACCTAGTAAAATATTTACCCCGACCAGGAAAATAACCCCTGGACTCTTTGGTTCGTAAACAGATTAGTAGACTTCATTTTATTGTAGTAAAGTCAGTTGTATGAAGTTTTATCAATGCTAATAATAAATTCAACTGAAATTAGAAAGCTGCCAATGATAGCCTGATAAACAAAAAATAGTGATATGAAAATTAATTACCAAAACATATTAGGCACATGTGTAAGATATACCTAAAGCTTGACACTGACTTCAAGCATTTCAGTAGATAGTGTATAAAAATATAATAAAACTAAGTAATGTTACTTTATGAAAATTAATAGGCAGGATTTTCATTAATTTTTTTTTTCAATTTTGTTTTTTTTTTCAATTTCTCGAATAATTTTGTTTTCATTTTGGAGGAGGATCGACTGTTTATTTAAAAGTTTATTTAATTGGTAATCTTTTATTTATGTACTGTTATTATCGTTATTTACAGCTAAAAATGAAATACAAGCTACAAGAGTCCATATCGAGTGCAGATGAGAAGGAGAATGAACAAGATAATGCACAAGGGGATGCATCAAAGTGTGTAAATAAATATAAGATTTCTTAATAATAAAAAAATGTACTTGTAAATTAACGAGGGGGTTAATTCATCAAAACCAATCCATAAAAACAAGCAAACATAGAAGGCTTTTTATGTTTTGTTTCTTTCACTCTTATGAAAAACGACAAAGATACATATTATAGTGGTGCAATGGCTAAAATAGGTTTGTTATGCGTTTATGAATAACGCCGTAGCACGCAGCTGATGCTAGATACAAAACTGCTTGGATTTCATGCTATATGATTGTATGTATGATTGACAGTATGTCCAATGATTTGCTTATCTCTTCTTTGTTGCTATGGTTGAAGAGACTTTAAAATATACATGGCAATGCGTGACCTTTTCAGGTATGCAGAGGACAAGCTATCAGATGTAAGAATGACGTCACAATCATCAGTCACTACGCCTTGCACCTCTGAAAACGAAGAAGTGGAAATGTTCCAGTACACACAATGGAAAAATAAGACAGTTTACATAGAGAAATGTATTGGTGAGATCAATTAGCCAAGTTTTTGTTCTTTTTTAGGCTTCCGTTATCGGCTTGTACCTTGGTCGTAGTATCTATGTACGCACGCAGCATAGCGCAGAGACCCTTAGTGTCAGAAGTGTTATTTGTTTATCAAAATGGTACAAAAAATTGTGTGTGTCAGCTCCAACACACGACTGGAGTTTACTCCTTACAAACGATTATAAAATACATGACGTTATCGTCAAATCAGTAACAACGCCATCTAGTTTGCGATCGTCAAATCAGTAACAATGCCATATTAGTTTGCGATCGTCAAATCAGTAACAACGCCATCTAGTTTGCGATGGTCAAATCAGTAACGAAATTATTATTATCCTTATATGGCGTTGTTACTGATCATTAACGCATAACACCTAACGTAACGAAGAAAGTTTGATTTTTATCCTCCACAAATTTTAATAAGTACCCGCGGGCTTGTATATGAAAATCGACTTTAAAGGAGTTAAACTTCAAAAATGTATATTAAATATATTTTTTATTTATGATTTTAATTTGTCTCGTCCTCCACATAGTGTGGGATATCGTTGAAAAGGTCTTTCAAGGAAGATTAAGGGCCCTCCCCTGGCTACTGGTGGACGGACGGATATGGCGAAACCGTTCCGTTTTGACTACGGAACCCTAAAAATCAGATTTATTAATTAACGAATAATATTCCAGGTCCTTTGAGAATGACTTTGAAATTGACCTTTTTAAATACATAATTTTAAGTACATAATTAATTTTTAATTGCTACATAAAATAATTTGTGTGTTAAACAGACAGAAAACAGAGGTAACCCGCTTATTTAACTGCTACTATATCACTTCATATCGTTTTAGGTCGTTCTGTAAACGGTTCCACAACATATCTGGCAATAGATGACAGTCAGGGTGTAGTCGCCAAAAAGTGGAACTTGCCACCCACAAATGACTTCCAAACTCGAAATCTCCAACTCGAGTTTCTAGAGCAGGACTTCAAAGCCATCTGTCACCTAAAAAACTCTCATCTAGTGCCCTACGTAGCAATGGAGCAGAGATCGGATTCTAAAAAAACAGGGGCACAGTTGATATACATATTCAGAGACTTCATCCTTGGAGAGACATTGAAGTGTCTGCAAGATAAACGCGGGGTTTTCGATAAACGTGAGGGAATTCCATTGTTGCGTCAAGTGGGTGCGGGCGTGTTTGATGCGCTGAGCGAGTTGCATAGTGCAGGAGTGTTGCACCGGGACGTGCGCGGGGAACACGTGTTTCTGGAGGACGGGGGAGGAGTCAAGTTGGTCGGTGCCAGCTTGGACTCACTGCTTGCTGATATTGTTCAAGGGACCAGCTCTTGTGATAAGTAAGTGTATAATGTTTGGTTGGTGCAGACCTTGCTTAAGGCTATTAACTCAAAGCCTTGTCAATTCATGATGTGATGCTCAAATATTTTTTGTGCTTGCTTGCAACTTGAGGATTCCTAAAGCACGGGGAGGCATTTGAACATTAATAAATATTTCTTTATTATATACACCAATAGACGAACAAAAGCTCAAGATATATACGCCGCAGCGCAGATGTTAATCTCGATCGTGTCGCAGGAGACCAACCAGGAGATCCCATCGGACCTGCCCGATGCCGCTAAGGATTTCTTTTCAAGGTATTTCACAACTTATACCCACCAGTAGATCTGTATGATGATGTACTACACAATTTTTATTATTATACTTTCAGATGCCTTACAGATGACGAGCATAGTCAGTGGTCAGCAGATCGGTTAGTCAATCACGGTTTCCTTACTGATGCACTGTTGAAGTCACCCTGTAACAAAGATATTGAAGAGGGGGAAAGCGAAAATGAGGTACAGTGGCTTCAAGGGTCCAGCATACTTTTTTTTATAGAAATAGTCGGCAAACAAGCTGACGATCCACCTGATAGTACGTGGCTATCGTCGCCCATGGACATCAGTAACACCAAAGCCATCATTGACGCATTGCTGGCCAAGAAAAAGAGAAGAAGAATTTGACATTGTTATGTTTTTTACAGGATGAAGATGTTGCGAAAGACGTACAGCTTAGTAGGTCGGCGAGCGTACACTCACGGCTAAATGATTTTGAAATATTGGAGTGGCTCGGCAAAGGTGCTTTTGGACGCGTAATGAAGGTAATAAGAACAGTTTTTTTTACAGTTTATGAATTTAAGCACCCTCTAGGTTTACATGCAATTAGTATCGAGGATAAATAGTTTTAGAATAAAATGGGCTGTAGACTATAGAGTTGAAATGCTTGAGGTCATTTTAGAGAAAAACTAATGAATTGCTCAGACATACATGCCTATAAAGAAGTAGCTTTTAACTTGAAGCAACAACTTGATTTATCTAATAACTTACTTACTAAACAACACTGCTAATTAAAAATATTTTATTTTTAAATGAAAAAAATAAATATTCATCACACTGAACATTCTTTAACAGTTAGAAGTTTGCAGGTCCAACACAAGTTAGATTTCGGTTTCTACGCGATAAAACAACTCAAACTGGACCCTAAGAGCGTGGAACTGAACAACAAGATAACGGTAGAAGTTCAGTTGCTCTCCCAATTGAACCACAAGCATGTGGTGCGGTACTACAACGCGTGGATCGAAAGCATGACTGATATAGAGAACGCTAGTGAGTCGGAGGAATCCAGTGATGACAGCAGTGAAGTGACGACCACATATACTGATCGACTTCTGGATAACTTACTATCTTTTAATAAGGTCAGTGAAGGTCTTTTTTGACAACATAATGAAGCACCATAATGAAGTTATAATTTGGAGGGTAGAATAATATGCATTCCTTTGACAGTTATGGTTTCCTTCGGCGAAGGAAATAAAGGTTGCTTGAAACAAGTGGCTTAGACAGCTGACAATCGAGTAGACCAGAAACCTTATGGCAAGATCGTCTATAGTAACATTTAACTGGCAATGTTGCCGGTTAAGAAAGTAGAGACAAGAAAGACAGAAAGTAGGCTAGAGTTTGACATTCTAAGATCTTGTTACAGGCACAAAACGACTCAAGCCTTGATATTGAATTCGAAGTGGGCTCAAACAAGTCGCAGTCGATACCCAGCGAGGACGTGTCGGAGTCCCCGCGCGTGCAGCTGAAGCAGGTGCTGTACATTCAGATGGAGTTCTGCGAGAAGAGCACGCTGCGGCAGGCGATCGACAACGGACTGCACCAGGAGACCTTCAGGGCGTGGCGGCTGTTCCGGGAGATCTTGGAAGGTAAGATAAAGACAGAGATGTTTTAGAGCGAGACACAGTTGAAGCAGGTGCTGTACATCCAGATGGAGTTCTGCGAGAAAAGCACGCTGCGGCAGGCGATCGACAACGGACTGCACCAGGAGACCTTCAGGGCGTGGCGGCTGTTCCGGGAGATCTTGGAAGGTAAGATAAAGACAGAGATGTTTTAGAGCGAGACACAGTTGAAGCAGGTGCTGTACATCCAGATGGAGTTCTGCGAGAAGAACACGCTGCGGCAGGCGATCGACAACGGACTGCACCAGGAGACCTTCAGGGCGTGGCGGCTGTTCCGGGAGATCTTGGAAGGTAAGATAAAGACAGAGATGTTTTAGAGCGAGACACAGTTGAAGCAGGTGCTGTACATCCAGATGGAGTTCTGCGAGAAGAACACGCTGCGGCAGGCGATCGACAACGGACTGCACCAGGAGACCTTCAGGGCGTGGCGGCTGTTCCGGGAGATCTTGGAAGGTAAGATAAAGACAGAGATGTTTTAGAGCGAGACACAGTTGAAGCAGGTGCTGTACATCCAGATGGAGTTCTGCGAGAAGAGCACGCTGCGGCAGGCGATCGACAACGGACTGCACCAGGAGACCTTCAGGGCGTGGCGGCTGTTCCGGGAGATCTTGGAAGGTAAGATAAAGACAGAGATGTTTTAGAGCGAGACACAGTTGAAGCAGGTGCTGTACATCCAGATGGAGTTCTGCGAGAAGAGCACGCTGCGGCAGGCGATCGACAACGGACTGCACCAGGAGACCTTCAGGGCGTGGCGGCTGTTCCGGGAGATCTTGGAAGGTAAGATAAAGACAGAGATGTTTTAGAGCGAGACACAGTTGAAGCAGGTGCTGTACATCCAGATGGAGTTCTGCGAGAAGAGCACGCTGCGGCAGGCGATCGACAACGGACTGCACCAGGAGACCTTCAGGGCGTGGCGGCTGTTCCGGGAGATCTTGGAAGGTAAGATAAAGACAGAGATGTTTTAGAGCGAGACACAGTTGAAGCAGGTGATGTATCGTGTATATGCTTAAGTTAAGTTAACGCTATACTTTACTCTCCTATCAGAACATCAACCTCTTTAGCTAGTGGCATGAAATACGGAGCTCATGAACTCATCAACCAAGAATGTGTTGGACAGTCGTCAACATTTAGATGTAACTAGCTGTCCCGCCGAACTTTGTACCGCCTAACAAATCAAGGTCCTGTTTCTTTTAACTAAATGTTGTGTGTGCGTGTCTTCTCTCCCTCTCCCAATCAATGACAGTCGTCAAAACAAATCACTCATTATTTCACTCAATTGCTCATTCATTCATACATTTACTCATTCTTTCATTCATACATTCACTCATTCAATCATTCATTCATTAATTATTTCATTCGTTCATTCATTCATCAACATGATTTATCCGATCCGATCGTTGAAAAGATTTTTTTTTTCTAAATATTATGGGCCTGCAAAGACCATTTTTCAATTTAGGGGCCCGTTTGGGAAATATTCGGCGCTTATTTTGGTTAGACTCAAGTGTCGTCCTTTCCCCCTACAAGCTAAACTTTTGAGTTGGACGTGTGAAAAGTTCACAAAAATAGGTTACATGATGAATTTACAAGGACTCATCAACCAAGGTTTCACAGGTATGGTAGCGTAATTAGTTAATGAGCAATAATCGATAAACTTACACTTTCGTAGCCCTACATTGCACTTTGCCTGACACGCACTTGGCGGGTTTTTTTATGTACATAAGTATATTGATAATTGAAAAAATATTCACACATCCCGTCTTTTTATGCCTTGTAGATTTCTTATAATAAAATTTTAATTGCAAATTTTATCCCAATTCTGCCACCGATTACCCAGTAGATTTATATTGAGTTTCATTGTTGCAGGTCTTGCACACATTCATGAGAAGAAAATGATCCATAGAGACTTGAAACCGGATAATATATTTTTGGACTCTAACGACAATGTCAAGATAGGCGATTTTGGCTTGGCAACAAATGTTTTGACGAGCTTTCCGATAGATGGTATGTATTTGTTTTTATTACATTACTATGTGGGAATACAAGCTAAGATAATAATAATTTGGATTGTATTTGTTATAGATAAAACTATGAATCTGGAGGCGGAAGAAATATTGCTTACTGGAATGGTAAATATTTTTTTTTAATGAAAAACGAAGTGTACAACAAAGCCACTATTTTTACATTACAAGTAATTCTTGCTTAAAACGCTCACATTTTTTCCAGCTGGGTACAGCGCTATACGCCGCCCCAGAACTCAAGCAGAATACAAAAGTAAATTACAACCAGAAGGTTGATATGTACTCCCTGGGCATCATCCTGTTCGAGATGTTCCACGCGCCCTTCCAGACCGGCACGGAGCGGTATACCGTCCTCACCAACCTCAGGGACAAGAAGATCATCATGCCCAAGGGTTTCACCAAAGGGATCAGACCTCAAAATTTCAAGCCGAAACTTGTTATACGGTATGTCGCATCAAGGCAATTTAGACGCTATGTTAAAAGTAGAAGTTGGTAACAGCTGTAGCAGGTATTTAACTGCAAGGTATAACCACACCTTCAGTTGATAGATACACTTATTTTTATCTTGGGATGGTAATAGACTGCTCTTGATAACTGCCTCTCTTATCCAATTGCTACACCTTATCAAGGTATTTGCATGTGTTCACTCTGACCATAATATAGAGTAGATATGTAATATGTGTGTCTGTATACCTAATTATGTATTTATTTTGTGCTATTGTGACATGTGCTTGCAATGAATAAAGAATAAAGAAAGAATAAAGAATAAAGGATAAACATCAGTTGAGACTATAGACGTGTAGCTTGGGCCTCAGGATTTCATAAAATTATTTTTGGCAAGAAATAACCAAACATAAATCACCTTTGCAGATCACTTCTACAGCACGATACCAGTCTACGCCCTACCAGCGCGCAACTCCTAGGTTGCGAGCATATACCTCGCGATATTCCTAAAGAAACCCTGTCTAGTCTCCTGCAACACACTCTCTCAAAACAAAGGTCTCCTGGTTACGAGCTGCTAGTTAAAGGTTGTCTGGAACAGCAGCTCTCGGCCGCTGAGGAGTTCACCTTCCAAAGCGGGATGCAGCCCAAGCCGATGAAGAGCATGACTGCCGTACAAGACCGCGTCGTCAAGGTATGCTATATCCACGGTTGCGAGTTTTACTTTTCAGACGTTTTGTTACGACTTTGTTTAAATGTTTTTTTAATCCAACCTGGAGAAGGTGCAAGTGTTCAGTAAATTTGGTGGAAGAGAGACCAGGCCTCACTGTGTCTCTTACATTGGGAGAGTATGAATCACATTGAGAGAGCCCAGCAGTAGGACCGTTGTTGGTGGTGAACTGGTGATGATGATGATTCCGTTGCAGTGATATGCAGAGGGAATAACTTTCTTTTGTAGGTGTTCAGGAGCCATGGCGCGATCCAATTTTCTCCGCCTTTGCTGACCCCCTGCGTAAAACGCTGGGATAACAATGCTAGTGCCGTCAAGGTGATGACGTCATCCGGCACCGTTTGTCATCTGCCTTTTGATTTAAGATTGCCGTTTGCTAGGTATGTCATATGTATGTTTTTAATAGCTTGTGGGACTGACGGAAAATGAGCCACCTGATGGTGTGGTCACTGTCGTCTATAGACATGAGTGACTCCTGAATTCAACGCCAGCTCTGAGTAAGAATTCTTAATAAACTTTCTTTAAAGTAAAGAATCTTGTGTCAGTGCTCTGAGAAATATTAATTCTGGATTAACTGGTTCAGGCCGTGTGCTGTCTTTAAGACTGTTTAGGAAGAAAAAAAAACATTTTTGGTCACTAAATAACTGTACAATATAGTGAAGGTAGAATAATATTATTGACTACAGATACATTTAGGGCCACGAAAAAGGTTAAGATTGCAGTCTATTAAAATACCTTTCTTTTGAGTAGTATGGGGTATGATACCAATACCCTACCCTACCCTACTGTATGTATACCTTACAGTATACATCATTAAGAATTATTTCCAGATTCATAGCGCATTCGGGAACCAAAAATATGCGTCGATACGCGGTGGACCGTGTCTACCGTGAGAACAAGTGGAGAGTCAAAAGGTCTCATCCGTTGGAGGTGATTCAGTGTGCCTTCGATATCGTCACAGAAGATGGTAAGAGAAGACCCGAGAACATATTTATCTCAATTTAAACCAAATCATCAATCACATTAACTGTTCCTCGCTACATAGGCAGGTCGCTAATCAAGTTACGATGAAGTAAGGTTTAAAATCTAAAATAGGATAATATGGTATTTATTATTCTTGTTCGCGTCTTTTAACCTTCCAGACACATTGTGGTCGGACGCGGAGCTGCTGGTGGTGGCGAGCCGCGCGGCGGGCGCGTGCGGGCTGAAGGTGGCGCTGCAGCTGAACCACGCCGAGCTGCTGCGGAGCTTGCTGCTGGCGTGCGGCGTGCCGCTCGACAAGCACCGCGCCATATACCCCGTGCTCGTCGACGTCAGCAGCGGTCAGTCGATACAGTGATATTAACACAGTATTATAATTGTGATCGCACATATTTCAGCACCGTACGTGCCACACGCACCTCATTTAGATTTTTTTTTCATTTGTGTAATACAAGCAGATTTACAATAATTTAAATCATAAATTTATGCATAAAAGTATTTTAAAATTATATAAATCCCTTCAGCGCTTTGGAAGATACGGGGTAATAAAGAATATTACACACATACATACATACATACAAACATATATTTAAGATACGCGCGAAAAACATAACCTTCCTTGGCAGTCGGGTAAAAAGAAGAACTACCGGAGTCACTGTGACCGACGGTAGGTGGCTAAGGGTTAAACGTGAATGTACAAGCCGTCAACTAAGATCTCTTATGGACAATCCAACTTGAATCCTTTGCCTCAGTCACCTGCTTTTGGCTGCGATTTGTAAGAAAAACGTGTTTTCATGATTTTCAGGTGTAAAAACAAGCCTGCAATTCCAAATTCACCTTGAGACGTTGGGGGTAAGCCCAGATAACATGAAGTTATTGCTGCGGCAGGTGAAAGGGAAATATACCCGTAAGAAGCTTCTCGAATTGGCCCAGAAGGTGCCTGCTGACCAGCTCCCGCGATTACACGAAGCGTTACAGCAAATAAGGCAAGTCAGCATATACGCCATGGAGTTGGGCTACAACAAGGTAAGGTGCTTTCTCTTTCCTGTAGTTGAGTATTAAAAGCTTTCTGTCTTGCTTTTGTTGATTCTTTCACCAAATTGCAGTAAATGTTGTTTTACGGTACAAATACAATTAATATTTATTTATGTCATGAATGTTACAATACAATACAATACAAATTATCTTTATTGTACACATAAAATTACAAATGAAAATGGATACATTTGAACATGAACGTACAATTGGCGGCTTTATCATTAAAACAGCGATCTCTTCCAGGCAACCATTGACTGGAATAATTGGACTTATACAAAGGACAGGGTACTGCGTGTACAGAAATTATAATAATAATATTAATATAACATTAGTGTTATAGTAATTATGTTAGCATAATATAGTAAAAATTATAATAAAACTCAGAAGAAAAGGACAGAAAAATAAGTTATCACCTGATCATCATAACACCTAATTAGAACAAAATTTCTTTCGCTATATATTTTCGTGTCTTCAATTAGGGTTTTAAATTGGATACGACTCGTTTCAAACATGGATGGATCCCCGTCGTCTGCGTCTCAGCAGGGTCATAACGCCGAACCCCGCTAATGTAGCCGCATCATCACATGTCATACAAAATGACGTATGATCCGTATGTCCATCAGTGTCCGACGACGTTGGCCCCGTTCCTGGCGTACAACGCGACGCAGCACAGCGGCGTGTTCTGGCAGATGTCTCACCAGCGCCCGGACCGGCCCGCCAAGCACCGCGCCAGGGACCTCATCGCAGCCGGCGGCAGGTTAGTCCATGGTTTGACATTACTGTCATTACTGACTACAGGCCATACAATACAATTCTAAATCACTCCAAGGTTGGCTCATACCGAGTATGACACGACGCAGCGCGATATATTTTGATACGGCAATACCGGCTACGGGGCCATAAATCTTCAAGCAAACGCGGCGTGACTTGGTGTGAGCCGACCCTTATTATACCATTTATTTAGATCTCTCTCAGATAAGATTTGGCTCGAGTAAGTGCACAAATAAATAAATGATCTTTTAGCAAATGCTAATGACAAAACTAATTCGGCACAAAAAAAAATATTAAAATTTAATATTTGTACAAGCTGGCCCTCATAATATTCACGCAATGAGGCAAGATAATCATCATCACAAATATCGCAATCAACTTCAGTTAGCGGTGTGCGATTAAGAGATATACTAATGGAATCATTCGATTATGAAGATGTCTCGAGATATCTCGATTATAACCGTTAGTAACTACTAATCTGTATCTCTACTGATTTGCCGTTTTCGTTGGCGGACTGAGTCAGAGGTGCACGACTGCGAATGATCTCATTAATCGAATAATCTACAACTACTAATACTAATGTACACATTCGACTTGAATATTAGTATTATACTAATGTTCATATTCGAATGACGACTACTAAATTAGTAACTAATCTAATAGCACAGCTAATAGCGTTTCGAGTTTCGACTCGCGAAGTGAGTCGCTCGCGCATTCGACGCTCACTCAGCAGTGTTGCCAACTTGGGGATTTTCCCCCTAAATTTGGGGGTAAGTTAGATGAAAAGGGGTATTTTTAGGAGCCATAATAATATTTTTAGGGGCATACACTAGGGGTACAATATATTGACGTATGTTTCAGGAGTTACCTTTTCTTAGAAGAACTATCTAGGGGGAAATTCTTTTGTAGCGAGTTTTGTAACGTAATTTAATTATTAGAAGATCATCGATTGGATTGATGAATTAATTTAATTTATCCTGGTAAGCTTTTTTTACTTAATATACATAAGTTACCGCTTAGATGTAGTGTTAGGTGGAAAGAGGGGAATTTCGAGACGCTAGCGGGGGATGCGAATAACGAGGTTGGCAACACTGACAGTGTTAGTGACAGTCGAATGAACGTTTACTCAACGGTTAACAAATAACGAATGAATGAATGGCTTATTAAAGTCGAGAGCAGTGTTGCCAATGCTACGGCAATTACCGTGTTCTACGGCATTCAGGCTAAAAATTACAAAACCTACGGCCTACGGCTGGAACCAAATTTTACGGCTTTTCGCAAATTCTACGATCTTTTTAGGGTTCCGTAGCCAAATGGCAAAAAACGGAACCCTTATAGATTCGTCATGTCTGTCTGTCTGTCTGTCTGTCTGTCTGTCTGTCCGTCCGTATGTCACAGCCACTTTTTTCCGAAACCATAGGAACTATACTGTTGAAACTTGGTAAGTAGATGTATTCTGTGAACCGCATTAAGATTTTCACACAAAAATAGAAAAAAAACAATAAATTTTGGGGGTTCCCCATACTTAGAACTGAAACTCGAAAATTTTTTTTCATCAAACCCATACGTGTGGGGTATCTATGAATAGGTCTTCAAAAATGATATTGAGGTTTCTAATATAATTTTTTTTTAAACTGAATAGTTTGCGCGAGAGACACTTCCAAAAATAAAAGGTAAAATGTGTGTCCCCCCCTCTGTAACTTCTAAAATAAGAGAATGATAAAACTAAAAAAAATATATGATGTACATTACCATGCAAACTTCCAACGAAAATTGGTTTGAACGAGATCTAGTAAGTATTTTTTTTTGGGGAATAATAAGTCAAGCCGCAGATTTTTTTTTAGGCCACGAAAACCAACCTCTGATTTTATAACTAAGCCATGGGAAAATGAGAAGGCTTCTATTAAACTAATTCGCCTTTTTTTAAATGGCACCTGAATATTCTAAAGAAAGCGTCAAATAAAGAACAACAAATATTTTTACTTGTCCCGCTGATTTACACATCACCATCTAATTTACTAACTCGGCCACAGATTTTACAATTAACCAACATTTTACGTTTTACAGCTTGAACATATGTTCCTCAAAAGATATAGTTCAAGCTTGAAATAGAAAACATCATATTTTATAATTTAGCATGTGAAATAATATATTGTATTCTTTTATCATGAAAATAGCGGCTGCATGATCTGTTTGACGCCAGTCAGACGGGCGTCACTGTCCTTTTGCACCAATCAGAGAGCGCGATTCGATTCATGCGGGGATGAGTTGTCACGTGTATTTGTTTATTGTGAGTTGTCACGTGTATTTGTTTATTGTCATTCTATTGTTGGTGCGCTCGTTGTTACATAAGTGACAGAAACAAATCGCTGCAAACCCGACTCCACGTAGTCTTGTCTGCCCTACCCCTAGAGTGTAATGTGAACCCGCGTAGGCGCGAAGGGGCGAGGCGGCCCGCGAGCTGAGGAGCAGGTGCTTTTAACGCTCGCCGCAGCAGCTGAGGCTGGCCGGCGAAGCCGGCCAGCAAGCCGAAGCTGCGGTGGTGAGCGTTAATAGCATCTGCGACGATATGCTCGCGTGGGACCGCCAGAGCCCCGCAGCGCCGGAGCCGTGACAGAAACCATTTCTGCTGATTGCTTACTGCATGCGGAATGCCCCTTGCTATTTACCGCATGCTATAGACCTTTTAAGGGTGTGTAACCTTTGAAGATTAGATTATGTATTTGAAAATTAGATTAAATGAAAATTAAGTCAAATGAACGTTATATAAAAAGAGCCTTATACTATATAAAATTATATGAAGTAAACGTTAAACTAAATGTTATACGAGCAAATTCATGAATTATAACATTATAATATGAAATAAACATTGGATCACATGAAATTATGTTATTTGTTAATATAGCATATGAAAATTATATCATGTGAACATTATTTCAAGTTATATTATACTATAAGTTATTATACTAACTATTACACACCTTAATTTTAGGTACGTTTTGATGACAATTCAATATATTTGATGATAAATTTAGGTATTTTGATGATGAAAAATATAGGGTGACTTACAAATTATTAATGTTTCAAAAAAATTAAAAGATGCTGAGTTATAAAAGTAGATGTAGATAAAATTACTTTATTGGTGTCATATATCAATATTTTAGAAGTTTACTATTTGAATATATGTTACAAATGTAGATGCTAATAAATAACTACCATGCTAAGTTGTATTTACAGTAGCTTACTTTGAAGATTTATAGTGGCTAAAAGAGTATTTTTTAGACGCGCATTGATGGTGGCTGACTTAGTAATTTAGAGGACAGCGTAGATTTTTAGTCGACAATAATGCTATTAAATAGAAGTCGGTTTAATTACCACCCTTTTTTTTTAATACGTCATAAATCGTAAACCGCAATTTACCTCGATCAAAGTTACAACGAACTTCAAGAACTTTTATATTTTGTTACTTGCTGCTACGGAACCCTTCATGGGCGAGTCCGACTCGCACTTGGCCGCTTTTTATTTAGTTTTTTTGTAAACATTTAACGAATGTTAAAAAACCTTAAAACCGGGCCACTGGGCTGAGAAAAGTGTTTTGTGGACATCAAATTCACTGCCGATACCTTTTGTGGACATCAAATTCACTGCCGATACCTTTTTTTAGTCCGAGCGTTGAACCGATGGTATATATTGGCATAAGTGGATGGTATAATATGTGACACGGCCCACAGTTGATCATTTTCCATATAAACACGGCTTTTTTATCTACTGTACATGGCCTTCCAAAAATTTTCATTGGCAACACTGGTCGAGAGTACGATTGATTTAAGATTAGTATTAGTAATACAAATAAGTAACGTTATTCGATTATGAAAATAAAAGTAGTTACTAACCAATAATCGATTATGAATATTAGTAATGAGTGAATGTTTCGATTATGTAAATCATTCATGATCGCCCACCTATAACTTCAGTCAAGTGTCAACTCTCGTAACACGTATGTCACGTCATACTATGACTGATGCTAATTGCTTTATCTTACAAATCGTTTCTGAAGGGGACGGCGCGTACGCAGTCCCCACTACCAAAAATTACGCGTCCGAGTTACCCACATTAGGGGTAATCGCAGGGGTCAACCTAACCGGAGTGCAATGGAAAGGCCTCGCCCTGGGGGAACCGCCTTCCTGATCACGGTGTCCCCTACGCCAGGTAAGTATGAGTTGCTAACCGCGGCGCGCCGTACTTATACGGCCCCCAAGAATTCTCAACAGCGTGATTCACAGTTACATTTTGTACCGCCATCTGGTGACTAATATTGTAACTTGAACTTACTAGGAGCGACATCTACATACACTTAGGGTACTACATAACACTTTTTACGGCTTGTGTACTACACGTGTACCATGTTAACTACCACCTCTTGAACTTGTCTTGCCCAATAAATAAAATATAACCTATTACACACACGTGTTACCCTATAATATCACGGTAATCGGTACTACGATATCTTGCATACGTTTGGGTTTTGGTTATATCGTTTAAGCAGAAAAAACATTGAGCATTTTTATAATCTGTGGACACTCACTTTTTAACTACATAATAATAATTATGTAAACGGCAACGTATCTTTATTCTTCATAATGATACGTTGTGATCAAAATTCTGCGTGATAAACTACATCATTTAAAATTACAGAGTTAAAAAAATATAATATGTTTTTTTAAGACATGAAAAGTATCATCAATTTTTTCATAATAAAATAATTTAAGTTTTCACGTATTTTTGGAACGAAGTTCCTTATCGCGCGTTGCGAAAGGGGGCTAGGCGGAAAAATTGGTAACGACACTTTTTTGCCGTCGTAGTTTTTTTTTTACATAGAAAGCAAGCCAGAGTACTAGTAATTTCTCACGAAATTTAATACCTTAGATTTGTTTTGGCAGACTCGCTTGCATGTTTTTGCTAACCTAGTACTGGCTGCAAGGAACTTCGTTCCATCCGGGTGTCCCTTGACACCTCTCAAGTTTTTTTATTTAAAATACTGCTTTAAAATACAAAAAGCCAACATCACGCGGTGTTCCCAGGCGGTCACCCATCCAAGTACTGATAAGTGATATTATTTTGACTATAATGCATTATGTGCCTTGCAAGCAAGGCGTGACAAAAATATGAGTTAGACTCATTTGAGTGTTCCCCTCCACGGAAATCTTTAGTAAAAGGCGAAAGATTTATACGTTTTGAAGGGAAACCAGAGTGAAGAATAAAAGTTGCTCGGGGCTTATACACATCCTTCAAGAGGATCTCAACAGCGTGATTCAGAAACCTGTACAGCGACATCTATCGTAAGGCATAAGATAATAAATGCCAACATTTTTAAGAATTTCAAAAATTTAAATTATTTTATTCAGAAATTATATCAAATATTATATTATATTTTAATAATATGATTATTATTTTTATAGCGCACAATAAATACCTACATGTCTGTGGCACACATTCATAATATGTACCCATTCACGCTGTTATTTGAAAGTTCTGTTGCCAACGTCCATACCACGTTGAACACACCGGTTCTCGTCCGATCACCGAAGTTAAGCAACGTCGGGCGCGGTCAGTACTTGGATGGGTGACCGCCTGGGAACACCGCGTGATGTTGGCTTTTTTATGGTTTCCCTTTTGTTTTTCTCGGACTACTTCGAATTTTTATTTAAGTACTATTTAAGTATTTTTATTTAAGTATTTTTTTTTTGTTTTTGAACAACTTCTTTTCTGTTTTTTAATCTATAAAATTATAATCTCATCATCATATTATAATTATAATATTATCATCTGCGCACAGATCCGGTTTTTATCCAAAGTTTATTTATTTATGTTTTTTTTTTTAAATTCAAAGTTCACAGTCCGGCATTATATTTATGTTAGTTTGTTTCGTTTTTTAAAAGCTTTTATTTAACTTGCTTTGTTCGTTAGTTTGTTAGCATATTATATGGGATAAATCTTACAAGCTGAATTAGAACTAGGTACTTCCTCTCATCCTACGGAGTTGAAATTTCATGTTTTCATTTGAGACTTGTTATTATGTATCTGTGGGCAGGCGATAACCAAGGTTGGCTCCAGACGAGGGAACTTCTTAACGCCCAACAGTACTAACATAATATTTTAAAAGCTTGTTGATGTGAAACATCTTTACGCGAGGGGTAAACTTGATTTTAGACTTGGCGATCGTGGCGACGCATTTCGATATTTCAAATCTGTCAGCCGTCTCATGACAGCTGTTATTTAATAACTAACAATATACCTAAGACTATCCAGCCACAACCCCCTTGCAATCCGTGGATTGATAAACATCAACTATCTAGAAAAGTGGCAGTAGCAATTATGAGGCTTCGTTCTGGTCACATTCCATCAAAGAAGTTTGCATATCTCATGGGAAAGGCTCCGTCACCGAACTGTGAGCAATGCGGTGTACCTGAGGACTTGATTCACACCTTGATGGAGTGCGGCCGGAGCGCAGCCTTACGTAACGATAAGTGTAAACATATTTTAAGGAATTGTTTTGATATCAATGCTATTTTGGCGGACCCTCATTCAACTGACATTAGACTTTTAATCTTAATATATATAAATTACGTGTCACGTTGTTTGTCCGCGATGCACTCCTATACTACTGAAACGATTTTAATAAAATTTGCACATCATGAGCAGTTTGATCCAACTTGAAAGATAGGATAGCTTATATGTCTCAAAAAAAAAAACTTTTGACAGAACGAAGTCTGTCCGGGCAGCTAGTTTATTTATATAATCACACTACCTCAGATCAGTAACTTATCAGTAAATTTTGTAACAAATTCTATAATTTAAAATGTTAGAGGTACACTGTTGTAAGCTCAGTTGTAAGTTGCTTTACAGAGCGACATTATCATTTTGTGATAAAGCTCTTAAATAAATGGAAAAAAAAAACAATATACCTACCAATTGTGCGGTGATGCACATTGTGATAATTTTTATCATACAACGCAAGGTTCAGTAGCCATTGGTTTTATATAAAATCAAATAGATATAACCCGAAAGCAATTTTTTGTGGAAAATTTAGGCTGCTTACATACTAGCGTTTGTAAAGCGCTTCTTGCACCTAATGAACAATCAATGAGTTACAAAAAATAATAATTTTACGATGAAGAAAATTACTGATAGCTTATCATTGAATTACAATGTACTAAAGTACCAGAACAGACAGCGCGAACAAAATTTGTGTAGCGTCGGGAGGTTCTGTTTTTAAATCGAACGAATCTATTGAAAATTGAAGCCCACTGCAGCCAATGCATTGGGCCAAACATCGTGTTCGCGGTGTCGGTTCTATAACCCAGTTAATAATACTTCAATGTAGCTTATAAATTTTTTTCCTACCTCTCAATAAGAAGCGCTATCGAAGAATTATAAGATATCCTATCAGGTTTAATTGATTGCAAAAGACCATCAAAGGTTATTAACATTCGTAAATGTCTTTCTATTTTTTATATTTTTACTTTGTAGTAAGAAATATTAATTTTCCATAACAGATTGAGAAAGTCGTTATTAAAATGTCGAATTAGCGCATACGTCTTTAAAATCCTAGTGCGGTGTTAGCCTAATGTCAAAATTGCTTTATTTTTCTATAGATGTGCATGCGTTTAGGCCAGTAATTTTTTGAATCATTGATTTTATTCATGGATATATTACTCTAACTGGATACATAACTTCATAGGGGTACCTGAAGATCGATGACATCATAAAAGAATGACCATTTTGATGAAAATATGGCGATAATATGCGCTTCACATGTTAAGCTAGAAGATGGAAGTGAATTAATTATGAATAAGAACAGAATGAAGTGAAATTGATGTTATGTTATGTTTTTATGTTTATTATATAAACTGCACGGACCTAAAAAAACGATCTTTTTTTTTAAGTCCGTGATAAACTGTCATCATTTTCTGGAGAAAATTCGTAATATTGTATTTTTTCATCATGCCATATTTAGTTCCTGTCATAATCTGTAGGACGTACTTTTATGCCTATTAAATTGTACAAAATAATTTCGATGTTTCACATCTTTCATCCGTCCCATGACGGCTGTTCTTTTTTTTTGAAAATATTTTTAAAATACTAATTATTTTTCTTTTTTTTAACCCCCGACGAAAAAATAGCGGTATTAAAAGTTTGACGCATTTGTGTGTCTGTGTGTCTGTATGTCTGTATTTTTTGTCTGAAAGGTGACTTAATAGAGAATATTCTTATCCATGTTTAGTGTAAATAAAACTATCATGGGTTTTTAAATGTTAATTTAATTATTGTCATTGCAACAGTTACAATAATCTACTAAAAAAATTCAATTCTTACACGTGAAAACTTGTAATTGGCTTTCTCTCAGTTATGTTGCTCAAAAATGTTTTGTAAAGTAGCTGTAAGTTTTCAAAAAAAAAAATTTTTTTCCAATATGTATATAGCGCCATCTATTGAAATACTCTAGGAAAACTTCATACATCTCAGCTGTTGGTATGTATAAAGACAGAACACATAATTTGTAATTTATAAAATATCTCTTCAATGTTCAATATAATGTAACCAGATTTTATAAAATATTTAATACCAATGTTATTATAAACAAAACTGTTATGATGTCACTCGTGTCACACAGTCACCTAGCTCCGGTTTACGCGTGTTCTGTCGCCAACGTCCATACCACGTTGAACACACCGGTTCTCGTCCGATCACCGAAGTTAAGCAACGTCGGGCGCGGTCAGTACTTGGATGGGTGACCGCCTGGGAACACCGCGTGATGTTGGCTTTTTGTATTTTAAAACAGTATTTTAAATGAAAAATACGTGAAAAATGAAATTATTTTATTATGAAAAAATTATAATACTTTTCATCTCTTACAAAATTTATCTATTTTTTTAACTCTGTAATTTTAAATGATGTGGTTAATTTTAGTTCATCACGCAGAATTTTGATCACAACGTATCAATATATGAAGAATGAAGATACGTTGCCGTTTACATAATTATTACGTAGTTTAAAAGTGAGTGTTCACTGATTAAAAAAATGCTCAATATTTTTTCTGCTTTATTAAACATATGCAACCCCTACTCAGACTCGCTACATTAAATTCAGTATTATCACAGTAAATATATATCGCATACCGTGGTATTAAAGGGTAACACGTGTGTGTTATACTTTATTTATTGTAATAAATAAAGTAATAGATAACATGGTGGTGTACAGAGACAGGCTACATTACATGCCTAAAAAGTGTTATAGTAGTGTCCCACAGGTCACATGTGTGTAGTATCCTAAGTGTATGTAGATGTCGCTACTAGTAAGTTCAAGTTACAATATTAGTCACCAGATGGCGGTACAAAATGTAACTGTGAATCACGCTGTTGAGAATCCTTGGGGGCCGTGTAAGTACGGCGCGCCGCGGTTAGCAACTCATACTTACCTGGCGTAGGGGACACCGTGATCAGGAAGGCGGTTCCCCCAGGGTAGGGATGTTCGATCCAGGTGCTTTGTAATTTGTATCGATACTCTGGATCGATACGGATCGTATCGCAGTGTATCGATCCAGGTATCGATCCAAGTGATTTGATACGATACTCTGGATCGATCCAGTATCGAATGATTTTTTTTTTGTAATAAAAATAGCCGGCAAACGCGCTGACGATCCATCCACCTGTAAGTGGTTATCGTCGCCCATGGATATCAGCAACACCAAAGGCATCACTGATGCGTTACCGGCCAAGAAAGAGAGAAGAAACCTACACGTGTAATTTAATATATACGTTGTTTTGTATCGATCCAGAAACGAATTTTTTATTTTAAATATCGTTACATAAACTATCGACAAGCTTAATTTAATTCAATGCACCTCGCAATCGCAAATCGCATCCTAGAAGACTTCTGTGCGCCTAGTACTCGCTTTAATTAATTGCTACTAATGGTGAACAAATCCGATGAGAAATTCCCCAGCTTTGTTTTGGCACACTTGCTTGCATGTTTTTGCTATCCTAGTACTGACAGCAAGTGGGCGGTGTCACATTTTATTTCGTTACGGAATTTCTTGATTTGGTCGCCACGCTCAAGACCGCGATAAAAGCTATGCAATAGCATAATAATAATATCTCACTTTATAACAACAGCTTACAGTGCTATTGGCTAACGAGAAAAGCCATTCGGAGGGCACTGAAGTTCTTACCACTGATAAATACCGTAGAGTTATGTCGCAGAGTTTCCCCAAATAACTTTTCTCGCTGATCAATACTTTAATGGATCAGACTTTCTATCCAACAAAGATTCAGACAAATATTGCTTAAAAAATGTGTGGAGGCCTTCTTGTTCGTGTATCGGCGTAGGCTATGGTAAATGAATAATTTGCGTATTGAGAGGACACCAGCTTTTTCATAGACTGCTTGTGTTGGGTGCCGAAAAGGTAGGTAAAACATAACTTTTAATACCGCTCTCTGCGCTCTTTCCAAGTCAAGAAGATATGTTTTAGCCGCTGATCCCCAAGAGCAAATGCAGTAAGCAGCTATACATTCCGCAAGGGCCTTGTATGTTTGTACGAGCAAGGTATGGTCTGCAACAGTTCGTAGTTCTTTAAATATGTAGATCAATTTCCTCAGTCGAGTGGATGTGTATAGGATATGTTTTCGCCAATTTAATTTATCGTCAATTATGACACCCAAGTACTTAATTTCGGATTCTCTTAATAATGCCGGACAACCACATGTCGTCTGTGTTGTAATTATTTGCTTAGTGCAGGAGGAAGTATGAATGTGTAGATCAATAAATCTTGGAGATGACACAGAAGTCCTATGGAAGCACAAGAATTTTGTCTTACTAACATTCAATGTGAGCAAACTACCATCTAACCATGCAGCCACAGTACGCATTCCTTTCTCTGCCAAATCATGCACTTCATTCCACGATTTCCCGTGAAATAGTATGACTGTGTCATCTGCAAACAATTGTATGTCAGCGCCATCTAACTCTATATCACACAGCTCGTTGATATATGTTAGGAACAGGGAAGGGCCTAAGGTACTTCCTTGAGGTACACCATAGGTGATGGAAGACTTGTCGCTAGTGTAATTGTTGACTTTAACGCACTGGTCTCTATTGGTAAGATAGTCCTGGAACCACTGCAAGGCAATACCTGTGATACCTATGTTCTCTAAACGGGTGAGTAAAACAGGAATGGAAACAGTGTCGAAGGCTTTTTGTAAATCCAAGAATACCCCAATGCATTTTTCGTTGTTCTCCAGGTAGGTAGAAATATTGCTGGTTAACCGTAACACAGCGTCTTCTGTCGATTTTGAGGAACGAAAGCCAAATTGCCTATTACTAAGGAGACCGTTTAGTTCCAAGTATTTAGTGAGTCTTTTATTTGTAATTTTTTCGATAACTTTAGAAATTGTGCTAAGTAAGGAAATTGGTCTATAATTTGTTACAAGATTTTTATCACCTGCTTTATATATTGGACAAACTATTGCACTTTTATAGATTTTTGGGAAACGGCCATGTTCAAAACTAAGGTTTATGAGGTACGCAAGCGGTTTAGAAAGAGAATGGCTATTCAGTTTTAGAATCTTTGTGGAAATTCTATCAATTCCTGGTGCACTGTTAGTGTTTAGACTAGAAATAATTTGGGCAACTTCACTTTCATCAGTAAAATGGAGCGTCATTGATTGCAATGGACCGTTATATCTCTTTGCATTTTTAGTTAGAGTCTCAACATTAGCGTTTAGTCTGTCAAGTGTTGCACCGGCTAGATTAGCACCAACAGAAGTGAAGAAGTGATTTACATGATTAAGAGAATCCGTTGGAGAAGGTTTTATGTTTAACAATGTTTCTGACGACGACTTAGTTTGCTGTATATTACACAGCTCCTTTATTGTACTCCACATATCTTTAACATTACCCCGATGCTTTATTAGATGTTCTTTATAGTAAGTTTTTTTCAAAGTTTTTATAAGTTTGTTTAAAGTGTTACGGTAAGTGATGTAGCTAGATTTTATTTCTTCATTATTAATGTTCTTTTTAAAACTGTTAAACAATTGACGTCGCTTCCTAATTGATCTCACTACACCTGGTGTAAGCCACGGTTTGAGTGGCAATTTACGTTTGGGTACCTTAATTACCACCGAGTTTAGGGCAGTAGCTTGTTCAATTTTGTTGTTGATTACTTCGGCAGCTTTATTTACGTCAGTAGTTTCATATAATTCGTTCCATGACAGCGAAGCTAGGGAATTGTTGAGACCAGTATAGTCTACCCTTGTTATGTAGTGAGATGTAGGACTTAATTTTGAAGCCGGGTGGTCAAGATACAATAAGATAGGAGAATGATCAGTAAGTTCATCAAAGACAAAAGTTTGCACTTTGCTCGCAGCCTTAACCATGAAATGATCTAGGCACGTAGTAGATCTCGTTGGACAGGTAATCCCTGGTCTAAGGCCATAAGTTGCCAGCAAGTTGAGGTAAGTTGAAGTGTGCTCTGTAATATTTTCTGATATTATATCAAGATTTACGTCTCCTGTAAAAATCACGTTACTTTTCTTGCTGTATTTGTGTAGAATCTGGTCTAAAGAATTTATATAATTGGCGGGGTTCTTAAAACTTGGTGGCCGATAAGTACATATAATGGAATATTCTTCCTTAATCTCAATTACGATGCAGTTACCCTCCGAGCATAGTGGTTCAGATGTAACGACCTCAAGATCATCACGAACATATGTAACCACTCCGTCATTTTGATTAAGGCTAACTTTTGTTTGAAACATATTGTAGTTGTTCATAGCAGGTGGGTTAAAATTATTATTTGTCCAACACTCGGTTAGTACTATAATGTCAATTAGTGTATTAAATTTTGATAGAAACGCGATAAGAAGATCAAAATTGCAATTTATGCTACGTATATTTACAGTCAATATTAAGAATTTACCCTGGCGTGATAAAATATCTAAACATTCAATAGGATCATTCATTTTACTACATTTTATTTTTCCGGCTTCATCAATGTCTTCCATTACATATTTAGCTTTAAGATTGAATTTTAAAAGATAGTTTAGTCAGTGCATATTTCGAAGGTTTAACAGTTAACATATATAATTTTCTCATTTCATATATTCTAGGCAAAAAAAAGGAATAGTAAGGGGGGTAAATCAAATAGTTGTGTGTGTTATATGTGTGTGTGCTATATGTGTTTGTTTGCATGTTTTTGTGGAGTGTGTTCTGTATTGTCTGTGATGTATTTGTATGTATTTGTGAGTTTGTGTTATTAGTATTACATTTTAAGATAGCATTCTTATAGGTAGTGTTATAGGTACCATGCTTTACACCAACAAAAACAAAGCAAAGTAATGACGTATAAAACAAAAACAAAAATACCAAAGATAGTCATTGCGTCTCCAACATTTTCGCAAAATCTTGTTCGCAAGTTATACGGACAGCTGACATGCCATCACTTTTCTTTACGTATATATAGCCATGAGCAGTCCAACAGTATTTGTAATCATTAGTCTTGGCAAAGTCTCTTGCTAGCGAAAACAGTCTCTTGTTCTTGGCAGTAAGGTTTTCCGATATAAAAATTGGAGTTGGTGTACCTTTGATTTGCATGCTGGATGTGGTAAGTTGACTTCCGTTTTTGTCACGTTTGAATTTTTTACTGCATTGAGGAATGTATCCTTGAGCACCGTCGTACCGAATTCCACTACAATTGGTCTATTTGTTGTACGTTTTGACTTAATTCGAAAGGTGTCCTTTATATCAGTTCGCGCAATAGGCATATTGATAGTCGTTCCTAGCTTTTGGACCAGATCCAATAGAATATCTTTGGTTTCGCTAGGTTGTTCTGGCACACTGCGTATCTCGATACTGCCAGCGCGTTCGTTACGTTCCAAGGTATCAATTCTGGACTCCAAGGACTGTATGTAAATAAGACATTCCTTTTTATCCTTTTCCAGCCGATCACAATTCTGTTTGAGTTTTTCATACTCCTCAGTCATAAAGTCTAGGGATTGTCGTATACTCTCATTTTGGTTCTTGATTTCCATAACTGTTGACATAAGGGCAGAGATTTTGGACTCCTGTTGTGCCATAGTGGTGGTAAAAAGGGCTTTTAATTCAACCATAGACGCCATTAAGTCATCGTTGTCTTGCTTCTTTTTGCGCCGATGCGTTACATTTCGCGAGGATGCTTCAACACGTTCGAGTTCCCCCCGTTCGCGCGTCAAATCCGGCTCCGAAATGCTCTGTTGTACTTGCACGACTTGTAGCTTATTTGTAGACTGAGCGCTCGGCGAAGATTCTGCCGTTTGTGGCATTGTCGTCGTAATATCGCAATATAGTTAGTACCAAGGCAACAGAGATCAGAAGTTGGAGAGGGGTCAATGTATACTGGTCGTAATCCAGAGATATGTACAATTATTTATCCGTCCAGTATAACTTAATACTTTGATGATAAGGTATTGTATTCGAGGGGTCTACATTTCTGGTCGCGTATCGAGAGATTCATACATTTCTGCGCACCGTCCAGTTTAGTAAGACCCCTGCGCACAATTATGCTTGTGTTCTACTCACAATGTATGACGTTTCTTCAATCCGACGCTTGCTGAGCAATGTATGGGGACGATTGCGTTGTAGTGTGCGTGTATGCACATCGCGCGCTTGCTGGTAGACACTTCGTATTGAGTTATGCACTCCTAATATTCACGTTGACTTTTATTTGATCATTTCTTACTTTATTTATTTTAAATTACGCGGTTTAAACAGCACACACGTCTAATCAGTTCAGGGGTCCGAGGGGAAGGGATATATGGCTGTATCGTCCACCCGCGACACAGGTAATAACCTACTGCGGGGGTATGAGTGTGTTAGCGTTTATTACTAATATTATTATTTCTGTCTCACCCTAACCGTTGTGAATTAAGATATTTGGCACATGTCCAGGTTTAGATTGTTGGATAGATCACCCGGTTGTATGTTCCCTTTTAATGACTTGAACGTTTATATTATGATTTAATTACGTTTTATAAACCATCGGATGAAGCCGCCGGCGGAAACTATATTATAGTTATTCCTTAAAGGACGACACGATAAAGCAACAAATAGTAAGTTATTTATTGCTTTATCGTGTATGATCATTTACTATAGTCGAACAGAACCAATTGGGTTGTGGGGACCTTACACGGGTTCATCTCGAGTCCAATCCAAGATCTGTGTGGTGTGGTTATCATGTCATATTGTCAATGGGTTTAATTATTATTTAAATATGTCTGGTTTATTTCAGGTGGTTACAGAAAACAATGTCCTTCGAAAGCGTGGTCACCTTTATAAAGCAGACTTTCAGTCTAGATACAAAGAGAAGTCAAGATCTGGGTAATTATTTCTTAAAATAATTACATATATCTATTTTCTAAGCATTTTTATTATCAAATCTCTTTAAATTTTCAAAACAGGATAACAATCAGAAGAACATCAAAATTAAACCCACACATTAGCGGGAACTGTAGCCGTAACAACAGTATAATCCGGCTCGAAGGACCAAATGAAATGAAATCATATAAAAATAGGCGAAATAAAGTATAATATAAAATATATGAGATGTTTAGAGTAAATTGTGTAGTATGTAAAAAAAATATTACTTTATCTAGGTACTTATCCAAAGTTCGTGGATAGATAGATAATTGGAAACGGCCGGTATTTGAGTATTCACCAACATTTTCAGGTGAAGTTGTTGGTCGCCGGAGCCGTCGCGCGCCTCGCTACCTCGCGTCCCCAGCGCGGCTGGCCGGACGCTACAAGGCGCAGCTGCGACGCGTGAGTTTATATCGAAACTAATATAAACAGTAAAGTTTTGCTAATTTTTTTGTTCGTAATGTATTTACTTAAAAAACGTACGAAGACCAATTTAAAAATTATTTCACTAACAGTTTTGGCGCATGACGAGTTAGAACAAACTTTTGGGGTGATCAGTTGACCCCTAAATCGCCTTACGTTATAAAAATAAAATGACAGTTTTTTTGACAGTTCTGTCGATACGATACCGATATAGATATTTAAAAAGGTATCGGCGATACTGGTACCGATGCGGGCACTGTTGGCTTCAAGGGATGGAAGAAAATAGATTTAGGATAGAAAATATACAGACCAGAAGGGCATATCGACCCACTAGACTAGAACGAACTACATATTGTAATTTTTGAAGAATACAGGATCGGTGATCACTAATTTCTTTTATTTTTCAACTACCGAACACCCTATCAAACATCACAGCACATAATATGTGCGGAATTCAAGATATATCGTGGTATCAGAGAACTAGTATCGCTGATTCCGATATATCGATATCGGTATCGAATGCATCCCTAATTTTAAGAATCAACTGCCTACTAAACTTATTAATCTGTTACAATTAGAACCCGTTCCCTTAGGTTCTACAAGCAGCAGAGCATCCTGGACGAGGCGCAGCGCGAGCTGGCCAACATGGCGCGCCAGGGGAGCCAGGGGAGCCAGGGAGGGCAGGGGAGCCAGGGGCGCGGGCCAGAGGAAACAGCTCTAGATTTTTATAAGGAGTCCGGAATGTAGACTGTAATGGATTGATTAAATAATTTTATTGTTTAAAAAAGCTAAGAAAATGTTTACAAATATAATCTAGTTTTCTAAACTAGCTTCGTCAAAACGAAGTAAAAAGTTGAAGATAAATGGAAGATAAATTTGAAACAATTGCACAGGGTCAAACTGAATAAAAAAAAACGCTTAAGAGTGCCATATTTTAACGAAAAATTTAATGTTTAAAACAAAAAATTGAAAATGGTAGTATTATATACAACCTAGTTTTTATGAGTAAGTTTAACAACGCGACAACAAGGTGTTTATAAAAATGTGTAAGTACATTCAATGACAATTTGTGTTATGGCAAACTTTCAATGACTTTAATTTGCTCTCTTGTAGTAGTAAACACTAATATAATACGATAACACAAAAAATATTCAAATGTTAGCAGTTAGACGGTAAACGATATATTCATGAATTTATAATTAGACTTCAAAACAAGAGTGAATAGGCTTTTATTAAGTTAGTGCGCTCACCATCCTGGACCACAGTCCACATGACACATCTCCACTTACCATCAGGTGGGATCGTGATCAAGCATTAACTTATTTTATGTAAAAAAGTAATTACGCTTGTTTGTACGAAATACGAATGTAATTCGGACTTGAAATATTAGTATTTTTATTTATTTATTTATTTATTTTATTGTTTATGTACACATAAAAAATATAAGGAAAACAATTACAGAAATAATGTACAAAGGTTCTGCTTATCTCTAATGAAATTTCTTCCAGCAGACCTGCGACTGGAGAGGTGACAGAAAGGTAGATAGCGTGCACACAATAAAGACAAGTAATAATTAAATATGAATACGCATAATAAACTGATAAATGAAAAATAGTGATGTTTAATTTTTAAGTATTATATTAGTTATAATGGTCATCTATATTTTTTCTAATCATCTTATATATTTTAATCAAATGATTATTAAGTGCTTTATTATGAATCCTTTATTTAAATGTTTAAGTACATACTTGCAGGGCTTGTTTACTTCACTACTTGTACAGATAAAGAGCGAAGAAGTTGTGTTAGTTCTGATGTTTCTATGACTATACACTTTTGATATTTGGTTGATATTGCTTTACAATTTATAATGTTAGTACTATTTTTTGTACCAATATTTTAAAATATTAATGGACATGAAATGTATTTTTATTTAATAAAATGTGTATTTCCTGTTAAATCGTGTTTTATTTGCCTCACACAAGCAGGCGGAGTCAAAACAGAACAATTAGTTAATAAATTGTAATAATAATAAGTTAATTCGGTAATTAAATACACACTAAATAAATGTATGTACTAACTAAATATCTAATTTGAAAAATACTAGGTATATCAACATAAAATTTAATTATGGAGATTTTTCTCGAAGATAAAGTTTCATCACAATACATACAATACAACATACATATACATACAATACAATACAACATACAATACAATATAATACATTATTTTTATTTTTTTATGAACTTACAGAGAAATTATAACGTTTTTTTTTCTATTTAAGTAAGATATCGAATTCTTAGCGTACGAAGAAAATGATTTAAGGAAAACTTAACAAATTTTCAACAAACTTTTTGATAGTATCGTAAAATGCACAGACATGTATTACTAGAAAAATGTATTTTTTTTGACAATATCGTACACTTTTACCAACGATACCTTACCCATATGCATCAAGATGGTAAAATAATGATAGCATGAATGTATACATCTAATCTGAAGGTAACTCAAAGTAACAATATTACTATGTTTGAAACTACGTAGCATACACGTGATTAATAAACCGAGTCGTTGGTACAAGCGGTGAGAGTGTGAGTCGCGCGGCCGGCTGGGCGGCCAGGGGAGCCAGGGGAGACGCGGGGCGCGCGCACGGCGCCGAGCCGAGCAGCGAGCCGAGCGCCAGCGCCGCGAGCGCGGCCACGGTCAACCAGAACAGCAGCGCGAGCGCCAGGTGCGTGCGCCGCCAGGGGAGCTTGTCGCGGCACGCCCGCACCTCCTCCGATGTTAGCGGCCTGGGGATACATCGTGCGTGTGGAAGATAAATGTTTGATTTCGGACCTGGAAGGCTATTCAGTTTTGTAACTTGACAGCGGAGTTTCAAAACTTCGCAAGTGCGTACTAGATGATTAGATAATGACATGTCAATATGATGCAAGTTCGCTTTTGTTTTGTAACTTGACAGCGGAATACCCAATAAGTTTCTAAATTGAAGTTAGAGTTCGAGACTCCCTTCACCTCGCAAGTGCGTACCAGATGATTAGAGAATCACATATCACGATCTCGGACTCGAACTTCAATTTTGAAACTCATCGCGGATTCCGCTGTCAAGTTACAAAACTGAATAGCGTTGCAGGATTGATTGTTGTTTCGATTGTGTACTTGTATGTTCACGCCACTCGCGTCACGGAATCAGTTTAATGGGTGAGTGTGAGTGTTTAGAAGACTCTGCCCCTCCACCCCCTTGGTACGCCCGGATGCAATTAACATTTTAAACGAAATATAATAAAATAAATAAATAAACTCTTTCACTTAAATAAGGCCCATAACTCACTAACTATAGTGACCTTGTCTGCGAAACGTGAGATCTCGGGTTCGATTTCCGCCCAGGGCAGTAATTTATGAGCCAGATAAAAAATTATTAATTTGTAATCGGATCATGAGTGTTATGATTTGATTAATGATGTCTTAGTTGTGTTGTCGATATATGTAAACCTACCTATTTCTGCATCTCACATTGGAAGTTGAGGGTCCCAACAGCGGCTGTCTCTCCGGGTCCATAGTAAGCAGTAGATACTAGACTAGTAGGCAGGCAACACGAGTTTATAATACAATTTAATATCAACTTATCAGTGCGTTATCCCGTCCGCTCGCCGCGAGACTACTCAGTGTCGGTACGGTAATTTAACAATTTAAGAGGAGGGCGACCCGTGATCCGCAGATAACGCACTGGAGTAAAAATAGCTTCAATTATTTATTGATTTGTGTTATGTTTATTGTTTGTAGTTCATTTACTGCTCGGTGCAAGTGTATCGTGTCAAGGTAAGGGCAAGAAGGGTTTCGGAGCTCCGATCAAATATATAGAAGGTTGTTGAATTAGAACAAATAAGTATTACAGATTTTGTGGCTGTAGAATTTATTTGCAATGAAAATTTAAAAGATTTACTAGATAGTAAAGATATAGGAAAGAGGAAAAATATGAACATTAGTTGAATTAAAAAAAAACAAATACACGAGGTCAATCTGAATAAAAGCGTTTAATAATTAAAATGCAATTAAGAAAAACATAACAATTACCTTATCGCTATAAACATTTTTTTCATGTTTATGTCTCTGGCGTATGATATTTTTTAAAGCAACTATTGACACATAAAGGCACATTACAAGCTGTGCAATGTTTTAACTAATAAATTGTAGATGGAAACAGGAGAATGCTTGCAAATCTCTGTTAAAGTTAATGTTCCATGTTTGATAAAATCCATATCTTGTCATTATCTAACCGCTCCCCTGGGCTACTGAAATTAGAACATATTCATGTTCATGATATTTTGCTATTTGATTTGCTATCAGTGTTGGGGTTCCTTAATTCTACGAGAACGGTTACTTTTACGATGTCATTGCTATTGCAAAATTAACTATTGTTAATGACGTTTAAATGTTCTTCGTTTTTCACAACTGAGTTGATTTCTAGTATCATACAATAACGTTATCTAATGGTCAATTTAGAATCCGTTGGTCTCACGGATTGGGACATTCATTAACAATAAGATTTTTATTATGGCGCCATCCATACTTCAGTTCAAATCATCCTCCCCTGCACTAGCAGGCACCACTAGGTGCACCTTACTGAACAATATAAGAAATTAGAGAAGAGGTTTCTCCTACAAAGATTGCTATGCCTGTACCACCTAGTTTGATCCCACAACTTGTGTATGGTGGCCATTGAAGTATGTCATAGAAGAGACATCTCGAACAAAATGTGTGTACCCGTCGGGAAGTTCTATTTTCAAAATTGAGCCCCCGTTCTCCTTTCAAAATCGAACGAATCCATTGGAAATGCAGCCGCGCGGCTTCAATTCATTGGAACATACATTGTATTCGCGGTGTCCGTTCTATACGCTAGTAATAATACTTCAGTGATGGTGGTAGAGTTTTTCACCTGTTTTGTTACCACCTTTCTTCTGGAGTCAAGGTTGAAATCAATTATATTAGGTATGTATTTCGTTTGCACTGTCGGATGGTGAGCCATGAGCGGGTCCACCACTTTTTTTTTACCGCATTTGTGATGCTTTTGATGGTATCGGACGTGATCATTTAGCATCAGAAGGCTTGTCTGGTCACTTTTTACTGTTCCGCAAAATTAAAGAAAGAAAGAAAGAAAGAAATGGGGTGGGTGTGCCGGTCCCAAACCAGGTACCAGTGGTTGACCACTCGCATGTTCAATTTAATAAAATAAGAAATGGCGGGCATTTTTGACAAATTCAATTGTTTTGTTATGTTGCCTAGTCTGTTACCAAGCTTTCGAACATATTTTTGCAAGAGTAAAAGAGAAAATATCGCTGCATTGCTCTTTTTGTCTGACTAGTGTCTCCATCACTTGCCTTCCGGCCGCCATTACAGTTAGAAATGCACATCGACGTGTTAAGTTAAAACATTTAAAATCACCTATTATTTCCCAATTACTGTTACCAAGTTGTATAATTTTGGAGATATAGTGTCTACTTAAGAGCTAAATACTATTATTTTTAATAAAAATTGACAATTTTAAGTATTTTTATGGTGGTTATCTTACTGGAACACACATTGTACTGGGTTCCTATTGTTGACCAACTGGTTTGCAACTGGTTCTATATACTGTTCTCTCTTTTTTCTATTTTTTTTGTAGTGATGGTTTTGCTTGATAATTTACAGCTTTAAGTCTATCATTAAAATCGTTTTAAGTCGTGTGCCCTAGTAATTGACCACCGGTTTGCTATTGGTACACAGTAGTTAAAAAGAGGTTCCTATGGATGACCAGATTACAGTTTTGACTTTATTTCTCGTTATTTTAGATTAAAGATGCCCCCAAAAAGACATTTTTTAACTTGTAACAGAAGAAAGCCTAAGAAAATGGCACTCTGATTTAAGATAATTCTAATATGCCGAAGATATGGGTACTTGAGGACCCTGACATAATTATATGTAAATGCTGATGAATCTGGTTTCAAAATCTGTCCTACATCAGATTTGGTTTTGGAAATTTAGGATAGGGAAAAAGAAAGCATAACTAGTAAGCATAAGTAGTTCGGGAAGTAATGTTCTAATTTACTTTTTTTTATGGATATAGCCGGCAAACGAGCTGATGATCCACCTGGTGGTAAGTGGCTATCGTCGCCCATGAACATCAGCAACACCAAAGGCATCACTGATGCGTTGCCGGCCAAGAAAGAGAGAAGAAAAAGAAAGAAAGAAAGAACTGGCTCTCAAGCTCCCAGCCGGAACACGACGAGTCGTTTGGCGGCTGACTCATGCTCGAGGCTGGTAGCTATCCAGTCGAACCCCATGGAGAAATAATAATAGTAATAATGGTATTAATTAACAATTAAAATCAATATTACCAATATAATCCCTCGAAGGGCCCTACCACCAGCGGGCCGGATTTAGTCGCCTTTTACGACACCCATCCGGCGTGGGATTGGTGTTAGTATTCTAAGCCGCCCCAATACGGCGGCAATTACTTGTTTGCATTCTAATAAGGTAGGTACTACCTACCTCCGACTGCCTTTAAAAATTAGTTGTAAGTCAGGATAAAGTTTTAATTAATATATGATAGTCAATTTGTATAAAAATATATTTTTTTATTTTCAATTAGCTATAGAATCTGTTAGTTTTTTAGTGGTCAACTATTGGTGCAAAAGTGGTTATTTATTAGAGCGCACTGGTCAAACAAAGGCACATTCCCGTTTTTGGTATTATTCATAAAATATATAAAAAACTTTAATATTTAGGTTCCTTTTCTTTTAATATATTGCAGCTTTAGTTAATAATAGACAACATTTTATATAAAGTTCTAATGTTAAAACTACAATAAACCAGTTCAGAACATTTCAAAGTAAATTTTGTCCTTAACTGGTTTGGGACCGGGACACCCACCCTGCTTTATTCCAACAGTTACTTACTACAGAAACAGTCATGGGTAGAATAATAATAATAATAATAATAATAAATTATAGTTTAGACTAAAATTATTCTCTGTAGTAAGCACTCAGGAAATGGATCGCACTCAGTAATTGCTCTGGAGAACCACCACAGCACTGATATTCTGTGCGAGCCATTTTGGAGTGCAGTTCATGCCACTATGCATAAAATACTTAAATTCTATAAAATAATATAGCTAATAAATAAATTAGTGCACAAGTAACATTTTCTTCATAGTTTATTATAATAAAACTCGTAAGTCCTGTTTAAAAAGACATAATAAAACTGGTTAACAGTTTACAAAACAGACAGTTGGGAATTCCATGTTGGCTATCACCAGTTGATGCAAGATCGGCTGCATTATGGTTCGTGCCCATGCTGTCGTGCTGGTCAAGATTCTGCTAGCGACAAACTGAAACAAAACTGTTGTATTATTATAAAACCCAAAGGTTTTTATGCGCAGAGTCGACTAACTAAACATATAAAGTCTTTATTTTGTAGATTTATGACAAATTAACACAATAGGAATCAGTTTTTAAAAAAGGCGGTTCCTAATAACTATTCGGGACAATATTTTGTGAAGAAAATAAGAAAGTTTGAAGGATTGGACTATTATCTAAGTATCAATTTATATACACGTATATAAAAACAAATAAAAAATGTTTCTGGCTCTGTACGTTAAAGACTTTGAATCCAGCCGATGTGCCCAAGACTCCAAATTGGTTTTATTTAAAAGGCAATAATGCGAAGATGGTTGGCCACTAAAACAAGAGTTAGGCACATTCGGTCCATTCATGAAGTTTTTCGATTTTTCCTATACAAATATTTTCCCGAAGTATTTCTTTTTAGCTTTGTAGCACACGTCGGTTAAATATCCACTAGTAGGACAAATAATCTAAATACTAACAAAAAATAACCGACTTCAAAGTTACTTAAAAACTACTAGTCAGATCTAGCTCAAAAAGTGGGACCACATGACAAGCACCAGCTTTCGATTAAAAAAGAATCATCAAAATCGGTTTGCCCAGTCCCAAAGTTCTGAGGTAACAAACATAAAAAAAATACAGTCGAATTGAGAACCTCCTCCTTTTTTTGAAGTCCGTTAGACAGACTACGTACCGTCCGCCTGGACAGGACTTCAGTTACATTATTGGCTGGCATGAAGATCATCCTTGTAGTCGCTGCGGTAACAGTAACCGCATCTACGGACGTAGTAATTTCTCCCGTGTGAAAGTTTTTTACAATCTGAAATTAAGTCATCGGCGAGTAAGTATAAAGTCTTTTTTTTCATGGAAGTTAGTCGAAGTGTCGAAGGTCATCAGGAAGAAAGCATATTACAAAGTTGATGAGTATTTAAATGACAAGTCTGCTTGGACATGAGTTTTTTTATATTAAATATTGTAATAAGTAGTATTATGTGCTGTCTGTAACTGTGAGTAGGAAAAAAATAATCCCGGGAGTTTCTTGCCGCTTCTTCTCCCGGGTCCACTCACGGTAGGGATTTGTTGAAGCGATGGCGTTGAGTGACTTTCGAAAAGTGTTTGTAACAAACCTATTTCGAATAAAACTAATTTCATTTCATTTCATCTTCTTTGATTTTTTAAATAACGCAACACTTAAACTACGATACCTCGGTGGTGGGCGCTACGGACAGCACATAAAGACAAGAACACCCTTCTAAGTTATGAGTAGGAATCAGTTGAATAGGTAGATACTCTTGGTTAGGTTGAGGGATTGTTTTTAGTTTATTGATTAAAAGATAAGGTGAAAAAGTAAATTTGTATCGAATCAAACGTTCGGCATTTACAAACAAGGTCACGAAGATATGCTTCATAAAGCAGAGAGTAAGCAGACTTTAAGAATCACACGTATCCCGGAATTCATCGCATAGGGCTGGGGACTCGAGAGCCGGTACTTTCTTAATTCCTTCTCTCTTTTTCTGGACCGGTAACGTATCGGTGATGCCTTTGGTGCTACTGAGGGGCCATCCATAAATTACGTCACACTAATTTCATGACTTTTTGACCCCTCCCCCCCCCCTTGTCACAGCTGGTCACATTTGTGAGACCCTCCCCCCCTAGTGTGACGTCACATATTATGAAATTTTACACCTAAAAATTATAAATTAAAACAGCAGTTCTGAAATAAGTTTTTTTTTCCATTAATTGTTTTTTAATATTTATCAATACATACCAATTATTCAAGTTTGAAATGTGACGTCACGAAATTTAGGACCCCCTCCCACCCCTTGTCACACAATGTCACACTTCATCGACCCCCTCCCTCCCCCCTAACGTGTGACGTAATTTATGGATGGCCCCTGATGTCTGGGAGACGGTGACCTTATCATCACGTGGCGAATCTGCTCCTTTGTCGGTTATTTACATAAAAGAGTGCCAATGCTCTCCAGTCAAAACAAAAAGAAGAAAACATACCGCAGCTCGAAAACTAAGTAATCTATATGAAAAAGTCCCAGTGTATCGCTGTTCATCGTCTTCCGGTTTGAAGATCACGTCGAATCCAATATCAGCGTCTCTGAAGTTCAGTAGCCCACGGACTGTGCCAGTCGCTTCTGTCGTGCCGTTGACGAGGAAGCTGGAGACGAGGCTCTCCACGTTGGTAAGATCTATCTTCTGGATGGAGATCAGGAAACCGTTGGCGTAAGTCACGTTTCCACTCACGTGCCATCTGTACATTTGCTCGCTGTAATTTGAATTATAATGGACACTTGTTAAATTGTGGTTATTGCGGAACACTAGCTCAAGTAAGATTGGAAAATGGGACAGAGATATCTATCAACTTTATTAGCGTAGATATGGAAGTCGGCGGTCGGAAGATGGCTTACCAGGGCTTACACACAAGTGACACAAGTCGCGTGGAGTGTGCGCAGAGGAATTTCGGTGAAAAGTGATTTTATAGTATTTGTCGAAAAAGAAATACCTACGTTTCCAAGGTCTAAAATATTAGGTATGTTCAAACTTCTTACTTATTATGGGTAGTTTGTAATAATCTACTCGGCTTTCACTAACATACCTAGCACTGCACGTATATACCTACCTTGATGGATAGACACCTAGAGGCTAGATGGATAGATACATAATTATTATTTACCATTCCGCATAGGAACGTAACCTATGCTGTAAATCTCCTCAGTTTTTAGGAGACACCCGTGCCCTCTGGTGGGTTATAGATTTGGTGGTTGAAGCGAGCGTTTACTGTCTGTTCTGTCTGTGTATCTGATATCCAAATTAACACTGACTCTGAATCTAATATATAAAATTCTCGTGTCACGGTGTTAGAAGTTGAACTCCTCCTAAACGGCTCGACCGATTTTCGTGAATCTTCGGACAACATCTATTTTTCATCCCCCTAAATGTTAAGGGTGGTCCACCCCTAAATTTTTTATTTCATTTTTTTAATTACTATTAGATAACTTTTGACAGAACGAAGTCTGTCCGGGCAGCTAGTAAGTATATGTATAGTACTTTATAATACTTACTTCACGACCACAGTTTGGTCTTGAATCTTTAAGTTGCACCATTCGTTCTTCTCCAATTCACTAACCAAGCTTTGCATTAAATCCGTGAAGTATGCGGTAAAGTTTAATAGCCTCGCCCGACTAACTGAAAAGGTTAAAAAAAATATTTAAATTCCTAGTATTCCGCCCCTACTTCGCTTCCGGAAATATAGTATTATTCATGCGCCATTTTGTTTAAACATAATTCATCGACACAAATAAAAAAAATTGTTAAGTAACGCTAATATTAAAATTAAATCTTCCAATAAATATTATAGAAGATTTAAAAGAGTAAAAAAAGCCAACATCACGCGGTGTTCCCAGGCGGTCACCCATCCAAGTACTGACCGCGCCCGACGTTGCTTAACTTCGGTGATCGGACGAGAACCGGTGTGTTCAACGTGGTATGGACGTTGGCGACATTACATATGAATAATAAAATTATAAATGATTATTGATTATGTTTTATTTTCAATGTAGTGTTTCATTTTTAATGTGGATACTTACCTAATATAAATATAATACTGTGCTATATATGTATATACTTATGTTATTTAATAAATGACAATAATAAAATAATATTACTTACTAAAATATTAAACAAATAAAAAAAATACATCGGAAGGAATTAATGAAGTTTTTTTAAGTATATAAACACAAGGTCTGAGCATGCAGTAAATTTTACAATTAAATAAAAAAAATTGCAGCTGGATAGTTTTAATATCAGTGACATCTAGCGGGCACTCAGGAATACGCAGCCCGCTTGGCATTTCACAAATTCAGGTAGGTAGATAAGGATATTCCGTGTATCATGTATTAGTTAATACATGATACACGGAATGCAGATACGTAGTTAATGTATTATTCGCTAGGTGGCTGCTTTACACATTTTATAATCTACACCTGAATGAAGAGGTTGGTGAGTGCAGGAGCCGCCTGGCCACCGTGAGTGTATCCGCGGGGATTCGGTAGTGAAACACGCGACCGAGCTGACTCAAGATGTTTACTGCACTAAATTAGTATTGCTAATTACAGGGTTTTTATTGGTGTCAGATGCGAGCTAAGTCACGTCTTGTACGTGTTCGCGGGTGCTGTGCGCCCAACTAGGTCTCTAGGACGCTGCACCAGCACAATGTACGAGTACTCGTACAACACCATCAAAAAAAATCTTTCGCGATACGCGTTGATAAATAAAATTGATGTTAAAAACTACTTACCTACCTACTCATTCGACTTGACACGGGCCCTATAGTAACTACTCGGTTTGGGCTACACAGCAACTACACAATTATAAAATTGTTTTACGCATACTATGTCGCCAACGTCCATACCACGTTGAACACACCGGTTCTCGTCCGATCACCGAAGTTAAGCAACGTCGGGCGCGGTCAGTACTTGGATGGGTGACCGCCTGGGAACACCGCGTGATGTTGGCTTTTTTTATTTTTTCAACTTTTTATGTAATTTAAGGAAAATATGCTATGAATTACTATACCACCAATTATATTACCACTTACCCCATGTCCGCCCCGAAACGCCTAAGATGGTAAAGCCAAATAATATTAAAGCAATCTTCATACTTTAGAAAAATGTAGAAAAAAACAATCGGAGACTAACTTAAGTTAATTATTGAGAATGATAAAGGAAAAAGGCAAAATCCTTAATGTGGTAATCACGATAAGATTACAACAGATTTTTATTATCATTAGGTACATTTCGATAAATTACATTGTACAAACCTAAAATGAAAAGAAAATAGGTACCTACTAATAACAGATTTTAATATTTCCAATGACTTTAGTTGAATCACAGAAGACATAATAGTAAGTAGGTACCTACTTGCTGAATTTCAAATTGTGTCTAAACTTAAGTCATAGTGAATTTTGCACATTTTATGATACTTACAAGGAGCTAATTAGGTAGGGGAAGTACCGGTATCAGAGCACTTTAAAAAATTTTCTCACTTATATCTTATACTACTTAAACTATCTATATTTATTTATATGACGAAATTTGAAAATTCCTGGCTGGGGTAAAGTATCTACACAAAAAGGATACATCGATCATTTCTGGAATTTGGAGCAATCAGGCGCGCATCTGATCGTATTACATGACGCAAACAGCTTTTACTAACCGATCAAAAATACATTATTTAGCGCTCAAAGACTGCAAACGCTCATTGAGCGAAAAAACATCTCTCAACGCGTTATGGTCAGAAACATCGACATACCGAAATTCATGTCGTGGCTGTCATACGAGCACAGGTGAAATGCTACTTACTAATACATATTAAAAATGTGAAATTTTGTATGAATGTTTATTACTATTTCACATAATAATCTAAATTTTACTAACAAAAAATAACCGACTTCAAAGTCTCAAAAACTACATAGTTGTCAGATCTCGTTCAAATTTATGTGAGACCACATGACAAGCGCCTGCTTTCGATTAAAAAAAGAATCATTGAAATCGGTTGGCGTGATATTGAGTTATTCGTCGATTTGTCGCGCACATCTTAACACAAATTTACGACTTATGTGGTTTTCTCATGGATACCACTGTCAGATCTCAATAAAATTTATGTGGGACCACATAACAGCCACCAGCTTTCGATTAAAAAAAGAATGATCAAAATCGGTTCGCCTAGTCCAAAGTTCTGAGGTAAGAAACATAAAAAAAACCGTCGAATTGAGAACCTCCTCCTTTTTTGAAGTCGGTTAAAAACTAAACGGACTTTTATGAAACGCAGTTAGTCCATGATTTAGAATAAGATATAATAAGGTACCTACGTATTATCCCACAAAACGCAGGGAAAGCCGCGGACTGAGCACTAGTGTTTTATACAATTTTCAGTTGCAGTGTCGTCAAAGAGCCAGCAATAATGCGGGTATTGCGTCCCTTCAGGCTTCAGTTGGCAAGAAGTTGATGAGACCTCGGATATTACTAATGCCTATGAGCGAATGTGACCTATTGACCACTTACCATCAGGTAGGTATCTGATCGCATGTCTGTTTATCGACTAGTTAAATAAAAAGTGTGGCGGTTGACCGCGGTTGATCGTTTACCATCACTTGGATTGTCTCGTTTGCAGTTATAATATTACAATACAAGAGAGGACTTGGAGTAAGGTATGTTTATCCATATGTCGATCTATTTATCTATATATATATATATATATGTATATATACTCGTATATAACACAAAAAATGTTTGTACGAATGTCCTTAAAGACTTTGAAACCATCCAACCGATATGCCCCAAAATGGTTTCATTTGAAAGGCAATAATGCGACGATGGTTTGAGACCAATGCATTAGGCATTTTTTCGCGTAGTAACAGTAGCACACGCCGGGTATCCACTAGTTTAACATAAAAAATACTCTTCGGTTTCATAAATTCTTTATTATCAAATTATTTTACTATGCTGGACAATTGTAGCAAATTCTCGGGAACTGTATTTTATCGTGGACCAGTTTGTAGGCAATCGGCTGGAATACATCTGAACCCCAGCCTCTGATTCCGACTGAAGCGCTGTTCCAATGGTACTGAAATGTTTAAATAGTGAAGTAGCAAGGGTTCGGCAGTTAGTAAGTTGGATAACATGAGTATGGTACACAGATTACCCCCAATAGATACCGCATACAAGGCAACTGACGCGCGCCAACACGTCCATTTGCTTGTTTACGACATTAGTAGTAGTAGTGTCGACCAATACTGACCCGTCAAGTCAAAGTATGAATTAGAAATAGCCAATCACAGCGCATTTTTTGTTCCCTGCAAGCCGCGCATTCCGCCGTGAGTTCAAACTCTAAGAAAATTTCATTTATGCGGTATCTATTGGGGGTATTAATCTGTGGTGTGGGATGAAGCTCTCCATCCGTCTTTGAGTCCTAGCTTTTTCTGTTGCTAGAAGATAATATGGAATCAGGTTGCAGGTTGGATTTTAGCAGACATGGGGACATCGATGAGGATAGGATGACAATTTAATTATTCAAAGTTTTAAAAAGTATGTACATTAGGCCCTCAGATTAGGCCGTTATAAATATCCTTTCTATGTGAATTGTCAACAACCACCTGGTGGTAAGTGGTTATCATTGACCAAGGATTACTTAAATACGTTTTTACTTAATTACGCGTATAATTTAACATTTTTTGGAGTGTGTGTGTACTTGACCTAGACACTATTGTGTCTCCTGATACACTTGTATTAAATTTTCTAAATCGTAAATAATGTTTATTTTCATTTATTTATTTATTCTTTATTGAACCTTACACAAGTAATGGAACAAAAGGCGGACTTAATGCTAAAACTTAATGTTTGTATTTGCTTTCATGTCTTCACTTTTGTGTACTGCGCGCTCTATCTGCCTTTTGTTTTAACACTGTAAATAACCTTCATAACTAACTTTACGAAATGAATTTCACCAAGTTCTGCTTCACTACCTAGAGAACTGCTTTTTCATGGAAATATCCAACAAACGAGCTGACAGTCCACCTGATGGTAAGTGGCCATAGTTGCCCATGGACATCGGCGATATCACTGATGCGTTGCCAGCCAAGAGAGATGAAAAAGAAAAAGACTTGGCTCTCAAGAGGTACCAGTACCCAGTTATCTAGGCTTTTTTACGTACCAGAGATGCAAATGCTTGGCTGTGGTGCGTGTTTGGGATGAACCTGGGAACATTGGTGGTGCTCAGCACAGGTCCTGCTACTACTGTCACGTCGATATCATCCAGAAACATATCCTTGATCACCTGAGAAGACAATGATCCAAGAACACGATAAGCTATTCAATTCAGCGATAAGAAAGTATTAAAACTCGTATTTCTTAATCCTTCTGAGCTGTAGGTCTAGTGGCCTTTACAGATTTAGGATTTTTGAGTCAATTATCGACAACCATGGATACGAAAACATCTCAAAGTACCTTGAACTACCAGTTTACCCATCAAAAATCAGTACTAAAATCAGTCCTAAAATGACACAACAGAAAATATTGATAGAAAAAAGAATTCTTCAGCCTAATGAAAGGACCTAACTATTACTGATACGAACACCTACCGTAAAATCAAACTGCAACGATGGATGGACGAAGGTAGCCGTGTACCTTTCTGCTCCATCAGCCATATTCGCCAGCACGTCAAACCCGAGGGTGACGGAATGCAACCGAAGCGATCCTCTCATTTCAACCGTCGTGGTGTTCGCCACCCTGTCAAACCTCCACACCTGCTGCACGGATTGCCTGATGATGTCCATCCACTGGATGGAGACAACGAAGCCGTTGATGTACTCCACTCGACCCATTACGTTGCTTCCCAATACGTCTTCGCTATAAACATACACCCGAAATAGTACGGTTTATTTAGAACCGGTATACTAGAATCCATGCCAGCTCTTACTAGACGGTGTCGTAAGAGGCAACAGAAGTCGAATCATTATTATTATTAAATCTTAGATGTTATTGGTATTATAATTCTGGTGCTTTCGCTCTCTCTCTTTAGGATAAAATGATTACCTTGCGTCTTTTAAAGAAACCAGCAACTTCTAGCCCAGAAAACTCTTAAGATTGTAACATATCTATGACAGACTTGGTCTGGAACTAACTTCTTCATAACTTACTCCAATTCCAAAATGACGTCATTGACCTTCAGATTGCACCATTCCAACGCCTCAACCTCCTTCATCGTCTCCTCTATCACCGATATGATGTACGCATCATGGCCCACTAGCCGTACGTTGTTGACTGGAATCAAAATAAAAAAAATATGTTGACACATAAAGCGTAGGACCGATAACCGTTGGAAGAATGGTCTTCGGATAGCGCCCACGTCTCGCAAAAAGGAGCATAGAATTCTCCCCGACCAAGTAGATTAAATACCTGAAGAAGACAGCGGGCATCTGCTGCATTCAGAAGGCTCAAGACCGGTGAGATTGGCGCCAGTTAAGAGTGGCCTATGTTCAGCAGTGGACCTCCAAGGGCTGATGGATGGATGAATGCGGACACACACATCTTTTTGCGTCTACTGTCCATAAATAAAACATCCCGAACACTCCGAATAGCAAAGAGGAGTGAAAACCTTATTACTGTTTATTTTATTTTATTCTAGAAATACACTACTCTTACCGAGCCCCGTTTCTCTCAGACCGGGAACTAGCACGGCCCTATAAAAGCGAGCGCTGACCGGGCCTCGCTCTCTCTGCTCGTGGCGTTCGGACGTGGCGGTTCTATTCGATTCGTATCAGTTGTAATAATTTGTTTGTAATTATATTCGGGTTGATTTTTGTAATTTTGTTTTAAAGAAAAACCCAAATCCCCTTCCGATCGATAAGATCAGAAGTGCGATTCGATCACGTGTTTTGGAGTTCGGCTATCTGATAGATATTTGTGTTTGTTTAAGATTAAATACTAAGATACTAGGAGTCCTAGGATGCTGAAAGATTGATCATCTTTCATGTTCTCGTAATTATAATCGAAAATAAGTTTACAATAAATTTAAATTTTATTTATTATCTTATTGGTGTTACTTTTTTCCTTTTTATTGTTATGTTATTTTAAAGGATTTGCTTATTTTTATTGTTATTATGTGATACTAGTAACTGTCCTTGCTTTGTTTCTTATCTTAGTACACAGACAGTCTACACTTGAAAAATGTATGGATAATCATTTGCTTATATAAATAAAATTGTAAACGTGTATCGTAGTTTCTATGACGTGTATTGAACGTTGTAAGCTATAGGCAGGAGTTTTGAAATGTTCACTTTTCTGAACCTACTTTATGTCCACAATAAGACTCTTACGCCCCAACTCAGAGTCACTAACGGTTACTTAAATCGCTCCTTAGTACAGAATTTGTATGGTGATTCTTTACTAAGGAGCGATTAAAGTAGCCGTTAGTGACTCTGAGTTGGGGCGTTTACTTTATTATTTCACTAATGAGCTCACACTATTAGTTAACAACTGCAACAACAACAACATATTATTTATTATTATTTATCATATTATATTAATGCCTTACCCGTATTACCATATATAATCACAATCATAGAAGAAAATATTATCAAAATCGGAACAACTACCATTTTCTATATTTTTCCTTCGTTACACAAAAATATTACAAAATATCTGTCTTGGTGGACTTAAAACTGCATCTTGATTTTTACATATTAATGGTCATTAGGTGATTATCATTATTTTTTTAATTCTTATCATTCTACTCTAAAGTATAGGCACAGAGTAGATAATAGAGTAAGAAATTACAGTGGTTCATTGCGATTAACATTAGTAATAACCGACAGTGATACCATCTAAATAAAATAGTAAAAATGGTGAACGGTAAAAAGTAGGGTAAAGGAGCCGAATTGCTGAAAAGTTAAGCAAAGTTCAAAATCAAGGCCATCTTTAACCTATTGGAGGCTCTGGGCATAATTAGGATAATGGGGGCCCTATGACTTTGACATAAAACTATTTTGTTAGAATAAACAAAGAAAGTAGATAAGCAAGCCTCTATATTTATGCAAAAGCTAATAAGCAAATTGATATTGTAGTCAGTAATTTAGGTTCGATTTATCCGAATTATAAAAGTTTTTCCGTAATAAATAAATATCAATCTGGCAGGAACTAGGGGGCCCCAATCGATCATGAGCCCTGGGCACTTGCAAAGAGTGCCCAGTGGGAAAGATCTCGAGAAAAGTGACACATTTACTCAGGGTTTTTGCCATCTTGTAGGTGAACCCTCAAACTGTCTTCTCCTCAAGATTGATCTACTACCTACTGGACCCCCTGTATAACATTTTCCTACATTTTCTTCAGAGGAGTGGGGGCACTGTAAGCTGTAACAACTCTATGTAACTATCACAAGTATAAGTAATATTTTGTTGATTAGATATTGACAGATTACAATAAAATTATGATTGTTACATTGTATGCTCACAAAAATGATAATTTATAGCTGCTTCACACATGGTTTTCACGCACATGCTATTATCAAATTAAAAATTTAATAATAAAAATAATTAAAAAATAATTAAAAATAGCAGATAGTAATAATTAATCTAACAATAATGCACGTCATGTAATCTGTAATCCGTTTACATTTAGCCCAGCTGGCTTGAGTAACAGAATTTCCATAGTATTTTGGATTCAACAAATTAAAATGAAGACCTAAGATAAGTCAGCCGCCAAAGAACTCGTCATGTTCCGGCTGGGGAATTGAGTGTCAGTTCCTTCTTTATTTTTCTTCTCTCTTTCTTGGCCGGCAACGCATCAGTGATGCCTTTGGTGTTGTTGATGTCCATGGCCGACGATAGCCACTTACCATCAAGTGGATCGTCAGTTCGTTTATCGGCTATTTCCTTAATATACATAGACATATAATTTGAGGCAACGTGGTATTTATAACACTTATTATGTAGAATTAATCATATGTTATTCATCACCACTATATCACATTACAGCAATGTATCCTGCAGGAAGGATGTCTCATAGAAAGGCTATTGTTAGAACTCAAGACGATTTGCATTAGAAAGCTGGCGTTGTTCCCTCTTAGACTAATTAAACTAAATCTAAACTGAATAACTTACTCAAGTTGCATTCAAAAGGCAAGTTAGGTAGGTATGATCTCGTGTTTTGTACCTATATCTCAACATTCTCAAACACGCGCTGAGAGAGACACGAAAACGCTGTGAGACGCTTCCGTCTTCGTGAGTCACGTCTAGACGTCTTTCTGGCTTCAACCACGGCCCACTACTGAGCACGGGTCTCTTCTCTTGAGGAAGCCTAGAGTATACTCCACGCTCGGAAGATTTCATGCCACCCGATTTCATGCCTCCTGGTTTAAGGACTGTTATCTTACGACCAAAACCAAAACCTCGGCTTTAAGTGCTCTTCGTAGAACGGAAATGCTAAAGAATTTTTGCCTGTAGCGGTTATCCATCCAACAACCAAACGCGTTCGATATTGCTGTTGTAAAGAATTAGTGGCAACGGTTACGGATTCCTTTGCAACGATCAACCAATACTGATTGATGCAGTTCAGAACATTATCATCTACGTTCGGCACAAAGTATAGAAAAACTTATTCATTTCACAGTCGTATACTTAGATTTAAGTGGCAGATAAAGTTTTGTTCTTAGGTCGTGGGCTGCGAACAACAGTCGCTGGTCGTGGGTATTTGTGATGTTCCATTTCTGTTTTTGATGCCACCCGCAACACAGGGAATCCTTCGGCGGTACACCAAAGTTTGTGAGCATTTTTAAGTATTTATTTAAATACCCTCTGATTCAAAACCCACGCACTTGTCGATTTAATAAAAGCGAGTATTAGCTCAGGCGCGCACTACGTTTCGCCGCACTGGAGGGCGAGATAAACATTCCAACATTGCAGAAATGTGTGCCACAAAGGCACCTTCACAAATCCAGCACGTAAAACGTACTAAGCAGAGTTTTAACGTCTAAGGTCCCTGCCGGTAACTTCGACCCTTTTAGATTTGAAAGGGTTAACACAAAAACTTTATTAGTATTCCAAGTGGCTCAGGTGTGGTGGAAGCGGACTAACTTCTAAGAGAATCGCGGAGTCACAAAACATGTAATTCGAGCTCTACATTTGACTTGGTTAGTTTTCATTAGTTAGCTACCAACAAACCAAATTTTAGAAAAGTAGGTTTTATATCAACCTAACAGACTTAACGAAGATAATTATATCAATACAATAAAGCCTGTAGATACATGAAAACTAGCCAAGTCTTTAGAGCTTGAATTACATGTTGTGGTGACAAAATTTTTTAGGACACAATAGGAATAGGAATTTTTTTCTACACAGAATTTGGAACCGATTTAGATCTCAATTACTTTTTTGAACTTGGCTCTCATTTAACATTTCTCATTTCACACTCATCATAGAGTGAACGCCTTTCATTATGATACAGGTACTCACGATATGACTTGCATGCGATACCAGTTGCATTAATCGTGAGCACGGCTAAATAGTAGTTTTTTTGGTCTCTTGTCACTTACACCACAACTAACCCGTCGCTCGTGACAAATATTCCGGGTGACAGAGGACTGTGCGAATCGACACAATTTGACAGCTGTCATTGCAGCCGACAGGTTAATACAGGCTGGATGAGTCGGGATAATATTCCAAAATACGTAGTTAAAACCGAATTAGACATAAGAATGATGGATTTAATTTGCGGTTTTATATTTTTACACAAAAAAAATGATATCGTCAACACTAGATTGGCATTGGACAATATTATGTTCCTTTCATATCATGGATAGGCCAAGATATGAAGGGAACATAATATTACAAAAGACACCAAAAAAGACTACGGTGCGGATTCATACAATGTAGATCTACCGTAAAAGAAAGAGAAAGAAGAGAAAGCGAATCGGTCAATTGGAGACGTGATGTTGGAGTCGGAAGTTACGAATATTGAAGACCCAACGGCGCACAAATATTTATGTTCCTAAATATCTGGGCATTATTTGCTCTTCCACCATACTAAGCACCAAAATTCTACGGTATTTTAGTCATATAAGACGCCGCAAGTACGCCATTGAACCACTGTTTGGCTAGGGCAGAGAAGATAGAACCAGGACTCGTGCGAGGTCTCCTTGCATTAGCACACGCTTATTTCCAATACAATTCTATTAGAACTTGATCACCTTGATCCAGAATTGTTTAGAGGGACGGGGCGACATCCAATGAACTAATATACTAACAATAAGTAGTATATTCGTTCACTGGCGACATCCAATGAACTAATATACTAATAATAAGTAGTATATTCGTTCACTGGCGACACATCGCGAATCGCCTTTTTGTTGGTGCACTCAGTGAACGAGTATATTAGTTCATTGGGAGGCGCCCCTCGGACAGCGGACTGGACAATTCCGGATTTCCCGTCCATATGACCTAAGGTCTCATCTACGCTGCACCGATTAGATTCAAAGTGCGAATAATGTCGCTACGACATTACGCTTGTCAGAACCACATATAACGCGGTCTCAAAGTTGCTGTTGCTGCCTGTTCCTGCGACATTTCGGCAGCAAAATGTTTTAAGTACGTGTGAATAAATGATACGGTTATTAAAGCGCCTGCGAATGTATTGCTACATTTTCTCGCGTCGCTGTCGCATAATAAAATAAGAATTAAAATCTTTACTAATACCTAATATAAAGCTGGAGTTTGTTTGTTTGGTTGAACGCGCAAATCTCAGGAACTACTGGTCCGAATTTTTGTGTTGGATATTGTTGTGTTGGATAATCCATTTATCAAGGAGGGCTGTATGCTATACATCACGCTACGACCAAATTAACGCGGGTGAAACCGCGGGGCACAACTAGTCTATCACTTCGTTACTTTAACTGCAATAGTTTCCTACTAAAGGCACCAGATGTCACCGTCTAGACGATCGTTCAACTGATAACTCGGGAAAGGTCTCTTGTTGTTACTAAATTGAATTTTTACTTGTTTTCCTTGACGGCTTCATTTCCGAACGCGAAAATGTCGTGTTATGTTAATTAAAGTTATACCTATTTCATTTTTGCTACGGTAGAAAGGAAAATATATTAATAATGAACGAGTAGCGTATAATCGTTATGAAATTCGTATAAAAACATAAAAGGAGAACGATATCCCACTAAGCGTTATTACTCACTCTTCGTTGGACCTCAAAGACACGTGAGGGTAAGCTTAAACGAACTTTTAAATTCATATTTTAATAACAAATACTTTTGTGGGCAGTCGCGCTGAAAATATTGTATGTCTGGACGTTTACAGGTACTTTATGTTAATTCTTATCTCACTTCTGGGCTTTTGTTCAGGCTTTAGTCAGGCCATAATCACGTTTAAGGCCTCTAAGGTCTAGGCAGGCAGATATAACACACTTTGAATAAATAAATGAATAGATAAACTCAGAACTATTCCTTGGATGGCGTAGACATACATGATACATAACTGACACAACTCGAGAACTTATCTGTCAAAATGTCACGTTTTCAATAGATTCTCAGCATAGATTACCCCCAAAAGATACCGCATACAAGGCAACTGACGTGCGCCAACACACAATAGTGTCGACCAATACTGACCCGTCAAGTCCAAGTATGAATTAGAAATAGCCAATCACAGCGCATATTTTTGTCCCCTGCAACCCGCGCCTTCCGCCAAATTTTGTGACTTTAAACTCTAAGAAAAATTTACTTATGCGGTATCTTTTGGGGGTAATCTATGATTCTCAGTAACGGATCGATGTTCAAACCACAAGCTAATGTTGTTGCTGTTACCCATGGACATTCGTAACGACAATGACCAAATACATAATCGAAGCCTGCCAATAAAAAAGTGATCACTAGTTGAATACACCTGTAAAATATTTCTGTAATATAATCACAAAGTCTGTCATTAAAACTAGACTAATCAAGTGTGTAAATTCAATTGTGTTTAGTCCTATTTAGTGTTTCAATTAAATTGTCTAGGCTAATCTTGTGTCTGTATAAAATTTGATTTAAAATACGAACGATCAACCGATAGGAAAAAGGTTTTCGTTACTACCATTTGGATACGGAACCATTATACATTAAACAACAAGAAGGTAGATGAAAGCATATCATATCACACGGTTGGTTTTTGCCTACAAGAAGTATAATTATACGGACCAACACCGGAAGACGGCGTAATATCATTTCTTGTTTCCGCCCTTTAGATGCGAACCCTCCCCTATGGAAGAGGGTCGTACAAGATAAGTTTACACGAATAATCCCATAGACAATAATGGAATAAATTAACTAAGTCTTACAAATTGCTTGTTTAAAATACAAACTGCGAATTTGGTTACACAATAAGTTTGTAATTGGGAATCGTATCATATTACAAGTTCATTGATTTGTATTTGGATGATGGTGTTATTTTGAAATGAGAATCGATCCTGGCATTGGAAATTGGGGTTATTTATGTTATAGTGAAGTAAAAGCACAATATAGGTTAGATTCCCTTTACTGTGGTAAAGGAAAGCGCGATCCGAAAAATTTTTTGCCGTTGTGTTGAATTGCACGCACTAATCTGACGAAATCGTTGTTTATTATCTATGAATTATATTAGCAAGACATTAACAAGGCAAAGCCACAGACAGGGTTTTTTTTATAAAATTTTATATATGTAGGTACCTATAGAACACATGGAGGGTCTGATATATACAACTAGGTATCTATTTCATGAAACATTAGTTAAAACGTAATAAGTAATTTAGTATTTCTTTATTACATTGTTCCTTTATCACGTCTCATTAATTTTCTTTCCACGGCACATAAATTAAAATTAATTTCGAAGTATAGTTAATTGTACTTTGCTAATTTTACTCCCATCGCGTTCTCAAGCAACTCCCAGGAAATTAATATGTCCCTTACGTTACACGTGTTTTAATTAGGAGTAATATTAATTCGTGAAACAGAATTAATAAAATCCATATTGAAATTTTAATTAAATGTCTGTATCTTTTGAAGGTGATTAAGTTTATTTTTCGTTGGATTGCTATTATTTAATAAACGCGGGTACCTTCAAGGCACCTTTCATTTTTTTTGTCTTTCTTGGCTGGCTTTGGTGTTGCTGATGTCCTTGGGCGACAATAGCCACTTACCATCAGGTGGACCGTGAGATGGTTTGTTGGCTATTTGACGGTGCATATTAGAGTATTAAGTGTGGTAATACTGTACTCGTAATCTAAGCCAATCTTCCCTGCTCATGATGCATCCTGCTAGACAATAGACGAGGTTACAGCGGACGGTTCCACTCCTGGAAGTCGCTGGGTCCTGTACTACCTAGTTAAATTATCATTGTGAAATCATTATCATTGTGATCACCGACCCGTAACAGTCTAATTTCAGGTCTCCTCTCACAATGTGACGGGTACAGAAAATAGTCCACCAGTCCAACGCCTTAATGACTATTGGTACATTATTGACTCTTACTACAGGTCTTGTCGTTGCAAAGCCAAGCTCAATCTTTTATAGGCATAGGATTTACGACGTTCTTTTAATCTATATTAATGCTGTCTTTAATATCGCAACACATTTCTAAAACAATAGCGCAATATTTTTCTTACCGGCGACGCTAGCGGTGAGTGGTGAGGGCGTTTCAATGAACGGCAATCTGATTTATGACGACGAAATTCCAGTTTCCCGTTGCAGCTTATCGGTAATTGCATAGTCACTGGAGATGGGGAGGAAAATAAAAAGAGAAATTCCAACATTTTTTCAGCCTTGAGAAGAATTCGCGCTGCGGTCAGGATAAAATGGGAAAATGTTTCAGATAGCTCTCAAGACGCCTTTTGAGATGAAAGATTGGTTTTTAAGAAGGCAATTTTACGAAAGAGGCTCTGAAATGAAAACGTGTATAACCTTCAATGCTTTAAAGTATTGTAAGAGGTGTGGGAAATTAATTTTATCATGCGAAGTTGCGGCACATATTGACGCGAGTTAAGCATCGTCTTATACACACAAAGTTTTGTATTTTAGATAGAAAGCCGATGCTTCGTTTCTCTTCTTTCATTATTGGCTGCCTTTTGTGTTACTGATATATTACTGATATCCATGAGCCATAGTAACTACTTACTGGCAGGTGGTTCGCTAGAAAGACGGTTAAACACATAAAAAAAGAAAAAAGAAAATCGCCAAAAGGTACGGATTTTTGTTTGCCACCATGTTTCACTTGGGATTTCTTTAAACATACACATTTTCCAAGATAAGTTGCCTCCTTGAAATTAATTACTTATTAACCAATCTCTAGGTAACTACGCTTCCCCAACACAATCGTTTTGGTCTGGTCTGATCGGAATACAATTAAACGTCTACGCGTCTGTTTGTTTTCATAAAGGCGCTTTAAATCAATGTGCAATAAAGAAGGCGCCTGATTATCAAAGAATGTATGTATAGACAAATAAGACCAAGATTAGAAATTAGGATAGATTTTAGCCAAGTTGTATGTTCCCTGGGATGATTTAGGGATTTATTATGTTTGTGACTAAATTTTATTTAACTGGACTTCCACGGACAATTCTGCGGGCAGCGTGAGTTAGCTGCGAGAGCTATCTCGTCAGCTTTCCAACAAAAAACCGCATTATAATTAGTTCATTCGTTCAGATTTAGAAGCTATAATGCCACAGACAGACACACAGACAAACACACACACACGTCAAACTTATAACACCTCTTTTTGTATCGGGGGTTAAAAATGCTTTCTTGACAGCAGCAAAGCAGTGTGCAGATTTTGTTTTCTCTTTGATCTAATCGCTTATCGCATATCCGTTGATGGTGAACAATTTATCCTTTCGCATGATCAGAAAACGTTCAATTATAGAACTGTCATACACAATGTGATGCGGTTTGTACTTCAATGTGAGTCGCGGTGAAAAATTTGATTGTTGTTGCAAGAGGGGAGTCTAAACCGTTTTTGATTATTCCGTCTGCAAATTGGTTTGTTGGTTAACGACTCTATTTCGCGTGTGCGTTTAAATATATGTACAATATTAAATTCATGGACATTTTAAATTAAATTGTTGTTAAGAGAGGGCAGGGTTCAAAGTGCAGGGGTTGTTCCAATGCTTGAATCACAGCTAAAGAGATAACAATAAGTGTAGTGTTCCCGAAACTTAGATACGAAAAGTTGGGTTAGGTTGGGTTAAGCTAAATTAAAGCCATTTTGGAGAATTTACCTACATTATTAAAGAATCTAGTAGGTGCCTGGTGCATGTGAATTTTGTAAATTTTGAAGTTTACCTGTTTTAGTTCGTAAACAGTTATTTGGCTGGACCTTCACTGGAGATGCGTGGCCTCGCCGATATATGCATTTGGAGAGCAAGCTTCGCAGAGACACTTGAAGATGGATTATTTACCTGATACTACTGAGACAGTCTTTCAATGTGCACCTAGCTAACCTAGGTAGTATTGAATTCAATTGGCAGTAGTTCGTGGACTGGTGTCGACGGCAACTATTCCATTGTCGGAATGTGACGTTTGGAGATACAGCGTGTTCCTTGATCAAATTAGCTAATGGGCGAGTCATTCGTAGGTACATTAAAACCACATACATACTACATACATACATAAAAGAAGTTTCACAAAAACTTTAAGTAGGGCTTTTTATTGATGACAATGATTTTTATAAATTTTATCTGTGTGCCTAACCCTCGCTTTCTGAGAGGAGACCCCGAGCCCAGCAGTGGGACAATTATGGGTTGTTGCTTGCTTGTGTGCCTAACCGATTTAAATGCGGTTGTCACTAATTTCAGTGATGTGTTGTACCTAGTTTTGGGTTGCATTTTGTGTTTTATTTCAGTCTATTCATAAAATAAAAAAATATATGACAATTTAAAGAACAAAACTTTTTCGACTGTGGAGAGTGATACACTAAGAATACGCTTCGAAAGGGAAGCCAGGGCACAAACGAATACTTATTTAACTTTCAATTATTCATTTACTTTAATCTTACCTTCTACGACGGTGATAGGTATATCGATTTCATAATCACAGTTTCTTTCATAATACCTACCATAACTAAAATTCCCGATGCAATTCTCAAACACCCTGTGTCAGGCATTTGCACCGAACGTCAGCGACGACGTTGGTTGGATGCCGAGCCTTGCCGAACATTCCACGCCATGGTTTTCATGAAGTCTATAGCTCCCTAATAAATTCCAGATCGCTTTAAACACAGCTCATTGGTACATCAGGTATGTGGTGTGATAAAGTTGCATAGGTATTGAGTTCACCTCATTGCAATCAGTTTGAGTGAAACATTTTCATGGGAATATTCCGGAGTATTCAGTATCTGTCCGGTCAAATCAGGATTTTTAATGATTTTTTATGTAGCTAACCTTACCGGGCGGCTTAGAATACTTGCCTCAATCCCTTGTCCAAATTAAAGAGTGTCGTAAGAGTCGACAGACTGAAGCCGGCGCGCTCGGTGGTAATGCATCACACAATTGTATTATCAATATTATTATTAAGTCAACAATCTTATTACTTGTATTATCTTTTCGTGAAGCCTTTCTGGCTAGCTAGCATTCACTTGCTTGAGACAACTCGGACAACTGCCAAACTACTCGTCTTGTTCTGGATGAGCCCATTTAAACCATGCCTTGTTTTTCAAACAATAACAGTTAGCGTTTTATTAAGAAGATGTCTTGGATGGATTCAGAAGGCTCAGGACCGGTCAGAGTGGCGGAAGTTAGGGGAGGCCTATGTCCAGCAGTGGACCTACAAAGGCTGATGGATGGATGGATGGATGGAAGAAGATGTCTATGAACTGTACTAAATGCGAAAGTATGTTTGGATGTTTGGTACTCTTTCACGTAAAAACTACTGAAACGATTTTGATGAAATTAAGTACACAGATAGACCATCATCTGGAATAGGATATAGGTTACTTATTATCCCGGAAAACATAGGTAAAGCCGCGGATAGAGCGCTAGTGTACTGATATTTAAAAGGCCATAGAGATTGTATATCTTGTAAAAGTGATAAACCAAGAGTAAATAGACTGACAGCCACAATTACCACGCTTCTGCGATCGAAATTCCAAGACAAATATTTAAGGAGAGCACACAGATTGCTGAGGTCTCGGTTAATCAAATCTGCCACTAAATTATGCAAGCTTGCGTACGGTGGTGCCTGGTTTACACTTGAGGAGTTTGGTCTGGATCCACTTAACTCAAAATAGTGAAATAATAAGTTGGACCTACCTTTTTGAGGTCAGTGTAAGCAAAGCTTTTGTAATACTACATCGACCTCGAAAAATCTACGTCCCGGTCACTAGTTTCGGAGGAATCGGAAAAAATACTTACCTACGTACATACTGTATCCTAAATACATTGTGTTTTTTGAAATGTAAATATTTTGCGGATCTCACTTTCTCTCCTTATAATAAGTCAATTTTAAAAATATAAGTATGTGTAATGATGTAAGTGCTGTTAATCTGAAATCACACAGAGTAGGTTACATCACTCTGTAATTATGTCTGCGTTAATGAATAAATTAGACTTCTTAATCATTATTACCTGTCTATCTATCAAATTAGTTTTAATTGCATAGCAATTTAGTCCATGCAAGTTTGGACTGAAATCCCAAACGTTCTTCATTGTCCAAACGACATCCGTTAACGAATCGAATCTGTCCGTCCGTATAATCAGTCCGTCCTTATTCATTTAGTACTCGAGCAAGTGCACTGTACTGACGAACGCTCGGTAAATGTTAACTATGCGAGACTGAATTGTGGCGAGGAATCTTTGCGACGTGTCACCCGATATTGACGGGGAAATACCGGAAAGATCTACTCGTGTAACCAAAGAGTTTGCGATCACTAATCTCAACTGTAAGCATTTGGAGCTTAAAGATTTATTTACATGTCTAAACTACCTAATATTAAAAAGAGGAAAGTTTTGATTTTCTGTTTGTTATTTGTTTACTTACGAGTTAAAACTAGTGAACTGATTTCAAAAATTATTTCGCAAATAGAATGAAAGTTTCTTATTAACAAAGGCTATATTTTATAAAAAATAGGGATCTATACTAAAAGCGAAGCAAAGCGAGGGCGGTTACTAGTACTCAAATATTTTGCAGAACATTGTTAGCCGCATCAGTAAAAATTTATTATTATTTTTAATAAATTCTTATCAAAAGAGATATAGCATAACTTACGTGTATTTTTTTGAATGGATCCACTTTGATTATCTGGGAATGGACACGTCAATATTTGTATATTTACACATCGACATATCAGTATGATAACGATAAGGTTATGATTGATGGGGCAAGTTACTAAGTTGTTGACTGCAAAGAGAAGGGTTCTGGGTTCAAAACCCGGTAATGATGTACCTATCTAGTGCAATTTAAGTTAGTACCATCTTTAATTGAAGGTAAGTATCATGTTTAATTTTAAGGAATTGAATTTAAATGGTGATGGATGTTGATGAAAAGAAAAAGGCCACAAGTGCAGTCTTTCTTGAATATATTTTTTTTATTATCAGTCTAAACATTACATACCTGCCAGCCTTTTGGAAATCTTAAGATTCCTTCAGTTCAAATAGGGCCTATACCAACTGGCTATAGTAATCTAAAAATACTGAAGTTTTCTAGAAGAAAAAAGTACTACATCAGCTAGATGACGAGGCTTAATATTTCCCCATTTATTAAAATTGTTTACATAGATCCGAGATCCACCTTTTAAAACGACTTCCAAACTTTTCAACGTTGTGACACTTATAAATTGACACCCTAACCCATATGTCACAGCAGATTCCAAATCTCACCAGCAATCATCATTCGATAATATACCTTCCAATCTCGGCGACCTGTATATAATGATCTCCAAATATATTCGCGTACAACTAAAAAAATTAAGAGGCAAGTTTCAAGTAACGCTGGCTGTTTAAAATTTAAAGATGTTTACTGTATCTCTTCACCCAAAGCCCCTCATAAAGAGGGACCTTCGTGATTTCCTGTCACCTCTCCCCTGAGAGTTGCCGATTATTTATGGCTTAAATTTTGAAGCGTTATTGTAAACTTCGGTGTTTAATGCGAGGGACGCCAAAAGTTATAAGTAATAGACACTTCAGGTCTTGGATGAAAAGCATTTTCGTAATACCATGATACACCAGATGGTGCGACGAAATGAACTGAGAAATATTGTCAAAAACATGTGAGCCTGAACAAACAGGTATTATTTAATTACGGCCGCTTTTATTACGAAATGGGTCTACAGCGTTTATAATTTAAACAATTAAGGTTATAATAAATTACCTCTGGGTAAAGTATGTGATTATAAATTTATTAGCAGCATCCCAAGCTATTAGGATTCCATAATCTGCCTTCGTATTGCTCTCATTATTACAATAATTATCCCTGTGTTAAGTAACGAAAACGACTACTGCAATATCTAATGGGTCCTTCATAATGCACAAGCAGTTAGAAGAGGATTATCACTTATCGTCGTTACGACTTTAAGACCTCATATGTGTAAAAAATCTGCTTTTTGAGGGAATCAATAAAAAATGATAAAGTTTTGTTTAGCTAGCACATAGGTGATTTTGAATTTGGTGAATAAATTACGATGGAAACTTCGTACACACAGTTTTTGAATACGATGGTGCTTCAAAATGTAGAATCATTTGATGTAAAAAAGTGATTTTGCCAAAAGTGACACATAACACTTGAGGTCTTAAAGTCGCAACGACGTTATTGGGATTATTAAATACATACATACAATAACCAACTTACAGCAGACATACTATGTATAAACTGATCCCATCAAAAACATAAATGTAAAGTGAGAGTCAATTTCAAAAAAAAAAAAAAGAATTGAGATCTAAATGGGTGCCAATTTCTGTGTAGAAAAGCCTAAAATTTTAGTCACAAGAACATGTAATTCAAGCTCCACATTTGACTTGGTTAGTTTTCACGTACCTATGTACCTAGGCTATATTATATCTATGTAATTAGCTTCGTCAAATCTGTTAGGTTGATGGCTTATGACACTCTTCTCTAATTTGGTTTGTTGGTTGCTAACTAAAGAAAACTAGCCAAGTCAAATGTAAAGCTTGAATTACATGTTCTTGTGACTAAAATTTTAGGTTTTTCTACACAGAAATTGGCACCCATTTAGATCTCAATTCTTTTTTTTTTTTTGAAATTGACTCTCACTTTACATTTATGTTTTTGATGGGATATCATTACTTTTTGTATAGAAATTATTAGTAAGTACTTATCCATAACGTTACTGATTAATTTTAATACATGAACTGTTACAGTGCTCTTCAACTAAATCTGTAGTTAGTGCGCCGTGGTCCGAAATACGGTACCTATTATTTCATTATTTATAAGTAATGATCTTCCACTATTGATGTCCGCTAAATATTGAAATAATACATAATTAATACTAAATCCCAATTATACTATCGTAATAAATACGAAAGTCGACTATACTCTTATTAGTTACGAGTGACCGCCCTCGCTTTGCTTTGGTTTTCTTATTTTTTTACACCTTGGGTTACGTTATTGGAGTTTTATTAAGGACCCCTAATTTATTGAAAATATAATATAGCCTATGTCACCCGGGGATAGTGTAGCTTTCCAACAGTGAAGGAATTTTTCAAATCGGTTTAGTAGTTTCGGAGCCTATTCAATGCAAACAAACAATCAAATCTTTCCTCTTTATACTATTAGTACAGATAAGTTGTTTATGTTCGATGACATCGTGCAACAATAAATTTTGAAACAATACTTCGAATTACTTTAAACTGGTATAATTACGGAAATAATACAAAATTTTGTGGTGTAATCTTGTAGATTAGAGAAAAATAATTTTCCACACATTAAAAATAAAACGACGTAATACACTGGAAATAACGTCTCCTGACGAACCAATGATCTTCACGTAAATGTATATGTGCTGTGCACTTCTCACAGGCACTTGGGACACTGAACATCTTCCTCCCGTTGAAAGCTTCAGAAAGTACTAAAACTGATATGTTTCGTTATATATTCACCTTGGAATCCACATAATGACCAGATGTCATCAATTTTGATCGCTACTCTTAAATTTCAGGCATTTTAAGTAAGTGTTCCTAATAGAATCAATTTTTTGAAAAAATATCATAAAATGATAAAAAATTACTACTTTCAGATTTATTCCTTAGTATTCACCCGACTACCTATCTGCATGCCAAATTTTAACTTTCTAGGTCACCTGGAAGTTGGATATAGTTTTGATCTATAGGTCAGTCAGTGTTAAATTTCTCGATTTTTGGACGTTAATATCTAAATAACCGTTTGAGATGTGTTTATGTAATTTAGAAGACGTATGTATTTCGCAAGTCTTAATAAATGAGCCAAATTTGACAGGTTTATGTTGAATAGCTTTTGAGTTATGAGGTGGTCAAAAGTGGCTCCAAATGGTTCGTGTAATATTACACACGGTGCTGCTCGTCAATTCTGTTAGCTAAGAAATTGACTTGACACGCTCCGCGTGTCTAGATTAAAATGGTATTAATGAACAGGTTAACTTTTCTGAGTCAGTTTTTATGATTAAAATCCGTTCAATAGTTTTTGCGTGAAAGGGGAACAAATTAACATCCATACATCCTTACAAACATACAATTTTATAATATTAGAAGGATCTATAGGTAGATTTTATATCAAGTTGGAGAATAGGCTTAAAATATTCAAATTTTTCTTTAACTATTTATTCGAATGGATTGACACTCATTAACGCTAAAAATAATAAAATGCTTAAAACCAACAATGACAATCTCGATTAATACAAAGGTTTGCTGTAACTGACTCACCCCTTTAGCAAAATGTCGTTGATGGATTTTCAGGCGTCTGTTATTGAGTTTTTTGACTGATTTCCTTTTTTGTTTGCATAAACTTAGGACTGAATGTTACGTAAATATTTCATGCTCTGTATTTTTTTCAAAATTTCGATAAGGGGGCACTTCTTTCGTTGTCTGTCTGTCTGTTTGTCTGTTCGGGCATCACATCAATGTGATTGTGACGTGATCGTGGCTCCTTAAATTGTAGTAAACTTCTGCAATTTAACAAGGGCTAGACATTTATAAAATCATAGGAATACAAATTTACTGTAAAGATAACTTTATTTTACTCATATATTTTTTGGCTGTATCTTGTGTGGCATTTTCATTTATTTTTGTTTTTTTTTACCTCCTTTGCTATATTTATGTTATTTTAGTTTTCTTTAGTGCTTTCTTTCTTATTTTCTTTTGCAAAATCTTTATTTTTTATATTTTCTTTATCCATATTTTCTTTAATTACTTGTTGATTTTTGTTGGGCTCTACTGTTTCCTTCATATCATCTACAATTATTATTTTGTCTTCAATTTTCTTTTCTTTATTAGTTTTGTTCCTATTTTCTTTTACTGCTTCCTTAGTTTGTCCATTTTCTTTCTTATTTTCTATCACAGATTCCTCATTTTCTATATTTTCTTTTTTTAGTTTTTCTCCATTTTGTTCTTTCGTTACTTTTTCAACAGACACTTTTTCTTTAGCATTAGTTTGTTTGCTGGTATTTACCTTTTCTGCTTCCGCAGCTTCTGGATGAATCTTTGTGCTGTTTTGTTTCTTGGGTTGTTTTGGAGCTGTTGGGTTCCAATGATACAATTCATATAATCTGTTCCAAAAGCTAAATCCATCAGCAAAAAGATTCTTTTTCATTGTCGGTTTTTTATTAATTTGTAAGTAATTCTGCTTTTCATTTGTATATGGTAGCCATTTGTAATTAACAACTGCGCTTTCGTATGCTGTCGGGTCTCTGTGGATTAATATAGAAACAATAATGAAAGTAAACAATTAAAACAAACATTACCAACGAAATTATATATAAAAAAAATATGGCGGAATGAAAGTTAATAAACACATACCCATATTTTACAAAATCTGCCCACATTACAGTCATTCGATCTCTCATTTCCAAATCTTTGTAACTGTTCGTCCAACCAAAGAAATCTAAAATATATGCAGTTTGGTCTCTATGACTTGCTCCTTTAATTCTGTCCATGTAGTTATGTTGCATACTAAGTTTGCCGTTATAGCTGAATTCATAAAGATATATTTTTCTTTTAGAAACCGCTGCACGCATTTTGACCGCTCTCATTATTGAATATTTAAACATTGCATCAGAAAAGTAATCGATATAATTTTGTAGTTTTTCATGATTAATATCGTCACCTTTGAAGTAACGTGTTTTTATTTCTTTAATAACGTCTTGTTTAGTTTCTTCATCATTAAAGACCAAATCAACTGGTAGAAAATCTGAAAAATCTTCAGTCATCTTTTCTCTCCATTCGCCGAATTTAATTGTTCGACTTATTCCTTCCATGTTTGAAAATCCTACCAAAACTGGAATTTTACTTTTCTGGCCCTTTCGGAATATATCCATCGGTGATTTTGTCACGAATGGTTCGATGCCCTTATGAACATTTTCAATGCAAGGTGCAAATCCAAAAGTACTGTTTGGTAAGAAGAAGTTTAAACTCTTTGCAGCTAGTATTTCTACGGAGGCATTTAAATAAAATTCAGTTAATTCTTCCAAATTTGCTGTTCCGTTATAACCCATTGCGTACGCTAGATTTTTAGCTGTACCAATAGGGTCTCTGTTGATTGCAAATGGCGATAAAGATGACGCACTATCCAGTATGAGTTGATCAATTAATCCATCTGTTGTTTTGGATAGTGACAAAAGCTCTGCCATCGACGCACCAACACTATACCCTGCTAATGTTACTTTGTTGGGATCACCACCAAACTTTGCTACATTCTTTTTTACCCATCTCATCGCAGCGACTTGATCTTTCATACCGGCATTTCCTGGGATTTCCTTATTGCCTAAGCATGCAAAACCTATTGCACCTAATCTGTAATTAAAACTAATTACAATAATGTCATGTCTCGCTAAGTAATGGAACCTTGCCATATTTCCATTTCCGCCAGCATATGCTCCGCTGTGGATGTAAACCACTACCGGTACTAAATTATTTTTGGAAGCAATTTCAGGTACAAAAAGATTCATTAATAAGCAATCATCGTCTCCAGATACTATGAATTCTTCGTTGTCTTCTTCAGTATAGTAAGACTGATGACAAACAATGTTTTTAACATCAGCTGAAAGAACACCTTGCCAAGGTTTTACTGGTAGAGGTGCCTGAAATTGTTGAATATTGTAAGTTATTCATAACAAACCGATAAAAAACATTTTATTATAAAAATACAAAAATATTTTTATTTTTTTATTTATTTTAAATTTTGGAGTATTTGTCTCTAAACATGGGTATCACAAAGAATTCAGTGGACAAAATAAATGACGATAAATAGATAGATAGATAGAACTTAATACTATTGAAGGTTTTGTCAAGAGATTATTAACTAATGTTGTGACTGCTTTTATGCATTTTTGTCGATTTGTTGATCTTTCTGATTTAACAAGATTCAAAATCATAAAAAATCGTTTTAGCATCAATAAAAACATCTTTAGTATTTCAATCAGAACAGTAGTTATAAAGATTAAGTAAACAATATCTACTAACCTGATATCGATCTCTGCCGGTAGGTGCCGTAGCGTACGGAACGCCGTAGAACTCATAGAAGTCTCCATCCCAATATTTTGTTCCTATAACTGCTCCTTCTTCTAAAACGACAGTTCTAGTCTTTTCAGTTTCTTCTTCTTTAGCGAATACATTATTTAATAATACAAAATAGAATATTATCCTCCACCGCATGTCTATCCTCTTGCATATAATAAATCGGAATCCGAGATACGTGGAATTAGTACATAATCGATAATGAGTGATAAGTTTAGTACCGGCCAACAAAGGTATTATCGTTGAAGATAAAATTATTACTTGGTAATGAAATAAATAAATTATTATAAGTACTGTTTAAACTCATTTTTATAGTAACTTAACTAGTATGTAATAATAAAAAATATGTGTTCATATTTTTATCAAACCCTTAAAACAATATTAAATCATTAACAGTAAATGTAGCGTAACTGTATTCCAAGGACAATATACATATTGTTGGTATTCCAATAAGTATATGACTAAAGCCTACTGTCCATGGTGCTTCATTTGACGATTGCATGCAAGTTGCATAATGAAACACAGGCAATCGGTAAACGCGACGATGCCACTCCGTGGACAGATTTCCTACTTTTACTACGCAAGATGCAAACAAGCGACAATGGACGATAGCGTGGGTCTATGTGGATAGAAGGCTACGGTTAAGTCTTGTGTAATATACAGATTTTATAACGTTTTATAAAATTTAAAAATGGGAACAACGCTGTTCAATATAACTTTGTAGATTAGTTCAACTGATTAGGATAAATAATAGCAACGCAATAATAGTTAATGTAATAGTAACGATAGTAAAAACTGAATGGAATACAAAAGCCATAACCAATAAACGCGCGAAACATGAGGGTAGAATATTTTATGCGCAGATCTTCGCGGCAACTTGCAAAACTCAATGTATTCAGCGTGAAGAGTTTACCTTTATATTTGTCGACTTGGAAAAGAAAAGTCTCGCGTCTTGCGGGAAACGAACGATGGTGAATTTGTTGCGTAATATGTTTCGACAGATATTCACAAGACAAGCGAGAGCCCGCTGTCCGGGTTTGTTTTCCAAAGATGCCAGAGCGGTGGTAAAATTTACATTGCAATTTTTATTAGCGATGTTCAAGTGCAAGTACTATTATTGGAGAAGTAACATCTACCCAGTTAAATGGGTAGATCTTAGATCTTACCCAATTTATAATATCATTGATCTTACCGATATAAGTGGGCCGGAATATCCTTATTATTATTATAAAATACGAATAGTAAGTATACGTTGCATTTATAATACTTTTATCATTTTCTGATTCCTATTATCTCAGTCACGTGTTACATGGAAATCTCACAACTTAACATACCCACATAAAAATTTTCCATATGACGTCATAACTACTTGTTTGATTCCAATTCACGCAATATTTTCTAACCAGAAGTAGCAAGCATCCGATCTGAAAGTATAAACGCGGTAACTCGGACACCAGCCGTCGGATACCTTATGCTAATGTATCCGCAGGTGGTTACTATTTTCTATTTATGCACTCGACGTAATGATATTTTTATGGAACTTCCAGCGCCGCGGTTGTTTCTGAAGTGCTTTATTTATTCCTCTTTTATCCTCTTTCATTGTATGTTTTATTGCGTGGAGTTATTACTTCACCTTGGGTACTTTACCTATAATACAGGTACTTTGATATAGAGAAATTATGTTTCTGTTCGTGGATTAGCACTTTTTATCTTTTCGAATCGAGAAGAGGTTATTTTATAGCTTTAGAACTTTCATAAAATCAATTAGTAAGTCTTTTTAGTTAAATACAACAACATTAAAAAACTCACTTTTGACGTAAAAAGAAACACTTGAACTATAGTTACGTCAAAATTTTCAAACTGCTTCCAACAAACATTTCTTGCTATCTTGAAGTCAAGAAGTAAACATCAAACATCTCGGAACAAATGCAGTTTGCTTTGCCGCAAGCCAAGAATAAACCAATCGACGCGGTGCAGCGGTGCTGAGAACATACATACAATCACTCTCAGTGCTAAAGGGATTTCACACCCATTTTAGACACAATGCTGGGAGTTTCTGTACTTCATTGCTCTGTTTATACTATAGAAACACCCACACATACTATTTGTGATTGTAATAGGAAAGGTTGGTTGGTATGAATCGGAAGATCCAGTAATAACCGAAAATAAAGAGGTTGCCAATCTTGACACAATAGTAAATTATTTATTACCAAAAATAATAATTTCGATTATTTTGTGAAAGATCCAAAATTATTCTAATGAAAATTGATATGACCAACGAATTTTTTATTGTATGTAACGTTAATAAACTTATTAATATCCTTGGATTCTATGTAGCAACACTCAATATTAGGTACTGAGTCCGTAGATATATTAACGTCTCAATGAATTGGGTGAAATGCAGAAATTACGAAGTGGTTTACAAGACAAAAGGAGAGAAGAAGTAGTAAAAAGGGTAGACAATCGTTTTGGGAAAAAAGTTATCATCATCATCACAACCCGTAAATGTCTCATTGTTGGACTCGAGTCTCTTCTGACAATTTGAGGCATATAGGCCATAGTCTTCCACTCTTGTCAAGTATTTGATAATAAGATTACCAGATTCAAATACTTTTGAGAACATTATGGAGAACTTACAGTTACCTGTACCCTCGCGATTTTTTCCTTCATCGAAGCAAGAGTTATTAAGACTTATTTGTTTACAGCCATTACTCCATCTAATGCTTTACACACGACATCATCTGCCATTGATTCGACTTTCAGGAGATTCCCAAATAACTTGAATCCCAGTTCCCATTGGGATTCCGTACTAGTAATTAAGAAGAAAAACAGCTAATTGTAATCAGAAGTAGCCATTACATGAACGCATTAGCACATAATTCAAGCAGTTGGAGAATTACACCGCCGCCGCGCCGGGTCGAATGACGCGTAATCCTCCGTTTAAATCAAAAGCAGAGGCGTTGTTGGAAGTTCTCAATTGCAGTTCTTTACCCTTGTTTGTTCCAATCTTTGGTCTCCTCTGAAAGTAAGGTATGATAGTAGATTGACAAACTTTGCCATGACCTTGAGAATATTACGAGTATAGAGAGCTCAGTTTACTTACATGGTTTGTCTCTTTGTCTTACAGGGTTCTTAAAAATGTTTTCATAAGACCATGCTAATTCAGAGATACGTACCGAAATTAGTTCCTGTTGAATTAATACTGAAAGTACTGAAACGCCAGTTCTAAATTATGTTAAAGTAAGAACTTTGGGTTTTAATAATATAAAATATTAATATTTATATTACACATGATGACGGTTATAGCTTCAACACATTTATGGCACACTCCTTAGCTCTTGTCTCTCCTCTTGATCATGAAATCAGCTTTCTCCTTTAACTTAAGGCAGCTCTTCCTCCGGGAAATTACCGTTTCGACCAATTAGGAGCCTGGAATAAATTTCGACTAGACACTTGGATATATTTTTTAATTATAGGCATTGCGTAACTCCGAAACGTATTTGGCAAAGATCCCGGTCTTATTTCATTGGGGCGGGATTACGATATATTTTAAGCTAACAGGATAGTCTTTCTTAATGTTCTTTTGAAGATGAAAGTATTTATTGATATGGGTTAAGTAATTGGGCATGTTAGATGACTTTGTGCTCCTGTATTCACCTCATAATAGGTAATTTAGTTTTACCAGGCCTGGCCTACTATGGAAGACTAGCCTCATAAAGAAGAAGATATCTGGTTGGGTCTAGTGGATAGACCAGTGGTTGGATAGAGTATTAAGACATGGCCTCCATAATGGTATTTATACATAGTCCTAATAGTAACTTCGACTTTGTGTCTTGTCTGGCTGGAAAACTAAGTCCAAATATGGTCAGTTTTTGTCATTTCAAAAATTGCCGACGGATTGTCAAGGTTATTCAAAATTTATTCAAGGCACATTTCTGGCGTATACTCATTGTAGTGTTTAGCTTAAACTACTAAACTAACTGAAAAGTTTAGTACCTTACCTTAGAGGAGCCAAGAGGGTTTCCACGTCCATGTGCTGGAAGATTTCTAGGTATTATTTAAATAACAACCTTGGTATCTTTGTGTCTTAGAAATATATGAATTTCTTTGGAACTTTCATTCTTCCTCTCTTCTAACCCAAGTTATTATTGCCCCTAAGCTACAAAGTTACAAAGATCCAAACCCACTATCGAACCTTAGTTGATAATGTAAGACAAATTGGTATGGAAGCATAAATACCAACAGTTTCAACAATTATTTCCTGAATGCAATTACACTGAGCTCGTAAATTACGTCAAGTCACGGACACACTGGCTGACTGCAGTTGTTTCATTTGTTTACGATACTATTTGTCTCAGGTAATTCAGTGGAAACTTGAGACGTGCTTGGCGTGTCATCGTCATTGTAATTTGTAGTCTGTACAAGCACAGTTTGTACAGGAATGCTGGCGATAGGATATTTGATTTCTAATTAGCATACGTGGATTTTTAAGGTTCGGAAGTAAAGTCGGAACCATAGGTAGGTACACGATTAAGAACGTTGCATTACCCATGGCACTGCCACGATGCACTATCTACTTGCTGTGCCATCAAATTAATTAATTTAATTAGTTAATTAACCCTACTGGTTTTATTTGATAATGTTCATACTTTCCTCTGTCTCACAAATGTTTGCCACGACCAGAAATTAAAACTGGGCCTTTCATTTGGCAGATAACAGCACATTTTAGCGCAGACAAAGAGTTTCATTTGTATATTGATATGGTTGAGAACTTGAGACCAATCTGCAAAGCCTCAAGCACACGTAGAGTAAGCCTCTCAATTCCCTATCCCCGTTACTCTATCAAACACACAAATCTACACGAAGCACGGCAGGTATCCGCAATTTTGTCGTGGACAAAAGGAATGTCACTACCAACTAAGCTATGGGGTCGTAAATTGCAATAAATAGGAGATTACCACTAGCTTGGACCAAAAACTAGATGAAACATCACACCAAAATTGCTAGTGAAATAGCCTAAAAATCCAAGGCAAAAAACAAATCCTCAGGCAAAACAATAATGTTCCCCTGGTTCCCCACAATAGACCCAACTCAAGCAGAGCAAACTTTATCTTCTTTGTTAAATATTCGAAAGGTTAAAGCTTTCAGAACGGTGCACTTCGAATCGTCTTGAAGGCGTCGAAGTGCAAAATTCCGTCGGATCTTCACAAAGAGGTGTTTGATTTGACAAATTGCATCCTTTGTCGTCACCACCCCCAAACTGTCGATAACCCTACACTATTTGACGTCGTATTTCGGCTAAACGATTCAATTTCGCATCAACTTCACGACGGTGTGTTTTGTTAAGTTTCGGGAAGCAATTTTTTCTGAAGCACCCCTGAATTTAGTGTTGTGTAGACCAGGGAACACAACTATTTTTATACGAACAAATCTAGTAACGTCTTGACTATGTTCCAATAATAAGGAAATAAAATTAAAAATTCATGAGTTTGTGATACAAAAATCGTGAGTAATCATTACAATAATTTCAGAGATTTTATTTAGTTTTTACTTGTTCCACCCTCGTTACGAATCAAGAAACCTATATCTCAGTAAGGTACTTACACTCGAATAAATGCTTAGACAGGGTTTTAAACTGAAATATTTTTTTGAGACCCCAAAGTGACATTAAATTACTCCAAGCTTACTTCAATACTTTTCTAAATTATATTCCATGTGCAGACATCGATAACTACTTACCTACTATTATTAACTACTAGTGGACTCGGCGAACTTTGTACTACCTAAAAACTCCTCTCCCTCTCCCTATCCCTCCCCCTCTCCCTCTTTTTTGATTCATTTTTAAGTATAAGTATAATAATCTAAATAATACATATTATGTATAAATAAATCGTCAGTATGTACATACTAACATAACAAAACAGTACCATTCATTTGTTATATAGGTGACAGTGAAGCTAATTTTTGCTGCCTGTGTAGCTTTTCTTGTGCTATTAGCTTCTCTGACTGGTCCCAGAGGAAATACAGAACAATATTGTTCCTTTGCGGCTTTCACTTCTTGTGACAACTTTTATTTCATTATTATGGATTATATAATAATGAAATAAAAGTTGTCGCTAACAGTAAGTACTACAGTAGCGTGTACCAGGAATAGGTTGGGAATTAATCTTTTATAAATCGGTTGAAAGAACTGTGTAGCAGAGAACAAAGAACATCCTATCATAATCTTACTTTTAACCGACTTCAAAAAAGGAGGAGGCATTCAATTCGACTGTTTTTTTATGTTTTTATTACCTCAGAACTTTCAATTGGATAAACTGATTTTGATGATTCTTTTTTAATTGAAAGCTGGTGCTTGTCATGTGGTCTCACTTAAATTTGAGCGAGATTTGACGAGTAGTTTTTGAGTTATCCCTAATTTAGAAGTCGGTTATTTTTTTGAAGAATTATTATGTCATCGCTTTGTATGTTAATCACAGAACATCTAACTTTATTAGGTGTTCTGTGATGTCAATGTTCTAAAGAAAAAAATTGTTACTGTGCTATTAACCGATAAGAAGTTCCCCTGACGGGAGCCAAGCCTGAAGTTAGCATCAGGCACGGACCTGAAAAAAAGACGGACGTACTCGTAGTAACCTCGTCGAATCGAGAGTGAAGCATAGCAATTGCAATAGCCGCCCGCTTACCATGTGTGCGTAATTTTTGATTCGCGATTGACGCAGTATGGTGTCTATGTGTGGATGTGTGTACTTGTACGAATAGAGAGTTGGTATTACTATGGGTGCTTCACTGAATTTGTTCTTGGGATTACGTCCGTCTTTTTTTTAGGTCCGTGGCATCAGGTCATGCTTCTTACAAAAACTTTTTGTCATCCGAACTAAACCAATATGTAAGTTTTAAACTCCTTAGAATAAAGTTTATAGTATTAGGCGTTACTTTGCGGAAATCCATTGTTAATTGTTATTAAGTTAGTATTACTCTACTTTGCAACAATCCGCAGTTAATACGTATGATGACATGCGTGGCACCTCCCTCCCTCCCATAACGGAAACATGCACTACAGTAATTAAAAGTTATACCAATTAAAAGTATATACTTAAGATAAGAGAAAGTAGGTCTAATTATTCCTGCAAGATTTGACCCACACAATCGGGGTGATTAACCTATTTTTTTTACTTAATATAAAAATTAAATAGATACTTATGAAATAATAAATAAATATTTGAAATATGGAAAGTAGAAGGTCTGGGAATTATTTTCTTTGTCCCTAATTAGTTTAATTGTCAATTAACTTAAAGGGTAAATGACATAAGAAGATGCATTACTCGATGAGAAATTATTACCTACTATCTATATGGAAAAGGGGACTACCGCGACGTGACGATTACAACGCTTTGGTAAATAGTAAATTATTACTATAGTTACAAAGCGAACCGAGAATAACAATTTAGTCATCACATGAATGTCTGGCCCAGGAATCGAATCCCTTCGCCTTATCAAATCCAACTGGTATACGAAATCGTACATTGTAACATGCGTACTTGTATGTACCTATGGAAGTAAATACCCCATAATATGTGGCAAAGTGTGAAGCGCTCATAGCCCGGCGGCTTGCGTCGATCCTATGCGATCGACAAAGTTAAGCAACAGCGGGCGCGGTCGGTAGTTGGATGGGTGACCGCTAGTGGCAAAAAATTCTTGAGCGTTTCCGTGCTTCGGAGGGCACGTAAAGCCGTCGGTCCCGGTTGTTATCATAAGATAACAGTCGTTAAGCCATGTCGGAGGCCCTCGGGCGGTTTGAAAACTTCCGACACTTGGGTTGGCCACTAACCCCTCCACCAATCCGCACTGGAGCAGCGTGGTGGAGTATGCTCTAGGCCTCCTCAAGAGGAGAGACCCGTGCCCAGTAGTGGGCCATTAATGGGTTGAAGCCACATGTGGCAAAGTTGCCCTATATAAATAAACGCAATAAAGGATAGTGTAATGCCTTTAAAGTTAGTAACATATTTAACGTCTGACTTACTTAATTAGTTATCTGTGCAAGTAACATTTGCAACTTTGTCCGTTTATCGACGCACGTTCGAGGGCAAAGGGGACTTATTAGGAGGTTTCCCGTTACTGCGCATGTAGTCAACACTAACTACAAAATACTGAAGAATTATACAGCTCAAAGAACACCGAATCAAATACTTGCATGCAAGTTGTAGTGTTGGGACAAAAATATTTAATTTTAATGCACCTAGCATTAAAAGTCACCATATTGATCAATCTTTTGAAATAAATAATCAGTGGCCCATTCCCTGCATGGCTGGCAATACATTGGTTATGCCTTTAAATAAGATTTTAGCTTTTTATAATGTTGCATGGGTCAAGCCACATTCAGGTCCATTGGGGAATTCCTCTCAAAATATTATGATTAAAGTGTAATTTCTTGTTGCTTTGGCGTACTGCATTAGTGAAATTGGCTGTTGTTTCAGAGGTTAACGCATAATAAATAGATTTTTTTATAGATAAAGTAGGTATACAAAAGGGGGATACAACACCACACCTTGTTCCCCCTCCTTTATTACACCCATGGACAGTTGTAGATTTATAATTAACGTATCTAATACGTAAACATTAACACAAGTGACGCAGATGACTACATAGTTGGAAGATTTAATTGGCGGAAGGTTCGTCCGTATTAAATTCAATGTGCAACTAACTTCCCCAATTTGTGAGGGATCATTTGTAACTGGAGATTATATTAGTCTTTGTTTGGAGTAAGGAGGTACACAGCCAAGTCCAAGTGAACTGTACACCAGGTGAGATGAAGTCAAGTCTTCTGGAAGTCATTTGGTTGTAACAGCTATTTTTATCCTAGGACTGCGTGCTGGGTTCTTTACACAATACCAATAATTTATTCATGTAGGTATCACTGATACACTTATGCACGTCATTTAATCTACTGGCATTTCGGAAAGCTGATGTGTCATGGAGGAGAATTTTGTAAAATCAATGTAGGAAGCACCTCGTTTCTTTTGTAGGCAACGTAGGAATCCAACAAACAAATGAAAAATTTTAAACAATAGAATAAATAAGGGTTGATAAGGGTTTGTGATAAAAGGAAATAAAAAATCATTGCTTCTATCTCGACAGATCTCATTTCATAAGAAATGACACATTTTCTACTTCACCCTTAAAGGGTTGTTGGACTAATTTAACTTTTTATGGTTTGGAGCAAATGCAGACTTTTTGTAACATACAGCATCAGTGTCTTTTACAGGATTTTTTTTAGAACGAAGTTCCTTATCGCGCGTTGCGAAAGGGGGCTAGGCGGAAAATTTGGTAACGACACTTTTTGCCGTCGTAGTTTTTTTTTAAATAGAAAGTAAGCCAGAGTACTAGGATAGCAAAAACATGCAAGCGATTGCGTGTGTTTTGGCACACTTGCTGCATGTTTTTGCTATCCTAGTACTGAATGCAAGGAACTTCGTTCCATCCGGGTGTCCCTTGACACCTCTCAAGTTTTTTTTTTATTTTTTTTTATATGAAACGTGTCCTTGATCACCTATCATCAGGTGGGTCGTATAATATACCTATTTTAATATTAAAACGCCTCCAACATTTTTATTCTCAAGAAACATGGCTAACAATCATTTCGATTACTTCAGCTTTCAAACATAAAAACCGCATCAAAATCGGTCCATTCGTTTAGGAGCTACGGTGTCACAGACACGTCAAACTAATAACACGCCTATTTTTGCGTCGGGGGTTATTAAAACAATACATTCTGTATGTAACGATTTTGTATTAAAGTAACTAATGTGTTGAGGGGTTTCTTCTTTTTGCCTGCCGTTTCTTTTCTTCAAGGAGGACCAAAGATTGGCAGAAGCAAAAAATGGTCTGTAAAGTCGGTATACTGACGGAGATTTAACGTGACAGCGTCTGTTCGTGGTATAAGTTTTAGGAACATAAGGTCACTAATTAGTCTATTCAACTTCTACGCCAGAAACGCTCGCGTAGAAGAGAGACGCAAGGCGCGCGCCGGTCGAGCGAGACTCTCTCTTTAATGCTGTGCGTGCAACCTTCCGGCAAATCTTACTTGGTCGTTACACAGTTTTCGTGAATGACACCCGAGTCAACCAATTTATAGACGATGTCACGTCAAAAAAATCTAAAAAAAACATTATTTTAATTTTCAAAGCCTTTTTTTATTAAAATAATCATTATAAAAAGTTGGCTTTGACAAAATGCAAGTTCCGGACATTGGACACAAGAGACACAAAAGAGACACAAGAGTTTAAACTTTATCTCATCATTGCGAACCATTCCGTGTTTACGTCCTGTCGTAAAGTTAATGCCTTCCTTTGTCCTCGGTGAGTGACAAAAGTTGTGTTAAAAGGATTTTTTGCTGTGATTTAGTGTTGGGAATATTGCTAATTTATCGTGTCTTTTGTTTCTTTTGGAGATTTTCTCTGGTTGGGCTTACATAAATTTTGACTAGTTAATAGTATTAAACATGTAATGAAATTCATCCAATTCTTATTGTATAGGTAGACGAAATGTAATCCAATAGACATTGAGATTTCTGGGACATTCAGATAGAAATATTTTGTTTCAAATCAAATCAAATCATTTATTCATTGCTTCAAATACGGTTACAAAGGATGTTATAAAATATGTTGTAGTCCATTCATATTTGGCTTTCATAAGCATGCAACAACAAGTAAAATTAAATTTAAATACAATTCTTACTAGTAAACTAAATCAATAAATTAATTAATGTCAGATTAGATCAAAATAATAATACCCTATATAACAATCTAATTAAATAACATCAAATTAATTAATGTCAAATAAACTCAAATTAATATACTAAATAACAATCAAATTAAATAACATCAAATTAAATAAAATCAAATTAATTAACAATCATATGTCAAGTGCATAGTCAACTTTTATATTTTCAATTCATGAATAAATTGTATTAAATATAAAATTAAAAACAATTTTTTATATTGTCACCCAAAAAATCATCTACTGTGTAATAACATTTACTTAATAACCATTTAAATAATTCATTTTTAAATAAATTGAAGGATTTGTCTTTCAATTGGTCTGGTAATTTATTATAGATGCGGACACACATGCCATAGCAATTTCTTAGATATATGCCTGTTTTTGTTACATCTTCTATAATTAATCTGTTGGGATGCCTAGACCTCTTACTGATTACAAAAATATGGTGATGCTTTTTCACAAATATGGCTACTTCATAAATATACATGCATGGCAGAGGTAGAATATTGATATCCCTAAATATTGGACGACATGACTCCCAAGGAGCCAGACCGACTATGGCACGAACGCACTTTTTTTGCAAGAGAAATAATTTATTTAACATTGTTGAATTACCCCAAATAACTATGCCATACCTAAGATTTGACGCCACATATCCGTGGTACGCCATTACTGCAATTTTATTATCAGCTGTTTTGCTCAGTCTTCGTAGTACGTATACAAATTTACTAATTTTGCAACAAGTATTTTCTATATGTTCTTTCCAATTGCAGTATCTGTCTACTTGGATTCCAAGGAATTTTGTGGAACCTACACTTTCTATGGTTTCATTTTTATATGTGATATGTAATTTTAATGGAATTGCATTTTGATTGATGAACTGAATATATTTTGTTTTGTTTACATTAACACTTAAATTATTTCTTTGTAGCCATTCTATTGTTGACGTAGCTGTTAAATTTACTTCTTCGTTATGACTTTCCTTACATTTTGTAACGACACTTATAGATATGTCGTCTGCGAAGAGAACTGTTTTATGCTTTATAGTTTCAGGCAGGTCGTTAACGTAAACCAAGAAAAGAAGTGGTCCAAGTATGCTCCCCTGTGGGACTCCACAAGCATTATGTCTGAAACGCGATTTGTAAGATGTGGCAATAGATTTTTCATTTAAAGCGGTGATGTCGACCTGCTGATAACGTTTGTCCAGATAGTTTCTAAGCCAATCATGAGCTAGTCCTCTTATTCCACATTTTTCTAATTTTCTTAATAAATGTTCATGACTTACAAAGTCAAAAGCACTGGACATGTCGAAAAATAGAACCGTATTATAGTATGTATTTCTTACTTACATTATACGTGACATTGGCAATGAGGTCGAATATTGCCAATTCGGTAGATTTATTCTTCTGAAACCCATATTGTTCTTTAACAAGGACTTGATGTCTGTTAAAGAATTTAAGTAGCCTGACATGCATAGCTTTTTCGTATATTTTAGAAAGAATGGGGATCAGTGTAATAGGTCGATAGTTATTGATTGACAATGGATCACCTTTTTTGTATATAGGTATAACTTTCGAATATTTTAGTTTCGATGGGAAGCATCCGTTTTCAAAAGACATATTAATGAGCGTGGCAAGAATAGGGGATATTTCTCGTACACACGCTTTCAATACTCTTGTACAGACTTCATCATATCCCTCAGAGTTACTATTTTTTAAAGACTTTATAATATTACAGATTTCTATTGCATCACACGGTGTAAGAAAAATACTATCAGATACTATTTTTCCAAAATTATTATCATTATGCTTACCTAGATATGTATGATTTAATATTTTTGTATTTGTCAGGTCAATATAATAATCATTAAATTTGTCAGCAATTATTTGTGGGTCGTCAATTATTGTGTTATTAATTTTACAGTTGATTTTTATTGAATTATGCTTATTTACTCTATTTACTCTATTTTGGATAATATTCCACGCTGCCTTACACTTATTCTTTGAATTTATCATGTAATATTTGTGCACATTTACTTTGGATCTCGTGACACATTTTTTAAGAATATCAGCGTATTTAAGATATTGGCATTTATTATCTTTATTTTTATAGGACAAATAACGTAATTTTCTCTTAGTTCTAGAACTTATTTTAATACCTAGGGTGAGCCAGCGCGGCCTCTTACAAGAGTTAGTTATTTTGACAATTTTTTTTGGAAAGCATAGATTATACAATAAGGTAAATAAATCATAAAAGTTATTGAAAGCCACCTCTGGATCATTTTCATTTAATGACTCTGAAAAAGACAGACTATTCAAGTGTTTTTTAAATATACTTATGTTTGTATTGCTATAGTCTCTACATGTTTTATACCAAGATGAGGTAGGTTCTTTTACGCCCTCAAAAGGGAATGATAAAATTTGCGCAGTGTCATGGTCTGAGATGCCTAAGTATAAAAGATAACAAGCACAGTTCTTTATATTGCTTATTATGTGATCAATGCATGCGCTTTTCCTTGTTGGCATTTGTACGTGCAATTGTAAATTGAAATTACGCGTAAGGTCATGTAATAAATCGCTTTCTTTACTTTTAACTAAAGTGTTGATATTGAGATCACCTGTTATTATAATTTGTTTCTCTCGTTTACGATCAGTTAAAGAGTGTAGAATATTTTCTAGGCTGCGTATTAAAATATTTATGTCCGAGTTAGGAATTCTGTACACACAGATAACTATAATGTTAAGATTCTCGATCTCCACAGCGCAACATTCAAAATGCTTTTCAATAGCAAATTTATTTATAGTAGGAATTGTTTTCGCTGAAAGTCCTCGTTTGACTAATATGCACGCCCCTCCCCTTTTTTGTTTACGTCTACAGAAGCTAGATATTAAATCGTAATTATTAATTATAAGGTTGCACTCATCTCCAGCTTGAATGAACGTTTCTGTGAAACATAGTACATCGATTTCAATATCATTTGTTTTAAGTTCATGAAGCAAGATCTCTAAAGCATCAGATTTACTAAGTAAGCTAGCTATATTTTGGTGTAGTAACTTAAAATATTTTTTATTGACGAAAAAAAAATTTTGTTATCCGTTTTCACTTCGTTATCTAAATCAGCCCTACGAAAGTAAAATGGAATTGTTCCAGGCTTATAAATTTTTGTTGGTGTTGGTAACAACTTTTTTTTGTCCTTTATTAGTTGGAAATAATACGGGATTGTGCCTTTTGCCGGTAATTTACAGAGTTTTACATTATTTCTGACTTGTTTATTGACGTGTTCAGTATGTGTCTTTTTAAAAGACGTAATATATTTCGTATCATAATCTAGCGAATCTATGGTAAAGTTTATAGCTCTACATGTATACTCAAGAAATAGCCTATTTTGTGTTACATTGCTCGTGTCAATAAATGTGCTGTTTGAATAATTACTACATACATGTTTAAGTGTGTAATTTAGTTTATCAACATTTAAATGAATATTATTTTTAATACCTAGAACAATTATTTTGGTTTTCAATTTCGCGTTTATGAAACTACTTAAAGCAGTTGTAATTCTGAAGGGGTTTGTATCATGTTCCCCAACCGATAGTATAATCCTGTCATTTGGTAAATAATTAAAAATATGACTAGTTTGTAGTATTTCTTCTGTTGTTGCACAGGGTTTTATGAAGGATTTTATATTATATGTCTCATACTGACTTGTCTGTCTTGATTCGTAAAGTTTTAATCCCAAGCCAGTGCATTGTTCTCCACCAAAAACATAGATAGTCCTGGTATTGTTTGTAGTTTCTAAATCGGAATGTGTGCGTACGCTAGGTTTTTCTTTTAGTTCCGCTCCAGGTTCTGTTTCTGTTAATTCTGTTCCTGTAGTTTCCCTTGTTAGCACGACACTATGTGTATTGTTTACATCTTGTTTTTGCTCCAAAGATAATTGAGGTAACTGTTTTTCAATTTTACTGGAAGACAAGACCCTTTTTTCTAATTTTTTTAACGGCGAGTTTTTACCTGGAGTACATTTATTAGGTGTTTGGTAGGTATGATTTTGAACTAATTGTTTTAGTAGGTTAATTTTTTTATCTTTACTTTCTATTTCTTTCTTAAGACTAATAATTTCTTGATTCAAATTGCTTATTTCATCGTGAGCACTTATTAATTGTGTAGATAATTCTTTGACATCTTCTTTTAGGGTCGCAACTACTGCGGTTTCAGAAAAGGTAGGTAAGCTGCATGCACTCTGATTGGGAGAAGAAGATACATAGCTGTCATCTTCTTGCATACTGGGCGACAGTCTATCAAGTGATAAATTTTTCTTGCTTGAGTCTTTTATATGTATTGTAACTTGAGGGTTTAAATCTTCCGGCGTTGAAAAGGTTTTGAGGCAATTTTCAGTGTCAATATTATGTGTAATTTCGTGTTGTGGTGTCATAATCTGAGTGTTTGAATAATCAGAAGTTTCCCTGGGAGTACTTTCATTTCTATGGGTTTGTTTATGTTGCGACAGGTTCTGGCTGCCAATGTGCTGTATGACAGTAGGTGAAGGAGTATTACTTTTATTACAGATTGCCTTGGTTGTGCAGCTATTACATTTCCACGTGTGTTTTTTAGTCATAATAACAGCAAGTCGCCTTGAAGTTGTTGGTATACATTTTTTTTATTTTTGTTTAGCTCTATATGCCATTAGTTTATTAAAAATCAAGCGAAACTATGCATAATACCAGATAAATTTTGTTTATAAGAATAACACGTACATTCTTACTATGTAACAGCGTCATTCAGTGATTTTCCTCATTCAATGGTTCTTTCCCTTTTGTTTGACAACATATAAATAGGTATTAGGTATCTGGTGACATTACACCAGTTGAATAGACTAAGTGACGACGCTTCGAAAGCTGTTTTAAATTATTTACAATGAAGTATGTTTTAATTAGTTTGATTGTAGCTTGTTTTGTAGTGATGGGAGATTGTCAAGGAATACCTATGAGTGAGTTTTTTCCTCCTGTTTTTAGTGATAAGTAAATAAATCACTGATAGCTCGGCGGCTTGTGTCAATCCTTTGGAATCGACGGCCGTGATCGTTAGTGATGTAAAAACATTTTTTGAATGATTCTTTGCTACGTACAGTGGTCATGAAACACGTAAAGTGGTCATTCCCAGACTTCCCAGTCATCGGTACGTGACCACAGACCTTATTTACATGGAGTTCAATCAAAATTAAAATAAATATCACTTGTTCCTAATGCTAATAACTCCTAGTAATTACTGTTTCTTTCTTTCATTTTAAATACTTATTATTATGTCCGTTTGTCCTCAGAGTCCTGTCCATCAGGCGAGCACTCCGTACTCTACTGCCCACCACGAGCTGAACCCACCTGTGAGGCACCCTATCTTCACGACACGGAGTCTCCCATGCCCTGCGGTGTACCGCAGTGCTTCTGCAACAGCGGTACCGTTAGAAATACCGTCACTAAGAAATGTGTTGAACCTCAAAATTGTTGCCAAGTATAGTGCGTCGATTAATTGTGAATACATTTCTTTTAATAAAAAAAATAGAGCCTGCAACACTCTTAAGCTAGCCATACATGATCAAGTATACTTGTCAAGTTTGCAGCAGACTTGATGCGGCATCCAGTCTGCATGAGCGGTCTTCCATACACAGGGCATACCTACACCGTCAAGTTTATTGGATGCCGCGTCAAGTCCGCTGCAAACTTGATCGTGTATGGCCAGCTTTATCTGAAATAGGGTAAGTCGGGGAAAATAAGAAAAATAAAAATAGTACTGCAAATATCATTATACTCGTAGGTTACTTATGTCATTTTGTTCCCCACCTTACTCTATTATAGCCATTGATGTTACTGTCGTTGACAGATTACTGATTTTTAAGAGTTTGTTATGACATGAAATATATTTTACTACTGCTATGTTACGTTAATATATCACGAGATTCAGTTCTTGATTCGCTACCACATGTCATAATTGTTGCATTACGATGATTTTATTAATTAGGAAATTAAAATGTATTAAAACTTTTAAATTGTACTTACCTACATTACCTGTTTCACTTCTATTCTAATTGATTAGTCTTTGTCGCATGGCATTTGCCTTGTTAGTAACCTCTATACCTATTCTTTGTAATTGGATGAATTGAACTGTCTAAACCTTGGGCGAGGTGGGGCGACGGCCTAGGGCGCCAAAGGAGCGGCGCCACATTAGGGGTGAGGAGCAAAAAAATAAAATAAAACTTGAGAGGTGTCAAGGGACACCCGGATGGAACGAAGTTCCTTGCAGTCAGTACTAGGATGGCAAAAACATGCAGCAAGTGTGCCAAAACAAATCTAAGGCATTGAAGTATTATTACTAGCGTATAGAACAGACACCGCAAACACAATGTATGTTCCAATGAATTGAAGCCGCGCGGCTGCATTTCCAATGGATTCGTTCGATTTTGAAAGGAGAACGGGGGCTCAATTTTGAAAATAGAACTTCCCGGCGGGAACACACATTTTGTTCGAGATGTCTCTTCTATGACATTATACTTCAATGATCTAAGGTATTAAATTTCTCACAAAATTTGAATTTGACCTTAGATTTGTTTTGGCACACCCGCTTGCTTGTTTTTGATATCCTACTACTCTGGCTTGCTTTCTTTGTAAAAAAACTACGACGGCAAAAAGTATCGTTACAACTTTTCGTTACCGGCAAAAAGTGTCGTTACCACTTTTCGTTATCAAATTTTCCGCCTAGCCCCCTTTCGCAACGCCCGATAAAAGTTCCAAAAGCAGAAATGTTTCGAGCAGAAAAGCTCGATTTTTATTTTGTTATGTGGGCGCCACAATATTCTTGCTTAGGGCGTCAGTGGCTCTAACGCCGGCACTGAGTATTTAAGTAGGTACTCTGTGGTATTAGCGTTGTTGATGTCCATCGGCAACATGACGTTACCGTTGAATCATCTTTGTATACTCAAGTGGAGTCGCTCAAGTCAATATTATGTATTTTGTGTACTGTATTATTTTCTCATTAGAATCTTAGAGAAGATACTTAGGGGACGTCCATAAATTACGTGAGGTGTTTTTTTGAATTTTCTGTGCCTCCCTCCCCCCCTGGTGAGATGTCGTGAGATTTTATTCAACCCCCTCCCCCATCCCCCAATCTCACGTGAGATTTTTCAAAATGTGGGTTTCTTACGTAAATGCGTTGGATTGTTATTGTAAAAAGAAAAAAAAAATTGCTTCGTGCTTTTATTTAGTGAATGATCTTAATCGTATTACGATTACGCTTAAGATTAAATCTTAAGCATGTACAATCTGGATTAAATGGTCCAAAATAGTATATATTTTTTTTGTTTCAATCAGAAAAAAAATTGCGTGATATTTGCCGAGACCCCCCCTCTCTCCAACGTAAGATTAAATGAGATTTGACTCGACCCCCTCCCCCCCTTAAAAACCTCACGTAATTTATGGACGCCCCCTTATTAGTTAAACTCGCTTGGAGAGGGTTCCGTACGTTGATTATGTATTTACCGTTATTTTTAAATTTTATTTATTTTTTCCATTTTTTAAGACCATAGATAGATGACTTATAGGTTTTCCTGTAATATTCAAGTAGGGAGGGTATTAAGGGAAGGGATGGTAAATTTTTGGCTTTAATTTTCGTTCTTTCTTGAATAATTTTAATACTATCCATTTTTTTCCTTAAACATGATTTCGTATTTTTTTTTCAAATTCTGTTGTATACTTTATACCTTCGTCTTTAGGTCACAAAAAAGTACCAACTCATTTGGTCCGGTAGTTTCGGAGTAAATTGGCTGTGGACGGCGCCGCGGTGGTCGCCCAGACGCACGAGTGAATTAAATAAGGGTTCCGTTTTTAATTTTTTTGTACGGCACCCTAAAAATGATAACATTCGACGATGAATTTTATTAAGTTTACAATAAAATAGTCATTTTGTTTCGCTTCGGATCAAAGAACTAGCCTACTACTACCACTACTACTACTACTACCACTACCACCACTACCACTATCACCACCACCACCACCACCATCACCACCACCACCACCACTACTACTACTACTAGATTTCGGAGTCAAGGAACTATTTTTGTATATTTGTATAAAATAAATCATCATTAACATCAAATAATACACAATAATAAAACTGTAACCGATCGATTTTTGTACATCAAAGATAATTATCTGTCAAAACTTTGACTAGGTAGGTTTATTAACGCAATATATTCCATAACAATGGATTTTAGAATTTTTGTCAGTTTGTCAGAGTGTTTGCTCCGGCTAATCTTAGGAACAGCTTTACCGATTTACATGCGGTTTTCACTGATGTATTTTAGTGAGATTGGGTTAACATTTAGTGTTTGTTTTATTTCAATCCGTTTACAAATAAAAAGTTAACCCAACCGCCATGTTGCAGGCCAAGGCCTTCAATATGGTGCCGGTCCCAAGTCCGGATAAATGGGGAGGGCAACGGAATGCATAACTTGGGGTTTTTGGGTCGTGTCTCGATCTGCATTGGATCTGGACGGGACTCAGGCCCCAGTTATGCATTCCCCACACTCCACACCGCACCTACACACCACACCGCACACACACAAAAGACACATCATTAGGGTGCTTGGCTGGGGTCCCGACTCCGCTCAGCTTCGGCTGGGTGGAGTCGGGTCCTCGGCTAAGCACCCGCCTGCACATCACTACACGTCACACACACCACACCACATATACAGCAACACAACACATACACCCAAATTTGAAGGTGTTCACGCCGTGCCGAGCAATCCGCTTTCGCGGGGTCGGGGGGTATAACTCGGCCTCTAACGGTGTCCTCCTCGATACCGGGCGCCCTCGGGGAGTATTTAGCCCGCCTCCTGCATGCGGGGCTCTGCAGGAGGTGTAATTTTATTTCCCTAGCTAATCGTGGGAACAGTATGGAAGAAAGTAACAAAAAAGAAAAAGCAAACGACATAAAGCTCGATGAGCTCATACACGAGGTGGAAAACCTCGCAGCCGAAGGAGGCCTATGTCCTCCCGAGGTCAGTAAGCAGACGGAAAGGGCCATGGGCCCTGACGGATGCGAACAAACATTTACAACACAAGAGGTAAGCAGGCCAACGCCTCGCTTTTACTTCTCCGGTGCCGCCAAAAGGCGGCATGCTTGGTGGATGGACCGAGGCAAGAGTGAGGAGGAGGCCAACGTCCTCTGCCAGAAACCGTTCTCCGAGCTCCACCAACATCCGGAGGTACGAGAATGGCTGGCAGGCAAGGAAAAGGCCCTGGCCACCAAGCGTATGCGCTCAGAAGATGAGTCGCCAAGGAATCAGCCAAAAAAGACTGCAAGATTGGAGGTGGCCAAGCCCTCATTCAGTGAGGTGGCTGGCTCCTGTCGGGTTGGCATCCGTGACGCGGGACGGGCTATGAATCCCAATGAAGTCCGGCTGCTGCAGGAGGGGATACTCGTAAGTATAGACGCCTCCGGCAGCGGCGAAGGACCAAGATTCATGGGATGCGCCGTCAGGGCAGGTTGTCTGATTCTCACCTGCGTTGACGGCCCCTCCCGTGCCTGGGTTGCGTCACGGATTCCAACCCTAAAGCCGTGGAAGGGGGCAGATCTGAGATTAGTAGATGAGGCGGATCTGCCAAAACCCTTTTACGCCACGGCGTGGATACCGGACCCGAGCCTGTCGTCGAAGGCTATCGTCCACAGGCTAGACAGGCAGAATGTTGGTGCCTCAGTCAGCCAGTGGAAGATAGTGAATAGCAAGACGGAGGAGACGGGTCAAACGGTGACCTTCTGCTTTGATGAGGATGCCCTGGAAATCCTAAAGAACCGAAATTACAGGTTATACTTTGGTTTCCGGGACATCTATTTTAAAATCAAAACTCCTCCCAAGAAGGATGGGGAAGAAGTTGCGACGTCATCCTCAGCCGCACCGGCGCCGATGCAGACCTCCGCTGAACCGGCGACCAGCGCGCCTACCACCTCACTACCTGGCACAAACACAACAGAACATGAGGCGCGTGCGGTGGACGGTCCTAGCGGTGGAATGCTTTCTGGCGGCGGTGCGGGGGGGGGGTTCCGTGAGCACACACAGGACACTCACACCCAAACCAGGCACATCTCGTGGATCGGAGTCGAGTAGGCCCGCCCTACTCCCTGACCCCGTCCGCGAGAACGTGCCATACGCACGTTTCTTAACCCGGGGTAGCGGAGGGGTGTCGCGAGGGCTACAACGAGGTACTCGAGGTCGTAACCGATTTACCCAAAGAGGTGCTGGAGCCCAACGAGGGAAGAGGCCTGTGCAACTTCCCTCACTAGCCAGGGAACACTCAAGCAAAAAAGCCTCTCGCGACCCCCTCCAAAACCAAGAACTAGGGTAAGAAACAGACACAACACACACACAAAAAACAACCCCTTAACTTCAACACAAAACACTACACACACTACTTTACACTCACGAACACACACTAGACACTAAACACGCACAACTACACAGTCCCATCCCTCCGAAACCGCATTTTTCCTGCCCCTTCCTAACTACAAATTATTCCTAACCCCATCCCATTCCCAAAAAACCCAAAATGATAAAAGCCATTCAAGTCAACCTACATCACGCGAAGGCTGCGAGCACCATAGTCTGCCAAAGGATGCTGGAAGAGAGATTGGACATGGCTTTCATACAGGAGCCCTGGATCCGTGGGAGCATGGTAATGGGTCTAACCTCAGCCGGTAAGTTACTTTTTAACACTGAAGGAACTAGGCCCAGAGCCTGCATAATTTTTAAGAATAATTTAAAATTCTTACCTTTACCTTGTATGTGCACAGACGACTTGGTAGCAGCCTACGTTGCTCTTCCGGGCTACGAGTCAACGAAAGTCATCGTTTGCTCTGCCTATCTGCCCGGTGAAACGCAGGACCCGTCAACACAGCTCGCCCCCTTGGTGGAATACTGCCAGGACCAGGGAGCGCAACTACTGCTCGCGTGTGACAGCAATAGCCATCACACTACATGGGGAAGTACCAATACCAACAGCAGGGGTGAGTTACTGTATGAATTTTTAATATCCAATAACCTCCACACTACTAACAACTCTATAACACCGACTTTTGTGACCGCGCAACGTCAAGAGGTATTGGATATTACCGTATGTACGGAACAGCTAGTTGACCGTATCGACAACTGGCATGTAAGTGCAGAAGCATCCATGTCCGACCACAGACACATCAGATTCAATTTAAAAAACTGCAAAGCCAATCATGTTGAATCATACAGGGATCCCAAGGCAACTGACTGGAATGGCTACAGGGCCGAACTAAAAACAAGCATGGGAGAACTCAACAAACACGTGAAGAGCTTAGATCAACTCGAACATGCAGCAAGGACGTTGGAGATAGGAATAAACAATGCCTACAATAACAACTGCCCGCTAAAAATAGTTACCACAAATCGAAAAGTACCATGGTGGAGCTACACCCTCCTAAGGCTCAGGCAAAAAGCCAGAACTCGATTCAATAAAGCAAAAAGAAACAACGACTGGCAAGCCTACGGAGAGGCCCTCACGGACTTTAACACTGAACTCAGGAAAGCTAAACGCAAATCCTGGAGGAAATTCTGCGAGGAGATAAATAGTACCTCACATCTCGCCAAAATACAGAAGATAATGGCAAAATCTCCTGCCACTCAAATCGGGTTACTAAAACGTCCTGACGGGAACTACACCAACAATGCGGAAGAAACTCTGGGTCTACTGGTCAGCACTCACTTCCCGGGATCAGTAGTGCTAGGAAAAGAAAGTACAACCGAATTTCCCCCATCGCCACCAAAACCCACTCTGGAGAAGTGGAGGATGGCAGCTTCCGTATTCAGGCCCGATCGAATTAAGTGGGCGGTGAAAAGCTTGAAACGATACAAGGCACCAGGAGAAGACAAGATCTTCCCAGCTCTACTTCAGGAAGGATTAGATGAAATTCTGGCAGCACTAATAAAAATAATGAGGGCGAGTTTTGCCTGGGGATATCTGCCAGACAGCTGGAACAAGGTAAGGGTAACCTTCATCCCTAAATCTGGTGACAGGGACAGATCATTACCCAAATCATACAGACCAATTAGTCTTACTTCATTCCTACTGAAAACCATGGAGAAAGTAATCGACCATCATATTAGAGATACCTTCCTGAAGGTCAAACCTCTACATCCTAAACAACATGCTTACCAGAAAGGGAAATCGACGGAAACAGCACTGATTGAGCTGACCGACCAAATCGAAAAATCCCTCGAAGACAAAGAGATAGCTTTATGCTGCTTCTTAGACATAGAAGGGGCCTTTGACAACACCCCAACTGACATAATACTGGAAGGTATGAGAAACCGTGGTATTGATGACACCACCGTGAATTGGGTAGGGTCAATGCTAAGGAACAGAATAGTCCGCACAACACTATTTGACACCACCCTTGATATTAAAATAACAAGAGGGTGTCCTCAAGGTGGAGTGCTATCACCTCTACAGTGGACAATTGTGGTGGACTCCCTTATTCAGGAACTAAACGACGCCTCTCTGGACACACAAGGCTACGCAGATGACCTGGTTATCACCATTTGCGGCACCTGCCCGGACACATTATCAAGCCTCATGCAAGCAGCTCTCCACAAAGTGGAACGCTGGTGTGAAAACACCAGTCTGAATGTTAATGCCAACAAGACTATTTTAGTACCATTCACCAAAAGACGCAACCTTGGAGGACTATGGAACCCATCCCTTTTTGGAACCAACTTACAGTTCTCCACAGAAGTCAAGTATCTCGGAATAACGTTAGACCAGAGACTTACTTGGAACCAGCACCTTTCACAGGTGACAAGGAAGGCCAAAATTGCCTTAGGAACATGTTGCCGTCTCGCAAGCTCCAGATGGGGATTAAAACCAAAGCAGGTGAAATGGGTATACACCGCGATAGCGAGACCCATTATTACCTATGGCTGCATAACTTGGCAGAGAAAAACCACCCAGGCAACATGCATCAGACAACTTAACAGCATTCAAGGCCTAGCATGCCGAATGACGACAGGAGCCCTAAAGTCTACACCAATAGCAGCCATGGAGGCTGTCCTCAACATTGAACCACTTCACATACATGTGCAAAGGGAGGCGAGGGCGGCTATACTCCGCGCTGTCGAAGGAGGGAAACAGGGCTGGAAATCTCGTGCTATGAGGAATCTATATGAAGATCTAGTAGCATGCCCAGTAATGGCGATGCCGAGCGACGCTATTCATACTCAGCTCAGTTTCAATAAACTGTTCAAAGTAGTTATACCGTTACGAGAAGAATGGGACGCATCGGTACCTAAGTCCTTGGGAGGAAGCGATGTGACTTGGTACACAGACGGTTCTCGCAAGGGAGGAAAAGCAGGAGCAGGGGCCTATGGAGACAAACCGAAAGTTTTGATACACCAAAACCTAGGCACATATGCAACCGTGTTCCAAGCAGAACTATACGCTATAATAAGATGCGTACATGAAAACCTTGAAAAGAAATATGTCAATAAACGTATTACGATACTCTCGGACAGTCAGGCAGCCCTGTTGGCTCTACAGTCTGAGCAAGTCAATTCAAAGCTTGTCCTAGAAGGAATACAAGCCATCAACCGATTAGGCTTCAACAACAAGGTCACCCTAGGATGGGTACCTGGGCATAAAGGTATACGCGGGAACGAGAAAGCCGACGAACTGGCAAGGAGGGGGGCCGAGGCGCCCACCATGGGTCCTGAACCTATGGTGGGCATCTCCAAAGCGGTTTCTCGAGCCGCACTCAAAGCAATAGCCCTGAAAAGGGGAGCTGAGATGTGGCGAAGAGAACCCGGCACGAGACAGGCCAAAACGCTAATAGCGGGATACTCGCAAAAATACTCAAGAAAAGTGCTCAACCTGAGTCGACCCGACTTACGGGTACTCATCAGACTGCTCACTGGACACTGCAGGCTCAATAAACACCTTCTTTTGATAGGTTTGAGCAACACTGCAACTTGTAGATTCTGCAGCGAGGCAGAGGAAACGCCCACCCACATACTTTGTCATTGCTCTGCCATAAATCACTTCAGAAGTCGTATCTTAGGAGGCCACTTAATTCCACCCAGTCAAGTAAGAGATCTGGAACCCAGGAACATCCTACTGTTCGTCCGAGCAATAGGACTTGGAGACCAGATCTAACTCAGAAACGGGTACGGCTACAATAGATCAAATCTGGTCGCAGTGGCCCCTGGGACGGTTGACCCAGGCCCGAAATTTCAAATAATAAATAATAAATAAAAAGTTATGTCAATTTACCATACATTTATTCGAGTGTGGGCTTACCGAAGCGAAGCGAGGGCATTTACTAGTATAGAATAAAATAGCCTTTGTCATTCTTCTTCTGGCAAGCTATCATGCACAAAAACATTTTCAAATCCAATTGGCTGAGGATGGTTGATACAAACTTGACAAACAAAAACCTATTTAGCTTCTTTAAATTTAGTTATTCAAGTAAAATATGGTAGGTATCTTATCAGGATTAATCATGATTTATATAAATAAAATTGTTCTCGATATAACTTTATTGTTCCCTTATTGACGTACCTAATTTGAAATTCGAACGCTCATCAATATGGTAACTTGATACTGTAACGATATTCGAAAATTGAATCAACGAATCAGTGACGTTCCCGCCATTTTCGTTAAATATGATTGAACCAGAAAATTTATAATAAAATAGTATTTATTATTTTTAATAAAACTAACAATAATAACAAAATTGTTTGTTTGTGTTGGAGCTGTTAAAATACGTCTTATCTATGTTACATGGATTTGTTTTTTTATTTTTTAACAATCATGATCGGTCAAGCATTTTTGTGATTCGGGAAAAATCCCATAGAAAAACAGACAAAATTTCCATACAAAAATACATTCCTTTGGAATCTATGATGTTAATAAATAATATCCATATTTATTCTCAAATTTCTTCCAGGTAACAAAGATCAATCAGTAAATTTTATTGAATTACTAGCTGTGCCATCGGTCCCCTAGGAATTATGGGATTAAACGTAGGTAGCCTACAAAATATAATGTTGCCGTATAACCTCCTCTATCTTCCAGATAAAGTCCCATGAAAATCGGTTCAGCCGTTCCAGGTTCCGGACATACAGAAAGACAGACAAACAAAATTTGTGCCCAATCATTGGTCAAAGTTACCCACCGACGCCTATAATTGGTCGCAATTAATAATCCAATATCACGTGATCCGTTTCAGGTAGGTACTTATACATTATAAGGTTGTTTATATTATAAAGTTCTTGGTCATAAACAAACATTTTCCCGTAGATAGCCCTGAATGGGTCTACCCCAACGATTATATGACAATCTCGTTCTTTTTTATCTGGGCCATTTAATTTTTACAATGCTCGATTATTTTTATGTCCCGGGCCGACGCGTTAAATTTTTAATGCATCTTTAGAGAGGCCTTTTTCAATGTTGGGCTATTTCTATGCGTAGGTTTATAGACACTTCGACGCTTGAAAGGCAAAAATTACCAAGCGACATGTTGGGCGATATTGAGTTATAAACATCACTAAATTAACAAAAAAATCTGCGTCGATTGATCATACGATTGATTGATGCTAGGAAGAGTTTTGTTGTCGCTTGGTAACTTAAAAATAATTTCAGTGATTTTTACGTATTTTTATCTAAAATTAAAAACTTTAAAATGCTGTAGTGTAAAGTTTCCAACATGTCGCTTGGTAATTTTTGACTTTCAAGCGTCGAATTGGGTTTTGGAATCGTATTACACCAGTACTTTTTATTATGCTTTATTTAGGAAATAGTGGTCTGCTGCGGCTTTGTCTTCGTTTCCCAGGATAATACCTATGTCTTATTCCACATCATGGTCTGTCTGTACATGTGTGTTTAATACCTATGTCTTATTCCACATCATGGTCTGTCTGTATATGTGTATTCAGTAGTTTTTGCGTGAAAAAGTAAGTAACAAACATTCATACTTCGCAAACTTTCTTTTTTATATTAATACTAGCTGCCCGGACAGATTTCGTTCTGTCATAAGTTTTTTTTGAGATGTATGTTATGTAGTGTATCTTTCAAGTTGGATCAAACTGCACACGGTGTGCAAAGATTAAAATCGGTAATGTAGTTTAGGGTATAGGGTATGGGTGTAGGTAATGTAGCTTGGCACACGGAAGGTTTAAAAAAAAATTTTGACAGAACGAAGTCTGTCCGTGCAGCTAGTAATTAATATAAAATGCATCTAAGTATACATAAGAAAATGTGCTATGTACAGTGTCTTTGAAATTTCAAAGTGAAACCCCAAACGCTAGAGGCAAGAGATATGAAATTAATTACGGACTAATTAATCTCTCAAGCGCCCTCTGTGGGTATTAAGTTAATTAAAAGCAAGTTTGTGCAGGAAAAATTTGTCGCTGACAACCTGATAACTTAGTAATTTTAGTGATAATAAGCGAGTGGGTACTAGTGTTAAGTGTGAGTGTAACTAGTAAGTGACCGCTAGAGGCAAAATTTTCTTCAGCCTTTTCGTGCTTTTCGGGCACGTAAAGCGAACGGTTCGGGTTGTTATCGTAAGATACCAGTCGTTAAGCCATGTCGGAGGCCGTTGGGCGGCATGAAAACTTCCGACACTCGGGTTTGCCACTAACCCCTTGATTAAGGGAAAAAACCTTAAAATTTACAAAACTTCTGTAAAAAACCTAATATCAGGTTCATTTACCTTTGCGTAAGTTTTGAAACGAAGCTAGAGTGGGTTAGGTACTAGTTTATGTAGAAGGCTATTTGTAAAGTTATTTCCACACCGCCTGAACAAATTTGCCGACGACGCACTGGTTATTTCCCTAGCGGCCGACACTTATAATGGTTTCCCCACCTTTGTACATGTATTGCTTGCGTCTTCGCGGCTGAGCCTTCGTATTTTTATATTTCATAGCAAAAATGTGTAGAATATTACGGGGATATTGAAAAAGAGTTAATTTGTGTTATTTACTCATTAGATGCTTGGCTCGAATAATTCGTGGTTCGTTTCTCAGCTTGACTGCGCTCGTGCTGAGTCAGCTGCCAAACGACTTATTATGTTCTGTGGCGACGATGACGTCGCCCTGAATCACGCTATCGAAGTTTTCAAATATCGCTAGTATATATAGAAACGCTCCGACAACATCAATCGGGGCTCGGCCGCCTCCCAGGCAACACACCGCGCCTGGCGGGAGATCTCCCTTTGCCAAAGTTCCATCTGGGAGCTTGAGAGCCAGGTCTTTCTCTCTTTTCAACGCATCAGTGATGCCTTTGGTGTCGCTGATGTCCATGGGCGACGATATCCATTTACCAGGTGGATCTCAAGATAAGAGAAGAGAGCTCAAGCTCGTTTGTCAACTATTTTCATGAAAAAGCTTAAATGTGCAATATAAAATTCTGTTTCATGTTCGTGTTGCGAAATCTATTTATTTTGTAATTTTCATAATAGCTAAGTGTCGCGTAATGTGATGTTACGCTCCCTGAGGTTTTACTGTAGACATTGCATGTCGTGTGCACTTGGTTTTGTTATTTACATTTTATTACATCATCGCGTCGCGTCTGATGTGCTAGAATTTTATGACAGGTAGTCACACAGACCAGAAAAGCAATTTGGGTGTTTAATTAACTAAACGCTAATGCTGATGTGTTAATTGAATAAACTTCGTCTATTACATGTTTTAATGATTTAATCATTCATTAATCAGTAACGTTAGAGTTAATTTAAGTGGAACATCCGCATCGAACAGTAAACGCACAATATGCACATCCGCCGAATTAGTTTGCATAATGATATCCGCATGTGTTTATATGCAAAATACTGAAATGCGTTGTAAGCGAAAATTGAGAATACTGACGTGCAATCATGATTATCCAACAGCAATTATTATCATTAAATTGACGTAAATTAATGTTATAGTAGCTTGGTGTGTAAGGGGTTCTCAACTAGTCAACCTTCCCTGATCGTGGTGCACTACGATGAACAACAAACGAGGCATTAGCAGATCCAGGCACTTGAATCCCTTCAGCGGAGGTGAAATATTATGTGGTATCGTCTAACTGCTAAGCTATTATGATGTTGAAATGGCGCCCTAGCAAAAGTTATTCAATGTGATGACCATTTATTATCGGATTTTAAAAATTGAAGTTCTGAAGTAGCTTTTCTGGGAATTTCAAATTATCCATGTCCCCTGAGACAAAATTTAAAAATGGTTTATTTCGTATCCTCAGTTGGTTCAAGTTCTCCACGTATCGCAATATCGAAGAGTTTAAAATAATGTCCCTTGCTTGCCTTTTCCTTCGCATGGGTGATGTATTTGTTGCTGGTGTCCATGGGTGACGTTGACAAAGACCTTGTCTACGTGATATATCTTTCTGGAACTGGGGTCTCTGAGTGAAGTCATTACAAACTTTAAGGGTTGCAAACCCTTAAATAGTGTTGTACGGTGTAGCAGGTAGGTAATTTTCTCTTCTTTCTTCCGTAAAGGGAAACATCTTGGTTTTCTTATACCTGCATATCTACTTGAGATTTCACCGTAATGTTTCCAAAAGTCTGCCAATTCGCACTTGGCCAATGTAGTGGACTAACCCTGGTCTCATATTTTGATAGGAGATCCGTACCCTTGCTGGCCCGTTGTTTTGTATTACTTTTATGTTCATATCTTCTCCTCATTTATCTAAGATTACCACCCTTTTGATCTAAAGCAACAGTCTGTCAAAAGTTCGTTACGAAGATTGATTAATCCAAGCAATGTTTAACGAATAAATGCCACTCTGGATTAAAGGACATCTCAAGATGGGAATCATTCAGAACATCCAATCGAAACTCAGTTATAAATCAAAACCACTGCTAAATTCAATCATTGTCTATGACAGATGGCTTTCCATGCTACGAACTTGTTATTTTTGCTCTCAGTCCAAAATCAACTTTAATGGAAGGGTACAGGGTTGAGGTTTAATCTACGAGATGTGTCTAGGTAACTCGTTAGGTGTTAGGCGCCAGGGAATGATTGATTTGCTCAACTAAACGTTATTGATTGTCCTTTTCTCGTTCCCAAGGCGTTGATTTAGATTTTTGTGTGTTTTGGCTACAAAAGTACATTAAAAAAAGTACATTATTCTACATATGTCGGTGATGTACTGCCGGAAGAAGGAAAAATGAAAATATAAAAACATTTAAATAAATAAATATAAATAACCGCTAATACACTCATACTCCCGCACTCATACTGTCGCGGGTGGCATGGACGACACATATAACACATCACAAGCACACCCATGATCCGAGTACAAATATGTATTATATTTATCTTTCACATATCTGCCCCGGTCGGGAACCGAACCCGGGACCCCTCGCTTTGTAGGCAGGGTCGCTACCAACTAGGCTACAGGGTCATCTAGTATTATTTAGTAGTATGTATTTAGTTGCCTACTAAAAATAATAATCATACAATAGATCAAAATTATGTTATGTAGGTACAAAGATCACTATAATTTTAATACATGTAACACTAGTAAAAGCCAGTGACTTACCTAATTGTAAAAAATATAATTTTCAATTTCTAAGTAAAAACAATTTTGTGACCAGTTTCATTTCATATCGAGTCGACCATCTCCATAGTAAGTAGGTTACCCATAGTAGGTAGGTATCTTTCGAAACTTTTGCCAGTACTAATCTCCGCGAAAATCAGCCCCGTTTCAAATATTTGCAATTTTTCTGATGGCGTATCATCTTGTTTAATATGCAAACTTTGCTAATTCGAATACTTCGTTCCGAGATGAAAATTGAGCCTCAAGGCGTTGAGACCTTGCCAATTCTGCTAATACACTTACAAGCAGATAAAATCTTTCTAATCAACGCATAATCCTTTTAGTGTTCCTGTTCTGTAGAAGAGTCCGGATGAAGATATTAGTGAATAGGAAAAGAAAACTAAAGTTGGTCTCTAAACTGATAGGAAAATTGGAAAGAAAGAAAGAATATTCATAATAAACGCACATTACTATTGCTCCCCAACTTCTTCTTTTTACGTAAAAGTCTTAACTGAAATCAATACTTCATTAAGAAAGATAATGCTCTAGAAACACCCGATTTGACCACAGACAAGACATCGAAATAAGAAGTAAAAAAATATACAAAATAGATGTTGGATATCGAAATTATAGATTGAGGATAGATTTTAAAAACCCACTCTAAAACTGCTTTATGCCATCTTTAAATTTCTTGTGGTTTTCGAATCTGCTCTATACAGTTTCTGACTGAACTTGGCATATATTATTTATGACTGCAATAATCTCGAGTGGTTTCTCCTTTAGTGCATCTGAATTTATAATATTCTCGCTCTATGAAGCGATATGAAAGTCTTGCGCAGTATATTGCGTTTGTATTTCTATCACTTTGTGCTTTCATGCAAGAGGCATCAACGCTGACAATATTTTATTGACTTATTAGTAGAGATCCTTATCTGAAGTAAATTGTTGACTACAAAATTATGGAAGTAGTTACATAAAACTCATTGTTGGCTCTACGTACTTGTAACCTATCTGTTCAAGTTTGGGCTCATTTGATTGGTTTAGAGTTCCATACATTATAAGTACTTGGCGTCAAGGTATATTTTAGTTTCTACTGGTAAAAGCATGGTTTAGTTTTTAGGTATCTGTAATTTTTTTTGTAACAATATTAGATTTTTAAATAGCAAGGTAAGACTGAAGTATAGAAGTAGACGTATGTTTTATTTGTATTTTCCCTAATACTTCAAACATAGCAACACGTTAAACCTGTTTGCTTGTATCGTATCAAAGGAGCGTCTAGTACTATTTCTGCTGTGAGACAAATATCGAGAAAATTTTCTCACGAAGCTAGAATGGTCTCAATGGAGGCTTCAAACAAGATTCTGGGAAAACGATCAGATGGAAAATTGTTGCGACTGTCTATTTCCTTTGATCTTGCATTGTTTTAAATATACTTAATGTACGTATAAACGAAAGACTACTTTTATAAATGGATATATTTTTATATCACTTTTTAGGACCCTTACAAATTTATATCTATACGAAGCAGAATTTATGGCATTTAACTAGGTACTTTTTGAGATATTTACTTAAGAAAAACAAAAAGAAATGAACATTTTTCTGAGTTTGCTGAAATGACTATTTTCCTTGTGTAAACAAAATAGGGTACCGTTAAAAATAAAACAGTAAAATACGTTTTAATTACTCCGACTGTCTGAGTGTAAATAATATAGACCTCGGATTGATAGAGAGGAATGTTTCTGATAAACCGACAAGAAAGGAATAATTAATGGGTTACTCCCATTTATCCCCACCATAGACGTCCCCATTGGTGACAATAAAAATACCTAAATAGTGTCTTGACTGTTGGCATAGCGACATTTTTAAATGGTTAAAAATATTTTTACTTACACTATTTGTGTGGGTCAAATCTTGCAAGCCTAATTTGACCTACTTCTTCCTATCCTAAGGAGTTGAAATTTTACATTTGGTTTTATTGCTGAAGACAATACATTTTTGTGATAAGCATGACCTGCAAGGCTATTCTGTTTTGTAACTTGACAGCGGAGTTTCAAAATTGACGTTCGAGTTCTAGGATCACTTCACTTCGCAAGTGCGTACTAGATGATTAGATAATGACATGTCAATATGATGCAAGTTCGCTTTTGTTTTGTAACTTGACAGCGGAATACACGATGAGTTTCTAAATTGAAGTTAGAGTTCGAGACTCCCTTCACTTCGCAAGTGCGTACCAGATGATTAGAGAATCACATATCAAGATCTCGGACTCGAACTTCAACTTTGAAACTCATCGCGGATTCCGCTGTCAAGTTACAAAACAGAATAGCCTTGCAGATACTACACACATGTTTGACTCCAGGCGATGGAACTGCAAATATTAACGGTTAACAACAAAGTCATAGTTTTGTACCTAACTTGACAATATAAAACCGTGTATTTAATTTTTAAACTATTAACTTGTTTCTATATTATTACTAGCTGCCCGGACAGACTTCGTTCTGTCAAAAGTTTTTTTTTATTTTGAGATGTAACCTATCCTATCTTTCAAGTTGGATCAAACTGCACACGGTGTGCAAATTTGATTAAAATCGGTTAAGTAGTTTAGGAGTCCATCGCGGACAAACAACGTGACACGTAATTTATGTATATTAAGATGATTTGACCAGGTCGATTCAGTGGAGCGTAGCGGAGTACTCCCTCGACATACATGACAATGTATATTTCTTGGTTAAATCATAGAGTCAATCAATTTATTTTAATTAAATTGGTCTAATTGGTAACATAGTACGTAATAATTATGTCTAATTGTAAGAGTAGTCTATGCAATCCTAAAAAGTACATCCATAATATATAATTACGGAACTCTTCAAAAATCAGTTATTTATAACACAAGAAAAAATCTATTCCGCAAATAGTGATGACTATTTTATCCTATTCATTACATTATTTCCGCCAAATAAAATGTAGGATTATCCTTGCTATGTTAAATTCAACGGAAAATTGAATTGGAATTCGTCCTTTATAAGTTTTCTCAGTTTGCAATTGTCATGATATTAATGTTGTTATAGAAAACGGATATTGTAACACTGATATTTTGTAACACGGTTGGTGGATCATCCGGGACTCGATTTCCGATCTTGTGACAAATTAATGTCTTTTAATATGTCGTAGTAGTAATTATATACTTTTAATATATATAGGTACAACCACAGGTTTCAACTGCATTTTCTAGCTGCCACTCAATATCGCGCGTAGCCGTGATTTTGCATTATAATCTCTGTGATTAGTTAACATCTACATATATTTATCTCTTTCTGATTAATTAACGATGAAAGAGTCCGATATTTTGTTAAACTTATTATTTATGTTTCTTAACTATTAAACCTTCCCCGAAGTTCCACAAATATTTCAAGATTAAAATTAGCCAAATCAAGCCGAGTTTTAGCGAGACAAAAGAACAGCAATTGATTTTATACATAATGTACATATGCTTTCTGATTTACTTTTTACAAACTAGACAAGTCCCACACTACTCCAGTGCGGACTGGTATTGCTCATAGAAGTTATGGATAGTATCTTTTAAAGTTGAGTACCTATCTTTCATTTGAAATAAATTTTATTTCAGATAGTTTCGGTTACAGTTACAGAGCTTAATCTCCCAAAAGCCTTTCGATATTTTTTTACATAAAAGGTAAGATAAAAAATATACATGATAGCTACATGTAGCACCTAGCACCTGATAGACTCATACTCGTAAAAGAACTATACTGACTTATAAATCAACTCTACACTAAATCAATCGAGAAAGTTCAGCTCATCCGACCTAAATCAAGAACTGTTGGAATAATTCCCAATTTTCTCTCCAACGGTTAGATATTAGTCAAGAAATCTCGGCCCGTCCGGGATTCCGACAAAAACTATCTCGGAGAGAAACGCGGATAGAGTGATAAATCAAGCCAAGGTTGAATCCCGGTCTTTGGGCCTGAGTATTATTCATGGGTGACTTTAAAATGTGTTATCACGTAGAGAAGAAATGAATAGATATGAGTTTGCGAGTTTCTGTTGTTTTTTAATTTAATGAGGATGTATGTAGGCTGCCATTTCCAGCTCAAAACTGCGTTGGTTAAATCACTAGACTTTCTCTTTAATAATTTAGGCTATCGAAAAGTATCGTATGTTAAGATTGACGCTAGCAGTTTAGAGACCGCTATATTCTTCAATCAAAAATGATTGCCAATTTTTAAAGTATACACCCTTATTGTTAAACACGCGTTATTAATAATCTATGGTGTCATTACACCATAGATTATTAATAATGCCTTTACGACTTTTAAGAAAGATAATTTATACATCTTTCTCGTGTTAACTGGCTTACTGCATACACAATAATCCATTACATTAAAACCTTCATAACCAGTTTAATACCAAGCAATACTCAAGTGTATTGGAGTGTATACTGAAGTTAGTGAACAAGTACAATCTACAGGCACTTACAGTACTGCCGCGATGCCGTCGTTATGAGACATACGATGAAAGTTACTCGTCTGAGGAATACGGCGTCTTGTTTTAAGTTGAGCGAACATGTGGTGCCTGATGTACATAAAGATTTCGAGGTGTTGAGACACTGGCTTTGGGAGGGCTTGGTCAAAGTAATAAGGGATTAATTATTAACCACCCTCGCTTTGCTCCGGTTTTCGTATAGATTCCTATTTTTTTTTAAATATAGCCCATGTTACTCAGATAAAGGATTTTTTTAATCTACTTCAGTAGTTTTTAAATATATCCATTACAAAGAAACAAAAAATAAAACTTTACTCTTTATAACAATAAGTAGTTTCGATTTAGATTAGCGATTGAAAAATGTTGAGTACTAACTTGAAGGTATTATCATAATACAATGAGACAAGGATAATAATATGTTAAGTATACTCGTTGCTCGATCGCACTGGTATGAAGATATCCTTCTACGTGTCTATTTTGGTATGATATAGGTAAGCGAGAAACTACAAATTATGTTTCATGTCATCATAATTATATGTCATTCTGAAAGAAGTTTTGAGAGAGAGAGTTTTCTCTAAATAGTTCTCCACCAATCCGCACTAGAGCAGCATGGTGGAGTATGCTCTAAGTCTCCTCAAGAGGAGACCCGTGCCCAGTACTGTTAGATTTATTTGCTTTATTATTTAGAAGAATCACTTATTTTCGTGATACAAATTAAATTCTAACCCATGTTATAATAAATTATTGGACGCAGTACTATTATTTCCATAGTCCATGTCCATGTAATCATCATCATCTATTCTAGTCTTTCAAATAGTTCATACTAGTTTTACCTCATGTATTGAACGCATCAAACGCCATAAGCTTGACAATTGTACCACACGCTGCAATGCACCTTGATAGAGCGAAAACTTCTGAAGGCGTTGTTGTTCAAATTATCGGCATTGTAGGGAGACGACTAGTTACTGTGAAGTTGCTGAGATACAACCTCAGCCAATAAAACAAGATGCTGAGTGAAGGTGTGAGGATAAGATATTATTATTGTATAGTTCAACACTTACCAACTACTTAATAGCATCGCTGTCGCTAACATAATTACAACTTAGCATAGATTCTATATAAATACTAGCTGCCCGGACAGACTTCTTTCTGTCAATTTTTCATTTTATTTTGAGATGTAAGCTATCCTATCTTTCAAGTTGGATCAAACTGCATACGGTGTGCTTTGATTAAAATTGGTTAAGTAGCTTAGGAGTCCATCGTGGACAAACAACGTGACACGTAATTTATAGGTATATATTAAGATAGATGTAGAGGCTACAATAGGAAAAAAGTTGTGAGAACAAATTTTACAGATATTTGTAATACCTGCATATTTTTAAATAAAACTTACTATATGGCTTAATAGTGAAAAAAAAAAACATTTTTGACAATTGATCTTGAATTTTTTTGCAGATGTCTGTTCGAAGAGGACTTTTGACAATTTATTCATAATGGTGTTCCTAACATGTGTACCAATTTTCAGCCCTGCGGATTATTTGAAACCAAAATGTATATTTTGACTGGACTATGAATTGTCTTTTTTTTATGTAGGTATTTAGAAGCAATTTTACCAACCTTTTCACAATATCAGAGACAAAAGAAACCACATCATAAGCCGTTACTGAAATTAGCGGGAAAATAAAAAATGTACTGATAACTAAACATTCATACCTACTTAAATTGAATAAAATAAATAATAACGCCTCACACTCATAGCCCCACACTAGCATTCCCTGTGTCGTGGGTACCATGGACAACACACTAGACAAGGACATTCACACCCAGACCGAGAACAGAAATTCAAATCCATCATTCAAATTTCCGCCTCGATGGGAATCGAACCCAGGACCAGCGATCCACCGTCCAACCAGTGCGGCGATCCAGCATGGTAATCATTGCGCCACATGGGTCGTCAATTGAATAAAGTATATAAGGTAACGGCTCCAGTAATGGACGAGGCTCCAGTAATGGACGAAAAAAAAAGAAATCATTTAGAATATGGTGATGAACCAGTTTTTTTATATTGGCAACACTGTGTCTTAAACTATAGTCATCGAACTACCTAAGTTTGATATTTTATTCAATTCGGTCAGTTAGAATAAAAGTTGGCGCGAACTATAAATTGTTTGTCGTTGTAAATTTATATGAGCGGCTTTTCTTAAGGAAATCGTTAGTGCGGTAAGTAAAAAGTTTCTTATGTAAATTTGTATTGCTTTATTTAAATCAAAATGTGTTTTGTTTGTATGGTTAACCATGAAATTAAGTCTACAACACACAGTGTTGTTACTCCAGAGAAGTTATATTTGTTGATATTTTGTTGGTGTTCATTACTGGTGCACTATAATTGTATAGCTCCAGTAATGGACATAATTTTATCGAAATTTATCTTTGCTATTGTGTGTCCAGAATTTGAACTAATTTTACTCCTAGTATTATTTTTTACTATGAGCTAGCTGCAAATTATGAAAATGTTGCTATTATTGGGTATTTTACAGATATCCAGTAATGACACTGATATAAAATGGTAGATACTGAATGATTATTACTAGCGTATATGACCGACATCGCGAACCCGAAATTTGCGCAATGAACTGTAGCCAACTGGCAACTGTTTTCAGTGGATCCTGTCGATTTTGAACGATTGAAGGCTCAATTTTGAAAATTGAACCTCCCGGCGCGACACAAATTTTACAGTGTAAAAGAAATGAAAAAATACCTACTCAATTTTTGCTATTTGAATTTGTTACCTACTACACGTTTCCTTCAAGTTTGCCCTTACCTCCCGTCCCGCTTCTCATACCGCACCTCATTTACGTCCGTACGGACAGCAACGCTACCCGCGTATTTATGAGGCCCCGTGCGGCGCGTGTGTTCTTGAGTTTGTTGTTGATTTTGATGTTACTTTTGTTAAATTATTTTTCTGTTGATTTATTTTACGTTCGTTGATTTTTGTCGCTACAATGACTAAATTGGATAATGTTTTACACAGTGGCAAACGTAATTTGTTATTTAAGTTAGTGAAATTATTTGATTATTTTTTTGTCTACAGTACCGTTAGCTGTGAAATCGTAACGGTCGACGAGGGCAAACTTGAAGTGAACGCGTAGTAGTGTTTTAAAGATAGTTTTGATTTTTATTACTTTACAGAGACGAATAATACTGATAATCTGATATATTATAAGAGCATGCCAAAATTCTTTACTTACAGATATATCTCATCACAAAAATTGACAGCAGAAAATTATAATTGTTGTTGCTTAATTAATTTAATAGACTAGTCGTCCCGGCGATCTTTGTAAAGCCGGACAAATTAATGCCATGTTACTAAATTTTAACTGAGCTCGTGTACGTATCTCCCTCTCCTGATCCATCTCACTCTCCTCCCTCTCTCTTTCTCTATCAATTAATTAATTAATTCTTAATCAATTCACTCATACACCCATTCATTCATTCCTTCATTCACTCATTAATTTATCCATATTCATCATTCAAATACATTCACTCGTTCATTCAAATTTATTGACTCGTTCATTCATCCATTCATTCGTTAATTTTTTCATTCACTCGTTTATTATTTCATTCAATTACTCATTCATTCGTTCATTCATTATATTAATCATTCATTAATTCAGTGTTCATTGATCAACATTCGATTTCGCAGTTTTTAGGGTTCCGTAGCCAAATGGCAAAAAACGGAACCCTTATAGATTCGTCATGTCTGTCTGTCTGTCTGTCTGTCTGTGTGTCCGTCCGTCCGTATGTCTCAGTCACTTTTTTCCGAAACTATAGGAACTATACTGTTGAAACTTGGTAAGTAGATGTATTCTGTGAACCGCATTAAGATTTTCACACGAAAATAGAAAAAAAATAATAAATTTTGGGGGTTCCCCATACTTAGAACTGAAACTCAAAATTTTTTTTTTCATCAAACCCATACGTGTGGGGTATCTATGAATAGGTCTTTAAAAATGATATTGAGGTTTCTAGTATCATTTTTTTCTAAACTGAATAGTTTGCGCGAGAGACACTTCCAAAGTGGTAAAAAGTGTGTCCCCCCCCCTCTAACTTCTAAAATAAGAGAATGATAAAACTAAAAAAAATATATGATGTACATTACCATGCAAACTTCCAACGAAAATTGGTTTGAACGAGACCTAGTAAGTAGTTTTTTTTAATACGTCATAAATCGTAAACCGCAATTTACCTCGATCAAAGTTACAACTTCAAGAACTTTTATATTATGTTACTTGCTACTACGGAACCCTTCATGGGCGAGTCTGACTCGCACTTGGCTGCTTTTTATTTGTTTATTTCCATTCTTATTTATTAATATTTGTAAATTAATTTAATTTAGTTTGGGTAGTTAATAATAATTAATGCATACCTATATAAAAAGCTGATAATGTTGACATTCATAAATTACTTATCCATACTAATATTATAAATGCGAAAGTGTGTTTGTTTGTTTGTCCGACTTTCACGTCGTAATGGAGCGATGTTATGGTATGATTTTTATGTGGAGGTAGTTAGGAGACTGGAGAGTAACGTAGGCTACTTTTTATTGCGGTAAAACAACTCATTCCCATGGAAAGATCCATTTATGATGCATATTTGTCCATACTTCTATACTTCCATATCCATACTAATATTATAAATGCGAAAGTGTTTGTTTGTCCCTCTTTCACGTCGTAACTAAGCGATGTAATGGTATGAATTTTTGTGTAGAGATAGTTAGGATGCTGGAGAATAACATACGTTACTCTTTACCGCGGTAAAACAATATGTCATTCCCATGGGAAGATCCATTATGATGCTTATTTGAATCACTCCATACTAAAAGTAACGAAGTGTTGGTCCTCTACTCCTTTATATGTATAAGTTCGTAAAGTGTCTATGGACTGATATAAATTTATAGTTAGAAATATTAACATTTTTTAGATCTTATAAGTTAATGCTTGACTACAATCCCACCTGATGGTAAGTGGCGATATAGTCTAGGATGGTCATATATAAATATTGATATAACTTTATATTTATAGTTGGAAGGTCGAGGAAAGTCATAGGTTCTACAGTTGGTTCCTCTTAGTAACTTTTAAATTTTGGATTTGTTACTTATTTATTCTTGCACTAGGAATGTGTCATGCATGTAAAACCACTCATTGTTACTTCCCTGTGAACACGCGGTCGAAGCCGCGGGTAATAGCTAGTTAATAAATAAAAAGCTTAATATGAGTACAATTTTAATTATTTTCTCTTCCTTAATGCTAACCTCATTGTCAATTTAGAAAACTTACAAGCAACCGAGTTCCTTAATGTGAATGTTACATGTAAAGTTGATTAAACAAGTGCTTGTCAGGCCAAGCGCAATGTAGGGTTCTGAAGTAGTAAGTTTATCGACTATTACTTATTGACTACATAAAATAATATAGCCGGAATAGTTTTTCTTGTAAATTCATCATATAAACTATTTTTCACAATTGTTTAACTTGTCCAACTCTAACCATTTAGCCAGCAGGGCCCCCCTACTCGACTCTAACCAAAATTAGCTCTTTAAAGCCAAATATTTTGCAAACGAACCCCTAATTCCAAAAATGGTCTTTGAAGAACCATAATATTTTTGGAATTCCTTCTCAACGATACCCCACACTATAGAGTACACGAAGAATAAAAAAATCATCCTCACGTTACCTGTAGGGGAGGTACCCTGAAAAAAAAAAGTTTTTCAGTATTTTATTCCACTGTTCTGAAGTTTTAATAAATAGGTATATTCATGTCAAATTACAGCTTTCTAGCACTAAGGGTCTTGGCGCTTTGCTTCGGACAGACAGATGGACATGACGAAACTATAAGGGTTCCGATTTTACTTCGGAACCCTAGAAAGATATTAATAATTAATATTCTAGTTAATAGTATCAGGCGTTACTTTGCGGAAATCCATTGTTATTAAGTTAGTATTAGTCTACTTTGCAACAATCCGCGCCCAACATGTATGATGGTATATACTTTAAAACATGCGTGGCACCTCCCTCCCTCCCACAACGGAAACATGCACTACAATAATTAAACGTATATACCAACATACATACCAGCACCAACACGTGTTTCGCCCCGAAACGGAGCATCATCAGGGTAAGTTGACTCTACGATGGTTAGTCGGAAAGTGAGAAAACACCACCACCACGCTCAGTGAACGATGCTCACTTTCCGACTAACCATCGTAGAGTCAACTTACCCTGATGATGCTCCGTTTCGGGGCGAAACACGTGTTGGTGCTGGTATGTATGTTGGTATATACGTTTAATTATTGTAGTGCATGTTTCCGTTGTGGGAGGGAGGGAGGTGCCACGCATGTTTTAAAGTATATACCATCATACATGTTGGGCGCGGATTGTTGCAAAGTAGACTAATACTAACTTAATTAATATTCTTTTGGATTTTCATCATTGATTAGTCGATAACTAGCCTAAAAAGTTTTATATGATTCGTGTCCATTACTGGGTGTCCATGACTGGGTTTTTGCTGTCCATTACTGGGTAAAAAAATTATAATTTTTATTTGTTAATTCAATTTAAACCAATTGCAATATCTCACGCGTGACACAGCAGAAATGTTGAATAAGAACAGGACTTTACACTTTAAGTACTTTCAGGTTCTGAACTTTCACAATATAGGTAAAATTTCACAAATACCACAAATTTGCTGTTAAACCGTCCATAATTGGGGTGTTTACCTTACTCGTAATATGAGCGTAGATTATATATAAGTCGTTGTCTTCAATTCTTACTCTGACGAAGCTACGCATAAGCTCAAGATATTTACTTAATATTCTCCAATACCCAACTCCTGATTGTATTAGGCACCGTAACTTCATTGTTTTAGGATGTAAGTAAATTACAGAGCGGATTGCGTAAACATTCGTTATTGTACCCTTATGTTCTGCCAAATAAGCAGCTGTTCTACGAGATGACGTCATATAAGACATACAGGTCATACAGAGCATATTAGGTAAAATCTTCAAAGAAAAATAAATTTTATGTCAGGTAAAGGTATGTCAGGTAAGGTTCATCGCACCTTTAAAAGTAGAATTGTGATTATTTTACCAAAGTTGAATTGTGTTGAAACATTCATTTTCACCCATTACTTTGCTTAGCTCATGGCTTTTCACTTATAAAATAGTTTATCCTCTAAATATTTACCGTCATTTTGTCACGTTGAAAGCATCTTTGAAAGCATTACAGTGTAGCCCGATTAATTATTAATTACCAACACCATTATGCCATCGTCTGCTTAATAAGCCCCTTCAAGCATCCCCTCGAGTATTGATTAGACTTGATTCCACTTTGGCATTCTCGTATAGATCTTGCTTAGTAGCTGTGTTAAGATTATGACAATATTAGGTACTAACTACTAAGCAATTGATATAATCACTGCCTTATTATTCTATAACCCTATTGCTTTAGAACTCAGATCTAAGTACTTAGATTAATCATCTTACTTTCGCAAAAAATATGATTTACTTAGTAGGTACAACTATTTTATATGATAAGTAGTTATATGATATTGAATGACTAAGTTGGTAGTAGGTAATATAATCAATGAACGCAAACACTACGTCCCTGTTAAATTCAAATGGAAATCAGATGCGGTGAACTTTGTAAGTGATGTCGGTGCTGGCGAAGTTTGCGAGTTTAGTGATGTGGTGTAAATTAGGGGAACAATGCAAGAGTAAAGTTACGGTCGAAGCGTAACAGTACTCGTTGGGAGAACTCGTCAACAATGAAAAGGTATTGTTGTGTAAATAAACTGTCAGCACTGTTCTGTTGTAATTACAATTGAAACAAGCTTGTTGAAGTTAAAACTTTTTCATGTATAAAGTATTCGATGCGATAGTAGTTTGAGTGTCTCCCGCTTCTTTTATCTTTGGCAATGCGTTAGTGACGTCTTCAGAGTCAAATGGCGATAGTGCAGTAACATTTACCATCAGCGATCACTACATTTTTGCCACTAGCGGTCACCCATCGATTGCATTGTCGATCAGTGCTCTATGGAGGTAATCTATGACCTCACCGGGAGGCCACGGCGACGAAAGCTTCCGCCCAATTTTCAGAATATTTTAATAATTAAAAACAAGTAAAAACAAATATGAAATAGACTATATCAATATTATACACTACAATGTCATAATAGAAAGTAAACTGTAAACTAAGAAAAGATGTATTAGAAACTGAGTGTTGACAAAGGACCCTAGTGGCCGGCTACGATCGGGCTAAGATAAAGCCTAATGAAGATTTATCGGACGTGGGCAGTCCTTGCCAAGAGATTTTCAAGCTTTAGCCACCTTGCTAACTGACCCCTCGACACATAAAATTGGTCGAACCGGGTTATTAACTTGTATTTCAATCAGTTCACAATTAATACTTTATTTCAGGCTTACCAACAATCAACAATGCGATCGAAACATGTAGCTGTAGCTTATAGTCCCAATAGCATACTTAAGCAGGTCCTATATTTAATGTTGAGAGGCCCTCGATCCAATTTGAGGTGTCCTTTCAGGAGAAAGAGGAACGCCAATATTATAGCAGCCATAGAGCAGCTGGCGAGCTTTTTTTGGGGTGCGCCACGTTTTGAAATGTATCGAGTTAAATTACATCGATAAAAATTCGCTTCATTGTTCAACTAGAGGGGCGACTTTAAGCTGCTGCAGTCGAGGCCCCTGTAGGCTGGAGGCTCCGTACAATAATTGAAACGGCTGATAGCTACGCCTCTGTACCCCAAATACTATCCTACGCGACGTGCATAACGAAAGACGAGGCAAAACGCGTTGTAAGTAAGGCAGTGTCTCGTTCGATTCATAAAAAAACCTTAGCTTCTTTAAATAACAATTTTAATTTACCCGTTAATCGCTCAGTCACCTGGATTCGCAATGTCATCTGAAAGCTTAATACAAGAGAAGTTCGCAATAAATATGCTAATGTCTCCGCTATTCGCGATAAGCTACTTTAATACCTCCAAGCTCTAAAATAGAGTTCAATTTACCATACCCGCGCTGTTTGGCTCTCTTCGTTCTTTGTCAAGTAGTTATATTTTACAGTTAACTTAGTTTGAAAATCAGTGTAGCTCTTTTTCAAGTTCATTGAAGACTGGCTCTTGAACTTTCAAACTTTCCATATGGAGATGTGTCGCTATTATTGAAGTCCCTGCGTAGTTTTTCTTTTATATAGTACATAGTATGTGTATGTGTTGTTAAAGTATTCTTAAAATGTTTTGGTTGCAATATTGGGCTTACAGTTCAGAACTATTAAATCAACATTTAAACTCTTTGTTGGATATTCTAGAACAATATATTTTTCTATTTAAGCAATGTACCACCCTTGTATCTAGCTTCCAATATATCCATCCTTGTCTCCCGGGCGCACTGAAATTATCGCGGTTTCACTCTCGCGAATGTGAAGTTAGTTCCTGTTTGACCGTCGTAGGTCTCCGCACCGCATCTCCGCACGCGCAGTTTTATGCTGTAGATACGTTTGCAACTTCAAAAACCGCTTCATATAACCGCTTAAAAAACTTATCAAGTGATCTGTGAATCTAAACCGCTGTAATTTACCTGAATTGTATGGTAAAAAATACGAAACTGGAGTGAAGACGAACCTGCCACGTGCCACGAGGCTGCCACCGGAAAATTCCAAGTAAGTGCGCCTTCCTATCCATTGGTTTCCCTTATCTCATTGATTTCACCCAATTATAGTTTAGATACAAGCAAGTGGTACAGAGGCTCAACATATTATCATAAAGTATTACGGTTCCCCTGCTCGACCTGAGTTACTATCGAAGGAAATTATAAAAACGCAAAACCCGCAAACCGTTTTATGGTTGTAGATTTTGACCAGCAAATCATTTGTTACACCAAAAAATTTATGGTCTCTTCGAGCCGGAGCATATATCACAATATTAATTGGAACTTTGGGCCGTATATATAATATTTATCATTAAATTATACTACCGCATATCTATTATTTATTTAATATATTCACAGATCTGGTCCTTCATTATATATACTTATAGATATTTAAATCAGTCAGTTAAGTAAGGAATAGTTATAAAATATTTTATTTATTCCGCATTTATATCTATTTCCTTTACCTAAACCGCATTCCTTTTAATTTCCCGCATAACTGGTAGCTAGAACACGTAATTTTGAGTTGCATTACGTATTAATTCAAGTATTTAACATAAATTTGTTAATTGTTTCATAGTTGAAGGTGTGTTAAAATATTGTAGCACGCCGCCGCGCCGCCCCGCACACGAGATTCATATTTACCCTCTTGTATCGGAGATTCCTCACGCGCACTTAGCAACAACCGACTATTGCAGTAGGGTTGGCGCTATCGCATACCGCGACGGGTGTATATTGTCAGTACTTGATTAATAATACGAGTAGTTGTTATTATTGTTTTTGTCTTATTCCGCACCCGCATTAGCAACTTTTCGTTTCTTTTACCGCATAGCCAGTACTTGACGTTTTAATTACACCTCGTTATTATATTTGTTTTCGAATACTTAATACTTAGTAGTTGTTATTACTAAGTATTTTCGTCTTATTCCGCACCCGCATTAGCAAATTTTCGTTTCTTTTACCGCATAGCCAGTACTTGACGTTTTAATTACACCTCGTTATTATATTTGTTTTCGAATACTTAATACTTAGTAGTTGTTATTACTAAGTATTTTTGTCTTATTCCGCACCCGCATTAGCAAATTTTCGTTTCTTTTACCGCGTAACCATAGTACATTCTAGGTACACCTCGTTTTTATATTTGTTTTCGGATACGTAATAATACAAGTAGTTGTTATTACTAAGTATTTTTTGTCATATTTCGCACCCGCATTAGCAACTTTTCGTATATTATATAATATACAATTCATTTATAAGTTCCGTAGAATTTCAATCGAAATACGTTTTAAAACCGCAAATCGCATTCATTACATCTAATTCAAATTAATTAATTTTTTATTTTTCGTCATGGAAAAGAAGTCTAGTAGTAGCAGCAAGAGTGGAACGAGCAACCCTGAGCTGCGTTTAATAGAAGCTAAACGCGACGCGTTCTTTGCGCGTTTGCAAACTATTTATGATTTATCGCAAAAAGCACTTACACATGAGACTCAGCTTGATATTTTTTTGAATAACGTAACTAATTTAAATAATTTACGCCGCGAGTTTGAGAAAGTATTGGATGAATACAATAGACAAAATTTAGCAAGTAATCCTGATTATATCATTAATTATCAGAGTTGGATTTCATTTGAAGAAATGTATTGTCACATAAAGCGTGTTCAAGAACAATGCATCGCAACAACTCAGCCTAGTCAGGAAGTAAAGCCGCATATCTCAAGGTCGACACCTAAACTACCTCCTGTTGAATTGATGACATTTGATGGGGACATACGCAACTGGCCATTGTTTTATCAGCAGTTTAAAAGCGTAGTCCACGACAATCCGACTTTAACAGATGGTGAGAGGATTGTATATCTTGTTGGTAAATTAACTGAAAAGGCAAAATGCATTTGTGCTGGGTTGCCGCCCACCGCTGAAAATTATTCCGTTATTTGGTCCGATTTAATACGTAGATATGACGACCCGCGCGCATTAGCTTCCACGTATCTTAATCAATTATTAGACTTCAAACCGCTTAGTAGTAATACCGCAGCTGGCTTCGACAACTTTATAAATATTTTTAACGCATCTGTTGAAGCACTCAAGCAATTAAAGCTGGATGATTTGACGGACTTTATTTTCTTTCATATCGCACAACAAAAATTGGATTCGGAGACTGTTAAATTATTTGAAATTACGCATCGAGATAATAAAATTCCATCTTATAAAACTTTGATAAATTTTGTCCTAGAACAAAACAAGGTTATTTTGCATACAAAACAAAATATAGTTCATAACTCCGTTTCAAATAAACCGCGCAACAAAAATTTTCCTACCCCGAAGATGACTAAGGCTTTTGTTAATCGGGATGGTCCAAGTCATAAAAATTGTGCGTTGTGTAATGATTTAAATCATGATCACTTATATAAATGTTCTCATTTCGTTAACAACATGTCTCCTTTTGACAGGTTTAACTTCATTAAAACTAACAATTTTTGTAATAACTGCTTAAGTTCTAAACATAAATCTTTAAATTGTTCGTCGAACCGCAATTGTTCCTATTGTCCAGCCAGACACCATTCATTACTACATTTTAATCCTCCGCATAACAATTATAAAATTGGTACAAATGAAAATCAATTTATTGCACCCGCAACAAATTCCGCTCTCGCTCGTAAATCGCACCGCTTCGAGCGCAGTGATAAGGCGAATGTGCACTCAGACTCGTCGCACTCGTCAGACGCCGCGCGACCGCATAGTGAATTGAACCTTATGCACCGCTCTGATAAGGGTCCCGCTTCTCAAACTATCGCACCGGTCGTCAATGCATCGTCTTGTAATGTTGCTTGTGACACTCGCTCCGCAACCACTTGTACGTTGTTGGGCACCGCAAAAGTAATGGTTTTGGATAAATTTAATCGCCCGCATTATGTTAGATGTTTAATTGATCCAGGTTCCCAAAGCGATTATATTACCCTCGAATGTTGCAAGCGGTTATCACTTCCTATTTCGGCACAGAATCGCTTCGCGGAAGTTCAGGGTATTGGTGGAGTATCCCAAAAGATACACGGTTCCACGGAAGTTAAGTTCACATCGCGATTTGATGATGGGAAACAGTACTGTATCCGACCCGCAGTGATTGATAAAATAACCGGTTGTTTACCGGACGCTCAGGTTAATGTAGCTTCCTTACCTTTCATAAATTCAATACCGCTCGCGGATGATACATTCAATGAGCCTGGTCCGATAGAAATGCTTCTCGGAGTAAATATGTATCCCATCAAAAACATGAATGTAAAGTAAAAGCCAATTTTTAAAAAAAGAATTGAGATCTAAATGGGTGCCAAGTTCTGTATAGAAAAGCCTAAAATTTTAGTCACAAGAACATGTAATTCAAGCTCCACATTTGACTTGGTTAGTTTTCACGTACCTATCTAGGCTATAATATTATATTTGTATAATTATCTTTGTTAAGTCTGTTAGGTTGATGACCTATGTTACTTTTCTAAAATTTGGTTTGTTGATTGCTAACTAATAAAACTAGCCAAATCAAATGTAAAGCTTGAATTACATGTTCTTGTGACTAAAATTTTAAGCTTTTCTATACAGAACTTGGCACCCATTTAGATCTCAATTCTTTTTTTAAAAATTGGCTTTTACTTTACATTCATGTTTTTGATGGGATATCATTACTTTTTGTACAAAAATTATTAGTAGGTACTTATTCATAACGTTACTGATTAATTTTGTTACCTTATACATGAACTGTAATAGTGCCCTTCAACTAAATCCGTAGTTAGTGCACCGTGGTCCAAAATACCTATTACTTCATTATTTATAAGTAATGATCTTCTACTATTCATGTCCGCTAAATATTGAAATAATAATTAATACTAAATCCCAGTTATAATAATAATAAATACGATACGATACGATAGTAGTAATAATAATAGTAAATACGATAGTCGAATATACTCTTATTAGTTATAAGTAGTTTGTGTTCGATGAGATAACGTGCCATAATATATTTGGAAACAATACTTCGAATCACTTTAAACTGGTATAATTTCGGAAATAATACAAAATTTTGTGGTGTACATGCCATACAAAATAAGAGAAGAATAATTTTTCACACATTAAAAATGAAACAATGCAATACACTGGAAATAACGGCTACTGACGTCTCACTAATCTGTACGTAAATAATACGTACGTACACTGAACATCTTCCCCCCGTTAGAAGCTTCACAAAGTACTAAAACTGATATGTTTCGATTAAAAAAAATTAAGGGTTGTATTCCACTCCTTATATATATTCCACATAATGACCACCTGTCATCAATTTTGATTGCTCATTGTTGTTCATTAATTTCAGGCGTTATAAGTAAGTGTTCCTAATAGAATCAATTTTTTGAAAAATTATCATAAAATGATAAAAATTTACTACTTTCAGATTTATTCCTTTGTATTCACCCGACTACCTATCTACATGCCAAATTTTAACTTTCTAGGTCACCTGGAAGTTGGATATAGTTTTGATCTATAGGTCAGTCAGTGTTAAATTTCTCGATTTTTGGACGTTAATATCTAAATAACCGTTGGAGATGTGTTTATGAAATTTGGAAGACGTATGTATTTTGCAAGTCTTAATAAGTGGGCCAAATTTGACAGGTTTATGTTGAATAGTTTTTGAGTTATGAGGTGGTCAAAAGTGGCTCCAAATGGTTCGTGTAATATTACACACGGTGCTGCTCGCCAATTCTGTTAGCTAGAAAATTGGCTTACACGCTACCGCGTGTTTAGATTGTCGGATATTGCTTTTTAACAAACTCGTTAGTGATGTGTATGATGGTCCGGTCGCGTTGGAAACTACTTTAGGCTACATCATTTTGGGTGACGTGCCCGTAGTAACCGCTTTGTCAACGTCTCGTACTTTTTGTGCCTTCAACCGCAGTAAGAAGATTTAAATTTCTTGTACGCATATTATTGAAGTCACCCGCGCCGCGTTATGTAAATTATATAATTAGGTATTATTAGGTTATTACTATTTAAAATAATATGTAAAAATAATATATAAAAAATATAAAAGTTATTCTATCCCGCGTTTCACCTGATGACTGCATCAGTCCAGGTTTTTATGTACCGCAGCATCCCGTTTTGTACACTGGTTGTAATTTACAAAACGAAATTTTTCAAATTATTTTGAATTTCCGCATCTTTAAACTTGCATTCTTTGCTGATGTAAAACATATGTACTTGTGTGTTGAAGTACATCCACCGCACCGCAATTTTCAAATAATTTTATTTCGTTATAATTATAACGAGCCGCTAGATACATAATTATTATAAATACAATCGGGTTAATTTCTGTCTTCGGTCCTCTCCGTTTCTTGCTTTACGCACAAGTGATGGGAGAGAGATCTATTCCCTTGCAGCGGATATATTTGAGAGGGATGTGTACATGAACGACCTAGCGTCCTCCGCCTCGTCTCTTGAGGAGTCCATTGATGCTACAGATCAGCTCATTATACTATTTAAAGAGGCTTCGATTTAGTTAAATGGACGAGTAACTGTCCGAAATTAATCGCACATGTACTTTAATCTCACCGCCACCACACTGAAGCTGTTTCCTTTGAAGGAGAAAACAGTTTTAAGATTTTAGGTCTCCGCTAGCAGCCTGATTGTGATCATTTTTGTTTTTCTATTCCGCAATCGCAAACTTCTCGCACCAAACGCGCTATTCTCTCCACGACCGCACGTTTATATGACGTATTATGTTTGGTTGGCCCTATCATTTTATTTTATAAATTATTAATTAAGGACCTTTGGTTACTTAAGATAGACTGGGATGAAGCGCCACCGCAACATATTTTAGATAAGTGACATCAATATTTATATGAGTTACAGCTCATTTCCTCTCCGTTTATATTTTTTCACGTTTCTGGCGTTCAAAACCCCGCGGACTTTATATCCCGAAGGTTACTTCCATCCCACTTTATAAACCATGACCTATGGTTTCATGGACCCGCATGGGCCTCATTACCAGTTAATGAGTGGCCTATTAATTATACCGCATTCAACGCAACTTCCTGAAGAAAGAACTACTTTCTACATTACTTGCAACGCACAGGAAGATATTATATTTGTGAATTTTAGTTTGAAAATTTTCATTTGTGAAATAAATTCCCTAGGAGTACATTCTGCATACTTCGGTTTCTTAAACCACTCCCGCGCAATAACTTAATTATCTCAGACGACTTAGATCGGACTGAGACGTTTATTATACGAAATATTCAACGCACTTCCTTTAGCGAAGATATTATCAATATTGAAAAGGACAAATCTTGTTCTACCGCTTTACGCAAATTTTACTGTCAACATTTTATTGATGACAAAGATGTTTTACGAGTTGGTGGTCGCTTATGCTATTCTTCGTTAGGATATTCACATAAACATCCCGCTTTGCTTCCAGAATCGGGACATATAATTAATTTAATTATCGATTTTTATCATCGCCAATATTGTCACGCAGGTTCACAATTATTAAGTACGTTCAATTTTGAGACAATTTTGGATTCTTTCCGCACGTAATATATTACGACAACGCATACGTAAATGTATAGATTGTTTTAAATTAAATCCTAAACCTTCAAATCTCATAACTGTAGGAACCATTGTTCTTTTAAATGTTGATAACGCACCGCCCCTACAGTGGCCGTTAGGAATCATAACGAAAGTTTTTCCCGGTAAAGACGGTATCATACGTGTTGCGGAGGTTAGGACGAAGAATAGAGTTTATGAGCGACCAGTTGTGCGGCTTTGCCCACTACCCATTGAGTAGTTATTTATATTACAGTTATAATTATTATGTTATATATACATAATCCCGCATCTATATGTATATCCATATATTTAGTTATTTATACCGCTATTTATATATTTTTCCGCTTTGTTTAGAATTTCTTTCAAATTTATTATTTGTATTGAAGGAGTTGGATTCCTTCAAGGCCGGGGGAGTGTTGGATATTCTAGAACAATATATTTTTCTATTTAAGCAATGTACCACCCTTGTATCTAGCTTCCAATATATCCATCCTTGTCTCCCGGGCGCACTGAAATTATCGCGGTTTCACTCTCGCGAATGTGAAGTTAGTTCCTGTTTGACCGTCGTAGGTCTCCGCACCGCATCTCCGCACGCGCAGTTTTATGCTGTAGATACGTTTGCAACTTCAAAAACCGCTTCATATAACCGCTTAAAAAACTTATCAAGTGATCTGTGAATCTAAACCGCTGTAATTTACCTGAATTGTATGGTAAAAAATACGAAACTGGAGTGAAGACGAACCTGCCACGTGCCACGAGGCTGCCACCGGAAAATTCCAAGTAAGTGCGCCTTCCTATCCATTGGTTTCCCTTATCTCATTGATTTCACCCAATTATAGTTTAGATACAAGCAAGTGGTACAGAGGCTCAACATATTATCATAAAGTATTACGGTTCCCCTGCTCGACCTGAGTTACTATCGAAGGAAATTATAAAAACGCAAAACCCGCAAACCGTTTTATGGTTGTAGATTTTGACCAGCAAATCATTTGTTACACCACTCTTTGTGACTTTATTTCCAATGAAAGTAGGTAAATAGTGTGTGAGATTTTAGTAACAGAGACTTATATTGTCTCATTATGAAGAAACGTATCTTATGTTTGAATAAATAAGTAAAGTAGATATTACAAAGTAAATGAACACGTTATTAAATTAAATGTTACAGTAAAACCAAGCAATTATACGTCGTGTTTCGTACGTCGTATAAAACCCGAACATTTTTTGCTGAAATTCACTAAACCCACACAATAGTTCCAAATGACATTTTAACCTAAGGGTTTTGTACAACATAACATGTGAATAACCCCTTAATACCCTCGAAACACGTCTAAACAGGACCCCGACATCAATAAGTATACCAGTATGAGTAAGGTTTCCACGACATGTGAATTAATTTGAGACAGTCCCGTTTTCATTTTTGAAATTATTCATGTTACAATTATTATAGAAACACCACAGCCGTAATAACAGTAGAATGCTAAATATTTTCCTGTCTAAGATACTCTCGCATACTTTATATTGCGAGAAACGAATCGGATCTGTTCTCACATGGTAGGATGTAAATACAACTTTGTATTAGCATAGACATGCTGTGTTACTATTGAAATAAATGGACACATTTCTAATATTTATATATAAAAAAGATACCAAAAGAATTAAACTAGTAGAAATAAAAAAATAAAAAACCCGCCTGCTATCCTAAAACCCGCTTTTCTTCATATATTCAACTATCCGGATTTTCGATTATCCTAATACCTATATGACAACAATTAATCCGATTAATCGAGTCTATTGTAGTAGGTTCTAGTCATGAAAAAAATATTCTTATCAAGAACGTTGTGTACATAACGTATGCATCAAAGAATCTAAAACATCCAAGATGTCAAGACCAAGGTCTATTTTAAATCTTGTTCGTCCGCGATGGACTCCTAAACTACTTAACCCATTTTAATCAAATTTGCACACCGTGTGCAGTTTGATCCAATTTGAAAGATAGGATAGCTTAAATCTCCCTTAAGGCACACGGAAGGTTTTAATAAAATAAAACTTTTGACAGAATGAAGTCTGTCCGGGCAGCTAGTATTATATAAAAATCGATCCCAGGACCCTACGCTTTCACTCTCAACTAAGCTTCACGACACACTGAAATAACCTTGTCCTTAAATTTTCTTAAAACATGGTGCGCATAACGACTCCAATTTCGCTCCACCCTTGCAGAACAAATGTGGTCATTAACGGCACTAGAGATGACTGCCAAGCCCCATTGTTGTACCCCTTTCCCCAGGGAACCTAGGACCTGGACGGGGTTACTTAACGGGGAATTTGAATTTAAAACCCCTTTCGTTGCAGTTTGTATTCAGACCAGCCATGTGTTGGATGGCAATTTTTATCAGCTTTCTTGGTTTTATGTAATTTCTTTAAGTTGGAGTTTGTTTACTTTGCAATGTGAGTTTTAATGTATTGTAAGATAGTATAATGTTTATACCTCACTCGCTTCAGCATTTACGATACAATCATTAAAAGTATATTATACTAACTCACCAGCACTATGACGTCTTTTTTACTCAAACTGAGCATTGCCAGGGGAAGTTCTGTACTACTCGACTCAAAGAGTGTCAGCTGCAGAGATTATACGCTACGCTTATACATTGTGCTTGTAGATTGTTGCATTATAATAACAAATTAACAAAGGACTACCACAAAGTAATGCCAGGTAAAGGTATATCAAATCCTTTCTTAGTGCTAATTTATACCTTAAAGGAAACTTCTGTGCAATATGTCGAAACTTACGTAGACTCCCCATGTCAATCAGTGTTCAGAATTTTGATGACGGTTATATACGGAAGAGCCTTCATAATAATCATTAAGTCCAATCCAGTTTCTTGCTTACGGTGCATTCTGGTGTGCCCTAAACCCTACAAAGAAATAGAAAACACCAATATTTTGGCTTACTTTTTATGGGTTGTGACGATGAAAGAAATTAGTATTAATTGATAAACATTTCAAAATATGAATAGTATTTAACACTTTATTGTACCCACAGATTAAAAAAATATGTATAAATAGCACGAGGAAGGAATAAAAATAACGGGCAACTTTATCGCTTTAAAGCAATTTCTTCCAGGGAACCCAGTAGTTGATAGGAAATTGCATGAAAGAAAATGGGTACAGTCAGTATTATTATTAGTCATCTGATATTGAAACTGTCATAGGAATGAAATAAGTAGACCAAATAAGTATGAGGAATATTTTTTGCGGCACACTGTTTCGGAAAGGTGCTTTGTCCGTACAAGAAATATTGAATGAAACTTTTCGCACATCTCCGAAACTATATAGCCTTATCACGAATTTGATGAAAATGGCTTCACAAAATATATTTAGGTTAATTCTTCTATCAATATTAATTGAGGGTGAATTTCTCAAGAAGAAAGAATTTCTTATTGTTTGTCTAGGAACAAAAAGGGCTGTTCACATTGTGCAGTTCTAGTATCGGTAGTTTCTTTAAGAATAATTACTCTTTAAATAAAACAATGAATGAGATATGAATTTGCTCAATGAGGAATGCAATTCCATTGTCAGTGCAACGGCGAACTAATCATAAAGTTAGGAATTCTTGAAATGGTTTTGAATCGAATGATTGTACAACCATTCAAGAGAGTGCAGCGCTGAGCTCGTTAAGATGATACTCAATTTCACGGCGCTATCGATTATGCAAACGGAATAGGAATCACCTTATCCGGATAAGTCGCATTTGGAAAATATTAGAACTACTAGTTCTATTACTACAGTTGAATTTGGTTATATTTGATTTTAGTTGTAATATTATGAGTACGCTACGCTGTTTGAATATCTTGCACTGCACCCTTAGTCTTGTTGGCAGTGGACCCTGTCTGCAAAGTAAGGGATCCCGCGTTGGTTTCCCGGCTGGGGTGGATATTTATGTGACAGATTAGACTGATGAAACTTTGTTCACCTCTTCTATAATAACATCATATTTTTTTATCTCAATCGACATACTGATGCAAGTTTTATATGAGTGTTTTAATTTTACTACATTCAAGTTTCATTACATGCCATTTTGATCTCTAGATTCCCAAGATATCTCTTACAAATGTCTGACACCTAGAAACCATTTTGTCTCCTTAATTGACATTGTATCGCATTCACATCGTGGCGTTCAAAACCGCGAATGTTACCTGAACAGCTAATACAAACGAGGATCGCAATAAATATGCAAACGACGCTTACACTCCTCGGCATACCAGTTTAGTTCCTATTGTTAGAAGCTCAGAGTTGATTATAAAGTAAATGACTCTTGAAACTGTTTGAGGTCTTTGTGAGATAACTTAGTTTAAAATTCACTATAGCTGTCGTTCTTTACGATGCTTTCCGTTATTAATTTATACTAGAATTTTAAGACCTATGTATGTAATATTCATTTGGTGGTGGTGATGTAAATTACGATGATTAGAAAAGTGTGGTTTGAATTGTTGTTTCCAGCAACATTCATCAGTAGATTATCCATGGAGCCTAGGTTGTGCCCTGTGGAGAAAGGATTTCGGCCTCAGTTAGGGCTCACATTTTTATCGTCAATTTGATAAAGCTTTTTGATCTTCAGGGGTAAGGATGTTAAGCCATTGAGCAATTTGATGACCAATCATATTCTAAGAATTAACCTGGGCATTATGGGCAAGAGACCTTAGTTCTGAAGTCCATTAAATCTCTAGTAAGTATATTTAAGTATTTCTCAAGGGCCACACCCAAAAATAATTTTCCTGCTGAAACCCTCTATAAAGAGGTGTAGATGCTTCTATGTTTGTTCGACATAATATAATTCTCTGCATTTCTTTGTATTTACGACCAGTCTACTCCTCTGGCAGCTTTATTGAAAAAATTGCAATTTGGATAGGTAGAACAAACTTTGGTTGGACATAAAATCAGTTATCCCGTAGAAAGTCTCCAACGCCCCATTCCCGATAAATCTTCATTAGCCGCTATCTTGTACCGATCAAGGATATTCTTTGGGACGCTTTGTCTCTGCTTAGTAGCTAACTCTTTCTATTCCCTTACGGCCATTCTTTTCTTTTAAAAGTGTTTTATGATCTCTTTTGTTATTTTCATTTTTCATTTCCTCTTTTGTTATTTTCTCAAGAGAAACTCAAGAGTTTTATCTTGATTGTCCTACTAATATTATAAATCTAAAAGTTAGTTACTCTTTCACGCAAAAATACTGAATGGATTTTCATAAAATTTATCATACAGGTAGATCATGATCTAAAATACATATAAAGTACTTATAATCCCAGAAAACATAGACAACGTCGCGGGCAGAGAAATTATAATTTCCGAACATTTACAGTATATCCATTAATATTTTCACTACTTATTTTTGTTCTATTTATTAGCAATAGTCTCTGTTGGAGTTGGACAAGTAAAAAAATCTTAAAAATAGGTTATTATGATGAATTTACAAAGAAAACTATCACGGCTATGTTAGCTTAACTAGCTAATAAGTAGTAGTCGATAAATTACTACGTCGGGACCCTACATTGCGCGTGGCCCGACACACTTCACTATTAGACTTCCATTTTGCATGGCATAGTCATTAACTGTCGTAATGGATACGTGACTTCCATGCTAGCTCAATATGTCAAGATCCCGGAACATCACCTCAGAAGGGATTATGAACTGCACAGGAAAAAATGTACCAAAGTGTCTACACTTTCTGACTTCTAAACTACCAACGCAATTGCAGCCATGAAATCCGTACACATAAGAAGTGAAAAATGTCTTGGCTTTAATCTTCCGAAAGCTTTTTTGCCAGATTGCCATTCCAAATTTCCTTTATTAGTGGATATCGATAGAGTATTATCATAAATCGTGGACGTTCAGTTCAGCCGATGGCTGGAACCGACATAATGGCCGAGGAAATTAGAGGAAACTGATTCAGGTTTGTTATACGTGAAAAATTATGAGATTTCGTCGTTCTAGAAGAGATGTCTGTATTTCTTTTGAAGTTCATTTTTTTCCTCATTCATTAAACTAGCAAAATATCGACTTTGCTTCGTCTTTTGTTCAGCAACTTATCGAAATTCGAACAAAAGACGAAGCTGTATTAGGTTCACTTTCAGTAATTTTGATGGAATATTTTTGCAGCCATATTGGGGTGGCTTAGAATACTAACCCCAATCCCACAACGGTTGGGTGTCGTAAGAGGCGACTAAATCCGGCCCGCTGGTGGTAGGGCCCTCGGAGGGATTAGGTATATTAGTAATATTGATCTTAATTGTTAATTAATACCATTATTACTATTATTATTTCTCCATGGGTTTGCCTGGATAGCTACCTTGAGCATGAGTCAGTCGCCAAACGACTTGTCGTGTTCCGGCTGGGGGCTTGAGAGCCAGTTCTTTCTTTCTTTTCTTCTCTCTTTCTTGGCCGCCAACGCATCAGTGATGACTTTGGTGTTGCTGATGTCCATGGGCGACGATAGCCACTTACCATCAGGCGGATCGTCAGCTTGTTTGCCGGCTATTTCCATAAAAAAACGTTTTTGAACCAGCGAGTACTGAACTTCAAATAGTATTTTTCCCTTTGGTCGAGGGTATGGAGGCCCACTATTCAAGAAAATTGTTGTAACGTAACACTTAATACTATCACGATTTAAATACTATTTCTATCCATAACACAATTCGAAACAAAAGAATAAAGTGCCGAAGCCCCGGGGATCTCCCGATCCCCTTCCACGCGAGTGTGTACGTCACAACGATTAAACGTCAGAAGTTTTTCGGTAAGAATATTTCATAAGCGCAATATAATAGTTTGTGGCTGATACAGCGAACGTTAAACCCTTGGGAGGTAAGTTTTAGACACAGTAAGGGTCGTGCTTCATTGTAGATGGGTAAGCGAGTTTTGTGTAGCGAGCGTATATTTGTTTTTGAGAGTAGCTCTTTGTATGGGACTGATGTAGGAGTCTTTTGGAAAAGAGTGAGGCTTTTACTAAGTTAGTGGCATTACATTTTAAACTTCAACTCCATATGGCGAGATTGGTGTCAGAAGTTAACCATTTGTAAGTATAATAAATATTATGACTTTAATTAACTTACAACTAAAATACGCTTTTATTGCTTTAATATTTATTACATAATATGTCGTGGTTTTTATACAGAAGTAAGTCTAAATATAAATAAGCAAATTAGTGTCTACCACAAAAAGCAAAAAATAATAAACAAGCCTGTTCCTTTTTAATGTAGCCGACAACCAGCCAGACAAGGAAATGTACGGTTACTGGTCATCATATTATTAAACATCAATAACAGTGATGCGTCCACAGCCAAGAAAAAAAAGATAAAAAAGAAAGAAAGTAATGGCTGTCATCCCCCAACTGGAACACGACGACTCGTTCGACGGCTGACTCAAGCGAGTATAATCGCTCCTAGCTGTTAGTGAAACAGAAGCCGTTGATGGCAAATGTACCACTTTATTGCAGTAACAGTTACCGAATCCCAAAAGTAATTTTCTCATGAATAACAAATTACTGTTCAGTGAAGGTAGATAACTCTGTACGCCAAATAGTTCTGAATTTATATCCAGTGTTCAATGGAATGTGTAGTTATTTGATTGTATGTACAGCATGGTATACCTCATTAAATATTAATTATAAAACGCAGTTATCCAGCCACGTTACGATCAGGCTGAAAAGCTTAAATTCGGCTGGAAAGAATTCTGCGCAGCGACGGTTACAGTCCAACGAAAGTATCCAAAACTCCTAAAATTTCTCATTTCTGTACGGAATTCGAAATAAAAAGTATTGAAAATGTTTCTATAAAATTTAAAATCAATTCATCATTTTATTTTCAAATTTTTAAACTTTATGTAGGTATTGCAGTACACATGCAAAGCTTAAAGGTGCTGTCATGTCAGTAAAAAGGCATTTAACTGCAGTGTGGAAATACCACTTGTTGAATTATAAATCTGTATCTAGCCTAAAATTGTATTATATGCTCTAAATAAGCATGCTTTTCTATAAGCATTTCTGTCTACCCCTGTACAAACGGTAAAAGTTGTAAACTTGTGTAAAAGGTTTACCGACTCAAAGCGAGGGCATTTACAAATATAAAATTATAGTTTAGTTAGGTTTATATCTGAATTAAATTTGCAATTAACGTTCCTTGATTATGTTACCATTGACAATACAAAACGTACGTATATTCCGATGTTTCAATATTTTTGAAGGAAAGAAAAGAATTTTTGTGCATATTTTAAATTTTTGGAATAACCAATAAAAAAAGAATCATTAAAATCTGTTCACCAAGTCGAAAGTTCTGAGGTAACAAACATAAAAAACAGTCGAATTGAATACTTCTTCCTTTTTTGAAGTTGGTTAAAAATGTCGGTATAAATGATAATTAATTATACATGAATGCAATTTTTATTAATTTGTGTGAATGTAATTTCAGTTTTATGTGTAATTTCTACTGATTTGTATTTTAGTATGAATACTGTTTACACAAAATCATCTATAGTCCAATGTTCCCGTAACGCTGAAGACAGCAATGAGTGGAGACGCATCGCGAAAGCTGCATTATCCAAAAAAGGTCATCATGAAACCACGACCGCTCTATCAAGAGCGACTGACTAAGGAGGCTGTTTACACCTGTAGTTAAGGTGACACGAATGTTTTTTTATTATTTTTATTGTATTTTGACTGTAATAGTGTCCACTTTGTTGGTGTCACCTAATAAACAAATAAAAATGAATGAAGAAAAACACTTTTCATTCAACAATACTCCTCGAAACAAAATATAAATTGTAAGATGTGTTTGAACAACACCAGATGTTTCTACATGTGTAGGAAAAATGTAGCACTCTTCCTTATTCCATTAAATACTTTGTCCAATTACCGTCCGTATAAACTACGTTTGTTTATATAGAAAAGGTTTCTGTTTAGATTAAGAACATGTAAGATATTAAAAAGAACCTAAAAACAATGATTACACATTTAAGTAGGTACACTAAAAGGCGGCCTTAGTCAATTAGTAATCATTCACAGTTCAGACATCAGTAACAGATTCTACCACCTATCAATTTGTTGGCTATTTGGTAAAGTAATCGAAACTGGCAGTACCTATTTGTATTTGTTTAATAATTATGTCATTCATTCTCTAATTCAGATAAGAGTGTTGCCCTATCTGAATCTAGCTGTAATTTGGCATGCGTATACAAATTTATTAAAACTCCAAAGTAGTAGAATAAAATATTAAAAACCTTTTTTTTCAGGGTGCCTCCGGTACAGGTAACCTGAGGATGGATTTTTTATTCGTCGCGTACCCTATAGTGTGGGGTATCGGTAAAAAGGTCTTTCAAAAAAATATGGGTCTGTTATGACCATTTTTTGATTTGGGGGTCAGTGCGAAATATTTGGCTTTAAAGTGCTAATTTTGGTTATACAGTCATGTGTCCCCCCTGCTGGCTAAACGGTTGGGGTTGGATACACGGCTATGTTAGGATAAGTAGTTTATAGTATAGAACTTCTCCTCACAATAATATTGCTAAAATATGAAAGCATATTGTGTTATGTTCCGGTTTGTGGCTGGTAGCAGGCATCAAATTTATAGTCATATACCAGTAGATACACTTAGATACTTTATTCTAGTGCTGATCTGGCTTAATTTTTACATCATGCTTTAAAGGGAGGGTGTTATGAGGACATTCACTTGGTTTGATGAGTTGTTCTTGAAATGAAGAGAAGATGTGGAATGTTGCTCTGCCTCGCAGGTAAAGAGAAATCTAATAATAAATAAATAATATTATAATAAAATCTATTTATTGCCATAAAAGTTACAATTTAAATTAAATTAAAAAAAAATCTAAAATTCGTTACGATGAAAAACATAATATTGTTCACAATATAAAATTGAAGTTCAAGTATATTTAAATTATAAAAGTCCAAATAAACTTATCCCTGGTTGGAAAGGACATTACACGATAACTGCTATTAAGCCACTGCTATTAATATATAAATATATAATATATAAATAACCACGTTTACATTTAATTAATAATTAAATGCAAACGTGGTTATTAGAACTGAAAAAGGAAAATTGTTACAAGTACACGTTAATAGAATAAAATTAGCAAGTGACATTAAACCAAAGCTTAAAACTAACAATGTTAATAAAGGTAAACTTAAAGTTAAAATAAAGCTAAAAGAAAATAATCCTATTTCAGGATACTCGTTGCGACCACGTCGGCAGTGTAGTTTACGACAATAGATAGAGGATCAGGTTTGTATTATGATAGAATTGGTAGTGTTAAGATATTAGGTGACGAATGGAAATTAGTTACTTTCAAAGATTTTTCCCCTTTACCCACAGCAATCAATAATTTAGAAGAAAAATATAGAACAACCCAAGAAAATTGTGATACATTAAATACCATACCAGTCAAATATAAAGATCGACTGAAGGTTTTGCAAAAACAACTTGATAAAATAAATAAAATTCACTTCGTTCTCTCACTTGACTAGCTAAAAGATCATGAAGAGGATGGTTCGACGGAATCGGATCAGCAGGGCTATTCAGGTTTGTAACTTGACAGCGGATTCCGCGATGAGTGTCAAAATTGAAGTTCGAGTCCGAGATCTTGATATGTGATTCTCGAATCATTTGGTAAGCACTTGCGAAGTGAAGGGAGTCTCAAACTCAAACGTCAAACGAATAAAGATGGCCTCGCCTCGGTATGAATAAACGAATCGGTAAAATATTTTATCCTTCTGATATAAAGGCACTTACACATTTCTTATAAATTCTATGATTTATTGTTTTATTATTAAAAAAACGTGTGGCACCCGGGGACTGCCGCGGTAAAGCTATAATAATAACAGGCATTTACATTTTTAATACCTGCGTTTATATTTATACAGGTAGCTAAAATTTGAAAATGTTTGTTTACTTTTCTTTCAGCTTAAGCCTTTCTTGAAAGTTTTGAGGAAATCGAATGTATTTTTTTACAATATTTGGATGGCTAGTGCTTCAAAAACCACATGCAGACAACGGGAAACCGATGGCTGCGACATATAGGAATGAATGTTTTTTCCGCATATTCTTTGATCACTTCCATTAGCAAAGAAAGAGAGTGCACATAATAACTGAAAAAATAATTCAAATATATAATTTTCAATCACCTTTATTAATGTATATATATGAAAAGCAAAAGTGACTGATGTATCAACACACAGGCCAAACCCTTTGGGCTAGAAACATAAAATTCGCACACGTATTCGCACCTTTGTAAGAAAGACGGGAAAGTTAGGTTTGCTTTACTAACCTTTACTTTAGCTGATAATCCATGTCTTCGACACTGAGGTGCTATCATAAGATATTTAATATCTTCCAATAGGTTATCAATTAACTCTTCCGACAAGCGGTAGTTAAAAACAAAGTGTCTGTGCATATTAAAATATTGAAAATTACGAATCTCATTCGCTTGACGTCGACTTTCAGCACAATCTAAAGAGTAAGCTTCTTCTAATAAATAATTGAACACAAATAAACGAGCCATGGTATTTATTAGTACCTAATAACTAAAATATAACAAAAATCACTTATTTTTATTTCAAAAATCTTTAGTTTACTCGAGAACGCGATAGCTCTTGACTAACTTTTCGTTTGACAATTGGACACGAGCTTCGACGGTGACGTAATTCGATGATCGAGAATAATAAATATGTCATCCTCTAATCATCTAGTACGGCACTTGCGAAGTGAAGTGATCCTAGAACTCGAACGTCAATTTTGAAACTCCGCTGTCAAGTTACAAAAGAGAATAGCGTTGCAGTTTTAAAAACAATTTTTGACACAATGGATTCCGATGATGGAGTATATTATGAAGAAACAATCGATGAAGTTCTTCATGATAAAAAAATATATACTTTGATGAAAAATCAAATTCAAGTAACTCAATCAGCAATCTCAAATTTTAATTCAACTATCAAGAAGTTAACTCATAATGAGAAAATAATAAATAAAAACTTTGATACAATTCATAAATTTATGACTGTTGTAAATTCAAATATTACTCTTTCTAATATAAGAACTACTTAAAATACTCATTTTAATAAATTAAATACACTAGGTGAAACTCTTTATGATGATTTAGACATGCTATTAAATTCAATATTATTTGCAAAACAAAATATATTACACCCTTATATTATTACTCCAAATCAAGTTTATAAATAATTAGCAGATAATCGTCATTATCTCAAAATAAATAAAGAACTACCAATACCTTTAAATCTCCAAGATATTCATGTATTAATTGATATTTCATCGTTAAATGTATTTTACATAAATTATAAATTATTTTTCATATTAAATATACCTTTAGTAAATCCAAATGAATTTGAACTATATCATGTATTGCCATTACCAACACCACACAATCAAAATACTGATGTATTCGCGCTAGTACAACCAAATAGAAAAATTATAGGAATAACCACAAACAAACAATCTTATAAGCAATTCGATAATTTAATTAATTGCAAAACAATTACTAATGAACATTTTATATGTTAGGAACTAAATGAATATTCAACTATTTTTAATCCATCTTGTGAATCAGAATTATTAACAAAAGTTATAAGAACTTTGCCAACAGATTGTCATACTAAATTGTTATATGGAAACTTTGAAATATGGCAAAAACTCATGGACAATAAATGGATTTATGTATACTCAAAGCCTACAAAAATAACTGAAGATGGTACTAATACTCAAGATGTTAAAGATTTTGAAATATCTAATACAGGGATAATAGAATTGGATAAAGGTTGTAAAGCTTATGCTAATTTGATACAATTATCAGCAACTGATAATTTAGCTACAAATTGGTCAGCAGTGTCAGCACCAGATATTACTTTTGACTTATCTAATGATGATTGTTGTAATATAGAAATAAATTATAATAATAAAGAAGAATTAATACCCTTAAAATTAAATAATATTCAACTTGATGATTTAAATTTAGCATCCATTAAATTAAATGATTTAAATGAACAAATACTAAGAAAAGAAAAGGAAGAATACTCCTTTGTCCCTAAAGGACATATTTTATGGATAGTTTAAACTATATCAACAATTATTATTTCTTTTTTAATTTACAAACTATGCATAGTAAATGTTTTAATCCGAGTGATTCCGGAAATAGTAGTGGATGTTGTTTACAAATATATAACCAATGTAATACGAGAAAACGAAACATTGTGGAACCCACTGTAAGAATGTCTTTAAGAGAATGTAATGAAGAAAGAGACGATGATTTATAAATGTCACCATTGCAAAGAACCCAAAGTTTTGAATCTAGAAATAAATATAGATATAATTTGAATACTTAAAATGTTATTAATAATAAAAATGTCATGAACAAAAATGTAATCGAAATGAAAATATATTAAAGAAATAAAATGAAAATGAATAAAACAAATAAATTGTAATTGATTTAACTGTATTGTAAAATTAGGTGACTTATAATACTAATTATAAGAATATTTCATAAGAAAGAATTTGTAATTGCCTCTTTCATTTATCATATTATGAATAAGTAACACTTATAATAAGGCGCTCCACCCACTGCACCGCGCCCCGTCGCGGTGCGCGGGATGGCAGATTTTACCATTGTATGCAATTATGTCAATTTATATAGAAATCACGCCTAGCACAACACACTGCCGACGCGGCACCGCGCGGGAAATTGCCCCGCGCGCAGTTGTGTTATCCGTCGCTCTGCGCACCGCGGCGGGACGCGTCTTCAGTGGGTGGAGCGCCTAAGATTACTTTAATAAACAATGTTTAATGGATTTATATCAATAATTATTTTGAAATGTATAACAATTTTTTTTAAGAAACAACTTGTACCTCATTGTTTCTTCTAAGAGGGGAGGTGTTATGTACTCAGATACTCATATAGTAAAGAGAGTACATATTTACATAATCCGTTAACATAATTCGTGGATTCGCTTTTTCTTTCTAAATCTGAAGTAACTTACAGTAATAGGTCCATGATGATGGTGATGGGTGATGATGGTGATGGGCGAAGACGATGATCGAAGACTAGCGTTGCACGTACTGCTGATCCGCGTTGCTTCGCTGATTGTCCTCGTAACTGCCGATGCCGCAGGACGACTTTGTTGGCTGCTCCTCCTCGTTGCTTCGTTGGCGATGTCGGTCGCTCTTGAAGTTTTAATCCCTGGTCAATCTTCTAGTTGCACTAAGATATCAGAGTATTCGGTCCTGGTCAATATCTTCTAGTTGCAGTAAGATTATCAGCTACCGATTGCCACTGGAACTGGATTCTTCTTTGTTAGTCTTAAAGCTTGTGAGCTACTCCGCTGGCTTTTCTTTAACCCACAGGTGACCAGAAGTATTCTACTTTTGACACCTTTTATGTTATGTTTCGGGTTGTGACTGGTAGCAGGTGTTAAATTAATAGTCAGTAGATACACTTAGATACTTAATTCAAGTGCCGATCTGGCTTAATTTTAACACCTTACTCTGTAGAGAGGGAGCGTGTTATGAGGACATCACTTGGTTTGATGAGTTGTTCTTGAAATGAAGAGAAGATGTGGAATGTTGCTCTGTCTCGCAGGGCTAGCCTTTATATTATATCAATCTGCACGTGGATGGCGTACGCACAGTGCGTGATCCGCGTGTTTATATTTCCATGAAATTAGAACAAGGAAACTCTTTGTAGTAGCTAAATGCGGCAAAAAATTATCAATATGTTTCTAATAATAGTTCCATGGTCTTTAATTAAAATGTAATCGCGTATTTGGTCACGTAGGCCAGTGTTCCGTGAATTATGATAACGTATTATGTAAATATTTACTCTCTATACTATATGAGTATCTGAGAACATAACACATGCTTAGTATGATGAGAAAATTAAATAATCATAGCAGATCCAAGACTAACAAGATTTCCCAACACTTCGGGTAAGTACTAAACATGTAGCGGTACCATTTAGTGGTAGTAAACTTTGAGAAACTACTAAAACTTTATCGGTTGTACGGTAAGTAAGTATCTGCAAATTTTACACATCTTTTATGTCAAGTGTAAAGTTTAAATGAACGCAAATGATCATATTCATGAAGATGCCTATATTTGATTTGAAACGAAGTTTGTTTATGACGGAACTCTTATGTGCCGTTTCCATGCTTTAGAGGGTAGGTAAAGCTGTTGGTTACTTTTGCTAGATAATTAAATTATGTATATCAGTTGTTAAACATTTATAATATCATACATGCAATATAATCCCATATGTGCCAGTCTTCAAGAAAAGAGTAAATCTAATAGGTTTTACCGTCAGGTGGGGTTGCAGTCAAGCGCAATTAAAGCGCAATTATTGTGACGAACCTGTAGTCTAGTTGGTAGTGACCCTGCCTGCGAAGCGAGGGGTCTTGTGTTCGATTCCCGGCCGGGGCAGACATTTATGTGACAGATAAATATTTTGTACTCGGGTCATGGGTGTTATTGTGATGTATCCATGCCACCCGCAACGCAGGTAAAAACCTACTGCGGGGGTATGAGTGTGTAAGCGTTTAATTATTTATTTATTGTGGTGGTAAAGTATTACTCATATTACATAAGTTTTAACCCGCGGCTTCACCCACGGAACAATGGTTTCATAATATAAATCTCCAAATTAACCCAGAGTACCATAAAATCGGATGTTTTTCCTATGCCCTAATCCTAGACACGATCTTTCTACATGCAAAGTTTTATTTTAATCCATACAACGATTAGCGCCTGATGGAAGTAAAAACATCCAAACATCAGCAACGTTCACTTTTTTTAAATGGAAATAGTAGAAAAACGAGCCATCGTCGCCCATGGACATCGGCGACACCAAGGGCATCACTAATGCGCCGGCCAAACAAATTAATAAAAGTAAGAAGAGGAAGTGCGATTTTATTGTACATATTTATTTTAGCGAAGAGTACTCGTGCTAACGTTTTAAACATGTGATGGTGTTGGTGTTATTTGTTCTGTTCAGTGCCGCGGGTGCTATCGTAATTTCGTTGTTATTGCTCTGTTCGGACGCTTCTACATGGTTACTTTGGGCACTATTCGTTTCCTCCTTTATTTTTACAGCCCAGAATAAAAACGTGCCAACTCAAACGTGGTTAGGGTACCGGGAGACTCGTCTATTGTTCTGTAATGACGGATAGTTTAAGTTGAAATAGTTATTCCAAATTGTACCCAAATGACCGACTTCAAATAAATAGTTGGAGAATAAGGATCGTCAAATCGAAACGAGAAGTTCCCTTAATTCTTTGTGTATATCATCATCATCATCATCATCAACAACATCAGAATTGAATTTTAATTAGTTAAAATTAGGTATGTCCTTTCAAATAAAAATAATGATCAATTGTTTATCAAAGATGAGCTATCTTAGTTTATATGTACGGATAGTTTTAGCGTTGATATCGTAACTGTATCATGACAATGTTTCTTTAGTTAAAAAGTAAAGAAATTGATGAACTATTTTCGTAAACGTAAAACGCTTGCCTAACATTAGTTAACATAATAAATTGGCACACAGTCAAACCACTATATCAATCAGTAGATAACAAGAACACAATTAAAGATGAACGACTAAAAGCGTCATATTAATATTACAGAACATTTAAACCTACAAATTAATGCTCGAATCAGGCATTAATATTTGGCACTTAACTGTCTAATATGTAGGTAATCTGTACCGAGCCACAACCACCGGGAGCAACCCCAAAACAAACATGTTACCGGAAAGCCTAAGCCATTTTACATAATTCTCGCATTTGTATGCCAATTTTAGGCTCTGTACCGACCTATAATACGGATACACTTAAAACCCTACAGAGAAATATCACTCTTATTACAATGCAATAAGTTCAAGATTTCAATGCGTGAGTGGCAAGGAACGTCGCTGCATGCCAGTTTAACCCTTCTTGCATTTTAATAAGTAATATATTTCTTCATCTTTTATGCATCGATAGTGTACCGAAATGATGCACGCTGTTGATTTTGTAGGACTCACGTTTTCCTTTTTTGTTTGTTCAGCGTATGTTTGGATATTCTCAGTGGATTAATAAACTTCTACGTTGTTTGATGGATAGCTTCGAAGCCTTCGTAAAGGAGATTATTAGTACGGGTGATTTTTTAGATGGTTTGCTTAGTATATTTTTCAGGTATATCTCGGCAATTTTGGAATCAATATACGTAGCTAATATTTATTTTTCTTGAATGTGTATTCTAGTTGTGTTTTTCGAAAGTTCTCCTGACTAGGAACAAATATGTTACTTGTACAATGTAGACTTTTTTGATTCCTCAGTTATAAACTGCTAATGATAATCTATTATTAGTTTTATTACATAATGTGTTTATTAAACATCTCATATATTTTATGAGGTTTTTGAAACATTCGTTTCTTCCAATCTTCAAATTTTCTTCTATCATATTACCTATATTAATTTATCATCTAGCATTTTGAACAATTTGAGTAAAACGTCTGTTAAAAAATTATAAGATCTAGTCCATGATGTTTTGCTATTTGGTTAGAGTACATAGAAATAGGTATTCGACAAAACAAAGTCCAATTTGGAGCATTTCTATAACTATGACAAAAGTGCAATGCTAAATAGTAACAGTTAATTAGCAAGAGGCTGTATTTTGTATTGCAGGTGTCTTTGTAACTGTGAATTTTCCTGCGTGAAGTGAAAATTCTTACTTAAAGTCTGAACTATCTGCTCCGCCATTTTCCGTATAATCGGCTTATGTTCCATAAGTTGTTTTGTTTTGTTCTTGGTCTCATTTATTTGTTCCTTGTTCTTGAGTTGCATAAATTCAATTGAACTTTTTACCGGTGATTTTATGTTTGTCAATTTTTATTTTGTTTTAAATAATATTTTGATCGAATATTAATTACAGCATTACAAACTATTTGGGTATCATGGAAGCTACATCCCAAGCTACCCCAATCTGTAAGGCGTCATTAAAGGCAATGCCCATTATCTGTACATCTTGCACAGAGTAGGCACTCCCAGAGGGTTGGTGCTGAGCTGACGTATATTATGCTAACGACCACTGCAGTTGAGGTTAAGGATTTATTAGTATGAACGAGTATTACCACTTCACTTGTTGAAGTAAGGGATCCTTCCTATTGTTATAAATGTGAAAGTTGCTGATGTCGGTTTGTATGTTCGTATGTTTATATTTCCATTACACGCTAACCGTTGTATAAATTAATAAAGTTTTCACACAGATAGATCATTTCCTGAATTGGTCACATGATAGATTTTATTGCGGTTGTATGCTGGAATAATTTGGACATATATGTTTCTGATTTCCTTTTATGAAACCATTCTATCGCGAGCAAAGCCGCGGGTGAAAACTAGCAAAAATAAATAAGTATTATTCGTACTAAAAACTGTCGTCATCAAAAACTAAAAAAACAGATAAAGTTTTCAAATCGCACATCCGTTATTCGAATGTTTGTACGAAACAGTTTCAAATTCTAACCATTCACCACCCGACCGAGACCGACAGACATTTTCAATGCAGAATCACAGCGTGTCGGGTTTCGGGACAAATTGAAGGGCTGTGTCCCGACTGTCCCGATGCTCACGGTGAATGAATTTTACATCGTATTTTGTAGAAAACGCAATGACAGACCGACTGTTTCGTTTTCGCATATTAATAACTAGATCAAAATACAAGTAGAACAAGCCCGCGGCATTGGCGTTTTGCGGGATAACAACTAGGTATGTACCTTATAATATATCATAGCTGATACGTTATGCCCTTACAAATAAACCAAAAAATCTGTTCCTAAAAGAGCTACAACACGCACACGTATATCTTTTGTCTCACTACAACAATCACATTGGTATAGCACAACAAGGCATTTTAACGCTGTATGTCCAATTTCAAGCACTTTTGACAACAACAAAAGCGTGCGTATCGTCTTGCATTGACAGAGCGACTACGAGCAGAACGGTCAATTGCCAGTTCTTATGCTCTTCATCGTCGGCGCCCTAGTGACATATCTACCTCTTTTCCCTATATCTTATCTCAGGTCATAGTCTATTTGAGTGCTAAATATTGTATAATGAAAATTCGTTCAGAAGTTACCTACACCCTACACAATTTTCACCGGAACGCTGTTTACAAATGCGTTGCTACAAACGGTCGCCTATGGTGTAACCGGCAACTAACCGGCGTGTTGTGTGTATCTTTATCTCCATCATCATCATCATCATCATCATCATCATCATCATCATGGTGTCTTAATCTAGTTTCCCCTGCTTGAAAATCATATATAATTCACTAACTTTTGCATGTTTATACTTGCCTAATAATTGGAATACTATGTGACTTGGACTTGATTAAAAGACATCCTGTATGATGTATAAAGGACTATGCCAGGGGTCGGCAACCTTTTGAGTCGGAAGAGCCAAAAATTACAATTTACAAAATTTCAGTTTTTAAAGAGCCACAAAAATTTTTCTTGCCAACCATAAATAGTACTTGCAAATTTTTTTTTTTCATAAGATTTCATAACTTATTATTTAAGTAAAAACTTAAAATAATTAAATATTTATTTACATTGTATGTACGTCTCATAATATTAACGTGTACTTCAATAACAAACAATTGAGCAAACAAATTCAATGGAAGCGTTGGTTTTGCATGGTTTTAGAAAGTTTGGATAAAGGCTCATAACTTGTTGTTTTAAGTTTCAAACACGACTCTAAATTTTCATTTGTTACATTGGTTAGTTAGTTACATAGAAAAATTCGACGATGGTGTCATTCAAGAACTTCCGACGGACTAACGACATAGAAATATGCCTAATACTCGTTAATCGATTCAGAACGATTTTTAAATGTTTTTTTTATATAATAGATATTATTATTTGCGTATGGAACTAAAGAGCCGCAGCTTCACATCCAAAGAGCCGCATGTGGCTCGCGAGCCGCAGGTGGCCGACCCCTGGACTATGCGGTTGACATCGGCCATTGGCATAACATGGCGTCGCAGTATTTGTCATATTTCAGCATGTGCAGGAATTAATTGAGCTGTCTAGGAACGGAAGGACTCAATACGTCATGTCTTGCAACCGAGCGCTCTCTCAAGTGACTTACGAGAACGGCTGAGATTTGCTGTTGAGAATTACTTTAAAATATATCATAATCGTGAAACTGCAAGACAAATCCGTTGAACGAATGGTTTTTTAAGATTTTTAATGTATTGCTAGTGCTTTGCTCGAGGCCTCGACCACGTTTTCCAGGATAATTAGAACATACTGGGGATGTACTGTTCCAGATTATGGTAAGCTAAATTTTACAAAAAAAAATTGTAGTTTTTGCGTAATAAGGTATCAAACATCCATGCATCCTCACTCATAAAATATTCTTTATAATATTAGTAGAATTAGGATTTTCTCCTCTAGATTTAGACATCTAAGTACCTACATACATAACTCGCAACCGCGGTAATATCGCTTAAGTTAAGGCGCTCCACCCACTGCACCGCGCCCCGTCGCGGTGCGCGGGATGGCAGATTTTACCATTGTATGCAATTATGTCAATTTATATAGAAATCACGCCTAGCACAACACACTGCCGCATGCCGACGCGGCACCGCGCGGGAAATTGCCCCGCGCGCAGTTGTGTTATCCGTCGCTCTGCGCACCGCGGCGGGACGCGTCTTCAGTGGGTGGAGCGCCTTAAACCGCTAATAATAACCACACAAAGTTCAGAACTTGGAGAAAACTTAAGGCAATAATCTCCTTAAAATTTACGTTAATTAAGCCTTCGGAATAATTAAATCTACAAGGGTTACGCAGGTGCATCGCTCTCGCGGTTCTTAACAGAGTTCCGTACTTCCGAGTTCCGTGTAGAGTACTTACCACGTGATTCACAATTTTGGTTTAAGATATAGCTTGTTGGTGCAAGCGATTATAGCTCTTGTGTTAACGTTTTACTTACAGATTTCTCTACGTGTATTTGCGACAGGTTTATTACTTTTTTTCGTAAATAGCTGGCAAAGGAGCAGATGAGCCTGATGGTAAGTGGACATCGTCGTCCATGGACACTGGCAACACAAGCACTCCCAATGCATTGCCGGCCAAGAAAGAAGAGAGAAGAAATGACATGTTTTTAGTAAAGAATAAGCTCAGTACCTAATTATATTCAGAGTAGAAATGTCTCCGTAAAAGAAAACAAGGAAACCAGCACACCAAGTTCTCCATAATGTTCTCAAAAGTATGCGAATCCGATTTGTTCAAAGTGATGGACTGTATCCTAACATCGTGAGAGAACATAGTATGGTAGCTTTTGATGATAAGAGAGTCCCGTAATCTTTCTTGGATTTGAAATGATTGGAAAATACTTGATGGATTTTATAAAAAAATAAGGAATTACTGGAGATGACAGACAGTAAAATTAACATATCGGATGATTTTGATTATAATTGTTAAATTTTATTTATCTGAAATTTATGCGGCAACAACGTACTAAAATAGTTACATTCCTCTAAGGTTTGTCAACCGCAAGAGAGTACGTCCTTCAGATCCAATTCTGTTTTATAATTGATGGTTGCGGTCGATACGCCATTTGTATTGGACCTACACATTTGTGTCTCCAGCTACTGGTGTATTCCACTTGCATTTTAACAGCCTATTGGAGTGAACGAGTTAGTTCTAGTCGAATCACTAATCAACTGGACCAAATTGACAGAATCTAATGTCACTTTGTGAAATAATATTGCCGTAGTAATAGTAAAGGTGACTTCTTGGTCCCCAAAAATATATGTTCGTATCAATGGTTCACATCAGAATCGGTTAGTCACGCACTATTTATCAAAAACTGATTACACTGTAGATGTCAATTTGGTCCAGTTGAATAAGTGATTCGACTTTACTTGAAAGTCTGGACGAGTTAATTAATTCCTACAGCTGATATTTTACAACAGTGTTTTGTTTTGATATGCAGTAAGTATTGATGATTTCTTAGAATAAAATAAAAGCTGATTAATTCTTAGAAAGTCTAATGTATTTTGTTCATAACTTAATAAACTAAGAGAAATACTACTTCGACAAAAGAGTGGACTAGAGCATGGCATCAGCGACGCGTTGCCAACCGAAAACGATGGACGCAAAATATTACAGGATCCGACGTTATTTCACAGTCAAAACATTTCACAGTCGATTTTAGGAGGGTAGGAGAAAACCTGGGAGGGAAGGACCCTAAAGAACAAAATTATTGCACCACTCACACTCTATAAGCTACTCACTAATGATAAAGATTAAAAAAAAATGTTCGCTTTGGATACCCCGTAGCCCTGAAGCAACAAATTTTTACCTTATCAATTCCTTCCTCATGAATTCGCAATTTTTTTTGCGCGTACAAACAAACAAAAAAATCCTCAGTTTTATTATTCCAGTGTAAATTAAAATATAGCTATAAAATATAGTTTTTACAAATCCCAGTGTAAAGTGGAACATACCAAGACCTCGTCTAGAGGCAAGCCACAAGCGCAGCTGAAATTAATCGCACCCAGCGCTCCCCTCCACTCGGCTAAGATATTGTTTACTGAATGAGCTCCTAAAGGGGCTGTCATATTTAGCTTCCAACATGCACTTTAGATTTTATTGTGAGGTTTGGTAAAATATTGTTTTCTGAATGAGCTCCTAAAAGGGCTGTCATATTTAGCTTCCAGCTAAGAACTTAACAGATTTTATGTGAGTTTTGGCAAACAGTGATGAAAAACTGTATCATCATCAGACCCTGCAGACTAAAACTTCTCAAGACAAATCAACCCAGCCCAAAACTTCATATGGTTGCGTCGTTTCATTTCAGAGTTTATATGGCCATCTTCCATCTTCATCATCAGACCAGCTCCATGACCATAATCAGTGTGTCATATAACTAGGTAGATTAAGGGACAGGTGAAACTAAATAAAATCCGAATACAAAACGATAACGAATTAATAAACTAATGCATCAAACCACGGCTTCAGGAGTGCCAAGAAAATGTATAATGAACTATAATCACTTCGATTCTCGTCAGGAAAATCCAAAAAAAGGTTACAAAAACTTTAAAAACCTCAACCTTCTTCAGTTAAGCTATGGAAGCAAAAAAGCTTTTAAATTTTACTATGATCAGCTTAGCTCACGGTAAGTTTAAAGTGCCTCTATGTCATCGGTAATCCAGCCTGAGAGCCTTCATCCACGGCCTTTGCTGTGATCACTCGACGTCTTTGCTTTAAGGTATCGTTTATTTTCGTTACTAATGGCTTGTTTCCACTGTGTCATCACTTGTGAGAGAGTGACTTCTCATTGTCATTTTTAGGGTTCCGTACGAAAAAACGAAAAACGGAACCCTTATAAGATCACTCGTGCGTCTGTGCGACCGCCGTTCACAGCCAATTTACTCCGAAACTACTAGATCAAATGAGTTGTTGGGTACTCATGTACTTTTTTGTGATCCAAAGACGAGGGTAGAAAGTAAACAACTGAATTTTGAGAAAAAAAATATAATTATAGGTTAACATGCCGACAAGGTAAAAAGGATCTTATTGACCAATCGTGTTTTTTTGGATGAATATCCCGATAGTGATTATTCGGATCTGTTATCATCTTGGAGTGGCGCATACATTCATCTGACACTATTCACATAAGCACCAATCGATTGATACGACCCAACACGAATTGTCACCACGACACGTTTTCCCTCAGTACGAGGAAGAAAGAATTTTGATTAAATTTTGACGTGACAACGTCTATTAAAACGATGAACGCCGGGTGCACGCACGAAAAAGCATGAGTCACTGTCACGTTCCGCAAGCGAGAGCGCGGGATAAGCGATAGAGAGGCACGATCAGCTACGATCGGCCGAAGCGCTCCGTTCGTGCTGCATGTATCTCTCTTTCCTATACAATATAATGGTAATTTAATTAAAATGATTCAATTTTATATATAAAAGTATGCAATCATTTCATCAATGTTTTGTCATGAAGTTGTCACCTTAAACTACCGTCAGTAAACCGACTTTACAACCAACCAATTTTTTTGAATGTTTCTAAACTGACAGTGTGATAAAACTGATGTGTAGTTTTCAGAACAAAACTTAATTTTCCGATGAACGTCAAATCGACACCACCGCATAAATGATACAGTCTTGGCGAATAAATAATGGATGGATGGATGGATACACCCTCTTGCTTGAGTCACCCGCCAAACGACTCGTCGTGTTCCGGCTGGGGGCTTGAGAGCAAGTTCTTTCTTTCTCTTTCTTCTCTTTTTCTTGGCCGGCAACGCATAAGTGAGGTCGCTGATTCAATGTCCATGGACAACGAAAGCCACTTACCATCAAGTGGATCATTACTGCGTCTGCCGCCCATTCCTAAAAGAAACATGAATGACGGATGCACGTGGAAACAAGCCGCTACTTTAATGTTCGAAGGAATGAACTACGATCAAACTTTCATCGATGTTAAGTTTGTAATTTTCTCGATTATAATAATAATAACAAGAGATACATATGTATATTTTAATATTATTGTATTATTAGAATAATGTAATTAGTAAAAAAACTAATTAATATCATCACGTCACGGTGAGACTGACCGTGGTGTATGATCTGTGACAAATAACTTTTTATTGATCATCACTAGTGTTTTATAAAATGACAACATACTCAAGATATAATTATGTTTTATTAAAATTATGAAACTCTCACCACAAATTCCTATACGGAAGGCTCGTAAGCAGTTCCATATAAATAAATAAAAAACAGAGTTCTACAGAATTATGTTATTAACCGACTTCAAAAAAAGGAGGAGGTTCTCAATTCGACTGTATATTTTTTTTTATGTTTGTTACCTCAGAACTTTGGACTGGGCGAACCGATTTTGATGATTCTTTTTTTAATAGAAAGCTGGTGCTTGTCATGTGGTCCCACATAAATTTGAACGAGATTTGACAAGTAGTTTTTGAGAATTTGAAGTCGGTTATTTTTTGTTAGTAAAATTTAGATTTTATTGTTCTTATCCCTATCACTATCCCTATTGTGATCTACATATGCACAAAATAGTCCTATGTCCCGTCTGTCAGTTCATTCGCTAATAAATTCACCTTTGTCCGTACTTCCCAGACGGTGTCGTTTGATACGACCGTGTTATCGCTTGGTACAATTTTAGAAACATAACACCATATTAACTTAAACACTTCTTTGTTAGTCACGGGGATTCTGGTTTCCGTAATGGAGTAAATCTCATAGGTAATTGAACCGTGAACATCTTGTTGTTTCCACTCAGATAGAGACGGAAAAAATATCGCTCCATCCTTTTCCGTCCCACCAATAGCCCCAGGAGAGTGAAGCTAGATTGTTGATCTAGATTAGATTGTGCAAACCTGGGGGTTTTTTACCCAGAATACGATTTCACTTTGATTTGGCTTTTTATTTGGTATTTCTTTTTAAAAACTTGTTTGTGGTTGCCTTTGCTTCGACTTGGGAGAGCTTTAAAACCATGAAAAATGGTTTTGACCATTTTTTTAATGGACATAACCTTTTTATTTATGAACCTGTCCTGATCTCCCATCCCATTAAACCCAGGACCCTTCGAATGGCGGCGGTCCGGCATAGTAATTTGATTAAATTGACACTCGCGTGGCACAATGGTTACCATGCCGGATCGCCGCGCCAAGGGTCCTGGGTTCGATTCCCAGCGAGGTGGAAATTTGAATAATGAGTTTGAATTTCTGTTCTCGGTCTGGGTGTGAGTGTCCTTGTCTTGTGTGTTGTCCATGGTACCCACGACAGGGAATCCTAGTGTGGGGCTATGAGTGTGAAGCGTTATTTATTTATTACTAGCTTTTGCCCGCAGCTTCGCCCGCGGTAGAGATCGCTTTTTTTACAAATCCTACTTACTTACTTTTACTTAGTTAGATTTAGTTGCCTATGACTTAAGTAAACTTGTATCATTTGATAGCGTGATTCAGAACTTGCAAATGAATTTTACTAACGGGATCTATTAACAACATCCGGAACTAAATATCTAGCAACTAACAAAATATCGATCTTCCAATGGGGACGTTTTACCGCAGTAAAAAGTAGCCTACGTTACTCTCCACCGTCCTCACTATCTCCACAAAAAAACCATACCGTGTAGCAGCTTCGTTGCGACGTGAAAGACGGACAAACAAACACACTTTCACATTTATAATATTAGTATGGATTATTGTCTAGTATCTATTATCTAACCATAGGTTACTTTACTTATCTTATGAGGTAGAAAACAGTCTCACAAGGCCAAATACCCGCGCCATCCTGCCATTTGCACCATCATCCGTACAAAGTTCATCAGTGACTGTCGGAACGATGTTACCAAGCTCAATCAAGGCCCATTGACGACACGACGTAAGCTTAACTCGATTACCTGACATTATTCCTGCCTTACCCTATCCGTAAGCCTTTTTACCCTAAAGCGATACTTGTTACCTTGTATCGCTTTATCTTTGGATAGAAGTTTACGGTTGTACTTTGAATTTTTTTGGCCACTCTCGTTTTGTATAGGGTTTTGGAAGTAAAGGGTGCTGTCGTGACCCTATTCTTAAGACTCCGCTATCTGTCTTTATGTGCATCTGTTTGTCTGTTCGTCCGTCCGTCTGTCTGTCACAGGGCTTTATCTCCTGAATAGGTAGATACTTGAATTTTGTACAGTATGTATACTGTGACTGGTATAACAACAAATACTAAATATAATAAAATAAAATAATCATTACAAAATTTTGATCGAAAATCTTAGATTCCGTTTTGATTACGGAACCCTTGTTAGGTTCCTTATTATACATTGTATATAGTTTTTACTAAAAATAACTATCATTAGGGAGTATTTATAAAGGCTAATCCTATAGTAACAATGATTTTTAGAATTTTTGTTCGTTTGTGCGTTTGTTGCCGCTAATATCAGAAACCGTATTGAATTTTTGAATATCTTCTTTAATATCGTAAAAAGAAGAGACAATTAATATTCTTTTTAATTCCTTTCCCTTCTTTATTGTCACCTGTATTTCTTCATTTCACTGCGTGCAGGACGGACAGTTCAATAATTGTTTTCCATTCACTGTAATTGACTTGCGCGTTGCGGTGTTCCCCGTAAATGTTGTCACGTTCAGTCATTCATTCATTCGGTCAGTGAATGAATGGATTAAAATGGTAACAAATTAATCTGTATCTATTATTTAAAATTAATTATTTAAATTTAACATTTGAATAATGTGAAGTGTTTTAAATCTGAAAGTGTTTTAAAACGGAGTTGACTCCCGAACGGATTTACATTTATAAAAATTCAAATTCATTTTCCCGGATGGGCCACTAATCCCTCCACCAATCCGCACTGGAGCATCGTGGTGGAGTATGCTCTAGGCCTCCTAAAGCGGAGAGACCCATTTTCTGTAAAAGGCCGTTAATTGGTTGAACCCATTCAGCATTTTTACAAAACTACATACTAATAGATAGTAAATGCTATTCCCAAATAACATAAAACAAATTTTGGGATAAATTGTTTTACCATAGGTGCTAATGTTATCTTTTTGACGACAATAAATCCGCTTGGCCTTCGATGTTATTAAACGAACTCCCCTGCGTAACACGGAGTATAAAATTTTACAGATATGACATCTAGGTTTTACAAGGAAATTGGGTAGATTTTATCCCGGGTTTATTCCCTTGATGATACGGACGTTTATAATAAAATTTTTTGACTTTGTTTTGTCAAAAAGCTCTTCCACGGGCGATACAGCAGGCGGTAACTAGTACATAAATTAAAAATGAACTTCACAGCTCACTAGAACTTCATTCTAGTAAAAAGAAGGCTTCCGACCCATTGTTTAGCCGGAAACGCTTCGTTAAAGCTATGTCGGAGGATCTCGGGCAGCATAAAACTTCCGACATTTGGGTTAGCTAGCCACTCCAACAATATGCACTGAAGCATCGTGGTGGAATATGCTTAAGGCCTCCTCAAATGTATGGATATTTCCTCAGATAGATGCTCTAGAGTCTAGATACATAATATGCTATGTATTTAGAACAGCGCATCTATATTTCTTACATCTACATCTACCCTTCGGCAAGTCACGGAGATCGGTCCCTCTATTCAAGCAAAATCATCTTACAATGAAGGGGAAAATTTTGTGAATAATACCCCTCATGACACCCCATTACTTTATCCTGGGGGTGAGATTTTTGCTATGGATTTTCGCTTGCACAAAGGCGATAACGTAAATACCATGGTTAACACTTGTAGTGTGTTATTAGTTCCTTGGGGTGGTTTTGAAAGGGTAGTTGTAATTATCAAAGGATTTGGGTTTAGAATATCAAAGGATTTTCTTGCTTAACAATTTCTTTGATGGCTAATATGTTTAAAGTTTCAGACTGGGTTTTAATACCGTTGAGTTCCATAAGTGTCATGAATAAACAAAATTAATAGGATCATTTACATATCTGTCAAGTGTGTGTGACGCACATCCAAATGAATCTACGATAGATGAAATTAGTGGAAAGGGGATTGAACCAGCGACTTATACGCTCCTCTGCCATTTTCATTTATTTTCGTACTTGCAGCAATCGATGAAATTGATAAAGATGTGTAGAGGATATATAAACAAACGAACAAAACTTTTTAGTTAAATATTCAACCACCTTCAATACGAAGCAAAGATTTAAAAAAGAAAAATAATTAAATGCAAAACTAAACTTCGTACTCATTTTGGGTCTCATTACAGAACGAGGTCTATCGTTAGTCCTGGTACTAAACCTCCTTTGAAGCTTGGACTAAGCAAATTATTATTACAAGACGCGTTTTAACGCTTAAGCCATTGCCTAACTATGATACTAAAGCCTCAGATGAAAGAATTTTGACAATTGCGACGTGCATTGCGCGATGCTCTTTGACGCTTTGTGACACGAGATTGTATTTGTTTTTTATTTTGTATTTACCGTGGTAGGTTTACGTCGTATTCGAACGACTTTACGTGCCTTTTATTTCTTTCATCTGAGACTACAGCTAAACCTGCGAGCCCCCTAGTTTAACGTTGGACTATTTCACAAATGTCAAAGTCAGTTTTGAGGTTGTTGTCATGTTTATTTCGAAATTGTTGAAAAATATTTATTAAAATGTTTTATTCAATGTATTTTGTACATACTGAAGATATTTTAATATTCAGTATCACCGGATAGACCAATAGGTAGGCATAAAAATCGTGTTGTTTTGGACCCGTTTGCCGAACTGAGTGATGAAGATATTTAATGTAAATATAGTTACCAAGAGGTTTACAATGAAATTTGTGGATTTGGTGCGATAAGATTGGACTCCATGACCATCGTGGAAATCCATTTGTCCTCTGAAATTCCAGTAATTTGTGCAATACGATGCTGGACTCGCCGCGAAGTAAGTATCTATAATAATTTTGTTTACATACAGTACCACTGCAATTATAACGTAGCTGTAGCATTATTTTATGAAAGTGAACTAGCAAGTGAGATTCCTGTCCACCTGATGTTAAGTAAATACTTCTTTCTAAGGTTTGTCCTATATTCTGTTGCTACTCCTATTATGGGTTATGAGAAATGCATAAACATTTATCAAACTAATTCCAAAACGAACACAAATATTATCATGTTGCTTCACACTAGATATAAAATTAGTTGGTGATATATTTCTCTTCCTCACTCAAACCTTGGCAGTACCCTTACTATGCTATTATTACCTATTTATTCCAATGATAATAACATTGTTTTGTTTTTGTTATTTTAGATTCAAGATGATGCAGTTGAATTGCAAGGAGTTGCTGAGCCAACTAAAGGGAGCCGGAGCAAATGCAAAATTGTCCCATAGATTCAAAAAAATCCTGCAGCCTTTGATAAACAAAAGCAGATGATAAGGAAGTGGAATTTCCATACCTTTTGTCAATACAGTTTGTGACAATTTAAGGAGAAGGCAATTTATACTACAGCACTTTTGGATAATAATAATTTATTTTATATTGCATTGTAATGTTTTTTCAATTCAATTTTATCAATCATACGAAGGAATCTGTTAATAGCTGAATAATGAATAATTAATACTTAGATTACGACCAGAATTTATATGTATTTTTAACCTAGTGTAAGTGTACTAATATTAATAAAGTTTTGCTTATATTTTAGTAATTTGTGGATTTTTATTCATTTTGTGAATTTTACGAATTCCGATGAGTCACAATATTTATTACTTACAATACAATAAATACACTCCGCTGCACAAGGTACAATAATTGTTCTTAGCACTTATGAACCAAAGACCTCAACAGTGTAATAAATTTCAAAGCCAACTGGATTTTATTTTAGTTAAGAGTGGTTTTGTACGTAAAATTATGGATTCGTATTAATACGCGCGAAAAATCCATTCCTTTACACACGCGTACATTAATTCTTAAAAAATACATGTTTTAACATGTAATAAAATCCACGACAACAACAATCAATAGAATTGATTGAAAACTGTATAATTATTTATTTGCAATAATATTTACGCTCTTAATATTAATAATAGACGTGTTCCATTAAATATGTCAAAAACAATAAACAGCATCGTAGTATAATGGAACGTCGTAATCGAATAAATACTGACGTTTTAAATCAGTTTCGTGTCAAACCCGTGTCAGTTATTTCAGCATTTTTAGCCAAGGGTGAGCCAAGGTCTAAACTTGAAACCAATAGTACTAACAAGTCAACGAGTATTTTGCGTTTTGTAATAAACTTTGGTTTACAGTATGTTACTATAGTCAGTATCGTACCAAGCTTGGACTATTTAGTCATGGTTTAAACCTAAACTTTAGACCTCGTCTTGTAATAAGGGGGATTAAGTTTAAAACGTAAGAATTGCCAGCGCAACAAATTGTGATCTTCCTTTAAATTAATGTAAGAACACCTAACCCAATACCGCCCATAATCATCTTATACCAGTTTAATAAATTCAATACATAAGAACTTGGTTCAATCAATTGATTGCTATATTGTGTTCGGAACAAGTTAACGAGGTAACTGCAAAATAAATTTCGCCTTTTGAATACATTTTGTAATTAAACTTGCCAACAACAAAAGTAATTTCAAATATTTCAGGATTCTCTGGGCCACGAGTGTTTAGACAGACTAAAAAAACCGTCCCAAAGAAACAGTATCAAAAACCCAGTATCTAAATCGCTATTATGTGTATGAGTACCTGCAAGGATTTTCCTCACTTCTTCATGGATAAAATTTCTTAAAAAAAAGAAAGAAGAAATTCTTTCTTCTTTTGCCCACGCGCTACGGCTTCGCCCGCGAAAAACGAAAATTTGAATTCGTCAATTTAGATTCATAGAACCACAAAAATAACGTGCAGCTACAAGTAGAATGATGGATTGATACATAATATTAGATATTAGATGATTAAAGTGTGAAGCGTTATTTATTTCCAATTTCAGCCAAATCGGTTAAGTAGTTGTGGCGAGATTGAGGAGCAAACATCCAAATATCCAAACATCCAAACATTTTTACAATAATAATATTTATCTCGCCATATGGATGTAACCATAACTTGTCAACTATCTACCACGACGTTCTATTTATCTACTCGTACAACAAATTTCGAAGATTGTAAACCTATTCTCCCTGTATCGAAATCCGCGTTTACACCTTAGATATTTATATACAACCCCAAAATAAATCATTTGTATCTGTTCACACATAAACGCCCAATCACTAAACGCAAGGTCATAAGGGTTGTACGGAAGTCATTCTCTTCAAGCGATTTGAATCTTACATTCTCTTTGTCCTCCCTATCGGGTAGCAAAATATTGAGCTACCCCTTTGAATATTAACTGTGAAACCCTATTTAATGGTTATCTAAATTATTCAGGGCTCTGCATATTGACCGGTTGAATACGAAATGCAACGACGGCCAGTGACAGGAGACCTTTTTATGGTTCCCCTGTCGTTGAGAAATGGTTTAAGAGCAGTATTAGACAGGTCAAGCTTCAATGGTCAATCTGTTTTAAGTTTATTGTCGGGCTGACATGTTGACAAATCTGAGGCCCGTGTGTAATATTGCTGATGTTGACCGGTGTCCACACTGGTTGTAAAGCTTTATGAGCTTTTGAATATTCTGCTGGCATAGCATCCTTGCCAAAGCAAGATGTAGGAGATGCAAACATTTTCTGACAAAATTTAAGTGCGGTCTACATTCTCCATCCTATATTATTTTTAACCGCCTTCAAAAAAACGAGGAGGTAACTATTCAATTCGACTGTAATTTTTTATGTTTGTTACCTCAGAACTTTCGTCTGGGTGAACCGATTTTGATGTTTTTTTTTTATCGAAAGCTGGCGCTTGTCATGTGGGTGATGTGGGTCGACACCCATCCGGTGTGGGATCGGGGTTAGTATTCTAAGCCGCCCCAATATGGCAAATTTTTTTAGCAGTTAATCTGTTTATGAGCTTACGACTTTATATCTAAATAATTTGCTGACGTTACATTGTACAACAGCTATTGTTGACGCATCGACATATTGTTCAGAATATGGTATCGATACCGTACGTGCATTATAATGACGTGTTTCCGCTACCAAGCTCAAATATGGGTGCCTGTTAAAGGTTAGGTTTGGATTACATGTACATAAAGTTCCTAAATTGTTATAGAATATTATATTCTATCACGTAGATATGCAATTTTTGTACTATTGAAATATTCGCAATAGTATTATGGTTCATTAATTTATTATTTTATGGACCTCCAAAGGCATCGATGGAACAATTCTTAAATGGATGGATGAATTAATGATTATACAAAAAGTATTTTTAGAATTTATGTCTGATTGTTTTGTTCCTGCTTAGCTCAGAAAAGAAAATTGATTTGGATGTGATTTTAACTGACTTAATGTTATTTCAAACTTATTAGTATTAGGCTTGAATTGTGGCTTGGGATAGCACTGAGTAAGTAATTGTTTGTTTAACATTAATCGACTTAAATAATTATAAAAAGATAAGTTATAACTATTCCTCGAAGCTGGGTTCTAAGATAAGTACAAAGTCTTTACTTTAAACTTCAGTTGCAGTGGCCTAACATGAGTTTTTTTAAAGAGTAACTCAACTTAACTTACATAAACAAAATCCCTAACAATGACATCGTTACAGCACCTAATACAGATAATATTCCGCATAAACCGAATAGTTATTCCCTTCAAGAATACGCGAACTCATTGTTCAACGCTAATAAATTCAGTGTATTACCGTACAGAGCAGTATCGGAGAGACAATTCAAAATTATAGCGCGGTTAGCATAGGTTTTACACTTGAATAGAGAACGGAATGTTCAATAAATAAGTTGTATTGTTTGTGCGTAATTCTTGTTTTGTTGTAACGGAATGTTATCTATTGTTCGGCTTTACTTTAGCTGTCGATAAGGCTTTTTAGAGTTTATTTATAACCCGCTCATGCTGTGTTAACGTTACCCTTGTACGAATAGTGAAGAAACCCGACCCGAACCGACGGACATTATCACCATGGAGGTAACAAATAGTATACGGATAGGAAATTAATACTTGTATCAAACTTTATATTTAGTTATATGAATAGATCTAATAACACTTTAAAACCACAAAATTATTATGAAAAATAATCATTAAAAAACTGATATATTACGTCAAGATTAGAAACAAAATTTACATTTTATAAGGGTTTTTAAGGGGTTGCAAGTTATTACGGCAACGTCGTCAGTTTTGACGTAAAAAGGGTGATTTTTTTTATGGAAATAGCCCGCAAACGAGCTGACGATCCACCTGATGGTAAGTGGCTATCGTCGTGCATGTACATCAGCAACAAGCGTTGCCAGCCAAGAAAGAGAGAAGAAAAAGAAAGAACTGGCTCTCAAGCCCCCAGCTGGAACACGAGTCAGTTGGCGGTTGAGCGGCCCCAATACAGCTTAAATATTAGTTATTAATTATAAAAATTATAAAAGTTTATTTAAAAGTATTCCCTACTACTTTCATTGATTCTTAGGCAATACGAAGTTGGCTGGGTCAGCTAGTAAAATATACCACAGAGAATACGTTTTTAACCCTTTCCAAACAACTTTATGAAAGGCCAATAAAATAATTGTTTTAAAACAATAGCTTTCATCGTCTGTCCTCTGTCTTAAAGGAGTTGACGGTGAATTGTTTAGGTAAGACCTTGAACTGAGCGCTTGTTTCAGCAGTCGAGTCCAATTAATTACGCCCTAGAAAATGAGTGAGCTGTCGTGATTTTATGTGCTCGTACATATTACGAGAACAAAAAGTTTACTTTAACTTGAATAGTTTGAACACTCGAAAAGTTAGTAAAGACTTGCAGTGTCGTCTTTTTGGTGTTCCGATGAAAGTATTAATGAATACAAATGACGAAAATATTTTAGTGGTAAATTTAGTGGTTTTATAAATTGTCTACTTTCTAGTGGCCTCTGTCCTCGCACAAGGACAGGTGCACGCGCGTACCTGTAACTTTTAAGTAAGTACTTAAGTACCAAATAGAAAATAGACATTAAAATTATGATAAAACTAAAAAAAAAATTGGTTTGAATTCTTGGAAACAATTTCTAACACCGTTTTATTTTCTTCTAGCCTTTCCAGACTAGCTTCTTTGTGCGCGTGCAGCTCATGAAGCTACAAAGGCCGCTCAAAACAAAAAACAAAAATAATCCTTACCAAAATTAAATTTCAAGACTCTGTCTACATGTTAGAAACCGTTACATATCTGTTGGAAACCAAAAGAAGATCAACTTACACAGTAAATTCCAGGTAGCTGGAATCACCAATAACCCTGTGATTTAATACTGTACTAAGCCGAATGAATTACATGACAGAACCTCCGGCTATAAAACTTTAAAACCTCGCGACTAACCGTTTTCGTTATTGACTTGTCTCACCGCGAGAAGTAAAGCAGACGCGATATAATTATAGGTTCTGTATTATTTTTACTAGTAGTTATTTTTTTACAAGAATTTGATTAACCAAATGAAATTACTTGGGATTCACCTAAGTAATCGCGCTCAATTTTTTCTTATTCGGTTACCGATATTTTCTCTGAATCTACGAATAGATAAAATTTAAGGACTATGTTAGAAAATATTAGACAAAACAGTAAACCGATCTTCATGTAATTTAGCACACCGGTAGACCATAATTTGAAATACGATATAGGGTACTTATTATCTGAAAAACGCGGGTAAAGTCGCAGGCAGAGTGCTAGTCATGAATATACTGGCGATTAAATAGTAGGTGGTGAAGCATATACCTTATTTGAGTTCCTCTCTTCCTAACGACTACTACGTGTGTGATATGTGACTGTGTTCAAGACGTTACTTATCGTGTAAACAGCTAACTCTATTTTTTATTAACCATGGTAAACGTCAAGAGGAGCTGTAACTTCCATTGTTCACCAGGGTGCACCATGAGTATTTTTAACCGACTTCAAAAAAGGAGGAGGTATTATTCAATTCGACTGTATTTTTTTATGTCGACTGAGTGAACCGATTTTGATGATACTTTTTTAAATTGAAAGCTGGTACTTGTCATGTGGTCTCACATAAATTTGAACGAGATCTGACAACTATGTAGTTTTTGAGACTTTGAAGTGGTTATTTTTTGTTAGTAAAATTTAGATTATTTTATGTCGACTAGGTGAACCGATTTTGATGATACTTTTTTAAATCGAAAGCTGGTGCTTGTCATGTGATCCCATTTAAAGAGCTAGATGTGACGAGTAGTTTTTGAGTTATTTTGAAGTCAGTTATTTTTTCTTGGTAAAATTCAGATTATAGCTTTGGCTTTATTCATTAAGTACGAATCTGAACGGAAAAATTTATTTATCCCGAAGGATCATAATTGAATTGTACATGGGTAGTTCACGTTCTGTACCTAGATGATTTTTTAAAGTCAAATGCAAGTGTTTTATGTTTTTTTTTCATGGAAATAGACGGCCAACGAAATGACAATTCAACTGATGGTAAGTGGCTATCGTCGCCCATGGACATCAGCAACACTAAAGACAGCACTGATGCTTTGTCAGCCAAGAAAGAGAGAAGAAAAGTAAAGAAAGACCTAGCCCTCGAGCTGGAACACGAGGAATCGTTTAGCGGTTAACTTAAGTAAGAGGGAGTCGGATATAGTCGAGTCTTACGACACCATTCTATCATGGGATTGGAGTTACCATACTGTTGTAGTGCGGACTCTTAGCGGATTTCCAGAGTCCTTGACTACCAACACTGCTCCCTTTCTTTAGTACAAAAACGGCCCTTACAATCCTTCTTTGCGTGTCGGTTAACAAGAAATCAGTGCCCCACATCTGTACTCAACTCACCAAACTCTAAAATTTACAAGTTGGCCAAGTATTTCGAAAACATGGCAGTCGCTAAACGTTTGAGTAGCTTCGAGCCGCCATTAATGAAATTCCAAAAGAGAGTAAACTCGGCAAATAAACGTCTAATGACTTTGTGATGGCCGACGCTGTTTTGTAGGCGGCTTAACGAGCTTACCATTCGGTGTCAGAATGAATGCCGATTATGATAGGGAATGGCCTTTTTATGACCCAACGGCGTGCAGATAGTCAATATCACAATAGGTCGCAGTTAATTGATTTTTTACAACGCATTACATCATTTAGTATGCCATGTGTTTCGGCTGGGGGCTTGAGAGGCACTTCTTCCTTTTTCTTTACTATTTCTTGATCGTTTTGTGTTGCTGACGTCCACGGGCGACGATAGCCAATTACCATCAGTTTGGCGGGTATTTCCATAAATATCTGTGAGTGTATCGTATCGCATGCAAGTAAAATTCACTCCACTCTCATTCTCTTCCTGTTCCTTTTTAACTCCTTTTCTTCAGATACTAAAACTTCAGTGTTTCCCAATCAACTATGTCTTAATGCTATGTGCTAAAGTATATTATTAATGACGTAATACAACTTCAGCAACAAGATAGCCTCTTGCTGTTTAGAATGTTTTCAAAGCAATACTTAGTGCGTGCAAAGGACCGTATGAGGGTTTTTATTTATCGCTTCTACTCACGTGCAGTCTTGAATCTCAAAGGTGAGCTTTTCTGTGCAGTACCTTTGAAGACTTGCAGTCTTTTCTTTAGGATTAAATCGGTGAATAGCGAATAGAAGCGTAGTGAACACGATGCGATAAAAAGAAATATGGTTATGATTAAGTGTAAAAAATGTTCATGATGCAATCCTATTTAACTTACCACAATGATATTTAAACGATATTGATACGTTATATCCTTACAAATCAACCAAAAAATGACTCCAAAACACACAACACACACTCGTTTATCTTTTGTTTCACTACACCAATTTTTGGTATAATACACGAATGTCAAGCACTTCTGTACAGCGAGCACGAGTTTTTAAAACATTCGTAGCGTCTCCGTATCGAATTCACGATACTTAGACGTTAGTTGGCAGCACAAGTTATTTTACTTACTTTCGTCGTAGTATCGTCAATTCGCAAGTGACGTCATCCTATCGTAAATAAGAAGGGGACCAAGTGAATGAATGAACGAATGAATGGTGCGTTCAAAAGTTACATGTAAATTGAAAAACGATAATTATGTAAATAAATTTCATTAAAACTTTATGAAATCACACTTTTTACATCAAGCTGTATTAACTTTTGAATAAAAATAAACTTAACATTAAGTTACATTAACTTAATGATATATTTTACAAAAATAAAAATATTTCCGTGTCTCTTTGAATTTTGGTATTCGAACGCGTACATTGTCAAGCTGAATCTCTACCGTTTAAGTACTCTGTGTCCCTACCTAACCTGTGGTTTGGCGCCTTTAGCGATCTGCGGTACTACATTTGTTTTAATTTTGTCAAAATATTTTGTGAATTTTATAAGTTAAAGTAATTCAAAATACACATACAAATACCTATGTGATACTTAATAATAGTGATTGCGGCGTTTATGAAAAAGTACCCATCAATTAAGGACTTATTTGTATATAGGATACAACGTCCCAGTGTCCTATATGATAAACAAAGCTTCTCGACTTCATCTCCATTACATCGCGAAGGTCTCCGATGTCGTGGAGTAGTTGGTGAAGAAGATGAAGTAGTGGTTGATTCTTGATCATAACTTGGATTCGCGCAATGCAGTGAACTTCAACTCATTTAGTGTGCGCTTTACAATAGAGCTCTTGTCTACATTGCTGAAGTTGTGGCCGAACGACTGACGACCATCAGCCACCGAATGCGCGTCTTTTTACGTCGATAAAATTAGTGATTTAGTTAAAAATGATGTGCAATAGAAATATTGTATGTTACTTTGTGCGGTAAATAAATATAATAAATAAATAAATAAAGATATTATTGTTCATTATCTTCTTTTATTTGGTGCCTCAAGTGTGACTTATTATTTAACATAGATGTTGGTGTATATTCTAATCGCTTCTAGGTATTTTACTAATACATAGCAGAAAACTAATCTTGTTATACTAATAAAAGAATGAATTAATTAGGAAATGCATTTGTATTTTACATAAACCTATTTATCACTTCACGTAGCAGGTTTTTGTTACCTTGATTTTTAGGATAATTCTTTAGTTTGATTTTAAAGACGACGAAGTTAATTGCACTACATTTTAAAACGAAGCATTGTTAAGAATATATCAATTTCAAATACTATTTCATTGCACCTAGCAATTTAGTGATTCTACTCTGCGATTTATTTCACTGGAAACAAATTAAATAAGACAATCATCATATTATGACAATCATAATATTATTTTTATTTTAGTTATTGTATTAGTCACACAATGTTAAACTTATTTTAATTGAAACAAATAATTTTTTCCTTAGAAACTACTCTATATTCAATTACTCCGCTGCTTCCAATCAATTGTGCAACAAGGTAATAATAGATTGAGATACGTTCAATTATAGGTTTTTCTTGCAATTTTACTTCAATTTAGTTTTAAAATCAATTAAAACACTGAAATTCACTACTAAAAAGTGATACGAAAGTTTTCTCACGCAACATTTCTCCGTGAAAAAACATTCGTAAGATGACGCTAGCCAGCTAGCGTCCGTATGTCAAAAAAAAACTCGTGCTACCGATTTCCATACAAAATGCTTACGTAGCGTTACGCGGCGATACGCTTGCGATACGCAAGTTTGACGCAAATATTCGTGCTGCCGATTAGTACCATTTACGCACGATAGGGGCGCTTTTGAAAAAATTCCATACAAATTGCTTACGTTAACCATACGAATACTTTTTCGCAAATATTCGTGCTCGAGCTACTGAGAACAACAAAAGCGTGCGTATCGTCTTGTATTGACAGAGCGACTACGAGCAGAACGGTCAATTGCCTGTTCTTACGCTCTTCATCGTCGGTGTGCTGGTGACACATCTACCTCTTTTTTACATTATAATATCATTGCCTTACCTTTATACATTCATACTTTTTTCATTAATTCTTTCATTCATTCTTTGATACCCTCTTGTTTGAGTCAACCGCCAAACGATTCATCGTGTTCTGGCTGGGGGCTTGAGATGAAACCCAGTCTGTCTTCTTTCTTTTCCTTCTGTTTTGAACCGGTAACGCTTTGGTGATGCTTAGTTGTGTCCACGTCAACAAGCGAATCTTCCGCTCGTTTGTTGAGTGTAATAAAGCCGGCTTTTAACTTTTAACGATAAACTAGCCTGAATCAGTATAAGCATTGTAAGTATAGTCAGAACCGGAATATGATAACTGGTTATGTAATGTACTCAAATCATCGGGCGGCGAAATTATCTTCAATGAAGACATTAAATTGCGTGCGCGCCATATACAATCTTGGTGAGGCTAAAGGTTAGGATTCACATATTCTCATTATCTCATTATCTTATTACAGGTAATAGGTAATACTAAAGCTATAATCTCTAAGGTCTTAAAATTTGATGGCAATCAAAGGATCTTAAAACAATTTAGGAATTCTTTATGACCAATCGTACTAATATTAAAAATGTGAGAGTATGTATGAATGATTGTTGATCTTTTATACAAAAACAGTTGAACTGATTTTCATGAAATTTAACACAAAAGTGGACCATGTTCTGGAATAAGATAAATGTAGGGTAGGTAGATATTACCCTAAAAAAGGCGGCATTTGCGGGCAGAGCGCTACTACAGAAAGCTATCTCGTGGCCTTGAGTAAAACAGAATTACTCTTGCATTTCTTATTGCGCCCCAGAGCCAGTAAAACAACCTCAGCGAATGATTTGCGGAATTATATCAAATTAAGCCATTATCCTGCGCGCGCGCCGCTGCAGCGCTGTGAACAGGCGCCGCCATTATGCCGCACAGATCAAGGCGAAACATTATCTTTATAACGTATCGTGGGTGCTGTGGGGAGTTTATTTGACTGATTTTTATCCTGATATTCTCATCGAACTTCAAATAGGAATCCTTCGTAGCTTTCATACTACAAACTTGTAGGAGTTTCTAAAAATCTAAATAAAACACAGGGTTCCGTTCCACAGTCTTATTTTCAGGAAAAATCGTTTATTTCTCTTGTGTTTACAATAGGTAATCGCTTGTTATTAGTTTAGAATACAATTTTGGTTTCTGCGACACCGATTTAGCTCATAGATATTTTCACTACTTTGTATAGCTGTCAAAACTTTTATTACTAGGCCATAGATAGCTCTATGATGTATCACAGAGTAATTCGTGTTCCGCTGCCGACATGTACACAATAAAACTGTATCTAACTGATTTTTATGAGGTTTACACACAGATCACCCCCTTAATTTGAGGGTTTATAATTTACTAGCTTTTGCTTGCAGCTTCGCCCGCGGTAGAGATCGATTTTTTACAAATCCTACTTACTTTTACTTAGTTAGATTTAGTTGCCTATGACTTAAGTGATTTACATGTATCATTAATTGATAGCGTGATTCAGAACTTGCAAATGAATTTTACTAACGCCATCTATTAACAACATTCGGAACTAAATATCTAGCAACTGACAAAATATCGATCATCCCATGGAGATGTTTTACCGCTGTAAAAAGTAGCCTACGTTACTCTCCACCCTCCTCACTATCTCCACACATAAAAACCATACCATATAAAAGCTTCGTTGCGACGTGAAAGACGGACAAACAAACAAACAAACACACTTTCACATTTATAATATTAAGTATGGATAGTATGGATGTAATTGTAGTGGGCTTGCGGTAGTATTCAGTTTTAATATCGGTCCATGAATTAAAATCAATGGCGAGTGCAAGTCGCACTAATGCATTGAGGTTTCTGTACTAATTCTAAGTTCTAACCCAACCTTGCAGTTATGTATACTGAATTGTGTAACAAACATTGCATTTTACATTTGCACATGGCCGTTGGAAAACTGTCGTCCCCATACATTGACATCGTTCGCGATCGACGGTCTATCTTCAACGAAAAAAACAACGTGCCTTTGGTATTTCTGATGTCCACGGACGACGATAGCCACTTACCATCAGGTGACTCTTCAGTTCGTTTGCCGGATATTTCACAAAAAAAAATATTCAAGCTAACGACTTCCTTCAAACTTATTTTCAAAAAATTTTCAACGCGATGCCTTTGTTGGTTTACGATCTTCTTCGTTATGAAGAGTCCTCTCGTAAAATTGCGGTAATAAAGTGCACTACTGACTTCAAAATTAACCGCCGTTTGAGAGCGTCGCGATGTTGAAAACTTTTTCTTCTAATTAAAATACAAAAATTAAGTAGATATAAAATCAGATTTAGTGTAAAAATAAATGAAATTTAGTTCAGTTTTGCTTTGGAGATGTAATTTAAAAGTTCCTTTTCTACATTGAAGTATTATTACTAGCGTATAGAATGGACACCGCGAACACAATGTATGTTCCAATGAATTGACGCCGCGCGGCTTCAATTGCCAATGGATTCGTTCGATTTTGAAAGGAGAACGGGGCCCCAATTTTGAAAATAGAACCTCCCGGCGGGGACACACATTTTGTTCGAGATGTCTATTCTATGACATTATACTTCAATGCTTTTCTAGTATTTTTTTAAAGATTAATAATGATGACCTGAGTCAATTTCATTACGTTGTTATAAAGTGGGTTTTGCGGTATATCTTACCTTGAGCCTTATCCATCGAAAATGATTGCCATTTCATATATTATAAGTGTGGAAACATAGGATCACCATTAATCCAGGCTACGGTCCCTGGTTAAAACCATTAGCCCGAAGAATAACTGACTCTTGAATCTCCAGCGCTGAGAGCAGCGAGGTATTTAACCGATTCGTTGCTGATGCCACAAGTTAAAAACATTGATGACACGCCTGTAATCATCAGCAACGAATCAATGAAAATTGATCAGTATCATACCGGCCAATGAAGAAACGTTGTAAGCGTCTTGGTAAGAAAATTTTGACTTTTTGCGTTTTTGACCATTTGCGTCCTTGTCAATTTACGAGTTTGATAATGTGTATTTGAAATTTTGTCTAAAGCGTTTTAGTTTTTGACATTTTGCGTGTTTGACTTATTTCGTGAACCGATTTTGATGGTTTTTTTTTAAATAGAAAGCCGGTGCTTGTCATGTGGTCCCACTTTTTGAGCGCGATTTGACGAATAGTTTTTGAGTTATTTTGTTATTTTTTCTTGGTAAAATTCATTATTGACTTTATGAGTATAATCCTTCGCTACAGATTGATAGCACGAGTCTCTCCAATTCCCTTAGCTGACATACTAATATTATGGTAAGGTAAGGTAAGGTAGGTAAGAAGTATTTCCCAAGCTTATCAGTGAAGTAATAACTATAGACTTCACGGAAGAATTTGGCCAGAGGCGGCTTAGTTCTCTCGTTAACCATTAGAGGTGATTGCACTGTAATAAAGTCATTATGTGAGTAAATGTTAACGACTATATTTACAAGGCGTCTATGCGTCGGCCATTAAAGCTAACCATGGCTATTGAGATACCGGAATGGATGGATGTGGCATGTAAAAAAAAGAATAAAATCTAGTTTTATCGAGTTTAAGTTTCTATTTCTATGACGACCCTGTAGCCTAGTTGGTAGCGACCCTACCTGCGAAGCGAGGGGTCTTGGGTTCGATTCCCGGCTGGGGCAGATATTTATGTGACAGATAAGTATTTGTACTCGGGTCATGGGTGTTATTGTGATGTGTTATATGTGTCGTCCATGCCACCCGCAAACCAGGTAAAAACCTACTGTCGGGGTATGAGTGTGTAGGCGTTTTTTTATTTTTTACCCACAAAATATGCATTATCCACGATTTAAGTATTAAATCATAATTTGTGCAACTTAAGAAGCTAATCATCATTCGACTTTAGGTATTACCTTTTACCCTATCCAAGCATTCACTCTCCTTCTCAATATCAGATAGGTGCCGACCGGCTTTGTTTGTGGGTAACGAGCTCGCGACTTAATAGCACATTGTTGACTTTTTGCAACCATGTAAGTCAGGGGTTGGCAACCTTCACGCGGACAACGCACTGAGTAGGGAGGTAACCAATACTGATTGCATCATACTTATGCATCTTATCCATGTAATCTTATATTTTAACAAGTAACAAAGAAGCACAGCATTAACCTGGTATGGTCATCGTCATTCAACGACATTAGTAACAGCTAAAGAACGAGTTTCTTCGTATAAAAAAGAATGTTCTTACTCCAATTGTAAATTAATTAATTAATGCCTACGTATATTCTGGGTGAACAAAACAGTTATAAATAAACGAATTTGAATATTACAACTATAACTTTGATATCCCTAATGTTTTTTTGTTTTCTCAAATGTTACAATATACACATCAAATTCTCAATGTCAATCGATATTGGAGATGGCAAGTTCGTAATGTACTAGTTATAGTTGGGTTTTATGTTTATTAAAAAAAAACTCATTAAGAAAATGTTAGCGACGCCTGAGTTACACGGCTACGTTTACATCGGTGTAGGACGATGCAAAAAATTACATGAGAACAAGCAAACGTGTCCAATGCACATAGGGCTGTACACAAACATACCAGAAATAAAAAAAAACTTATTTACTCATTTTTGTTGTTTAAAATAATATAATCTAGTATGAGTTTACGAAAAATCTTTTGTAGTTATGCCATATCTACATATTAATCTATTGGAAATACATGATCAAAAAGTACGATAATTATATGAAAATATTCTCATTTGAAGTAAGTAGCTCATAGGTCGCTTAACCTATTCAATATATTTTATTGTTTACAAGCTGCCCGGACAGACTTCGTTCTGTCAAAAGCTTTTTTATTTTGAGATGTAAGCTATCCTATCTTTCAAGTTGGATCAAACTGCACACGGTGTGCAAATTTGATTAAAATCGGTTAAGTAGTTTAGGAGTCCATCGCGGACAAACAACGTGACACGTAATTTATATAACATTAAATAAACAACATACTTGAAATATATTTCAATATATTAAGTGCATATTCATAGTGATATTCAGAGGACATCCGTTATCCTGTAGAATCTGGAGCTATAATGTCGTCCTTTTTTCAAAAGGTTGCCTCACGAGCAGCGAAGGTTAGCATGGACAAAAGACAGATGGAGCCCTTAAGTAATTACTTAGGTATACTACAGTTTCATTTTGTAACAGTCCGAACTAAAACCCCAAAGCAAGTCAGTCGACAACCCTAGCTGCACACAATGTTTACGCGTTGTACTCCACACCCTATTATTTCATAGAGCTTCGAGAAAATGAGATTTTTTTCTGGACTTAGTCATGAATCCTCAATTACTGTTTTTATAACTCTACCCTTTTAGCTACGAGTAGTATATGTAGAATTTTAGATGCATAATATTTGTAAGTTCTCAGTTCAAAATAATATAATCTGAGAGCGACCTTTCGTGATGGTAATCGTCTGAGAGGACGTCTTATTGGTTTCACTAAGGTTTCATGACATAAAATTATTTCAAGAAATAATATTAATATTAAAATAATTAACTCAACTTTAATTCGGTTGCAGTAGACTATTATTACAACGAAGATAGTTCGGACAGATATTGGAGTTAAATTGACGTACACCAATTACTTTATCGTTTATCTATAGTGGTGCAACCTAATACAGGCTACCGTATCTTTAGTAGATTAATAAGTGTTACCTTCTTTTGTCTCGCCTGTGGCAGAACTACCACACAAACTCGAAATCATTTATTTCATGTATCATGATAATATCATCATACCTATGCAAGGGGAATTAGAATAACATTTCAAAAAAAATTCTTCTCTTTCCTTTCTAATATCATTTCAAAGGTGCTTTATAAAGTATAATTAAATGTTAAAGAAATTCCTCAGCGCGAAAATAATGCCTGTACAAATAAAAAATTGCGCGACACGGAGAATCCTGGCGAAAGTGGTATGATTTTGTATAATATGTTTCATTTATTTTACATGTGGCGTGCGTGGAAAAAGCCTTTAACCCGTTGGCTGCTCAAAGTAATTCACGGGCACACTGTAAAAAGAATTACTGAAATAAAAATGCCAGATAAGATTGTAAATTACCAGACCAGCGTCCCACAGTTGTTATGAGTTAACAATAACAAAAATAAACATGTTAATCCGAGTGTAACAATGCGATAGCAACTGTACCCGTGGTGACGGTTTGTTTATTCGATAAACCCTTGCGTATTTCGTGAGATTATTCGTGACACTGTTACGACGAAAATACTTACATAGGCTTTTTAACATTGTAAACGCAAATATAAAAAGACGGATTTGTTACTGTGTAAATTCGTTATGTGCAGAATTAACGTAATTGTTATTTTGAGTGTGTAACGTTATGTATTATGTAATGATATGTATATAAGTGGTGTTAATTAATTTCTTTTGTGATAATTATATTTTATTATAAGGAAAAATATAACCATAATATTTTATGATAATTGCCATAAACAACTAAATAATCACAGCTTGCCGATTCAAGATAAAGTTTCATATTAAAATAATTTTATCGAAAGATGCATGACGTACCTTATAACTTACCTATAATATAACTTCTTATCAACCAGTGCTCTCAAACAACTTAAACTATAAATATATCCATTTACTATTAGCAAAATTTTCAAGAACTTACTTAACATAAACAATTAAATCTATAAATAACTTATCAGTTGGTAAAAAAATTTGTATTGTAAAATAGTGATAGTAAAAGCACATTTTGTGACCAAATTTTAAAAGCTTTGAATTTAAAGTATTTTTCAATATAATAATGGCCAACAAGACATACAGCGACCTAATTTGCGAGACCTCTGAGCTAATAGGAGAGGCGACTCAAGCTGACGAGGCGGTATTTCAAGCGGGAAGCGCTGAACGATCTACCTTCCAACCGCTGCTATCTGAACTGAGAATCCGATACACGGTGCTACTAGCGAGGCTAGATGCTGTGTACGATCAGATGTTGCAGCCCCAAAAGCGCTTGATTGTGAAGCGGCTCCTGGAAGCATGTTTAGGAAGACTGGTGGAGATTAAGCATGATTTGGTTGAGTTGAATCTCTCTGATTATACATATGATGATGATGAGGTAAGAGTCAACAATGGTTAATAGAGCTCGTTTTTAAGTATTTTGTTTATCATATATATGCAACATCATTCCGAACGTTTCCTAAACTGAATAAAGAAATTTTATAATTTAATATGACGTAAGTAATCATAATTAACTGTAACAAACTTGGTGAGGTTAATATTCTGGTTATGTTAGGTTAAGACTCTGATATTAACGGAATAAGGAATACCAAATCAAATCAATTTACCTTTTACTTATTTACAATTATTTAATTTTAATCAATAGACTATAATTTCAGGCTCTAAAAAAACTTCAAGTAACTCCCGACGAAGCCGAACCATGTGTGCCACAATTTTTCGTAAGAGAAAGAGAAGAAGAAGTACTTCAAAGACGAGAATTTATAACTGATATCTTAAGAAAACTTGGACACGAACCTCCGAAACCTAAACCTTTGGTGCTGACAGAACAACAGGCCGTGATTATTATACAAAGCCACGAAAGAGCGAGACAAGGACGGCTCAGGTAATGATGATATTTCGTTTATTTAATCAGCAGATTATAAAACTGAGCCTAATCACACAATTCCTGAAATATTTGTAATTGAACCCTGAAATTTATGAAAATATACTGAGATGTTGAGATAATCCTCACTCATTCTAGCTCCATTAACAAATTGCGTCAAAATAATTGCTGTAGATTAAGAAGAAAACATTTTAAATGAAAAGTAGGGTAGAGATAAAGTAAACTCAGATTAGCAATTAAATTAGTTACAATGTCCAAGTTCTGCAAATTTGTAAATTTTTGTTCAGACGTACTAAACAATGTTTTAACTTTTCTTTCTACCTACAGGAATGAATTAAAAAAAAAATTATATGTCAGAGTTCAGATTGTGCATTATCTTTTTGGTAGTTACTACTGCAATAAAGGTAATAAATGATTGTTAGAATGTTTTAGGGGACAATTTATGAAGGAAATTCGTCTGCTCAAAGAAAAAGGTAGAGACCAGAAAGGTGAAATGTCTGGTACGGCGGCCACAGCCATACAAAGAGTATGGAGAGGGTTTATAGCAAGACGCGAGACACGGATGAGAAAACAGAAAGAACAACTTTTAATTGGGATGGAATTACCACCATATACTGAGTCTCAACAAATAAAGAGAGCTGAAGAGGTAAATAGGAATTAAAGTTTTAAGAAAAATGCATATTAAAATGTATCAAATAAATATTATTGTAGCTCAACCAGACAGCTTCTATGATTGCAAATAAATAAAATCAAAATAAAATAATATTATCGTAATGTTTTAGGTTAAAGAAAGTCGTAGAGAAGTACAAAAGGAAAGACAAAGAGAGTATGAAGAAGCCTTAATAAATATAGAAGAACAACTTCGAGCGCAACATGGTGCAAAAATAAATGAGCGTATAAGCGATGAGCTCAGGAGATGGATTTCGGAATACTATGAACGAACGAGCAGACTTCCCGAGTTTCCTTCTGAAGAAGCTGGTGGAAGCAGAGCCATGTTTAGTAGGCAAGGTAATTAACAACAACAATAACAGCGAAATAACAAAATCCTCTTTATTATACACCAAAATGATAAATGGAAACACCTATTACATACATTTTAAGTGTTAACTGTTACATAAATTTTGAGTGTATTTTCTAAATGCATTAAAGTCATTATTCATTATCATTATCATTATCATCAGTTATTATTCATCTTGTTGAAGAAAAACAAAACACTATGTGTTCCTTTTATACTTGACTAAAGCTAATATAATTATGCAAATATAAAATATGCAGGGACAGGCGCTGATAGTGATCTGAGCAAAACATCTCCAGTTTCATCAGGGGAATCAAAGCGGAGTAAGGAAAGTAAAGACAAAAAGAATAATAAAACTGAAGATAACAAAAATAAGGAGGAAGTTGAAGATCTACAAGTTTTTAAATGTACAACATCAGCTTTCTTACATGACATTATTAGTGCTAATGAAGAGTAAGTGATTAATTTATTTTTACTGATTTTTGCATTCAAAAGAATTGTTCACACTGATAAAAGTATAATTATGATTATGTATATGATTAAATAATTTTCATAGTCATTAAATTTAATGCAAAATATTATGACGTAATTTTAGATACGAAGACATTTGGAAATTTAAGGATGATGAAGATCATCTCCATGAACGATATTACAAGGATATGATAGAAAGAGAAAAAATGGTGAAAATTGAGCAAGAAATAAGGAACATTGTTGATGCAATGATGAGAAGCGAATTAGAGTTATTACAGGCGGCTTTTGATCGAGATCGAGCACATAAGGGTAAAAAAGCCAAGAAGCCACAGAAAAAAGTAATATAACATCAGTCAGTCTTCGTCAGTCAGTAAAAAATATAAATTTTTAGCTAGGCTTTAAGTTTTTGACAGTTTAGTTATTGAAAATAACGAACAAGAAAACGTTATTCACTAAGAAGTATAAAAATAAGTGCACCAAATATTTTTCAAATTGTTATTATAGCTGGTATGATAATTATGGTATAACTAAAAAGTAAAAACATCTATTTTAATATCATCATTATTGCAGGTTCGACGTGGCGGGAAGAAAAGTAAAAAAAGAAAAGAAAAAGACTTGACCCCAGATAGGTCAACGGAGTCGCTCTTTGAGGAACTGGTATCGAATGGCATCATTCAACCATATCCTTTAGTTAAAATTGATGATTTTATGGGCGAAAAAAACTTAGTAGCTCATGAGTATATAAAACAGGGTCGTGAACCTTCGCCATGTTTAGGAGATATAAGGCAATTAGTGAAGGAATATTGCATACTGCCTTTAGGATCAGAACATGTAAGGACCAATGCTCCATTAGTTCGATCCATGCTTATTGCAGGTAATACAATACACATACAATTGCAAATTAATAATATCTAATTTAGTATTTTAGATATAAAAAAATAAAAACGAAGCAATAGCAGTTTAGGGTCAAATACATTTTTTTCTATTAATATTAATTAAGTAAAAAAATGAAGGGTTAAAGAATTAAAAATATTATAGTCGATGTTGTGTATAATTTGCTAACAGGCATTTGACCAGCGAGATTCTTCTATCATTAGGAAACAAGGTTTTTGGAAAACCTACTGGTGAGTAATTCGGATTTTGTTACAAAATAATATGATCTAATACAGATTTTTAATGCTCAGGTCCATCAGGCAGCGGGAAGAAAATGCTGATTCATGCAATTTGCAGTGAGACTGGAGCCACTTTATTTAACCTAACGCCTGCAAACATAGTAGGAAAATATCCAGGAAAGTCAGGACTCATCATGTTAATACACTTAGTGATGAAGGTGTCAAGACTACTGCAACCATCTGTAATCTGGATGGATGATGCTGAGAAACCGTTTGTGAAGAAAATTCCTAAAACTGACAAAACTGACCCAAAGAGGTTGAAGAAGGATTTAGTGAAGATTATCAAAGGTATTTGACAGAAAATTTAATTTTCTAGGCATTTTAAGAAAAAAATTAAGGGACCATGACCTAAAAGGACTAATTTTTAACTCGTCTTTTTATGGTTAAATTACAAACATATTTTCTACTGAGTATTTCTTAAAAGATATGTATATTACGTGGACGTTGTCTAAATATTATTTTTTATCTTCTAGGCATATGTCCAGAAGATCGTGTTCTTTTCATAGGTACTTCTAGAACTCCATGGGACGCGGAACAGAAGCTTCTCTTCCAGTGTTACGCGAAAGTTGTACAAATACCAAGACCTGACTACGGGAGTATATCACTGATGTGGAGAACTAATCTGCACAAAGCTGGTGCTTTATCGCCAAGATTGGACGTTTCTTGCTTGTCGCGGGTTTCTGACTCTTATACCATAGGTGACATTACAATACAAACATAAATATCATCTACGATGTAGGTATCATTTGTAATTCAACATTCAAGCTAAGTGTAGTTCCACGTTTCTGCAGGAACACTGCTATCAGCACTGGATGCAGTACTAACAACAAAAAGACGTTTACAACTACGTGTCAGAGCGTTGACGGCGCAAGAAGTTGCCGTGCAGTTAAGCTCACGTGAGCCCGTGTACGCTGAACACGTAAGTTTAAGTTTAAATCCCAATTTATACTTGCCAGTTGGTTTAAGAGCAACCATGCTCTGTTCGTTTAGAGATACGTCTCCGTGCGTTAATATTGCGTCAAGTGGACGTAACATAATATTGCTTAAAATGATAATTGATAATAGTAATGGCTGTGTGTGGATATATCTGAAGGCGCTCCTTCGTCATTTGCAACATAACTGATGTAGATAAGCGAAAGAGTAGAAATAAATGGCGAAAGTTACTCATCAACAAAAATAAACACCCAGTCATGATACTCGTACGTCTATTGTTAACAAGAACAAACTACAAATAAATATTAGATAAGAGTAAATATATTATGTAATGGTATTACAGAATATTAATTAAAAAAAATATTTCATCAATAGGATTCGGCTGCTGAATCTTGGTGGACAAAAACACCGATGGAAAGACGCCGACAAAGAGTGCTGCAGAAGTTACAAGAGCTTGAGTTGGAAAACGAAGAACGAGCTGCAGCTGCCAAATAGAGGTTTCTTCGGTTTCTCCCTATATCATAGATTTGTAGAAATAAGAGTAATTATAGGTAGGTATAAGAAATTACAGTCTATTTATGTAAAATTTATTACCCCAAAACTTTATTAAAGATTTTTAAAAATAACACCAGTATTATTGAAAAAATTTAAATTATTCTACTCTGATATATTATTACATTAAAATTTCTGTACATTTTTATCAGCCTTGTTCCGTTACACCAAGCAACATTTCACCAGACAATATTCAGTACAAGAAAACTTTCACCACTTTTCCTACAACTATAAATAAAAGCACTTGGTTTTGTCTTTCCAATGTGTCTCATTTATTCCTCCTAATGATAATGAGCCTTGTTTCTTAGTTTGGGAACAAACAGAACAAGACCCGAAAACTTCGAGAACCAACAGCGGGGAAAGTTTCTGTAACTGTAATAGAGGAAATATCTTAAAGAAGGATTAAAGTGAAAGAACGAGGCACCTATTTTAAACTAGCTGAGTTTTCAAGCCGACCCTCTAATGAAAAGTTTAAAATGGTTGCCCACTTTTTTCGAGTTCCACAACAGCTTCATGTTTGATTACAATCTATTTTTTTAATTAAAAGAAACTAGTGATTAAAAGAAACTTGTGATAAGACTACAACAAACTTTGTTTTAAGATTTTTGTCCATAATTTTACATCATCCCAAGCCATTTCCGTGATTTACGAGGCCAAAATTCGGTAATATAAATTTTGTCTATACAAATTCAGCAGAATATTTTCAAAGACCATGAAAGAACTCAAGGAGTTAGACCATTCATCAATAATATCAACAGCAATGAATCCGCCTGTCAAAATCTCCCAACACCTTAAAAGCAATTGACGGCAATGAGTCATCAGAATTAACCCCGCTTGCTTCAGAGCTACATAACTTCGGGTCGTGAACATCTCTGCCATGCTTAAAGGAATTGGAAAAAATTCGTCTCATGAAAGTTGCATTACTTCATCGGAGAAAATCTTCAAAGCAAAAAGGGGTGTACTCATAGAGAACGTTTCCATTATGTCGTGTCTTGCGGTTTGTAAATTTTTATTAGCTTACAACAGTCCGTGTATTCTACACACTTTACTTAAATAGTAAAGAGACACCACCATGTTATTTCATTTATTTTTATTACAATAACATGTTTCCATAAGCTATATTATAATTACAACGTATATCATAGTTTAATTAAACTAATACTAGGTACTTAAAATAAAATACTATTACTTACAAAATAAAAAAGATCTTAAGGCGATATTATCCCAAGAAATGGTATTTTTGAAGGTGTTTTGTTCATAAATGGTACATAATACAATTCTAAAAAAAATATATGTTATTTTACAGTCTTTGTTCTTTCGTTCCCTCATACTTGATACACGATAGCAATTATTTCATTGGATAGAAATAAATCACAAAGTGGGGTCTAATCTGGCATAAAAATGGCGTTTTATTCGCGTTTTAATCGCTTCCAGATAATAAAAAATATACCACAGTATAGGTCCTATAGATACCAATATTTCTTTCTGATCATAATTTGAAATTTTGAAAAACTTCCCTTTCAATTTCTATTTTTTCCCTTTCCACGAGCAACGAAACGCCCGACGCGTTAATTTACTCAATTTTACTCTCGCGCCAGTCGCCTTCGAGGTAGGACCTGTGCTAATCGGCATCGCAGCCGCACGTTGTCGAATTTCCGACACTAATTTTAATTTCGAATTTGGCGCGCGCGCCTTCTGAACTTATATTACGTATTAGGTACTGTCCAAAGTATCCACACTGCTGTAATTTGAAATAATAAAAATTTTTCGTTTTTATACTTTAGTTACTATTATAGTATTTGGGTATTGGTATAAGTCAAGTGCTAATTACACAATTATTATCTAATACTATCCCAAGCCGGATGGGTGTCGTAAAAGGCGACTAAATCCGGCCCGCTGGTGGTAGGGCCCCTCGAGGGATTATATTGGTAATATTGATTTTAAATTTAATACCATTATTACTATTATTATTTCTCCATGGGGTTCGCATGGATAGCTACCACCCTTGAGCATGTGTCAGTCGCCAAACGACTCGTCGTGACGGCTGGGAGCTTGAGAGACAGTTTTCTTTTTTGAAGTTATACCTTATTTAGGCGCGTTATGAAATAAATGGAAAATTGTTTTGAAAAAATGATTATTGAAGTGAAAACTTCTTGAAGTCAAAAGTCAAAAAAGTCGAAATTCAAAAAAGTCAAAAAAGTCAAAAAAGTCAAAAGTCAAAAGTCAAAAAAGTCAAAAAAGTCAAGTCAAAAAAGTCAAAGTCAAAAAAGTCAAAAGTCAAAAAAGTCAAAAAAGTCAAAAAAGTCAAAATTCAAACAAGTCAAAAGTCAAAAGTCAAAAGTCAAAAGTCAAAAAAGTCAAAAAAGTCAAGTCAAAAAAGTCAAAGTCAAAAAAGTCAAAAGTCAAAAAAGTCAAAAAAGTCAAAATTCAAAAAAGTCAAAAGTCAAAAGTCAAAAAAGTCAAAAGTCAAAAAAGTCAAAATTCAAAAAAGTCAAAAGTCAAAAGTCAAAAAAGTCATAAAAGTCAAGTCAAAAAAGTCAAAAAAGTCAAAGTCAAAAAAGTCAAAAAAGTCAAAATTCAAAAAAGTCAAAAGTCAAAAGTCAAAAGTCAAAAAAGTCAAAGTCAAAAAAGTCAAAAGTCAAAAAAGTCAAAAAAGTCAAAATTCAAAAAAGTCAAAAGTCAAGTCAAAAGTCTAAAGTCAAAAAAGTAAAAAAAGTCAAAAAAGTCAAAAAAGTCAAAAGTCAAAAGTCAAAAAGGTCAAAATTCAAAAAAGTCAAAAGTCAAAAGTCAAAAAAGTCAAAAAAGTCAAAAGTCAAAAAAGTCAAAAGTCAAAAAAGTCAAAAAAGCCAAAAAAGTCAAAGTCAAAATTCAAAAAAGTCAAAAAAGTCAAAAGTCAAAAGTCAAAAGTCAAAAGTCAAAAGTCTAAAGTCAAAAAAGTAAAAAAAGTCAAAAAAGTCAAAAGTCAAAAGTCAAAAAGGTCAAAATTCAAAAAAGTCAAAAGTCAAAAAAGTCAAAAGTCAAAAAAGTCAAAAGTCAAAAAAGTCAAAAAAGCCAAAAAAGTCAAAGTCAAAATTCAAAAAAGTCAAAAAAGTCATAAGTCAAAAGTCAAAAGTCAAAAGTCAAAAGTCAAAAAAGTCAAAAAAGTCAAGTCAAAAAAGTAAAAAAAGTCAAGTCAAAAAAGTCAAAAAAGTCAAAAGTCAAAAAAGTCAAAAAAGTCAATAAAGTGAAAAAAGTAAGAAAAGTCAAAGTCAAAAAAGTCAAAAGTCAACAGTCAAGTCAAAAACGTCAAAAAAAGTCAAAAAAGTCTAAAGTCTAAAGTCAAAAAAGGCAAAAAAGTCAAAAGTCAAAATTTGTGGAGTGGAGTGGAGTGGAGTGGAGTGGAATAGTAAAACCTACAATTATCATCTTCCCGAAATTTTACATTCGTCTCATTATCTTGAAAACAAAATTTTTGAAGGTTTCACTTCTAAGTTCTAAAATGTGTGAATGGCACACATTTTAATTTTTTTGTTTTTATTATTTTTTACGTATCTTTAGGTATTTTATTTTAAATTATTCTTATACTTTTTATCATTCTCAACATACTTGTAAAATATCTTATCCAAAGGGTTTGAAGATTTTTGTACGGAACCTGGCATACCTACAAGTCCGCCATTTTGAAAAAAAAGCTCGTTTCGATTTTGAAGTTGGTTACTTTTTGTTAGTATTTAGATGATATTAGTCAATTTTGTATGTAAGTACCTACTTATTTGTAGGTGAACTGATTTTGATGATTCTTTTTTTGATAGAAAGCTGGTGCGTATCATGTGGTTCCACATAAATTTGAGGGAGATTTGACAAGTAGTTTTCGAGTTATTTTGAAGTTGGTTATTTTTTGTTAGTATTTAGATGATATTAGTCAATTTTGTATGTAAGTACCTACTTATTTGTTATCCACTCACCTTTAGTCTCCACTGGACAGTTTCGTTTCATAAAATTTCAAGTCAGTCTGCACTCACCTCTAGTCTCCACTGGACAGTTTCGTTTCATAAAATTTCAAGTCAGTCTCCACTCAACTCTAGTCTCCACTGGACAGTTTCGTTTCATAAAATTTCAAGTCAGTCTCCACTCACCTCTAGTCTCCACTGGACAGTTTCGTTTCATAAAATTTCAAGTCAGTCTCCACTCACCTCTAGTCTCCACTGGACAGTTTCGTATCATAAAATTTCAAGTCAGTCTCCACTCACCTCTAGTCTCCACTGGACAGTTTCGTATCATAAAATTTCAAGTCAGTCTCCACTCACCTCTAGTCTCCACTGGCCAGTTTCGTATCATAAAATTTCAAGTCAGTCTCCACTCACCTCTAGTCTCCACTGGACAGTTTCGTATCATAAAATTTCAAGTCAGTCTCCACTCACCTCTAGTCTCCACTGGACAGTTTCGTATCATAAAATTTCAAGTCAGTCTCCACTCACCTCTAGTCTCCATTGGAAATTATCATTACTCTTATTTTATTACACCTAAAATTCCAATGAATAAATCAAAATAAAGTATACTTACACCCCAACTCAGAGCAGTTACTAATAATAATAATAATAATAATAATAATAAAACCCTTCCACACTCATACCCCCGCAGTAGGTTACAAGTATTTACCTGTGTCGCGGGTGGCATGTACTACACATATAACACATCACAATAACAGCCATGACACGAGTACAAATATTTATCTGTCACATAAATATTTGCCCCGGCCGGAAATCGAACCCGAAACCCCTCGCTTCGCAGTTCGCAGGCAGGTCCACTACCAACTAGGCTATGTAGGATCTACAGCTACGCACGGGGTCATTAACCTCACAGCCGCGCGCGGCCGGCTCACGGCGTGGCGGTCGAGTTTACACTCAGGGGAGCGGGGTAAAGGGCAGTGAACAAAATGCCTACAACGGTCGAATACGCTCGCCTTAACTAAAATAAGTACTATATTACAACAGTATATTTACAAGAGATAAATGTCATCCAAAATTCTCAGATTAGGCATTGTACCCAGAACGCTGGCAGCATTGCCCCGCTGTATTGCTAAACTAATTCTTTGAGCAAAGTAGCTGCCAGCCTTCAGGTCACCAGTAGTGCGGACTAGTCGTTTCGACATGTCTTTCATGAAACACTTCATGTCTTCCGACCACGTACCCAAAGTTTCAATTGCAAGCGCCGCAAACTCATACTCTTCTGTGACAGAAGAGTATTTGCGACGCTTTAGAAACTGGGCGCGGTCGGCTGCGGCCCCAGCCTTACTGCAAGTGTCATGCACATAAGATGGGGCCAAAGTGTCAACGCTTCAAAGTGTTATTTCATTATTAATTGGCGAAGAGTTTAAAGGCCGAATCTTTATCTAACGTCCCGTCTATACGGGTTTAAATTGATAATTTATTATTACTGAAATCTTGAGCCTTCCTAATTTAGCAGATATTCACAATTTTCTTCAAATTATCAGTTAACCTGTATGGTAAGAAATGATCACTCATTTTACCACAGAAGAAATAATAGTACTGATTTTACTAAGACAAAGTCGCTTCTCAAGAATCTTTTTCCTTTGCCGGTCTTTGAACCATGTCGTCCCTTCATCTCCGCTTTAGCAAGCATTTTTCCGAGTTGTGTGATTTTTACCACACTACAGCGAAGGACGAAGTAAAAAAGTTCTGATGGGTTTCGTCATAGTTGAGTCATCAAGTAGAATAAGAAACATTACCACAACCTTGAACTTGTTTCGTCTTTTCTAATAATGAAAAACCTAACGTGAGCAACTGAACCTTGGAAACAGTATTAAAGGGGATGCCATTGCAAGCCCCGCAACTGGTAATATTCACACGGACGTTTTTGAGGGGTGAAATTAAAGCTTCACCGATTTAAAATGTTCTGAATGCCGTTTTATGTAAATGCATTGCTATCTCTCGAAATAAATCGTGCATTCATGCAGAGATTGATGGTCATGGTCCATTTCCGCTAACGGAGATTTGCTTTTACCTTTTTTAATATTTTTGTGCTTTGGGCTTTTAGTAGTCATCTTAGATTTAATCGGAATGGAAAATTTAATAGGGACACGAAGAATGAAAATGAGAAAGAAGAAGAAGTAACTGGTATTATATTGCCAGTAACATTAATTGAATGGAGAACCATGAAGATATGAAAAGTAGTACCTGATGAAACAGCAAACAGAAAAAGTGATGGTAAATTGTCACAGCCGATCATAGTCAGTTGTAAATGGAATGACAACGAAATCTAAGAAGAATGGAAGAGTTGAAGAATGAAGACACTCTGGTTGTCTGGTTGAAAGCATGTTAAAAAATTAATAGTTAACTTTGGGAGAGTTACAGCTAGTTGGCAAAGAAGCTTCATGCAAGAGTACGTATTGGATCATGTAAAGCCCAGTAATCTGCAAAGTTAAAGAAAACTATGCAATGGACTTGTCATTTGGCTAAATTTAACCTTGAGTACCCGTCTTGTGGTTCTAGTCCTACGGTTTACTGTAAATATGTCAATAACTCGTGACTGAAAGGACTGGCCAGGCCAAGGACGTTTTTTTCAGAAGAAACATAATACATTTAAAGGCAATAATATGCTAGTAAAACAAACGCGAGAGTAATGAAATTAATGGAAGTAAATGTTGCCGTGAAATTAATTCGAGGTCGGAGCTGTGTACACATTAGTAGGAAACGCTACAGGCAAACCACTTAAGTTCACAACTCAGATAAATAACCTAATATTTAAGGGGGAATTAACTAAAGAGAGGTCAAAATACATTTTGAAAATTTGTCTGCATGTCTCTGAATTTACAACAGTGAAATTTTAACACATTTTACCAGATTAAAACAATTAGCATATTTATTTTATAAGTTAAATTAACTCGTTTTATTAGTAGATATTTATTCTACTTAGTTTAAACATAGGTAAAAATACTAAATACTAGTTAAAAACATTATATTTATTGTATGTACTTAATTATAAGGAAGATTAGCGACATATTCTTTGTTCTATGGCCAACTTTACAAGGTAAAAGCATTATTTTCTACGGAAGTAAATAAACAACTTCCATCCTCTGTGCAGAGGCTCCTAGAGACCGATCAGTTAGACTCAACTACGTTTAAACAAGGAAAATTTTAGTTCCAAGAAACCTAAGAGACCAAAGTTTTTATACATGAATTTTATAGCAATGGAAAATTAGATGGGCAGTGTAATTCACCTATGTAGGTAAGAATCTACTGATTCATTCATAGTTATCACATTCTAAGAAAGTTGTTATGTATGTTCTATTTTAACCGACTTTAAAGAGGTTTTCAATTCGTATATATAGTTATTTTTAATGATGACCCGCGCGGTGTATTTTTACCCGACTACCATGAAGGGTTATGTTTTTCCGCGCGTATCTTTTGTGTGTAGGTATGTGTGTAATATTCTTTATTACCTCATATCTTCCGATGTTACTAGTCTTAATATATATAAATTACGTGTCACGTTGTTTGTCCGCGATGGACTCCTAAACTACTTAACCGATTTTAATCAAATTTACACACCATGTGCAGTTTGATCCAACTTGAAAGATAGGATAGCTTACATCTCAAAAAAAACTTTTAACAGAACGAAGTCTGTCCGGGCAGCTAGTATATTATATGTTTAATCTTGCTAAAGAACGAATGTCTGTACAATCATCTGCGGTTACGAGCGAGATGTTCTCCACGATACGCCTGCCATCTGTCCACGTGGTTAAAAACAAATTAATTTGGCGCCTGAACACCGCCAGATTAATGAGATAACCCTTCGTTACAAACGACCGTGTAAGTAACTGCCCATTTGAAAGACATTGATTGTTAGAACTTGTAGCAACGTGAACTTTAGGGTTTTCTTGTTTGTAACGTTTTAACCCCCGACCCAAAAAGAGGGGTGTTATAAGTTTGACCAGTCTATGTATCTGTTTTTTAGTTGATTTGTAAGTAGGTACATAACGTATCTATATATTTTTTAAATAGCATTGCTGATCGTAAGCCGGATAAGCGTGTGTAGCGTTATTTAAAAAAATATAAAATTTTGTAACACATGAAGATCTTTCGTAGTTACCATATTCAGGTAATATACGTAATAATGAAGGTAGGATGAAAAAATAAATTTAATAAGAATTTACAAAATAATTTACAAAATAACATCAAAAATGTACATATTTTATGTTTCTAACGCATCTAGTTTGTTGAAGATCCTTCGGCCTCAAACGAAGTCCCGAGCCGCTACCGCAACAAAAACTGAATATTCCGTTCAAAGGCGCATAACAAGTAAAAAACAGGAATATTCTTTATTTAGGTACGATTCATGCCGCGTATCCACTGCACACTTAATTCACTGTGACGTATCGCATATTTCGTATTTAGGTACGCTCGGGTACCAACCAACAGTGTTTACACATAATAAAATCTTGTTTTACTCGAAATTTAAAAAAATACAATGATTTCTTAAATTACTTTTCTCTATTTTAATAATATAAAGAGGAAAGATTTGATTGTTTGTTTGCATTAAATAGGCTCCGAAACTACTGAACTGACTTGAAAAATTCTTTCACTGTTGGGAAGCTACACTATCCCCAGGTGACATAGGCTATATTATATTTTCAAAAAAATTAGGGATCCTTAATAAAACTCCAATAATGTAACCCATGGTGTAAAAAAATAAGAAAACCAAAGCAAAGCGAGGGCGGTTACTCGTCAATAATAATTTAATTAATTTATACATATCATTCATTCAAAATACTTTTTAGGCAGCTATTTTACTCGAATTAATTTTAAGTTCTAGTTGTTTGTAATTGTCTTTAAAGTATGCAATATGCTATTATTGGCGAAACAGTGTTTCAACACACACGATCAAAATGACAATGAAAACACGCATTCGCCTACTGTTTTCAAGCTTCGAGTACGCCTTTGTTGTACGGTAAAAAGGCTGTGTTCGTCTGAAGTGATTCCCGTAACACATAGCTGTTGTTTCCTTCCTGGCTTGCACGTTCAATGCGCTGAAAAGAAAAGGTAATTACAAACCTTATCGGTCATTTACGGAAACTTTTACATCATCAAACAATACAAAGTTAAGTTAACGTAAGCGTTAGTAACCATGCATTTATAGTACTTCGGATAAATGAGAACACGTGTCAAATTTTAGTAAATATTAAAATATCTGATAGGCCAGCATTCTTGTCTAAAGGGTAAGTTGCTTATATGGTAAGTTGGGGCAAAATGTGACAGATAAGACAAATACAAATACTACTGCAAATGTCACTATAACATAATGTATAAACGCTTAAACACACTCACACTCCCGCAATAGGTTTTTACCTGTGTCACATGTGGCATGGACTACACATAATATAACACATTACAATAACACCGATGCATGATGACCCGAATACAAATATTTATCTGTCACATAAAAATCTGCTCCGGCTGGTAATCGAACCTGGAACCCCTCGCTTCACAGGTAGGGTCGCTATCAACTAGGCTACAGGGTTGACGTATGTAATAAAGAATATGTATAATATCATATTGTGCCCCCCTTACACACATACAGAGGAGAATGTTTTATAATCTGATATTTTATGTTTATTAAAATTATACATGTATTTCATGGGCCATATTGCCCATGGTGTTACTAATATACGATACAATACAGTTAGCACATACCATTAGCTCGAAAGTTCTGAGGTAACAAACATAAAAAAAAAATACAGTCGAATTGAGAACCTCCTCCTTTTTTGAAGTCGGTTAAAAATCATCAGTAAAGCATAGTTCATTCCAAAGAGTGTGTGGTGCCTAGCATGCTGAAGAGCATAGTCGACGCAGATCTGCGTCGAACTTTCGACTGGATGAACCGATTTTCATGATTCTTGTTTAATCGAAAGCTGGTGCTTGTCATGTGGTCCCTCTTAAATTTGAACTAGCTCTGACGAGTAGTATTTGAGTTATTTTGAAGTCTGTTATTTTTTTCTTGGGAAAATATAGATTATCTATATATATTATAAAACTGTAACTCGATAATGTCTGTACATTGAAGATATTTAAGAAAATTTGGTATCAGGGGACTATATTGGAGCAATAGATTGCGAATCTGTCATTTTTAAAAATCTTGTCTGTCTGTATGTTTGACACCGCATCACGCCAAAACCACTGAATGAAATTGAGTGTGGTTTTCATAGTTGTATTACTGGTGGTCTAACTTAAAATCTGGTATATGTTTTATCGTGATACGTTGCTTAGAAGCCGAGATATCAATAAATAGGACTTTTTGATACGCCACAAAACTGCAGGAAATACTGAAAGTGCCCGATAGAGTGATATAAAAGATTGTTTAGTATCGGAAATATACGTTATTTCTTCAAAAAAATCAATGTGTACCATTTTTTTTTAAATTTATGATTATGCAGTGAATTACTTCTGCTAATCAACAATAGATGTCAGTTTAGGTAACTAGAAGCCATAATTAAAAAATGTAAGTAGGTCTGAGAACGAGTCAACAAATCTTTTATTAAAATTAATGTATAAATATACATATTTACAATATTTAAAACATTGGGGTTTTAAGAAATTAGTTACCCTACTCAATCAATAACACATAGATAACTATTTTAGATTATACTATTAGATTCCTATATTCAATTCCTTTTTTTAAGATGGTGTAGGTCAGAGTTAGTGATAATAATATGACACAATTTAGGAAAACTTTATTATCAAATATTGTTTTTTCTGTAGATTAATAAAAATATCAAATTTTAACAAAGTATTACAATTTAGATTTTCTTATTGTGATGTAGGAATAGGCACACAAAAAGTAGATAATAATAAAAATACAAATCAGAATGAGTAAGAAATTAAAATATTTGCGAATAATCGTCTACTGGTGTCACCTACTGGTCAATGTGTGTTCAATCCTTTATCACTGGTCGGTGTGAAAGAAAAAGTAAAACCCTTCCAAAATTGACACTTAATGTCAAAGGAAAAATATCGCCAGTTGCGTCAACTCCGTTGAATAGAATTCACGACGTTCGTGGAGTTTCCATCTTCAGAAGACCATAACGTTTATGGTGCTGTCCTCCGGCCGTGCCGTGAAAATTTGAAGCAGTCGTGCGCAGCGCAATCCTGCGACATTGGATGTTAAGGTTGGTGGGTTCTTTCTTACTGATTTTGGTATTGGATTGGACATACTACCAACCTACTGCTTCATACATACATACATACATTTATACAGTCCACATTACATACATCGAAGGATCGCCCCTGCGATTACCGCACAATTTTTTGTGGCCTTCGAGCCGAACATAGAGTAGGCTATTCATTATTCTTTTATTTTATTTGACATATTATATTTAGTTTGCACGTTGCAATGGCTAAAAAGGGTCAGAAGGTTCAGGAAGTGTACGAGGAGTGCATAGGTGATGTTGAATTAAACGTTTTAATCAACAAAAAGCAAAGAATTTTTGAACAATTACAGACAATATCTGACATGTCATTAAATGTAACTGACAGCAATATTCGTGAAATGTTTCTATTGCGCGTCACGGATATAGATGAGCTACGTTCATCTTTCGAATTATGTATTTTTGAAATTTATAAATGTCAGTTACAAGCTGGTATGAAAACCATATTTCAAAGTCAGGAATTGAATAGTTTTGATGAGTTGTATTACCGTATAAAATTGATTTCTTCAAAATTATTAGCGAATGATAAGAACGTTATAACTGAAAAAACACAGTCGTGCATCGAATCTAGGCCACGTCTTCCAAAATTGGAGTTGTTTTGTTTCGATGGAAATATTGAGAATTTTAATACCTTTTACGAGACATTCTGTTCGTTGGTTCATAATCAGCCTCAGATACCTAATATAGATAAATTTCACTATTTACTCTCATGTATCAAAGGTTCCGCTTTGAACATAGTCAAAAGTATTCCGATATCTGCTAATAATTACGACATTGTTTGGCAAGCTTTACTCGACAGGTATCAAGATAACCGTATGTTAGTTCGGAATTACTTAGATAAAATGTTAAACTTTACACCTATTGCGAAGGAATCATCCTTTCATTTGAATAATTTCTTGGAAACCTTTGATAACTCATACAAAGCTATACAATCTCTTAATATTGAAGATTTGAATAGTTACATTCTGTGTCATATAGCATTACGAGCCTTGGATCCATACACTCGTAGGTCATTTGAACAAAGTATCAATCAAAAGTCGATACCAAAATTCTCTGAATTGATTACTTATGTTACTAATCAAATAAAAGTGTTGGATCATTCTAGTTCTTATGGTGCTAGTACAAGCAACCAAAACGTCGTACAAAATAAACGTCAACCGGATGTAAGTAGGTTTACGGCGCGAACTAGAAATAGTGCACAGAAAAGCTACGCGCATGCATCGTCATCAAACTCAAAAAATAATTTATCTTGTTTGCATTGCGGAGACAATCACATGATATATCGCTGTGCTCAATTTCGTAAATTGAGTGCTTCGCTACGAATCAGCCGTGCTGATGAGTTGAAGTTATGTCATAATTGTCTTAAACCTAATCATACTGTTGAACAGTGCAGGAGTGAATTTAAATGCATTATTTGTGAGCGACCACATAACTTATTATTGCATCAGGACGTAACGAAAACGTTTCTCGCTTCCTCTTATGACTCCGGTAATGCATCGATTCCTGCAAGCGCGCCCGCCCAGTCGGGAGGCCCTTCAACTGATAATAATAACAGTTACAGTACGGTGTTGTTGGGTACCGCGATTGTTTATATTTTAGATAACTTTAACGTCTATCAACCATGTCGCGTATTAATTGATTCCGGTGCACAATCCAATTTTATTTCCGCTGCATGCTTACAACGTTTAGGTTTATCTCAACGTAAATGTCCATTTAGCATTTGCGGATTAGCTGATGGTTTAGTTAAGAACTATGGCATGACGTCATGTAACTTAAGGCCGCGTCACACTGATAAACCTGTTTTTAATATTGATGCTGTTATTCTTCAGAAAGTAACTTCAGATTTACCTACCATTAAAATTCCTGAGCATATAATAAAACAGTATGATAATTTATTTTTAGCTGATCCTCATTTCTATAAGCAATCGCCAATTGATTTAATTTTAGGCGGTGACGTTTTTCCCCATATTTATAGTGGGAAGAAAATTATCATGGGTCCCAATATGCCAGCCGTGCTGGATAGCATATTTGGGTATATTATCACAGGTAAACTAATTACCCCGTCGACTTGTGACGTCACGGATGTGAACGTTGTAGCGTCTACAACGTTGGTGTCGTACACCACTGATGATCATTTAAATGATACTCTTAAGCGATTTTGGGAAATAGAGTCCTCGCCGTGCGATGTTCCTTTAAATCCCGATGATGAAGTCGCTGAAAAATTATATATTGAGAAACATTATCGTGACGAAAGTGGCCGATATGTTTCACCTATTTTACTAAAGCCAAATCACGAACCGTTAGGTAATTCGTTTGACACAGCCTTTAGGAGACTCACGCATGTCGAGCGCCGACTTGCGCGCTCACCCGAGTTCCAGAAGGCTTATTCTGATTTTCTGAAGGAGTACGAGTCACTGGGACATATGGAGCTATATCGTGGTACGGAGCCGTCTAAATATTTTATACCACATCACTGTGTGTTACGGCCTTCTAGCTCCACAACACCGTTGCGTGTGGTCTTTGATGGATCACAGAAAACTAGTACTGGGGTGTCACTAAATGACAACCTTTTGACCGGCCGTAAATTACTTCCAAATATTTTAAAAATTATTATTAACTTTCGTCTCTACGACGTGTGTTTTACGGCGGACGTGTCAAAAATGTATCGAGCCGTGCTCATCGACCCCGCTGATAGGTGTTATCAACACATATTATGGCGTGATGCACCGTCAGACCCAGTACAAGTTTACGAGCTGAAAACGGTCACTTACGGACTGCGTAGCGCGCCTTACACGGCTATTCGCACGTTGCTTCAACTTGCCCAAGACGAACGGTCAGACTGTAAGGCTTCCCGAGTTCTAGAAGAGGGTGTCTACGTCGATGACTTTTTGTGGTCATGTCAATCTGTAGATGAAGCTTGTACCTTACAAGACGGCTTAATGAGTCTTCTGAAAAAAGGCGGGTTTGAATTACGTAAGTGGGCTAGCAACTGTCCCGAGCTACTGACACGAATGAAATCAGAACAAATAACGCAAATAAATTTTCAAGATGATACGTTATCATCATCCTTAAAAGTCCTGGGATTGACATGGTTGCCCTCATGCGACTTCTTTTCATTTAATTATAATTTAAAAGATAATGACGGAATGTAAAAAATTAAGTAAGTTTACATTTGCATTACGTAATCTACGCAAAATTGTTCGCATTCAGGCTGTTTTGACGGCTTACCATGCATATGTAGGTGCAACTCTCAGATATGGCATAATATTCTGGGGAAATTCCCCCGATAAAGATAAAGCATTTTTAGCCCAGAAAAAGTGTGTAAGAGCAATATATGGTCTTAAAAAAACAGAGTCATGTAAACCTTTTTTTGTGAAGTCTAAATTATTAACACTACCAAGCATTTATATTTTAGAATGTGCAATCTTTGTGAAATTGAATTTTCATATGTTTGAATTTCGAACACGAGAGCGCCATAAGGACAAACTGTGTACAATACCATGCAAGACTGCTTTGTACAAACGTAGCGTTTTTTGCATGGCTCCTCTAATTTATAATAAATTACCAAGAAGTATACGGTGTGTTTCTGGATATGAAGTTTTTAAAAATAAGCTAAAAGAATTCTTGTTAACTAAGAGCTACTATTCAATCAATGAATTTTTAAATGAAAATAACTTACAATCTCAGTAGCTACATAATTATATTGTTAATTGACTGTGACATTAATTAATTAATACCGAGTTTTTTATAGTTCGTTGGGATTGTTATGAATTGGAATTTTATTTGTTTTGACTGTTATTAATTTTAATTTATTTGACATTTGATATTGTATACCTATCACAGGTAGGACATAGCGATCTCCATTGTATCTCACTATCAACTATAACATTGTACCTATGATCCACAATAAATTATCTTTGACTTTGACTTTGACTTTGGAACGAAACGTTCAGTACTTAAGCTGCTTGCTAGTATTTACGATCCGGTTGGTTTTATTTCGCCGTGTACTTTCGTTGCCAAATGTATCATGCAGGATCTTTGGAAACTGAGCCTCGGCTGGAATGACCGTTTACCATACGAATTGTTACAAAAATGGGATAAATTTATCGGTCAATTACCGATTCTTTCACAACTTCGCATTGAGCGACACCTTCTAGTGAATTCGTTTGTAAACGTGCAATTAATCGGTTTCTGTGATGCGTCATCACTGGGTTACGCAGCTTGCATATATTTTCGTAGTACTGACAAGGATGGGAACGTCAAAGTCAAACTATTGACGAGCAAATCTAGAGTTGCTCCATTGAAGCCATTAATGCCTATCCCTAGGCTTGAACTTGTGGCAGCCGTGCTGTTATCGAAGCTAGTACGTTTTGTCGTACAAAACGTTAAAGATTTTAATTTACCAATAGTTGCCTTTAGCGACTTGAGTGTAGTTTTCTCGTGGCTACAAACTCCGCCATACAAACTAAAAGTGTTCGTGGCTAACCGTGTTAGCGAGATTGTTGACGTGATTCCGCCCAATTGCTGGTTTCATGTAAACAGTGAGAACAATGCAGCCGACCTCTCTTCTCGAGGCGCGCTGCCTGAACAACTTTTAGCAGTAGCGGACGAATGGTTTAGTGGCCCTGCATGGCTTGCTGGAGATCCGCATTGTTGGCCAAGAAGTACGTTATTTTTAAAAGAAAATGATATTATTCCAGAACTTAAAACTAACGTAGACACATTTACCTTTAATTCTTACAATTTAAATAACTTCAATGATCTTGAACATTCCTTTAATAATATTTCATCCTTTAGTAAACTTGAGCGCATAACGGCGTGGTGTCTTCGTTTTATAAATAATTTAAAATGTAAAAAATCTGATCGAACATTTGGTTCACTAAAATCTTGTGAGTTAAAACAGGGACATGATTTAATTATAAAAGTCATTCAAAATAATTATTTTTATTCTGAAATACAAATGTTGGCAAAGGGAACTCATGTATCATCCCTTCGCAACCTATCTCCCTTTATAGACCCTGATAATTTCCTCAGGGTGGGGGGTCGAATACAACAGTCGGATTTACCATATAATATAAAACATCCGGCACTATTACCCAAGAAGTGCCACATAACAAATTTAATAATTGATTATTTTCATAAATTGTACATGCATGTAGGACCGCGCACCTTGCAAGGCATTTTGAATAATAAATACTGGATAGTAAACGCTCGTAGTGTAATTCGTTCAGTTTTGTCGAAATGTCGGGCTTGTTTTAAATTTCGTCCATACTCCACACAGCCTATGATGGGTACGTTACCTGCTACTAGGCTTAAGGCCAACAAGGTGTTCGACCATGTTGGTTGCGATATTGGTGGTCCATTTTTTATAAAAGAAGGTATGCGGCGAAACGCAAAGGTTACTAAGGCATATTTGTGTTTATTTTTATGTTTCTCTACAAAAGCAGTGCATCTAGAAGTGCTCTCAGATTTATCTTGCGAATGTTTTCTTACCACATTCGATCGTTTTGTGGCACGCCGCGGTCTCTGCAGTTGCTTATATTCCGATTGTGGAAAAAACTTTATTGCAGCGGCTAAACATTTAAAAAACGTTACTAATTATTTTAATTCTACATCTAATTCTGATGAAATCCTTTCTGGATTGTCCTTGCGAGGCGTCGAATGGCGTACGAACCCGCCTAATGCAGCTTCCATGGGTGGTCTGTGGGAGGCAGGCATAAAATCAGCCAAACATCATCTCTACCGTGTAGTAGGTGATAGGTCCTTGACTTTTGAGGAGTTAAGTACTTTATTTTGTAAAATTGAGGCAATTATGAACTCGCGACCATTATGCTCCCTTTCAAATAATCCAAATGAATTTGAAGTTCTGACTGCGGGTCATTTTTTAATTGGACAGAATTTATTAACTGTTCCGGAATATAATTTTGAAGATGTACAGATGAATCGATTGTCACGTTGACAATGTATTCAAAAGGCATCACAATCATTTTGGAAGCGATGGTCAAATGATTATTTGCACACTTTACAGCAAAGAGAAAAGTGGTTCACCTCAATTCCAAATGTTAAGAAGGGTGATTTAGTGCTCCTTAAATCTAACTTAACCAAACCGTTACAGTGGCCTCTTGGCAGAATAGAAGAGGTTCACCCTGGTTTTGATAACATTGTACGTGTAGTTACTGTACGCACGCAAACTGGGGTTTATAAAAGACCAGTAAATAAAATCTGCCCATTGCCATATGCAAACTAAATATTAAATTAGGTTATTAGGTTAGGACTTAGATTAGGCACATACACTCAACTTTTTTACTTAACACTAACAAGTTTCTTTATTTTATTTTGAATTATTTCGTAAATATTCAATAACACAAATTATTAACACACTCATTCTTCACACTTCACACACCGACACTATTAGGAAATCATCACACTGATTTCGGTGGGGGGTATGTTCAATCCTTTATCACTGGTCGGTGTGAAAGAAAAAGTAAAACCCTTCCAAAATTGACACTTAATGTCAAAGGAAAAATATCGCCAGTTGCGTCAACTCCGTTGAATAGAATTCACGACGTTCGTGGAGTTTCCATCTTCAGAAGACCATAACGTTTATGGTGCTGTCCTCCGGCCGTGCCGTGAAAATTTGAAGCAGTCGTGCGCAGCGCAATCCTGCGACATTGGATGTTAAGGTTGGTGGGTTCTTTCTTACTGATTTTGGTATTGGATTGGACATACTACCAACCTACTGCTTCATACATACATACATACATTTATACAGTCCACATTACATACATCGAAGGATCGCCCCTGCGATTACCGCACAATGTGTACCAAGCCGGCCCCGCATAGGCTCATGATAACCGGACGTAAGTGCAATACAAATACATAACTAAAATACTTTTGAATTTGCGAATAGCCACGTAAAAACAGACGAGCCACCTGATGCTAAATTCATAAATTGTCATCATCCTTCATGGATGTCTAAAAGCATCGTCCGTGATCAGACTAAAGGCATATTACCCATTGGTTGTTATCCAAGAAAGAAAACAAGAATGATAAAATAATAAATTATGAAGATTATTAAATTTCCATTTTGTCAAGTTTAGATTGAGTCATTTATGATTTAGCAGAGCTTAGAATTAATATAATGTATCGAGCTATATAAATAGTAGTAAAAATAAACTAATGTTATGGTAATGCAGGCACGCTGTTTAATGATTAATCCACAAATGGCGAATCAGTTTAAATAATGAGTTTCTTTTGAAACGTTTTATAGGTATAATATATACGTCTGGCATCTGGGCCAGGTTCTTGTACGAAAATCTCGGCAGTGCGTAGTTGGATGTTACACTTAAAAATCCCAAATTCATTCAGGAATAAACTCAGAGAGAACTAGAGTCTCCCGGTTGAGAGGCGGACTCTGCTGTCGGGCAGGGGATCCTTTTATTACCGTAAATCTAGCTGGTGCCGCGGTTCCGAAACTCCCCAGATAGTCGGGGGACATTTGACTCTTCCCACAGAAGCGTTTAGCTCTCAGGCAGTCAAATACGGAGGGGCGAGACGTTCCTGAGCGACTCATGTAGCCCGTGGTCGGCGTGATCAAACATTGACCGAGAAACCTGACTTAGTACACCTCAGGTACCTGCTAAACCACCCGATCCGATCATGGAGACAGAGTGGCGCGGCGGCGGCGGCAGTTTGCGTGATTTGGTGAGCAGCATGGGAACAGTCTTACAGACATTACCTACTTGGTCAGATGAAAACACATAATAAGTCGAAATGAAGGACGAAGTAGTGCCAATAAAACACTACGTAATTAAAATGGAACAAGAATTTTATTCGATTACTTTAAGTTTGGCTGTTTAAACTTACGTGGAAAATTTGTCGACGTCTATGAATAAATAGGAGCAATCCAGTATTCCACTGTCATTAATAATCTCCAACTCCTACAATGTCCTGGTTTAATTTCGGGGAAGTGTAGTCGAAGTAAAACTTTCTTTTTCAGTTGTCTTTATTTATCACAGTATATCTTAATTGACCAGGGATGAAGCCTTTGAAAATGGTAAGTGAAAAAATAATAGTAGGATGAAACCCATTGAAAAAGGAAGAGAATAATAATAACAATAATTTACGGGCGATCTGATGTCGGGAAGTGGATGGGTTGGTGGGTGGTGGAGACTTGGGGAGGGGGGTGAGTTTTTAATGGTGAAAAACGGTTTATCCCCATATCCGGCAAAACTACAAGTCCTATGGAAAAAAGTTAAATCGGAAAGTTGTAGGCCTACAACTTTTGGATTTACACTTTTTTCATATAATCTCAAAATTGATGTGAAAAATTCATATAATCAAGTTTTTGGTTTTTTATTTTTATCTTTTACAAAAAAAAAAATCACGAAGTTTCGTGAAAACTTAAATTTTTATGTTCCGAACACACTGTAATTTTTTTGATTTAAAATATTTATTTTTCACGATATTTTGACTTAACATCGAAAAAGCGCCCTAATTTTTCAATCGAAAATTCTCACGTCAAAATATCTGCTTTTTAAAAAAATCGGTGGGATTTTTTTCCTTGAAATCTCTACTTTTTGATGGAATAAAAAAATTACATTATTATGGTAAATGTTGTGTGGTAGCTGCTATGAAATCATAGTGTATTAGGGTCTGGGTTGGGTTGGGTCTGGTGGTGTATCTCAGGAACAGACTATGTAACTCCAGAATGGGTGGGAATAACAGTTTTAAAAATATTTGTTGATAATTTTTTTTTGTAAAAGATAAAAAATCACGAAGTTTCGTGAAAACTTAACTTTTTATGTTCCAAACACACTGTAATTTTTTTGATTTAAAATATTTATTTTTCACGATATTTTGACTTAACATCGAAAAAGCGCCCTAATTTTTCAATCGAAAATTCTCACGTCAAAATATCTGCTTTTTAAAAAAATTCGGTGGGATTTTTTTCCTTGAAATCTCTACTTTTTGATGGAATAAAAAAATTACATTACTATGGTAAATGTTGTGTGGTAGCTGCTATGAAATCATAGTGTATTAGGGTCTGGGTTGGGTTGGGTCTGGTGGTGTATCTCAGGAACAGACTATGTAACTCCAGAATGGGTGGGAATAATAGTTTTAAAAATATTTGTTGATGGTCACGTTGACATAGCAAAACCAGTACAACATTGACCAATTCAAGGTCTGATGGTGTACGTATATAAAATCCCAATAATATTTCTTAGGCGTATAATAAGATATTTTTTTACCCTCGCTAAAGCGGCTAAATGGATTTAGATGAAATTTGGCTCACAGATATTTCATATCCCGCATCAAAGAACAGGGTGCATGTTCATCGGGATCAGGTCGTTCGAGGGTCGGAGATGGATCTGCTTCTTCATCAGGTCAAGGGTATAATTCAGTTTGGAAGTTAGGTTTACAGGTTATTTAGTGTTTTAGGGTTTTGTTCCTCAAATGAAAAAACATAATCTTTACAGGATCACTTCGTTGTCCGTCTGTCTGTCTGTCTTTCTGTCGGCCCTATTTTCTCAGGAATGCGTGGAGGTATCATTCCAAAAAAACTAACTTATTTATATTTTGGTTAATAGATCGCTATGTCCACGCATGGGAACGACAGTTTTACAGCGGCAAAGTTAAGTTTGTTACTGAATCATTTAATATTGCTCTTATGTTCGGTTCTGTAAATTTGTACAAAACCCTCTGTGCCAAAAAACTCGCATTTCCCGGAATGTTTTTTAATTACTTTCATTTAATTCTCAAGTCCACGCAGACGAAGTCGCGGGTAAAAGCTAGTATACGTATAAAACGTAAACGTGAAACTTACACAAATCTCACAGTAATTTACATAATAGTTCCAACTTACCTAAACTATTACTGTAACCTCCATAATTCACGTATTATTTCACAGTCAGTCACAATTCCGCTCCTAGCACCCACCTGCTCATCAACTATGGACACGGCAGGAATTAATGTAGTCAAATCTAACTAGCAAGTTGGCTATCCAAAATTCATGGGTGTAGTCATCCTCGTATGAACGACCAATACACACAATCGAATATAACGCAGAGGGTGTAGTCGCGGTTAGGTCATCGTATTAGATGAAAAGTACGAGTAGGTGGTAATTTCTTTTAAGAACAAAATCACTAAGTAGCTTCCTATTCAAAGTATTGGGAGTAAGCAAGACCAAACAACACAAAGAAAATACTTACAAATGCGCCATTTCATCTTAGTTCTAAATTAAATGTATTATATGGCTGTTCAGAAAATGAACAATTCAGGAACAGTTTTAATTATTATCAGTACCACTCTAAGATCGTTTGCTAGATAACGCTATTTAGAAGTTGAGGTTTAAGAATCTTTATTTCTCAAAAATAATAACAAATTCACTTTTGAGAAATATAACATATTAGTTACATAGGAGCATAACGTACATACAATAAAATAATAAATAGAGGGTAATTTTACAAAAATATTAGTAGTACATTCTTTGTTATACACTGATACACGGAGTTAGCGAAGTACTTTTGTACTGATTTTTCCCATGCTCATCATCATCATGCCCAAAGAGGTATTGTCCAGTTTAATAATAATAACAATAATTAACTTTTATTTCGGATAAAATCCATATTATGATGTTAGTAAAAACAAAATTCTTATAAACTATTGTTAGTAACATAAAATAAAATAAAATAAAGTAAGTTTAATAGTAACATTGTTCATAAGACTGACTAGCTACCGTCTTTCTTTTTAATAACAATTGTGGTTTTTTACTTCTTCAGGTGGAGAGCCAGAAATACTCCTTCTGATACTTATTTTGATTTTAATTTTTCTATTGGGTCGTGGCAACGCATCACTGATGCCTTTGAAGTTGCAGATGTCCATCATCTATGGGCGACGATAGTCACATACCATCGTGTGGATCGTCAGCTCGTTTGCCGATTATTTCCATTATAAGCAACGTTGACCACTTACCGTCAGTTAGCCGGTCCGCTTCTTTATCAGCCCTTAGGACGAATACACGATCCATACCGTAAGTATCAACAGGGAACATTTAGAGGCAGGTTCGATAAACAACGCAGGTCGCTGTGGATGGTATATTCAATATTCATACGCGCACAATGTACGACTGCGCAGGAACTGTTGACGGCTGATTTACTTCTCATATAACTACATATAAGAGTGACGGGAGCTAATGGTTATTTAAGCTCAATTCGATAGATCCTCCTGTCCATAGTGTAGTAGGTATATGTAGTAGGTATATGTAGTAAACTATACGAGTATATCCACAGTCTCTTGTGTCCCCGTATTTGATGGCAAACGTCTCTTACCTTGAAAATATTATAATCGTAAGGAAACCTACTGTTGAGTACTTCACAGTAAGCATAATAAATATCGAAGCAAAGCGCGTCGACTTTACAAGTGGGATGTTAATGACAAAATGGATATCTTCGAGCATCGGAAAGTTTGATAATAGAGGAATTAAATCCTGTAACATTAACCTGAAGTTACTCCTGCACACACTAGAAAATGCACCCTATACATACACGCTGGCATTTCAACCCCTAAGGGGATGAAAAGCCCAAGGGGGTGATAAGCATAATTTCTGCGTGCGACACTGCGGGCAACGGCTAGTTGTAGATATAAGTGTTACTGTCTGACTTTTAACACCTCGTACCTCTCTTACCTCGTTGTCTTTTTACCTCGTACGTGTAAACTGTGGAACAAACTTCCTGCATCGGTGTTCCCTCTAAGCTATGACATGGGGTCCTTCAAGAAGCGGGTCTATCGTCATTTTCTTGGCCGGCAACGCGTGGGTGACGCCCCCAGTGTTACTAATGTCCATGGGCGGCGGTGATCACTTACCATCAGGTGACCCGTCTGCTCGTTTGCTTGCTAAAAAAAAAACAGTTATCACTAAGCATTAAAAAAAACAGTTTATTAAAATTTAATAAGTGGTTGTGGTCACATTGTCGAATGAACGTACCTTGATTCATTATAAAATATGTCATGCTTCATTCAAACCTCCCATCATCTAATACTTGCATTAGCTTTAATAACGCAGCGCCCTCTATCTTCGCTTATCCCCTGTCAGAAGTCCGCAGGTGGTCTTAGCGATATCTTTACGATATCCTGCTTCGTAGCTTATTTCGAGTTTAGGCGACTCCATGCCTTCTTTGTTTTCGTAATTTGCGGTTATAATTTCATTAGAAGCAAGAAGTGTGCAAAGATTAATGGTGATTATTCTTACACTTTCTTGATATTGTATCTGTAAAATATGTTAATTTACAAAAAATATACATGAAAGGGATGGAGGAATCTTCTCGGTCTATTACTGAGCGAGAGTTTCTCCTCTTGAGGAGGCCAGGCTCCAGTGCGGATTGCGGTTGATTGGATATCTTCTATTCCATAATATCCTTACACTATATAGTCAACATTTAAGTACATATTTAAAACTATCGCTCTGCCGACGGCTTTGCCCGGGTTGGTCTACCTGTGTGTTAAATTTCATGAAAATTCGTTCAGTAGGTTAAGCCTGAAAGAGTAACAAAAATCATAGAAATCTTCACAAATATAATATTAGTAGGAGTAGAATAAAACAGAATAGAATAAATGTAATATAATATTATTTTATTTATTTATTTTATTTTATTCGGAAAGCGTGATACTTAATTACTTACAAACAACATAGGTACTTATAAATCTAAACACCATTTACTTGTTTTCGCATATTGAATCTATAACTCGAATGCTTATTAATAAAATATTAAAAAAAACTACTATAAAAATACATATTAATATTATACAAATAATTTAAAGAAGCTGGCAATATATCTTTCTCAAATCGATAATGATTTTGACCAAGAAAGAACCGATTATTAAAATACCCTGTAAACGACTCAGCAAACTACACATGAGAGAGATATGTACTCGATATCTTAATCGATACAGGTCATCCAACGTTCATCGGCTTGAACGATTATTTGTAATAATATGAGATGAATGCTCGTAATACGATATTCCTTCAGTATAGGTACAACATACAAGACTATAAATTATAGCATAAGGATTGCACTTGTATACAGTAGTATGAGAATACGAAACTAACGAATACTGTGGGCAGGTCTCCAAGAAATCTTTAACAAATGTGAGTAAAAATCATCGAATTTTTTTACCAAAACATTCGAATCGTTTTCGCCATCTGCGTTTTGATTTATATTCAGTGTTTCGGCGGAATACGTGCGATAAATCATACAAAACTTCCAAGACGCCAACATGTCGTAAATAAAGGAAATCTTTGATTCTCCGAGGTGTTTTGACAAATTTTTTCAATCTATTACGAATTGATTTTCTTTTCTATGTAATATTTTTTACGGTTTTGTACCGATTTTCAAAAGAAAGCGCTGATGTTTTCGTTTTTTAAACAGCTAAAGGAGCATGAATAAGTCCATGGACGTATCTAATGCGTTACCGACCAAAGAAGAAGGGAATAAATAACACTGGTCAACAAAAAAAAAAAAATTGTTTGTTTCCTGGGAAATTTTTTTTGTTTCTGTCTCAAATTGACACGTATTTTTAAAATATGGCAACGATTTTTCTCTAACAGCTTTTGTTTTTGAATAACAGCTAACTACCCTCATTTACTATTTTTACTTGGGTTTGAGTTTTTTATTGGACACTGAAATATATTTTGTTGTTGTTTTCGATATAGCTTCGTCAAGAAGATGTTGTGTGCTTAATCCGGATTGTTTTTGCTATATTTGTGGTGAATATGTATTTGCAAAATATCGAAAACCTATATCGGACTTTGTAAAAACTGCGTATCATCAATGTTTTGAAATAAAATTGTGTAATCAGGACAAGCCATGGGTTCCTCATAGTGTATGCCAGAAATGTTTGGTATGTGTACGGTTATGGTCCAGTGGAAAAAGAGATGCAGTAATGTTCGTAACACCCATGATTTGGCGAGAACCTCGAAAGCATCATGACGATTGCTACTTCTGCCTTTTGAAAATAAACGGAATTAAACCTGGAAATCGAAATAAGTGGCCATATCCTTGTGGTGTTTAGAGGGTCAATAATACACACATTTTACTCTGTAACAGGTAAGGTATGTATGTATAGACAAAGCGCACGTCTGCGCTGTACTCGGCTCGGCCGCCAGATCCAGACTGCGCGCTGTGCACATACACTACATCCCTTCTTTATTTTATAATAATTGGTTTGGTTTACAAACACTTTATGAAAGTCATGCAAGTTACGCCAATGCTTCAACAAGGCCCTACTGTGAGAGGGCCCGGAAGAAGAAGCAGCAAGAAACTACCGGGTTGGTTTTTTCCCTGCTCACAGTTACAAATAGCACTTATCATCTATTACAATCTATATTCATAAAACTCATGTCCAAGCAGACTTGTCTTTAAAATAATCATCTAGTTCGTAATATCCTTTCGTCACAAGAATGCTTTTAATATAAGTTTTAAATTTAATGTAAGGCATTTCTGTAAATTTATAAATTATAAATATATTGCAAACATCGAGATAGTATAGATCTGACAGTAACAAATTCTTTAATATCCAACGTGTATTTTCTTTGTGTTATTCATTATCATTATTGTTGTTTACCATGTGTTTCCCATTTCTGTACATCGCTTTCACCATCAAAACTCACACCTCTATGTGAGGGCAGGGTTAAAGTTTGGTGTCCATCTGTTAGCCTCAGGTACTTATTATTCATCTATATATTTTTCTATAAGTACCCAATTTAGGATCTGTAACTCCCTTTGTACTGTCCACATAATGTTTCCCTCTTTTCTTTAATTGAATTATAGACCTGTCAATCCCTGTCTCTCACATTACTGTGTTTTTGAAATTTCATATTTTATTGAAAGCTTCATAAAAAAAATATCTTACTCGCATACCAAGTCAATTGGAGATACATATAACAAATATAACTCTTGTAAGTACATCATAATTGTATGTTTAACAAACATCAAATGTAGCATTGGAGGTAGATTAACCCGAGCCATGCACCACAGTCGTCTACTTCAATAAAGTAACAACACAACATCTGAAAAAATCTCGAGTAAGTCCCTCTATTGCTACGGCTCTCCTAGCTGATACGCACACACACAAATACAACTACAAATTTCTTTCTCGAGTCTCACTCTCCATCTCGTATCAGTATCATTCAGTATCATCATTATTTATAGGTACTCGACTGGTACATGACTTACAGGCATTTCCCTAACAATATCTTTGTTTCCAAGACTAAGTTAGAACAAAACTTAAATGTTTTTTTGGAAATCTCTCAAATATAGCAAAAGTTACTATTATTATTATGATTTTTAGCCCTGTTTTTTTTTTCTAAGGTAAGAAACTCCAACAACACTCTTTATTTATTTCAAGTACGTGTTGGTTGCTGATATGCTCATAGGTTAGCATCGTGGCTTTATCTGTAACAAGAGCAACACAAACCAGAGCATCTTTTTTTTTTTGTTTTAAAGCTCGACCCTACCTGAGCTATCGTTTAAATTTTTTGGGGGTACTTCATTTCATGTTGAGGGTAGGCCACAAAATTTGGAGGTAGTTCGAAATTTTCAAACGTAAATATTGAGAATTTGAGTCATTTAACGAGACTTAATTCATGATATCAATATAATTGTCTACAGTTTAAACAACTCACTCCGCGCATTATAACGGTCAACTTTAAGCAATTTTCCTATGTGACATTATTTCCATTTCTTGTCACTAAGGAATTCAAACCACTGGCCACCTATTCATTTAATACTTAGCTATTTTATTCTACCAGTATTTACACTGTTAAAGTCACAGGGATATTTAGAATAGGAGCGATAGAATCTCTATTAATTTTAAAAAATAATTGCTTGTGAAACTACGATCACAGCTGACCAATTTTATTGTATCTTTAAATATCATGCGAACTTGAGTATTTTCTTCATTATATTAACTCTTGGTTCACTATCAATTTACCCAGTTAAGTAATGATTCTCTGGGAATTTGGTTAACCTGTCATGTAAGAATTAGTATGTAATTTAACGACTTTTAAGTTATAGTTTTTATTATTCACCAAAGTCATAGGAAAACGAATTCAGATCACCTTTGCTTCCCAGGGGAGTTTTCAATCGTTGAACAGCACTCTGTGTGAGAATGCTTTGTGAGTTGGCACTCCTGCGTGCACGGTCACACCCACTTACACTTACATTCGACTTATTGATGTGGCCACTCCAGCTTCTAGATGGAGATCTAGTGCTTCCAGCTTCGACAACATCAACGTCACTTTAAACTTGATAGATCTGTAATACAGAAATATACGACGAGCCTCGGACCGCATTGTTTCAGAGATAAATCTCTAAAGTTGCTTCTTAGCACTGTCATTCATCACATTTTTTTAGTAACCTCTTGGCTAAGTCTGACATAAATAAATCGAACCAGTTTGTTAACGCATATTCAATAATTACAGTATGAACCTTGCCCTTGGTTGGTACTTTATTGTATAATTTCGTGAAAAGTATGGAAGCTGATTAAAATAACCTTTTGGTCATTAGCCATCACTTGCGTATTTATGTCGATTTTACATGAAAAGAACGCAGAGAAACACCTAAGGTGTTGTCGTTCTGCAGATGGTTCAAGTTGGATGCAAGCCGGAAGCAAGAGTTATCTCACTGAAGGCCTGTCATATTAGTAATAAGTTGTATCTACATAAAATAGTTGAGTACAACTTCGTGTTTTATTGGACTAGCCCTATTCTATTTCTCAGTGTCTCATTGTCTCTTTACTATGGAGACAAAATCATATGACATATTTCCTTTTTTTTTTTTTTGGCAGCTCAAAAATATTACCATTTACATTGCAAGTAAAGATATTAGATAAATCTTCTGAGTCTCTAATTGTTTATTGCCACATGGATGAACCTTTATTTTTCCAATAATAATAATATATCCAATAAATTATTGCGGATTATATTATCTACGAATTGCAAAAAAAAATTGAACATAATTATCATAAAAGTCGAGTCCGTTACCATGAACTCATAACTGCTGTCGTTTGTCATCATGTATCATAATCTGCTCAAACATGTGATACATTTATGTGAACGTATTATGTTCACATAATACATAATATTATACTCTTCTGTAATGTATTATTATAAAATAATGAATCGACAATGACGCAAGTATGTCACTGTACATTACATACGTGATCAGATTCAAATTTACTTCAAAAGAAGTTATGGAATGTTAACACATTAATGGAATAAAATATACCATACCAATAATAACTGTCTTACTTTTGATTCCTTACATAACACTTGAATCCTGATGCCACATTATATCTTTACTTGGTATTTGCGTTTCATATTGATTGGGGTAATTTTCTGAAAACCTGCAATTTGTTATTTCATCCCACGATTTCATATCAGTGAAATGTGGCCGATTATGATGGGAATCATCTCCATCAGACATCTCAAATGGTGTCTTATGAATCATATCCAACAGACATCTTTGCCTTTCAATGATATTCATAACGGCATATCCATAAAATATTAATTTGTAATATTTGCAGCCACTGTGTATGTGCATGGCTTTTTACAAATGTAACATTTTTACAAGTGTAACCTGATTGCGTAGCCTTAAAACATTAATTAATAAATGTTTGCGGGCACCGTGTATGCATGGCTTTTTACAAATGTAACATTTTTACAAGTGTAACCTGATTACGTAGCCTTAAAACATTGATTTATAAATATTTGCGGGCATCTTTTATACATGGCTTTTCCTTATGAAACAGTTACATGACTGCGTAGCCTCAAAACATTGATTTATAAATATTTGCGGGCACCGTGTATGCATGGCTTTTTTCTTATGAAACAGTTACATGACTGCGTAGCCTTAAAACATTGATTTATGATTATTTGCGGGCATCGTGTATGCATGGTTTTTTCTTATGAAACAGTTACATGACTGCGTAGCCTTAAAACATTGATTTATAAATATTTGCGGGCACCATGTCCGCATGGCTTTTTCTTATGAAACAGTTACATGACTGCGTAGCCTTAAAACATTGATTTATAAATATTTGCGGTTATCGTGTATGCATGGCTTTTTTCTTATGAAACAGTTACATGACTGCGTAGCCTTAAAACATTGATTTATAATTGACAGTATATATTACGGTATATTATACATATACCACTTGTATACAAAATACATTACAGTATAATGTATAATGCTCATCAACTCGAATGACTTGCCATAGCAGCAATTCAATATATCGATTTGTTTGGCTTATTCCTCAGAACTCCCAGTCAAGTACCTATTATACTCCGTACCTTCATTTATTTTATGATAATTGTGGTAGTTACCCAATAAGTTGCAAACTTTTTTCGCAATTTATTTATGTTTTAGCTATAAAAGCCTTACAATATCTCTGACATTTTAGACTGAACTTTAGTATTCTCCATAGTACATCCATCTTAAATTTTAATATATCTTTAATAGGAAATACTCATTACATTGAATAACTACCGCAAAGGCTATACTTCAATATCTTTAATAATTTGGTTGAATATAAAAATGTTCCACGTCACTTTACCCAGAACTTTTGTTTTTTCTTCCCGAAACAGCCATCCTTGAGCCATAACGAAAATTTTTGAATCAAACATAGTCAAATCGGTCAAGCTAACAAGAAACACTAAAGTTCATTTGTATTTATACAAACAAGAAGCAATGATATATAGAAGCAATAATGACAATAATAACGTGCTTCTTTCGGGCACTTTTTGTATACAAGGTACAGTAGCATTCTCCTTACGGCTGTCTTTAAATTTGCGTATTTACTAGTGATGGAAAATATCGCTACTTTTATTTCACTATCATGTCCGTGAAGTTATTTATTTTTGTCACTGTTATATCACCCGTGACAAATCACGACCGTTATATTTTATCAGTGACGATATTGTCACAGTGGGTGCATTTTATTCCGTCTGTTACATGTCGCAGTGAATTACAAGTACCTACATAGTTCAATCAAAACCTTACCCTGTTTGCAATAAGACTTATTTCATTTGAAGTTTTTGTAACGTCGCGTTAATTAAGCAAGTTGAAAAAATTTAGTCAAACTAAAGTCTAATGACGTTGAGAATAAGATGCAATTTCACTTAAGCAAATTCTCTCTTCTAGCTGGTGGCACTGTGTCGCTCTTGCTCACGCACGGCTCAAGTCACAAATGTTGCTTTCTCTCTTTCGCAGGATGGAATTCTGTGAATTATATGTAGCTTGGCCGGTGGCCGGCGTTAAGTCACAGTAAAGGGAATACTGTGGTGGAATCACTCTCGCGATAAATGTAACGGACGGTTTCGTTGCATGTCACTGGTGTGACAAATGAAGTATATTGTAACAAGTGATATATCCAGTGATAAGTGAAATGTGCCATTCCTAGTATTTACGGTCATGTTTAAATTTGCGTGCCCCTTTCGGGTCTTTTTGTACTCGAGGTACATTAATATGCTCCTTACGAGTCTTGTTTCAAATTTGCGTGCCCCTTGCAGGCCTTTTTGTACTCATGGTACATTAGCAAGCTCCTTACGAGTCTTGTTCAAATTTGCGTGCCCCTTGCAGGCCTTTTTGTACTCAAGGTACATTAGCAAGCTCCTTACGAGTCTTGCTCAAATTTGCGTGCCCAATACGGACTTAACACTTGTAACGGGACAAGTGGGATAGACCCGTACAACCTGCGTGAACCTTGACGTAGCTATAGTTAATTATTTTATCAATATATTTAATTTAATATTGGCTTTAACGATAAAAATATTAACATAATTGATGCTTCAATATTACTACGTAATACGGATTGTAAGGTATAATAACTTTTTACATATTATGTGCATATGCACAACACACTGCTTGTAGCTACTTTACAGGTTCTTCCTTAATATGGTTGTATAGGCATGATCGTTAAGTGAACTGTATTGGCGTGATCATAATAATTCTATTGAATTGCTAATTAATAAGCAAAATTACATCTAAAACTTGTTAAGATACTTGTAATCTTTTAGATTCATTGCAGAATGGTATTTGAAATTATGAAAACATTAACCACAGCATTATATTAATAAGTGGGGTAGATTCTTAATCGTTTCTTTCTAAGTTATTGTAAGGGTAACGTGGAGTTTCACGTTTTTATTAATTACCCACCAAATACAAACAAAACTTAGGATATTGTTATAGTGATGCGGTAGCTTTATTTGAAATAAGAACGAAATAAATTACTCTTTCACATACTACAATTTCCTACAGCAATATCATAGGAAATGTATGGTCTATTTGAAATAATTACTTGAGGCATGGCCCTTTGTGAACAAAATGAAATGCATGGCCTTCGAAGTATTTAATTAGTTTTGATGCTTAGACAACCATTTTCTGTACAAATATGGCAGTGGTACTTTAGTTGCCGAGTTCTTAAAACGTTAACACTCAAATAATTGTTACTTAAGTGCACGCAATTAGGTATCCCCACATATAAATTATGTGGTTGTAATGTAATAATACACTTTACTTACTCAAATACGAATATAATAGAACATATTCGTAAGGATTTTGCCCGAACGTATGCAAGCAAGGGCATTACTCCTTCTTTTCTTCCAACAATGTTTTGGTAATTCCTTATTGGTTTTTTCCGACGTCGCCACTTGTGGTGTTTAGAGGGTCAATAATACACACATTTTACTCTGTAACAGGTAAGGTATGTATGTATAGACAAAGCGCACGTCTGCGCTGTACTCGGCTCGGCCGCCAGATCCAGACTGCGCGCTGTGCACATACACTACAATCCTAACTTATCTTCTGCTCAAAGACCTCAATTAAAATCACGAGAGTTACAACCCAGCACATCTAAATCGTCTGATGATCCAAATCCCTGTGAACCCGAACGAAATACATACATCAAGTGAAGACTCTGATTCAGACTACAAATTTAGGCAAGAACCTCAACCATTTAATCAGAAAGAACTAATTATGTCAAATCAATGACTGAAGTCGAATCCAAAGCTTGGAATTCATTTGTTTTGGTTATGAGTAATTTCCTAGGCAAAAAGAAATCCGACGACCATGTCGAGTGTGTTCAGTCCATGTTAACGAACTTGCAAGAGATGGGGTGCAATATGAGCATAAAAATCCTCTTCCTGCATTTAGACCGATTTCCACATTTAGACCGATTTCCACAAAATCTGGGTGATTTTAGTGAGGAGCAGGGTGAAAGATTCCATCAGCATCTTCGGACAATGGAAGAGCATTTTCAGGGGCAGTGGGACTCACATTATGATGGCAAACTACTGCTGGAGTTTGCAACGAGATCTACCTAAAGTCGTTCATTCAAGGAAATCTTATAAAAGATCATTTGATAGTGTTCAATAGATTTTTGTTCATATAATGTATTATTATTCTGTATTTTTTTTTGTGAAAATAGTAAAACTGTATATTTCAAAAAGTAAAGCTGTTAGCAATGTCCCAATATTTTTTTCATAGCCAGGGCCTTAGAAATACCCAATATCAGAAAAAAAAATTAAAGGAAACAAGGCTTGTGTTGACCAGTGTAATTCTTACACACTCATACCCGCGCGGTAGGTTTTTACCTGTGTCGCGGGTGGCATGGACGACACATAACACCCATGACCCAAGTGCAGATTATCTGTCACATAAACATCTGCCCCGGTCGGGAATCGAACCCGGGACCCTTCGCTTCGCAGGCAAGGTCGCGATGAGTTTCAAAATTGAAGTTCGAGTCCGAGATCTTGATATGTGATTCTCTAATCATCTGGTACGCACTTGCGAGGTGAAGGGAGTCTCGAACTCTAACTTCAATTTAGAAACTCATCGTGTATTCCGCTGTCAAGTTACAAAACAAAAGCGAACTTGCATCATATTGACATGTCATTATCTAATTACGCACTTGCGAAGTGAAGTGATCCTAGAACTCGAACGTCAATTTTGACACTCCGTTGTCAAGTTACAAAACTGAATAGCCTTCCTGTTACGATGTTGCGACGTTTTACTGGTTTTCATTTTTTATACGAACGACTTGAGCTACATATAATTACAACTTTGTATATCAATATTCAAGTAGCTGTAAATATATTCGACATTCTATTATTAAGTCTCACACCCAGCAACTAAGTGAGCCGAAACAAAATTTAGCCAATTGAGAAATAAATGTCAGAACTTTCATTAACTGTATTGAATATGTTAGTCTTTACAGGTTTCGAGTTAATAGAATAAATCAACTTGCCAAAATAACTTACAGAAATTGAGTCTTGTCTTGTCTTATTCCAGCGCCAATTTATTTTATAATCTCGGAAAAGGATTTAATCACCGACCGAGGAAGGCTAAACAAATTTATCCGATTACGAAAATTAAATTTGTCGCTTGTTCGCTTTGTCAAACAGTTTAAATTTGCCTCATTTAGATGAAAAATAGATATTTGAAACGTTTTAAACGGTTGGTTGAAAATATTCAGTCTTTTAACTTAGCTACACGAGCTACCTCCAAAGACATATTGTATAAATGATTTGATTTGAATATTTTACCTGTTATGCTATTAGCTGTATGCTATGGCTGTATGTTAGTCCATTGTTTCAGTACTTTCAGTGAATTTAAGATGAATAATTTGCTTTTTAACCGACTTAAAAAAAGGAGGAGGTTCTCAATTCGACTGTATTTTTTTGTGTAAAGGTGCTCCCTCACCGGGAGCATTCGCTTGTAATGTAACGTTACAGATTTGAGCATTAAGCATTACATCAGTGAAGGAGGAGAACCGAGCATTACAATGCGCACCTTGTAATGATACAAAACGGGGATACATCAGTGAAGGAGGAGAACCGAGCATTATAATGCGCACCTTGTAATGATACAATGTGTAATATCTTGTTACAACTTGTAACATCAATAATAATGTCAAATCTATAATGTTACATTACACGCTATGGCTCGTCAGTCAGGGAGGTAGTATTGTAATGTAATGCTCAAAGTCGAATCTATAATGTTACATTACAAGTGAATGCTCTCGGTGAGGGAGCACCTTTATACCTCATCACTTTTTACTGGGTGTATCAATTTTGATAATTCTTTTTATATTCGAAAGCTGATACTTGTCGTATGGTCCCATTTAAATTTGAGCGAGATCTGACAAATAGTTTTTGAGTTATTCCGGTTTCTTTGAAGCCGGTTATATTTTTGGTAAAATTTTGATTATAAATTTGTAATTTCTATAAGACTAGCCTAATTGATAAATTCATAATCAATATTTCGACTCAGTTTAATATTTTAAAAACCAAAAAATTTTATGTTTAAAAACTAATCAACAATTATTGCGGATGCTGGTGCTATTTGCGTGTAAATATTAGCCAGTTTAAAGAGCATGAGGGTAGTTAGAAAAAAGATATTTGTATTCCATTGTACTTGCAAATAGGCATAGCACTCTGCATCTATCACTCACAGACGATAGTAGGTAAATATGGCGGGTTTAAGTCAGTAGTTAACTAAACAATATACCAAGTAGCCAATCAACTCTCCGCCCGTACAGCAAACAACTCGTTAATAATTGCCCTTAACCCTTCCATGTTTAATTCATATTGCTGTACTAGCATAATGAATAGGGCAGTTCCGACCATTGCTTACACCGTCGTGTAATTTCAAATTAAGTAAAATCTAAATGTGGGATAAAACCAATCAGTTCGCGACACCGTCATCATTTTAATCGACAGATATGTGTGGCGCCATCTCTGAGAGAAGTACAGAACTATAGTGACTTAATTTACAGCTCGTATTAATATCAAGATTATACTTTACATATTCTTTACGAGGCGTTAACAGCTATTGACACAAGTGCAATATGAAATTATAAACATACACACACACACACACACGCGCGCGCGCACGCACACACACACACACACACACACACGCGCACATACATACACACATACGTGTAATGGTTCGTGTATTCGTGGTAGTATATAGTCATAGTGTTTAGTTATTTAGTAGTTATATAAAATTTCAGATCATGTAGTTTATTAGTGAGTCGGATGAATTGTTCTGCTGTTGTGTTACCCTCAATCATCCGAACTGCACAATTTGAGGGTCACTCTGAAAACCAGCGGCCGTGGTTTTTTCCGCGACCATTATGCTGAGCGTGAACCCTTTTCACCTATCTATCTACCTACCTATCTTACATGTAATTGTTGTTTTGTTTTTTTTTGGCTATATTTGTCGCTGTGGTATGTATGATTTAGGTGAAATAAACATTTCTTTCTTTCTTTCTTTCTTTTCTTTCTTTCTATTCACTAAAAATGTAATAAATAAATAAACTTTATTTGAAAGTATTTTCTGCACAATAAAATATTTCCTGACCATTCAAAACAAAAAATACACACGTAATTGTTCATGTTTTCACTTCTTTCGGCACTTCCGGAGTGACTTTCTTTCTTCTTTTTTTCCTAATTTATTTATCCTTCGGTAATATTCGAGGACTATTAGTCAGTTAGTAGGCCCTGTAAGTATTAGGTGTCAATAAGAATAGTTATTTTCATTAGTAACAGTTTAAACTTATACAGTTCGAAACGGTGTGAGTAGCAGCACCGGTTACATTTTGATATCTTGTAGGTAACATGCTTACTAGTTGTACCCCGTAAGGGTTTCTTGCACTATCTAACACCCTGTTTTACAACTACTGTGATATTAATAGTTCGGAAGGACCCGCTAAGATTAATTGGTACGAGATTTTATTACTCCATGCATAATTGTGGTGTATTGGGACCAGACATTTAAATGTACATCGACTTGAGTGTAATTATGGTGTATTGGGACCAGATTGTTTCGTCCGTATTTCAACAACCACTTAGCAATAAAGGCCGCCTTTTTGTATACAAACTGCCGCACTCAGAGTCACTTAACGGTTACTTAAATCGCTCCTTAGTACAGAATCACAATACAAATTCCGTACTAAGGAGCGATTTATGTAACCGTCAAGTGACTTTGATTGCGGCCGGATTATTATTATATTCTTACTGAAATTGTTGTTGTTTTTTATTTCTTTAACTGCACAAAGATTATAATTATACATAGTTATATCGACCTTTCTATGTATTGTAGCATTATCTTAACATATATAAATTACGTGTCACGTTGTTTGTCCGCGATGGATTCCTAAACTACTTAACCGATTTTAATCAAATTTGCACACCGTGTGTAGTTTGATCCAACTTAAAAGGTAGGATAGCTTACAATGCTCCGTAAGGCACACGGAAGGTTTTAATAAAAAAACTTTTGACAGAACGAAGTCTATCCGGGCTAGTTAGCTAGTATATTATAAAATGAGGAGGATTAAAAAACCATTCATACATTCATGCCCTAAACAGTGCCAGTTGTCCTGTCATGGAACAACTCAACGGGACTAGTAGGACAGACCCTAGAATTCCCTGTGTCACTTGGTATAAACAAAAGCGCTGGTTCTAGCTAGTGCTGGGATGGATATATATACCTAATGTTGTTGTTATCTAATAAGTACGCAAACTAGCTCGCATTCATTCGTTCGTTAATTATTTCGTTCATTTATTCATTCAATTGTTCTCTTATTTAGATACACAGACATTTATCTGCCACATAAACATTTGCATTGAACAGGAATAACTCATAGGATCGTACTTAGGGTTAAACGAAGGATAAAACTTATTTTTTCCCGACCCTTATGAGTAAACCTTCAATCTACCAATAGATACAGCGATCATCAGATTGCTTCTTCATTTCCATTATAAATGTGTCAGTTTGCTCCCCGAGTGACGTTTCTACGTACCCTTTCGCAATTCCCAAGGGATTAACCCCGCGCTGTATTTAAGTGAAAGGTAACATTAACCCCGATTTTATTTCCATATTGATGTTTGAAAAATCTCAGGAACCATCTAATATTCCTGAGATTTTTCTTATTACGTCATATTATGAATGGGATGTAAAATATTGGAACAGTTCAAAGAAACCTTTTTTGTTCAAGAAATAATGTGAAGTGATTATTATTCATATTTCAGTTAATGATACGAGTTTTTTCTTGTCTAACAATTAATCATTATTGAACAATTAAAACAAGTCTCGCGTGAATTACGAACTCCATATAGAGTATTACACCGCAAATAATTCCTTTTAATAGATAAATCTCCAATAATTACAATCCAATAACTACATCGACCCTCCCTTCCCTCTAACGTGTGACGTAATCAGGGCGGTAGCTAGAGTCGAATTTGAGGTAGGGCAGCATTGGTTACAGGTAGGGCAGAAGTAAAAAAATATCATAATTGATCTGCTCCGAAGCACGGGCTCCTAAATCAATCACCATGTATATCACCTTTAGGTCACAGAACTAAGAATTATTATAATATGAAATGATTGTCACAAACTGTGGTATGTTCGGAAAAGTTTGGATACCTATCTATCGCTACAATTTTTTTATCTCAAACTATGAATAAACAATTTAATTATAATAATTTATCTTAATTTTTGGTATTTTTAAGGTAGGGCATTGTGATTTTAAGGTAGGGCATTGCCCCACAATGCCCCCCCCCCCCCCCCCTAGCTACGACCGTAACTTATGGATGGACGGATGATGATATTATGTAAAGAAAGGTGTAAAAACCTTTTCCAAATAACCCCATGTCATAGGACTCCGGAAAAATCTGAAAAAGACCTGAAAAACCCATACTATTTATTCCTTTTTATTGCTTAGTGTTAAATGAATTCGCTCTCCATTTCCTAATAAATGATTTTGATATACGACTGTCCCATACAAATGTTATCTGTATGTAAATAGGACTCTTTGTTAGCTTATCCGGTTGCGTCCCAACATGGGTCCGATACAAGCATCCGGAATTCCGTCCGGACGAATAGCCGGTAGCGTTCGGGATTTGTAATTTTGTAACGGTAGCTATTTTGAAATTCGAATCGTGATTAAATATCACCGACTGTAGACCACTGAATGTAGACTGTTACCTATCCTAGTGATAGGAAGTGAGTGTTTGAATCTATGGTTTGAATCTAAAATTTAAAACAATTCATGAAGCGTCACCAACTGTAAAGTCCGGAAATTACAAGAACACTTGAAATTTTTTATACTTGGTGTGTTTGAACGTTTATTTATTTATTTATTTATTTTGGACTGCCAACAGAAAGTACACAACACAAGTAATACATATTCTTTCCTATAATCTTGCTAGTGCGCCTTATAGGCAATCACGGCTTATGAAAAATAGCTTAAGCCCACTACAAAATTCATCGTTATTAGCTAAAAATGTAAAAACATGATTATGAATAAAATCTGCGTAAATAATTATGTTATTAAAATCAAAATGGCAAAACAAAATAAAATTTAAAAATCAACTCCGCACTTATATAAAAAGGTTATCAGTTCAACAGACAAAATATCAATAATATAAAAAGCTAAAATTACAAATTACAATAATAAAAACTGATTTTCCATACTATAATAATGCATGTAAAAAAAAGAAATACATATTTTATAAAATATTATAAAAACATACTTAACACTGAACGAATAATTTAAAATAAATTGATTAAAATTGAATAATATTTAACTTATAATAATTGCTTGCTATCATTTTATAGTGTTTAAAAGGTGTTTTTTGATCTTGCCTTTAAAGGAGAACATTGTATCATGGAACGTTAAGAATAATAAAAATACTTTTTGTACTATATTTTTTTATACCGATTATCCTTCGTCGAAAGTTAAGAATTTTTAAATTGACTTTTAGAAAAACTTTAGAAAATCTTTTACATCGCTATCTTTTAAAATTCGAACTTAACATCTCGAATTGGCTGACTCGCTGAATAAAACTGCATCATATCATTATACTCGTACGTGTCTATGTATACCGTACACAATGGGGATAGCCAGTTAAACCTTTCCACAGCATGTTAGAGCCAGTTGCAATTAACCGTACAAAGGCATCCGGAATACCAAAGCCGGAATTACGCTTCTGTTACCTATTGCTTCGATTTTGCTTTTAACACTGTTTGTCGTTGAGTAGTTAACGATGTTGTGATCAACACTCAGATAAATAAAAAAAGGTAAGTGTGTACCTATAATTATGTACCTGACGAAGAAGGGGGTAATCTACGGTGTTGGTTATTCAATAATATTCCTTTTACTTTACTCCATGATATATTTCCAGTTTTCCTAACGTTCACATCAATAACAATCTGTAATAGTCCGTGATCACTCCTCGAATCCCCATAGAATGTCCCAGACATATTATTCTAAATAGATTGACACATTCCTGATTCTAAACATTTGGTTTTTCTTCATGACTTCTCGTCTGACAGACCAAAGAGGTCGCTCGCCGTCATACCTATGTTATTTATGTACGTAAGAAATTATACTTCTTTGGCGTAACAGAACAAAAAAATTAAAAATGATTTATTCAGCAACCATCATAACAATAGTCTCAGTGCCACATCATCTCGTATGCCACAACTCTTTATCAGTTACCTTGGCCATGTCGCTTTTTGGCTGTCGGCGTGTGCGTGTATTGTAAAATTTTACTCTCATATTTTTTTCCAAACACGCCACAAGAAGTACAACTGCAAAAAGGTAGATAAATTACCGTATTGAATTTAAAAGCCACGAAAGCTACGCTACTATCGTATTCGCTACGTCGCGGTCGTCTAATGACGTACCATCTAACGGCATCGTAGTAATTATTTCCAAAGACGTTTAGACTACGACGGCATCACCGATGCGTTGCTGACCATTGAACATTGAAAATGCCTTCTCCGAAAAATTACATCATCGCTACACCAAGTTTAAAGAGAGTGAAATCGTAAGTAAAAGCTAGTGCTGTCTTAAACAGAAAAATAATAACGTTGATAAGCTTAATGTATGTAGTTAATATAATAAAATATTATTTTAAGATTTTTTTTTAATTTTAAGCTATGGTAAACCTTTGAGAACTTTACGGAGAACTCTCCAGTGTGCAGGTTTCCTCACGATGTTTTGTATGAAAATTAGAGGTGCGTGCCAGGATTCAAACTCGGGCCCTTCTTGCGTTCGAGAGAGCAACGTTCAAACCACTAGGCTATCTAATAACTGCTAATTTGCATGAAAAATAATAAGTCCTTAACTAAATGTTCAATACAAATAATATAACAGATTTCTCATGAAAGAAATTCATCTATCTTACCAAAACTTCAAGGTTCAACTTTACTTAAGGCCTTGTCAAATAAAACACAGTAAACGATGCGCAAAAAATCTCTGTATCAATAACTAAAAAATACAGATTTTTAATATTGTATTTTAATTATCTAATATATAAAATTCTCGTGTCACGCTTTTTGAAGTTAAACTCCTCCAAAACGGCTCGACCGATTTTCGTGAATCTTTGCGTGCATATCGGCTAAGGTGGAGAATCGGACAACATCTATTTTTCATCCCCCTACCCCAAAATTTTTGGCAGAACAACGTTTGCCCGGTCAGCTAGTTGTATTGTAAAGTACGAAGGATAGGGCTGTTACATACGTTGTTTTTAACATTCAATATTTTACTTCTAAGTATCATGTAAATAGGTATAACTCAATGAAGAACGAATAGATTAATAACTATGCGTAAACTTAAGACCTCGTTGGCTTTATGCCAAAATGATATACATATTACATTTTTCCCAAGCTAAACTATCTTATGTCACTCGATCGCCAACGACCGAACAACTCTGTAAAGTTAGAAAATTATTTTGTAGAACAACGTCATCTTTAAGATTGCTTTGAAGGCTTCGGGAGGCTTTCGAGGAATGTGAGCAGTGGCCTAAAGCTGTTTCATCGCCGAAAATGGAAAAACTTTTGATTGTGGGAGCTTTTTTTGTCACCCCGTGATTTCCTTTTTTATCTTTACCTTTTGTTGGGCCGTTTTTGTGGTGTACGGAGCGTCAGTTTGTTTATTTTTTAATTCTCTAAAAGTACGTAATTCAGGGAAGATTGTCAAGTTAGACGTTTGTTTTCTGTACGGTGTTTATATGGAAATAATGTTGCGCCAAATAAAAATAAAGTTTTCGTGTAAAGTTCTACGCGTTCATAGGAGATCCTGGATTCTCCATTTACGCGCCAGAAGGCTATCAAGAAGGTTTTAATAGGAATAATTCAAATCACATTACATCGGTCTTTGTGAAAATTTCCTCATGAAAAGCTTGAATGGTTGATAGCGATGACGAAATTCCTATTAACTTCATAATTTATTTATGAAGGTGCCGTCAGTTCGTCAGACATTCGCGTGTCAGGCTGTAACAAACCTTTTAACTCAGGTTCGCATTATGGTATTTCGCCAATTTATTATACGATGTTCAAACGATTTCTGATATAGAATGCAGAACATCTTTGATCACCAGATCAATCCTAGGGACCCTTTGGCTTCAACCCATTAATGGCCCACTACTGAGCATGGGTGAGAGACCCGTTGAGGAGGCCTAGAGCATACTCCAACACGCTGCTCCAGTGCGGATTGGTGGAGGGGTTAGTGGCCAACCCAAGTGTCGGTAGTTTTCAAACCGCCCGAGGCCCTTCAACATAGCTTAACGAAGCACGGAAACGCTCAAGAAATTTTTGCCACTAGCGGTCACCCATCCAACTACCGACCACGCCCGCTGTTGCTTAACTTTATCGATCACATAATAATATGTAGGATCAACGCAAGCCGCCGGGCTATAAACGCTTCAGGCGCTTCAGGGACCCTGTAGTAATTCACAATTAAGATAGAAAAGAATATTAACTATCCAAAACCATCTCTCTCTGTCTAGATAAATGGTAGTATTTCGTTTTACCAATAACGTATATTGCTACCGGTTTGTTGGAAGTTGTAGTTGTTTAGGTAAAATTTAAATCTCGAGTATTTTCCGAATGAGATTCGCCTGTCTAGGTTGCCGCGCCGGACTCATTGCCCCTACCAAAGTCTTGTTTCATCCCTGTTTCAAGCCAATTTCTTATATATTTTTAAATATAAAATATAAATTTTACTAACAAAAAATAACCGACTTCGAAATTACTCAAAAACTACTGGTCAGATACCTGACGTGTCGTGACGACATGTCTGCTACTTACTCCACGCCTATTTGCATCATTTGGTACGCAAAGTTTCATTCAGATTAGGTTGAAATACTATTTTATTGACAATTTGACAACTCACATTAAATTCAAAATTTTACAAATATTTATTTTGATTACGTCACAGTTGTCGACGAAAATGAAATCATACTAATCTAACCTAACCCATTCCATTTCAGTTCAGAGGGGTTTTTCATGGTCGGGGGCGCCATTTGTATTTTCTATTATTATACCTACTCGTAGTTCCATTACTATGTTATCAAGATAAATAACGCGTTAGCCTGTTTACAAGGAACTTAGTGGCTATCTAAGCTAATATTATAATGGGGAAAGTTTTGATTTTTTGTTAGTTTGTTAGGGATAAGTAAACTCAAAAAATTATGGATCTATTTCAAAAATTCTTTCCTCAATAAGATGCCCTATAGTTTTTGAGTAACACGGGCTATATTTTATTAAAAAATAATTGTAATATAAAGGAAAACATAAGCAAAGCGCGAGTGATTAAACTATTAATTTATATAACTATAAAATATAACTATATATATGTAACTATTGTCTTCGATAGACTGCCTTTTGTTTGTGCTTTTGTGCCGTAATAATAATTATGTTTTCTACAAGTATGTTTGCAATGAAAAATATCATACCTATCTACATCTTATACTTATTCTTTACTGAATAACGTTTTTGTGTGACGGTTTTGAGAATTTTCGTTAAATTATCGAAAATTCTCGAACTTATAGTAGTGTGAATTTAGACAGTTAACCGCCCACTTTTCAGTTCTTTGTTTCCTAACAATACGTTGTTATTTCTTTTAGCGTTACAAGCCAGTATTCCAGTATTCCTGTATTCCAGGTTAGTGTCGGTGTGACGAACAAAGGCTTGGCTTTTACTTCTTTATTGTGTGTTCTCTCAGCTTTATCCTGGAGAAGTAACATTTATTTTGGAGAATAATATATCATTTTATTTATGGTTGTTTTCGAGTAACTTTGTTTTTAAAGTTCTTTTTGCTGTTTCGGAAACCTGTGTATGAAATAGAAAGGTTTTATGAGTATATTATTATTGTTATATTATAATTAGAAGTTATAATAAGATATTTTTCATCGGTTTTTAATTGTTTATGCTCTAGAGTCTAGGTAGTAATCCATCTTAGTGACCACGATTTTTCTAAAATTAGGCTTTAATAAGAAATAAAAACGTTTTCACTATACAGTGGTTTTTAAACTACGTTTTAAATGTCTTTATATTTAGCTAAATATATGGAAATTTTATTAATATGGACGAAATTTACCAATCCTTCCTATATGCGATTTACCGCAATACGAACGCAATGTCTCGCTTTACTTCAAAATATAAAACATTTGTACACACATAAAGGCTCTGAAATTGCGATATCCGAGCCAAATGTTTAAAAAATATTTGCAACACATGCATTTTATCACCAATAAATGGTTATTACTTGCGCTTACAGATACCCGCCATGTGAGTGAGGCCTAATGCGGGAAAAATGAACGGTTCAAGCAAGTTCACTTGCTTTGTTGAAAGGAAATTCGATACAATGCTTATTAACCGACTTCAAAAAAAGGAGGGGGTTGTCAATTCGACTGTATTTTTTTTATGTTTGTTACCTCAGAACTTTCGACTGGGCGAACCGATTTCTATGATTCTTTTTTAATCGAAAGCAGGTGCTTGACATGTGGTCCCACATAAATTTGAACGAGATCTGACAAGTACTTTTTGAGTAACTTTGAAGTCGGTTATTTTTGTTAGTAAATTTAGATTATTTAAGTGTCTGAATTACAAAGCTTATACCGATACTGCGTAACAATGTATTAATAATCAAAAAAATAGTATTTTATCAACTAGGCTTCCGATTTGTAGTCGAAGTTGGACCATAATTTGATTTATCAAAAGGCTTTGATTATACTGACACATAAATATCTGCCAAAGTTTGGAATCGAATCCGCAACCTTTTGCAGTCACAACTGAGCTCACAGCTCGTCGTCTTTTGATTCTTCAATTGTTTTTAAATTCATCCAAAACTTAACTTCCGAAATTCCAAGGTAAAACAGAATAATTTTCTACAGCATAGATAAGGTACCTTCTCATAATTTAATCTTCTCTACACGGTAACTTGTAACTTGTTCTACACCTCATATCGGAAACATCTGGGAATACCCTCAAACGTGTCAAAATGTACAGCGCAGAGATTAAAACGATGCACAACTATGTTAGGAAAATCTCTGAGATTCGACCACCGGTAGATTTTCGTATGTCCGAAAATTGGTTGTACGAGTATATTGTATACTAGCTGTTGCCCGCAGCTTCGCATACGGAAATTATGTTTTACCTTATTTGTACCTCTTGCAGAAGGAAAGTTAAAAAACGGTGAATTTATATTGAAGTACATAGGTTCAAGAAAAAAAATACAAATCTATATTTAGTAATTTATATACTGAAACCCACGATAAAATCACAAAAGATTCCTCCAGGAGCGGGTTTTGAAAAATGAGCAATATTCTGCTTATATATCTTCTTCTTATATTATGTTGCAAATTTGAAGCAAATTGGTTGATGTTTTAAAAATATTCCATACAATCTTTCATCCCGTTTCCCGGGGAAATCTTTTAATTTTCCGGAATAAAAAGTATCCTAAAATATGACCCGGAGTATTAGTAACAACTTTACCAACTTTCATAGAAATCCGTTTCAAGGGTTTTCATGTGATGCCCGGACAGACAGACAGACAGACAGACAGACAATAATTCTAAAAAAAATATTTTGTGCTCTAACACGTTATTGAAGTGCCCCCTAATCGAAATTTTCAAAAAATATTCAATGTACAGAAAATTTGCCCTTTGAGTTTTATTATAGTAAGAAGATTGTGAAAATAATTACAGTACTTACATTCAATTTTTTTTAAAGAAATAAATTGCTGTACTTGGTTGAAAATAGTGATGCACAATCGGTCGGTTTTAGTTTAAGAAATTAGAAATAAAACCAGCCAAGTGCGAGTCGGACTCGCGTACGCACGAAGGGTTCCGTACCATCTATACAACATGTGAATATTTCAAGCGTCTATTTGTTGCTGTTATTAAAATCGTGCAAAAAACGGCAAAAAAAATCACGTCTGTTGTATGGGAGCCCCACTTAAATATTTATTTTATTCTGTTTTTATAACTTGATGTTATATGGGCAACATAAATACATCATCTGTGCAAATTTCAACTGTCTAGCTATCACGGTTCATGAGATACAGCCTGGAGACAGACAGACAGACAGTGGAGTCTTAGTAATAGGGTCCCGTTTTTAAAGGGACAATTTCAGCCATTTAACGTTATACCCTAAAAGTCACTAAATATCTCGTGATTTTATTCTCTGTTTATAATTTAATGCGTAAACAGAGTAAGATAAACAAAAAGTTAAGCTATTAAAAAAATATTTCCCTGAATTTTGGGCAAAAATACATCAACGTTCTGAATAAAATTTGGGGCCCACCCCAGTTGCCATACCATAAATCTGGATGTACCCCAAACAGCAATTTAGTTGCGGACATATTTCGGAAGTCAGATTCGAGGGAATGCGGATATTTCGATTTCACACCCCTGAGGGTCATTCCCCTCCGTGTTCATGAAAAATTCTCTGTCAAGTTTGCATTTTATAATTATTTATAAAGAAAACACAGAAAAATAAGAAGAATTGTCCGGTCTGGGTCTGGTTAGATAATTTATTATTCCTTAGTAGGGATACAAAGGAAATATTCTTTTCTTTTAACTAGAACGGTGTGCTTTTACGAACTTTAAAACATTTTGAATAAGTGCACTTACGCTAAATATCTCGCAAGTCAATACTTGGCGATGCGACATAATGATTTTGATACAGTTTAGTATGATTTTAATTATTACTTCAGAAAATTTGACGATCGAATACTCTCACGTGTAATTTAAAAATACGTTCAATCAAATCACTAGATTATTACTATAAATTTCACTAATTTTAACAACTACCAAAACAAATTGTAATGTTCCACTAGCCCAATCTTAATTAGTACTGCTCTTTTTACCCTGGAATTTTTAACACTAATTTATTCCACTATCTTTACAAGAATTGTAATCAGCAACTGTGGTACAGTTAATTTGTTAATTCAAAAGTATATCCATAAAATTTTCTTCCTTTACGGTTTTGTTCGTGCGAAGCGTACGTCTGATCGTGCGTGAATTTGCTACGTTCGGCTTTTTAATTCGAATATTCGAACCATTGAATAAATAGAATTCGCACCACTAAAATGAAAATATTTTTTATTTGTTAAGGTTTTTTAACTTAGTTTTTTAACTTTAACTTTTTAACTTGAGTTGATGTAGTAAGTAGTTCAAATAATGATTTATAAAAAAATGTTTTCGTACATTTACAGAAATCTTGTAGAGTTGTAAAAACGAATAAACAAATGAGCACTAATAATCATTTCCACCCAAAGTCGCTTCATTAGCTGTATTAATTTCTAAAGGAACCTTATTAACATCATTTCTACAGTCAGTGCCGTAAATACTTTTGTTTTCTGCTCCTCAAATCACATCATTTGGGAGGGTTTGAATAATTTCCCGGCTTTGAAAGAGATCCAAGACCAATTTTACTTGTCTAGACGGGATTCATGCCGAAGCCCTCCAATTAAGGGCCGAATTTTCTTTGAGGGCTCTAATATGGATAATTTGCTTTTTGGTCGAAGAAAAGTTTTTTAAAGAAATATTGCGGTCTATTAATATACGCCAAAGAGAATAAAAATACGGCTATTAGTGAAGGGCTTACAGTTTTGAAACGATTCGAGGATTCAAAGCTTCTGTAAGCTTTAGTCCCTTTAGTTCATATAAAAGGAACCAAAAGGCTGGCTTATATAAGGTCTTTTCACAGCAGATTTTGTATCTCAGTTGCTGACAAAATAGTTAAGTAGCGAGTACCGAGTACCTATATGAAAACGTCTACGAGAACATTCATCCACTACAATGCTTTTGGTTAAGCCTCAAGATTAAAAGATGAATTCGACACATAAAATTGTGATTGTATCAATATTTAAATGACCTCTTTGGTTATACAAAGATTGGCCGATGCAGATGCTGTCATACAAAAAGTCATGAAGAAAAACCAAATGTTTAGAATTATGAATGTGTCAATCTATGTAGAAAAATACGTGTGGGACATTCTATGGAATTCTTATAGTGATCACGGAGTAGTACAGATTGTTATTGATGTGAACGTTAGGAAAACTGGAAATATATCATGGGGCAAAGTAAAAGGAATATTATTGAATAACCAATACCATAGAATACCCCTTCTGTTACACATACATATTATGATCAGCTGTCACGCAGTCAGAAGTTTCTTTACGCTACCAAATTTCAATCGTGAAGACGATCCATGCAACTGGGTCGAAATATGGTCATACAAAATAAATATCGTGTGTATGCATATAGGAAAATGTGTTCAGTCCAAGATGAGTTAAGTTTAAAATCATGGAATTTAAACGCTAACGGTAACACACTCATACCCCCCAGTAGGTTATTTATCTGTGTCGCGGGTGGGATGGACGACACCCATGACCTGAGTACAAATATTTATGTGTCACATAAATATCTGCCCCGGCCGGGAATCGAACCCTGGACCCCTTGCTTCGCAGACAGGGTCGCCACCAACTAGGCTACAGGGTCGTCACTTGAAATGTAAAGAATCTGTATCTGATTACAAAATACCATAGAACTGCCCTTAGCAATTTCAGGTCTGGCATCAGTCTATAGTGTAAAATAACTACAATATTACTCAAAATTGTTGATACATTTAGTTTCTTGCTTAACTGATACTTATGTAGCGTCACATTCAACCCTATAAAAGTTGCGTGACAAAAACATCTAAGCTTAAAGCAAAAAATCCGTGTTTGGGACAGAAAGGCCATATTTTATTTTTCCAGACGAAAGGCATTAGAAACATCTAAGGTAGGCTCGGAGCGCTCAAACTCCTTTACCCATAAATAACAAGCAAAAGACTGTGCCATGGATGTAGAAACATGTTGCATAGAAGTGACATTTAAACTGAGACGGTTATAAGCAAAACTAGTTTTATAAGCAAAACTATTCAATTCAACAATAAACTCAACTTTTTAAGGTTAGTTACGTATTTTTCTTAGAAATATTAATCATATTAGGTATAATTGTTTAAGACAAGTTCAGGAAATTGTTTTGAAAAAAAAAGTTAAATACCCAACCCCTGATGATTTTGATGACGCACGGAGATCTTAGACGATTTTGCAAATGACAACAGAGGGCAGCCAAGCGAAGGTATGAGAGTGAGAATTAATTACAAGCGCTCCGCTATTCCAGAACATGGTGTATATGTTTGCTAAATTTCATGAAAATCTGTTCAGTAGTTTTTGCGTAAAAGAGTTTCAAACAGCCATACATCCTCATAAACTCTCAATTTATAAGTATTAGAAGGAAATACGAAGTAGATGTTAATCCCTTCCAGTAATTTTACGTGCGTATTATAAGCGCTCTTTGTATTAGACGGTTTCAATTAAACCGACCCCAGCAATAAATTCCTTTGTCGCAACAAGATTTGGAATATAAATCAGTATTTATCTTGTAGTAAGTTACTGGGAACTAGGTACAAACTTCTTGCCAAATAACTCCTAAATGAGTTTCAGTTTAGGGAATTTATTTGTCTTATAGGCTCTGAGACTGTTGACTGAGCGATGGACTTTGTCAACTTCGGGTTTAGACTTGGGATACTTTTATAAAATTAAAATCCTAGGAATTTAGAAGAATAATAAAGATTTGAGTATTATTTACTATTTTTAACAGAACATAATGTACCTATGTCTGTGGACTGGAATATACATATATATTTTTACTAGCTGCCCGGACAGACTTCGTTCTGTCAAAAGTTTTTTTTCTTATTTTGAGATGTAAGCTATCCTACTCAATACTCAATACTCAATACTTTTATTGCAATCATAGTGGTTACATAGATGGTGGTTATTACATAGAATTTTAGAGGCACATATGAACCCTATTAGGGTATTGCAACATAGTGGGAGCAGACCGATCTGTTTTATATCTATACATTATTGTCGTTTAGTTAATAGTATCAGGCGTTACTTTGCGGAAATCCATTGTTATTAAGTTAGTAAGTCCTATCTTTCAAGTTGGATCAAACTGCACACGGTGTGCAAATTTGATTAAAATCGGTTAAGTAGTTTAGGAGTCCATCGCGGACAAACAACGTGACACGTAATTTATATATATTAAGATTATTAAACTATCTGTCTGTTCTTGGAAATTTAAAAATATACCTTTACCCAATTTTCATGTTTATAAACGAAATCATTTTGTATTTATAAACTTTTTATTAGACAGACATGTGGCCAGATCCACCCCCTTGAGCATTACCCATGTTACATCCATCCAGTTTAAGCTTAAAAACCCTACATCGAATACGAATGAATAAACAGTGAGTTTCACACACATCGAGTTTACAGGAAACACAGCAATTTCCTCACTTCCCGGCCGAAGCGAGGTTTCTTGCCGGAACCACCATCTGTCTTGCCGCCGACATTTTTAATTGACCCGTAAACGCTACTTCCGTTAGCTAAGCACTTTAACGACATTTTGCCTCAGCGTAGCTTTGGGATATTGTAGGGATTAATATTTCTCCGTCGGAAAATGTAGGTATATGCAACATTATTGGGGCAGATTTTTTACAAGAAATTTTATGCACATTCTAACATCCATTTTTCGTACAGCAAAAATCGCTATGGACTCCAAAATATGAGTTTAAGGTTATTAGTATAAAGCTAATTGAAAACAAACTGAAAGATGCAGAAAGGCTGAAAACGTTAACTTATTTCAAGATAAGACTGTATCAATATAAAAAATACGACAATTGAACGCACTTATCTCCCGAAGCTTGAAAACTACCTTATTTTTTAAACAGACCGCGCAACTTATAAAAATCGAAGAACACCACTTCCTTAATTAAGATTACCCTGGCGCGAAATATATCTGAAAAACATTGACAAGTTCATACTTTTTCATAAACTGAACTACATGTACAATCCACCGTGAAGTCAAACCGCGCGTTAGTACAATGAGTCACATAAGTCAAATTACTCGCGACAGCAAATCTGGCACCTGGCCAAGAGCTTGGCCGACGACGGCTTTGGATTAGTTGCTGAGCCATTTTCATTATAGGTGTACTAAAGGTCCAGAGTACAAAGTTTGGTGTTTAAACATAACATAAGCATAACTATGATAAAGATGATGCTTTGTGCCCTGCTCGATCTAATATATACAATGAAAGAGCCGAGTCATGCAACAGAAACAGTTATAAACGACTGTTCTGGGGACTTAGGGACTAAATTGTTAAAAACGCACCTAATTCTAGCGATATTCGTTCATAAGTGTGACACCGGTGCATTCATCGCTTTTAATTACTTTCCTTTCTTATATCTGTCTCGCTAATCAATTGAAGTGAAAAATTACGAAATAGTTAAAAAGCGACTTCAAAATGCAGCTCTACCTATATTCAATGTGGCTTTTCTGGCTCCAACATAAAATCATTAATATTTTCTTTTACTATTTAATTGATAAGACTATAGTATAAGTATCGTTTCATCATAAAACGATACGTTAGCACTTTGAGCTGCATAAGTCACATTACACGCTTCCAGAGCTGGCGGCACGCCAAGTGCTTCGACGACGGCTACGGATTAGCTGCTATGCTTCGAAGTACTAAACTAATCTAAACAGAGCCTCTGGTCGAACGACCCATTTCTGCTGAGCTGATCTGCTGATCTGAGAAGGATTAACTCACTCGGTCAAGTCGTTTGGTCAGTGTGGGATGGTAGTTTAGTTGCATAATTGTTGTTACTTGTGGTATACATAGAATATTATAATTATGTAATACAAGATGCTAACTACCATTGATAAATGTTTGAGATATTGGATTGAATTTTCATACAAAAATATTATTCCGTTACTTTGTGACTCCATATAAATTGCAAACAAAAATATTTTGTTATTGTGTCAAAGTACAAAATATGGCATTTAAACATTAAAATGTCTGGATGACCGAGCTTTGCTCGGTATTTTAATATAGCTTAACAACGCCATCTACAGAAATAGCTCTGTGTCGTTAAAGCAGGCTTAAGCCTGGCTCTTAAGAGCCAGTTCTTTCTTTCTTTTTTCTTTCTTGGCCAGCAACGCATCAGTGATGCCTTTGGTGTTGCTGATGTTCACTTACCAACAGGTGGATCGTCAGCTCGTTTGCCGACTATTTCCATATTTAAAAAAATGAATAAAAAAAACATAATTTTAAAAAACTTGGTACGTATTTTAAAACATTCAGTATTTTAGTTCTTTAGAGCCAATATTTATTATGCAGATAGATACCACGTCCTTCCTTGGTCATAAAGTAATTTGATGAAAAATTGACTTTCAGCAGCGGTAGTGACCACCTTCTTATTCCATGGATAGCAGTCACCACTAGTAAGTGGTCACCTGATAGTAATCAGGTGACGTATTAGCTTTATCTAGACACGCGGAGCGTGTCAAGTCAATTTCTTAGCTAACAGAATTGACGAGCAGCACCGTGTGTAATATTACACGAACCATTTGGAGCCACTTTTGACCACCTCATTACTCAAAAACTATTCAACATAAACCTGTCAAATTTGGCTCATTTATTAAGACTTGCGAAATACATACGTTTTCCAAATTTCATAAACACATCTCAAACGGTTATTTAGATATTAACGTCCAAAAATCGAGAAATTTAACACTGACTGACCTATAGATCAAAACTATATCCAACTTCCAGGTGACCTAGAAAGTTAAAATTTGGCATGCAGATAGGTTGTCGGGTGAATACAAAGGAATAAATCTGAAAGTAGTAAATTTTTATCAATTTATGATAATTTTTCAAAAAATTGATTCTATTAGGAACACTTACTTAAAATGCCTGAAATTTAAGAGTAGCGATCAAAATTGATGACATCTGGTCATTATGTGGATTCCAAGGTGAATATATAACGAAAAATATCAGTTTTAGTACTTTCTGAAGCTTTCAATGGGAGGAAGATGTTCAGTGTCCCAAGTGCCTGTGAGAAGTGCACAGCACATATACATTTACGTGAAGATCAGTGGTTCGTCAGGAGACGTTATTTCCAGTGTATTACGTCGTTTTATTTTTAATGTGTGGAAAATTATTTTTCTCTAATCTACAAGATTACACCACAAAATTTTGTATTATTTCCGTAATTATACCAGTTTAAAGTAATTCGAAGTATTGTTTCAAAATTTATTGTTGCACGATGTCATCGAACATAAACAACTTATCTGTACTAATAGTATAAAGAGGAAAGATTTGATTGTTTGTTTGCATTGAATAGGCTCCGAAACTACTAAACCGATTTGAAAAATTCCTTCACTGTTGGAAAGCTACACTATCCCCGGGTGACATAGGCTATATTATATTTTCAAGAAATTAGGGATCCTTAATAAAACTCCAATAACGTAACCCAAGGTGTAAAAAAATAAGAAAACCAAAGCAAAGCGAGGGCGGTCACTCGTAACTAATAAGAGTATAGTCGACTTTCGTATTTATTACGATAGTATAATTGGGATTTAGTATTAATTATTATTTCAATATTTAGCGGACATCAATAGTGGAAGATCATTACTTATAAATAATGAAATAATAGGTAGGTACCGTATTTCGGACCACGGTGCACTAACTACAGATTTAGTTGAAGAGCACTATAACAGTTCATGTATTAAAATTAATCAGTAACGTTATGAATAAGTACTTACTAATAATTTCTATACAAAAAGTAATAATATCCCATCAAAAACATAAATGTAAAGTGAGAGTCAATTTCAAAAAAAAAAAAAAAAGAATTGAGATCTAAATGGGTGCCAATTTCTGTGTAGAAAAGCCTAAAATTTTAGTCGCAAGAACATGTAATTCAAGCTTTACATTTGACTTGGCTAGTTTTCTTTAGTTAGCAACCAACAAACCAAATTAGAGAAGAGTGTCATAAGCCATTAAACCTAACAGATTTGACGAAGCTAATTACATAGATATAATATAGCCTAGGTAGGTACGTGAAAACTAACCAAGTCAAATGTGGAGCTTGAATTACATGTTCTTGTGACTAAAATTTTAGGCTTTTCTACACAGAAATTGGCACCAATTTAGATCTCAATTCTTTTTTTTTTTTAAATTGACTCTCACTTTACATTTATGTTTTTGATGGGATTTTCTATTTACATAAACAATCTAATTCCCTTGGAGTAACCCAATAATATTAACGATAAATAAATAATTGACATCGCGTAACGCAGTTATTCAAGCAATATAATTACGTGCTATAAGTAACGTAATTTCATATAAAAATGTGTTAGGGGAATAGGCTATGGGAATAAATCATATCCCGGGTGAAATACGAACGCATAAAGCGTTTCCGGGAGCAATTAAATGGTATTGCGACGGTGAACGAAAACAGAGGAAAAAGGACAAGCGTATACAGCAACGGGAAAACGCTGTGAGCGTTTTTAAATTAACGAGATAATATTTTGAAAATTTTACAAGTATCGCGCGTATTGCCAAATTCTCAATTACGCAAGTGGATGAGAATACAATTTCTTACTATGTAAATTGGAGTGGAGGTGGTGATAATGTTGCTGATGAGACGATAGTAACTGACGGCAATGATTATAATAAAATATGAAAAGTAAGTTTTGAGACATTAAATATGGAGGAAAGGACAATGACATTATGAAAAAATTACATGGGAAAACATTAATGTGATAGATGATAGATGATGATATCACGTCAAATGTTTATCACTTTTATAGTTTTTTTTTGTCCATATTATTATTATGTCCAATAGTATAGTGCTTCGTTACGGGAGTTTAAATGCACTAGCTTCTTTTTTTACAGCGTTTATTTTGTTATGTAAGCATTCCCTTTTAAATAAAATTTTGTAGGCTAGGGGCGTAAAACGGAATGGCCACAAAAATGTTATGTTCGGATTAAGTATTTATTTACGCACTAATAAATAGTTTATTTGTTTACAGCCAGATTTTCAGAGTCATATTTCAAAAATTTATAACGATGACAGTTTCAGATTGGCGGGGTGATGGATGAAACCTGATGAATCTTAAATAAACAGAACTTAGACTATTCCACTTTTACTGGCAATCTGTATTACAGCCTAAATTCCTGTTATATTTATGAGTGATTTTTATAACTTATCCTTTACTGCCATTTAGGTGCATTGGGAGTTATCTGCACAGCATTTTTACGTTTGAACAAACGAAATTGCACAGCGTATGAAAATTACCTTAAGCTCTGAGAGTCAATCGTTCATCAAAGAACCTCATACAGAAACTATATTAACAACCGCTGAGGAACAAGAAAATGCTTTAATAAACGCTAATAGCAATTTGTAGTTCAAATTAATGAGACAAAAACACCTAAAAATGTTTTTCGGAATTGATAGTGAATAAAATTCCGTTATAAAGTTATGCTCCGTTCACACGTTCCGTTTAATGTATTAAAGCAAGGCGGTTGCCTTCCACAGGCATGTGTTAGGTATTCAGCGAAAATTCAATAAAGTGCATGGAGGTGGCTGTTTCGCATTGTTCCTTTATGATGGGTTTGGTGCTAGTAGCAGCGGAATTTTTATTTTTATTACATTTTTATAGTTACTTTTATGTTTCCAAACGAACATTATGAAGATATGGGACTCGGTGTATTTTATAATAAAGTCCCAAAGCAAAGTAACTACATGACTTGCCGGTGGAATCTTTTAAAAAACGTGGTAAAAACTCAACTCGTAGGCAAGGGTTATTATAGCTATGAAAGAAATGACCAGCTAGGCAACCAGTTCTGCTCAGGTTAGACGATACCTATTTTTGTAATAAATATAAGTTTCATTTTTAAAAGATGTGCTGAGAAGTTTCTTTACGGCTTTTCTTCTTCTCCATGACAAAGCACCTTTCCGAAAAGCTGGTAGATTGAAAAAATTACGTGCATACCTAAGTGTATCACTGATACCTACATGAATAAAAGATTATTTTATTTCATTTCAAGACGAAAATTTTGATTTTTGTTTGTTTGTTTGTAATGGAGAAACTCAAGAATTACTTGACTGATTTCAAATATTCTTTCACCAATGGAATGCTCTATTTTTTCTGAGTAGCTATATTTTATTTAAAAATAAATTAGGGATCTATATGAAGCTTTTTTAGCTAGCTAAAGAGTCTTCGAAGAAAGATAATAATACCAGTTTAACTAATAATGATGAATTAACAACATCATTAATGAAATAATCCTTTCACCAATGGAATGCTCTATTTTTTCTGAGTAGCTATATTTTATTTAAAAATAAATTAGGGATCTATATGAAGCTTTTTTAGCTAGCTAAAGAGTCTTCGAAGAAAGATAATAATACCAGTTTAACTAATAATGATGAATTAACAACATCATTAATGAAATAATCCTTTCACCAATGGAATGCTCTATTTTTTCTGAGTAGCTATATTTTATTTAAAAATAAATTAGGGATCTATATGAAGCTTTTTTAGCTAGCTAAAGAGTCTTCGAAGAAAGATAATAATACCAGTTTAACTAATAATGATGAATTAACAACATCATTAATGAAATAATCCTTTCACCAATGGAATGCTCTATTTTTTCTGAGTAGCTATATTTTATTTAAAAATAAATTAGGGATCTATATGAAGCTTTTTTAGCTAGCTAAAGAGTCTTCGAAGAAAGATAATAATACCAGTTTAACTAATAATGATGAATTAACAACATCATTAATGAAATAATCCTTCGTTGAGCCCTATCATTAAACTGGCGAATGTCACTCATACGACACCCTCTTTTACTGACATGAGATTAGTATTGTAGGCCACTTCACAATGGCCAATAATTCATCATTTTCATTTATACAACATTAATATAATACTTAAAAAAAAGTGTCGTTACAACTTTTCGTTACCGGCAAAAAGTGTCGTTACCACTTTTCGTTACCAAATTTTCCGCCTAGCCCCCTTTCGCAACGCGCGATAAGGAACTTCGTTCCAAAAATTTACAAAGCAATAAAATATTAGTAATATTAAATCAGTGAATCAGTGCGTCATCCGCTGACAGACTAACCATACCTTAATAACTATTTTAATTAACTCTAGAGCAAATTTTTATTTAATACCATAAGAAGAAGCACTTTGCATACATAAGCGAAGTATATATTTTTTTAATATCGTATCTAATATTTTTTGTATTTTTTATTGTACATGCATTAATTGGTACAGGATGGAAGTAATTATTAAGTGAACATCATTATAAAAGTTTAATTAAAGCAAAAAGATTCATTAAAATAGTAAAAAAGATTCTAATAACGTTATGAGTAAGTATAAATGAGGACGATAACTATTTAATATTATTATAGCTAATGATGAATAACAATGAAAAAAAAAATATATAAATTTAATAATTATTTCATTCCGGTCGCGGTGATATTAAAAAAAGCATAGGTTATAAAAATTACTGTTTTCAAATTTACAATTTTTGACATGATAACGTCTATTAAAACGATGAACGCCGGGTGCACGCACGAAAAAGGATGACTCACTGTCGCGTTCCGCGCGAGCGAGAGCGCGGAACAAGCGATAGAGAGGCACAATTGGCTACGATCGGCCGAAGCGCTCAATTTTATCCATAAAAGTATGCAATCATTTCATCAATGTTTTGTCATGACGTTGTCAGTTGTCACGTTAAACTACCATCCGTAAACCGACTTTACAGACAACCAATTTTTTTTTAGTTTAGAGAATGACTAACTGTTAATCCTAAAGAAAGACAGTATTTTACAGAACAGCTAAAGTTTAATTCTTTTTACAAATAATTAAAGTATCTTAATTTACCCAATGATACAAAACCACTATGAAACGAACCAATTTATGAAACGCTTATTAAATTCAAATTCGTCAACATAAAAGGGATGAGGGTGAAAATAAATATAGCGGTTGAACATCCTCGCTGTTCAACTCCGCCCGAGGAATGGAATCAACGTAATGAAGTTCAAACAGGATTTCCACGATTTATGAATATTATGCGTATTGTACGTAATGAAGTTTTATTGGAAAACAACGGGCCTATTACCCGTTTTTAATCCCCAAATAGATTAACGAAGCGTATCGCTGAAGCCGATTTGTCATCATTTACAGATTGGCTCAAGTGCACGCCGAAGCGATTTGATTTGAACTATCGAAGTGTTCTAATCATCGTCATATTTAAGACAGTCACATTATAATAAAGCTATAATTATGTGACCAAGATTTGTAATGATTGATCTTAGAAGCGGCTTAACACATTTCAATGCAATTTTGTTTATTCCAATCGGTTAATTCCATTATTTATGTTTAAACAATTATACCTACATGTTTTCAAGTGAAGGTATGTTAAAGCGCAGGCATAACCAGTCGAAACTGTAAATATTTATCCTCCAGGAAACCTTTTCTCCCCATGACTACACTAACTACACTATCCCCGGGTGACATAGGCTATACTCGTAATAAACTTTGAAAAAAAATTAGGGATCCTTTATAAAACTCCAATAATGTAACCCAAGGTGTAAAAAATAAGAAAACCGAAGCAAAGCGAGGGCGGTTACTCGTCTTAGATAAAAATATTGATATTATCTTATGTATCAAACCGCTGTTCGCTTCTAAATCACACCATCGTTGACAGTGTACAATAATTTTGTTTTCACGAATGCTACTTTCGCTCAGGGATTTACCGCGAATATGGTGTTCGCTTAATTTGAAAATATGAGAATGTTGGTTTAATTGCCTTCTGTACGGCTCCATAGATGATTAATGTAGTGCGTCCGAGAGCTCTTTGTTTGGTCAATTTAACTACTAGTTGATCTGTGTGTAAATAAATGCTTTTTTCGTTAGCTTTTTTAGCGAAGCCTGTCTGGATAGAACCTTATTGCTTGAGGCAGTCGCCAATTGACTCGTTGTGTTCTCAAACCCTCAGCCGGAACACAACGAGTTGCTTGGCAGGTGACTCAAGCAAGAAAGTGATAACTAACCAGGTATACCCCATGGAGAAATAATAAAAGTAATAATGATGAATGAACTATTAAAATCAGTTTTTTATGGAAATAGCCGACAAATGAGCTGACGATACATCTGATGATGATAAGTGGCTATCGTTGCCTGTGGACATCAGTAACATCAAAGGCATCACTGATGCGCTGCCACCCAAGAAAGAGAGAAGAAAAAGAAAAAAAGAGCTGGCTCTCAAGCCCTCAGCCGGAACACGACAAGTCGTTTGGCGGTCGACTCATGCTCAAGGGTGGTAGCTATCCGGGCGAACCCCATGGAGAAATAATAATAGTAATAATGGTATTAATTAATAATAATTAAAATCAATATTACCAATACAATCCCTAGAGTGACCCTACCACCAGCGGGCCGGATTTAGTCGCCTCTTAATACACCCATCCAGTGTGGGATTGGAGTTAGTATTCTAAGCCTCTCCAGTACGGGTAAATATCACCAAATAATCCCTCCGAGGGGCCGTACCACCAGTGGGTCGCATTTAGAAGCCTCTTACATCCGGCGTGGTATTAGGGTTAGTAGTCTAAAGCCATCCCAATACGACTTGGTGTTGCTCATGTCCATGACAACACACCACAACCAGGCTATTTACATAAAAAGACAATAATCTCGATGCAATAAATAAAATAGTTTTTTAAAACCACCTTGATACCGTTAGTAATTTTATAGCATAGTTGTCATATAAAATTAACCAAAAGTCGTTTTCCGGTCCCAACTTGCTTTATTAGACTATTAGGTATCTCTCTTGATTTATATGGCAGTAAGTATATTAAAGAAGTCATTAAGGTTGAAACCCAATGATTTTAAACGCTAAGGTTAATAGTTCACATAGAATAGGCTTTCGTTAGATCGTTGATAAGATTTTAAATTCTTTTTTATTGTGGGTAGAACATACATACTATAGCATTTAATTGTTCCGCAGTAAAAAAGGGGAAAATATAGATAATAGTTAAGTTATTTCGTCACGAAAAAATATTAAATATTTTTTTGTAACGAATTCAAAATATACATAGTTTCGTCATGTTCGTCCGTCCGTTCGTCTGTCCGTCCGTCCGTCTGTCCATCCATCTGTCTGTCCGTCCGTCCGTCCGTCCGTCTGTCCGAAGCAAAGCGCCGAAACCCTAAGCGCTAGAAAGCTGTAATAGCTGGATGACAGATTTTGAAATACTGTTCTATAATGTTGGGAAATATATTATAATTTCAACTCATATCATTTTTGGCTTTAAAGTGCCAATTTGGGTTAGAGTCAAAAGCCTCCTTGCTGGTTGAAGTTGGACAAGTGAAAAATTCTCAAAAAAAGGTTTTCTATGATGAATTTACAAGGAAAACTATCACGGCTATGTTAGCATAAGTAGTCACAATTATTTTTATATTTACTACATTAAAATTTTAAACCTTTTTTATCGCGGACTCTACACCGTGACCACTATCCATGTAACTGGTTGAAATATCGGATAAATTATAATATACGAATCGCGAGTACTCGTTGTAAAATTACATTAAAATTGTTAGCAAATACCAAATTTAGCATTAACATTCACAGCAGAATACCTAGATAAACTATGTCAGATATCTTTCCAAAACAAAACCGATCTTGGTCCCTGAAATTCCGTAACTTGTATTTAGTTACTAGTCGCTGAATTGTTTTCAACAAATACTCGTCCTCTTTCAATGTCGTCACCAGATTAAGACAAATTCCCCCTTATTACAAGACGAGGTCTAAAGTTTAGGTTTAAACCATGACTAAATAGTCCAGGCTTGGTACGATACTGACTTTAGTAACATACTGTAAACCAAAGTTTATTACAAAACGCAAAATACTCGTTGACTTGTTAGTACTATTGGTTTCAATTTTAGACCTTGGCTCACCCTTGGCTGAAAATGCTGACATAACTGACACGGGTTTGACACGAAACTGATTCAAAACGTCAGTATTTATTCGATTACGACGTTCCATAAATTCAGATAACTGCCAGTAGCAGCTGTGACAAGGAGGTCCCTCGGCCGCGCTCTGTTTTATTTAATTTTTACAATTAAATAGTACAAAATATACAAAATGCAGTTCAGTGCGAACTTTATCATTATTATAATGCAATATTAAATTGCGTCGCCTACAATTTATACTACGATGCTGTTTATTGTTTTTGACATATTTAATGGAACACGTCTATTATTAATATTAAGAGCGTAAATATTATTGCAAATAAATAATTATACAGTTTTCAATCAATTCTATTGATTGTTGTTGTCGTGGATTTTATTACATGTTAAAACATGTATTTTTTAAGAATTAATGTACGCGTGTGGATTTCTCGCGCGTATTAATAAGAGTCCATAATTTTACGTAAACAAAACCAATCTTAACTAAAATAAAATCCAGTTGGCTTCGAAATTTATTACACTGTTGAGATCTTTGGTTCATAAGTGCTATTATGAACAATTGTACCTTGAGCAGCAGAGTGTATTGTAAGTAATAAATATTGTGACTCATCCCAATTCGTAAAATTCACAAAATGAATAACAATCTACAAATTACTAAAATATAAGCAAAACTTTATTAATATTAGTACACTTAGGTAATATATAAAAGTTCTGGTCGTAATCTAAGTATTAATTATTCATTATTCAGGTATTAACAGATTCCTTCATATGAATTGAAAAAACATTACAATGCAATATAAAATTTTGAATCTATGGGATAATTTTGCAATTGCTCCGGCTCCCTTTAGTTGGCTCAGCAACTCCTTGCAAATCAACTGCATCATCTTGAATCTAAAATAACAAAAACAAAACAATGTTATTATCATTGGAATAAATAGGTAATAATAGCATAGTAAGGGTACTGCCAAGGTTTGAGTGAGGAAGAGAAATATATCACCAACTAATTTTATATCTAGTGTGAAGCAACATGATAATATTTGTGTTCGTTTTGGAATTAGTTTGATAAATGTTTATGCATTTCTCATAACCCACAATAGGAGTAGCAACAGAATATACGACAAACCTTAGAAAGAAGTATTTACTTAACATCAGGTGGACAGAATTCTCACTTGCTAGTTCACTTTCATAAAATAATGCTACAGCTACGTTATAATTGCAGTGGTACTGTATGTAAACAACATTATTATAGATACTTACTTCGTGGCGAGTCCAGCAACGTATTGCACAAATTACTGGAATTTCAGAGGACAAATGGATTTCCACGATGGTCATGGAGTCCAATTTTCTCGCACCAAATCCACAAATTTCATTGTAAACCTCTTGGTAACTATATTTACATTAAATATCTTCATCACTCAGTTCGGCAAACGGATCCATAACAACACGATTTTTATGCCTACCTATTTGTCTGTCAGGTGATACTGAATATTAAAATATCTTCAGTATGTACAAAATACATTGAATAAAACATTTTAATAAATATTTTTCAACAATTTCGAAATAAACATGACAACAACCTCAAAACTGACTTTGACATTTGTGAAATAGTCCAACGTTAAACTAGGGGGCTCGCAGGTTTAGCTATAGTCTCAGATGAAAGAAATAAAAGGCACGTAAAGTCGTTCGAATACGACGTAAACCTACCACGGTAAATACAAAATAAAAATCAAATACAATCTCGTGTCACAAAGCGTCAAAAAGCATCGCGCAATGCACGTCGCAATTGTCAAAATTCTTTCATCTGAGGCTTTAGTATCATAGTTAGGCAATGGCTTAAGCGTTAAAACGCGTCTTGTAATAATAATTTGCTTAGTCCAAGCTTCAAAGGAGGTTTAGTACCAGGACTAACGATAGACCTCGTTCTGTAATGAGACCGATTATGTTTAAAGTACCTATATATCATCATCATCATCATCCTGATGATCATACCGAATTGACGATTGCAAACTAGATGGCGTTAAACTCTAGTCGTGCGTCGCAGCTGACACACATAATTTTTAGATGAATTAATTATCTATCTATCTATACTATAATAAAACTCAAAGGGCAAATTTTCTGTACATTGAATATTTTTAAAAAATTTTGATTAGGGAGCACTTCAATAACGTGTTTCTGTCTGTTTGTCTGTCTGGGCATCACATGAAAACCCTTGAATGGATTTCGATGAAAATTAGTAAAGTTGTTACTAATACTCCGGGTCATATTTAAGGATACTTTTTATCCCAGAAAATTAAAAGGTTTCCCCGGGAAACGGGATGAAAGTTTGTATGGAATATTTTTAAAACATCAACTGATTTGCTTCAAATTTGCAACAAATGTTCCTTGCTTAAATTTATGGAACATATATTTTTCAGTTTTTCAAAATTTTGCAAAAAAAGAAATAAAATACAAATTAATGTGAATATTGCTTATTTTTCAAAACACGCTCCTGGAATAAACCTTTGTGATTTTATCGTGGGTTTCAGTATATAAATTACGAAATATAAGTATTTCAATATAAATTCATCGTTTTTTAAATTTCCTTCTGCAAGAGGTACAAATAAGGTAAAATATAATTTCCGTATGCGAAGCTGCGGGCAACAGCTAGTAGAAAATAAAATACAAAATTATTACAATATGCCATTAAACAACTAGTTATGTCCCTTGTTAAGCCTCAAGTTTTTGGTACTACATATTTTTTTATACATTCGAAAAAACTCGAGAAAAAACATTAATAGAGAAACAAACAGAAACACGTCACCCATCCTGCATTGTGAAATTCAAAACAACAAAAAATTGTATCATTCATCTCATTGTATTCGATAGCAATCATTTTCATTTTACTCAAAATTTAATGAGCCATTACATAAATTACGAACGAAACATAAACTTTACTGTTATTAAAACATGTCCAACTGTTTCGGGCCCCTGACATTGATGTTCGTTTGATTTTATAACCGGACTTCATGTTGGTGGAATAAATTGATTTCATAGTTAACATCTATCTAAATTCAGCGCGTATAGTCCGGTTTGTGTCAATCTTATATGAATGGCCGAGTTAAGCAACAGCGGGCGCAGTCTGAAGTTGGCTGGGTGACCGCCGCACTAGTGGCAGAAATTTCTTGAGCGTTTCCGTGCTTCAAAGGGCACGTAAATCCTTTATCTCTTAGGTTTTGAGATAATTATTTCATAATATTTTTACGAAGCGTTTTTATTAGTTTGTACACGACCTCTGGTTAGCTTTTGGAATTACCTATGTCAAAATTGAATCAATAAATACTGACTCAATACGCCAATACTGATGTCTGGCTATAAACAGAATTTACAACTTTTCATGAAGTTTACTGCCAATTTTTAATCTGGCAACATTGTTGTCAAGATTCGATCGCAGTAATAAGGAGATAATAAACTACAATGTATTATCCACAGGCTACAAATAAAATAGAAGAGAGTAAACTTTTTAAGTAAGTTTTAAAACTTTTTAAGTAATCATTAATATAATAAACTAGCTGCCCGGACAGACTTCGTTCTGTCAAAAGTTTTTATTTTTATTTTGAGATGTAAGCTATTCTATCTTTCAAGTTGGATCAAACTGCACACTGTGTGCTTTGATTAAAATCGGTTTTAGGGTGGCCACCCACGGTCGCGCCATTTGGCGTGGCTCCAAATGACATAATATGTCAAAATGGCGCGATTGGACATACAGATTTTTTTATCACGCCATCAGTTTTTCACATTCACGATCAAATTTTGGCTGTATATCACGCCATTTGACGCGATGGACTGACTGTGAGTGACCACCATTAAGTAGTTTAGCAGTCCATCGCGGACAAACAACGTGACACGTAATTTATATTATAGTATTAAGATAAATAGGCAACTACTCATTTTTGTAAGTAATGTATTAAGTAGTCTAATTACTAGTAGTAGGTAATGTTTGCAAAATTTTGTCTTAATAATGTTGTAATAACAGCAATTTGTTTGCATCAGAGTATTTATTGATAGCTTTATTAAGATTACAAAAGTTATATTCGGATATTTTTATTAAATTGCGCGTAAAACTTTCCAGTAAAAATCTCAGTCGTCTCTATGCCCAGTTCGATCTATATTAGCAAGAGACATATTATTTTCATGTACATCACTTTGTGAAATGACTGTGATAAAATTTTAAGGCATATTTACTAAAATGTATAAAACGTTTGTTAAAGAATGTATAAAGAACTACATCTTTTTTGTCGCTTTGTTGATATTACAAGGTTAAGTCAACTCTGTTCTGTATCCTGTTGACTTTACGAGAAGGGAATTTAGGACCTATTAGTGTATCCTTACTCTCGTGCAAAACATCTATTAGGAAAGACATGTTGCTAACTTCATATGAATTTTCCATAATGTTTATAACATATCGCCCACCTAGTATCACACCAAGTAATTGCACATCTGCAAAAAATGCGAAATTGAGTTTATATGGTATACGTGTTTAAAAGTGCAGAATCTACAAAGTGGTAAATATGTATTAACGTACTATATACTAGTAAACAAACCCATACAATCTGTAAAAACGTAAAAAGAACCCATAAATTAATTTTAAACATTTTTATAAAATATTTGATCCTCGTTTCTGTAAAATATGACAAACGTAGATGTGCCGTTATATTACTAGGTGAGCGATATTTTTTTACTAATTGCAATTCTATGTGGTTCAATAAAATTTAAATAAACTTCATAAAAAAAACTTTCGAGATGTTTCGTTTGTAAATAATTAAATTCAATCATTATGCTTCACACTTTTGTCGAAGGAAAGAAACCAGTCTATCTTAAAAAAAAATTTGTTTAGTTCATTTCTATTTAGCTTTAGACTAATGGTTAGTTGGTAGAGAATGCATTTAGCATGAAGCTCACACAGTATATTTTTTCATTATGCTTTATTGCGTGGAAATTTAATAAATATTTAGAAAAACCTTATGTATTTTTGTTATTATTTCATATTTACCCGTTCTCTCAAAAGACGGCGTTTTAGCCGCTTAGGCACGTTCGTCGACGCTCAGGCAAAATGGACCGCTTTGGTAACAGAGCCTTTTTAGGTCAAAGTCAGGTTCCCAAGTGGGCCGTTCCTTTGTGAAAGCAAGAACTTTTTTGAGTCGAACTTTTTGAAATATAACAATAATGTCAAGAGAACACGCTTTTAATGATATTGTTATAGTAATTATGTATGTTTGACGCCGCAAGACTTGAATAGTAGTTCACGGATTGACTTACATATATAATACTAGCGTCCTTCTCACAGCTTTGATCACGTTTTCCAGGATTTTAAGTGTATATTACACATGACACATCTAATAGATATTATTATGTCGCTAAGCAATCAGAGTTTATCGAATAATAAAATACTCACACGCATACATACATAATATATAATCTTGATTATTACGCGATCAAGAAGGTCCTGGACATCGCGTGGTAAGCTACCATCTGCGACCACAAATCACACCCACACACGATTTATGGCCCTCACCATACAATTGTGGCGACCACTTCATTCTTTAATTACAAGCCGTCTATTAAATGCTGACGTGGTAATTTAAATGTGGGAGTTGCGATGTTATTTAGAGGTTATTCGGTGTATGCAGCGATTAATTCGAATTTATCGGACTTCGACTAGGTTTACTAGACGAATAATTCTTGGGATCAGGATCGGGAATTGAACCTGAAACCTTCCCTCGAAGCAAGATCACTATCAACTAGGCTACGAGATTCTCAAACAGAACAATTTTTTATTGACTAACATCGCCATAAGTTCATAGAAAATTCAACTTTAAAATGAGTAGGTAAAAGTTGAATTTAAGTTGTATCTAAATGTCGTCGGAAAGGAGACTAGCATCTGAATTTTGATGTACATCTTTCTACGCTTGTGGTATATCAAATTTCCGAACTGAAGTGAACAGTTTTGCGTATGTTCAGTAATTCAGTATGCACGTGAAAAATATTTTCATCCTACACGGTACACAAACAAAATTTCTACACAAACAGCTGCAGTATTTTTTTGTTAGTTTTGTTGTGTTTCATACGTTCCATGACTTCTGTTGTACATAAATAAATTATTTGTAACCTATACTAGTTTCCACCTGCGGCTTCACGGTAAAACCAAATCACAAACATATAATAGCTAGTTAAGCTATTATGATCCCAGAGAAGCATAAAAGGGGGATAAAATCGACATAGTTTGTCTGTGTGCCAGTTTCCACGTTCTCCTCATGTATATTTAGTATTTGAAATTAGTTATTTATTGTCACACTCATTGTTGTACAGTTAACAAAATAATTAAGTACGCAAAGCATGATTCTAAAACCCTCTGTAATGTTTAATATTGTTTACGTTATTATCAATGTAAAATCATACCTTACGTTTACAGGTATAATTTAACATTAATAATAACACAAATAATCTGTAATATCAATAATTACAGAAGGTGTTAGAATCATGCCTTGCATACTTAATTATTTTGCTGACTGTACATTAATAATCCCTAGTAGTGTTACGCACTAGATTTCCTCGATTTTAACACTCGTAAGATACTTACTCTCACCGAGAACGAATATTTTTATAAGTAACTTACATAAAATGTCTGCCCTAACCCAGCATCGAACCTAGGCTCTTTACAGGCAGGTTCACCACCAACATGGTTACGGGGTCATTATTTAGAACCTTATTTGTGTTCCCTAAAATTAATACCTAATTATAATCTTTTTAAATATTAACGAATAATGCGACCTAAATATAAGGAATAAACTCTCTCTAAGTGGAGAGAATGACGAACCTAGGAAAATCAGCGGAAATTTGATAAGATAATAACACAGATATTGGACCCTCAAAATTGGGTCTTCCGTTCGCTAGAAAATTGGAACTCAAGCGGTTCTAACCTTCATAGGAGCTACAAATTAAGGCTACCATTTTACGCTTGTACAAAGATAGTATAAAATATCAAATAAAATCACTGTAAAGATTAAAAAAAAAGATTTAAAAGACTTAATGTAAACTTAAGAATTGTACTAGCTAAGTTAGCTAAGGTATTCTAGTCAATAGCTAAAACAATTATTGTTATCATTAGCCTGCACAAAATATTAAATCCTTAACTTTTAACATTTACGCCCCAACTCACAGTCACTAACGGTTACTTTAATCGCTCCTTAGTAAAGAATCACCAAACAAATTCTGGGCTGGCGTTGGGGAGGTTATTGTGAGAAAAATATTTCTTGCCTCAATCACAGCCTTAGTTTGTTAATATAACGTTTTGTTATACTTTAACCTATAATTCTTGTTAATCGATGTTTAAAAGTAGATCCTGCTAAACTTTTTAATTATGTAAGTTTCCACAATACGAAAGATAAAAATGCAGGTCTCGACCTAAAAACTATAACCGCTTTCAATAACAAGAAACTGTAGCCAAAGTAACTATCTTGCTAAGATATTCCTTTGTCTATAAAGGACCAGCGAGGGAGTCGGGCCAAGTTTTTTACATAGTTATTAAATATGCGCCATTCTTGGTTCTGAGTTTCATAGATTTTATTGGGTCAGGCCGGGAATTTTATGATATGTAAGTTAAGGAAGTTCTCACAGTAGAATACGCTCGTACTAGTACTCGTAAGCGATCGACCTAGTCAAGCAAATGCAGGCGCGGTTGGTAGATGCGTAACCATTAGTTGCGAAGTGGTAAGGTACTTAAAAATAAAAAATCCTCTTTATTTGTACATCTCAGAAATTATAAACATAAAGTACAGTATACAAAGGGCGACCTTATCGCTAGTGTAGCGATCTCTTTCAGGCGACCTTTTGGTAGATGAGAAGAAAAAACAGAATTCATGAATAGAGGGTAGCGTGTACGAAAAGAAGCAAGAGAAACATATATTTAGTTTCATAAATAAGGTAGAAGGTGAGGTAGAAGACAGGCAAATAACTTCGGGAACTTATGTTGGATACTAACTCCTCGACCGATTCGCGGTCTTCATCGTGTTGGAGTTTGGCCTCGATTTCTAGTAACCTTTGCCTTGCTTCAACTTTGCTGAGATAACTTGGCTTGCCGCATCAAGTCTGCTGCAAACTTGACAAGTAAACTTGATCATGTATGGCCAGCTTTAGAATTCCGTTATTGATGAATCGGTTTGGGAGAGTTATTTTTTTAAGGATATACTATTGGTCCCATGTTTATCAAAATTTGGATTAGACGACGGATTCCATCAACAATAAAATTGAGGGAATGCCTCAAAATTTAATATTACAGGTACCGTATATTTACACTGCTATTTTAATATTGTTTTCAGTAATAAATTCTTGACGTTCTTACGGTTCTTTTAAAACCATTTCATTGAACTATTTTATTACTAGCTTTTGCCCGCAGCTTCTCCCGCGGTAGAGATCGATTTTTTATAAATCCTACTTACTTTTACTTAGATTTAGTTGCCTATGACTTAAGTAATTTATATGTATCATTAATTTATAGCGTGATTCAGAACTTGCAAATGAATTTTACTAACGCCATCTATTAACAAAATTCGGAACGAAATATCTAGCAACTAACAAAATATCGATCTCCCCGGCCCATGGGGATGTTTTACCGCGGTAAAAAGTAGCATATAATCCATACCATATAACAGCTTCGTTGCGACGTGAAAGCCGGACAAACAAACAAACAAACACACTTTCACATTTATAACATTAGTAGGGAAGTAGGGATTGAAGGTACCTACGTTTTTAAGTACAGTGCAGAGAGCGAACGAATTTAGTACGGTAGTAAACTCTAAAAGGCGTCACGCGGTACTCGTTTAGGTGTTTATGTTGTGAGAACGTTATTATGCGTAACAGGTTACGCATTTTCGCGTCATGGTTACTTATCCTTTACAACTTTACGCCGGTGTGAGTAAGATGTATAGATGTACTTAGGTTTTGCTCAAAGTTAATTATATTATCCGAACAAAACTAATAGTCCTAAATCAACCGTAACATTAGTATTTTTATGTGACCGTTTAACCGTGAAATATTTTTTTTACATGATGATGACTTGATGACTGTCTTCAGCTCATTAATGGCCCATTACTGATCTCTGCTCTCTGACGCCCCGTGTGGCGCAATGGTTACCATGCCGAATCGCCGCACCGAGGTTTTAATGAACGCGGAAATTTAAATGATGTGTTTGAATTTCTGTTCTCGGTCTGAGTGTGAATGTCCTAGTCTAGTGTCCAGATCCATTGCTAGGTCCATGGAACCCACGACACAGGGAACCCTAGTGTGGAGCTGTCAGTGTGAAGCGTTATTTATTTATTACTGAGCATGGGTCCCCTCTTGAGGAGGCCTAGAGAGTGGTCGAGATAAAAGAACCAGAACCAAAACTTTTTGACAGTGATTTTTTTTTGTGTAAAATGCATCATAAACGCTTATAAATAAACGCTTACACACTCAAACGCCCGCAGTAGGTTATTACCTGTGTCGCTGGTGCCAACGACGACACATATAACACATCACAATAACACCCGAGTACAAATATTTATCTGTCACATAAATATCTACCCCGGCCGGGAATCGAACCCGGGATCCCTCGCTTCGCAGGCACTACCAACTAGGCTACAGGGTCGTCAATATCATAATATTTGTTTGGTTTATAATGTAAAAATTATTCAAAATATTAAGTATTTAAAATAACATAATTTTAGAGTTGGTTTCTTAGCCAAAAGATCCTAACTGGATTTTTTATTATCTTACACGAATTCCAGGAAAAACGTTGAACATCGCACCCGATAGCATCTTAAATTGCTTAACCTCTGAATATTCCATCCATTTGAAAATGCCCCAACAAGATTTTTCCATATTTCGCATTATGAATATTTTATTCCACACTTTGCAGTGACGTGAGCGCTCTTATAAGCCCGAGTAGACGGGCGTTTTCAAGTTTTTTTTTTCGGGCAAGAAGAAATCTTTAAGATTCCATTATAATCCAGTTCCAGTTCAGATCCTATTATCTTGTGGAATCAAAACAGGATTTTTAGAAATTTTTACCACGAAATTTTTGTGTTAACGAAAAATGATTCACCATTCTCACCATTGACATTTTTTTGTAATACTAAACAAAAAATATCAACTGGATTAATTTATTCAATGTTCATTAGGAATAAATGAGTTTAAGAAGACTTTTAACAAGACTTTTAATCACGAAAACTGTAGAATAAATTATATGGATTTTTCTTGCGTCAAATTCCATTGATTGCTCCTTTTTAAGCTCAATATGTTTATAGGATAAGATTGTAGAAAACATAAAAAGCGGAATTTAAGACTTTATATATTCATTCAATTTTCCGATTTGCACACTGGGTTAAGAAATTCAGATTCTTCAAAGTGAATGTGGCAGCATAGATTTGTTTGTTATACCTATTAAAATCGCAAGTTTGAACTAACTGCTTTCAACGAATGACTGCTTCTTCTTATATTGACATGAGCATTGCTTTCTCTGAATGTAGCTGCATATTATTATGTTTATTGATTTTTTATTGTATGCATCCATTATGCATCTAGCTATGTAAACATATATTATGGTAAATAATAGAACAAAGTCTTCCTAGGTCTGTGACACAAGATCCTTTAAGAAGCGAATATACGTATGGTAAATGAAAGAACAAAGTGTTATTTGGTCTACCTACGACATACGATCGTTAAAGAAATGGGTATAGAAAATAATAAAACTGATCGAGGAAGACGTCTTAAACTGCCTGAAATTATCTACGATAAATATTCACGAACAACGCCACTATGACAAAGTTGTTTTTTAGACTCGGCGTAAGTACGCTGAGTCTAAAAATGATAAAACTATGCATATTATACCTGCATTACACCTTTATTCTACTTCATACTCATAGCAAATGTTTTTTTTGCTTCGCTGGAGTCGGGTAAAAATTAAAACATTGAGGCGCTCCACCCACTGCACCGCGCACCGCGACGGGGCGCGGGATGGCAGATTTTACCATTGTATGCAATTATGTCAATTTATATAGAAATCACGCCTAGCACTTCACACTGCCGACGCGGCACCGCGCGGGAAATTGCCCCGCGCGCAGTTGTGTTATCCGTCGCTCTGCGCACCGCGGCGGAACGCGTCTTCAGTGGGTGGAGCGCCTAACTAGTGCATTTGGTGGAGCTTCATATCCATACTAATATTATAAATTTATCCATACTAATATTATAAATTTGAAAGTGTGTTTGTTTGTTTGTCCGTCTTTCACGTCGCAACAAAGCTGTTATATGGTATGGTTTTTGTGTGTGGAGATAGTGAGGAGGGTGGAGAGTAACGTAGGCTACTTTTTACTGCGGTAAAACATCCCCATGGGAAGATCAATATTTTGTTAGGTTGCTAGATATTTAGTTCTGGATGTTGTTAATAGATGGCGTTAGAAAAATTCATTTGCAAGTATTTTAAGTAAAAAAGTAGAATTTGTAAAAAATCGATCTCTACCGCGGGCGAAGCTGCGGGCAAAAGCTAGTCAGTAAATATATCTTTGCAAGCCCAATAGGTATTCAGTATAATCATAATTATAATAATAATTAACGTATTAATAGCAATAAAGTGTAAGTTATGATCCTTGTCTAATTATCTCCAAGCTGTCGCACCAATTATGGACCTCAGAATTACTTATGGACCTATAAAACTAATGCGCTACATGACGATTGTTATTGGTTAAAATGTTAAGGTCATTCACCGTATGTACTTATTACGGATTAAAGTCTTTATATTAATAAAAAAAAAAAAATCTGAAATATTATCTGTTTCAAAAGCTGCCAATAAGTTGTACCACGCGTTCACTCTAAGTTTGCCCTCGTCGACCGTTACGATTTAACAGCTAACGGTACTGTACACAAAAAAGTAATAAAATAATTTCACTAACTTAAATAACAAATTACGTTTGCCACTGTGTAAAACATTTTCTATTTTAGTCATTGTAGCGACAAAAATCAACGAACGTAAAATAAATCAATAGGAAAATAATTTAACGAAAGTAAGATCAAAATCAACAACAAACTCAAGAATGCACGCGCCACACGGGACCTCAAAAATACGCGACTAGCGTTGCTGTCCGTACTAAATGAGCTGCGGTATGAGGAGCGGGACGGGAGGTAAGGGCAAACTTAGAGTGAACGCGTAGTAATATTACACTGTACAAACATTGAAATTTTTTAAAGGAATCTGGTTCAAGATCGCCCAAACTACTTACTCTCTAAACATTCATTCATTCAAATATAGTTCAGTAGTTAGTCTTCAGTAATTCAAAATATTCAAGCCATGATACAAAAGTTTTAGTAACAGTTACTGACTGTAACACAAAGAAGCCACATCCGGCCTTGGCCACATTTTATCTCACTTTACATTTTCTGTTTCACTTGTCACACCACCAACTATGAGATATCCTTATAGCAAAAAAATGATATTTACAAAGATTATTATTGGAAATTTTCTTATTTGTTGCAGCACCTGACACCTCTCTCTATGTTTTGAATAATAAAACAAAGAAAACATTTTTTTGTCTTCATATCTCAAGGCAAGATCATATTATTAAAATTTTGTTAAGGAGGTGTTTAATACCTCCAGTAAAAACAACAGAGACAGTCAGTAAATAATTAGATGAGGTGAGTGAGGTGAGAGAAGTCGTGAGACGATGTCGAGTCGTAGATGCGATGACTTACTGGGAGTCTTACAATAAGTTACTGGCTGACGAGCAGGCCACCTTTTATAATAAACAGATGCTTAATAATGCAATCGAAGAGAGGTACTGTCATCAATGGTTTTATCGAATAAAATTATTACAAAGAAGCGGGTATCGCCTGTGCACCATCGCCTGTGGTCAAACAAGTGACGAATAAAGCCTGAAAATATTTTCCGCTTTCCAGTTTAGTTTTTCTGTTCACTATATCCCAAAAGCCTATACGGATTATTGTAAAGGATGCAGCAACGAGTTCAACGCCAGTGCTTGAAAATAAAACTATTTTGTAGCAGCTTTAAGCTCCACGCTAGTTTTTGTGTCGTTAGCTGCGAAAGCTTTCGGTTCATCGTTACTGATTGCGTTTGAAGAAAGGAATAATCTAAATTCTACAAAAAATAACCGACTTCAAAGTCTCAAAAACTACATAGTTGTCAGATCTCGTTCAAATTTATATGAAACCACATGACAAGCGCCTGCTTTCGATTAAAAAAAGAATCATCGAAATCGGTTGGCGTGATATTGAGTTATTCGTCAATTTGTCGCGCACATCTTAACACAAATTTACGACTTATGTGGTTTTCTCATGGATGCCATTGTCAGATCTCAATAAAATTTATGTGGGACCACAAGACAGCCACCAACTTTCGATTAAAAAAAGAATCATCAAAATCGCTTCGCCCAGTCCAAAGTTCTGAGGTAACAAACATAAAAAAAATACAGTCGAATTGAGAACCTCCTCCTTTTTTGACGTCGGTTAAAAAATAGTGTTTTTTTATTTTATTTAAATAGTAAAATGTGTATGGTTGAAGATTTTGGGTTAGCAGTGGATCTAACTAAGGGGGCGGAAGAAACCATGAGATATTATCTACTTTAAAAATGAATAAAATATTACTATTATAAACTTTAAGTAGATTTTTTTTATTTCCACGTATTTAATACAACATTGAAATGGAAATATTTATTTATATTTTTTTAATATAAAATATTCCACTATATTATGTAAATATTTCCACTTTCCCATTATATTAATAATGCAAAATTAAACGATTTCTAACTATTTCAATAGCAAAATATTATTTTTCTGACTTTATTATTTTATACAAGATTTTTTTTTCTATATTATTTACCAGCTTAAACTATAATTTTAATACTTATAGAAAACCGGTACCAGACAAAAATATTTAACCTACGAGGATAAACCGTAATCTCAAATTTGCTTCATACAAAAAATAACAGTAATAATCTTAATATCGCTATAACAAAGTAAGTCCCGACTGTCAGTCCGTCCGTCTGTCTGTTACGAGTTACGAGTTGACGCCCGACAATTGCATGTCTAATCGAAACCGACACGATGTTATCTGTCTGTCCATTCCCGCTTCTAGCACTTATATCTCGTCTTGCACTGTGGGGCTATAGAATAAGCGGTGTTGCATTAATAAACCGGATGGATTAGACTGCCTTACGCTTCCCGCCCAAGATGGATAAATAATCGGTGACCAATTTTTTATAGGAGAAAAATAGAATGATTGCAATAGTGCAACGCACACGTCCTACAAAAAGTCGGTAAGAAATAATATGGGAGCACTATTGCTATCGGTACGTTCAATTTTTCTCCTACAAAAAATCGGTCACCGATTATCGGACGTGGGCGGGAAGCGTTAGCATGGCAGTGGAATGCATGTCACACGTGTTCCAGAGCCCATATCTATATTATGTACATATATAATAAAACACAAAAAATGTTTGTGCGGATGTCCTACAAATACTTTGAAACCATCCAACCGATATGGTGTAAAATAGTTTCATTTGAAACACAATAATCCGAAGGTGGTTTGAGACTACTAAAACAATGCATTAGGCAAATTCGGTCCATTGATAAGTCGATTTTCCACTTTTCCCATACAATTTAAAGATAATTATGTAAAGGTGGAGGTACAAACTATCAACACTGATCTGTCACTGTCGTTAGATTTTTTTAGCGTAGTGGAACACGCTGGGTATCCACTAGTATTTCATATAGACTTAAAATTTAAATGGTCTTAGGTAATGTTTCTCGCGCGTATGTTTGTAATATTATTAATTACCTCATAATAATTATCTTCCAAACTGCTAGATAAATAATGAACTGTTATTATTATTATTTACTTGTCGTATTTTTGTTATGCAGGCGGATTTAAATAAAAATATAAGTAGTTCTTAATGTACGTTTGTAAAACTGAATGTATTTTTCTGTTGGCTGTGGTGTTGGACAGTATTACAGATTTGTGAAAAATAAATCACCACACGAGTAATATTATATTTCTAAATTGTAATTTTTTATTTTTTAAATGACTATTTAAATTCAATGATCTATCTGAAAATTAATACATTAAAAATTCAATTCAATTGAATCGCCTTTTCTATGGCTCTATCTGAAGGTGTTATGGATCATATCTCCCAATCTGAGATGTCCAGTAAATTCGGACGAGTATGTCAATGTCATATTATTAACGTTTCTATGATAATTGTGCTTCCCTTTGGAAGTTGTATCGACGACTATCTGTTAAAAAGGCATTTTATCTTTTTTACTCTTTAGAGAAAGGGGTTTATCTTAATAATTACGCTTTCCTGGTGAGATAACCTGACAACATTAACACCGCCAAAATGTAGGTTCAACTCATTATTGGCCCACTACTGAGCACGGGTAGAGACCCGTCAAGAGGAGAGCCTCTTGAGGAGGCCTAGAGCATACTCTACCACGCTGCTCCAGTGCGGATTGGTGGAGGGGTTAGTGGCCAACCCTAGTTTCAGAAGTTTTCATGCCACCCGAGGGCCTCCGACATGGCTTAACCACTGTTATCTTACTAACAACATGGACCGACGACTTAACGTATCCTTAGTAGTAGTCAAAACATCTATTACTAATTTCTTAAAAAAGCCTCTTTACTTCTTATGCTCTTATGCTGCGGGGACATAAATTTCTAAAATTTCAAATAAATAGTTTGTCCAAAATTTCAACGTACAGATTTTGTCCCATTACATTTGATAAAATTATTAGTTACATGAAATAACTGAAATCAACCTTTGCGTCACAAAATAATTTAATACAGTCAGGCATTTTTTAGTATCGTCTTACATTTCAACATCTTTTTAATAGTTCCAATATTTTTCTTCAGCTTTGTTTAAAATATTTCTTCTGTGATAATAGGAACAATTTTTCTTGTATTTTTAGATAAATCCTGTCCTTGAATTGAGCATATTTCAAAGTGAATGCTATTTTAAAATGAATCACAAGCTGTAGAAAAATAAAAATCCACCTATGAGCCATGTCTAATACGAGTAGAGCTACTTTATAACCATGCATTATAACTAACGTATACTGATCCCGAATAAGGATTCTCAACCCTGAAATGCCGCAGTGCAATGCACGATTCCCAAGTGCCTATTAAAGCGACAACAACAGACTATTTAAAACGAGCAATAAGTCAAAGAGTCCTCTCCTCAACGGAATTCAATTATTATTTCCAATATTTCGCTCCAATCGGGGCACTCACTTTGGACGGACAGACGTACTCGTAGTATTAAATTTTCTCCGCGCCGTAATGGTGGGGTGACACCTGCTCTACCTTAGATGAGTAAAGTATCCTATAAGTGATTTTATACCTTGACACCAGAGAGCTAAGGTCGATTGTAAATGAATTTGGGCATCAATCAGAATTGATATTCGAATTTCTGTGAACATCCAGTTTGGTCATGTTGACTGCTTGTAGGATTGTAACGTTACAAATACCTATATCTTGTTTTAGAGTAACAGTTAGGGGTGATAGGTACTCACAATTTTTGTATTTTTAACCAACTTCAAAAAAAGGAGGAGGTTCTCAATTCGACTATTTTTTTATGTTTGTTACCTCAGAACTTTCGACTGGAAGAACCGATTTCGATGATTCTTTTTGTAATCGAAAGCTGGTGCTTGTCATGTGGTCCCACGTAAATTTGAACGAGATCTGACTAGTAGTTTTTGAGTAACTTTGAAGTCGGTTATTTTTTTTAGTAAAATTTAGATTATATCACCCCTTTTCACTTTAATCTAACCTCAAACCTTTCCTTAGCAATGACGGATTATACGTCTACTTAATTTTCTCTCCACTAAAAGAAGTTTCACAAAAAAAGCAAAATAAATTAGACGCCTCATAAATAGTGTACTACGTAAAATCTGTGTTTCAAACCTACACTAGCGCCAAAATTCCCGAACATTTTTTTTGTCCAATGTTTTGTCCAAAAAGTACAGTTGACATCGTAAATATCGGACGCGCACGTGGACGCACGACACGGGTGGTCATCCATACGTTCAGCGAGCCAGTACATCACTGTACGTATCTCTACAACAGTTGTGCTAAATCTTCTGTAGCTAACTTTTTATGCATGCGATGTATGTGCTTGTTAAATGAAAGTAAATAGTGTTGTGCGTTTATCGTTTGGTTGTGATTGCAAATGTTTTTGGTGTAACTCTTTTTTTTACTTAAAAATAAGTTATTCTTGACCACAATCCCACCTGACGGTAAGTGAGGATATGATCTTGAGCAGACTTCATGAATAGCACACATAAAACTAAGAGACCAAAGTTCAGTATGTCCTGGGTTCGATTTTCAGCGAGGCAGTTTGAATGATGAGTTTGAACTTCTGTTCTCGGTCTGGGTGTGAATGTCCTTGTCTAGTGTGTTGTCCATGGCACCCACGATACAGATAATCCTAGTATAGGGCTATGAGTGTGAAGCGTTATTTATTATCTACAAGGATACAGTTCTTTAAAGTTGATTCTAGAGGATCCTAGCAAACAAGGCATGAGGATGACACCTACATACTGAATTCCGTAAGAATTAATTAAAACCCAGCTACATACAGATGATACAGAGGAAACTGCATACAGAGGCTTTTCCGATGTCAAAAACTGCTAATAATTAATTTAAGCTCAACAATTTTCAACCCCATCTTAATCAGTTGAAAAATTAAATTTCTTACTAAACACCGAAGAGATTTTCAATATCGACTATACGTCGTGTTCTCTTTAGTAAATCTAGCTTTTACAGCCACGTAAAATGAGGCGAAATGGCGTCTTGTCATCGTTGGTACGGCGGAAATTTAATACAACAGCTGTCCCTCTAAAGTAAGTGCTTCAGGTAAAATGAAATATTGGAGATAATAATTGAATCCCGCGAAGTACTTTTGATTTCAAGTCTAGTGATTTTGACAAATTCAAACCTTAATGGTGAATGAAAAAGAAAAAATGACATTTTGGAAGCCTCGTATTATCAATGTCAAAACTAAGTTTAATAGATTCGATGGAACTAAATAAAACAGTCCATTTTATTTTTCTTATGTGAACCAATTTAATTGAATTATGTTTTCAGAATAACAGATGCGTTCAATCTAGAACTAACTACTTCAACTATCGCCAGAATCACATCTGACCCATTTCGTAACGAATGGAATTCTAAAATTCAAAATGCAACCGTCAACCGGAAATGAATCCGCTCGCGGCGTCTGTCGCGATACGGATCTGATGGAGCTCGCGTCCGACTTCCGGCCGGTTCGCGCCTTTATGGCTTCCAATTTCAAATCCGCAGCATTCGAGGGTATTCGCGTGCTCTCTTTTTAAAATGACATTGGATATTACGTTTGGACAGTTGCTTGTTTCAAACTAGTTGGCTTTAACTCGTTAGCGGGTACAGCTAAGCATATTCTTCATATACCGAAGAATTTTGGAGCGTGGTTCATAAAACTGCTCCAATGCGCATTAAGTGGTATAATTTGTGGTAGATACTAGTAGGTTAGTTAATCAATCCAAAAATATTATCGATGCATGAAAAATAAAAAAGATAATAATTATATGTCAGATAAATAATGTCTAAAATTTCCATGCCACCCTCAACAAAAACAATTCAGGCACATATAGGTAAGTACAAAAGAGTTCAAGGAACCAATGACTAACCTAACTTTATCACTCCTAAGCAAACATCAGCCTATATCGGCACGGTCAATACCTTTTAAGCTTCTATCCTCTAATCATTACATAAAACACAAAAGTTTTCTGAGCGAAATTCTCTCCGACCTCGCTTCAAGGGCCATAAACGTCAAATGTACTATCTATAGGCACGTTCTACTTCGAGCTAAAACGTAGCACCTTACGATTTACCGCATAAGAACTAGTAAACCGTCCTCGCTTACGTTTCAAAAACTTATGCTTTACACTTTTGAATATTATCCACATCCTGAAAAATGTATTAGAAATGAATTCGTGTATTGCAGTACAACGTTGTGTAATTGAGGCCAAAGAATTCTTTAATACTCATATTAAAATTAACACAAATTAGAGTTGCACGCGTATATATTTTTTTCTCTTTATAAAAAATCCATATTGATAACAAAAAACTGTAATGATTACTCATCATAACCTCAAATCTGCATGCGGTGTTTGCCTGTAATAGGTTGTGCACGTAGTTTTGAGTTTTTTGAAAAATTTAATTTTCCATGTAACCGTGTAACAATTGTTGGCAGACCTAATAAATAAATAAATAAATCTGTAGGATATTTTTTATAGAATGCCTCCAAAATGATCTAAAAAAAGTGTGAAGTCTTCAGCCCACAATAGCCTTTGGATGAATTTAAGCACGCACCAGGATAGGTTTATCCACTAAAATCCTTTCGGTAGCCCTCTAGCACAAACGAAGAGGCACTAAGATCTACTAAGAACTAACAACAATTGCCTCTTCTCCACGATGTTAAAATTGAACCTTGACCTAAACCAATAAAATAGTTTACACAATCAAAATAAAGTAATCTACATGTAAAGCGATAGTCGTATAAATATGCAAATGTCTGCAACTAGGAATTGAATTGTACAGAGTTACATGGCAGTTCGGATAACGATCTCGGGCATGACAGTCCGAAGCGTCTGGAAATAGCCGCAATGTTTCCTTGGTAACACTTTACTGGTACTCGAGCTTGAGATAGTCATTTGATTAAAGCCCCATCGGCATACTTTGCTAAACTAGTATTTCGTGACTCAAACTAGTGATATCTATAAAGGAAGCATTATTTTGTGTCCTGATTGACTTGACTGAATTAACTGACTTGACTGACTAACTTGAGTAACTTGACTTAACAGACTGGACTGACTTGACTGACCTGACTGACTTACTGTTTCATCGCAGAGCCTAAACTACTAAAACCTTCACACAATACAACCTCTTGTGACGTAGGCAAAGGAAATTTCTCAAAATTCCCACAGGATAGAAAATAAGGTGGGTTTATTTTCGCTTTGAAGATACTTCATATCCATAACTATAATAATTTTCTAAATTCCCGGTGGATAACGATTGATATTTTTGCTTTTAAATTGCCTTATATCCGTGACAAAATTTGGCAATATCTAACACCGCGTGAGTGTAGTCGCGCGTAGTTGCTAGCGAAACAAAATTTTAGTAACAAAAAATAACCAACTTCAAAATTACTCAAAAACTACTTGTCATATCTCATTCATTATGTGGGACCACATGACAAGCAACTGCTTTCGATTAAAAAAAGAATCATCAAAATCGGTTCACCCAGTCAAAAGTTCTGAGGTAACAATAATCTAAATTTTATTGACAAAAAATAATCGAATTCAACGAGAACTCTTTAACAGTAAACGGTAGTCACAAACAAACCTCCATACATATTTTCTAGAGACCCGCTCTGCGGTCAAAATTCGACCGTAAGTGTCAAAGTGTTACACTCAGAGTCACTAACGGTTACTTTAATCGCTCCTTAGTACAGAATTTGTATGGTGATACTTTACTAAAGAGCTATTGAAGTAACCGTTAGTGAATCTGAGTTGGGACGAAAAGGTTACACTCATATTTCTGCACTCTTTAACTGTGCCAAAATGCATAGTTCAGTCTTTGCTTTACTTATTTATAAATAACACAAAATATTATTTAGCAGACGTTTCTTATCGAAACCTACACTAAACCGCACGTACTATATAAAATTAAAAGAGATCTCTTTTAATATTTCTCCTTTGTGAGGCTATGAGATTAGCTTCCTTTTGTGGACGAAATAAGACCTAAGAGAGTTTAAAGATTTGTTGGAGAAGATACAGTTCGTATGAGACTATTGTATGAGATAGAATAAATGAAATTCAATCCGTGTGTTGAGTTGCAGTAGCAGAATTATTTATTTATTTAACACTAGTAACCTGCTTTTGCTTCACTGGGTAAAACGTGATTATGTTCACAAACTTCTCTTTTGCAAATAATTCTATGTATGGGAGAAATTGTGTAAAAATTCAAAGCTTTGAGATATTAAACATTTTATATTTATTATCTACGTACCTAATAAAAAAAAATTAAAATTTGAGTAAACCTTATAGTAAACATTGAAGTATATTACTAGCGTATAGAACAGACACCGCGAACACAGTGTATGTTCCAATGAATTGAAGCCGCGCGGCTTCAATGTCCAATGGATTCGTTCGATTTTGAAAGGAGAGCAGGGGCTCAATTTTGAAAATAGAACCTCCCGGCGGGGACACATTTTATTCGAGATGTCTATTCTATGACATTATACTTCAATGATAGTAAAGGGCTTATTTTTTCTTTTTGTTGTTATAAGCAAGCGTTGAAGAAAATTTCGATAGCGTGTTTCAAGTCTGACGTGACGTCACCATGACTTTTACAACAATCGGGCAGTATTTTTAGAGCACAGACCTAACTTCTCACAATTCAAATTTTAGACATTATGTCCAAGTGACTTTAGCATTAGTAAGCAACTAATTTTATGCGACTCATAGCTCAAAAAATACGCTCGTCTGGCCTCACCCTTATAATTGTTATTTTTATCATGCGTGTAACGTAATCAGGAGCTAAGTAGAACATTTCGGTAGAATGTTTGATTTCGGTTTACTTGACGTTTACGTAAAGTTTACGGATGGAGGTAGGACCGTGATATTTACGCAGCGTATCGCTCCCCCGATATTAGGGGACTGATACATCGACTAGGCACATATGAGTGGAATTCGAATTATTAAGTGTAAAGATATTTATATTTCTCAAAAGAAAATGGCATTGCAATATAAACTTAAAATATTGATTTTTGAAATGCTGTATTCTGTAAGGCTTAGCACGCATTACGATTTTTCACCGCGCGATTTTTTCCGCCAAATTCTGTGAGATATGGAAATTATATGAAGCTGCACGCACTTGCGAAATAAAAATCGTGTTGCTTATGTTTGTTGTACGCGATTTAAAAATCGTCAGAAAAAAATCGCGCGGTGATAATTCGCAATGTGTGCTTACCCTACGTATCTTTTTCTGGTTAATTATTACCCGAATGCTAGGAGGTTACGTTTTTCGCGCGTATCTTGTAGGTACATATATGTGTATAATTTGACTCTTCTCATATACCAGAAGTTGACTCTTCGTCACCAATTTTAATTTCACGTTTAATAACACATGCCTTATAACATATTTTTCCACACACGCACATAAAACTATGAAAAAAAATAAAAAAAATAAAGCCACTTCCACACTCGAAAGCTGCGTCTAGTTCTCATATCAAATCATATTTACTGGCGTTATGATCTGACCGTAACGTCCACGGAGGAAACAATACGCGTTAAATATTATCCCGAACTCAATAACGTTGCATACTTTACGAGGGTAACGTTACAGCCTATTTGGTCTTATGGCGTTATTATTTATGTAATTTATAGCGTGCGTTAAGACTAAAACGCGTTAAGATGGTTTAAATTAGATCAAACGTTACGGTTCTTTATGCAAAATTAATTAGAGACGTTATCTTAAAATTCGCGTTACTTTTAGCTGATTTGCTCTGGTTTTCCTTAAAATGTGGGTCGTAGCTATATTCCTTCATGTCCATATTCTATTATTACCTTTCCATAATCCTCCTTTACCCGGAGAGATCGCTACTTAGCGTATAGATCGCCTTTTTATTTACAACTGTTTAGTGTAAGTAATTGTTTATGCGATAGTCCTCACAAAATCAAATTATATTCAACCATTGAAGTATAATTACTCGTACTAAAGAACCAGAACAGACATCGCGAACGAAATTTGTGTCGCGCCGAAAAGTTATATTTTCAAAACAAAATCGAGCCCCTGATCTCTTTTCTAAATCGACTAAATCTAAAAAATCATGAAAAACTGTAGCGAATTGGCTACAGTTCATTGCGCAAAGTTCGCGTTGGTTCTATACGCTAGTACCTAATAATACATAGTTCAATGTATTCAACTATTATCTTTTGCATAAAGGTTACTCGGGTTCGACTTCGTTAAACGTCTGCAAGTTTCTGCAAAAGATCTTTGGTATAAAAAAATCTTGCTATAAGTAGACCAGGTATAGACCGCATTAAAGCGATTCTACTCCAGATAAATCATAGTATTTTTATATTGACCTGTTAATGTAATAAATGTTGACCTGAAAATTTGTTAACGTTTAAAATTTAAACAAAAGTTTTAATAGGTAAATCAAACATAATTTTCATAATGAATCGTCAACAGAGAATCTTTTTCACAAATGAAACCAATCAATCAGCATTTCAGCAATAAATTGCAATCCCATCAATAGTGATTGACCGTAAAAATGTCCTTTAAATTTCCATAGGATGTACTCCAACAATGGTTTTGACAACCCTAACAATAAGGGCAGGTACTGATTGTTGTAGGACAATGCGTCGCGCCCGATTTCACCCAAAAATGAGTTTTTAATATAAGGGCTCGTTATGCTGACAAAAACACAATACAGATGAGAGCATGGTACTATCATTTTATTTTGAGTTGTAAAAGCATTAAGTAGATATTACATATCGTATAATGCCTTTAGTTAATTTGTTATCATTCTAAAGAAAAGCCTGGAATCAATTAGGTTCCTCTAATATTGGAACCCTGCTTCCTTATTAACCATCCTTGTTATTCTTATTGCCATCACTGTCTGTTAAAATATCGTGAAAAATATCATCTACTTTGTATATTTTGCTACTAAGTATCGACTGCAAATCAAAGCATAATACTTCTGCAGGGAAAAGTATAAAGATTCTAGCATTGAAGATGCCTTTTGTGCCGTGGAAGCGTAAAGCAGGTGCAAAAATATGGTGACCACGCCACAGTCGTCGATAAGATCCGTAAAAAAGGACAACTATCTACAGTTTCGCTGTGTATAAACAATATGGCGGTGTGATTTACGCGCACGGATATTGTTGAAATTCACGTCGATAGCTCTTTTGTTACACCGGCGGGGATATGGTGACCAGGCTCACTAGTTTGATAAGTATAGCGCTCTTGAGCAGAAACTACAGAAAGGTTGTTATTCACTAATTCCTTTTTCGCTATCGGGCATGAAAACCTCTGACACTTGGGTTGGTCACTGACCTCTCCACAAATCTACACTGGAGCACGTGGTGGAGTATGTTTTAGGTCTCCTCAAGAGCAAGAGGAGTCTGAAGCATAAATTTGGATTAAAGTTAATTGGAATTAAAAAAATATATCGCAAAGATCCACTTTACATGGTTTCTGTCACGGGGTAATGCATTTGCGCTCACATAAGGTTGCTATGTAGAACAAGCTTCCCGGTTGTTACCGAAATACCAAACAAATTCCTTCCGGCTTCCTTCGTTAACACAATGGGGTGACAAAAATCGACTTTGAGTGCTACCGTGCCTCACCGACGGCAGATTAAAAAACTACTCACGAGTCTACACTTCGCCAATGAACGTAACATCAAAAGTAATACCAATGAGTTGATCGTTATAAAAGAAGAGGAGAACCACATTTTATTTGGCTTAACGACACTGCCAGCTTACCACGCAAAGGCTTAGGCCTAGGAAATAATCTAGGATTGTCTTATTAAAACAAATCTCATGGCGACCCTGTTTCCCTCCTTATCGGCCGTTAGGGACGGCGCAGTCGATTCTGTAGCTCGATGCTTATTTATGACGCGCGATATCTTTTGAAAATATAATATTGTTTTCATATCTTTCATTTTATATAAGATTTGTATAAGTATAAACACTTTTTTTGTAAATTTAAAATATAGTAAGTATCCGATATCCTCCAATCTTTTCTAGGTTTTCTGGTAACTTTTCGGATAATATTTGGGGTAATGTCTTCATAAAACGACCCGTAGTATCAATAAAAATGTTGAAAGCGCCAAAAAGGACAGTAGCCACCTTGTAAAGGGAAATTTATCGCTTTGCGATATTCACATAATATATCACTTTCAACTTGAAAATATAATCTTGTGATAATAAAATCTATTGCAAATGTTTTTAGGAAGTATAAATGGGTTAGGGGAAGTCTTGTGGTGATGCTGAAAAAAACCTATGATATACTTATGAGTTTTGGTAACATCACGGCAATAAAACTCGGCTTTTGGTCGGGCTGTAGTACTAATTTTACGAGAGTTAGGTCCAAAATGTCTTTATTTTGTTATGGGAAGGAAAATGGAAAAGATACACTGTCAGTGAAATGAAATCTGAATACGGAAGTTATTTTCATTTCTTTATTTCTTCTTCTTTCTTTCTAGCAAAGGCAAAGCAAGCTGCCTTTGGAGTTACCGATGTCGATGGGCTACGTTACCTTCTTAACACCAGGTGAATCGTTAGCTCGGCTATTAACATTAAAGTTTAAAAACCCTTGATACTTTTATTTACACTAAACATAGCTAAGACATTCGATTAAGTCACTTTTCAAACACAAAAACCAGATCAAATTCGGTTCATCCTTTTGGGATCTACGATGCTAAAGACATAATAAATAAACAGATACACAGACACGTCAAACTTATAACACTCCTCTTTTTTCGTCTGGGGAGGCTTCTTTCTGGGAAAAGGTTTATTGATTAGTTGCATGCCATTGAATTGTGATCTAATACCGTAACTATACCTTGTATTGACGAACCTGTAGCTTGGTGGGCCTGCGAAGCGAGGTGTCCCGCCCGTGACATTTATGTGACAGATAAATACAGATATTTGTACTTGGGTCATGGGTATTATTATGATCTGATATAATATGTGTCGTCCATGCCACCCGCGATGCAGGTAAAAACCTACTGCGGGGGTATGAGTGTGTAAGCGTTTAATTTTTTATTATTCCTGCATACCCAAAGTGTGATGAAATTAATAATTAAAAAAAATCGATTTTGCTTTGATTATCCACACGAATAATTTGCCCTAATTTAATATTTAATACTTCCAATTTAATATTCAATTTCAGTAAAATAGTCTTATCTTAAAACAGCTTTTTATAGCGTTAATAAACTGATAACATCCGATGAAGTATTGTAAAAACAGATTAAACCGGTTAATATAATAAAAACTGATCGCACCGTGATAAGCGTAATCTACAATGAAATCTGCTTTTATGTTCGTCGCCATCTTTATTCGTTTTCAATAATGAAATCTGTCTGGCCGAACTATCGAAATCTACAGTAATTGAATAGCCGAAACAATGGCGAATTGGTATTGTTTGGGTGCCACTTGCCTTTGTATTTCGCGTATTTACTTGTAAAAGTATCCGACACTGAAGTGTTTCAATATACGATTGGAATTATCATCAGATGATGATAAAGATACACTCATATCTGATGAATTAGAGGACTCGTATCTTCAATTTCATACTGTTGGTAAATCGCAACCATCTTTTTAGGATTACTTACCCCATAGGGAGAAAAACGTCACCACTTCGTTGAAGGATCACTTCGTTGCCCGTCTGTCTGTCAACCACTTTTTCTCAAGAAGTCGTAGAGTGATCAATACTCAGGTCTACGTCAAGATCTATTACTGCCATCCCTTCGAGTTGTGAATAAATCAAGTTAGAAACTTGAGAGTCAACGCAATCCAAAGATACGGCCGTTTATGTCGTATTTTTTATCTCAGGATCATGTTTGTCAAGAAGCAATGTTTTATAGCATTTGGATAATGATAACAGACCATACCTGTCCAACTTAGCTTCTATCTCCTGTCACAGTGACTCCACAATGGCACACTTGACAGTTCTCAAAGAGCATTAGAAGCCAATCCGTACTTGGCCAGCGTCTGACTATGGACCTTCATCATGACACGAGCCCGCATGATTTTTTATAGAAATCGCCGATAAAGCTGACGATCCACATTGATGGTAAGTGGCTATTAGCACCAAACGCATCACTGATACGTTGCTGGTCGAGAAGGAGAGTAGAAAAGAAAGAAATAAAAGAAAGAAAGTAAAGAAAAGAAAGAAAGAAAAGAAAGAAAGAAAAGAAAAGAAAGAAAGAAAAGAAAGAAAGAAAAGAAAGAAAGAACTGGCTCTCAAGCCTCCAGCCGGAACACGACGAGTCGTTTTTCAGTAGGTATAGTTAAAAGTTTATAGTCATGCATTTGTAATATCATTATGCTTTTATTGTTTGTGTATTTCCCAAACATTGTTACCGAATACTCGGTTCTCTGCAAAAAGTTGATTATAATTTGTTCGCGGTCTGCAAACATTCGGATAACAATTTTACGTCGAAACAAGATTTATTGTTTTATGGCATTACGTTCGATGATGTAGTGTGCGGTAAAACGCACAATGTAATGTTTGATATGTATAATACTGTTATTTAATTGAAAGATGGTGTTATTGTGTTTATAATAGTGTTATAAATAGCTGTAAAAGGAGGAAAGAAAAAAGAGAGGGGTATAAAGAAAGATAGAAGAAAGATAAAAGATAATTGAATTGCAGTATCGTCTCTTTCGAATTATCCTTAATACCAAGTCAGCCTTTCCTTCTGATGCCAAGACGGGTGAGCTTATGGTGACAGATCTCTTCCGTCTGAAGTTACTCACGATAGTACTCATGCACAGTGGTGAGTAGTAGTGGGGTCCCATTTTAATTTGCAAACAAATTAGCTGATGAACTACTTGACGCACATAAGTAACACTAAAGTGATGCCAAATCGTTGCCCACCAAGATAGATGATTATTAGCGTGATCAAACTATTAAATTATAAATTGTTTAAATATTTTGTGACACTTTTTTAAGTTTTCCACATGGTGTAATTAAAATATTCATCAGTTCCTATTAGGTTTTAGGTTTAGCACGACATAACCACTCAATTTATTGTCAGTTTAATTAATTTCCTTTAGGGTTAATATAAAGCTAAATTTCATATTTTCCTATCACAAAACATTCAAGATCTCTAAGTTTTGTGTGCATTACAGCTGAAACATAACTGCAATAACATTGTAGTTCAGTCATAAATAGATTATCAGCGTGATTTTACGAAAACACCGCAATCTCTACGGAGCGATAATGATCTACCTACAACCTTCAAATAGTGCTCTATCACGCCAATAACAAAACATTTCCACAAAGAATTAAGGCACCTAAAAGATCTTTCAGACAAACGGCTCATTGAAACGAGGCATTTATACAAATTTGAGTATTAATTCTGTGGAAACGACTCCGAACGTCCTATTTGCTGAGATAAATGATTCATTTTTTGCTCTCTTTAAATTTTCCGCCATCTTAACCGAAGAAGACCTGTAATGACGTTTATGCCGACAATGACATCATAAAATGAAAGGGCCCGTAATATCTTTAAGACTTCGTCACACCTGAGCCCTACTATGGTTCTTACTTGAAATATAGCTGGGATTTTATTAAAATTTTATTTATTACATAAAGATGTTTTTAAGTGATTTGTATGGCTAACATTATTTGTTATTATTATGTTTTTGAGTTGAATAATTATTTTATACTCAATCATCATTTTCTGTTTAATTTTTCTGAAAAAATATTTCTTGAAAGAATCGCTATGGCCAAAAGTGTCTAATTTTTTTTAATCAGTCTTCAGGAGAATGAAATCTTTGTATTCAAATGAAACTTAACTTTTTTGTTTGAATGTTCAGAAAACCTCATACCCGAGTTGATAGTAAAGCCTACGAGGAGGCTGTGTTTGCCTGTAATTGGTTTTTTCGTGCATAGTAGCTTACACATTATCTTTAGTGTATCCTTAATCGTGGTAAAAATGTTGGTAAACTGAATAAATAAACTATTAGTAACGCTCAACTCTCGAACGTTGCACGGTGAACAGAATTTTAATTAAATTTGGCTTATTAAAAACCCCGCGGTTATAAGATCCAGGACACTGTTTTTCCCTTAGAAAATCGTAGAATAACATCATATTGTAAGTAAAAATGTACAGTGGCCTTTCTTTCATGACGATAAAATAAACCGTGTTGATACACGGATACACACGAAAAAATATGCACAGTAATATTAATTATAACTTTCAATTTGCGGTCATGTAAATTTTTCTGAAATGCATGTAAATTCATTTGTTTTCTTTTTTTTTAAACTACTCATATTTTGTTTTGTTAAGCCCCGACGCATAAAGAGGGGTATTGGGTAGATATTATAAGTTTGACGTATTTGTGTGTCTGGTATAATATTTTGTAACTGATATTATACCAGACACACATGATAAATTATGAATTAAAATGTAATTTAACATTGTAAATGGAATTGTGTAACAAACGCTATGTAATTTAGTTAATTTATTTTTCAAATAGATGAATGTAAGTAATTCAAGGAATTAATAAAGGCTTTTGTATTTGTATTTGTGTGTCTATTTGTCTATTTGTGGCATCGTAGCTGCTAACCGATTATGATGGAGTTTTTGAAATGGTTCTGAGCTATGTTCAGTGTAAATAAAACAGTCGGAGGCTTTCTAAATTTAAATAATAGATACGATTTACAACATAGCAGAGTGAATCGGTGTTAATTTTTGTCAGTTATAATACTTAAAAGAAGGACTGGACAGCTCGTTTAGTTTACATTGTGTACCGTAATTACTTCCATAAAAGTAATGATAATAATCTTATAGAATATAATAGAATGTCATTGGTTATATATTGTCCATGGCACCCACGACACAGGGAATCCTAGTGAGGGGCTATGAGTGTGAAGCGTTATTTATTTATATATTTATTTAATCTTATTAACACCTACAGGATGTGCCTATAGTCGCTCATACAGTCCTTTTCATAGTTTGTCTTACGCAAGGATGGATTGCGTTATACTATATCAATTATAATCGTGTATAAATCCATCACAATCTATCAAGTAAAATTGTATATTATTACTTCATTACATACATTTCAGTACATACATATGCACCTACTTTATTACAAATATCTTATAGAAGATAAGATAATATTAATGAGGTATAAACTAAAAAATACTTGAGTTATCATTAAAATCGAATCATAGCACGATTCGTTTTGTATACGTTCTAAATAGACACAGAAATGAAAGGTGACAAATTATTGATAATTTTAAGTGTTTTAATATCAGTAGTGGCTGGAATGAGAAAATTTGAAGGGTATAAAGTGTATAAAGTTATACCGAAGTCATACGATGAAGTGAAGTTTCTGGAATATTGTCAGCAAACTAGATTATTGGAACTTTGGGATGATATTTATGAACTCAAACGTGACGTCAGACTGATGGTACCTCCACAACATGTAGAACTCTTTCTGTCAACTTCGAAGAGTATTGGTATGGAGGCGAAGGAAGTTATAAGTGATATGCAAAAGTAAGTATGTTATAATTATCTATAATTTATTTAACATTGGATTAAAAACGAAACTCTTGTAATCGCATGTATTTCCCTCAGTTAATAAGTCGAAATCGTCTATATTTAAGTAATCCCACATAGCCCACAACTTCTACGTTAATATCTTTGTAAAAACATGCATCTATGAATATATTCTAGAAAGTAAAAGATAATCAACAATATGAGTCTTCTATCAAGGATGGTTACCGATAAAATTACTAAAAACTCATAATTTTGGCAAAAAATTATGACTATGTTATTGAATAAGTATTTTGTTAAGATGCAAAATGAACAGTATTAAGTAATATGTTAAATACTCCTATTTATTTCCAAACTTACCCAGTGACTTTAGTAAATTGCCTTTAGAAAAGCCTCGTTGTTAATGAAATTTTATTTTACCTGACAAATTTTGTTATTCTTCTACTATCAGCCATAAACAGTATTTTATGTTGTTTTTATCAACATTACAATAATTATCATTGGATTTTATCATTACCATCGTAAATAGGTTAGTAACAGTAATGATAACAACCTGGAGCTTAACGTCACTTACTAGGCACGGATGACCATGAAATCTAAAATTAATAAATTTTGGCCACAAAACTACAATTATTGTGACTTCTAGGCTTTAAGCTTGACTATTGATTTGTACAAATTTTCTTTTTCCCGTATTAAAATTTTAAGGCATAGATTGAATAATTATATTATTTGGACAGCTTCTATTTTATTTATTTATTTCACAGAGCAATTGACAAGCAACTTGTATCAGCTAAAAGTAATGGAAGATCCACCTCATTATTATCGTTCTCATGGGAAGAATACCACACACTAGACGAAATATACAAATGGCTTGATGAATTAGTACAAGAGTATCCAGATATTGTATCATCCTTTACTATAGGAACATCTGTTGAAGGACGACCAATCAGAGGCATTAAGATTGATTACAATCCAAATAGAACACGAAAAGTGATTGGAGTATTTGAAGGTACGCTTCATGCTAGAGAATGGATATCACCAGCAGTGGTTACTTGGATCAGTAAAGAGTTTCTAACAAGTACTGATCCAGAAATAAGGAGTATGGCTGAAAGTTTAGAATGGCATATGATCCCAGTTGCTAATCCTGATGGATATGTCTACACTTTTACAACTGTAAGTAAACTTGTAGTAGATTAACTAGCACCCACATCCAGAACAATTATTTTCATTTCTATTACCTATTACGGAAAACGGATTTGGGTGATCTATACAGATACTATTTCGTTGTTAAAATGATGCAGAGTTATTTACTTATTTATTTATTTATACACATACACATAATTAACAGGACTAACCCAAAGCATTACGTGCAAAATTTAAAACTAAGTCAAATATGTAGGTACATACATTGTATACATGGTTGATAGAACTACATGGTCTACATACTACACATTAAAACTAAGAAACACTGAACAGAGCAACATAAACTTATTTAAAGTGTTACAAAATATGTCGGCTTCTGGAGACTGGAGTTACATTGTAGTCCATCACTGTGTTCTTATAACTCATGATATGATAGTCGACTTGAAGTATATCCGCGTGAACCTGTAAAGGCCTGTAGTCGAATCTAAAAAACATGAATGATTCGAGAAAAAAATTGAATTATATGATTCAGGAATTCAAGAGTTGATTTAAGATATATAAATATTCTTACAGAATAGAATGTGGAGAAAAAACCGCAGTAGGGCGAACTTCACCTCGTGTGCATCTACTGGGGTAAATGATGACATGAGTAACGGTGTAGACCTGAACAGAAACTTCGATTTTGTTTGGATGTGTAAGTAAATAATTATAATTATCTTAATGGATAACCTCAATACTTATGGCAAAGTTTTTTATAGAAAGATTTGTGATGACGACCAGGTAGCCTAGTTACTATTGGTAGCAACCCTGCCTGCAAAGCGAGGGACCCCGGGTTCGATTCCCTTCTGGGCATTATTTGTGTGACAGATAAATATTTGTACTCGGGTCATGGTGTGTTATTTGTACTGTCCATGCCACCCGCGTCCATGTCCACAATTCTCTTAATGCGTTTCTATTGATATTTCTCGGCGATGCCAATGTTTCCACTGACACAATTTTAATTGTAATACCTCCGTATGACGATGTATGTCAAACGCGTGAATATTCTTCCTCGATAGTTACAATCTGTTCTTGATCCTAAAATGTAATTACCACCATTGAACGTTATGTGTCCAAAATACTTACGTGAAGTACTCTCTCCATAAGCAGACCTAGATCGTACTCCACCACGCTTCTTTATTGCGGATTGGTGGAAGGGTTAGTGGCCAACCAAAATTCTGGAAGTTTATATGCCACCCGAGGGCCTCCGATTGTCTTATGCCAAAAGAACAAGCTTTACTTCAACGTGGGGAAGTGCTCAGTAATGTCATTCAGTCGAGCACGCACTCCACAGCACCACCAGTACCATGTCGAGGGGGAGCCGCTGCGGCGCGTCACGGAGATGAGGGATTTGGGGGTACGGTTTACTACTGATCTTAACTTTCGAGAACATATGACCGAAGTATGTAAAAAGGCGTACCGGAACCTTGGTTTCATATTGAGGCAAGCAGCTGGCTTCACCAACATGAATGCGCTGCGTGCCCTATATGAAGCCTTGGTAAAGAGTCACTTGGAGCATAATTCGGTTATATGGGCTCCGAGAGAGGAGAAGTATAAACAAATGCTAGAACGTATCCAAAACAAATTCACCCGATTCCTCTATATGAGACTATATGGGGTATATCCGGGCTATCCGCTCCTGTATCCCAGTTTGTTCGTCCTGGGCATGGTGGGTTACATTAAGCTGGAAGCCAGGAGGGAAGTCGCCTTAGCCAAATACTTGGTTATGGTGCTACGGGGGGAACGGCACAGTCCGGCCATCCTAGAACAGCTGAGGCTGTCTGCTCCGGATAACAGCATAGAGCGGAGGCGGCTCCCGCCCCTGCTGGCGCTGCCGCGGGCGCGAACCGGACTCCTGCGCGACGCACCGCTCACCCGAGCGCTGCGCACGCTCAATGCAGTAGCGTGTCGTATCGACATTTTCAGTTGTACACTGATTGAATGCACAAGGGCTATAACGAGTGTTGTCACAGGTTTATAATTTGTAATTGTTTGTATTCCTATTTATAATTTAGTAATTTGTAATGAATGGATTTTATAATATAGAGTTAATGATTTTAATAATTTGACACCTACTTGACATTATTATTTCATTATTATTATTATTAATTAGATTGTTATTATATTGAATTTTAATTATTATGGATAGTAGATTTATGAATTGAATTGATATGAATATTATTTATTGACATTTCTGAGTTTGTAACAATATTTGCAACCTTTATAATAATTGTCGAGTTTAATTGTGTAGTATCTGACTGTTCGTTATTGGAACTGGAACTTGAATTATTAAAGAATAGGATTTATAATTTAATAATGTAAAGATTATGGTAACTGATGGAATAATATACTAACAATAGATATAATAAATCAACAATACTAACGCATTAGGTTACTGACCTGTAATGTTAGTATGTATATGGAATAAATAAATAAATAAATAAATAAATAAATAAATAAATAAATTATTGTGGCCTCCAAAGCACTGAAATGCTCAAAAATTCTTGCCACTAGCGGTCGCCCAGCCAACTACCACCGAACTATGCTATGGACGCTTCTTTCTACTAAGGCTTAGGCATGTAATATACATAGTTGTTGCGTTTTTTCCAGCTGTAGGAGCTTCATCCAACCCATGCACTAATACTTTCGGAGGACCTGCAGCCGCCTCTGAACCAGAGACTCAAGCTATATCTAGCTACGTTCGAGCACTCAATAACACTGGAGATATTATATACTACATCTCACTGCACTCATACACACAACTCTTCATTATACCGTACAGTCATGTGAATGGAACTGATGTCCTGCAAGTTAGCAATTTTGGCGATTTGGTAAGTCCCATGTGTGTTGTTTGAACAATAGTACGTATTTACTAAATCCGTATTGTTGGAAGATACTTGCTCAATACAACCGCGCCGATTCGGTCTATGTTGCAAAAAAGTATTTCTAATGTTTGAGGTGTAATTAGAATTCTGTATTCAAAACGGAACCCTTATAGTTTCGTTATGTCTATGCGTCCGTCCGCAGCAAATAGCAAAGACCCTTAGTGCTAGAAAGCCGTAATTTGTCATGTATAAAACTACAAATTGGTAGAATAAAATCTTTAATAAAATATTTTCAGAGTAACTCCCTGGTTATTAAAATTTCTTCAGAAAACAATTTTTCGATTTATTTTAAGAACATTGTTTTGGTCAACTAAGACACGACAGCATAATTGCATCTTGGCTTAAGTTTGTTTATAACGGCAGCGGCTAATACTGCATATAAACTCAGGAACAACATAATTTTATCCAACGTATATCCAATTTCATAAAGTCAGAATTCCTTTGAAATCGGACACACGTTTTTTACTATTCATGAAACAATTCGACGCGTTGACAACGTACACTCATCTTTAGTAAAACAACAAATAGGACATTCAATTCACATTTTAGTCTGGACTGTTTGGCGTACGGATTAAAACTTTATTAATATTGTGTTTCAGTACGAAATCGCAATTAGGAGTGCTGAGAGATCGGGGAGCCAGTACGGGTCTCGCTACAGAGCTGGTATATCGGATGAAATTTTGTGTAAGTTTGCTCTTGCTAGTATGAAGCTTGCATGCATTTAGACTTTCCACTACAAAATCACAGTAAGATAAAAGTGACGATGTTTTTTTTATAGAAATAGCCGGCAAACGAGCTGACGATCCACCTGATGGTAAGTGGCTATCGTCGTCATCACTGATGCCAGCCAAGAGAGAGATAATAAAAAGAAAGAAAGAACTGGCTCTCAAGCCCCCAGCCGGAACACGACGAGTCGTTTGGCGGCTGACTCAAGCTCAAGGGAGGTAGCTATCCAGGCGAACCTCATGGAGAAATTATAATAGTAATCATGGTATTAATTATAATCAATTAAAATCAATATTATAATCCCTCGAGGGGCCCTACCATCAGCGGGCCGGATTTAGTCGCTTTTTACAACACCCATCCGGCGTGGGATTGAGGTTAGTATTCTAAGCCGCCCCAATACGGCATAAAATGATGTATAAACATTCATAAATATAACTGTGAAAACTTTGTATTTATTTTGAATAAACTGTGCAATAATTACCTTTATTTCATAATATCACTTAACATTTATAAAGTCTTCAGGAAAAGTGTGAATAGCTTTTTATTAAGTTAGTGCACTCGCCATCAGACTTATATCGATATATTATGTGAAACTGATAGGTACTTTGCAAAAAATAATACGCAGACAGTGTACGTTTGAATTGAAAAAGGATAATCGAATAGTTTTATGATATTAATTTTTTAAAATGTACTATTAATGCGGTTCGCATTTTATTATTTTTCCGTAGATAAAATGAGTGGCTCCAGTTTCGACTGGGTGAAGTATGCGACTGATGCGCCAGTGTCAATGCTAATCGAACTTCGAGACCTTGGAGAGTATGGGTTCCTGTTACCCCCAGAACAGATCATACCCAACAGTTTGGAAATTATGGACGGCTTAATAGAAATGGACAGAACTACGAGACTACTAGGATATTACGAGGCAAGATCGGGGTCTAAGTCGGTTTCCTTTTCTACTTTTATCATCGCTGTGGGCTTCTTCTTGGCTATGTTGAGTTGAAATGTGTAAGTACTTGTGTTCAAAAGTGATGTTTTAAAATTAAAAAGTCTGAAAGTATTATGCATTTTATTTTTTATAGTGTGGTTAATCTAATTTATTAATTGAAGCGTTTTTAGCCAGCTTGCATCGATCCTAATTGATTGACCGAACAGCGGGCGCGGTCGATAGTCGGATAGGTGACCGCTAGTGGTTTGTGGAGTATGTTCCAGCCTCCAGGCCTCTTCGAGAAGAGAGACTGGTGCTCAGTAGTGAACTATAAATGAGTTGAAGTCATAATATATTAATCACCGAAAGAAACGTTATCTCTGCGCATAACTTAAAAATTAGAATAGTAAATTTTGAATCTATCAGAGAGTTTGTTACGATGATTCTACAATCTATCAGGATAGTGAATCTAAAAATCAATCAAGAACTTAATAGAAATAATATTTGGTTTAGAGAACCATAAGGTGTAAAATTGTTTTGAAAAATAATTATGAATTTATAAATAGTGTCTTTTTCGTAATAGCCTGAAGTTAAATACATTTTAGCCTTGATCTACATTATTATGAATTTATTAAATTGAAATAATTGTGTAAAGGACGAATTATTATTAATCGATAAACATTTTATCAATGATTGCAAAATAATTTGTACCGATACAATGTTAGTAGTATGATAACAATAAGTCCCTACTTTATTTACTTATCGTGTTCAAAGTAACAAAAGCATAAAATATTATCTTAGATAAACTCATTTATATCTGAAATCTAATTCAAAAATTCTTGATAATATTTCGATTAGTACGTATCTAGTTCAAACATACGAAAGTTTTCAACACGATGAAGGCTGAAATACTTATATTTGTAGTTTTAATAACAATATCTAGTATTAGTGCAAAATATGTAAGTTACGATAACTTTAAAGTGTACAAAGTAGTAGCTGAGACAGAAAATGAAGTTGCAGCGCTTGTGGAGTTGCAAAATCAAAATGATTACGAATTTTGGACGGACGTAGTAAAGTTAAGACGTGATGTGTGGATCTTAGTAGCTCCAGAAAAAGTTGGAAATTTTGAAAATTTCTTATCCAATGCTGGTATAAAGACGAAACGAGTTATGGAAGATGTGCAAAGGTAAGTAAAATTTTGTGAAAAATTGCCTCACATCAACTTCATCATGACAACAAACCATAACTCATGATCTTAAACTTAGTTCATCGTGGAAAAGGAGAAAGTGGTAACATGTAAAAAGTATTTCATGACTGATTTTAAAACAAGGCAGTAACTAACCTTGTATGTAAAAACCCTACCATCATGCGTGATAACCACTAGGATTAAGCTAGTTAGAAAACAGCACATTCCATTAAATAAGAATTATTATTTCAGTGCAATAGAAGACCAGATGAGAAGACCATCAGACATTAATAGAAGTTCTCAAGAATACAATTGGGAATATTATCAAGATTTGGACGAGATTTATGACTGGATGAACAAGACTGTTCAAGCTTATCCAAATGTTGCATCATTGGTAACTATAGGAAAAACTGTTGGAGGAAGAGATATCACAGGTATCATTATAGACTTTAAAAAGAGAGATAATCCTGTGATGGCTGTGGTTGAAGGAACCCTCCATGCAAGAGAATGGATAACACCTGTCACTTCTACTTGGATCGTAAAGGAGTTATTGACAAGTACAAACGAAGATATCAGGACTTTGGCTGATAATGTTGTTTGGCATATTTTCCCAGTCACAAACCCTGATGGATATGTCTACTCTTTTACTGATGCACGTATTTTTTTACATATTATATTGATCTTAACTATGTTTGTACATTTGAATAGGCTTTCCGCTACAAGAAAATATTCGTTTAAGCTAATTCAACTGGGATGTCAAAGAGAATGCTAATGTAAAATTCATTCATTTAGTCAGGAGTAAGTACTATTTTGTTTTTTGCCTTGTATAAAGTTTTATATTAATTTTTAGAATAGGATGTGGAGAAAAAATCGCAACCCTGCTAACTTCGTGTCCTGCGCTTCTTCCAATGTTGATGATGATATGAGTAATGGAGTTGATCTTAACCGAAATTTTGGATTTATGTGGATGAGTAAGTACCCACCACGTTTAATATGCACTTGTAACACTACTGCCACATATCATGCCAGATTAAATTCCTCAGTAATTTTTACAGCATTGATATCAAATTCATGTTACTTTTTAGGGTTCCGAAGTAAAATCGGAACCCTTATAGCTTATAGCTTCATGTCCGTCTGTCTGTCTGCCTAACCGGAGCAAAGTGTCGAGACCCTTAGTGCTAAAATGCTGTAATTTGGCTTGTAATTTTTATATCCATAAAAATATTTACTAAAACTCCATGATCGTAGAATAAAATACTGAAAAACATTTTTTTTTTCAAGATACAATACACGTAAGATGATGAATTTTTATTCATCGCGTACCCTACTGTCGCGTTTTCAATTACGTAGAGATAAATAAATAATAAAAATAAATTATTTATAAGTGTAAACAGTGATTTTTATGTAAATATTTTACCGACTTACTAAAAAATGTATACCTTACTCATACAAGTCTGTGAGTTTTGTCTCCGTTTTTCTTTATAGTCATAAAGTATTTTTATTAATAAATTTATTTTAATTTTTAGCCGTTGGAGCTTCTTCTAATCCTTGCACCCAGACATTCGCTGGACCAGTGGCGTTTTCAGAACTGGAGGCAATAGCCATAGCGAATTACGTGACTAGTCTCCAAACCCGAGGGAATTTACTTTATTACTTCTCATTGCATTCGTATTCTAATATGATACTAGTACCTTACAGCCACTTGGCCGGTGCTGATGTACTTCAAGTCCCAAACTATGGTGATATGGTGAGAAAATAAGATATTTTGTAACATAAATGAACCATTGTATAGTTACTAAACACTTTTTTCACACTTCCTTTTTGTCAATTTAGACAGGATGTGTTTGGTAATAGGAGGAAGAAGACTTAACGATGCGGATTTATTCTGCTTATAGTCGTAAACATAATTTAATTTTAAATATCAACTTTAAAGATAACATCTCAATCTCCGCATAAAGTTATAAGAGCGTTTTGAAATAATTTTAAGCCAATAGCTTCTGCTTAGTTATGACGTTGTATAAATCAATCCACTATCAAACTAATAACCATTTATTACCTACTAAGATTTACTATTTTTTTATTCATAATTTTGATTTTTCAGTATGAAATTGCAATAAGAGGAGCGGAAAAACTAAGAGAAAGACATGGCACTGAATATCTAGTAGGAACCTCAAAGGAGATTCTTTGTAAGTAGTTCCTATAGATACACAATCGACTGTGAAACAGAAATTAAATGTATGAATGAATAAATAAAATAATGTTAAGAAAACTGAACCAAAGAAATGTATTTTTACAGATGAAGTCGGTGGTGCTGGATTTGATTGGGTGAAAGGTGGTGCGAATGTGCCTCTCGTCTTTCTTTTCGAGCTAAGAGATACTGGTGAATACGGTTTCCTGATCCCACCGGAAGAAATCATTCCAACCTGTGAAGAAGTTATGGATGCGCTTGTTGAAATGGACAAAACGGCTAAAGCCTTAGGTTACTACAGCAGTTCTGCAAGTGTGTTTGGAATTAGCGGTATTTTGCTTATTGCTACGTTACTGGCTGTGAAACTATGATTAATTTAATTTGATATAAAAATAAAGAAATTATCTTTTTAAAACTTTTTTCATAACAAATCATTGTGTTACTGAAGTAATATTCTGTTATAGGCATAGAAAACTTTCATAACAAAAACAAAACATAAATTAAAGAAAATTAATAGCTATAATTAAAAACGCTAATGCCCTCGTACTTTATAAGACAATGCACCAAACATAGGATGATCGAAAAACAGTCATCAATATAGCAGAGTACGAAAATAAAAACGATAAATCAGGAGTGACAACAAGTTTGCTCCGAGACCGTGTCGTAGTAATTAACGGAGGTGATTTAGAAGGAACGCGTGAGTCAGCGGCTCTCAACTGTGTCAACGTTAGTAGGAACTAAGAAATTTATTCTATATACATCTGAACGGCAAGCTTCGAAGAGGTACCTGAAGACAAATCGCATGACATTGGATGAACAATTTCGACCAGTCTTAGGTCTGATTGAATTTGACCTTAAAACTCGCAGCCACTCAGATTCAATATCATTCATCCAAGATTGCCGTCGAGATGAGTATAAAAAGTTCTTAGTTGAAGTTTTGTCTTACAATAATAACAGGCCTTTAACAATTTTTTCTGAAGCGTTCATAGACTGGTGTTGAAATGATCAACCACGGTGGTTAGTTGAATGAGTGACCACCAGTGGTAAAATTACTTGAGCGATAACAGGTAAGATAACAGGTGTTATTAAGTTAAGTTAATAAGTTGTTGTGTTGAAGCCAACCATTTTATTAGCTCGCTCTATGAAACTTGTGTGTATTAGGAACATTTTTGTAGGTAACTTTACGCTACCTTAAAAAATAATAAGCAAATACAAACGTTCAAAATATTGATAGTGATTCTTAAAACGGTATAACTGGAACTTTAATGTTTTATTAAAGTTGCTTTAATGTGAATAATTACACACAAAATGCCAAATTTAAAGCAATTAAATCACATTAATAAGTGACTAAAAAAGATTGAGACTGACAAGTAAATCAAGACGTGTTAACGGAGGAGTATTGAAATCGTAAAAGAATTTTGGGATGAACAACAATACTGTTACTCCAGATTAAAGAACTCTCATTGTCGCCATAATGACAATGAGTGTTTTCTTGTAAAGGCATTTGTATTCTTCTTACAAGCTTTTCTACTTCTTTCGTTGTTGTACCATCGTTTCTGACCTCATTACAATGTACATAAAATGACATCTCGTTACCTTTTTTATATTTCTTTTCTTATGCCATTACTGAAATTATTTTTAACAACACCTTGCCTTCTTTTGAATTTTACCTATCTCTTAAGGATCTACTCGTCTAAGATGACTTGAAAGTAAGTTTTAATGCAAAATATAAATTAAAATATACGTATTAAACAATGACCCAGATAAGTTAATTAACTCCATCGCAGTACGTCTTAAAAATGAAACTAATGAAATATTGAAGTGAATAAGTAATAATATGGAACATTTGTTTTAGTTGCGAAGAATGACTAAAATTAGCATGAAGGACAATAATTTTTCACTAAAAATAGGGTAGTGAAGGTATGACTAAAAATAGTGCAACAACCGGATGGTGAGTGCCGCACTAAATAATGTCACCGTCATGACATGACGCGTGACTGAAATCAGATGTCACTGCAACGCCACAAATCATAACGCACCTCTTTAATATGGCTTATTTAGAACAGAGAAATGAGTGGAGCTGCAAATTTGTTTTGTTATTTATTTTTTTATTTCACGATCCTTAGTCTGGATTGGTACTAAAATACAATTTTATATTCAAAGATCTTTTCCTTAAATTAATGCTGGAACCTCCGATTCTGAGGCTGGAACTATAATAATGATATATTACAAAGACCGCATCAAAACTAGTAGGTACAGTTATTTAATGCATCTCTTTGGACAAATGAAAAGAGTTTTTAAAAATAACTTGAATTAGGCGACGTTCCTAAAATACAGCAATTTTAAAGCAGGTAATTTTTATAACTGTACTGGTTACTCTGGTTAGCCTAAAATGCGTTTTTTAACAACATATAGATGAAACATATAGCATAGCAAACTGTAAATAACAAGCCTCATTAGTTTAATTTTAACCTTAATTTAAACCACAATGCAACAATTCTCAGAACATCATTAGCTGTACAGTAACATAAGTTAAAACTTTCACGGTCTGCTGAGAACTCTTTCGTGAAGCTCCCGATCGTCATTCTTATCCATCACTTCGAAGCTGTTAATGACCCAAAACTAAATATTATTCCTGCGGCCGTGACGTCCAATATTACCTGACCTCTCATCAGAAAAATTTGCAATGGAACTGGAGTTTATTTAAGTTGGTTTTTAAGGAGCCATAGAGTAACCTAATTTATTCTTACGGCCAACCAAATAACTATCCAAAATTACCTGACCTCAGATCTCAAACTTGTAAAATTGAAGTTGAGTTTGTTTTAGAATGGGATCAATGAAATTGTCGGTCATTAAATACATTTTATGCAATAACTGCTTCGGTGATATAACTCATTGTCTATGTATTAACAACCTATAACTATCTGTATTGTGAACGGTTGTGAGCATGAATGTGTAACAATTCAAAACTAACTAATTACAAGTATTAACTCCTATTATGTTAAACAAACTAGGTGAGGTCCCTAGCTTCGTAATAAAAAAGTGCCGGGCGTTGGTAAATCTATTTTTACAACAACTCAATGTTTACGTCGTCGTAATCTGTTATGAAATCCATAAACAAGTGACACGGTCGTTTATTGTCGCTGTAAAATTTTATACCCGAATAGTTTAGGGTTATTTCAGTTGAAACGGATGCCGATTTGTATTAATTAGTGGCGACCATCAAAGGGTTATTTTTTCACCGGATTTTAGTGTCGCGTCTGATGGCTTTTTGATGTGATTGGAATAATTGACTTTCCGCTTAGCTTTGTTGCTTGTTGTAAATTATATGGTAGCCACGCTGAGGGTTCGATTCAGACAATAATAATAAACATTATTATTTTTATTGTAAAAAACATATTTACTTTTTAAGTTTTTAAAATAACTTACTTTTTAAGTTAAGTCAAAAATTGTTGATTTTCTTTTTTTCATAGAGTATAATACTGACTTCTACTACATTTAGATGTATTCTACTGTTTGTTAAAGATTAGAAGAAGATAAAGTATATCTTATTTAAAATGTTAAAAAGATTTTTTTACTCATACAATTTCCCTAAATGAAAACAATTGAAATTGTTCTACATATTATACGAGTAGGTACCTATAGAGCGCGCGACCACTCGCGTACAAAATACTCGCGTACCTTTACCTCAGTATCCACATTCCACACTTGTAGTCATGCCTACATTATACGATTGTTATATTAAAACTATTTTAATGTAACTGTTCCTAACTAATCGATATCTGTACATGTGAGATATTAAAAATAAATTTTTTTTGGGAATACTATTAGTTAACTTTAAGATCCCATAACGTTAATGTAAAGTTAACATTAAGTTCACAAATTACGATATGTATAAAATGCCGTCTAAGCTCTTTGAAAGAATTGATCGAGGCATAGATTACCCTAGCATGTAGTCTTACCTAATTATTAAAATAACCTCTGTTAAAAGTGATAAGTAGCTCGTTCCAAATACTTTAGATTATTGAGTTCTAAAGAATAAAAATCCCACCGCGCCTCATTAAGCTGATTCGAAGGTGTTTATCGATAGCAATTTATCACGCGACAACGTGTTGAGTGAACACCCTACCTTATTTCAAATGGTAGCACCATTACCATCCATTCCCAGCCATTGCACATTTTACACTGTCAAAATTAGGAAGTTAGGTAGAGACACAGTGGAGGCGGTAGCGGGTAGCGGGAAGCGGATAACAAAGTTAGATAAAAAGGTATTTAAATTTTAAATCCTACTAATATTATGTATGAGAAAGATTGGATTATGGATGTTTGTTTATCTTTCAGGCAATAATTTCTACAATTCATAAGACAAAGGGTAGGTACATGCTTATTATGTCTGAAAACGCGGACAAAGTCGCGGCCAGATCACTAAATAATGTTTTCTTGAAGTAATATCCATTATGTGAGTGGAATCAAATCCCAACAAGTACAATTTAGTCCCGAGATTGTCCGATACCGACGCAGTAACCACAAGTAGCGATTGTTCACAAACAAGAGCCGATACTCGCTTCTAACTGCATCAAATATTTGTATGAGCATTTGTATACAGTCCCTGGCGAATTGCTTCCAACTGTTTGTTACGCTATCGACATAGTTCAAGTTGCGTCAAAATTCTATCGTAAACAGAAAATATCTTTTTGCTTGAACGTGAAAATGTGTAATAAAGATACCGTCGATAAAAAGTCTAGTACTAATCTGTGTCAGATATTATCAGAGAACAGCATATTAGCAGAGAATCGAATACAAATTTTAAATTCTCATTTATACTTAGAATTATTAACGGTTTTGAATTAGCAAACTGATTAATGTAATACATTTAATAATATTTTACTAAAATGCAACCATAATAATTCATAAGTTTAAACCATTGATGACTGTATAAATAAAAGTCAGATACTGTGTTCATGTCAATTGATTAATTAATTAAACCATAATTCCTTCACAGCATGTTTCTACATATATATATTGTATTCTATTAACAGAAGCAGAAGGTAACTGTAACAGGTAGCTGTATTAGGTGCAAAATTGATAACCAACTCGAATAACAATTACATATAATAATTTTGAAATTTACTGTAAAATCACATGGTTTTCTATATATATATTGTATTCTATTATTAACAGAAGCAGAAGGTAACTGTAGGTAACAGGTAGCTGTATTAGGTGCAAAATTGATAACCAACTCGAATAACAATTACAATAATTTTGAAATTTACTGTAAAATCACATAGGCTATAGCATGGTTAAAAAGTTCTATGGAAATTGATGAACGCACATGTAACACCCTACTACTAAAGCTTGCAAACACCGAGGCTACGAACTAGGTCTAGCAATTGCAATTTTCTTCTTACAACCTTTTATGACATGCAGTTTAACGAATCCGCTTTACCTGACAATATGCCCTCATTCTGTCATCATGCGTAAAGCCAATCTCCTTTTTTGTCTTTTTTTTTGGTCTCGCATTCTCCAAACGCCCAGGGACCACTAAATGTTCGTAGTAATTATGTGAAAGTTTGTGACTTCCTTCGCAGTTCTAAGTTTTGAAGTTTTTACAGAAGTTCGTATTCCTTAATTAGTTCGGCTAAATTACTGCGGATTGCCAGCGTTTCACACTTGTGTACAGTTATTTTTTGTCCTCGGTTACTGATGAAACAAAAATAATGCGGTGAAAATAAAATACAGGGAAATGTACATATGATCATCAGAATAACTGGTCGTCGGAATGTTATTTTCATGGATAGGATTAAATATTGATAAACAATGTTGATAACATTTTATCGATACCAATATTGATAAAATAACTACAAAATTATTTTATGTTTAATGACATAAAATCTATAAGATTTACTACAATATTATGGGTGAAATTGAGTGGATCCTTATATATATTTTAATTTTCAAAGGGCTCTTGTGATTTTTAGTAAGGTGGAAGGTAAGAGAAGGAGAGAGGTTTAATTCAACTGTTATTGTAATAATCGATATAATCACTTTACTGCAAATAAATTTAGATAATTATGTACGTGGACTGTAAGCAATAGACTTATCTTATCGCGATCTCTGCTGCTTCATGATAACCTATGGAATGTTATCTAAATAGATAAAAAAAATTAAAATGTGTGCAATTCACACGTGGTAGAAGTGAAACCTTCAAAATTATTGTTTTCAAGATAATGAGACGAATGTAAAATTTCGGGAAGATGATAAATGTAGGTTTCACTACTCCGCTCCGCTCCGCCCCGCTCCGCTCTGCTCCGCCCCGCTCCGCTCCGCTCCCCTACCCCTCACTCCTCTACCCTACCCCCGTACAATGCTTCCTATCTCACTTTAGAATTTATGTGTTTGTCTATTTTTACTGGACAGTTTTGTTTCATAAAATTTCAAGTCACCCCCGTACTAAAGAAGTTTTCACTTCAATAAAGGCTAGAGGTGTACATGCATAATTAAAGTATACGACACTGTAGCATAGATGGTAGCTAGGGATGCTACTGCAGGGGTCTGTGAACTGTGACAGCGCCCTCTCGGTCTCTTACCATACACTTTGCCAGTAACTATGAGTTTCAGGAGACTGCTCACCTGTTGTTGGCTTGTACTAACTACAAATCACAGCTTCCCCGAAGCGAAGCAATATACGGTCGTGGGTCAGTGACAATAAATAACATCTCTTAGTCTAACTTAACTTATCTAACTGATCAAACAGACCAGTCCCAGGAAACTTCGCCGCTGCATAGCAATTAGATGGACCGAAATGCGACCGACCCCGAATATCTTTTGGTACTAATTCTGAACTTCTATTTGGTATAATACCTTGGTCGATTGAAAACTTTGAATCCGATTTGGGGTCAAGCTGAGGGTGCAACTTTATTGTGTTTATCTTCTTTGGGTCACCAATTCATTTACATGAATCTAGAGATACATTTTGTGAACGAGAGAGATAATTATTAGGTACCAGTAATGGTGAACGCACATTTTGTCCGCACCGTTTGCGCCGTCCGCATAAAATGTCATCCACATAGGGCTCTCATATGATTTCATACAAAGATGCGTCCGGCGCGGACGGTGGGGACAAATGTGCGTTCAGTAGGTATAACGTTTCGCTTTAGAGAACTTATACCTACTTTAATACTTACACACAAAAAATGTTTTGACAGGATTATTGTAATTTGTATTATTGACATAATTAGGTATCTTTATTATTTGTGAACAAAATGTTATAATACATCTGTTAACATAATTATCATTCAAATCGGTAGAGCCATTTCTGAGATAAGCAAATACAAACGGACAAAAAGCCGACAAATACACATAAATTATATGCTACATAAAAAATCTCATAAAATTTTAGCTCCTTAAAACACTAATGATCAATCCCAGATGTAGATTAACACCAAAAAGTACAAACTATTCTGAAAGCGGAAACCTTCAACTTCCGCAAGTAACGCTAACCGCAACACTAACAAAACAAATAAACATACGTAATAATTGATGGGGACACGACGTCCCGTTTCGTCAGCTGTCGCGCTGCGATGACATCTGAGATGACAGCGAGTGTTTTACACGTGGCGACGCGGTGACGATGCGACGTCCGAACGACAAAGTGTTTTACGATTAACAAAATAAATTATTTTATTTGATCACCTAGACACACCATGGGGTGACTGGAAGAAAACGCCCCATGATAGCATTAAGTTCATAGTTTGTAGGTTTTACAATAAAGTTTATAAATAAATAAATAAGTAGAAGTGTCTGTTTTTTCTTGTTATTTAACTTTATGTCACAAAATTGTTAAAACATTGTGTCGTTTCTTTTAAATAAAACATAATAAAAAGCGAAAGGAACTGTCACAAACAAAATTTGTTTTCTTATGAAGGTGATTATGAATTTATGTCTTAATGGAAATTATGAAAAAATCACTGCCATTTGATAGCAATTGCTAGTTTTTTTCGAATGGACAGTTGCTGTTGGCTCTAGCGGCTTTAAAAGCTTCAGCCTTAAAGGCTCACCCGAGAAAACAATTTTTTGCGAAATGGGTTAGCTCCCCCTCCTTCAAAAAATAGTAGATGCAAACAACCTAAGCAAATCCCTTCGGTGTTTAGACCTCGAATCAGATTATCATCTGGAGGAGGACGTCGGACGACCGTCACAAGGCCGTGTGAAAATCAGGACTGTCAAATACTTTAAGCGGTATGAAAAATCGAGTTTACATCTCTCCATAAATCCGCAACAAAATCGTGTCAATTCAGTGAGATTTATGTTTACAGTGGACGCAAAAGGGTTTAAAAATAAAAAAAAAATCGTACCAGGTAATTAACAAAGTCGTAAAATGTAAAAAGGAGTGTTATAAAAATGATGACAGTTGGTATATCTTGCCCTGTTAGAGGAAGCTTTTAACATGGTGTATTAATACTTTGAATCGAGCATGTATATTCTTTTTTAATGGACATATTAGATGTAGACTTCAGAAGTTTTATATTTATCTGTGTTTTCCCAGTGGTCGAGGTTTTATCATTATCACTATGGAGGACATTATGGAAAAAAATATTAAATAATTGATAGTTAACAGAAATTAGTTTAAGTATTAAATGCTAATTTATTCTTAAACTCTTTTCATTTCCCATTAAGACAAAAATTCCTGTGAAATTGTTCACCAAACAAGACTCGTCTAAATAATCTAAATTTTACTAACAAAAAATAACCAACTTCAAAATTACTCAAAAACTACTTTTCAGATCTCATTCAAATTTATGTGGGACCACATGACAAGCACCTGCTTTCGATTAAAAAAAGAATCATCAAAATCGGTTCACCCAGTAAAAAGTTCTGAGGTGACAAACATAAAAAAATACAGTCGAATTGTGAACCTCCTCCTTTTTTGAAGTCTGTTAAAAAATAATAGATATCAAGGTTTACTTTACCCGAAGCTAAGTGAAGGCTGTTACTACTAAAGATACAAAGTATTGAGCTACTCATAATAAAAACAATCGCATAAACACAGTTCATTATCCACAAGGGAAATTCAAAAACGAAATTATATCATACGTCGGGTACTTTTCTTCTACGCGCTTTTATTGACACCCTTATATTTGTCTCTCACCGCAAGGAAAACTCAACCTTACCTTCAAGTTATAAAGTCAAAACTTGCTCGAAGTCGTACGTCACATAAGTTTCTTTATGTTTCCTGCAATAGTAATGACAGTAATAAATCATACGGATCGTTAGGCAGGCTCCCCCAATGGTGCTGGGTTCGATTCCCGGCAGAAATGGCATCATCTGTCAATAGCCGGAGTGACTTGACGTGACTCGCTAATGGAGTAATGTCGTTCCATTGTCTGAACTATCATAGGAATATGGTGTGTGCGTGGCTTCTGTTTTGTTGAAGGTCTAGGCTAGAATAATTGTCACTTTGGAAGTAAAAGCAACTTATATTTTTTAACCGACTTCAAAAAAAGGAGGAGGTTCTCAATTCGACTGTATTTTTTTTATGTTTGTTACCTCAGAACTTTGGACTGGGCGAACCGATTTTGATGATTCTTTTTTTAATCGAAAGCAGGTGCTTGTCATGTGGTCCCACATAAATTTGAATGAGATCTGACAAGTAGTTTTTGAGACTTTGAAGTCGGTTATTTTTTGTTAGTAAAATTTAGATTATATAATTCTACCAATCCTACTAATTCTAATCGTAAATATGTTTGTATATCTCTTTCGCGCTACTTTCAAAACTACTGAACGGATTTTAATAAAATTTAGAACACAGGTAGACCATCATCTGGAACAAGATACAGGGTACTTTTTATCCCGGAAAACGCGAGCAAAGCCGAAAAGAGCGCTAGTATAGAATAGAAAAATATATAAACAACGACCACGCCTACTGCCGCGTCAAGTCCCTCTTAAATTAGATTTTTTTTATGGAATTAGCCGGCAAACGAGCAGACGATCCACCTGATGGTAAGTGGCCATCGTCGCCCATGGACATCAGCAACATCAAAGGCATCACCGATGCGTTGCCAGGCAAGGAAGAGAGAAGAAAAAGAAAGAAAGAACTGGCTCTCAAGCCAAAGAACGAACTGGCTCTCAAGCTGTTTTCATCACAAGATGTTTTTCTGTAATAATAAAATTATGAATTATTCTTAAAGATGCGCTGCGGAGTTTCTTTCGCTGTTGCATATCTTCAATAATAAAGTATTATTTCCGGAATGGTGGTAGAAAACAAAAAAACATTTGAAAATAAGGTGTATGTCAGCTTCGACGTACGACTGGAGTTTAACGTCATGGTGGTGATGATGATGATGATGATGCTGATGATTTTTCACATCATCAGAATAGGATGTACCAAGATTATTATTATTAGGTGGGGTGTAACTGATCAGCCTTCCAACGCCATCTAGATTCTGTGTTACGAATTACAAACATAACGCATAACGTAACGGAAAAAAATTGATTTTTCTCCCTATAAAATCTCATACCGCGGGCTTAAGTATGAAATCGATAGATAAGTTGTTAAACTCAAAAAAAAAACTGGATCCGATTTAGTAAAACAATCGTATTTAACATGTGCCGTTGCGGTAAAGTTGTGTTCACACACATTATTTAAGTTTCGGGTGTGTGAGGTGAATGTGAATAAGTGTGAAGATAAAACTTAGAAACTAAGAACAGCGCGTTGTCCTAAAGATAAGTTGCACCGAAACACGTCTCAGAAGTTATGAAACGGTTCCTGTGTACTGTACAAAGTTTTTGTGAAACTGCACGTTTCATAGTTCAACGTGCAACAAATCTTCCTTACAGAGTAAATTGTAACAGAGATTTAAAATAGTAGATTAACTTATTCCTATTTTGGCCGGATAGTTGGGGCTTAGAATACTAAACCAAATCCCACGACGAATGGGTGTCGTAAAAGGCGTTATCCAGCCTGCTAGTGATAGAGCCCCTCGGAGGGATTCAATTGGTAATATTAAATACAGTAATTCATTGATTGATTTGGTGGCTTGAGAGCCAGTTATATCTTTATTTTTCTTTTCTCTTTCTTTTTTCTTTTCTGGCAACGCATCAGTGATTAGCAGTTACTATTCACGTTTATAATTTTATAGGAGAGTAATGATATTTGAAAAAGGATAATAATATCAGGCCTGGCGAACTCCACACTTTTGGTATGATGACAACCCGCCTGCTTGGTATGACAAACCGCGCATGTTTGGTATGACAAATCGCCGCGTTCGACTTGTCGTGGTCGGGCCGTTTTCAGAAGGGCTGCCTATTGTTCGTGTCATATAATATTCGTAATCTATTACACATGACGTCATCACAAAAAAGAAGACAACCCTGACGTTGTCAGAAAGGATAAGAGTTATGATTAGAAAGAGAAGCAACGTCTAAATATCAACGTCTGTTGACGATTAGCGCTGTGCGACCTGAATTACACTTTATTGTGTCGGCTATTTATTTAAATGATTTTGCGAAGTGACTCTTCTGTACCAATAATATTAAGTATTCTGTGTTAGTATCTAAAACTAAATTTATTAACATTTTTTATGACAAGTATTTTTATAAATTCATCTAAGAAAGGCACTCTTTTGTATTAAGTTCATAATATTGTTGATTAATAAATTACAAAACGAAAAGGCACTTGTGGCTTTATCTCGAATGTCTATGTCTATAAATTGTTGACAGAGTTAGAAAGTTAAAGTGCCAAATAATTATATTTTAGGAGTTGCTACATAAATTTTGTGAAACAACGCCGGGAGAATTTTACAACAGAGAAATATTAGGTCACTTGTATTGTATTTACTGAAGAGTTTCTCAGGGAGGAGTTTTTGGACCACAATTTTTTATCTTAATGTGATTTGTATAACTAAAGAGACAATAAATAATTGTTTAATCATCCCCCAGTTTGGTTTTGCCATCTGTTTAGGATGTACATGTGTTATGTGACTTGTGTGCAATTGCATCCTAATTGTATCAGGCGCTGCGTCGCTTATATGGGCAATGACCCGTCTTGATTTTTTTTCTTACTCACCGTCACTAATAAACGGATAGCTGCGAGAGCGATCAGACATCTGAATTTTATTTCCTTCAACCTGAATATTCCATGGTGCCCCAACATTGGTCCATAACGAGCCGGATGAAGAGTATATTATCCAGGAAATATAAATAATTGTGGTAAAGGCGAAGAAATAAGGGAAGATACACTTTAGCGGCAAACGACGTGTCGACATCGAGGTTATAGCCAGCACACCGGCAGGAGTCAGTGTATTTCCAGTGTTAAGCCAGTATAATTTTTATTTATATTTATTGCACCCAACACTCAATATTCAGGAAATTGTCTGAATATCTAAGGTCAGTACATACCATTATTTTTCACTTAATGTACCTACATAGTTACGTTGCATTAGGTTTATTTCATTGTTAAAACAGTAGTTAATGTACTTAAAATACAGTACAGTAGCTTATAGTTACATTATTTTAGCTATTTGTTAAAAATTAAACCTAAATTTAGCTTAATTTATTGCGTAACTGTGCCAATTAGTGGGTTTATAAAGTAATACATAGGTTATTAGGTACATAAGTAGGTAGTAAATACTTAGATATTTTAGCTCATAATTATAAGTAGCAGCTATTTATTATTCAATTTGGTAAATTCTTCAATTGTTTGTGTATTAATTAAATATTAAACTGTAGTTGAACTTAGTCCCACTAAGTATCTTTATACTGGTATTCCATTAATTTGTAATTGTAATTAGATATAATCTTATTTAACGTTTTTTTACTGTATCAATTCCAGGTCGTTTGGCATTTGCTTCCCATAATGACGGACTTAAAGGAGCTGAAAAAGAAGCGTGGAATCTATAAGGGGAGACTAACTGTTTTTTCTTCCTTTCTATCATCTTTAAAACCTTCAGAACTGACAGACGTTCAGGTAATAGAACTTCAATTGCGTATCTCAAAATTGGAGGAACTGTTCAATGAGGAATTTGAGCAGGTGCAGCTAGAATTAGAGCTTTCAATGGAAAGCCCTGAAAGTGAATCGGCGGAACGAATAAAAATTGAGTCACAATATTTTTCATTACTAGCTACAGCAAAGCACTTAATAAATTCCTTTTCTAAATCAAACGATGAATCTTCAATATCTAGCCGCAGAGGTTCTAAACCTGTACATTTACCTACTATAAATTTGCCAAAATTTAGTGGTTTGTATGATAATTGGTTGTGCTTCCGAGATACCTTTACTAGTCTCATTCATAATAACGACGACATTGATCCTATTAATAAATTCCACTACCTGAAGTCGTCCTTGGATGGGTCAGCAGCTGTAATGTTACAGTCATACGAGTTTTCTGCTCAAAATTATGATGTGGCTTGGAATCTTCTTTGTGAAAGGTTTGATAACAAACGACTACTTGTTCAGAATCATGTTACTGCCTTATTTAATTTGGAACAACTCAACAAAGAATCATCCATATATTTAAAACGTATGATTGATCAAGTAAATAAAAATATTCGAGCATTAAGTGCATTAGGTGAACCAGTTACTAGTTGGGATACTTTATTAATTTATTTAATCAGTCAAAAACTAAATAATAAGACGTTGCGTGAATGGGAGGAATTTAAAGGAAATTTAGACAAAAATGAGTCAATTCTGTTTACAAAGTTCATTCAATTTTTACAAAATCGGGCAGATGTCTTAGAAAATTTAGAGTTGCGAAATGCAGTTCAGTCAAAAACGGTACCTGTTCATTCGCAGTCCAAGAATCACAAAATAAAAGCAATGGTTTCTGTAGACAAAGGGTCACCGACGTCACCGACTAATTCTTGTTGTCCGAATTGCAACGCAGATCACAGTTTACACACTTGTTCTCAGTTTTTGTCTCTTAGTAACAACGAAAGATTAAAATCATTACGAAATTACAAAGTTTGCTACAACTGTTTTCGTCGTGGTCATTATTCTAATAACTGTAAGAAACCAGGCTGTAAAATATGTAAACGTAAACACCACACGCTTGTGCATGTTTCAGATTATAAACAAAACAGCTGTACTGAAATTGTCGACCCGACTAACGACGGTCAGCGTAGTGATTACAATGTCAAGGTCACGGCTCATCCTTTCACTCCCGTAAGCGGCGCTCCCGTAGCCCTCTCAGCGAACGTCATTGCGCATACGCACGGCGGCTGCCCGCAGTCGCATTCAGGTTACCACGGCAATGTTCTATTATCGACGGCTCAAATCAAGTTATATGATAACAATAACCGTGAGTTTGTTGCTCGCGCGCTGCTTGATTCTGGTAGCTCGTCATGTTTAATTACTGAAAGACTACAGAGACACATGAATTTACCATTCGTTAAAGTAAGTAAGTCTGTCCAGGGAATAAATAACTCGGTTTCACGTGTAGGTAAGATGTGTCGAGTGCACATTAAATCATTGAATGAAAACTACTGTACCGAGCTTCAGTGTTTCGTGTTGCCGGCTTTAACCGATAATATTCCTGCAAGACAAATAGACGTTCGTAATTTAAATATTCCATCGGATATTCAGTTGGCGGATCCTAAGTTTTATACGCCTGCTGCTATTGATTTAATAATTGGCGCAGATGTTTTTTGGAATTTGTTAGGACCGGAAAGGATATCCTTGGGTGACGGAAAACCGACGCTCTGTCAAACAAGACTAGGTTGGCTAGTTTGTGGCCCAGTTAACGGCGGCTATATTTCGTCGGGTTATTCCTCGCCTATTAAATGCAATTTTGTTAAATTGTCAATTAATGATAATTCTTCACCTTTAATTAATTATTGTGATGACATTCAAAACCAGTTAACGCGTTTTTGGCAACTCGAGGAGGTTCGCCATCAGTCATCTGCCTACTCTGAAGAAGAAAGGCTGTGTGAAGAACACTTTATTAAAAACACTACGCGGTTGGAAGATGGTCGTTTTTGCGTAAGGATTCCATTGAAGGACTCCACAGACATATTAGGAGATTCATTGCAACGAGCAAAACGTTGTTTTCTATCACTTGAGCGTAGAAATCAGAATCGTCCTGAATTTTATAAAATGTATAAGGATTTTATGTCTGAATATTTGCTATTAGGTCACATGATTGAGAGTGATATTAATAATGTAGGAACCGACTGTTACTTCATGCCCCACAGTGGGGTGCTGCGTGAACATAGTACTAGCACGAAATTAAGAGTAGTGTTTAATGCGAGCTCGCCTAGTACTTCGGGAGTTTCCCTTAATAATATAATGATGGTAGGGCCTACCGTCCAAGACGACTTATTATCTATATTACTGAGGTTTAGATATTATAAATATATACTTTCAGCGGACGTGGAGAAAATGTACAGGCAAGTATCCGTACATCCCTCAGACAGGCATTTACAACAAATTGTTTGGCGCGACGACCCATCTAGTGTCCTGAAGGCATTTAAATTGACGACAGTAACGTATGGTACCGCAAACGGAGGTTATTTAGCAACGCGGTGCTTGAAGCAAATTGGTCTAGAGTGTGCTGATCAAAGGGTCTCAGAGGTTATTATTCATGACTTTTACGTCGACGACCTCTTGACAGGTGAGGATGACCTTAAGAAAGCCGTCATTTTGCGTGATAAGGTTACTAATGCTCTTGCTTCTGCTTGCATGCCTTTACGGAAGTGGAAGTCCAATGAGCCCACCTTGCTTCCAGACGCGTCTATGCACTCGTCTCTCAATTTAAATATGGGAGAGACTGAGGTGACAAAGACTCTTGGACTTTGTTGGCATACGCAATCTGATGAGCTGCGCTTCCCTATAAGTATCCCTCAGCAGCCCGGGACTACAAAGCGTGACATACTAGCAGTCATAGCCCGCATATTTGACCCGTTAGGTCTATTGTCGCCTTGTGTTATACGTATGAAACACTTGTTGCAAAAGCTTTGGCTAGAAAAGCTATCATGGGATGATTTGTTGCCGGACCACGTCAGTAAAGCCTGGAATAACATAATTAAAGCCTTACCAGTGCTTGATGAGCTGAGGATCCCTCGTCGTGTTGTCTGTGAGTCTAATGAATTGTTAGAGCTTCATATATTCACTGATGCTTCAGAGCAAGCTTACGGTGCTTGTGTCTACGTGCGCAGTGTCAGCGAGCAAGGAGTTCAAGTTCGGCTACTTGTTGCCAAAAGTCGCGTTGCGCCGATAAAACCTTTAACCATACCGCGCCTTGAGTTGTGCGCCGCTTTAGTAGGTGCTCGCCTTTATGAGAAGGTGGTTGGTTCAATACGCACTCCAGTCTCTAACGTCACCTTTTGGACTGACTCAATGGTGGTGCTGGGTTGGTTGAAAATGCTGCCTATTAAGTTAAACACGTTTGTGCGTAATCGTGTAGCAGAAATTTTAGAAACCACCAGCTCAGCCACTTGGAGACACGTACCGACGCAAGATAATCCCGCAGATTTAATATCACGAGGAGTAGACATCAATTCCATGAAATCTTTGGATATGTGGTGGAATGGTCCTTCATTTTTACTAGAAGATAAGGACTCTTGGCCCTCACCTCCAAAACCTCATGTCTCTTTACCAGAAGTAAAGGCGGAAGTTTCACTTCATTCAACCGTCGTTGATATCAATAATAATTTTATAGATTTTAAACGTTTTTCCAGTTTGCTAAGACTTCAGCGAGTAATTGCGTATGTTTTACGTTTCATAAATGCGTGTAGAAAACGTAATGCGTCTTCTAATTATTTAAATACTGATGAGTTGCAGAAGTCATTAAAAATCATTATAATTCATTCGCAAATGGAATCATTCTCTGAATATAATTTATTATTAAATAACGGTAGTTTACCTAACAAATGTTTACTTTTAAAACTTAATCCTTTTCTCGATGATGATAAAATAATGCGTGTTGGCGGTCGCTTGTCTAATTCAAATTACGCATACGAGAAAAAACACCCAATTTTAATACAGTCCTCTCATCATTTCGCCAAACTTTTATTTCTTGGAGAACACGTTAAATTAATGCATGCTGGACCTCAAATGTTATTAGCAACTATACGAGAGACCTATTGGCCGTTAGGTGGTAGAAACCTTGCTAAAGCCACTTATCGAAACTGCGTTCTTTGTCAGCGTATGAAGGGGCAAACTGTTGTGCCGCAAATGGGAAACTTGCCATCAGACCGACTTTCGCCAGCTGCTTACCCATTCCAGAACGTAGGTGTAGATTATGCCGGCCCTATTAATTCTGTTAGTCGTCAGGGCCGTGGATGTAGAATAGTCAAGGTATACATTGCACTTTTTATTTGTTTTACGACTAAAGCCATTCATCTAGAATTGGTGGGTGACTTGACGAGTCACAGCTATTTACAGGCTCTTCATAGGTTTATCTCGCGAAGGGGGAAGCCCCTTAATATTTATTCCGACAATGGAACAACATTTGTAGGTGCCTTTCATGAAATTTCTAAGTTCCTTAAAGATAATTCAAGTTCTATTCCTGAAAGTTTGGCTAACGAAGGCATTAAATTTCATTTCTTACCAGCCTATGCGCCGCATATGGGCGGTTTATGGGAAGCAGGTGTCAAATCGACAAAATACCACTTAATTAGAGTGCTGGGACATTGTCACTTGACGTACGAAGAGCTTAACACAACTTTGACTCAAATTGAGGCGATACTCAACTCAAGACCTTTGACGCCTCTCTCTTCGGATGCTGATGATTTGATGCCACTCACGCCAGGCCATTTTCTTATTGGACGGCTTTTAACTTCCCTGCCAGCCAAAGATATCGAAGACTGCTCTGTTCATCACCTGACACGCTACCAACGTATCGAACAACTTCGCCAGCATTTTTGGTCAAGGTGGAGCAAGGAATACATCAGCGAGCTTCAGCAACGAGTAAAATGGCGCTCCAGTAAGGGCACGTTGAAGCTCAATTCCCTTGTTCTAATTAAGGACGACAATTTGCCGCCGCTGAAATGGAAGCTGGGTCGCGTGGTTCACCTCCATCCAGGGACGGATGGTATCAGCAGAGTAGCGGATGTGAAGACGGCTACGGGCGTGGTTCGACGAGCGTTTTCAAAAATTTGTCCCCTTCTAGACGTTTGTTGAAAGACTAGCTTTCAACGGCTGGGGGTATGTTTAGGATGTACATGTGTTATGTGACTTGTGTGCAATTGCATCCTAATTGTATCAGGCGCTGCGTCGCTTATATGGGCAATGACCCGTCTTGATTTTTTTTCTTACTCACCGTCACTAATAAACGGATAGCTGCGAGAGCGATCAGACATCTGAATTTTATTTCCTTCAACCTGAATATTCCATGGTGCCCCAACACCATCCCTGAGTGGTGCATGGATATACTACAAACAATAATACAAAAAACGACACAAACAACGACCTCGCAAGAAAATACATATTCATTTTTCAGATGAATATAAATTTTTCTCATGCATTTAGTATTAATTATTTTTCTCCAACCGTGCAAAAAATACTTTCAATAAATTTTAATAAATATTTTTTAACTTATTTCTGCCTGAAAATCCTTCGCATTTTCAGAATTCTATTTTTTCTCACAAAGTATTATTTATGCGATAAACCAATCACACAAACAGATTTATATCACCCCTTTGATAAATCCATTCCACGAAACGTAAAAGCCATCCATACCGCTGGGGTTAATAACACAAATGAACGGTACCATCCAACTCTTTTTTTAATTATCCCTTTGTTTACTTTTTAATTGACTAGCCGCTAGCTTTTTCAGTTTCGTATTTTCATTCAATACAATTTGTTGTCACGTCAGAGATTTTTCATGGGCGTCTGTTTGTTCAAAAAATGTCGAATGTAAATTTTTTGGGTAACGTATTTCTTTCGTCTTTATTTGCTTGCAGATTGGAGTGATATACGGCGTGATATGGTATTGAAATGCGGGTATCAATAATATTTTATTTGCCGATTTACCTTTATGACGCTGTAATAAAATTTGTTGCAGGCGAAGAATTTATAAATGTATTGAAATTCACTATTGTTAAAAATTTGTCGTAGCATTTTGACATCATAGTTTTGTTTAATGATTTGTAATAAATCACACACTCACATTTCTGTACTTGTACTAGAATTCATGTTGAAAATGACTGACAGTTACGAGTAGATCCTTGTAAACAAACACTTCGTCTCAAATTCCTGTCTAACCAGGCACTGATCCTGAGACTGTACTAGAGGCATTTTTACCTTAAATTAGGTAATGCTCATACTATAATCCACAAACAGGATGGACGTAAAATCTGTATACAAAGCCAATCTGGCTGATAAAAAAGTTCATTTGTTAAAAAAAGGAATCTTTCAATCATTTTAACAATGTAATATCGTATGGGTATTCAGTCCTGCGTAGGATGAATTTTTCTATCAATCCATTGTTTCAGCGTGAAGTAAATATAGGTGCAAACCATTTTTCAGCTTGAATAACCCGGAACAAAAAACTTTGAAAGGCTAACAAGGGAATATTTCAGTCATCGTAAAAACTATCACATAGGGCTGTCACTCTACACTATCTGTTAAGCGAAATTATATTACTATGACTAAGCAAATGTGTCTGAATAGGTATCGGCTTGTTTCGGTACTTGATTTAATGTCTGTATCAACTTTAATAATTTAATTTATACGATAAGTCAATGTTAAGAAAATAAATAGTATATTTTTGTAAATTAAATAAAAAAAACAGAAATCTATGTACTTACCTCATGAAGGTTTTTACAATAATAGCCGAAAATTCTACGTGCTTCTTTTTACAATATAATACAACATAATAATTAAATAGTGCGCTCATATTTCTCTATACTTACAATATCTATCACTTATCCAAAAAACAACAAAACCACAGTTGGCCTAGAAACAGCTACCTACGTTATTTTGCTACAACTTTTATTTATTTGAGATAGAGAGCTGGAACGTAATAACCGTTTTAAATGCACTTGTAGGTTTTGCGGGTAACCCAGTTTGAGTGTCACTCGTCTTTATTGGACTGCGCTAAAAACTGATGACTGTTTTGAGAGTTACAACGCGCACTGGGATTAAAAACCAATACGTTCGCAGAATTAACTAAATTTTAAAGTTTAGCTTTGCATGGCGATATAGTCACGTGATGAATAAAACACAGTACATATTGAAAACTCCCGATATCATGGAAAACTAAGCCAAGCATTTAATTAATAATCTAAATTTTAGTAACAAAAAATAACCGACTTCAAAGTCTCAAAAACTACTTGTCAGTCAGATCTCGTTCAAATTTATGTGGGACCACATGACAAGCACCTGCTTTCGATTAAAAAAAGAATCATCGAAATCGGTTGGCGTGATATTGAGTTATTCGTCAATTTGTCGCGCACATCTTAACACAAATTTACGACTTATGTGGTTTTATCATGGATGCCATTGTCAGATCTCAATAAAATTTATATGGGACCACATAACAGCCACCAGCTTTCGATTAAAAAAAGAATCATCAAAATCGGTTTGCCCAGTCCAAAGTTCTGAGGTAACGAACATAAAAAAAATATACAGTCGAATTGAGAACCTCCTCCTTTTTTTGAAGTCGGTTAAAAACACGTTCATAACACGTTCTTGATAAATAGTGGACAGACTCCTTAATTGCTTAGTAGGTACTCAGGATGAAGTCCCATAAAAGTAAAAGAATAAGTTTAATCCGAATAGATTCAGTATACAAAACAGTTCTTAATGAATTTTAGCCGCAACGAGAATACACCGTGGGGCCACGTCACGTCACTCAGTCAGTTAGGGCTTGCCTGACATGACATATTGCGTTAATTCGTCACATCTCGCTCGCAACATTGTTTTAATTCATTACCCAAACACACCCTGTTGGGGGTTAAATAATGACTGGTAATTATTTTGAGATATTACAGTTTTTTAATAAGAACTACTGGTTGTAGTAATGGGAAACAATTTGTTGTATGTTATTATTTTATATAGCAGAGCTAATAAAGGTGTTATACTTAGGGACTTATATTGGAGTCCTTTTTATATTACGTTTTAAACCTATTTTAATCTTTTAGCCATTTTTATACGTCTGCGGAAAAAATATCGAAAACATTTCATCGAATTACAATTCGCCGAACACAATACATCGAAAAAACATTTCGTCGACTAACAAAACGTAGAACAACCAAGTCATCGATTGACATTTCTTCGAATAGCATTACGTAGAACAACCATTTAATCGCATGACAAATAATCGAATTACATTTCGTCGAATGTCATTTCATCGAATGTCATTTCATCGAATGGCAAATCATCGAATGGCGATTCATCAAATGGACTGCCATTCGATGAACTGTCATCGAATGACAATTCCTCGAATTGCAATTTTTCTTGTTTAAAAGATTTAAATATTTTATTATAAACAGAAACAATTTTATGTTTTTTATAACTTTTTTGTATTTCTTATTTTTTGAATAATAACAATTTAATATTTTTCTGTACATAAAAATTTTTGGTTTACTTTCTTCCTTGAATCATTTTTTTTCAAAACGTTTACGTTAGTGACAGAAACGAATCGCTGCAAAACCGACTCCACGTAGTCTTGTTTGCCCTACCCCTAGAGTGTAATGTAAACCCGCGTAGGCGCGGAGGGGCGAGGCGGCCCGCGAGCTAAGAAGCAGGTGGTTTTAATGCTCGCCGCAGCAGCTGAGGCTGGCCGGCGCAGCCGGCCAGCAAGCCGAAGCTGCGGTGGTGAGCATTAAAAGCATCTGCGATGATAAGCTCGCGTGGGACCGCCGGAGCCCCGCAGCGCCGGAGCCGTGACAGAAACTGTGCTTGCTGCATGTTGCATGCTGCTTACATCTTAGTGCTGCCTTTCAAGGATGTGTGACGTTTGAAATAATAAAAAAATATTTATTAATGATCATATGAAAATTATATTATTAGATTCGGCCAATCTTCATTCGATATATTGTCATTCGATATATTGTAATTCGATGAAATGACATTCGATTAATTGTTTTCGATGAAATGTTAATTCGATTAATTGTGTTTTCGATGAAATGATCATTCGATTAATTGTGATTTCGATGAAATGTCGATTCGATTAATTGTAATTCGATGAAATGTGTTCGATTAAATGTAATTCGATGAAATGTTTTCGATGATTTTTCCGCAAATCTTTTTATAAGGGATCGATAGGCACATTATAACAAAAAAAAAGAAAGGCATTATTTTGTCTTGGAGGTCTTTAGTAAAAGTTATAAGGTATAAGTTATGAGTGGTATTCTATATACTATTCTGATCTGAATTTTATGGGCACTATTTAGTATTTGCTTTAGTTAAATCAGTGTACAAATAAAAAAAAACATCCGTCCGTGCATGTAGTAAGGCGTAGCGGAGTAGCTTTTCCGATGGATAGAGAGGGGGAGGGGTACTATTGCCACAAGGTACAAATAGTTCACTTATTAGTTCAACCATTATGAGCTGCTAGTATTATCTACTTAGGGCAACTTTGTTGACGATTCTCGTATATTATGTAATTGGTTTCTTGAAAACTACTCCAACGATTTCAATTAAAATTGCAAGTTTCTGGGTCAAAGAATCGATTTATCAAAGTTTCATTTTACTACTCTTCTTATTTATTATACTTATAACAAATGTTTATTACGAAAAATAAAATCAATTGAAGTATGTTGCATAATATTAACTAAATTAAGCAAAAGAGGTCTATTAAAGTCTTCAGTTTGCAAAACACAGTGAGAATGCGATGACAGAAAAACTTTTCTTATTAGTGAAGCGGTACTTTTTTATTCAACTTCGTAATCTGTCTCTCATTGTCAAGTGACAGCCACTTAATAGTCTCTTAAACTTTGGCTATTTAACAGACGATTTGAAGAAATTAAAAAGGTATAGCCTCTACGAGTTTTAAGGTGCTTGTTCTATTATTTTCGATTAGCGAGTAACGGGAAGCCTGTAGTGCGTTTTAAGATTCCAAGCGTAAAATGCCTCAGATTGTACCGAAAGGGTTTTAGTGCGTGAAAATCGTATATGCCTTTTGAATATAATAATTTAGAAACGAATTGTTTATCTTGGCTAAAACAAAATATAGCTAACAATTTTAATTAAAAGATAATGTCAGTAATAATATTAAAGACGTATGTAATGATAATGTTGATAATTTAATCCTAATACAAAAACTTGTTCTATTGCAAGCAATGATTTCTATTTCTTTTATGACAAGGTTTCGGTTCACTAGTTTTTCTTACATCCAACTACAAAATTCCATATAAATTAATATCACTTAAGCTTTAATCGCTTAGTATAGAACAGGTAAACTAAGTTCCAACTTATGAAGCACCGATGACAGAGATATGAAAATTTTGCTCATTAAAATTTTAGATTTTATCATATTTTAAGTCAAAAGTAACTTTACTCTTTGAAGTTACAATTTGAAGCGTTCACAGCCCATCGGCTAGTGTACCTAGTAACGTTGGATACAGATAAGGATTGGGTGGAATTTATAATTTTTGGTGTGCGAAATCGATAGTGGAATTTAGTAATCCATCCAATCCCAGACAATAAAACCTATCCATCCATCCATCCCTCCATTATCAAAATTACATAATAAAGGTCCATGAAAGAGGTCTGTTGTTCATTGCAGTGGTCTTGGGTTGGTTTGGACTCAAGATGGATGGAGCATTGAACACTGCTGAATTATCATTAGGCCGGGTTGGCCTCCCCTAACATTCGACTCTCTTACTGATTCTGAGCCTTCTGTATCGGATCGGATTTACCCGAGAACAGCGGGCACAGCTGATCTTCAGCACTTCAGATAGAATTTGAAATCTATTAAAAAAGAAAGAAAGAAAGAAAGAAATGTTTATTTCACTTAAATCATACATTCCACAGCGACAAATATAGCCAAAAAAAAACAACAAAACAACAATTACATGTAAGATAGGTAGGTAAAAAAATTCGTAACTCAATTTATTTCAAGTCTTGAAAAGAAATAGATTTTTCGTAGTCGCTAAAATTACCTAGGTTTTATCTTTCGCAATTAAAATGTATTCAAAGGAAAAGCTTGTTTTAATATTTGAGTTTTAAAATATTTATTGCTCTTAGTCCCCTTTAAATTGTTTATTACACGGACTTTTGAAGTTACGCTGTAATTTTCATTAAGGTCAGAATTGATTCCGTGTTGGGATTAAATTATAAAAATACGGTTTTAAACACAATTATTGCTTTACAGATAAAAAAGTGCTAATTATAATGGTTATCTAAGGTAACTCATGATAGCATGTATTTATTTTATTCAAACAAATTAATAATGAAATTACTAGCACTGTAGTTGACAAGTTGGAGTTTTTGAACAGAAGAAAAACTCATTTTTATATTCACAAAATTTTTAATTTGTTTTTTGAACCGATCCTTTTTAATATTTACAGGAAACTTTTGTCTGTTTAATAAAATATATATGTATTAAAATAAACATTTTATGATTTAAAAAATATAATATAAATAATAACATAAAAAAAATAAGAATTTTAGAAATTAGGATTTAATTTAAAATTGACTGCCGCACTCAGACTTACTTAACGGTTATTTAAATCGGTCCTTGGTATAGAATCACAAAACAAATTTTGTGTCTAATTCTCTTACATAAAATAATTAGTTCTTTACGCAAAAGTTGGGAAGTGCGATTCGTTAAAAGTTTTTTGTAATGAAAACAGTTGAAGAATGTTAATGTCTTCGGGTAAGTTCGAGTGAATAATAGCTCGATTTGCAGCTTTCTTGCGTGGAATGAAGTGAAGATGATTTCAGGAAGAGTCTTCTTTTATTTACTTTTCTGTAGTAAGAATACTAAATACAAAAAAAAACTGTACTAAGGAGCGATTTAAGTAACCGTTAGTGACACTGAGTCCGGCTGTAAGTATATTGACTTAATAATTATTTATTTACGTTGATGTCCAAGAAAATTTTGTTTGAAAGATTGCAGTTTGGATTGCAGGACCTATTATGTAATATTATGACTTCTGTGGTTGGTCTGCAATCTCTAACGTCAAACATTAAGTATATTAATATATTACTCAATGAACTAATATACTAACGTATTACTACAAACACATTTATTAAAGTAAATATAACACAAAAAAACAATCAATGTGAAGTCACCCTTTGACACATTGAATTAAGATCTCATTTTGAGCGATTCATAATTTATAATAATTATCTCGTTCATTCTCATAAAATTGAATTCATCCGAGAAATAATTACATGCTCTATAGATGCAATAATAAGTCATCCTCAATAAGAAAGTTTCAAAATCAGATGGTGCTTAAATCGGATCCTTATTGAAAACCCTTTCAGTACGAAATATTGCACAGGTGCCTTACCATGAACTCTAATAAAATGTGTCATATTCAGGACAGGTCAGCTTGTAGCTACAACCTGACAGGAGTGTATTTTGTACCATGAACGTTTACCGATGACCTGCAATGCCTCTACTTCTGTCCTGCATCTTAGTCTATGACATGTAAGGTACTTTATTTACACTAATTATGTTCTGAAATAGAGCGTTTTATCGGTTTACCGGTTTTCAAATGAATCCGTAATATTGATGTTTTTAAAAGTTTAAAATAACAATCTCAATTGAAGATATTGAGATTTGTTATAAATATTTAAGTGTTGTAATTTATTAACCTTTCGTTCTCTAAAATTACCAAAAAAATTATCGCTAAGTGATGCTTACATTTTTGAACGTAATCTTACACCACTTGACACTTGACACAGTGACATGTCTAAATGTCTATTAAAATGTGTGATTTATAATGCCGGTCACTCACATTCGCGCGAATACGCGAACCCACAAGTGTGGGACGACATTTGCGAATGATTATGCGAAGTTTTCGAGGCATTCGAGTTTTCCAAGCTGTACCTACGCGGCCCGCCGAAGGCCCTTGAAGGTACTCCAGGGTCGGGATACACGTTATAAGTTAGAATGTCCCGCCGATATATTAGGAATATGTGGTTCGGGAACAGTCGAAGCCAAATAGTTTTCGTACCTTGATGGTGTTTTGGTCTTCCAGGAGACGCCTCTCCACTTCAGCCTCGGAGCACTCGAAGGTAGCTTCAACGCCGGCGCCGGTGCACACCACTCACAATAAGATTCTTGTTGGAATCACACCTATCACTCCGATTACTCCCACGGGATCCCGGGTACAACGATTACAGAGACAGTTTACAAAGTCCAGGGAAGCAGACGAAATTTAACGTTTTCGAGTAAAAAACGAATCAGTTGTTTTCTCAAGCGCGCGCCGCGGCGATCCTTTCTCGACTGTTCGTTCTTCGGTCGTCTCCGATTGGTCCACTGTTCGGTCGTTATCGGGCGGCCGAGTCTTGTCGATGGCGAGTCCGCGAACCACGATTAAATCGGCGGGAGTTTTGAATTTAGAATAAGATACTGAGCGAATAGCGAACATACCGCCCACCAAAATACCGCTGGTATTTTCCGGATTTAAAATAGATTGAATTAAGTAAATAGATAAATGTGATACGATACGAATAAATAGATACAATACGATATAGATAAAACGATACATAACGTTAAATGGTGTATATGAGTACTTACAACTAACTAGAATGGTTACTGAAGTTAAGTTACTGATTTGACGATTCTATAGGAAGAGGACACAACTTTACAAGTGGCCGCTTGATAAGGTTGTTTTGTGTATGGATAGTGGCCACACGAACAATGCCGTCTAGGCCCGGATGTAACTCGGTTACTCTTCCTAAAGACCAGTGTAAAGGAGTTCGAATATCATCTTTAATGATTACTATGGAATTAACGGTTAACGGTTTTGACATTTTCGTCCATTTTGCTCGTTGTGTTAACGAATGTAGGTACTCATTCTTCCAGCGAATTCAGAAGCTTTGCACGAACGATTGAATAAGTTGCCAGCGGTTAAGCCGATATAATTTGACGTTGGAATGATCTAAATCTGGCACAGAAGTTAACGGTTCCAGGGTCAAGAAGTGACCTGGGGTCAGAACATTTAGATCATTAGGATCTGCGCTTAAAGAACGTAGCGGTCTAGAATTTAACACTGCTTCAATTTGAACGAACAAAGTGCTAAGTTCTTCGAATGTTAATACTTGATTGCCTACGATACGATGCAAATGCGATTTTGCAGCTTTAATCTGTATCTCCCACACCCCACCAAAATGGGCTGCTGAGGGGGGGTTGAATTCAAATTTAATATTTAGAGTTTGCGACGCCGGCTCCAAGGAAGAGAGATAGTTGCGAGCGCCGACAAAGTTGGTGCCACAATCCGCGTGAATAACGTTACAACGACCACGTCTACCTACGAATCTGCGCAAAGCAGCAACAAAGGCTTCGGTAGAAAGCGACGATACCACCTCAAGATGAACCGCCTTTGTTGCTAAGCAGACGAACAGACAAAGATATGCCTTATCCATCCTAGCACCGCGATGAGATCCGGCTTTGATTCGAAATGGTCCGCCAAAATCAACACCGACCACCGAGAACGGTTTGACCTGGTTAACCCGATACGCTGGAAGATCCGCCATGTACGGTTGTAACGGTTTCGGATCAGTTCTGTAGCACCGAATGCATTTAGACAAACACTTGCGAATAGCGCGTTTTGCTGATAAAACCCAAAAACGTTGCAGAATTAAATAATGAGTCGTGTTTTGTCCTGTATGACAATGCTGACGGTGAACCGACTCTATTAGCTTATGTGTGAAAGGATGATCACAAGGTAGTAACGCGGGATGCTTTTGTTCATATTCGATACCAGCGCGTGAAAGCCGACCGCCCACCCTGAGGACACCCTCCTCATCTAAGAACGGATTCAGTTTTCTTAACGGTTTGGGTAACGATTGTTTCGATTTAAGTTGTTGAATCTCAACAGAAAATGATACGGATTGGACGTGTTTTACGATTGAAATTAAGGAGTTATAATTTTCGAACTCATTAGGCATTATGCCTCGATTATGATCACGCGAGGGTTCCAGAAACCGACGCATGTACGATACGATACGAGTTAGTTGAGCTAGAGGGAAGGTAGATCCTTCATCCTCTGCTAACTGCTTTACAGTTCTGCAAGCTAGATATGGTGCAGATGAGACACCATAAGTTACAGTATTTAATTTAAATTCTTGCAGACATTGATTAGGTCCGGTTCTCCAAAAAATTCGTTGATAATCGCGTTGATCATCAGCTATTAGAATTTGCCTATACATTTGACGAATATCAGCCATAAAAACAACTGCGTGTAAACGATAATGAAGAAGCACGGCAACGATATTATTTTGTAGCTTAGGGCCTGTTAACAGCGTATCATTTAACGATTTGCCTTGAGAATCTTTGGCGGATGCATCGAAGACGACGCGAAGTTTGGTTGTAGTACTATCAGGTTTTAAGATGCAATGATGCGGAATATAGTATTTACCTTCGTTCATGTCTTTCACATCAACTAATGTCATGTGACCGGATTCCATGTAGTCCTTCATGAACTCTGAGTACTGTCGGTGTAAGTCGGGATCGCGTGAAATACGACGCTCAATAGCATGAAACCGCCGAAGTGCGATGTCGCGAGAACCCTCAAATATCGGTTCAGTACTGTCCTTGAAAGGAAGTCTGACGATATACCTACCCGAAGAGTCACGGCTGTATTCCGAGGTGTAACGCTGTTCGCATGTGATTTCATCTGGAGTGAGAGTTGAAGCTTGAGGAACGCTGTCAATCTCCCAGAACCGCTGAACAAGAGAGCAGAGCTCACTGTCGGGTTTAGATGAGAAGTGAAGGAGCGAAGAGGTCACCAGAGACGTTCGACCTAATAATAACCAGCCGAAAACGGAGTTGAAGGCGACAGGTTGGTTGATAGTACCTTTTACGCGTTGACTTAAGAGCGAGTCCGCGAATACATCAGCGCCTAACAGGATATCGATAGGTCCTGGAATATCGAAGCCAGGATCCGCTAACGGAAGGGATTTGATATGAGACCAACCCACGGTATTAAGTTTAGCTATTGGTTGATCACCGCATATAGTAGAAATAACGTGTAAGTTAACGTTAAACAAATTTTTGTTTTTAGATGCAATAGAACAATTTACTAAGCCGAATGTATTAGCCGCAACGCCTCCTAAGCCATTGATATTGGTTACGCATGGAATTGACTTAAGATTTAAGCATTGTGCTGCGTTCTTAGTAATAAAGTTGTTCTGACTGCCCGTATCGAACAATGCACGGAATGAGTGATATTGTCCGTTCGAATCTTCTACTTGAATTATGGCTGTAGCAAGTAACACAGTCGAATTAGGAGACGATTTAGAAACGCAAGTTAAGTTCGGATCTTTCGCTATCAAAGCGACTGACTGGGAGTCAGCGCCAGCAGTTTTACTATTGTTAACAACCTCACCACCGCGATCCTTGTGAAGTAACGTATGATGTTTATGTTTACACTTCAAACAACGAAATATAGATACGCAATCTTTTATTTGATGAGAGGACTTTAAACAGTTAAAACACCACCGATTTGTAAGTGCGATTGACGTACGTTCATCTACGGATTTGTTGAGAAACGATTTGCATTGAGAAATGGAATGACCATCGGAACAAAATGAACATTTAGAATTAGCTTTCTTGTTTAAATTACTTGAAACGTCTTCAACTTTATTTTGTGTATTTACGGTATTCGATTTCGCGGAATTATCGGATACTAGTGTATGCAGTGCCTTCGGACGCTTAACAAACGTATTGGTTGAAGTTTTAGGTATTTCTTTGAAAGACCGAGTCACCTTATTGACAGTAGTAAAATGGCTATCGCGTATTTGTGCCTCACACTTCGAGTGTAAAAATTGTTTTAATTCAAAAAAGGTAGGACACTCCGTATAACCACACTTCTCCTCAAATTCGCGACGCATTTTTGAATCTAATTTTGATAAAATATGATACACCATAACAAAGTCCCAATGCTCAACCGGTAGTTTTAATTTTCTCAGTATACTTAAGTTTTCATCAATAATGTCTAGTGTCTTACGAAACTCAGTCGCGTTTTGAAAATTAAAGTTAATATTTAAAATATCTCGCCAGCATGTGAATGCTAATTCGCGTTTATTTTGATAACGTGCGACTAAGGACGCATATGCATCCGCGTAGTGATCACTCGTTACCGGAAAGGTACGAACAAGCGATAACGCATCACCGTGCAATGATGACACTAGATAATGAAATTTCTCAACATCCTTCAGTGACGGACAATCATGAATTAGCGCGTTAAAGGAATCAATAAATTCAGGCCAGAGTTTAATATCACCCGAAAATGTCGGCAATTGTATTTTCGGAAGTCGTATACGCGATGATGATGGTGTGCTGCTACATTGAGGAGAAGTCTCCGACGAATTTAAAGTGAACCGTGTGAAACGACGATGAAGGGACATCACTTGAAAGTAGGTGTCATCAAAGCGAGTTCGAATTTCATCATCGTCAGCTTTACCGTCCTTATCATCATCAGCATTCCCGGATGAGCCCAACAGCTCGAGAATCGAAAAATGTGCAGACTCAAACTCTGCCGTCCATTTATCGAGTTGATCGCAATACGAAAGAAATAGATCGATTTGATTTTCGTCGTGGCGCGCCGAGACACCCACTTCGCAAGCCTTCAAAACACGATTCAACGCTATGGTCCGTTTTCTACGTAATATCGGTAAATGTTGAACAGTGTAACGTTCGGATTCAACATGTTTTGATTTTGATCGACTTAACTTATATGTACCACGCTTTGTATTAAAGGACATTGTTACGTATTGCGATTAAATACTAGCGTTACGGTCTTGTGTATAGTAATGTCTTTAAACGATAGCAAAGTATGTTATAAATTATTAATAACAATAAAATTGGTCGTAGCCGATAAGGTTATGGGCTACGGTGCGTAGCACTGTAGCTCGCTGTGATCTACGACTTGCTACGGCGTTAGACCCGTGACGATTTGATTTGAAGAACCTGTTTACAAAATAACTTGTTACGTTCTAGAATTTAAGATTGAATATAAGTTACGACAGCCGATGGATATATATAAACACCGATAAGTTAAAGGAATAGATTGTTTATATATGATCTGAAGCAACTACAATTCACCGTATATCGAATACAAATAGATCAAGTTATTTCGTAAGCAGTTTATGAATGCAGCGGGCGCGCAATGATAATCGCACTGACTGAGCCGCGGCGAACGGATGGGTACCTATCGCTTATACCGTCGGCGCAGTCAGAACGTGTATGTGTGAGAGAGAGATAGATCGATCCCAACGAATGAATCGTTAACTTTAAAACCAACTCCGCATAACAGAACGAAATAGATACAAAATGGCGGTATACTTTTATGAAGTTATGAACAACTTGTAAAAATGTAATTATGCCAGATGACGTATGATGTAGTTATAACACATAAAATACTACTATAATTGGGTTAGAATATATGAAATAGATATTTAAAATACTGTTAACGTTGTGAATTAAACAGAAATTTGTTAGATTTCGATACAAAAAATACCAGCGATATTATGTTCATTGAAACACAACTCGAGTGCAGCCAAAGGACAGCTCCCGGTCCCGGGTTTCGGCACCAAAAAGGATGTACCTACGCGGCCCGCCGAAGGCCCTTGAAGGTACTCCAGGGTCGGGATACACGTTATAAGTTAGAATGTCCCGCCGATATATTAGGAATATGTGGTTCGGGAACAGTCGAAGCCAAATAGTTTTCGTACCTTGATGGTGTTTTGGTCTTCCAGGAGACGCCTCTCCACTTCAGCCTCGGAGCACTCGAAGGTAGCTTCAACGCCGGCGCCGGTGCACACCACTCACAATAAGATTCTTGTTGGAATCACACCTATCACTCCGATTACTCCCACGGGATCCCGGGTACAACGATTACAGAGACAGTTTACAAAGTCCAGGGAAGCAGACGAAATTTAACGTTTTCGAGTAAAAAACGAATCAGTTGTTTTCTCAAGCGCGCGCCGCGGCGATCCTTTCTCGACTGTTCGTTCTTCGGTCGTCTCCGATTGGTCCACTGTTCGGTCGTTATCGGGCGGCCGAGTCTTGTCGATGGCGAGTCCGCGAACCACGATTAAATCGGCGGGAGTTTTGAATTTAGAATAAGATACTGAGCGAATAGCGAACACAAGCTGTGTCGGTTTTTTGTCGCACATGAAAGCGCGCGAACCTCGAACCTTCGTGTAGTCTCCCACACATTCGTGCGACGAGTTGCGCACACGACTAAAAAGGTGATGTATCTCTTAATTTTTCGTGGTTCGTGGCGTCTAATCGTACTACCATTTATTTTCTGTATTGAAAATGGATTTTAATGACAACAACATAATAACAATAGCAAGATTGAACATTCGAGAACAAAGTGTAGGAGGAAGCGGAAATGGGCTTGTATTGTATACTCATATGCGAACCCATTTCCCTGACCACTCTTCACATATGTGCAAACATTCGTAAAAATGTCAAACATTTGCGCGCATGTGAGTGACCGGGGTTAGGAGCGATAATTTAAAAAGCATAAGTACAATGAATGTTTTTAAAAGTTTCCAAACAATTGAAATGTATTTATTTTGTGATGATGGTGTATATGAAATTTGCCATGGCTGCATCCCGTCGCATTTCATCATCATCAACGAAATAGCCGAAACAGGACAATAAATGTTACTTTCGGTGAGCTGTAATATTTTGACGTTAACATATGCCACTTTCTGATGTCAATACGTCAACAATCGCTTCATGGTACACGAATTGCAGGGCAGAAGATAATTTTTGAAGTCACGTGACCGCTGTCCTGTTACGGTGACGTGGTCGCTGGCTGCCCTGTGTTTTAGCCAGATCATGGTAAGATATAGCAGGACAGGCCAAATATTGGCTAATATTGACCTGTTTTAAGAGTTCATGGTAAGCCCCCAGATCTTCAATACAATTCAAGGGACACAAGCCGTATCGCTAATCGTAGGGACAATTTATGTCTTCGACATAAATCAGTAGAGACGGTTACACCTATTGCATATAGATGTGCTCGGAGATAGGTGAACATTATTTATAGCGAATTCTAAGCCTTTTTAAATATATTAAGAGGTTCATTGAGATATTAAGTATATAATCCGGTGCCGTACACTAGATAAATATGACATGGGACAGAATACCTGATAATGGAAGCCCCGCTCCCAACATATCCATACTTAATATTATAAATGTGAAATTGTGTTTGTTTGTTTGTTTGTCCGTCTTTCACGTCGCAACGAAGCTGATGGTATGGTTTTTGTGTGTGGAGATAGTGAGGAGGGTGGAGAGTAACGTAGGCTACTTTTTACCGCGGAAAACATCCCCATGGGAAGATCGATATTTTGTTAGTTGGTAGATATTTAGTTCCGGGTGTTGTTAATAGATGGCGTTAGTAAAATTCATTTGCAAGTTCTGAATCACGCTATCAAATGATACATGTTTATTTAAGTCATAGGCAACTTCAATTACTTCTAACTAATTAAAAGTAAGTAGGATTTGTAAAAAATCAATCTCTACCACGGGCGAAGCTGCGGGCAAAAGCTAGTAGCATATAAGGTTTTTTGTCTGAAAGGCAAACGAAAAAGCGGAAGAGTCAAAATATTATGGCACAGTTACTCTTAGACTAGAACAACATCAGATGAGTCTCCAACGCAATGTTGGCCCTGAAGGGGAACTCTTTGTTCCACGTTTTGCTTTCACATTTTTGGTGTTAGATATCCATAAGAACAAGGGTATTGTATAGTCAAATCTACTCATCTACGCTTTTTTTAATGATTATAAAGATAAAACTTTAATGTCCTTAAGAAAAGTACAGTACAGCATTTTATTACAACCAACCGTGATAAAAAACATCAGAAGAAAAATGAGGAATTTCAAAAGAGTTTGCAGCTTTGATCTTTATTTGTCAACAGTGAAGTTCAAGCAACATTTGTCAACGTTGACACATTTTTTAGAATAACAAAAATGGTTGAATTGATTAAAATTCTAAAACGATGAATACGAAATCTTTGGTTTTTTTATTTATAATCGCAATTTTCAAATCCTGTCAGAGCAAACGTTATGATAATTATACGTTGTACAATGTGATACCGATGGAAAGATATCAGTTGAAGTTTCTACAGAATTTGGAGGCTCAGAAATATATTGATGTCGTATTCTGGAAACGGCCTTTCAAGTTGTACAGGGATGTGCAGCTGATAGTCAATCCTGTTGACCTTGATTTGTTTCAAGAGAGAGTCTTGCATTTTAAACTCGATGCGACTATATTATTACCTGATGTTCAAAAGTAAGCACTTTATCCTCTTTATACAATGTAATTGATTTAATGTAAGTATATCTTACTGTGTAATCATAGAAACATTTTTCCTTAAATATTCATGAATTATTTCATAATTTCCAATAATATCAATATCATATTAATTGAATTCAATAAAAAATTACTAATTCATAGTAAACTTGTCTCTACTACTATTATTAGAAAATAATGTATGTTATCAAGTTTGGATATCTTCCCTTTTTTATATCTATCGTTATCGTAATATTTAATAATTGCGATATATTTCAGAGCCTTTGACAAACAGATCATTAAAAGATATACGCGTTTGCACACCGAAACATTTTCCTGGAATCATTACCATAGCTTGGAAGACATATATCAATGGCTAGCTGATGTTGCCATTAAATATCCAAAAATTGCTGAATTAAACTCTATTGGCAAATCAGCTGAAGGCAGAGACATATATGTTATTAGTATCAAGAAAGGGAAACCCAAAGCCAAAGTTATAATTGAAGGTACAATTCATGGTAATGAATGGATGTCGACTGAATTTGTGACATATTTGATAAATGAGTTGTTACACTCCGAACGTTCTTCTGATAGAAAGTTCAAGGATATAGCCAAAAAGTACCACTGGTTCTTAATACCAATAGTAAATCCTGATGGTTATGCTTATACCATTAAAGAGGTAATTTTTATCAGTCATTATTATTAGTTGAGATTGCTGCAATTCAAGTAAAGTAAAACTTAGCAAAGAAAATTATTAACGTGCTTTTGCCTCTAATGCTTAACTAGATTACTTCTTCAATGAAAGCATATAAATTTAATATAGATCTAGATTTTAAGTTTTTGTTGATAATAAACTATTTGGGACCTCTCAAAATATTATTTCAAGGATCGTCTTTGGAGAAAAAATAGAAGACCGCTTGGTACTACCTATGGAGTGGATCTAAACAGAAACTTTGAACATGAATTTGCTAGTAAGAATTAAATGATCATACTATTTATAATGACTTTAATAGAGTTCTCATGAATTACGGTCAATATCTTTAACAAAGATTATACTTTTTCAGCGCACGGAGTAAGTACAGAACCATTGGATGCATACTATTGTGGCCCGAAACCATTTTCTGAACCTGAATCAGCTGCTCTTGCAGATTTTATTTCACAGAAGAAAGATAAACTTAACTTCTACTTCGCATTTCATGCATATGGACAGAAGATAATAATACCCTACGGTGATAGGGTAAAACATATAGATAATTTTGCAGAAATGGTAAGTAAATCAATTATCTATTATTAAGTAGCAAGGAAACTTCATTGACTACTTTTGAAGACTTGGAAGGATATAGTTATTCTGAAATGGGAGCCGATATCTAGCAACAGCTTAAGATTTTCGATTTTATTTATAAATCACTAAAATTACTTTTTTATAAATAATTAAAAATACAAATAAAATCACGATTATGAAGAACTGCCATCTGCATAATTATTTAGGTATATTGTAAGTAACGCTTGCAATATTCATTCATATTATTATAAAGCTTGTACTCGTAAATAGACAAGATCTACTTTGTAAAATGTTTTGGTGATTCTAATCAAGTTATCTAATCATAATCTAATAATCTAATCTAGTTAATAATTTTATTTTGTACCGTTTGCTAACTGCGAAGACAAATTGTAAACTAACAATTTTAGTGTTATGAATAAATCAAAACCCGAAGAAGGAATCTGTTTCATCTGAATACAATATCTGATACGTTCGTATCGCAGTGTACCGTACCTCGGGAATATTCAAGTGAGTTTTGAATTTCAAATTCTGTTTCCAGGAGAATTATGGAAAACAAGCAATATTGAGAATGTATCAATTGAATGGCGTCAAGTATAGCATTGGCACTATTTACGACACTTTGGGTAAGAGATATTTTATTTATAAATGAAATTTTCTTTGAAGTCTGCCTGGATCCCTCTTGTTTATGTAAGTAGCTGAACCACTCGTCGTGTTCCAGCTGGGGGCTTGGAAGCAAGTTCTTTTTCTTTCTCTCTCTTATTTCTTGATAGGCAACTTATTACTGATGTCTTTGGTGAAGCTGATGTATATGGGCGACAATGACCACTCACCATCCAGTGGATCGATAGCTCGTTTATCGAATACATATTCACATAAATAAATTAAATATTTTGCAACAAGGTTTAAATTTCTTAGAACGCTGTTCTTAATGTTTCAAACGTGTAATTTTGTGTGCTTCAGGATTCAGAATATCAGGCAATAGTGCGAGTTGGGTGAAGAAAAATCACAAAGTGAAGTAAGATATTCAAAGTATTTTATCAACATTACATTAGTAGTTAGTGAATAAAACTTTGTAATATACATTTATTAAGGCGACCTAAGGAATATAATATATTATGGTAGGAAAGTGATGAAAACTCTGATTTGATCAAATCTCGCAGTCAGTCAAATGATAGTCTTGATTTTGAGCTGGAAAATCAGTTCATAATTCTATCTGTATTAACGTTATAATAACGTGCATACGTCACAGATATCGATGTAACCACGCTTTGCCTAAATAAAATCTACCTAACTAGGTTAGTTAGGTTGGAATTGTTATTAGGTTAGTAGGTAGGACGGCATTAAACTTCCATTGGGCTGGCCACTAACTCCTCCAACAATTCGCACTGAAGCCGAGTGATAGAGTATGTCATATTCTAGCCATTCTCAAGTATGCTCTGTATGCCATTAATGGATTGAAGCTAACTCCTCGTTATAAAAATGTTCTTCAACAGGTACGTTATGACCTTCATTCTTCGTGACAATGGTTCTTACGGATTCGCTCTGCCACCAGATCAAATTCTACCTACCTGCAAGGAGACTCTAGCCGGTCTCACTGAGGTCATGACAGTTAGACATCGACGAATGGCGTCTAACCTTTTTAGTGCTGGTCAAATTATACATGTCAACTATTTTATCGTCATGTTTTTAGTAATGTATTTCGTAGTTATTTTTGTTTAAGTAGTATAACTACAATGCTGTTTTTTAATTATATTAAGAAAAAAGTTTTTAGATTTTTTTATTTTTATGATTTTTATCAATGTCGATTTACGTAGATACGGCCCTTTTTAAAGCCCTGGTGGAGAACCTAGGTGAAACACGGCCATGGCCCCAGTACTCACTTACTGAGTACTTTGTGAGTCTGTGGTCTACTTACCAGCACTGACGTCTTCTATAATATTAAAGTTACTGCTGTCATAGAATACAAAATTGCTGCTGTAGACACTATAGACGTTGAGAGGTATCAAAAAGATTTGATCAAAATGAGTTGACAATCACAGGACCCGAAGAGTCAAATTGAAATTGACAACAAAACGTTGACGTTTGATAAAATGTAAAATCGTAGTGGTCGCGCGTATCACAAAATATATAAACGCGTATAAAACTAAATATTTTACAAACAATGTTACTCAAAAACCCAGAATTATGACGTTAAACATCTTTTTTATAAGTTTATTTATAACCTTGGGTTTCAATAAAATTACTTGTTCTGAGAAGAAATACAGTAATTACACCCTGTTTCGTGGGATACCAGTAACTGACCAGCACTTAACTTTTTTCCAAAACTTGAGCTCTTTGTATGATGCTGATTTTTGGCGAGGTCCTGGAGAACACTTGTATAGACCAATAGAATTCCTTATTAAACCAGACGAAAAAAAGAAATTCCTAAGAGATGCGGAAAAGAACGTTGTTTACTTGACAACGATTATAGAAGATATTCAAAGGTATGATTTAAATTAAATTATCGTTTATGTATAATATATAGCGCATTAGACTATGACAGGCTGGCTTGCTAAAAAATTATGTGTACTCCAGTAATGTATCTTGAGTAGGTAAAAATATTTTATTGAAGGTATTTTAAAGATATTGTTAAAATATTTTGGGAAGAATTACTTATTATTGTCTCAATTATAGACTCAGTAAAATCCACAGATATATTGAATAGGTATAATCCAATGATTAACTACGCTTTGAGACAATTTGTTTATATGACACTGATTGAGTTTAATGAGCTCGTCTCACTACGATGATTTTAGACGAAATAGAGAAAAAAGTTTAATTCCAATTGAAAAAATCTAGCATATCCAAAATATAAAACTAAAACAATACTATTTCAATCAAAACATCACTATCCTATCCGTGCTCATTCTCATTCAAATCCAGTGAGCTCTTGAAATCCGTCCTTCCTTTATTCATCCGTCCATTCCCACGTTTCGTTCTTCATTTTTCAGCGCATTTGACTTGCAAACGGTAAAATCCTATATCCGACGGAACGTAGAATCGTTTAATTGGCAAAGCTTCTACAGGTTGAAGGACATCTATGATTGGTTGGGTGATCTTGCCAATATGCACCCAAGAGAGATGAAGGTTGAGAGTATAGGGAAAACGATTACAGGCAAGGATATTTTGGCGGTGCGCATCATTTTGATAGGATCGAAAATGAGGCAAGTTGGTAATGTTGAAAAACAGTAGTTTTAACATACCTATTGTTTTTTCGTATTTATTCTACAATATTTTCTTCAATAGGTTCTCCAAAATGGTACTTTTACAAGTAAATATAACTCATTCGATAAAAGCGATAAAGGGGTACCGGGGGTGAAGAGACAATTTAATTATTTTTTGGCGTATTGGGGCGGCTTAAATACTAACCCCAATCTCACGACAGATCGTAAGAGGCGAACAAATTCGGCTTGTTGGTGGTAGAGCTCCTCGAATTATATTGGTAATATTGATTTTAATAGTTCATTAAGGGTGGATTCGACCAAACTTAAACTTATACACGAGTAACTATACGAGAAATAATCTATTCCATGATTATAATCTCGAGTAAATACATAGCCGTTTTTCCACGTAATCGATAGTATACTTGCGTTACGAATAACAATACGCGAATAGCAGAGTGAATGGTGAACGAAAATAAAACCCGGCAAATAAATGTTGTCCTACAACGGGATAGCGTAAGAGCATACATCATGTCAACTCGATTTTGCCGTATTATAGTGTGAAAAAGTAGCTGTCATGTAAGCTAGCTAGCTGTCAAACGTTTTATTTGTTTTTTGTTTGAGGGAATTGTCAAGTTTTGTCGTGTGGTGACAGAAATCAGATGATTGGACTGACTGACGCCATTACATTATTCTACGAATAGCTCCGTTATTCGGTGCGAAGCGGCGGTATAGAAACAATTCCCGAATAGGCCCACTATTCTTAGAATTGTAGATGGTAAAACGTAAAATTGATTTTCTCTCGATTAACTGACGATTTATTCTGAGATTATGATTTACTCTTGTTTGGTCGAATCCACCCTAAGACTATTATTACTATTATTATTTCTCCATAGGGTACGCCTCGATGGCTACCACCTTTTTGATTGAGTCAGCCGCGTCAACTCGTGTTCCAGCTGGGGGTTTGACAACTAGTTATTTTTTTCTTTTCTTCTCGCTTTCTTAGCCGATAACGTATTGGTGATGCCTTTGGTGTCGCTGATGTTCATGAGCGACGAGAACCACTTATCATCAAATGGATCGTCAGCTCGTTTTTCGGCCATTTCCGTACTTGTCCGATGCATATTGCCAAGAAAAAAAAATAGTTTTTTTGTATTTAAAAACTGTTTTTCTAGATCCAAAGTGATCGTAGAAGGAGGGATACACGCAAGAGAATGGATTGCACCAGCTTTCGTCACTTACATGATACACCAAATACTAAACGCTGCAAATTCACCAAATTTAGCCTTACGGTCAATCGCTGAAACGTACGAGTGGTATTTCGTTCCAGTGTTGAACCCTGATGGATATGAAATTACTTTTGACAGAGTATGTATTGTAACTGTAACTGATTCATCGATAACTGAACATTAAACATTTATTTTCAAAATAATAATTTATTAGTAAGGCTACACTATGCAATAGTTTGAATAACAATGGCTAATATATTTTTTGTTTATTTTTGAAATTTTTGGGTTAGTTGATTTTGATGCAAATTCTACTGAATTAAAGCTGTAATATTGTAGTAATATGTGTCAGTGTTGGATTCAACTCCCTTACCCACACTCACGATCCGAAAAATTGGTAGGGTATACGTTTGTATCTATATTTATTTAACAATAAACATAGCTAAGAACACTCTCGATTAAGTCCCCTTTCAAACAAAAAAGAAACTAGATCAAAATCGGTTCATCCATTTGGGAGCTACGATGCCACAGACAGACATACAGATACACAGACACACAGATAAACAGACAAACAGATACACAGATACACAGGCACGTCAAACTTATAACATCCCTCTTCTTTCGTCGGGGGTCAAAAATTTGCAAAAGTATTTAAAACCACCATGAACCACATTGTCTCGACCGAATATTGGTTTGAATAAAATTTTATCTAACTAATGAGTTTTGTTTTGGCAGATAATACGGTACTTTTATTAGACTTTAAACTATTTTACCTCCCTTACCTTCAATATTTAACAAGAAAGGTTTTTGATAACATATAGGTACGTATTTTTTTCTAGGACCGTTTGTGGAGAAAAAACAGAAATGGCGTAGACTTAAACAGAAACTTTGGGATTGCTTTTGGAAGTTAGTATTTTATTAAAACTATTCAAACGGAGATTTTTATATATATAGTTGATAAGTGGTTAGGTACCGCCAGCGACAAGAGTCAGGGGGGGTAAAAACTACTTTACTCCCATGCAAGAGTACTGCCGGATCTAAACCGAGTGGTCGAGATCTGTGGGCATGATAGAAATGGAACAAAACCGTTCCGTAATGTTCAATATTACAGAATATTTGTATTATCATCAATTTTAAATGCTACATATTATATTCGTAAGGTAAAGTTTAATATTGTTAATAACAAGCTGTCGTGGACTCATTTATTTTATAACACATTTTGGGATTTGATCATAGTTGGAAAGGTACCAGATATAAAACATCGTTATGATTGACCATCCAGGATAGAAGTAAAACCCTCTTTATTTGTAACTTATCTACTAATGAAAATAAACTATATTATTACGATAACGAAAAAGAATTAAATTTAGCTGTTGGAATAAGCCACAACCCGCAGTCGGAAATATATTGCGGCAAGGCAGCATTCTCCGAGCCTGAAACGAGAGCCATGGCGGACTTCATCAAAAAGAATAGCAAGAACTTGGAATATTACTTCGCGTTCCATTCGTACGGACAGTTCATGATACTGCCTTTCACACATTCTAAGAAACATCAGGGTAATTATGACGAGGTGGTAAGTTTTTCATAGTTAAGTTTTTCATGTAACCTTAACTAACCCTTAGGCTACGTCCGCACAGACAGGCGGCTTGCTTAGCGCCTAGTGTCTAGAGAGTTACCTAGCGAGTAGCTTAGCAAAACGAACGCTCTAGTGTGTTCGCGACTGGCTGCACTGCGCGCTTGGCGCCTAGCTTAGCGTGTATCGAAGTAAACAAACATGTTGGTTTTTTGTCACTAGGCGCTAGGCATTTTGAAAGAATAAACGTCAAGAGTAAACGTCATAGACAAGCAAAATAACCAAGGCACCACAGAGTACTTAATCACTACGTTTTACAAGGCACCTAGCGACCCACCACGCAAACCACCCCTCAGTGCGGCCACCGTGTATCGTAGCAAGTAACCAGAATGCAAACCACTAGTATCTGGCGCTAAGCAAGCCGCCTGTCTCTGCGGACGTAGCCTTAAGTCGGCCTGAGAGCCAGTACTTTCAGGCGCCGTCGCTACGGTGACCACAAGGTCTCTCTGCTTTTATCGGCTATTGACATGAATAATATAATCTTATAGAAACTATTTTCACTAAACTTTGTGCTTAAGCGCTTCTTCTCCAAGGCCTTTACATATTATTTTATGTGGCCTCGGACACTTTCAGCTATATTGAGATAAGCAAATATCTATAACTAGGCTCCCTGAGTTACACCTAAGATGCTGGCAGCAGTTCCTTCGCTGTATCTATGATTATATTGAATAAGAAAGCTGACAGTTCTTGTGTAGCTCGTTATCTTTCTTGATTTTGCTTTGCAGAAAAAGATGTGTGACGAAGCGGCCAGTGACATTTTCAAACGATACAAAACGCCGTATACAGTTGGCACTGCGTATGATACTGTTGGTATGTTTTTTATTGTGATAATAATATAATAATAACCGTATATTGAAATGTATATTGAAAGGTAATTTATAGGATTCTTAGACTAATAATTATTATCATGTAGGTTTCTAGTCATGATTCCTTTCCGTAGGGGTAAATAGCTTACGAATTACCTATTCTGAATAATCCTTATTATTCAGTAAAATACCTATTAGTTATATTTAGTTATTTTATGCAATAAAAACTGCAATTATTTCTTTAAAACTTTCTTTAATTTTTTACAATACTTCATAGTAACTAAAAGAAATGCTTTCAGTGACCGAACTATAATTTAAAGGACACAGGTATGTGGAAGGAAAATCTGTTAAACATGTAGCCATTACTTCCAAGATATTATTTAACCCTTCATTATGTATCGAAGCGAACAAAAGACTAGTAAGCTATGCAGAAATAGGTTATAGGTATATCGCATAAAGACTCATGATTTATCATAATATATCCAAGGTCAAAGAAAAGGCTTGTAATGCGTAAATCGTTATTCTTACACGACAGTTTTTATATAACGCGAGACGTGAATTAAGGTAATGTGATGAGAACATTACAGTTGTTATCGAACTAACGCTGTTCTTACGGCTTTGTCCGTGTTATCCAGGATAATGTTAATAGCGCATACATAGTCCTGTAAAAAACCTCCATACTTAAATATTATCCCCATATCCTGAGGGGACAGGTCTATTTTTCAGGGTAAAAGTATCCTATCCGGTAAGATAAGTCAAAAACTATCTTTGTGCCAAATTTTATCCACATCCGTTCTGCCGTTTTTGCGTGATAGGGTCACAAACATCTAAACTTTCACACTATAATATTAGTAGGATTTTATAATTTACATGCTAATATTACTTTAGAATATCTGTATTATTATGTCGATTTATGAATTCTTAATATGTAATCTACTCGAACAAATAGAATACAGATTGAACATAGATTTGAAGACAAACCATGACATACTTTCTGCGAGCACTTGGGATAAGTTCTTTTCATTTTACTGAAAGCATTTCTAGGTTAAGATGTGCGTTAGACAAGTTTTTGAGATAAAAGATACGAATACGAATTATTATTTATCCGTGGGGATAACTATACCACCCTCTGACTTGAGTCAGCCGCCAAACGTTTCGTCGTGTTCCAGCTGTGAGCTTGAGAGCCAGTTCCTTCTTTCTTTTTCTTCTTTCTTTCTTGGTCGGCAACGCATCTGTGATGTCTTTATTGTCGCTTATTTTTGTTTACATAAATAAGTACTGTATATAGGTCTTACCGTAAAAGTATTTTGATGAAGATTTCGTATCTGCAGTAATAAAAAGAATTTTTTTTTTCGGTTTTCAGGATACGTGACTTCTGGAGTTAGTGGCTGTTGGACTAAATTGAATTTTAATGTTCCGTGAGTAATATTTTCACTACATAATTAGTGTCAAACGTTGACCTTGGTAGGCAGGGTTCTATAGTTCATCGACTATTACTCATAAAATACTTAAGTTATCGTGACATTCTGTCAATGTATGAGAGTGTGTTATCGTAGAATAACAGTTGTTAAGTCACGTCGAAGGCCCTCGAGCCTCGAGTTGCACGAAAACTTCCGACACTTGGGCTGGCCACTAAACCCACTGGAGCAGTGTGATTGTGTATACTGGACCTTCTCAAGAGGAGAGACGCATTAATGGTTGAATACATGAGTGTGTGAACGTTTACTGTATTCAGATACGTGGTGACCTTCGAGCTACGCGACGATGGTCGTCATGGCTTCGCGTTACCACCACAGCAGATCTTGCCAGCTTGTAAGGAGACGATGGACGGAATGCTATCTCTACTAAAACCAAGGACAAGGGCTTACAAAATGAGAGACATGAAGATCAACAAGGCGAAGGCAAAGAGTTTTCTAGATATATTTGTTGTTGTTTGGAATATTGTGCTCTTCATTATAGTCCGTTATTAGTTTCGTATGTCTTTTGTTTTGATTTGATTCAGTAACTATAGTGAAAATTATCTAAGATGCCCATAATGATAGCTGCCATTTATTAATATGAACTAACATTGTATGAACGTCTTTGAGTGAAATGGAATAATCATTTACTTGACATGAATAGTTGAATACTTACAGACAAAGGATTTTTCCAAAATTTGTTAAAAATCCTTGCTCATTTTCATTTTCGTTGATTATAAATCATAGTAAACGTTTTAATCTAGTTATATCCCATCACATCATAATTTATGCAAAATTTATTAAAAATATTTGACGTCGAAACAATGATAGATGAAGAGGCCTAAAACAAAACTGACGCAAAGTGATGTGACGGCCTGAAACCGTTTCTAAAACCAATCATAATCGATACATTACTATAATCGGAATTTAAAAATGAAAATTGATTAATTTAATTACATTGCTAAAAATGATTTACTTGCATTTGAATTTAAAATTAGGTACCCAAGAATACCACGACGAATTGGATGCTAACAAAGGACATTTTCTATTATGTATGGGCACTTCGCCATTCATGGACAGTAAACTGCAGATAATATATTGAAAAATAATAATAATAATAACAATATTATCTCAAAATATTATTATGAAACTGAGCGGATGAGTTCATTCTATCATGATCTATCTTTCTTTCTGTTTCTTCTCTTTCTTAGCCTGCAACGCACCAGTGATTCTTTTGGTGTTGCTGATGTTCATGGGCGACGACAGCCACTTACCATCAGGTGGATCGTCAGCTTGTTTGCCGGCTCGGCTATTTCCATGCATATCTATCTAGCAGCATAAGTTGTTAGGAAGAAACAAAAGAATATTTTATTGGAGTCCTAAATACATAATATTGAGAATACGTGGTACGAGATATGTAGCTCAATCGAGGTAGTTGGGAGGTACCTAAATGTTACGGTTTTTAGTTTACAATTTAATTATCGAATCGATTAGAATGTCTTACAATTTTAAATCGATTTGTAGCAAAAATTGTTTTCTTTCGTGAACCGATTTTTTTGTACATCTCTAGTGTCACTGTGATTGCAAACGACAAATTGGGCATCTTAGTTCGCGGCGACTATAGAATGTCGAACTTACTGACACAAAGTTTTGCTGCTCAATTCGCGTGTCAATACAAAACGTCTACAAGTGAAAATTGATTGCGAGAATTGAGACTAAAACGTGAACGTGAATAGTTATAGTAACGGCGACAATGTTAAATAAAAGATATTATGTTTATATACCATAGAAATAAGTGACAAAATGTTTATTTTATTTTCTTATAAATCGAGTCAAACTTTATTTAAAATAGCCACATCATAAAATTTACGATGTATTAAAAAAGGGAACTGGTACACTTCAATCGGTGATTATGTTGCTGACGTTCATCTTTTAATAAGACCTATTCTAAACGAATGAAACCAAGTTTAAAGAATAGGTCGTAAAGGGATGATGACAAAACAAATAGTTGATTTATAATGTTACATTAATAGTAATTCCATGGAAACACCCTATAAGTCCAAAGACCCAATCCCTTAATTCCCACACGAAACCCAACAAATGAACTTTTAGAAGTTTCCTGTTATACACCACCATAAATTTGCCAATGAATGAATTAATGACGTTATCAAAGGTGGTAATAAGACTAATGATGCGTATAATCGTTTAGGGGTTACGACAAATCGTCCAATCACGTGACCCACTGTCATTTATTCCGGCTCGAAGGACCAATTAAGTTTGAATCTTTCCTCCCTCCTCTGGCTTAGCAAAAATGGACCCTGAAAGGGAAAGTTAAGTAAAATTGATAGCTCTTGTTACATTTGCAAGCAGTTCGTTACGATAATAACATGAGTCTTGTTTTGTTAATGACCGATCTAATTTGTATTTTATAGTTAGAATATAAGGTAGGTTTTACAGTGGAGTGAAATTAATTGTTAGCTAGCTTTTAGGGCCTGGCGTAGTCTCTGGTGTAATTTAATCTATTTTTTATTATGTATTAACGTTCTAATTTTGTTTTATTGTTTGATACTTTTAACAATTTCAAAATATATAAATAAAGTGAAAATAACGATATCCAAAAGATTTTATTACTCAAAAGTTTTGATTTTAAGTATGATAACGGTATAACGATAACGATCTCAGAATGAGATCGAGTGAGATTGATTTGCAAGATTAAAAAATCACTACGAATTTTTCAAATGTGCGTAATTCTTGGCGATTTGGATGAGCGTGGTCATAATCCTGCTCGGCCATAAGTCTACTTGAAACCAGCTAACATTAAGACTGTAAGGCTGTATTAGCTTGTGTTTTCTTTCTTGCCGGAAAACTCATCGGTGATACCGATGGTATCACTGATGAACGACTACATAGCCGACGATCTTGTTCTTTGTTTCTTGCCGAACAACTCATCGGTGATGCCAATGGTATTATTGACGAACTACTAAATAGGCGACGATGACCATTTATCATCAGCTACGCTATTCACATTTAATAAATGTCCTGAGGTTTAAATACAATGTCTTCCTAAATCAGTCGGTCTGGGCTGAGTTAACCTACAAGTGCAAGGCAAGCACATTTCGCCGCGTCTCGGCTAGTTGAATTTAAGGCAAGGCTCATTGCACTGCGCTATCGTTAGCCTAAATCTTCAGTAAGGTCTGGTTCATACTGGTTAAAATTAACGAAGGAACTTTAATAAGAAAGATACATTTAATACAATTTGGGAGTAGTGAGGACGTTTTTTTAAGTATGAAAAATATGCAGATAAGCCATTTGGTACCGTTCATTCCCACTAGTTCTACTGCTTAGTTCTATCGTAGAACTAGTGAGAATTTTTTTTCTCACTAGTTCTACCGTAGAACTAGTGGGAACAAAAACCGTATCTACATTTTGTTCCCACTAGTTCTACGATAGAACTAACCAGTAGAACTAGTGGGAATGATCTAGTTCTACGATAGAACTAACCAGTAGAACTAGTGGGAATGAACCTGTATATCTACCGCTTTGTTCCCACTAATTGTAATTGTTATTCCGATCGTCGGACGAGTGGGATATTTTTTTTCTCATTAGTTCCACGATCCAGATAGAGAGGCACGATCGGCTACGATCGGCGTATCGTAGCCGATGCCGTAGGCGAGCCGTAGGCGATCGTAACTAGGGGTAAAGCCTTCTGTCCACGTAGACACGTCATACGCACGCTATCGTCAATTGTTGCTTGCTTGCATCTTACGTAGTAAAAAGTACATGTCCACGAAGCGGCATTGCATCGTCGCGTTTGCCTGTTGCTTATGTTTCATTATGCAGCTTGCATACAATCGTCAAATGAAGCGACGTAGCGCCATAATAAATAAATAACGCTACACACTCATAAATCCACACTGGGATTCCCTGTGTCTTGGGTTCCATGGATAATACATAGACAAAAACATAAAAAACACATCATTCGAATAACGTCGTCCTTTGCTCATAAGGGTGCAAGGGATGATAGATTGGGCTCATGCATGAATACATACATACATACATGCATACATACATACATCTCAACCTTAATTATACAGTAATTTTTTTAAATATAAAATATATCTAAAATATTCTCAAGACATAAAATAATATAAAGAAACAAATAAAACACTATAATAACGCTTCCAATTGGAGAGGACAAAGGCAGTGAAAGACCACTTGGGTGTTGGCAAGAATTCTGCTGTATCTTTAAATTTCCCGCTTAATCTCAAGTGTTCTCGAGTGATTATTAAAGTTAACGAGACGGTGCAGTTCGGTTTAGACTCTGTTCACAATGAAGGAAAAAATAGTGTAAGTAGTATGAAGTACTTTAAAGTATATTTTTTAAATATATACAATTTTGTAATTTAGCTATAGTTTTCTAGAAAGCCACCGTACGAATAGAAAATGGGTCAAAAAATTCGTTCATTCCCACTAGTTTTACTGCTTGGTTCTATCGTAGAACTAGTGGGAATTTTTTTTCTCACTAGTTCTACCGTAGAACCGTTTTGTTCCTACTAGTCCTATTGGTTTTAGTAGATTCGATCGCTAACAAACCTCACAAGATCTAATATCGGCTAATCTGATCTGACAAAGGCTAATGTGAAAAATTACTGAAAATTACATAAAAGTTGGTCCAGCCGTTTTGGAAACGATAAAGAACATATTTACTTATAGGATTCCCGGCGCATACGAAAATAATTATTTTTAGGTAAATTTTTAATACCTTTGTATCATTGCAACTTCGTAATCACTTTACGTTTTCTTTAACCCAAGCAATTTATTATAAATTCTAATTTCTAATCTTTCAGATTTAAACAATTAAATGTTCATAATTTAAACATCTAAACCACGAAATATTTTCGATAACTTAGAAACCTAATAAAAAGGAATTAAATATTTTATTTATTCGACTCGACTACAATAATTCCAGTACTTACGTAATGAGCGCTTTAGCTGAAGCAACGTCTAATACACTAAGAAGGAAACCTTAAAGGCAGCAAAGTACTCTGGAAGCGTCCCGGTGTCCCAATTAATTTGTCCCACTGGAAAGAAGCCAAGACCGAGCCGAGGCTAAACCAACAATGCCCTAATGAGATTATAGCGTTCTGATAAAAAAGAGTTATTTAAACGCGATCAATCTAAAAGTAGGCAAATATATGTAGAATGCGGAATAGAGATATAAGATGAGCTTAATGAGATATAAGTTTACTCTGATCCTCAGGAGTTGAAATTCATATTGCTTTATTCCTGTCCTGATGACAATACATTTTTTTTATAAACATGATCTGATACTACACCTAACAGTATTTATCGCGAGTTGAATCCAGAGCAACTGTATGCGGCTAGATACAAAAACCGGACAAGTGGGTGTTAGTCCACGCGCAATGTAGGGTTCCGAAGTAGTAAGTTTATCGACTATTACTCATTAACTACTTATGCTAGCATAGCTGTTATGTATAGAGTTATAGCCGTAATAGTTTTTCTTGTAAATTCATCATATTATAATCTATTTAATGAGATTTTTTTCACTTGTTCAACTCCAATCGTTTAGCCAGCAGGGGGGGGCCTAATTCCAAAAATGCTCTTAAAAGACCCATAGTATTTTTCGAAGACCTTATCATTGATATCCCACACTATAGGGTACGCGATAAAAAAATCATCCTCAAATTACCTGTTGTAGGGGAGGTGCCCTGAAAAAAAAAAATTTCAATATTTTATTCTACGTTTCTGGAGTTTTAATGTATATCCATGCCAAATTACAGCTTTCTAGTACTAAGGCACTTTGCTTCAGACATACGGATTTACAAACGGACAGGCAGACGGACGGACGGACATGACAAAACTATTATTCTGTGGTATTAGTACTGCCCTCGTTATGATAAACAACGTATCTGACATTTTACCTACAAGTACCTAATGACACTACAAAACCGTGTATTTCGTTTTTAAACTTGTTTTAAATTAATTTTATTGCATAATAACTACTAAGAAATATTTTTTCAACCCAGGCGCGGTCGCAAGGAAATAGTCTTATTTATTAAAGTTAAAATTTTGATCGTTACAAAACTCAATATTACCCGCAATTACATCACGCCGTCTCTCTTTTAAAGTAACTTCTTCTTCGAGCCAATTAATGAATTGGTACAGTTCAGAAAGATTTTAATTGAGTTGAAGATTGTTTTCACTTTTTCCTTCATTTTGGAACGCTGATGCAACTTGACAATTTTTTAACAAACGAAGATTCGTTTGAAGAACTCTAAAATGTAGACAAATTGAAGCGGTAACTTGGGGAAAACAAATGTTGACAATTTGATGAAGTTTTATTAGGTTTTAACGAAGTAATATTTGACGATCCGTGTGGCGCGGTGGTTACCATGTCGGGCCGTTTGAAGGGCCCTGGGTTCGATTCCGTAGTACATACATAATTTTGCTTTGTTACATTTAATGAGTATCAAAGATAAATTCGACATCGCTGTAGATCGCTGGAGAACAAATTCATAGATTACTAAAAATATGTTGGAGAATACGGACATGTATCTTTGCAGAAGAAACCTTGAGTACCTTGGAGCAAAAGACAAAGTTGCTAGTTCGTGAAAAAATTACCTTAGATAAACATTTAACTATACCAGTTCCCAAAACAACTGTATAAGGAATAAAACAAACGGACGAACCAATAAATCAATTAATCCCGCTACAGTACGAATATCCGAACCCGACCGGTTGCCAAGGCTTGGCCAAACGCCAGCGGAGACAACCGCGCGGCTCAGTGCAATGCAGTGCAATTGTCCAAATTAATGCAGACCGTTGATGGATTGCTAAGAGCGCTTCAAGTGACAAAACTGTAATTTTATCTGCATTAATTACAGCAACTATGCAACAAATCGTCACTTACTCTTTTTATGGAAATAGCCAGCAAACAAGCTGACGACCCACCTGATGGTAAGTGGCTATCGTCGGATGGACATCAACAACACCAAAGGTATCACTGATGCATTGCTGGTCAAGAAAGAGAGAAGAAAAAGAGAGAAAGAAATCGTCACTTATTCCTTTTATGGAAATAGCCGACAAACGAACTGATGATCCACCTATTAGTGAGTGGATATCATTGACCTTGGACATCAGTAACATCAAAGACATCACCAATACGGTGCCAGCTAAGAAAGAGAGAAGAAGAAATAAAGTAAGTGCTGACTCTCGAGCCAATCACTCAGTAGTCTAATGTTATCCTAGAGCTATCGTAATAATGTTAAAAAAATACTGCTTAAATTTTTTAGGCGTTTTGTTTTTAGGTATTCTAAATATTTAAGCTAAATGAAGTTGTGTTTTGCCAAGTATTACTGCAGCATAGTCCTGAAAGATTAAAAGTTAAAATTACATTTCAATATTTAATTTAATTATTGCCAAGTAGTACTGCAGCATAGTCCTGACTAGTTCTACGGTAGAACTAGTGGGAAAAAAAAATTCCCACTAGTTCTACGATAGAACTAAGTAGTAGAACTAGTGGGAATGAACGGAAAGATTAAAAGTTAAAATTACATTTCAATATTTAATTTAATTATACTCACTCAGACTCAGTTTTACATTTATCTAAACTTTATACTTGATTGATATCATGAAATACCAAAATAACAGATATCCAGTCCAATAAATCGGTTAATTCCCGTACAGTACAACGAGTATCGAATCCGTACAGGGGGCTTACCATGAACTCTTAAAACAGGTCAATATTAGCCGATAATTTGCCTGTCCTGCTATATCCTACCATGATCTGGCTAAAACACAGGGCAGCCAGCGACCACGTCACCGTAACAGGACAGCGGTCACGTGACTTCAAAAATGATCTTCTGCCCTGCAATTCGTGTACCATGACGCGATTGTTGACGTATTGACATCAGAAAGTGGCATATGTTAACGTCAAAATATTACAGCTCACCGAAAGTAACATTTATTGTCCTGTTTCGGCTATTTCGTTGATGATGATGAAACACGACGGGATGCAGCCATGGCGAATTTCAAATACACCATCATCACAAAATAAATACATTTCATTTGTTTGGAAAATTTTAAAAACATTCATTGTACTTACGCTTTTTAAATTATCGCTCCTAACCCCGGTCACTCACATGCGCGCAAATGTTTGACATTTTTACGAATGTTTGCACATATGTGAAGGGTGGTCAGGCAAATGGGTTCGCATATGAGTATACAATACAAGCCCATTTCCACTTCCCCTTTGTTCACGAATGTTCAATCTTGCTGTTGTTATTATGTTGTTGTCATCAAAATCCATTTTCAATACAGAAAATAAATGGTAGTACGATTAGACGCCACGAACCACGAAAAATTAAAAGATACATCACCTTCTTAGTCGTGTGCGCAACTGGTCGCACGAATGTGTGGGAGACTACACGAAGGTTCGAGGTTCGCGCGCTGTCATGTGCGACAAAAAACCGACACAGCTTGGAAAACCCCGAATCATTCCCGATGTCGTCCCACACTTGTGGGTTCGCGTATGCGCGCGAATGTGAGTGACCGGCATTATAAATCACACATATTAATAGACATTTAGACATGTCACTGTGTCAAGTGTCAAGTGGTATAAGATTACGTTCAAAAATGTAAGCATCACTTAGTGATAATTTTTTTGGTAATTTTAGAGAACGAAAGGTTAATAAATCACAACACTTAAGTATTTATAACAAATCTCAAAATCTTCAATTGAGATTGTTATTTTAAACTTTTAAAAACATCAATATTACGCATTCATTTGAAAACCGGTAAACCGATAAAACGCTCTATTTCAGAACATAATTAGTACAAATCAAGTACCTTGCATGTCATAGACTAAAGATGCAGGACAGAAGTAGAGGCATTGCAGGTCATCGGTAAACGTTCATGGTACAAAATACACTCCTGTCAGGTTTTAGCTACAAGCTGACCTGTCCTGAACATGACACATTTTATTAGAGTTCATGGTAAGGCACCAGAGCTAGGGATTGGACTACAGCCAGTGCAGGAACTAAATGTGGTACTTTAAGCTACAACCCATTACTGAATGCTGGATGCAGGTCTCCAATCAGAGCAGCACTGTAATATGAAACTACGTCTCGAATGTTTTAGACCGACCTGAGATTCCGAAATTCCTAAGCGTTTCTGAAGACCAAACTGTTTTCAAAGATAACTCAATAATAATGAAGATTAACTACTTAATGTGACCTTGGGTTGGGAACACGAAATCTTTAATAAATTTCACATTGGCATCTAACGCCAACGCACTTCAAACCATAACACAAAGTTCCTCGAAGCAACTTAGAATCTACTATGCATATTATAATTATTTTCACATAATAAAACTGTACGGATGCATGTCTGTTTGTACATGGAAGATATTCAAGAAAAACTGTTATTTGGTGTATTGATTTACGCAATAGATTCTATAAAACACAATTTAATTATTTGAATGCAGTTTTTACCAATGTAAACGGCTCGACCGATTTTCGTGAATAATTGCGTGCATATCGGCTAGGGTGGAGAATCGGACATCTATTTTTCATCCCCCTACCTCTAAAATTTTTTTGGCAGAACAACGTTTGCCCGGTCAGCTAGTTGAGATATAAAACCGTCGCGTGTCGTGTAATTGATGTCCACTCATATAGGAACATTTCGTGGGGAACATTTCATGTTTTATTTTATTGTAATAGTTAGATTCAAAAATAATAAAAATAGGCCAAGAAGAATTCCGTCTGAGTATTTAATCAAAAGAGTAATGAGGCATTAGTTGTCTGAAGCTAAACTGTTGAAAATAGTTACTAATAATCAAAACACTTCCGTGTAGAGGGAACTTGCTGTTTCTGGCGGCTTTGCCCGCGCGGAAGTGTTTTGATTATTAGTAACTATTTTCAACAGTTTAAAATAAAACATATTTTATTGTAATATATTCAAAAATAATAAAAATAGGTCAAGAAGAAAGAAGGTAATGAGGAATGCTTCATTACCCTTTTGATTAGATATTCAGCTAATGAGCTATCTGAAGCTAAAGTGTTGAAAATAGTTACTAATAATCAAAACACTTCCGCGCGGGCAAAGCCGCCAGAAACAGCAAGTTCCTTCTACAATAATGTTGACCTAAAACTCCTCATACCTTTAAGCAAATAAGAATCTCGAAAATATGAGTGGGGTAAGAGCCACGAATATTATTAAAATTATTTTCTGAGGTAGCGCCGAGGCTTTTATAGTTCTCAATATTTATGAGGCGCTGAACTGAGGAAATCTTACTTGAATTAATTAAACGGAAAAGCCCTCTTTTGTGGAGTTTTGGAGCGTAGGTTTTAAGCAAAGGGGCGTTTTAGACAAGAGAGAGTTTGAGGTTCTTGGAACGGTTTTATTTTGAGTGCTACCGTCTTTTGTTTAGTTGAGGGCGACATTTTTATCAGCTCTATTACTGCATGAAATAAAATGCTATCATCTTTGAATACAATACCGTTTGATTACAATAAGTGATAGGAAGCTACGGTGGGATAGGTAAGCCACTTACGTTCATTATAGTTACGAAGAGATTAAGGTGGTAAAATTCTTAAAGCCCTTAACATGAACCTTGTCAGACTTAATGACTAAAAGTCTGTCGATGTCTATAAAGCACAATATTTAAATAAAATTAAATGGAAATAAAAGTTATTACCCAGCTATAGCTGTAGCAATTCATTGAGGGGACTACATAATATCCCTAACTGAAGTGATTTAACTTTGCTCTGCCCAGACATTAGATTTCATGTGCCATTTAGATTACAAAGATTATTTCGTCATAAATGAAGGTGAGATATGAACCTTTATTTAAGAATAATCTTTAACGTACGCTTAAGCTTAGTTTAGCTGAAATTTTGATTTAATATTAATTATAATTTTAGGGTAAACAATAACAACAAAAGAATATATAATAATAGCTGAATTGTTTCAAAAAAAGAAAATAATATTAGATTGCCAGAAGATACAGAAGCAAGTTGTGAAAGCAGTTTTGCAAAACAAGAAAACAAAGACGAAACAAATCATTTAGACTATAATAAAACGGTAAATGCGGTTAACAAAATCGTACATTTCCCATTAATCACCCCTGTCTCGTGGCCACAATAAAGGGGTTAATCCAATAATTAAATGGATTTCCTTTAAATTTGAAACAAAAGAAATGTATTCACTCATAACGGTAAAAAGGTATTTTTGTAGTCTGTTAATGAAAATGAATATAATTATGTATGTAGTTTTATTTATGGATTTAAAAAACTTTAAGTTGACGATTTACTGATCATTAAAAAAAAATTAATAGCTTAATTTACATGCGAATTTTTATTGTCTGACTATTTTAAAATGACCAACCATCTTTTCATAAATATATAAGATCTAACAATTGGTATAACAAAAGCAGACTATGGGCTTAACCCCTTTAAAATAGATGAACCAAGACCAATAACAATTTGGTTGTGATGATGACGATAATCTTCCTGTTATATTATTATAATAATATACACGTTAAGATGGAGTTAGGACTTCGGAAATATTACAGAATTGAAATAAGATATTATAAACGTTAGCAGTAGCTTTAACAACAGCATTCAACTATGAATAAGTTCAGGAGCATAAAGATCACATCTCATTTCTGTAAATATCTCATATTGACATCAAAAGCTACGGAGGCTGCAAACAAAACGTAAGTGTAAATTACATTTGGCATTAATCACTCGTTTCTCGTTGCCACAATAACGCGGTTGACTTCATCTTCAAATAATTCTCTTTGTTCTTTGCGAACAATGTCCTCTTTTTCTGTACATAAGTGATAGGAGATACACTTTGTACGTGGTACTCCTTCATAAACAGTGTTTTTAATCAATAATATCAATCAATTCATATTCTAATACTTGTGTAATCACAACAGTTTAAAAAGGTCGTAGTCTCACCAAAGTGCAAAGAAAAAAAAAGTAAACATTATTAGAAAAAAATGATATACGCCCATAATGTAAGAATCACTATTTTATTTATATATGGAACAAATTAATTATTTACTTCATACATATGTAGGAAAATAAACATAATCACTAAATTCATTAAACATTTATTATAATTATAAAAAGGTTCGCAGAATTCCAGACACTAATTTTATTTATTTTTTCTTTCTTCGTCGATAATGAACTGGTGTTAAATGGTGTTACTGATAAGAGGCTCCTCTGTATATTTGGTGGCATTTACATTCAAAACTTGATGATCTTACATTGCTGCGCCAAAATCATTGAAAGCATAACAACTTCAGAAATCATCACAAAATCGCTCAAAGTGTTCTTACCGCTTTCGCTTATGCTTCGTTTTCAAGCCACAGCCCGTCCATCGTACATCACGGCGTGTCGTTAAGGGCAGGAGGTGGTCCGATAAATCAGGGGACGTCGTCTACGCGCTCGCAGCTCGCTAATGCGTGTTCTTGTAATGAATGAGATCACGTGCCACTTGGATGAGTTACAATGAGCACGCGTTATGGTCTCATATTGTTTGAATTTGAAAGAATATCAGATCATGAATTCTTTCATTCTGCTACCTGTTTTCTTCCTTCTTGACTATGTTACCTTTACTGTAACTTCGATTGTTATATATCTGATTAATACTTCTTGTTAGCTAAGTTATAAAGTAAACAGAAATAGGTACTATTTTTATCTTTGATATTTTTGTGTAAGTCTTGTCAGTGTTCATTTAATTTGTTTTCAACTTGACAAAGCAATATAACTGAATGTCTTCGTCTTTAATTATTAAATACTGTTGTATTTACTAGTTTTGCGAATGATAATGTATTGATATCATGCCTACAATTATTATGGCCAATACATTTTTGTTCTTCCTGTCCAAATGATGGCATTTGAAAAACAGTTTCCCATAATTTTCTTCCTATTATGTTTCCATGATTTTACTTTGTCAATCCACTTAGGATGGAAAATGAATGAATAAAACTTTTATTTTATTTATGAATATCATAATGACCATTGATCGAAGTTATCGACAAATACAAATGAACGCTAAATATTGAAAACACTTCTTCATTGAAAACTTTTAACATTTGAGTATCACGAATGCGGCAAAATATTTCAGCGATTAAAAACTACCATTGCACGATCACTAGAATCAAAATTTGAAGTAGAACGTTTAAGCGAATGCCAATATTCACAAGTGAATCCACTTGCAGGATTACTACGATCATCTATGAAAGTGCTTTTATAGAAAGGTATTTTTCGGATTATTAATCCAGCAAAAATGCAGGCACTGAACATTCCTACTACACTTCCATACCTACACTCTTGTATTCCTATTTTAAATCATTGCAGTTCTATCTAGATTTTGCAAAGTTAACAATTTTACGTATTCGGTAAAATTTGAAAATTTAAAACTGATAGTCTATGTTTTAAATCCCAGACATCGGGTAATAAAAAACATTGGGAGATTTTTTGCAAGGAAGATTGAAAGTCAGATATTTTGTTCGTACAAAATGCAACTATTCTTTTTTGAATTTCCAATCAATCGAAGTAGCTGAAGCGATCAAGCTGCTGCATTAATTTAGACAATGGCACTGCAAAGGTTATAGCAACACTGGCTGCAGTCCAATCCCTTACTTCAATTGGATTTTTAACCCCCGACGAAAAAAGAGGGGTGTTATAAGTTTGACGTATCTGTGTATCTGTATGTCTGTCTGTGGCATGGTAACTCCGAAACGGATGAACCAATTTTGATCTAGTTTTTGTCTGAAAATTGACTTAATCGAGAATGTTCTTAGTTATGTTTAGTGTAAATAAAAACTTTAATTTAAGATTTTATTTCTTTAGAGTTTTACTGCTACTGTTGTTGATTAGTCGCGTTTATTGTGCAAAAACATGTACTTCTTTACAAAAACGGCGTTTCACTCGTCGTAGGTAGAGCATATTTCAGGGTTAAAAAGTATAAAGCATAAAAGTAATGCACAAACTATTAATTTTTTTGTTCATACATCTTGCTCAATATGAGCCCCTCTATTTCTTATACAGGTCCGAATCCTGAACGTATGAACAAAAAATAATAGTTTGTGCGTTACTTTTATGCTTTATACTTTTTAACCCTGAAATATGCTCTACCTACGACGAGTGAAACGCCGTTTTTGTTAAGAATTACATGTTTTTGGATTAACATTAATACCTTTTTATAAAGCTGATTAAATGGGCAAGTTTTTTTAATAACTTGTAAGCCTAGTGTCATGGTAATTTTTTCAACCAGACAACATATTTTGTCAAGTAACATGTATTTTTTAAATAATTTTGTTTTTGTTGTAGCTCGTAGTTTTTCATTCAGAAGGAATTTTCATCTTAATAAGGTAAGGTGGGCTTTATTGAAGTGTTAGTTAGAAAAATAATTTTAAATATTAACCATACCATACGTATTTTTTTTTCAATTTGTACCTAAATGCAAAAATCCGGGTAAATAATGAAAAAAGTTTAAATTGCAAATATCTCCACAAGTAGCAAGAATTTTTTTTTTACTCATACAAATGAACATCAATTATATTGCATTTTGGCTCCTTCATCAGCTCCCGCCAGGAATACGTCGAGTTACAAATAACCCTGTATATCTATCTTTCCATTTGCTATGTTACCTGAAGGGAAAACTGTTGCATCTATTTTTGAGAATAATGCACCCACAAGGAGTCTGAGATTTGGTATAGTTAAAGTTTATAGAAGTGCAAAAATATTTTAAACAGTTTGTGTTACAAATATTTATTAAGCAAATAAAATGTTAAATATTGCTTATTTCCAATATTGGTTCACCCAGTCGAAAGTTCTAAGGTAACAAACATAAAAAACAGTCAAATTGAATACCTTCTCCTTTTTTGAAGTCGGTAAAAAGTGTGAAGTAATTAGCAGTAACTACATAAATGTGCTTAATAAAGAACTTTATTTTCAACTACTAACCACTTTTGATTGCTTCGTGATACTTATACCTCAGTATCGATTGGTCGTTTACTCTACAAAATATTTATTTGGGATTCATTATCAAAATCCCATCAGTATTTGAAACACAGAATATATTTACAGAATCACCATAATGCATACCTATAACATCTGAGGAGTCACCTTAATTCCTCATGGAACAAATTCAAAACTGAATTTTGCTATATGCTACCGTATTAGAATACCTCGTCAAATAAAGAAACCTTAGGTATCAAACATAAAAGAATCAGTCCAATTTAGCACCTACTTTTTTCTTTGAAGACTTATAAATCGTTGCCAGATCCCATTTATAAAATTAAATAACTAAAACAATGTTTTTTTGTTTATCCAATTTATGAAAAAAAAAATTGTAATGGGGAAACTTCACTTTAGTTACAAAATAATGAAGGATCATCGCGTTCATTGTGTAGTTCCCCTAATGTGAAGTGTTCTCTACAAATTACGTGTGCAATCGCTCTTAGATGGAGTTTATTGAGAGTTCCCAACAAGATTCACTAAAGATGATACTAAAAAGGCCTATGACACAATTTTTATAACCGCCGACGCGACTTAAACGTATAAGTATTTTTTTAATTTGATTTATTTTGACATTATTATGAACGAATTGTACATAAGTATAATTTTTATTCTATTAATGACAGTATTTTGTGTGACATGTTATTAATCTGCAAGGGACTATTGGTGACATTTAAATTAATTAGTGCTTAATAATTATTATTGATTTTTTTAAATTTAATATTTGAATTTTAAATATTTTAAGGCTGATTTAAGGGATAACATTTAAAAATTAGGTAGACTAACGAATTGGGGATACCTGTAATGTTATTTTTTAAATCTGTGAATAAATAAAATAAAAAAATTTGGCGTGTCTATGTGACTGTGTCTTCGTATGATTCATGTGGCATTTATGTAGCATCGTAGCTTCTGAACGAATGGACCGATTTTGATACGTTTGTTTGTTAGAAAGCTGATGTGATCGAAATGGTTGTTAGATATGTGGAATGAGTGTAAAACTGTTGGTAGTTTTAAAATTTAATGACCCCGTCGTCAATAATGATTTATGTCATTTATATACAGAAGTCATCGTCAGAAAATGCCTCGTAAAACACGCGAGAAGCCAACAAACGTATACGAAATCTGAACATTTTAACATTATTAACGAAACTGTAGCCTAGTTGGTAGCGACCCTGCCTCACTTAACTCAGATTTGGACTATTATTATAATCATCATATTATTATTATGTATCTCAATTTGTACCTCGGGTCCAAGATGTAAGCGGACCCGGTATTTTGGAAGGCTTGCGTGGGGACATAGGTCCAACACGTAGAGGCCCCTTTGAGAAACATTATTGTATTGCTGCGTGGTACACATGGCGGATATCATCTTCTTATTATCTTATTACTATTATGTTGTTCCATATTATTATTATTATGAATATGCTCACACATTTCCGAAAGTCAGGGTTCACATATAAAATCGTATTTACATTATTACCTTGTCAAATGATTTAGGTGCAAGGTTTGTTAAGATACTTTCATGTCAAATATGACCCTTTACAATTCAAACGCTTATCCTGTGTTGTAAAATAAACAAAGTACTCGAACCGTTACGAAATAAATTGAGATGTTAATTTAAAGCAGCGTTTAGTCGCCTAAGTTGCGTGTTTGTAACGCATTAGTCTAATTTTAGTCGTAAAGTCGTGCGCGCAGCAATTGCGCGGTTTACAAATTTAACTTTAACTGTGGTTTTGGCCACACGAACAGCTAAATTTACTAATAACTTCGAATTATATGGATTTAAGAAACTGTGAAAGTCATTGTGAAATTGTGAAAGACTTGTCATTACAAGTCTTTCATTAGGTACAATCATTATTGTACGTAAGTGAATTTTTTTTGCATAGGTACTTAAGAGTTAAGCTTATCTTTCATACTAATAAGTCAAAAGATTAACTAAAAATAAAATAGTAAAAATATGAGGTAAAGGAAATACTAATAAGTCTAAATGATTTATAAATATTTGCAGCCCATTCCACACAAATTAACAATGCTATTATTATGCGACGACCCGTGTGGCGCAATGGTTACCATGCCGGATCGCCGCACCGAGGATCCTGGGTTCGATTCCCAGCGAGGCGGAAATTTGAATGATGAGTTTGAATTTCTGTTCTCGGTCTGGGTGTGAATGTCCTTGTCTATGTTGTGTGTTGTCTATGGCACCCACGACACAGGGAATCCTAGTGTGGGGCTATGAGTGTGAAGCGTTATTTATTTATTTATTTATTTGCATTTTAAAACCGTTGGTATTTATTAAAAAAATGTGCTGACGAGTACCTTTCGGCATTTCTTCTCAACTTAAAAGAAGCACTTTTTAGAAATGGTGGTACGTACAAAATAACAGAAGTTCATAAGTAATAATAATAAATACCTACATTAAAAATAGATTAAAGTACTTTGTCAACTTTTAAGAACGAAACAAAATTACAGTCAAAAATCGCAAGTGTGCGCTGCCAAAGAAGGCTGAGCTAACAGTCTTAATACGACAGGATATAAGACAAATGATGACATATCCTGCACCGCGGTTATTAATCAAAATTTATTGCAACCAACTCGTCTAGGATTAAAACTTGAACATGCACATGACTGTTTATACAAGTATAGGTACATTATGTCCTTGCTTCACCTGTGTTCTAACGCGTTAAACAACGTATTAAGACACTATGCAGGTCTAGTCGACAATTAGCGCGCTAAAAATGGCGTGGCCATATTAAATCCAATTCAAGTTTAGCAATAGCTTGGGTGGGTTTTTTTTATACTTTAAGAATTTTGAAGCGCTTTAAGCACAACACACAAGTTTAAGAACCCACCGGGGGTTGTGTCGATCCTAAGTGATCAACAACAACAACAAAAACAACAACAACAACAATAACAACAGCATCAAAGCAACAGCGGGCCGCGGTCGGTAGTTGGATGGGGGCTAGTAGCAAAAATTTCTTAAAAGCACTTACGTACTTCGGAGGCACGTAAAGTTGTTATTGCAAGTTAACAGTCGTTGAACCATGTCGAAACCTCGGGCGGCATGAAAACTAGAGCATACTCCACGTATAATCTTCAAGGGGAGAGACTCGTCGTGCTCAGTGTGAGCCATTAATGGGCTGAAGCCAAGAACAACAGAAATACTGCTCAAAGTTTGGCCACTTCAATAGCATTGTCGCAAAATCGCAAGTGTACGACGAAAGATAAGTCGACAGGGTAAGACAAACGATGACGTTCCCACCAACTAGTCATTAATCACAATTATGTGTCTAGATGGGTTAGGATTTGGAAGCAGTGAAACTGAAGCGGACTAAAATAAACTTACTAAAGTACGCTTATGTCACTGTTGTGTTTGTGTCACTGTCTTTTAGCTGATAAAAACTGATCTTTATTTATTTATATATTCTCTGGCTATTTAATACAAGTAATGCAGTGCTGATAGAGTTTCAAAATATATCGTATAAAAATGAAAAATTAAAAATACATGCATACAAATACATTAATTAAGCATGAGTGGCAACTTTACCATGCACTATGTGGTTCTATTTACCTCCATTATATATATTTACATTTATACAATACTTATATATTTGCTTAAAAAATTTAACATTATCATTCATTTTTCAAAGCCTAATAAAAATCACTTTATTTTATCATCCATTGTCTTCGCAAGTCCACTTAATACTGACAAAAACACGAATAACGCATTATTTCCATTAGTACAAATATAAACAGAAACTTCGCATCAATTTGTGCAATTACCTTAATGCCTTAACTTTTCGCTTATTCGCGACGAATTCTCAGGACTACATTTAAAACGAGCCGTCTGACGCGGCCAAGACGTCTATCAATCACAATTAGTGCTGAAAAGGACGCGTAGTCTCATTTCATTGAAAACGGCCGCCTGGATGATATAGCTACATATCTGCTTATACGCACAGAGTACTTAATCACTACGTTTTACTTATACGTATATCATCTTAGCGATAATAACCCAGAGGATGTAGGTAAGTAGATTTAGGTTTAGTCACAGAAGACATATTATTTACATAATTGTAGCATGTGCTTGATAGTAATTTCTTTCTTTCTTGGTCGGCAAAGCATCGGTGAATTTAATGATGTGGTATTAGTGATGTCTACGGACGTTGATGGCCATTTACAATCAGATGGTTTTTCAGCATGATTCGCTCGTCCTCTGTCGACTTACTTAGAAACTCTATCACTCTGCCACATCGACGCAGATAAGCAATCCGAATCCTTCGTAAACTTTACTTTGTGTCAGGGTATGGGTTGTAAGCTCCATCCAGTTTAATCTTGATTTTACTCATGGCTTCAACCATTTTCCATCAGAGTCCTCTTCTCGTGAAAAACAAGCCACTGACGGATTGTCAAATGAAAAACAATTTGCAAGAGAGTATCGAAATGTTTTGATAGCAATTCTCAGCTAGGGCAGTAGGCAGTAGGTACCGCCCGTCAACGTCAGCCGTTAAAAATGAACTCGGTGAGCAAAGCCACTGATCCGTTGCTAATTGTGGAGGGCAATCAATCTTCCGATCCGTTGCTTCAACACCTTAACTAATTGTCGTTTTGACTTTTGACATACAAATGGTACGATAGCCAAAATAGGTTACGATACATTTACTTATAGATAACATAGGCATAATTCCTCACTTCACTGATACTCAGCAAGGCTATTCTGTTTTGTAACTTGACAGCGGAATCCACGATGAGTTTCAAAAATTGAAGTTCGAGGCTGTTACAAAACAAAAGCGAACTTGCATCATATTGATATGTCATTTTCTAATCATCTAGTACGCACTTGCGAAGTGAAGTGAGTCTCGAACTCAAACTTCAATTTTGAAACTCCGCTGTCAAGTTACAAAACAGAATAGCCTTGCAGGTGATACTTGATTTTGGCATTTTCGATTAAATCCTTTCATTGTCATTTAATATAACATTTATTTGTCTTCATAATTATATAAGAATATTTAAATTGAAATCGCATCCATTGGTTGGCGTTAACGATTTACAACTCTGACCAAATTAAACAAGTTTCATCGGATGAACCCAATATTCAAAAATTACACTTCCGTCGTCGCAGTATATTACGTTAATAATGACATCTGTCCAATAAGCTGGTGCGAATGCAGCGGAAATTTGAATTCCCAATAACATCACAACTCATTATGCATGAGTTTTGGATTCATTTGTTATGTAACTATTATTACCTGGCGAAATTGGCTACGCTACGATAATTCTTTTAAGTAAATAATCGACATACGAAAAGATGGCATCATCAAACAACAAAGTCATTAGTGATTCATTTTCGGCTAAAAAGGATGGCGGGGAACCCACATTATTTCTGGCTCTCCAAAGCTGTGATCGAAATACTAAATATTTGACGGTCGAGTTTAGAAGGAAGGTAAAAAGCCCTGGGCAAGTAAACAGGTCAATCACCATGTAAAAGTATCATTGTATTGAACAGGAGTGGTGGTACAGAGTCCATTGTCCGTTCGCCATAACTGACATTTATAAGCATCATGCACCATGAGCTTTATGCACCATGAGCAGGGTTGCCTTGGACTCAAGATGGATGTCTCCCTTTACGCCCCAATCTTTCCACAACTTAAGGTTGTACTACTTGGTAAGTGACAAAGTGTACGTACTACTTTGTTTAGGACTAATATTCCTTTCAGGACTATTAGTCTTAGTCTTTCGCCACTTATTATAAGTTTCGATTACTACGTACTTTTCTGCATCTCGTGTTCCTTGGAAAATGAAAAAAAAAACTATCATCAAAAGTAAATCATCAAAATGGGACTTAAAAATATTTAAAGCCAAGTGTATAAGAGCTCGATAGAATAATAAATATAATTTAATTAATTAATTTACAAGTCACTTATTAAAATTTTCATGAGCTCCAGAATTAAACTATTTGTATACAGACTTCAACAGTAATACTACTGAAATTGTATCAAAGATATCGCTTAGATTCGGCAACTAAATAGTTATCCATTATTCGATTAGATATCACATAATCAGTATAGATAATGTCCTACATTTAAAATTTATCGGAAAATCAACTCTATTTCACATTAAATAAGACATTGAGAAATAACATTGTAAATAAATATTAATTGATATTGTAATAGGAACACGTTTATTCAGTAAGATCGGAAGCGAGGGAAAGACTAAAAATGTTACTGAAAGTAATATTAATAAGTGTTCTAAGTGTAGTAGTAAATGCAGAAAAGGAACGGTTGGACAATTATTCATTGTACAGAATTCATCCAGGTAATGAAGATCATGTAGATTTCTTAAATGATCTTTATAAGGAATCACATGGTCTTGAATTTTGGAAGCCACCAACATTCGATCGTGAATATATTAGTGTAATAGCATCTCCAGGTGTGAAGAGTGAATTTGAAAAGTCTCTGTCAGAAAGAAATATTTTCTACGAAGTAACTGTTCAAGATATCCAAGAGTAAGTATCTTTAGAAATATTTATCTAATCTATAATAATTGTATCATTTATTCGACGACATGTGGGCTGTGGCGCAATGGTTACCTTAACGGATCGCCGCGCCAAAGGTCCTGGGTTCGACGGTCCAGCGACGCGAAAATTTGAATGATGACTTTGAATTTCTGTTCTCGGTCTGGATGTGAATGTCCTTGTCATGTGTGTTGTCCATGGCACCCACGACACAGGGAATCCTAGTGTGGGGCTATGAGTGTGAAGCGTTATTTATGTAAATCTTATCTGGGATGCTTTATTTTAGCTTACTACAATCATTGCAATGATTACTGCATGATTGGATGCAATCGTCGAAAAAATAAGTTTTTTTCACACAGATTATAGTAAGGCCAATAATCTTTTGAATGGTACCACGTTGCAGCCACAATGCAACCATTAGTTTTTCCACTGTGTTTCGGTTCTTATTTGGCATAGTTTTAACATGCTTTGATTATTCAATACTAAACATCAGTTGCGCGATTGGTTATGGTCCACATTATGGACTCAACGAAACCACACACTATATATACCCATTTTGTCATTGCAATTTTGTTAAGTAATGGCGAAGTTTGAGAAAGATAAACATAATTTGAACAAATTATTTCAGTGCTTTCGATGCTCAACTCTTGGGTACTGGACAAAGAAATACGAGGAAACAGCTCTTTTGGACCAATTACCAAACTATGGACGATATTTACGCTTGGTTTGATCATCTTGCTGCAACTTACAGAAATGTTGTCACGGTTATAACTGTTGGACAGTCATATGAAGGTAAATCTATCGAAGAATAGTTAGTATGTGTATGGTTCAGCATTTTTAATGAGGACGCAATTCTAATAGAATAGGTAAAACGTTTCTGTTTTCTTGTGGAAACTCAATCCTTACTTTTTACAAACTCGTTAATAAACCTCTTGCTTTGATTCTATCATACGTTTTTATGTTCCGTATTTTTTATTATGTTTGGAATTTTGGTAATTTTTTCTCATGAAACAAATTCTTTATTAAAAAACGCGTGCATAACTAGTTAACATACATAAAATGAGAACACTGGTTGCTGGATTTATTAACATTAATAACTTCCGAATAACGTAAATTTCACCTGACTTGAAATATAATATTTTGCCAAATAACATAACAGAATCACGGTTACTGTATAAAGGACGGATTTATATTTCAATGCTTTCCTTGCCATCTATACATATCCTTATCGTGAACAAACGTAAAGACAAACGAACCCTATTTTTAATATATTTCGTGTACAGAACAGACACCAGTTTTATCTTTTACAATCTTTATATATCCTTTTATATCCTTATATATCCCTCACTAACAATAAGCGGACGTGTTATGTACCATTCCTTAATTAGGCCGCGGGAGGGCACTGGTGACCTGTAACTCAGGTACTTTCAACCTACATCAGACACCAGGCTTTCACAAAGCACTATTATAGTATGTGTACTATCTGTGAGCCATATACTGTACTTATTTGTGAAAGTGAATAAATAAATATTCTATTCTATTCTATAGGCAGAAACATTACCGGGATAAGGATTTCCCGGGGAACAGCTAGGCGCTCCTTTTTCCTTGAAGCTGGTCAAGTGGCTGCTGACTGGTTGTCACCAACTATTCTGACTTACGTGGTGGATCAGCTCGTCAGAGGTACCAGTCCGGAAGCCAGAGCAGCTTTAGATGAATACGATTGGCATATCTTCCCAATCTTAAATCCAGATGGCCACATGTTTACTCAAAATTCGGTAAATAATTGTTACAATAACAATTGTACTAATAGTAAAAATTAAGGGGTAAAACGGCATAAGCATGAATATTTCCAAATAACAACACTTTTATACAGTCTAATGTCAAGTTTAATTAGAAGAAACCTGACATTTATGAGCTGTAATTTGATTAATTTAATTTACGGTCGAATTTCTCGCGAAGTTAAATTCGAGGAAAAAGGGTCAATTTGCAGAAATTTAGTAAAAGTTCATTATTTTGATTCTTGTATAAAATAATCAAATCAAAAAAGAAAAAAGCGGCCAAGTGCGAGTTGGACTCGCCCATGAAGGGTTCCGTAGCAGCAAGTAACATAATATAAAAGTTCTTGAAGTTCGTTGTAACTTTGATCGAGGTAAATTGCGGGTTACGATTTATAACGTATTAAAAAAAACTACATACTAGATCTCGTTCAAACCAATTTTCGTTGGAAGTTTGCATGGTAATATACATCATATATTTTTTTTAGTTTTATCATTCTCTTATTTTAGAAGTTACGGGGGGACGGGACACACATTTTTCCACTTTGGAAGTGTCTCTCGCGCAAACTATTCAGTTTAGAAAAAAATGATATTAGAAACCTCAATATCATTTTTGAAGACCTATTCACCCCACATGTATGGGTTTGATGAAAAAAAAATTTTTGAGTTTCAGTTCTAAGTATGGGGAACCCCCAAAATTTATTGTTTTTTTTTCTATTTTTGTGTGAAAATCTTAATGCGGTTCACAGAATACATCTATTTACCAAGTTTCAACAGTGTAGTTCTTATAGTTTCGGAGAAAAGTGGCTGTGACATACGGACGGACAGACAGACAGACAGACAGACAGACAGACAGACAGACAGACAGACATGACGAATCTATAAGGGTTCCGTTTTTTGCCATTTGGCTACGGAACCCTAAAAAGTATCAACATTTTATATGATCCTTTTTAGTTAGTAAATAATATGTACATAACATTTAAATATTATGTTCCTTTAATTGCAGATCAGGAGTTGGCTCAAAAATCGTAGACCAAACTTTAGATCTAACTCTATAGGTGTCGATCTCACGAAAAACTGGAATTCACAATGGGGAGGTAAGAATTCATTAAGTAATTTTATGATGATAAAAACCATTTCAAATATCAGCAGCAAAATGATTACCTGTAAGAAACTAAATACAGTGGTTTTTAAAGAAATACCCGCGGAGTATTAAAAAAAGATTATCTATTTTTCAGTTTCTGGTGGCAGTTTCAATCCAGCACAGAATAATTTCATAGGCCTAGGGCCGTTCTCAGAGCCAGAAACTCGAGCAGTCGCGAGATATATTGAAACTGTAAACCTAGCGGCTTTCTTATCATTCAGAGGATTTGGACAGCGACTCTTGGTACCTTTTGCTCATGCTGATCAGCCGATGTATAATTTCAATGAAGTGGTTCGTATATGTTTCATTTTTATTCTTGTAAATGAGTACCTCGAAATTCAATCAAATGTAAAATTATTGTGGAATACAGGTGGGTAAAGTTGTGTACTCGTCGTAGCACGCGTTTCTCCTCTTTAGGAGACACCTTCTCTTGAGGAAGCACCACGCAGTTCCAATTAAGATTGCTGGATGGTTACTTGATCCTCTACACGCAATTAAAAATACAATAACATAATTTACTAGGTTTTACCAATTGTAAGTTTGTGTTAATAATATCAAAGGCTGGTGACGCATCATCGTATCATCAACGTATCATCAGGTCAGATTGTAAAGCATTAGATATAAAAGGTATAAAATATAAGATATAAAATAATATAATTTATGGTTTGGCTTGAGAGTCAGTTCTTTCTTTCTTTTTCTCTCTTTCTTGGCCGGCAACCCATCAATAATGCTGATGTCCATGTGCGCGATAGCCACTTACTATCAGGTGGATCGTTAGTCCGTTTGTCGGCTATCTCCATGAAAAAAGATAAAATGTTAAGTAGGTCCTGTTTATTATAAAAAATAAGTCACTAAGCTATATCAAAAGCTTTCAGAAGGTCTAAGAACTGCAAACATGCTGCTGAACGAAGACGAAACAAGGTTTATTTTAATGTTAATCTTGATTGTATTTTTATTTTTCTATAGCCTACACTAGATTCAAGGTTGGGTAGTTTGATTCTTGAATACAGATTTCTTTATAGGTTACTCTAGGCAGAAGGGCTATGGGATCTTTGGCCGTTCGATATGGTACCCAGTATCTTGTGGGGTCTTCTAAGCAAGTACATGGTAAGTAAAAGAAACAAAAATGTTCGAATATAAACTGACACTTCTCTGTTTAAAATCTTGTTATCAAAGTTTCCAATTAATCATGCTGTATTTCTATGAAAAATGCTACTTAACATGTTTTGATAATTATAATTATGTATAATTTAATGATAGCTTAATAAACTGCTTATTTTAATGTTTGAGAGAAAAATATGAAGAACAAAATAAAATTACAACCAACGGGTAAAGCGAGATTTTACAAATAAAACATAGTGCTCAGTAGAACTTAGTTGGTTGTGACAGTTGAAGTTGAAAGGAAATTTGGGTTTTCCATTTATAATATTATGCTTCTGATGGTGGCCGCCTACTATCAGGTGGATTGTCAGTTCATTTGTCAGATAATTCCAAGGAACAAGGTAATTAACTATTAACATTGATTTCAAGTTGTCATCACGACTTAAAATTTCCAGATGGAGCCACAGGCAATATTGCGGACTGGGTAAAGCATCGCTTCAACCCACCAATCGCAGTAACTTACCAGCTCCGAGACACAGGATCCTGGGGCTACACGCTCCCTGTAGCACAAGTGCTGCCATCTTGCGAGGAAACCTTCGATTCTATAATGGCCATGATCAGAGAAGCTAAGTTCATTAACGTATTGTGAATAAAGAATAAAATAGTATTATGTTGATGACTGGTTTTGTTTTACTTAAGGTATGTTACATAGCATTGTTGATAAGTGCTTTATGCTCAAAGGTGGCAGCATAAATACAAAAATCTAAAAAATACCGTACGACGAAAAATACGATGTTATACATGATCATTAATAAAAATTGTAATTGCTCGATATCTGCATATAGCAAATATTTAAAAGAGAAAAATGTGAAGTCTTTATAGGAGCAGTCGAAGACAGAACCATCATTTTTAGAATGTTTATTTGTCTCGGGTTTGAAATCACACTGCGCAAAATTTGATGCGGTTTTCACAACTTCATTTCGAGATAAGTTTTTCTACATTTCAAGCGAAGTATAAGCAGTAGGTTTAAATGCATGGAATAACTTTTAATTCAAATTGATTGGTATTCTATTGTATATTATACAAGGATTCACGTACATGTTACACACTTTTATTATCAATTTATTACTTTGATAGAAGTTATTGCATTTGAATTGTAAAAGATATTTTTTTATTTTTGAGGCTATAAAATTATAATTACCAATACCAGCCTCGTATTTCGATCATTGTTGGTTTTACGTTTGATGTTTAACATTTTAATTTCATAACTTTCATAATTATGTTAAAATATACATTGCTTATATTTACCCTTGCTAGTGTAGAAAGTGAAAAGTTTCGATTTGATACTTAAACTTTATACAAGAAGCGCTCATAGCCCGGCGGCTTGCGTCGATCCTATGTGATCGACAAAGTTAAGTAACAGCGGGCGCGGTCGGTAGTTGGATGGGTGACCGCTAGTGGCAAAAATTTCTTGAGCGTTTCCGTGCTTCGGAGGGCACGTAAAGCCGTCGGTCCCGGTTGTTAACATAAGATAACAGTCGTTAAGCCATGTTGGAAGCCCTCGGGCGGTTTGAAAACTTCCGACACTCGGGTTGGCCACTAACCCCTTCACCAATCCGCACTGGAGCAGCGTGGTGGAGTATGCTCTAGGCCTCCTCAAGAGGAGAGACCCGTGCCCAGTAGTGGGCCATTAATGGGTTGAAGCCATACAAGACTTTGCCCATGAATGAGCAACACACAAAGGTACTCCAGGATATTCAAAATACGGACCAGAGATATGATTTCTGGACCGATCCTACTGCGTATGCAAAATTTGTTAATGTCTGGTCCTTTCTCAGAAGCAGAAACAAGATCTCTATCAGCTTACATTAGATCAATGGGAGATAAAATTGACTTGTACTTGTCTATGCATTCCTTTGGACAACTGTTACTGATTCCATTTGGAAATACCACTGAGTCGGTGGCGAATTATTATGACGCGGTAAGTGTATGAGATTAAGGTAGTCAAACTAAGATTTAATCGTATTTAGTTGCAACGTTGGACTGTCTGAGATAGGCTCTCCTAGGATTAGATACATTCCTTAGTCTGACAGAACACGTTTGATAGAACTTTAACTAAGTCTTCTTGTCATAATTTAGGCCACACCACACACACACACACCATAATTTAGACAGACCACTGTCCAAATCTAAGAGCTATTCAACTTTGATGTTTGCCTTTAACAAATAAATAATTTGTATATTTAATGTACTCGTAAATTGAAACAAAGTCTAAGTGCTTGTTCATACTGACTCGCGGGCGCGGTCGCGGGCGCGGTCGCGAAATATCAAACATATGAACTACTATGAATGTGTTCACATACAAAACGCACGTGCGGTGTAAGTAGCGGGCACGCTAGCGACAAGCGCGCGCGGCCCGCTAGCGGCAATATCAAACGCATGAGAATGTATGAGTGTGTTCACACTGAACTAGCGGCGGAGCGCGCGATTCACTCGCGATGTCAGGTAAGTTCAACCATTTTGAACTTGTCGCTAGAAACGATAGCACATGAATTCATTATGTCCCCAGATTAAAGGGTTGTTCTTTCATCTAAGATCATGTCCTTCAATACAGAAGAGTTTATTAGTACTATTCAGGCTAGAACTGATTTGATTTGAACTCAGATTTGGCAGAGTAAACACAGGCATCTTATGAACAGAAACATTCTTAATAAACTATGGAAGGAAATTGCTGAGTTGTTTCCTGATTTGAGTACCTAAATGAAACTTTAGGCATGAATTTCGGTTAAAAAAAGATCGTCGTCCATGTTTTCAACCTCTGACAACATGTCACAATCGCGCAAACGCCTGGCGGCCAGTGTGAACACGAATCCGCTACCGCGCCCGCGCCCGCGACCGCGCGTTCAGTGTGAACAAGCACTTATAACTAATTAGTATTAACGACAAAAGATGACTTTAAAGTCTCTCGGTAACTTTCAAATAAATAAGTATAAAATAAACAAAGGGTAGCTTCGGCTGAGTCCCAGAACACGTTACTGACAGCTGACAGTGATGTCACAAAAACTCTTCAATTTGCAACGTTTAAGAAGCTTTCATGCTTAAGTATAAAGCTTTCTCCGCCCCTGAAGTATTACTGATATATTACTCTGTGTAAAATAATCGCAGATAAAAGCTTTTACTCAAAGTTAGTTTCTGCTTGTGACTTTGTCTGCATCTTCAGAAGAGAATCATAATTTGTAATATCTATGGACCTCGTTCTTACAAGTTTTATTTAACTGACTTTGTTTGTTAATTTGTTAAAATGTAATTTATTTAGTAATAATAAATTAAAAGTAAATAGTATTTTTTTATACAGTAATATTTTTTTTCGTAGCTAAATATAGGCCGGCGTGCGATGGGCGCCCTTTCTGTAAAATACGGTACTCAGTATGTTACGGGAAATGTGGCAGAGGCAATTTGTAAGTATTACACTACACGAATAATTTTTTTGAATAACCATAGTTGACAATGCTTTAGAGCAGAAAACCGATAAGTAGAACAGAAAAAGTAAAGATACCGTTTCAGGGTACATAGAAAGTGTAAGCGAGATAGTAAATGAGCTATGGATAGTTAAGATTTTAAAGACAGATTTTTTGGCTAGATAATTCCGCCCTAGAAATATTTTATGGTAGAAAAATTGAAGGAACATTATTTCAGATAACTTTATTTCAGATTTCGCAGCTGGAATCAGTATAGATTGGGTTAAAGGGCATCTCAATATTCCCTTAGTATATTGCTATGAGCTACGCGACAAGGGAAATTATGGTTTTCTGATTCCCGAAGATCAAATCGTTACAAGTAACCAGGAAGTATGGGATTCAATTCTCAAGCTAATACATCAGGCGAAACGATTCGGATAATGACGAGTGGGATATAATATTGGGCCATAACGTAGTTTTAGATACAATTACATACTTTGTTTTAAAACAACTGCTCTAAAATAAATTATAATTCTAAAATAAAAAATAGACAAATGATTTGTTACTCGAATTTAATTATTTTATTTTTTCCAAATGTTACTAACGTGTAGTAAGGTATTGTTCATTATTCTATTGGTCAATTATTATAAATAATTAAATTTATATCTAGATTTTATGGTCTAAATTTACATAATGACACACGGAACGCTATTGTTCTATCTGTATTTAGCGACAAAACAAATCGTCGAACATTTCCATATCAAAACCCGAATTTGAATTCTTTACCAAAAATTTCAACGACAAAATTTAAATTTACGACTCATAAATTTACCTAATTACCTTATCTGTTATCAGATCTAGTGACCTGATAAAATTTAGTGTAAGCTTAGTACGATCAAAGTGTAGGTATATTACGAAAATTATTATTATACATGTGGTCTAAGATATAACACGTAAAAAGATAATAAAAGTTATAAAGTCATACGACGTAAAATTGTTAACAATATTAAATCAGTGAATCAAATATGAAAAATATAATATTTCTTATATTATCGTTTAGTTGTGCATTAAGTGAAAAATTTAGATTTGATAATTACTTGCTCTACAAAATACTACCAGAAAATGAAGTAGAAATTGACGTACTCAAAAATATTTATGAAAATGATATAAGATTTGATTTTTGGACATATCCTCATAAGTTTACCGATTTTGTGAATGTGCTATCAAGTCCTGAACACAAAGATGATTTGGAGAAACTTCTGAATGAAAATAAAATCAAATATGAAATTTCCATGTCAAACATCCAGGAGTAAGTATATTTTGTTTAACATATTATCAAAAATTTTAAAATAATTTACAGGAAGACAGGCTGCTTTGCAGAAATAACATGGTGCCAATAATAAACCTTTTAGAAAGTGTTTTAAATTACTCGAATATTCAACAATAACGACAACTTTTGGGTTTTAGTTATACAAGTATCACAATAATAGTAATTATTTGTAGTGATAATTTGAATTAGTAATAAATACAATGCAGTCTTCTAGGTTTAATTGCTATATCATCTTTAACCGACGAAAAAAAAAGGAGGAGGTTCTCAATTCGACACGTATATTTTTTTTTTATGTATGATCACGCAGAAATCGTCACAGGGTGGTCCGATTTGGATGATTCTTTTTTCTATCATCAAATCATATTTACTGAGGTTCGCCCATAATCCATTAATGAGGTCACGATGAAGGTTAAGTCACTTTATCACAATGTAAATTATGATGATTCCTGAACATTACTTAATTTATTACAGATTTACCCTATTGTTAAAAAATCTATTTCAGATACTTGGATGGACCAACGTATTTGTTTGTTTACATGAAGTATACGTGTAGACATTTTTTTTTCACATGATATATTGAAAATAACTGACTGTCATAAAAAATAATATTCCAAAATAAGGCTCGTTGTATACAAGGTTGTAAATACAGATATACAAGATTGTAAATACAGACAAAATACCCTATCAGTTCAGTTTAACCTAAAAATTTAACTAGAGGCATTGTTAACGCTCCAAGAGATTCTAGATCGAATAATAAGTATTTGATTTTGTTTTTCACAACAAACAAATCCATGCTAGGCACAGATAATAGTAAGCATTACAAAAGCAAATGAAGGGTCAATAATGAAAATAATACGATTAATTTCAGAGCCATTGATAAAGAAGTTCTTACGACATACAACAGAAACAGCAACAGTACTATGCAATGGAACGCCTACTACAACTTGCCAGATATAGTGAATTGGATGTCTGATTTGGTTACCAGATACCCACGAATTGTCAGCATAATAGTTGCTGGTCGTACTTACGAAGGACGTAACATCTTTGGAATCAAAATATCTCACGGGCCTGGACGAAAAGCGATTTTCGTGGAAGGTGGTCTTCATGCACGAGAATGGATAACTGTGACATGTACCTGTTATATCATTAATGAGCTACTCACTAGTACTAATGCTGATACGATGGATGCCGCTCGTGATTATGACTGGTATATAATTCCTGTTACTAACCCAGACGGCTATATTTGGTCATATGAACAGGTGAGCATGTTAAAAACAAATTCAAACTATGTATAGACGTCAACACTGTTATTGTAGGCAATTATTAGATTAAATCTATTATGATGATGACACTACAATTTGTCCTTATACCTATCTAAAGATTGATAGATAAAATAAAAGATAACCTAAGGAACGATGTAAATAGGTAGATATTTCCAATTTAGTAGTTTATCAGTGAAGTAAAATAGTTATTTTTTTACTTGACACAGAAAAGAAATAGAGGGTCCAATTGTATTTTAATTTATTAAAAAGAAAATAAGTACCTAATAATAATAAGTAATACAATTATAATAAAAGAAAAATAATTGTCAAGTCCCTAACTAAATATGATACGTTTAACGTATTGACAAAATACCCAATGACTAACAGTTTTTTTCTAAAGTTATATTTATTTTGGCTCACTAAGAAAATCAGATAACGTGAATAAAGCCCACTAGAACAAAATGTTTCTTAGTTGTGCAATATGAGTAAAATGAATAAGTATTCTTACTTTTTAAGTAAAACAAAAGAGATTGCTGTCACGTATGATTATGCTAAATTATAAAAATAAATAACTCAAAACAGCTTCACCATTTTATGATTTCTTTATTTTAGTTCCGAATGTGGCGAAAGAATCGACGCCCGATTGTTGGCCAAATATTCGGCGTAGATTTGAATAGGAACTGGAATAACAACTGGCTTGGTAATAATTGTATTTTATTATTTTTTTATTATAATAATATATATTTAACTTTATTTATTATTATAATGCTTCTCTGTTTGCGATGAACTTAAAAACTATAGAACGGGTTTTTATACCGTTTCCTCCAATAAATGGTTTGATTCATCAGGTATAAGAGATAAATATTCACTAAGATTTAGTGTGAATTAGCTGAAAAATATGACGATAATCGAAATCGGTAAAAGTCACGCCCAGTGTAATTTGCATAAACCACCTTAAATATCAGTATAATTAATAAAGAATTATTTGACAATGATTTCTTCTTCTTGTCGCTGAATGATTTCTGTGAAGTGTGTAAAGCGAGTATGTTTTATTTTATTATGTTGAATAAAACAGCATTATTAGCAGTAATTCATTCATTTAGGCACATAACATGCCTCCGCGTTTGAATTGCTAGCGCTATCACTACTATAACAAATGATATTATGCAATACTCACATACAATATTGCAGGTACTTATTTCTAAAAAATATTCTGATTGTAATTGTTCTACTAGTTTCTGGTGCCAGTACCAACCCAGCTTTGGATACCTACGCCGGCCCTGGCCCCTTCTCCGAGCCGGAGACGAGGTCCCTGTCAGCATACCTTCGAACGATATCCGACAGGATGGAGATGTATCTGTCCTTCCATTCGTTTGGACAACTTCTGTTGATACCGTTCGGGAATACCACTGCACCATTGGCGAATTATCACGATGCGGTAATTTTCACTACATAATACGACACACTTCATTAGGTACATAATAAAAGTCAGGTTTCTTCTCCATAAAATCTTAAACTATGTAAATATCACAGTATGGAATCTACTCCTACATGAATGCATTATTCTTCAAAAGGATATAAACTTTTGTCTTCATTTAATTGAAATAGTTGGTTTGGTACTAAATACTACAGAGTATTAGAAACACGCGGTCGAAGGAAATTCGACAGTGTTATTAATGTGATTAAGAGTTAAATCACATTGACACTATGATACGGTCATAGGTACCTATCCTATGTTATACTATGAACCGTACCTTCTCGTTTTTCTTTAATTGACGTATTTGTAGGCCATATTTTTCTATAAAATTTCGCTTACTGTACTTCTACTCCGTGTAAACTTTATCTATATCTACTTTTCTTAGAAAGTGGTAGGTACAAAGAGCCTTCTCGTATCTATTATTATATACATAGATAAATCAAAGACTTCTATGAATTCCATTGGACTGACGACAGTGCCTATCTTATACTCGTAGTACCTATCTATACATGGAATTTGTTGGGATAGATAGATAGATTTATAATTACCTTTCCTATTGCAGATGAATATTGGCAGACGTGCCATGGGTGCGATGTCAGTACGATATGGCACTCAGTATGTTACTGGAAACATAGCTGAAGCAATATGTAAGATATATCTATATTTATATCAAATTTGAACCCAAAACAATTTTTCTAAACATTTTCTTTCTTTTTCTTCTCTCTTTCTTGGTCAGCAACGCATTAGTGACGCCTTTGATGTCCATGGGTGATGATAGCCACTTACCATAAGGTGGATCCTCAGCTTGTTTGCCGGCTATATCCTTAAAAAAATTCTAAACATCTATTATAGACAGACTTCAAAATGCCACTTCAAAACGATTTCAAAATGTAAGGATTTTTTAAAGAAATAAATTTACTCCTCTGCTTGCTATAAAATCAATCTGTTCCAGATATGGCCACAGGAGGAAGCATCGATTGGATAAAAGGACACCTCAATACTTCTCTAGTCTACTGCTACGAACTTCGCGATAGAGGGCAGTATGGTTTCATGCTTCCTGTCGACCAAATTCTGCCAAACAACCAGGAAACCATGGATTCTGTGTTGGAGCTTCTGCACCAAGCCAGGAGATTTGGGTACATGGAATTGCCACCTTCCAGGAGTTCCAGCTCACGTTCAGGACGGTCTGGCAGAAGACCTGGAGGTGGAAATAGAATGGATGATGAATAATTTTTATAATTTATTAATAAAAATAAAGCATAATCAAACGCTTTATCTTTGCACTTATTACTATTTATTAATGCTTTCGCAATTCATTTCTAAAATAAATATAGTAACCTTCATAATTATGGTAGTAGCGTGACTTAAATTGATAAGAATTACAAGGCAGATTACCTAATAAAAAAAAAGTAATTTTACCTCTGTTAAAATACTAGACACACAAAATAATCTCCTAAAAAGGTAATTTGCCTGAAACCCAAACAAAATTTTGCCAAACTTGTTTTTACTAAAGGTATCTTTAATATCAGATTGCAACGAGCCACATTACGAAATGTCCATTTATACGTGAAAAGAGTCTACTTGCGATTAAAACTAGAAGAGGTCCTATTGACTGGGGCTAGGGAGAACACCATGTGAAGATTTAGCCTTCGGCCATTAGGCTATAAGAGCGGTCAAACAAGAGCCCGGTTTATGCAAGATGAAGCGAGAATAAAGTATTTATTTTTGATTTTTGTCAAAAGTATTGGGGCATAAATAACGTGACAATTTTGTTTCGTGCCAAAACAGGACGCTTACGGAATTTTGTAAATAAATAAAAAATACAAATGTCAACCACATGGCTTACCTCTCTTACATGCAGGCATTTCAGTTCGTAATTTAAACTTTTATAGTATCGTAGTTCCTCTTTTCTAGACAATGAAACATTAAAGGCATAAACACCATGAAATATTATATTCAAAATCTGCTTATTTAAACATTCTTATCGGTATTTTTCTTACTTAACATTAATTTCTGTTCTTTGAAAAAACACATTCTTCGACAAAACGCAGTAATCACTTCATATACGATGTAAATGAAAATAACAGCAACTTTCCTCACTATTGCATCAGGCGGTCCATGGCATCTCGACTAGTGCTGGAGTTATCGCGATCGTTCTTTGAGCTACACGCCCCGGGCAGGCGACGATAGTTACTTTAATTTAAAAGCGAAAAGCGTTTTAGATTGTCATGTTTATCATCGACAGACGAGCCACTTAATTACTAAGTTACTTTAAAGGCATCATCAAAAAAATTAAAAAGCCACCCGCATTATAAGTATTACTTATTACTTCTTACTAGCGCTCTGCCCACGGCTTTACTTGCGTTTTTGAGATAATAATTTACACTATATATTAATCCAGATCATGGTCTGCCATGTGCTTAATTTCTTGAAATCCAGTCAGTAGTTAGAATTAATTTCAATTAAATACCAAGATGTTTTAAATATGATTGAGTACAAGCAGACAGACCATGGGCGGTAAGAGGTCACCGTTGCCTATGGACATGAGCAACACTAGAAGAATCACCAATGCAACGCCAGCTTTGTGGACCCTGTAGCCTAGTTGGTAGTGACCCTGCCTGCGAAGCGAGGGGTCCCGGGTTTGATTACCGGCCGGGGCAGATATTTATGTGACAGATAAATATTTGTACTCGGGTCATGGGTGTGATTGTGATGTGTATGCCATGCCACAGGTAAAACCCTTACTGCAGGGGTACTAATGTGTAAGCGTTTATATATTTGTTTATTTATTTGAAGAACTATTTTTATTTTTTACATCATTTGAAGAACCTCATGATAAGCTCCGAGAGTACAAACGTATTTTCAGAATAACACAAAATTAAATTAACTTTATTTTTAAATACAACAGTAATAAATCACTGTCTTTAAGAAGCCTGCAGCTTTAAGATATTTGCAAAGGATGTTTGTAACATAATAATAATATGTGTTTTTAAACTTTTTAACAAAACAAGTTAGGGTTAGGTTTGGTATGCAGCATTACCTATACGAATTTAATGAAAGAGAACAACAGCCAACACAATAATGTAAGATACTGACCGTAGTTATTGTTACCTCCACATTTCACGCAAATCCTCTACAATAGTGGATTTGGTGGAAATTAATTAATTTCAAAGTTACACGCTAGTTCAACCGATTTTCTAGAAATTCTCATAATTTATAAAATTTTAATTACATTCAAGAAGCAACTTTAACACATGGGACACAAGGACGCTTATCGCTTGTGCTTTGAGCCGGACAGGGCCGTACTATCGTTCACTATTTATTATTTAGCAGTATTATGAATATGTTTATGATTTTATTAGATTTTTATTATCACTCCGCCTTCAGACTTATTTGGTTTCCCAATCGTTCTGGCTTGGCCTTTTGTTATTTAGTTTTATTGGATTGGATTTTTTATTGCCATGAAAATAAATACAAAAGCTTGATGTTTTAACGGCTAATGAATTACGCTGATTTAAATGATACTTAAATGAAACGGATTTTATTTTTATTCAGATTTGGCACGAGGAAACTTGAGTTCACAAAATATTTTCATACAATATTTGAACAAAATTCGTGATTTTATATGTAGTAACAGTTCATAATAATGTCAAACAATAAGTCACATTTTTAGGGTTCCGTAGCCAAATGGCAAAAAACGGAACCCTTATGGATTCGTCATGTCTGTCTGTCTGTCTGTCTGTCTGTCTGTCTGTCTGTCTGTCTGTCTGTCTGTCCGTCCGTCCGTATGTCACAGCCACTTTTCTCCGAAACTATAAGAACTACACTGTCGAAACTTGGTAAGTAGATGTATTCTGTGAACCGCATTAAGATTTTCATATAAAAATAGAAAAAAAAACAATAAATTTTGGGGGTTCCCCATACTTAGAACTGAAACTCAAAAATTTATTGTTCATCAAACCCATACGTGTGGGGTATCTATGGATAGGTCTTCAAAAATGATATTCAGATGTCTAATATCATTTTTTTCTAAACTGAATAGTTTGCGCGAGAGACACTTCCAAAGTGGTAAAATATGTGTCCCCCCCTCCCCCCCTGTAACTTCTAAAATAAGAGAATGATAAAACTAAAAAAAATATAATATGATGTACTTTACCATGCAAACTTCCACTTAAAATTGGTTTGAACGAGATCTAGTAAGTAGTTTTTTTTTAATATGTCATATATCGTAAACCGCAATTTACCTCGATCAAAGTTACAACGAACTACAAGAACTTTTATATTATGTTACTTGCTGCTACGGAACCCTTCATGGGCGAGTCCGACTCGCACTTGGCCGCTTTTATTCGTTATTTTTACACAAACAAAACATAAAAACCTTTTCAAGTATACAAAGGAATCATTAAAAAGAGTGTCATTTAAAATATTTTTACATATTATCTTAATCTTTTACCGATCTATAATAGCTTTAATAACAATGTCTTTATTACGGCTATTAATAAAATGATCATAACAAAGAGCCCCGCCCTATCCAAAAACAAGCGATACCCCATGCAAAAACACGGGGTAAAAAATATGCAACTCATGGTAGAAAACAAAGATGTTTGGGCGATAATTGTTATTAATGGTACCGGCATAGAATAACAAGGACAGAAGGGCATAACTATTAAAATTTTAGAACTAGAAGTACATATACAGACATGGATTTCAAACAGGTTTTTCTGAATTTTCGCCTGAATATTATGTGAACGGCCCTTTTGAAGAACTTTCAAGTAAGATTTTTTGTGTAAGTAGCCCACATACGAGGAGACGAGCCACTTGAAAGTAAGTCTCAAGTAAGAATCACATTGACAAATCCACGTTATGTCTTGTTTACACTCATTGTCCGAGAGCAAACGCGGGATCCAATGACATCAAAGCTTCCTCACTGCAAGATGCTGATGCAAAATAATGTTAACGCTCCCCGAATTAACTTCGAGAATCTTCTCGATGTCCAAGTAAATAATTCGTAGGTCTACTCGCACCATCATTTCTGTAGTCCACGCATTTTCAGCAGTTACTGCCGTTTGTGGGCGACCACTTCTATGGTCATCGTTGAAGTTTGTTTTACCCCTTTTTTACTGAACCATATAAAAACTGTTGCTCGAGATGAGGCAGACTCTCCTAACGCTGATTGTAATCGTTGAAGGCTAAGTTTTTTAGTTAAATCAAAATTAAAATCATAAAATGTCATAGCACACAAATATTCACGATTAAGCTCCATCGTTGCAAAGAAAAACGCGGGACTGGATCATCATATTTTTTTAAACCAGCAACCTGGCTATTTGCATTCTATTTTAAATAAATTTACTTAAAAAAATATATAATACTGACGCGTTCCATTTTTATATATACGAGCATTACGAGCATCTCAAAACTTATCGAGTGACCTACGTATGAACACGGGTACCTATTAGACTAAACGACACATTATATTGCTTACATCGACAAGCTACACGTTGGGACTGGTAATGTTTTATTAAAATATTTTTAAATGCATTTTCGCTATACTGTGTCCGCATTATATACATGCATTACATTAATTTAAATTTATTGTTAGGATGAAAGAAATCTTTACAGGTAGCGCGAGTAAGCAAGTTAGTACTGAATGGATTTTCTGTCACATGGATCATCTAGCACCAGCAACCGTTTACTGTTGCTATACAAATAGGTAACGCACGAGCCGTCTGTCTGTGTATTGATTTATCTTTATACTCCCATGGATTTATATGATAGCTATGGCGGCTATTATTTTTACGCCGTCATTGTTCAATTTCGTTTAGTTCGTACAAATTATTCTTTGTAGCTCCGTGTACTAATCGCGTAAGTGCTTTGGGAAGGATCATCTGTAGGAGGGATGACTGTAAGTATACGAGTAGATGTATCATAATACATAGTGCCTAATTGTCCTGTCTCACTTTTCTTTTGAATGGCTATTTCTAAAGTTTCGTTGTCAAAGTAGAATTCTTATAGTTTCGATATATCCGTCCGTCTGTCCGTCAGTCCGACTATCCGCAGCATTCTTAGTGCTATGAAAACACTATAAAACACTGTTACTCAAACCACTTAGGTACTTTATTTTCTATTTCACCTTTCTCGCCTACCAAGGGATACTCCCCTAGATTGGAGTTTAATCTTATTCGAATATATTGTTAACTACATAATTATTCTAATATGTTATTTCCATAAAAATATTCGAACAACAAATTGTAATTTTACATTCATTAGATTTTTCTTTGAATAACTAAACTATTAACCGTGTTTATGAATAACGAATAAATGTCTTGTGCATCTCAAACCCCAACGTATTAGATACTATTACAACCATACAAGATGCCCTACAATATACATAAACACAGCATTAAAACAATCATACAGTTAAAATGAATTAGTAAAAGCTAAAGGTGTAAAATAAAAATAACATTAACGATTTGACTGTATCTCTGAGTCGATCAATTCGATCATTCATTCAACATTCGAAATGAGAACATTTCTTATCAATAATGGATCAATCACTGACGCGGACGCAGTGGATTGGTCCTGCGATTGAATTCGGAGGGAGTATCTACTTGAAATAGAAATACCGGTATATTTATTCAGATTGCTATAGTGTAAAAATTTAATTTTTAAGGAAACTTCTCCTTATAAGTCACCTCAGTGTAAGTCCTCAGTATAAGTCACCATCTCTTAAATATGTGCACCAGGTTGGAATTGAACCCACGACCCTTCACTCGGGAGTAAGGTATTATACCATCTGAACGGAGTACAGTTATTTGTTAACGACACCTCTAATTGAAGTTGTTTAAGCGACCAGAACGAAAACAAACAATTTTAAAACAATGAAACAATTCAACACAATGACAAAGTTCCCATACTTAGTTAAGCTTTCACTTGTTAGTGTTTAGGGTTCCGTACCTAAAAAAGGCTACATGGAACCCTTGGAAAAAAACAAGCTTCCAATAGGAAACATTAATGGAGTAAATGAAGATTTTAGTGTAGGTAATATTGTTGTCAAAGCCACTTCTCACATTACAAAAGTTTTGATTTTCCTCGTGTAATTTGAGCCTGACAGAAGTTAATTTTGTGAAATCAGTTTAATTGAAATTAATCTGAATGAGTTTCAGTCACCACAAGTCAGTTAATTGTCCTTATTATCGTACCTTTCCATCAAGTCTTTCTTTTTTCCTTTCAAATTCGCACCACGTGTTCGCAGCAGTTTTTTTAGATTATTTTAAATGGCCGTAGGATGCCATTACATCGCAAGGTATAAATGCAATACAGTCTAATAAATAAGAATAATTATGTAATTAATTTGATATGTAAGTTTTTATATACAGTTTTTACATTTTAATAATATTAGTGCAAAGATGAATGCACCATGATGCCGGTTTATTTATAGTATGTGCTGGTGGCGCCATCTACGATGATCTTTGCGTAATGCAATCTGTATATTTTAACACTGGCAAGGAAATCAAAAATTACATCATAGTTCCCGTTCACCAATAATCATAATATTTGCCAAGAAATGCAAATAATAAGAAATGAATATTGAAGCATCCCTATATTGAATTGACATCAATTCAGCCCCGGATCTACGATTTTTTCGAACCGGGGCAGAAACTTGATAGTGGCGCCCCTCGCTCCAGCGTTTGAGATAAGTTACTTAAAAAAATTCAAAATATAATGATTTGCATTTTTCGTGAATGACACAATAAGAACCCTTTTAATAAACTTGTATGCTATTATATAAATATAAGGGAAAATCCGAAGACCATTTTATAGTACCAAAAAAATTGGAACCAATGCTGCACGTCCCCCAATAGGACTTGACCGATTTTTCGTTGACACCGGTAATGTGGGTTTCGTGATGACGTGGTTTTAAAATAAATGAGGTTAAATTTTTTAATTTTATTTACGTCCCGTGTGTCACAATAGTGACCATGTCGGATCGTTGTTTGAAGGCTTCGATTCCCAGCGAGGGGAAAATTTGAATGATCAGTTTAAATTTTTCTTCTTGGTCTGGTTATACCTGTTTAACTTTAATCAATTTTGGTGGCTTGTATGTTAATTCCGGTGGTCCTTTAGTAATTTAGGTGGCAGAAATATCTCATTAACTTGTAATTTCTTTTCGATCTCTAGTATAATAATATGATTATGTAGTACCTCGTACACCGAACTAATTATGCGTATTACACTGGAAGACTGGACTGATGGTGTCACTATTGGTGGATATAAGATCACAAATTTGCGCTACGCAGACGATACCACCCTATTTGCGAGCAGTGCTGATCTAATGAAAGAGCTTCTTCTCAAAATGGAGCGCATAAGCGAAGAATTCGGATTAAAGCTCAACCGCAATAAAACAAAGGTGATGATTGTAGACCGAGCCAACAATAACTTGCCCGAGATTGCTCAAATTGCAAACTGCGAAGTCGTACAATCATACATTTACCTAGGAGCTTTAATATCGAATACTGGTGGCTGCGTAGATGAAGTAAAGCGACGCATGGCTATCACAAGATCCGCAATGGATAGGCTAAAGAAAATTTGGAGGAACAGGAACATAACCAAAGGCACGAAGATCCGGCTCGTACGAACATTGGTGTTCCCCATATTTCTATACGCTGCGGAGACGTGGACATTGCGACAAGTCGAGAAAAGGAAGATCGACGCTCTTGAGATGTGGTGCTGGAGACGCATGCTTGGAATCTCATGGACTGAATTCCGAACTAACGTCTCCATACTCCAAGAGCTCGGCATTAAACAACGTCTTTCGACGTTAGTATCCAGTCGCATTTTAAAATTCTTCGGACACGTCTCCCGAAGAGGAAATACCTCCATCGAACGCCTTGTTGTCCAGGGAAACGTTGAAGGCACCAGACCGCGTGGGCGGTCACCCATGCGATGGACCGACCAAATCAAGTCTGCAGTGGGTGGTCCCTTGCATGAGTGTACGAGATTATCATCAAACAGGGAGAAATAGCGAATGCTCGTAAGGCAAATAACATCTGCCCCAAATACAACCGTCTGAAGACCACGACCGCTCTGGCAAGAGCGATACGACAAAGAAGAAGATGTAGTACCTACTACTATTTACATATTTTTTATATTTACATATTTTTTAGGCCAAAATTTTTTTTTAGAAACAGCAAGTTTAAATTCGCCACTGTAATTAAGAAAAAATCGTGTTTGTTGAAATTCACCCACCTGTGTGTTTTTGACTTTGTGCTGTACGTGGCATCCACATCACAGGAAATTCTAGTGAGCCTAGTGAATCCTTACTCTCCACAAAAAGACGTATCGACGGAATTCTCAAAATTGAACTATTTTTTAAGTGAGTAGAAAAGAGTGAGTAGTGGGTCTATCGTTTCCTTCTAGGCCGCAGCGCATTGGTGACGCCCCCAGTGTTGCTTATCTTCATGGGTGGCGGTGATCACTTACCATCAGGTGACTCGTCTACTCGTTTGCCTGCTCAAGGCATAAAAAATTCTCCTTCGGAATTTTTTGGCGGTTCCTCTGGAACTGCTACGATACAGCAACTGGCTGTTACAATTAAGGATTTAAACCAAAAAAGTTGTATTAAAAATGATCTCTACTTTTCCATCCTTTTAAAAGTACCTACTATAAATAAAAACAACATGCCAAATATATTAGTAGAAAACCATCGTAACTATTAATAAACCATAAATTAGACCCCGGTAGCAACTCCATAGCCATAATTTAACCCTAAATGACCACTAATTCGATATTCCCAAAAATTCCCATGCTTCATTCTGATTTCGATCACTAATGTAGCATCGTTAACTTGCCGTAAGTAAATTATAATGACCGAGCCGGAGTCGTCAAGCCGTGCGGCTTGCTTGTGCGGCATGCGTCGCGCGTCACGCGTCATGATGGAAGTTTTTTCTACAGTTTTTGTATTAATATTTTATGGAAAGTTTGCATGAGTAAATTGGTACAAGTCATGACATCTGTGGCGTGTGCTCCGCTAATATTTAATGCTGAAAGGAAATAATGTTTTTATAATTTATGGCTGAATCACGAAGGTAGGTACTTTGAATATTAACTTAGAGCTACATAATTTTTATTTTCTTAGATCCAGGTCGATACGTATTTAACATAACTCTTGGGAATTTAAAAGAAACGATAACCACAAAACATACATAATTATAATATGTATAATTAATCAGCTGAATAGTCATTTAACGATGCCAGAACAATTATCTTTTTCACCAGCTAATATTACTGCAATCTAACTCACCGACTTGACGATTCAATCACAAAAGATGCGTGATACGTCCGTGGACAACCGACTATTCTCGAAAGTCCCTCGTATAACAACCTGCCCAATTATATTCACATTCACGTAATATTTGAATAGAGTAGTCATTACACTGAGACGTCACAATAGTTCAACCGTCAAAAGTAGAGCGGGGACATTGGATGTACAACATTTGGACACGCCTTATCTTTATCATACCATAGTTTATTATAATTATACAAAATCATCATCATTATCAGCATTATTTATTAGCTCCACATCCCCCGTTCTAACATTAGAAGTATTTACGACGGTATAGTATTGTGAGTTGGATACACTAAAATAGATAAATACACTGACAAAGAAAATGGTGAGACATAAATTACTAACTATGTGTGATAATCACCTAAATATGTGTGAATATGTGTGTGTAAGTGGTGTGTTCGAGTGTTTTTTATGGTGTGTGTGTGTGTAACAATAATTAATGGGTCAGGTCACAGACATGTGGTTTACTATTATAATACTATGATAATAACAAAAAACTAAATTGTCTTTATAATAGCAGGTATCTTCTCGGGAACCCTGACAATATTTTTGGTGTCTCCATAAAATGCCTCATCCAAAATACCTCAAGCTTTTTCAACTCCGTTTAAAATGAGCAGTTCGTGAACAATAGATTTTATTCGAGAGAACTCTTCTGTATTTGTGTTGCTGACGTCCGCTCCGTTTTTCATTTTATTACTGACCTTACATTGGAAAATTTAAGTGCCCGTGAAATAACATCGGTTGACGTCTTTCTACCGCCAGTTACGTAATTTATTAATGGTTTCAACCAATAACTAGCAGTCAAAAAGTTTATAAGCAAACAAAGGCTTGCACACCCATACCCCTGCAGTAGGATTCCCTGTGTCATGGATAACACAAGTGACACATATATTTATCTGTCACATAAGTACCTGCATCGGCTGGGAGTCGTTCCCAGAACCCCTAGCTTAGAAGGCAAAGCAGTATGATAGCTTTCAGTAAGGCTACGTTCACTCGGCAGTCCCATTCTACGAAAACAGATTTATACGCGTTTCCGCTAAGCAGACTGGCATTTTCACACACAATAGTTTACGTTGTGTTTGACTTTCCAATTGGATGCTAAAAATCAGACGATCCCATCTGATCGAGCGTGAACACTTCTGTGACACTATTTGTACGGGTATATATTAATAATAGTGGCTGGTCTCTTGGACATTTTGTAGTGACAAAACAGAATTCCAATAATCGACCCACTCGGTTTTTACAGGATCCTGCAAACATGATGCACGTATGATACTGATATGGAAACACTTTCCTTAAATAAACAGGATCATGGACCAACAAAAAACTGTTCCCCGCTAGTGTTACCATGGGACGAAGCGGAGAATTTCGGAACTGTTTAAAGTAAAATGTAAAGTTTACTTATACATTAAACCTTTACCTAAATCTTAAAGTGATCTTGGCACTTCCACTTGCACTTCATTGTGTTCACTGACTTAACATAAACCTATTTACTCTTGACTTTAAGATACCTAGGTATGTTTTTCTATATTTTGATTGAAATACTTTATACCTATCTATTCACTTGGGAAGTGTTGGTGACCACCTTAGTATGTCCATATATCTAACCAACTTCTCAACCAATTCCTGAGTCAACACTCTTTCTCAGTCATGAAAACATGTCCTTCATTAGCCCACTCTGCTCTTGTCGTCGTCTCATGTTGCCTGGTTTAACCGAATCGGTTAACAATTAATGGTAATAGGAGAAAATTAATTGCGGTTATCAAGCTTTAATTAGAAGGAATCTATCTGCTGATAATGCATCTCAATTAAACTGTTATCAAGTTCATTGTTGATTATTGTGTAATGGCTTACGGATAGTTTGATTTTGGTTGATATGTAAATTATCGAAGGGCTCATATTGAAGAATTTAGTGTTTCCTTATTGACAATATGATATAGTGAAACTGAAAAAAAATACATCAGACAGTTCATGGAAAATACAGCGTATTTGGGGAATCTATTTGGATTGGATTTGCCAACCTCAGTGTTGGAAGTTTTCAAAAGCCATGTCAGAACATACGATGACAATCAGGACAGAAAGCATAATGTACCATCCGAAGCCCGGAAGCGCTCAAGAAATGTTTGCTACTAACAGGCATCTATCCAACTATCGACAGCGCCCCCTGTTACTTAACTTTGTCTATCACATAGGATCTACACAAGGCGCTGGGCTATGTGAGCTACAGGAAGACTTCGCTCTTAGAGAGTTCCACTGTTTATTTTCCGACCTTATCATCAGTCACCATTAGGTTACTTTACAAACAAATACAGAAAATTGACCCAGATTTTGCCGTGAAATCAGTACCTAAGCATACATCCAGAAAATTATATTACAGGCATGAAAAATATCCTACTTTTTAGAAGTCGGGTAATAACTTGAAAATGAAATCGTTCAATAATCTAAAAAAAATTCCTTGCTCCAATTTGATTCTGCCTGCTCCGAATTTGGTCTGGCAATCAATCGTCTTTTCCGGTCACATAACATCTGACTCGGTTAGTAAATAGGTATGCTGACATCATATCTAGGTCATATTGGGTCACCATTCAATTAGGCAGTAGACCCAATATCTTGCCTGAGGTTGTTCCGTCATCTCCAAGCGGTGACCTTGTCCCCAGACGATTTTATTTCCTACCATCTTGAATTTACGGTTGGTTTTACATTGCTACAGCATTTTCTGCAGTTAGCCTTTGATTTGGGAGGCTTACAACGCGAATGAGAGCAATTACTTAGATAAAGTGATTGAGTTATGATGCACAGATTTCGAGGATAAAATTTGGTGGTGTTTTGGGTTCGCTTGCTTTCAAGTTTCAAATGGTCCACTACTGAGCACGGGTCTCTCCTCTTGAGAAGGCCTAGAGCTTCAAGTGCAAGCTTTGAATAGCATCTTATTTTCGCTGTTACTATTCTGGACATCTTTCATTCTGAACACCAGGTTGTTAGAGCTCTGCATGTGCGAAGAGCCTGAATTCGATTCGATAGATATAAATATTTACTTCTCCGTCCATTGTTTTTTAGATGACTTTTATGAACCCTTAAAGTGTTGTGATGCAATCTACAATTTTATTCAGGGAAACCTAATGGCCACGAGACGTTTTAGTGTGCGCTTACTGTCTTTTTTATGAAACAAAGTAGGTACTCCACCAATCTAATGGACACTGATTTATTACAGAAAGCAAAGAAAAATTTATTGAATACTAAACAATTTACATACCGTGCTACTAGTTCTAACGTGTTAACAATAGCTTCACAAACCCAGCACTATCCGTGACAACAAAGGAATCCGTTAAAGCAACGCCACCTCTTAATAAAAGAATCGAATCTATCTATCATTGAAAGTAAAAAAGACTGAAATCAGCACAGTCGCACCTTCCGGGAGACGTGCCCCGCATGTACTTTCTTTGGAATATTGGGCGTTAAGTTACGAGACGCAGCGTGATGCGTTTTATTAATAGTAACGGCTGGCTTCAACCCATTAATGTCCCACTACGAAGTACAGATCTCTTCTCTTGACAAAGCCTGGAGCATACTCCTAAATAGTAATACCAAATAATTATAGCAATAAAAAGTGACTTTTAACGAAATATTATTTCTTCCTAAATGTAATGAAGCGTAACAAACAAACTTAAGTTTGCCAATGGCACAGTGCGAGTAAATATGAAGTTTTTTTAATTTACGTGCGCTATAAGACATTACTTCTTGCCATATCTTATGATTCTAGTGCAACTGGTTTTATTTCCTTTGCGAGGGCCTACCAGCTTCAGGGGATTGCAGACCTGTATTAGATATTAAGTCATCTTGATATCTCCACACGTTCTTGGCGGACAACGCAGTGATCATGAGTGAGACCATTTTTAGAGTTCTGAAGTAAAATCAGAACTTTGTTTTATCGGAACCCGGTTTTTGGATTTAGGGTAACGTTTGCGAAATATTTGTCTCTAAAGTGCTAATTTTGGTTAGAGTCAAGTGTTATCCCCCCCTGCCAGCTAAACGGTTGGTGTTGGACAAGTGAAAAAATTCTCAAAATTAAGTTATCATGATGAATTTACAAGGAGAGCTATCACAGCTATGTTAACATAAGTAGTTATTGAGTAATAGTCAATATTTATTTTGTAAACTTACTACTTCAGAACCCTACGTTTTGAAGTACGAAAGGCTGAAAAGTAAACAAAGTTGAATCGTTCTTACTACTTCAGAACCCTACGTTTTGAAGTACGAAATGCTGAAAAGTAAACAAAGTTGAATCGTTCTTCCCTCGTCACTTAAACCTCTGATTGGATCGTAGAACGTAAAGCAACCTGTTCCTTATCAGATTTCGATAATATAATTAAATATTAGTTGGCTATTGCTCTTGTAGCTGATTTTATATTTGATTATCTTTTGATCTACTGAAGTTTTATATTTATCACGGTATCTAAGCGTAACATTATTTAAAGTTTTTAGATATCTAACTTATTATATTTACTAGTGGATACCCGCCGTGTGCTATATTAAAAAAAATTGTATGGGAAAAGAAAAAATATAAAATGTGCCTAGTGCATTGTTTTAGTGGTCTTAAACCATCTTCGCATTTTTGCCTTTCAAATGGAACCAGTTTGGACCACATCGGTTGAACGGTTTCAGAGTCTATAAACATCCGTACAAACATTTTTTGTGGTTTATATATATTTTGTTATATAGATTTTATAGTGTACATGGATAAAATAATATATTTCAGGAGTGTACGAAAACGTAATATTTTGAAAATAAATTTATTCAACATGGCAGTATTGTATGAGAACTCCTAGCTAACTGTTGATTGGTCGTATTGTCCTGTTATCAAAAAGTTCTTTTTTCGTTTTGTTGAATTTTGTTTAAGTATTCTTATAATGTACGATTTGCTATGCGGAATATAACGTAATATACCATTATTATCTTTTTTTTCTTCCATCTTATACCATATACCCAACCAATATACCATCCTTGCATGTTTGAGATATTCAGACTTATACCTAGTACTCCTACGATCCGATAACTTTCCGAGTTCATTATCTTTCACATAAATGTATGCCCGAGATTGAAACTTAGCACTTGCAGTAGACAGCATAGACAAAATCAGTGACACGTCATATTTTTCACGTTCCAAAAAAAATCACCTAACAAGTTACGTTCTACGCCGCAAAGGAAGCTGTAGCCACGCTAGAGCCTATTTCCTGCACGGGTGCGCCACCTGGGGGCTTTACCGAGTATCATTCATATGCTAATATCGCTCGAACATTTGCTATAGAGTCCACATTTCGAACTGCCCATAGTGCCCATTCGACCGGAAGTGTTTTTTGAGGCTCAATGGTCTTTTCGCGTTAGATTTATGGATTTTATGTGGGTGTGTTTAGTTCCGAATACATTAGGTGTTGTGTGCGATGATTTAAGGAGTTGTGGTATTAATAGGTACGCACCATTAAAACTTCATCTTCTTAGAGCATCTTGAAAGTGTCCGCCCAAAACGTCAAAGCGTTACTGATTTAACATTGCTGGCGAACGTTCGCGGTATTTACTTTTCCTAAATCCGGAGTGATTTTGGTGAATAAAGCTGGAGTTATCGCCTGTTTTCTTTGTTACTTTGTTTCTTTCTTCCTTTTTCTTCTCTCTTTATTGGTTCCGATAGTCACTCACCATCAGGTGGATCGTCAGCTCATTTTTCGGCTATTTCCATTAAAAAATCTACTGCATTTCGTAGTCTTATTAATAAAAGTATTATTAGTACTAAGCAAGATCTAAGCTTCCTTTTTGCTACCACATGAAAGAAAGATAAAATAAAAATCATTTGATTTATAATTGACTCTTAACTTTTCCAAATGTATTGTTTAAATATGTTGGTTAGGTTAAATAATTTACTTGCATAATGTTATGTGGAAACTGGAGATACTCTACGTGTTCCCACTTCTTGGCTGGCAACGCGTCTGCAACGCCTATGGTTCTATAATTATGGACAACTTGGCTATACACCATTAAGTAATCTGGCTGATCGTTTGTTCGTATACCTAAATAATGTAAGAAATTGTATAGAAGACCTATCTTCGATACTCTAGAGATAGAAAATTCGAAACGGCTCTAGATTTTCTGGTCCAGTAATCCTTGAAAATAAAACGCTATACAGTTAAGAAGCTCCAAGAACTATATATTGAAATCGAATCGTTTTCCCGCTCGGGAATCGACTTCTAAGCTATTTCAAGAGATTATGGTATAACTACGTGGATTATGGACTTCGATGAAACTTTATTATGTGCCTTTTTTAACGGTTAAGTAATTTCAATGCAATTATTATTTTGAAATCAGCAATTTGGGGTAAAATACTTTTTTCTTTATTTTCCTTTTTTTAATCTTTTTTTTATTGAAATGGTTTTTATCACTTTTCTATAGGTAATGTAAGAAGCCAACTTCCAATCATCAAATGTTGATAATTTAGATAACTAAAATATAAAAAAAATATTTGACTATCTTAAAAGTGTAAAAAAAACCTAATTCGAATACAATTCATTCTTTTTTCGTTTGATTATAAAAACATGATTCCACCAAAAATAAAATCATTTGAGATATTAAACCTTCAGAATTGTTTAAGCATTGGATTATTTGTTTACTCAAAGTGCTGTATTTTAAAGCAGAAAGTAGTAAACACATTAGCGGCACTATTTGAGTTTCACCTCGGCTTAAGTGACGTTCTCATGTAGAGTAGATTTGAGTTAGAGAGTTCTATTCGACACGTTGACTTGAATATTATTAGTTAATATAGATTAACTTACAGTTACTCATGAAAAAAATAAGGAAAAGGGCCTTGTCAGTCAGATAGACTGACAGACAGACGGGCAATGAAATGATCCTACTGTAAGGCTTCAGATTTTCAAAATTCAATCAAAAAGAGATCCGAAACCCTAAAAATATTTATAAATTTACAAAAAAAAACATGATCTGCGGATTTTATGTCTAACAACGTTTTTTCCATACAACCTTAATTACTCATCAAACAGTTTACTGTGTTAAAAATTAACGTTTGCATCATTAATACCTTTATGTAATAAGTATTTTTGTAAACTTTATAGACTACAATATCAAAGCACAAATGGCGAGATTAATGCATAGTTAATTCTATACCAGCAATTTTTCTATCTTTCAAAACATATTAAGGGCCTTACAAGATGAGTACCTACATCATAGCTACTCTGTACTTAAATGGACATACTTTATAAGCGAGTGCATATAGATTATACGTTCTTAACTGTTTGATCTGCTATTTAGGGGTATTTATTATTATTTATGGAAACCGGTAGATGATTCTTGAAAAATCCGTGTATTAGTAAGATTTAAGTAATACTTAAGCGGGTCGAAGTGCTTATAGCTCGGCTTGTTTTCGTCGTTAGTGTTTGTTCGGAAGTAGAAAAATTGCCAGTGGTAAAATATTGATAAATAAATAGCTCATCCCCCAGACTCCAGGACCCTTGGTACGGCGATCCAGCTTGGTTTACTGTGTGACCCTTTGTAGTAACCTCCTTGCAAGATAGCAAGCATAGCAGCTTGTGAATATTAAATACATACGAGCAGAACGGTCAATTGCCTGTTCTTACGCTCTTCATCGTCGGCGCGCTAGTGAAATATACGCTTGCACACTCATACCCCTGCAGTAGATTTCTTATTCTGTGTCGCGGGTGGCATGGACGACACATATAATACATCACAATATCACCCATGACCCGAGTACAAATATTTATCTATCGTATAAATATCTGCCCCCACTGGGAATCGAATCCGGAACCCCTCGCTTTGCAAGCAGGGTCGCTACCAACTAGGCTAAAGAGTCGTCGTTTTTAGAATCATAAATATAGAAAAATATAAAAAAAATAGAAGATCTCGCTGAATTTTAAGCCAATACCGAGAAGCGAACTTAATCCAATAAGAAACCAGTTTATATTTTATCAACCGAATATAATCTATACAATCCCCAAGCTATACCCTAAGTATAGTAGTGACTGCACAAAACATGTCTCATAGTTTTAAAATAAAGTTTTAAAGCCCGCATGAAATTGAAAAGACAATTGGGTTCGCCAACAATTTGTAATGTACAACCCTTCTTTAGGTATCTAATTTCATTAACTTTTTTTTGTGGTGTATGTATTGATTATTATAAGTACTTTCTTCATTATTTAATTTTTAAAATGTCGATACACGTCTTACCCTTTTTGATTTTTAAGAGTTAATAAAAATTTTACGTGTCTTCTTATCTGACAAACTATAATACACTTAACCTGATTTAAATAAAAAGCTGGGTATTGTAATAAACGCAGTTTTTATGCTGTTTTGGATTTCATGACCTGACGTGTTTCTGCTATTAGATGTGAAAACTGTATGAAATCTATATCTTCTTAAGTAAGAATTTCAAGTTCACCTCACAAAGCTTCTTTAAAACGAATGCAGCAGTCACAGACATGTATACGTGCAGTAGTAGTGTTACGAAGTTCCATGCCGAAAGACACACGCATTATGCGTGGCGACATTTCGTAACAAGCGACACAACTAAACCAGAACCAATTGTATGTACATGCATAAGGGAGGGGTTTAGGGTTGTGTCGTTAATATTTTTTTGTGTATTTCGTACACAATGTCTCACTTAAATGGTGTACAATACAGTTTTTAATTAGGTCTTGGAACAAAGGAATGTATCTTCTGAACAAACAGATCAATGTTTCTTTTTATCTTGAGTACATGATAACAGCACATTATGTCTGCTATCGGATCTTAATAAGACTTTGAGAACATGTGAAGTGTTTATGACTGACAGACTGACTGAATTTAAAACAAATGAGATTAATAAAAATATAAACTAACAATAAGTATGAAAATATTAGTACATGTTTAATATATCTACTACGACTGGATATTAAATTCGGAGCCTCTGCTTGATAGGCCGATTCTCTACTAATTGGTTTACAAGATAGTGGCCTCAACTCAGCCCCATCAACAAAATAACTCAGATAAAAATTACATAACAAAGAATTACATTCTTTGAAAGTGAGGTTTATACGTACTAAGTTAGAACAAGTTCCAACTAGAATTATCGCAGATAAATCAAAAAGCAAGTGTGGTTCGAGAGTGTTACCATTATAAATAGTAATTGCTACCTGACCAAGACCACCATTAAACAAGGTTATTGCTAAGTTATTTCTTGAGCAAAATTTCATCCTCCAACCATTTGTCAAGCTTCTTTTTATTATAATCCCGTTGATTACAATCATGACTAATGAATTGTCAATAACTGGCTGTAAAAGAAAATACGTTGCGAGGTATTTAAGACTATTATCGCGGCTACTCGATCCATAGAGATGTCACTGGCATGGACGGTGGCTCAGATGTCATTAATTAACTAAGCCCATACGCTGTACAGGATAAAGTCGATATTGCCAAGCCAGACGATAAGGCTCGATATATCGATTCAGAGGCAACTGTACAGAGTGAAACTATCGATCATGTGGAGGTAAAGTAAAGTATTTAAATGTTGCTGAGGAGAATTTTAAAACAATAGGTTTGAAATTTTTAAAGGATTAAGTAGACAGAATGTGAATATCTCCGAATAAACTATGCATCATTAAGTATTTAATAATTGTTTAATATTTTCATTAATATCGTTGGCCCTGGTAAATAACACTAATAATTTAATAAATGTAACACCAAAAGTTTTTTTTTATACGAATATCACAATTCTATCGATCATGGCATTATACTTCATAACAATTTATATTTAACTGTATGCATTTATGATTTTTTGATTTAGGAAGAAGGTCATGATTGGATTTTCTGTAATAATTACCAAAAGTAATATTGGACTACATTTCTTGTAGTAATTAATAAATATTACAAAAGCAAAATTGTTGCTCACCACTTCAGTCATCTTCTAATTATTTATACGTTTCATGAACAGAATTCTAGAAAACATCTCCAATTCCATGTCTTTTGCTCATCAATACATAATTAACTGCAAAAACTAATACATTATCCAATACAATCGCGTCTTCAGTTCAATTCATTGATTTCACGTCACTGATTCTGTGTGATTAATGGCACTATGTCGTGAACTCAAAAAGCATCCATTTCAGTAATTACTAGATCAAAGACAAGAATGATGGTGTAGCAACGTATCATACTTGAAGGTTTATTTGTTGTAACTGGATCATTAATACCTCCATTACAGCCAAATACATTAAGTGCTTTGACATTTTGAGGAAATCATACAGTAATTATTTGTTAATTATATGATAGTTAGTCCACAGAAATCTGTTGTATTTATTGTAGAATAATAAGATTATTATGATATAAAATATTATTATTTGATGACTGACTCTTATAATAATAGGTGTTTTTTAAAGGAATAGCGAAGAAACAAACTGATGATTTTCCTGAATGGCAAGAGGCTATATTCGCCCATGGACATCAGCGACACCAAAGGCATCACCGATGTGTTGCCGGTCAAGAGAGAGAGAGAGAGAGAGGAAAAATAGAAAAAGAACTGGCTCCCAAGCCTCCAGCCGGAACACGACGAGTTGTTTAGCGACTGACCCATGCATCCATGCGACCCCACGAAGAAATAGTAATAGTATTAATAAGTTCCTAACTATTAAGCTGTCCAAAGTGTTCTATAAAGAATAATCTGTTCTATTTTTAGTCTTTTTCTTTTCATCTTCCTTCAGCTACGTATTATAATGCGTTACAAAATTCAAAATAGTTCAACATTCTAGTGTAGTAGGTACACTTACTATTGTAAATAAAATTGCAATGATACACAGCCCTGAACTTCACGCGTAATTTTAAATTCCAACGATCCATTGTTGTCGGTATCCGCCCCTACATCTACTTCATTGCTTCTGTTTTAAGCATTAACTATACTTGTAGCCTTATTTTTATAATCGTGCCTCACACAATCTTTCATTGAATTCTAATTTTTATTTTTTTAATTCACAGATCCAAATAATTCGCCGTATTAGAGCTAAAACCAATTATCTCGATTTTTGGGCTAAAAACACTTTTTTACATCATTCGACTCAGAAAAATCTCTGCTTTCGAATGGTAAAACAAATTTAAAGCTAAGTCGCTTAGATCCGATGGTAATACCAATTAAATTGGCTTACTTTGCAAAAACTACCTACTCTAAAAGCGATTTTATCGAGATAGTACTTAAAATTCCATAATCTTCCTGTGATAAACACGATTAAGTCATTTTAAAACGTCTTGGGTCTGAAAAATTTGGACAATATTTCAATGTTGTATACCATTAAAACCGTCTAACTATTCATATAAATGTTTTTTTTCCATCTATTTACGTACATATTTGTGTAAGATTAAGACAACAAAACACAACAACCACGGATAGTGGTTTTTAGCATTAAATTCATAGTTCGATATGAAATAAATCTCTGTAATAAAACATGATAACCAGAGATAGTTTGTTTAACCACATAAAACTTGAGTGGTAGAACCAACTAACTGAGGTACCTTGCAACAGTTTTAGGTCTTTACTGTATTATTTATTCCATATCTATACCAAAAGTGAATATGGTTGTAATCTACAGATTCTAGAGCATAAGAATACGAATAAAAATGAGCTTGTACGTCCTCGGAATCATATAAAAAATTTGTACAAACTTTCAAAACGCAATAACTCTAAAATATTTTTTCCCTAAAATGGTCGAGTTAGTTGGTTTTAGCTCTAATACGGCGAATTGTAGATTGTTTATTGGCTCAGGGTTGTCTTAAGTTTAATCAACGATGACAAAACAATTAGTAATGCGGAATGGTAAAAATTTGAGGCATTTCGTCATGGAGTAATTTTGTAAATGCTGAAACAGAATACGTATAAGCATTTTTCGTTGTCAGTTGTTATTTGGTGAAATGTTAAACTTTTAAATTAAGAACCGCACACAATAATTCATAATTTGTTTTGTAGACACAGTGATAATAATACTACAACTATAAGTAAGATAGAATCCAAAAGATGGCGTTGTAACTAAAAAACCTATATCCACGCAGACCTCCTCGCTAAAAATTCTTTCTAAACGGATTTAATAAAAGCATCAGATAAGCGTCAGAACTGGTCTCTGCGACACGAGCAATGATGGCGTCGGAACAATGGCGGTGGCTATCGATGGCAGTTGTCAAAAAATAAAACCGCGCCGCGACCGCCGATAAGCGAAGCTTTTTGGCTTATTTGCTGGAACCGCCGGCGAAATTGGAATAGGTTGTTTCTGATTTTGGAATATTTTGCGTCGTGTGGATTTTGTGTGCGGTTTTGAGAACAAGCATAGGATATAACTAGGAAAGGACTATTGATTTTTGTCATTGTCGCAACCTATGACTGTCTCAGTGCTGGGCTTAGGCTGACCGATTGGCAGAATTTACACTTAATGACTATTCCCCTGCATTCCAACCTTGAAGTAACAGGGAATTCTAGTGCGGGGCTACGTGTTGTAAAGCAGTTTAAGGTGGGGGAATGAAAGATTTCAAAAAAAATTAAAGTTCAAAAAAATTTATTTTGGTTAACGGGTTTCAATTTATTACATCAGGTTAACAGCTGCGGTATACAGATACTTATTCCCGTTAAAGGTTGTAATAGAACATCAAGTAGATATAGTTTCTTAAAATTTTAATTCCGTTAACAGTCCTAAAATAAGATATAGTTTAGAAAAGGAGAGGAGGGCCGCTAGTTCGCTTGGCTGGTCGTGATAGAGAATCCTTTCGTCAATGGGGTCCGTCCTAACGGACACCACCGATAATTCTTAATGTAAAAATATTAAACTCAGAAGCCTAAGATGCAAATCGTTAAACTTAGTAAACGTCCAAGGTACAAGTGATCAAACGTGTTAGAGACCAAACGTACAAATTATTACACTCGGGGGAAGCCCAAGATACAATTGATTAAATTTGGTAGAAATATACAGTACAAGTTATTAAACGTGGTAGACACCGAAGGTACAAAATATTAAACTCGGGGAAAGCCCAAGATACAAATTATTAAATTTGGTAGAATTATACACTATAAGTTATTAAACGTAGTAGACCGTAGGTGCAAATGATGAAACTCGGGAGAAGCCCGCGTTGCAAGTTATTGAATCCAGTAGAATTATACAGTAGAAATTATTAAACGTAGTAGACCGTAGATGCAAATGATGAAACTCGGGAGAAGCCCGCGTTGCAAGTTATTGAATCCAGTAGAATTATACAGTAGAAATTATTAAACGTAGTAGACCGTAGATGCAAATGATGAAACTCGGGAGAAGCCCGCGTTGCAAGTTATTGAATCCAGTAGAATTATACAGGATAAATTAGTAAACGTAGTAGTAACTCGGGGGAGGCCCGCGTTTTAAAAAAAGGAAAATATAAAAAAACTAGTCGACGAGCTCAGGTTGCGGACGGAGGTCGACCAGCCGAAGCCCCGGACCACGGAGCCAGCACCTCCCGCCGCAGGGTACGTGGGTGCTCCGCCTCGACCAAGCACCCCACGCTTCCCGCACGGCCCTCCTCACCAAGACACTCCCCTCCGAGATACTCCACCCCAAGACACTCCTCTCCAAGACACTCCACGCCAAGACACCTCCTGGTAAGGGAGGTGTCGAGCGCTCGGCGAGAACAGACGGCCACCGAACACACAGGGCGAAACGCCCACAACGCAAACTGCAGTGATTGCACGACCGCCTCACGGAACTGATCGAGCACGCCGCGCCACACCACACCGCGTGGTGCAGACCCCGGTATTCCGACAATTTACACAGCCAAACAGCCAAAAGGCACACCGGGACCAGGTGCACCACGATTCACTACAGAACAGACCAGCACAAACAGCACGTCACGATATTCTCCAGCAAACAGACGCCATTCCGTTCAACAGCGCTTATATACTGCCCCAATCCCACGCACAATCCTCCAATCGTGGCCGTCCCCGTATGTGGGACCACGTTTCGGGGTTCACAAGAAAGGCCTGCACCGAGCCCAGGCTGCATTCATCCCACAACAATGAACTCGAAAATGCACTTTAAAACAATCAGTGATAAGATAACTCTTGAACGTCACTTGGAAGGAACGTCACCACATCGAACCAGGATAAACAGCCGTCACCCGCCCCAAGACAATGGGTTACCAGCGAAAGGGTTGGGACCGCCGTGCACACTAGACGAAGAAACCGGGTTTATAAGGGGAAAAATTAACCGCGGGCCGTTGAGCTGCCAATATGATAAATTATCAAGTTAGGTCAATATAAAGCATCGGTTCAGTGCTCGGTCCAAAAAAAATAAACAAAACCATCGGAAGCGAATCTGATGTCCACGAGACAAAGACACTCCTCTTTAGCTTAAGCTATCCTCAACCTCAGCCTAGCGGCGCTGTTTTTTGAGGGTTATAACATCCGGTAAATGTTTGTAAATAAAAATAAAGTAGACCGTAGAATTTACTACGGCAACAGGGTTCCACCCATAGTTCAGAGATCACGGCAATCGCCGTAGCATTGGCAACACCATAGACAACTCCCATCCTAGACCACCACAGACTACATTGTTTCCAGCACCGATTCAGCAACGGACCAAAAATCAAGGGAATAGTAGGATTTAATATTTTAGCCTTTAAACACGTTACTAACCTTTTTATGAAAATTACAAGCTTCAGAAGTCCCAAACTAACAAAAGATAAATATACGCTACAATGTGCCAGAGACAAGAGGCTGAACAGACCACAGACTACAGATCACGAACAGAACGATTTGTAGGTCTGTCAAACGTCATCAATATCCGATTGTCAGTCTTCACTGTCAACCGGCTTGTCACCGATTGTAAACAAATCATGTTAAAATTGGTTATGAAAGTGAGAAATCTATTTATTCAGATTAAGATAATATGAAATTAAGCTATTAAAGTGAAATTGGGACAGGGACAGTTCAATTACACGGAAGCTAATCTAGTTCTCGTAGTATGATGTACTAAACGGATGTTATCAAAGGTAAGATTTAGTGAGATTTACTTCAAGACAAAAAAAAGTGTTACAGTACCCCCTTCCCCACCAGAATTTCACGAGGGAAACGAGAGAAATTCACGCTGGCCCTCCAGCGTTTCCTCCCCAACACAGCACCTTCAGACGGCAAGACCCTAATCCTATGTTCAGGAATACCGCTAAATGTCTGTCGAGCCGTATACAGTGGACCCGCTACCACAACACCAGCACACTGAGGGGGCCTCCGACAAACAGAATTCCTAAAACGCGATGTACCTATAGAAGAATCCGTAGGGATAGGGCATCGCCTCGACTCCGCAGCAGCGACCCTCATATGGTCAACCCTAACACAATTCAAACCCTTCCGCACTTGTGGCTCAACATTCCTCCGCTCTATGGTAAAAGCGTTAGACGGGCGCACACAAGAGACTTCACCTACACTAGCCTCCACAGGCTTCCTCGATCCTGCAGAACCTTCTGGCTTCACCAGGCGCAGCACCTCTGGCGCGACCTGAAAAGCCTTCCAAAAGTTTATACCAAAGAGTAACGACGTGGACATACCCGGTACGACGTAAAATTTAATCACACGCAAGACCCTATTTACCACAACAGGTAAAAACATATAACCTGCGACAGGGGAAGCAGACCCAGTTGCAGTAACAATAGAAGTAACCCCATCAGGGTTTTGTATTTCACAAAACTCTGTGAATTTATCAACAGCAGCACCACCTATGATCGAAATTTCCGATCCAGAATCCAGCAGACCAGAACAGGATACACCACAAATTTTAGCTTCTAGGTAAGGACGAGCATCCTGCGAATCCTTCGACTGGACAGTATCACATACTTCCATACTAGGCTTAGACTTAAAGAAGTTGCGTATATAACCACACCACTCACGCCACTCCTCAGCAGAGGTACGCTCACAACGACGCTCCACACGTAACACAGCAACAGGTTTAGCAGCCGGAACAGGCCTACCAGCAGCAACAGGTCTATTACCAGAAACACACTTTGGGCATGTGGCAGCAGTCACGCCCTTCTCACCACACCGAAAACAAACTACACTACGCGGCGCAGTACATTCTCTCAGGGTGTGGTCATGTACACGACACCTCACGCAAAACTTCTCCGCCTTGGCGACCGCTTCACAGCGTGGACGTGCCGTCTTGCCTTTATACGACAGGTCAGGGGCCACGGCATTTGGCAGATTTCTCGGGGGCTCCTGGAAGCAATCCGCCATCTGCCGCGCCGCCTCCAGCTGCCGACCATGCCTCTTCAGGTCCGCCCACGACTGTATGTCCGCATTGGCCAAGGGGATAGAATACGAGGGCCTAATATTAAATCTCACAATGTTTAATTTTTCAGCATCATCCAAAGGCTTACGCAACCGAGAGAAATAGTTACGCATAATGCTCAAATACGCAGAAAGAGACTCATCGGGGCCTTGAGTCCTCGAACGGATCTCCTGAAGTAATCTATGGTCATAATTAAATGGTAAAAATTCTTCCAACAAAGCAGACTTTAATTCCTCCCAGCTCTCCACCTCATCACAGATACCACGATACCAGTACAAAGCCTCCCCAACAAATAACTCCGCTGCAGAATTATACAATTTCTCCTTCGAGATGTTCCGGGACCTACACAACTCCTCTATCCGCACGATGAACTCCTGTACGCTGTCTTTACCACTAAACTTAAGGTTCAGCGACGAGACAGATGAACCGCGCTCGCAGGTTACTACCGGAACCATCCCACCAGATTCCTTCTCAGCAGACGTAGAAGAACCATCCCCGACAGGCTTAAAATCAAAACTGCTAGTAAAGGTGAACGTCATACGGTCAACCCTATTAATCAAAACAAGTAGTACCTTATCTAATCGGTCTTTAAGAGGCCGCGTCGTCTCAGTATCCGCCACGACACGACTCAACCGATGAAAGAGGTGGTTACATAAAGCCTGAATCCGATTTACCCTCTTGAGTGGAAGGGGTTTCTGGTCGAGAAGCTCCTCCAACTCAGTGGCTTTATTTGAGATTAATTTTAATTCAGCCTCCACGTCACCCTCGAACTCATTTACTTCATCACTTGGGAGTTCCTTCGCCAGACGAGACACCTGTGCCCGCAGGCGCTCCACCGTGGTCTCAGGTACCGCACCCCGGACCGTTACCTCATAAATTAATTCCTCCTTGTTAAGCAGGTTGAATTTAATAGGACGTTCCTCCGACATCGTTGATAGTGAGTAAATTAATATTAAGTTTAAATATAGAATAGTATAAATTATAGTACGCGATTCAAATTCCACCAAAGTTGTACCAGTAGGGCGAGAACTTAAGGATAATTTTATCAGTACAGCGATATACAACCAGAATCCAATACAAGTTTAAGTTACACAAAAATATAACGACCAGCCAATCCGTCCCTGAGCGAAAGACCAGCGGCGGGCAGAATCTGCGCGAACTAGCGAATGCCCCGCGTTGGGCGCCGATGTAAAGCAGTTTAAGGTGGGGGAATGAAAGATTTCAAAAAAAATTAAAGTTCAAAAAAATTTATTTTGGTTAACGGGTTTCAATTTATTACATCAGGTTAACAGCTGCGGTATACAGATACTTATTCCCGTTAAAGGTTGTAATAGAACATCCGTTAACAGTCCTAAAATAAGATATAGTTTAGAAAAGGAGAGGAGGGCCGCTAGTTCGCTTGGCTGGTCGTGATAGAGAATCCTTTCGTCAATGGGGTCCGTCCTAACGGACACCACCGATAATTCTTAATGTAAAAATATTAAACTCAGAAGCCTAAGATGCAAATCGTTAAACTTAGTAAACGTCCAAGGTACAAGTGATCAAACGTGTTAGAGACCAAACGTACAAATTATTACACTCGGGGGAAGCCCAAGATACAATTGATTAAAGGAGGTGGCCAATATTTACCCCGGAAATGGTTAAAATACGTTTTTTTGTACAAGGTTTTAGTCCTCTGAAAAGACATATTTTCCATTTATTATAACATAACTAGAATTTTAATTTTCTTCTGAACTCCGCCGTGAGTAGTTATAATAAATTAACAATAATAATAAGTTGTATTGTATACAAATATACTTTTACTACCTCCATTGCTATCACCCCGGTCACTCACATGCGCGCAAATGTTTGACATTTTTACGAATGTTTGCACATATGTGAAGGGCGGTCAGGCATGGGTTCGCATATGAGTATACAAGCCCATTTCCGCTTTCTCCTACACTTTGTTCACGAATGTTCAATCTTGCTGTTGTTATTATGTTGTGGTCATTCAAATCCATTTTCAATACAGAAAATAAATGCTAGTACGATTAGACGCCACGAACCACGAAAAATTAGGAGATACATCACCTTTTTAGTCGTGTGCGCAACTGGTCGCACGAATGTGTGGGAGACTGACTACACGAAGGTTCGAGGTTCGCGCGCTTTGATGTGCGACAAAAAACCGACACAGCTTGGAAAACCCCGAATGCCTCCAAAACTTCGCATAATCATTCGCGAAGGTCGTCCCACACTTGTGGGTTCGCGTATTCGCGCGAATGTGAGTGACCGGCATCACTGGAGTTTGACAATTGGCTGACAGAAGTGCGAATGTCTACTATATTGTCATTTGCCAAAATAATATTTTTCAGTTTCATTTCTGCAAAATATTAATTGTATTTGATTTTTTGCCATGAGGTGCATTAATTGCGCGGTTGATATTGAGCGCATGGCACGACACTCCATATCTTCCTTAGCAAGAAACCTGCAATCCATGTTGGTAGAATGGATCACTGCAGTACAGGCAAAGATTTCTATACATACAATATCATTGAGTACAGGTATAGCATTTTTCTTTACTATTAAGTAGTGCTTACTACGATTAGGTTCACGCGGCAATGTACAATATTCCTGTATTTTTTGCAATAGGTACGTTTAGAAAATAAGTTCTATTTTTTAATAGGCTCCTAACATTTTTTCTTTCAACTTTTAGGCAAAGGCTACTATACTGTAGATCAGTACATAAATGACAAAGACGCATGGAAATGACCAGCTCTGCAACCAGTTCTGTACAAGCTGTATATTTATTTGTAATAAATATATCAATGTATTTTTATTTTTAAAAGATGTGTTGAGGAGATTTTTTACAGCTTTTCTTGTCCTCCATGACAAAGCACCTTTGCGAAAAGCTGGTTGATTAAAAAATTACGTGCATAAGTGTATCAATGATACCTAAACGAATAAATGATTTTGAATTTGAAAAAAAATTGAATGCATCGCCTTATTTGCCTTATTTGGTACTATTGTTATATTTTATTCCTTAATTTTTACATATGTGTACCTAAATGTATATAATGAAACACTTAATAATATCAATATGCAGTTTTATTTATATTACGTTTGCTTGTGAATATTTACAGATAGGTAGGTGACAAGTTAATACGTATATTTTATTTAGTACTGCTGAAGATGTACATCTTTTTGTAGGAATAAGGTCATAAAGTCATAATTAAAGTAAAAGACATATATTAATTAATTATCCAAAAGATAAATAGTATTTATTTAATACAAAAATCGCTCTTTAAAACACTTTTTCACGATTACATATTATGTTTTGCAGAATGTCAAACTACAAAAGCTAAAACTGCCCGTAAAAAGAGAATCCCGAGTTCTAGAGATTTTTATTGATAAAATTATCAAAGTAGATATTGTAAGCTTTAATTTAAGGTAAAAATAATATGTGTACATTATACTTCACAAATGGGGCAAATGCCCATACAGATGTTGGCCACCTCCTTTGGTAGAAATATACAGTACAAGTTATTAAACGTGGTAGACACCGAAGGTACAAAATATTAAACTCGGGGAAAGCCCAAGATACAAATTATTAAATTTGGTAGAATTATACAGTATAAGTTATTAAACGTAGTAGACCGTAGGTGCAAATGATGAAACTCGGGAGAAGCCCGCGTTGCAAGTTATTGAATCCAGTAGAATTATACAGTAGAAATTATTAAACGTAGTAGACCGTAGATGCAAATGATGAAACTCGGGAGAAGCCCGCGTTGCAAGTTATTGAATCCAGTAGAATTATACAGTAGAAATTATTAAACGTAGTAGACCGTAGATGCAAATGATGAAACTCGGGAGAAGCCCGCGTTGCAAGTTATTGAATCCAGTAGAATTATACAGGATAAATTAGTAAACGTAGTAGTAACTCGGGGGAGGCCCGCGTTTAAAAAAAAGGAAAATATAAAAAAACTAGTCGACGAGCTCAGGTTGCGGACGGAGGTCGACCAGCCGAAGCCCCGGACCACGGAGCCAGCACCTCCCGCCGCAGGGTACGTGGGTGCTCCGCCTCGACCAAGCACCCCACGCTTCCCGCACGGCCCTCCTCACCAAGACACTCCCCTCCGAGATACTCCACCCCAAGACACTCCTCTCCAAGACACTCCACGCCAAGACACCTCCTGGTAAGGGAGGTGTCGAGCGCTCGGCGAGAACAGACGGCCACCGAACACACAGGGCGAAACGCCCACAACGCAAACTGCAGTGATTGCACGACCGCCTCACGGAACTGATCGAGCACGCCGCGCCACACCACACCGCGTGGTGCAGACCCCGGTATTCCGACAATTTACACAGCCAAACAGCCAAAAGGCACACCGGGACCAGGTGCACCACGATTCACTACAGAACAGACCAGCACAAACAGCACGTCACGATATTCTCCAGCAAACAGACGCCATTCCGTTCAACAGCGCTTATATACTGCCCCAATCCCACGCACAATCCTCCAATCGTGGCCGTCCCCGTATGTGGGACCACGTTTCGGGGTTCACAAGAAAGGCCTGCACCGAGCCCAGGCTGCATTCATCCCACAACAATGAACTCGAAAATGCACTTTAAAACAATCAGTGATAAGATAACTCTTGAACGTCACTTGGAAGGAACGTCACCACATCGAACCAGGATAAACAGCCGTCACCCGCCCCAAGACAATGGGTTACCAGCGAAAGGGTTGGGACCGCCGTGCACACTAGACGAAGAAACCGGGTTTATAAGGGGAAAAATTAACCGCGGGCCGTTGAGCTGCCAATATGATAAATTATCAAGTTAGGTCAATATAAAGCATCGGTTCAGTGCTCGGTCCAAAAAAAATAAACAAAACCATCGGAAGCGAATCTGATGTCCACGAGACAAAGACACTCCTCTTTAGCTTAAGCTATCCTCAACCTCAGCCTAGCGGCGCTGTTTTTTGAGGGTTATAACATCCGGTAAATGTTTGTAAATAAAAATAAAGTAGACCGTAGAATTTACTACGGCAACAGGGTTCCACCCATAGTTCAGAGATCACGGCAATCGCCGTAGCATTGGCAACACCATAGACAACTCCCATCCTAGACCACCACAGACTACATTGTTTCCAGCACCGATTCAGCAACGGACCAAAAATCAAGGGAATAGTAGGATTTAATATTTTAGCCTTTAAACACGTTACTAACCTTTTTATGAAAATTACAAGCTTCAGAAGTCCCAAACTAACAAAAGATAAATATACGCTACAATGTGCCAGAGACAAGAGGCTGAACAGACCACAGACTACAGATCACGAACAGAACGATTTGTAGGTCTGTCAAACGTCATCAATATCCGATTGTCAGTCTTCACTGTCAACCGGCTTGTCACCGATTGTAAACAAATCATGTTAAAATTGGTTATGAAAGTGAGAAATCTATTTATTCAGATTAAGATAATATGAAATTAAGCTATTAAAGTGAAATTGGGACAGGGACAGTTCAATTACACGGAAGCTAATCTAGTTCTCGTAGTATGATGTACTAAACGGATGTTATCAAAGGTAAGATTTAGTGAGATTTACTTCAAGACAAAAAAAAGTGTTACAGTGTGTATCGTACTTAAAAATGTATAACGCACAGGGGATGGATCCATTAGCAACAACAAACGTTTCGATGTGTGTTTTTAGCCTTTTTTTCTTTTCAGCAAGCGTTATTACGTTATTAAGCGTAAGTGAAAGAACAATGCCAAACTGCCATACATACCTAGTTTTATTTCATTTTCAACTTGAGCGTCTTAAAATAAAAAATATTCTAAAAAATGCAGCATTAATTTCTGAGCTTAGATATATAAGAATTTTCAGCAGGCACACCCCAGAACCAAAGTATTTTGATATTGAATGTTTTATAACCATAGAAGTATTATACATAGAGTAGCTGGTACACAACAAAACAACGATGTCGGAAGAGTATGTAATGCCATGAATGTCACGATGTGATCACTAAACGCCAACGTCAATTTTAAAAACGATTCAAAAGTTGCCATTTTTCTACTACTGAAAGATTAAATTACATATAAGAATTTCATGAACATGGAGAAAGGTAATATTTTTAAATATAAAAATAAAAAAGTTCAAGCAGAATGTTATTTATTTATTAAAGATTGCCCAAATTACTCACTTTACACAAGTTGAAATAATTAAAATCAGAAAATACGTACGACTATCAAAATATATTTTCTACTATTAGAGTACAAAAGTATGAAATGGTAACATTTTTACCGAATGAAAATGGACAATAACGACATCATTGTTATTATTATAGTCATTTCATCACTTATTAATAAAATTATTTTACCCTGGGTAATACAGGTACAGGTATTAATATTAAAATACGTAAAAAAAATATTGAATTGCTTCGGTATAACTGACGTTTTAAGACGCTACAAAAAATAAAAATAATTTTTGATACGCAGATAAGTTCATGGCCAAGACAATAAAATGGGGTAGATTTTATGGTATGATTGGAACGTTTTAAATACTCGTATGTTTAGGATTTCGTTTTGTGAAACCACTCTTTGGCGGGCAAAAACTAGTTAATAATAAAATATTTATTATATTTTATGTATTGAATGTAATTAAATCAGCAGTTATTGTATTTTATCGTGCTTATCCATTAGCCACTTCAAGGTTTTTGATATATTAAGTGCGTTGTGATAAAAATATAAACTTTTTGCTTGGCGCAAACAACTACAAACTCTGATTCAAATGCTGTGTCCGTCTCGAAAGATTTTCGTGAATAGTAGGTACGTCGATGATTTTTAATTATTTTGGGAAATCTTATCCTTTTTTCATTTAAGCGGTCAATATTTCTGATACAAATGTTTTTGGTCAACGTTTAATTATGCAGTTATGCCTTAAACAAACCAGTTGAGTGAACTTACTCGTCACATGTAGAGTTGAGTTCGATTTCCGCCAGGGTAAACATTTTACCTGTTACCCTGACATTCCTGACAACTAATATTAGGGATATGTCAGGAAAATACCTGTCATCTGATAAACGTGTCCGTATGAAAGTAGCACGTCGAATTAAATAAAAATCTGCTTGAAACGAGAGCTCATAGCTCAGTGGTTTGTCTCGAATCTCGATCCATGAGATTATGTGACAAGCAAAATCTTCGAAAGTGGATAATGAATTTTACCAAGAAAAAAATAACCAACTTCAAAATAACTCAAAAACTACTCGTTAGATCTAGCTCAAATTTAAGTGAGACCACATGACAAGTACCAGATTTCGATTAAAAAAGAATCATCAAAATCGGTTTACCCAATCGAAAATTCTGAGGTAACAAACATAAAAAAACAGTCGAATTGAATACCTCCTCCTTTTCTGAAGTCGGTTAAAAATCTTGCGTGCATGCGTGCGTGTGTGTGTGTTTGTGTCCACTATACATTGTCAACGATGAAGGAAGTATTTAACATTGTCATCTGAATATTCGTTCATAATAATATTAACAAATAATTATAGTTATCTATTACGGGCACTGAACAGGAAACAAAGCACTTACTAGAGCATGTGGGCGAAGCCGTGGGCAAACGCTAGTCTGAAATAATACTGTGATTTGTTTAGTGCAGTAATGATCGCGTATGGAAGTTTATGCGTATTGTTAGAGGTGACCACGCTTGCTTTAATGAAACGGGATTTAATAACTAATAATATTACTAACAATTATTAATAATAATATTACTAACTATTATTAGTAATAATATTACTAATCGAGAACTGGTCTTGGGTTGGCCTAGAGCTTACTTCACCACGCTGCTCCAGTGCAAATTTGATCGGAGGGTTTAGGAACAAACCAAGCGTCGAAAGTTTTTAAGCCTTCCGAAGGTCTCCGACATTGCTTAACGACTTATATGTAACGACAATAATGACTTTGATACCCGCGAAGTATTTAAGGTTTTAGAAAACAGTTACAATAATCATATTAATTTTAAACTATAATAAACCAAGTTACACGATTCATAGTTTGGCTTCTGCTTGATTGATCAAAGATGTAAAATGCAAATAAATACAACATATCATATTTTTTTATGCAAAATAACAATTTAAAATCTCACTTGATATGAGTGTCCCCATGATTGACTTTTAGAATATAATAATAACACTATTTACAATGACTGTCCGCGTAACTCCCAAAGCGTGGCCACACTACTCGTAGGCGCAAATGTTCTGGGATTGTGTTTATGGGGTATTAAGGTCCTTTTGTTTCCGTTGCGTCGGATGTACGAGGTGTTGATTTGGCGTGGGAGGGGCGTAACTGATCAAGCGGGATCAGTGGCTGATTGTTGAGACTTACGTTTCTGTGGCATATTAGACACACTTAACGCTGAGTAGTATCATTGTATCCGTGTTCTATTCCCAGATAGGTTTATGTCATGTGACGTTGAGTTTAACATACTTATAACGGTAATACAATTGCTTCAAACAAGTGTTATACGACTAAAATAGGTGAGGCGGTGGTACCGTCTTGGGTGAATCATTATAGAGGTTCTACCACCTTCCAAATGATGTTACGTGTATAAAGTTTCAACTACCCTGCACCGTGTGTATTACGTCTTTTTATTACCCTCCCAGGCCTTCTTATGCAGCAGGGCCCACAAATTTGGCGAGCACATAGTGTTGAATACAAAAGTTACATTATAAATTTAAAACGCAGCTCGTTAAAATATCAAGTTTAAAGCACCTTACAGACCGCGCAGACATGTGAAGTTTTGTTTTCATGTAGCATTTTTTGGATACTCTCTATGTAAATTGAAATTTGGGAAGTAAAATTTGAATTTTGATAGTTTTCAGTAACTTTTTTAGGGTTCTCTTATCCCTCATCTTTATCTTTTCACTCTCTCTCTTTATCTGATTGTTGCTGCTGTGTACATACATGCAAACGAGAATAAGCTTTCTTCCGAGTTTTTTCAAGAGCATTATAACATGGGTTTCTTCAAGGGAGGCGTAAAAGGAGCTCTCCTTCAAGGCCGACGAAGTACGCCAATGCTTCGCTAACGCCAATGCCTCTGGTCTTGCAAATTTATAAGCAATGATGATCATTAAAGAAATAAATTAAATTAATAAAAAATGATTTCAATTTTTTTAACGCCTCTGGTGTTGCATATTTTCATAACTGACGGTGATAATTTAACATGTAGCTTACCTGCTTTTTCGCCAGCCCACCAGCCTATAAAAATTTTCTTTCTCCTTTTTTATTTCTCACCGTCTGTTTTCATAATTCATAAATTTTATCAATTCCGATACAGCTTTAATAATTATGCTGTTAAGTCTAGAATCTTTACCTTTAGTGTAAAAATTGACGCAAATCGATAGAATATGCAGTTAAAAAAGATCACGTGTGAATCGAAAGCACGAGCTATCCAGACCGATCATCGATGATTCTACTTTTAATTTTATTTTGCAGGACTACAAATCCTACAAATACTTTAAATCTCATTTATATGTTTCATTTCTTCGCAGAGATCTGACCGTATTGTCTCTAAATTCAGAACCACGGCTGAATGTAAGATTTCCGCCCGCATTCACTAACTGCTCTCAAAAAGATCGTTCCCCAAATTCTAGTACAGTATGCAGGAATTTTCATCTATTTCTTTTGCACTTGTTTTCGTTATAAATAACCTTGCGTCGTTCGAGAAATGACTATTACGTGTGTTACTACAAGAGTGTAACCACATGCTAATGGTAGGTTTAGATCAAACTGAGAGCCATTTCTGAAGGAAACTTTATCTTGTAATCTTTTGTATTGTTCTTTCTTGTTTTATGTTCTAAACCTATTAAGACACTTTTCAAATCAAAACAGAAAGTAATTCAAAGCTATTTTAAAACATAAAAACACATCACCTCAATGTAACACAGTCCTAACACAATTATCATCGCACTGAGTGATGAAATGACAACTACAGACGTGAGGATTTGTGTACAATGGAATAACTTTTCATTTAATTTCTGTACACCTCCGCTGTTAGGCGTCGGTAGCGTGTTTGTACGTGGCCTTATACGGGGGACAATCGTGGCCATGTATATTTTAGTTGCCAAGTTTATTAAATCCAATATACTGCTTATACGTACATATACTAGTGTGTAGCACATGAGCATGCGCAAGCCAATCATTAATTGATGGGGTGGAAAGGGCTAATCTCTGAGCGCGTATGCTTTGTGTATGCATTGAAATATTTAGGTATGCTAAATAAGCATGCTAATTTCTAGCACTAATATTCTACGACTAGACTTATTTACGAGAACATAATATCCCTTTTTAGGGTTCCGTAGCCAAATGGCAAAAAACGGAACCCTTATAGATTCGTCATGTCTGTCTGTCTGTCCGTTCGTATGTCACAGCCACTTTTTTCCGAAAGTATAAGAACTATTTTGGGGGTTCCCCATACGTAGAACTGAAACTCAAAAAAATTTTTTTCAGCAAACCCATACGTGTGGATAGGATAGGGTCTTTAAAAATGATATTGAGGTTTCTAATATAATTTTTTTCTAAACTGAATAGTTTGCGCGAGAGACACTTCCAAAGTGGTAAAATATGTGTGTCCCCCCCCCCCCCCTGTAACTTCTAAAATAAGAGAATGATAAAACTAAAAAAAAATATAATATGATGTACTTTACCATGCAAACTTCCACTTAAAATTGGTTTGAACGAGATCTAGAAAGTAGTTTTTTTTTAATAGGTACGTCATAAATCGTAAACCGCAATTTACCTCGATCAAAGTTAGGTACAACGAACTACAAGAACTTTTATATTATGTTACTTGCTGCTACGGAACCCTTCATGGGCGAGTCCGACTCGCACTTGGCTGCTTTTTTCTATTCACGTATTTTCGGAACACCATGATATGAGGTTCCATCAAGGGTGCAAAAAGAGTTTTCCTTCATAGTGAGTGTATTCAGGATTCTGATAGTTTTATCGTTGTCTAATATTGAATGACTGTTCTGTTATATTCAATGTTTTTAGAAGAGCCTTATTTGATAAACAATGTTGCAGTGTCTTTTTATCGTTGCGTAATTGGAAAATAAAGCTGACAAAAAAGCGTATTAATGAAAAAAATTAAAGACATAAGAACATTTAATGCCAAATTTTATTTCTTTTTATTATTATTTATGTTTTAAACGAATATATTACAAAAAAAGTAACGCCAACATTGATTTTATCAAATAAGATTCGTCTAAAAAAACGGACTATACCTACCTATAGTTCTGTTAATTATCAACCGTTGCCGTGCTGGTTCTTACCCCTTATTTCCAGATAAGCAATGAAAATGCACGAAGAATTTCATTTCCAAATTGAAATCCATTGCTGATAAAATAAATTTAATGAAGATGTGATAAACGAAGCGATTAATAATTGAGTTTGGCGATTTCGGTGTTCGGGTCGGCGACCTTGAAGGCGGTTTTGTTTTATCGGATATGCCGCATGATATCTGTGTTTCGGTACCGTCAGCATAATAATGTGTATGGTATACCGAATGAAAAAATTGTATTCGAGTCAAAGGAATGGAATTTCTTGCCTGTAGGTTTTCGATTATAATGTGGGCGTCTTGAAAGTCTTGAATAGGCTTTTGTAAAGCGTGCGCTTTACCGGCTTTGACTTCATCTCCACTTACCATTAAGTGGAATTCAAGCACTAAGATGTAAAGAGAAAGAAATGTTACGAAGGGCGAGGACTTTATATAAAGTGCACTTAGGTTTTGCTCAGAATCAGAAAAAAATAATAGAACTAAATCAACCCTAACGTTAGCCGTTTTATATGAATTTTAAATTTGTTCTTACTAAATATGCGATCAAAAAATGTTTCTTTTTATCAAGCGCTAACCGTTGTACAGCTAGGCACATAGATAGTTTATGTCCAGGGCAAGTGTGAAACCACTCTATGGGCGGAAACTAGTAAATAGTTAAATATTAACTTACATTTTTTTCCATAAAAATTGCTCTTCTCGAGGACTGGTAGCTTTGCATGTCTTTGTTTTTAACCCACTTCAAAAAAGGAGGAGGTTTTCAATTCGACTATATTTTTGTATATTTTTTTTTATATTTATTACCTTAGAACTTTCGACTGGTGAAACGATTTTGATGATTCTTTTTTTAATCAAAGTCTGGTGCTTGTAATGTGGTCCCACTTAAATTTAAGCGAGATCTGACGAGTAGTTTTTGAGTTTTGAGTAATTTTTTGTCAAGAATTATTTAACTTCCGTAGGCCTAATAATCACGCTACTTCTAACAAAAATTTTGCAACAGCTGACTCTTACTCTCAATCAATACCTGCCACGCTAACTCAATACCCCTGTCCCCCATTCTATTTTCATATATTATTCTAACAATATTCAACTCACGAAGATTTTAAGTTATTCAAAAGTATTCAAAAGAAGAAAACTTTACATTTGTTTGCTATCCGTACCAGACACGCGGTGGGTATAATGCGGACCGGTTTCAGCCCACCAATGCGTTTTCAATGCGGACGCAATAACACATGCTCCGGGTATAAAAAGACGAAATTACAGTCTCCCACACCGTAATGCCTTTCAAGCCCCATTTTAAACCTTAATACAAATGGTTTAAGTTCAAAATAATAATTTTATATACCTAAATGCTAACATTTCGTTTGTCAAACGCCTATCGTCCGATTTTGAGCTAGTGCAATTTTACACAGGTTTAATCGGTTATTTGCTTTCGTCAGCGGTTGAACACAAGGTAAAAAAGTCTCTCCTAGAAATGGAGGAAGCCTAGATGATTCTTTACCACGCTAGGTAAGGAATTATCTATTAATATAAATTATCTATGCTTGTTTTTGTGTCGATTAATGTAGAAGTTTGTGGCTAACGTGACTCTTCGACGTAGCTTAACGACTGCGATCTAAAACACCTCGATTCGTGATTATCAGTACTGAAGAATGGACTTCATTCCTACACTACACAATATTTGCTCTGATTTACAGATTGTTAAAAGTGCAAAGGAACCTTTCAAGGTCGGCGTCAAACTTGTTCGTGACAACTTACCACTACTTATCCCCATTTAAGCGTGGAGTACGTTTCAGCCCTCTTCCATTAAGAGGTAGAGATTAATAAAACTGTGTAACGAACTTCCTTCATCACAGCAGTCGTTGGTAACGTCCCTGGTGTTGCTAATGTCCATAGACGGCGATGATCACTTGTCATCAGGTGACCCATCTGCTCACAACATAAAAAGGTTCCCTCAGCTACTCAATAGTACCCAATAGTGCCCAATAGTAGGCTATGTAGGTTAGGTTAGCCTGCTAGCGCGAAATATCAACAACCATTGGAACGTTCACCCACTCCCACGCCCAAAGTTGTTAAATGGTCTCAAAACGTAATCATGCGGCTTAAGCTCGAATGAAACCGCCCATTTGCAAAAGAAATAAAATTAAAACGTTCTTGCACAGCCGTAATAAATAACATGTTTATCAGCGTAACAAAAATGATTTTTAGTTACGCCTCAAATCGGCGCCTGGCACTGTAATCACGAATCAGAATTAATGTAAGCGAGAGAAGTTATAATTGCGTTTCGGATATTTTATTTGCGTTTGGGCGTGTGTTTTATGAGGTATACTTTTATATTAATATTGAAAGAACGTATATCATACTTCGCCCACGCGTAGATGTATTAGATAGTACCTAAGTATGTACATACTTAAATAAAAAAACTGTTACTAACATGGAAAATATTTAAGAAAAACTATTTTGTAACGGAGTGATTTTATCTATTCGTCTGTGCGTTTATTGCAACTTACTTCAGAAACGGCTTAACTGCTTTGGATGCAGTTTACGCAGATGAATAATAATAAGCGTGGAGTACCTAATATTTTTTGCTAAATTTGGCTCATAAATAGAAATATGTATAACATTGTCAGCTATAAAAATCCCGTGATATATTTTTTCAAGTGTGCTTACACAGCTTTCCCAAGCGAAACGATGGCATAAAAAGTCCGTATAAAATAAGAGCATAGTTACAAGGCTCTTACAAAAATATTGTTAAGATATTATGATCCTTCATAATCCTTGTTTACTACTTCTACTACGATGCAAAGTATCATGACAATAATCTTGGTCATCCGTACGGGAATGCAGTAACTACGATTACCCGTTTACTTCATCGTCACTTAAAGCGTCGTTAGGGATGGTACATTATCGGATATGGATATACTCAGCGAAACAATTTCGATTAGTAGTGTTACAAAAAATGTATAGCTAATATTGTAATTATTTTTTTAAAGATTTATCTACCTGCCTACCTTTTTGAAATCCTCATGGTGAACTGGCATGGCATCTCACAAGTACCATAATCGTTTTTTTTAATTTTCTTTATCTAATACACTTGGGTTATCAGGACGAATCTAAGAATAAATATCTTAATTATATAAATCCTTTCACCGGTAACGAAGATATGAGGTTATAAAAATATTACATGCATACAAATATACATACATACAAGATAAGATAAGTCGGGTAATAAACACTGCAGAATATTTTCTTGTGTTGCAGGTGACCGGAATCTAATACAAATAAGACATTACAAACAATTAGCTAAAAAACCAAACAATCGTATATCGTATGAATATCTGGCTATAAAAAATGAAATTTAACAGACAGCTTTATTTATTCACTGAACATATTAAAAAAATAGTTTTAATCAAGTTTTGGATGCAAAATTGGATTCGGATAGGCATCGGTTACTTCACAACCCTACTCCATAATCCTAGCTATCGTTTCAGAATCTAAGTTATTATGAATTGCTTGAAAATTAAGTACATTTTGTAATATTATTATATCAAAGGATTAGCTACATGAGTAGCTGCAATTTTATGCATTTAATTTTGTAAAGGACTTAGCAAAAGATTATTATATTCTAGGATTCTTTTTAATTATACACATAGCGGGAGCTTGTCTTTAGTGCATCTATTAAGAAATAGTTACTACAGTAATCTCTGTAAGATTTCAAATAAATATTTTTATGAAATTCAAATAGAAGTGTTAAGGATGGTATTATTGGGGAAATTATAAACTTAACCCCTTATTCATAAAAACAAGCAAAGTTATAGAAGGTATATTATATAAGTAATAAAACGCTACAAACTCATAGCCCCACACTAGGATACATAAACTAGGTTACATAAATATCTGTGCCGGCCGGGAATCGAAGCCGGGACCTCTCGCTTCGCAGGCAGGCTTGCTACCAACTAGGCTACAGGATCGTATGTGTCGAAGTGTTGTTTCTTTCAGTCTTATGGAAAATGATGAAGGTAAAACTTATAACGGTGCAAGGGCTAAAATAGGTAGGTAGGTATATCAAGCGTTTAAGAATAAGGCCGCTAGTCCTTTTATCAATTTGGAATAGCATGACGATGATTATCTGGTCCACCTTGCTACCACCCTTCTAAAATCGACCGTGAAATCCTACTAAAATTATAAATGTGAACGTTTGTTTGTAAGGATACATAGCTGTTTGTTATTCTTTCCCGCAAAAAAGTGAGACAAAATGTCCGCACACAAATCTCGATTTTCAACCTGTATTCGATTGCTAATGAAATTAACACCAATTGTCCGAAGCAACATTATAATAGGCCCATCATTCATCCACACATCCTATCCAGCATCCCTATCACGTAATAACCCCGCATCGATAAATCGTCGCAACAATCGTCGGAAGCCGCGAGCGATGGCGAATAAATTTCGCGATTCGATTACCGTTATCGCTGCATCGGTATCGAATAGAATCGATAATGGAGTTCCCGCAAAGCCTTCGTAGGTAGTTTATTTCGCATTCTCGTTTAACACTGATCTTAGTAATAAGATATTGAACTGCAATGTTAGTGTTACTAATACTGGTGCCTTACCATGAACTCTAATAAAATGTGTCATGTTCAGGACAGGTCAGCTTGTAGCTAAAACCTGACAGGAGTGTATTTTGTACCATGAACGTTTACCGATGACCTGCAATGCCTCTACTTCTGTCCTGCATCTTAGTCTATGACACTTGATTTGTACTAATTATGTTCTGAAATAGAGCGTTTTATCGGTTTACCGGTTTTCAAATGAATGCGTAATATTGATGTTTTTAAAAGTTTAAAATAACAATCTCAATTGAAGATTTTGAGATTTCTTATAAATACTTACGTGTAGTGATTTATTAACCTTTCGTTCTCTAAAATTACCAAAAAAATTATCGCTAAGTGATGCTTACATTTTTGAACGTAATCTTACACCACTTGACATGACTTGACACAGTGACATGTCCAAATGTCTATTAAAATGTGTGATTTATAATGCCGGTCACTCACATTCGCGCGAATACGCGAACCCACAAGTGTGGGATGACATTCGCGAATGATTATGCGAAGTTTTCGAGGCATTCGGGGTTTTCCAAGCTGTGTCGGTTTTTTGTCGCACATCAAAGCTCGCAAACCTCGAACCTTCGTGTAGTCTCCCACACATTCGTGCGACCAGTTGCGCACACGACTAAAAAGGTGATGTATCTCTTAATTTTTCGTGGTTCGTGGCATCTAATCGTACTACCATTTATTTTCTGTATTGAAAATGGATTTTAATGACAACAACATAATAACAACAGCAAGATTGAACATTCGTGAACAAAGTGAAGGAGGAAGCGGAAATGGGCTTGTATTGTATACTCATATGCGAACCTATTTGCCTGACCACCCTTCACATATGTGCAAACATTCGTAAAAATGTCAAACATTTGCGCGCATGTGAGTGACCGGGGTTAGGAGCGATAATTTAAAAAGCATAAGTACAATGAATGTTTTTAAAATTTTCCAAACAAATGAAATGTATTTATTTTGTGATGATGGTTTATTTGAAATTCGCCATGGCTGCATCCCGTCGTGTTTCATCATCATCAACGAAATAGCCGAAACAGGACAATAAATGTTACTTTCGGTGAGCTGTAATATTTTGACGTTAACATATGCCACTTTCTGATGTCAATACGTCAACAATCGCGTCATGGTACACGAATTGCAGGGCAGAAGATCATTTTTGAAGTCACGTGACCGCTGTCCTGTTACGGTGACGTGGTCGCTGGCTGCCCTGTGTATTAGCCAGATCATGGTAGGATATAGCAGGACAGGCCAATTATCGGCTAATATTGACCTGTTTTAAGAGTTCATGGTAAGCCCCCTGAACTATAGTGTAGTCTAGTTTTGACCTTCCTCACGCTAAGGCCTGGGTTTTAATCCTGTTAGTTGTAATTTAGAAAATTGTTTACTTCTCTCTCTCTTCTTCTTGTTAATACCATGGGTTGTTTATTTGTTGTGTTGTGTTAATACCATGGGTGATGGTGATCATTAACCATCTGTAACCAGATGACTCCTGTTTAGATATTTAACATAAAAAATTTGATAGTTCGTATTATCTTCGGGACTTCTATGCCACAGAAGTACCCAAATGAAATGTTACAAACAAGTTTGTAAATATGAAAAAACTTAAAAAACGCCTGATATTTACGGTGGAGGGTCTTAGAAAGCATTAAATGTACTCGTATTAACTAGACACGATTCGAGATTAAGGATATGGTCAATAATTTCATTAAAGTGAAGTTTTATTTACTATTTACCCATTGCCTAACCTAACGAGATTCGGTGGAACCTAGATATTAAAGTAATATTTATACGAATATTTTTCAGAATTTTATTATGAAACTCTTCTTTCAAATTATTATCCGTTAGTACCTACTATTTTGTACTCTAGAGTTCACTAACTTTAGCAGAAATATTGCAAAAAGTTTCTCTCTTCAATATAAACTTCACGTAAGTACCTAATAAGTTGCAGTTAGTTACATTGCGACACGTTTCTTATTTTCCTTGAATCCAAAGACAATGTATATGAAGGAATCATTGTACAATTTATTTTATAGGCTAATAATCAATTTGAGCCTTGTAACAATTGTAATAGAGTTAAGAATCCATCACACGGCAGACTGATTAAAGGATAATTACTCGTATTGTGTGACAAAACAAACAAAACGGCACTTAATCACGAGAAACAGGACGGCTTAATTAAAAACTTTAAACTCACGGGCATAATTTATCCTTCTTAAGCAATACGGGATACTTAAGACTTTTGTCTCCGAATTTATTGAATTCCAGCTTCATTTGACGATTGAATGCAAGCTGCAATATGAAACATAGGTAACCGCGTCGATGCCGCTCCGATGGTAGATTTCGTACTTTTACTATGCAATATGCAAGGCCAAAAAAAAGGTTGTTTTGTAGAAAATTATAATATGTTGTCATTTACATATAATTATAACTTATTTAGAGCGTAAAATAAAGATAATTTATTGGCTTATCCATCCTTCTAAACCGCTCTTCCATTTTCATTTAGTAGTTGAGACTTAGACGCTGTACATTCCACATGTCGTCACATCCAAAACCAGTTATCAAAACTTATTTTAAAGGAAATAACTACTTAAACAAACTCAACCGCAAAACGAATACGTAATAATCTGCTGGATCGTTATCGAGAGGTAAAAATTAAATTAAGCTCCCACGCAAGGATTTAGGCTTCACACAACCTGACAGAGCGGCCAGAGCAACTAAATGTTGCTAATAAACTAACGCAACTGTAAAATTGTCATGATGAATTTGGAATTTCATGCATCAGTGTCATTTCAAATTTTTATGTTAGATCCAATGATATTGAAAATATCTTTGGTTAGATTCAATTCATGTTGTCATAGATCAAAATTGCTCGTATTTTTACACGCTTTATTATGGTATTTTTCGATGAAACTATTAAAATAGTGTAAGCGACATAAATCATTATGCAAAACTCTCGTAGGTATAATCAAACCCAAGCCTTCCAAATTAGAAATAATTGATTCAGTTAATAATTAAGTCAATTAATAATTTACACAGATTTTCAAAATCCACAAAATAAAATAAATAATGGATCAAAAGAAATATTACATAAATTATGTGAAACTTTTGAATCTGACACTCAATTAAAAGTATAAAGATATAATAAGACACTAAAACTTTTGGAACAAACTAATGTAGTTTTTACACTATTATTTCAAATCACATATTCAAAATAAAAGGAGCAGAATATCTTGCGTGTAGCAGCTTAAATTCTTTCTGCAAAAATTAAAAAGCCCGGGAGAGGCTCATTAGCAAATGTTTAGATGTTTACGTCTTCATTCGAAATATGGTTTTGGGAAAACCGGATCGACCTACAAAATGTCTGTCTTTTGAGGTTAGTGTAGGTGCCGTTAGAATAATTTATTTTTATTAACATTAACTTAGTTAAATTTATCTTATTACAATTTAAATATTTCAAAGTTCAAGTCATGTCATTTTATAAATTGCGTAGGATTAAAGTGAAGATACTACTTGGTTTATACTTTATTACTTGATTTAGACGAAATCTTTAGAAGACCACGACTTCAAATTTTAGTTATATAAATGTTTATAAGTTTAATAGCATTTTTTAGTCTTTCTGTACACTTTTCTATATTTTGACGGCTCTAAAAATCAGCTAAAAAGTTGCCATTTTTGAAAAAGTGTTGAAGATTCTTGTGCAACTAAGACTCTTTATTAGCTAATCATCTTCAAAACAAAGTGGTTAGTGGGCCGTAAAAGTCTTCTACTCTTAATTCACCACTAACCTTAATTTCATCTTCCTAAAACTTTCCTCCATCTTTAAAAATATTTTTGTTTCTTATTTACAGCTACTATTAAACAAAATCCTTTAATGAAGACATTGGATCGCTACCCAGTTTAAGCTAAATGCCGTCCAATTAATTAGTGAATCGCAATCGCGATAGCCGCCGCTATTGATCAGCCGAGATCGGATGATAGTGAGGACGGCAATTGAAACTTTCTACATCGTTCTCGAAATAATGTAGGCCCAGGACCCTGTCTACTGAATTTTTGAATCTGGAGCAAACCTATGTCTTAGGTTAGTTACGTCCGTCCAGGTTCAATCGTATTTGTTTCGAATAAGGACGAAAATAAATAATATCACCATTATTAGTATCTTCATTATTAGTATCATCATTATTAGCTTCTAGCGCTCTGTCCTTGGCTTTTTCCGCGTTTTCTGGGAAAATAATTACCCTTTGTCTTATTCCAGATTGTGGTATACTTGTATGCTAAATTTCATGAAAATTCGTTTTGTAGTATTTGCGTGAAAAAATAGCAAACATACATACATCCTCAAAAATTTTTGCATTAATAATACTGAGACATACGTTTCAAACTTACAATACTAAGTTTCAGTCCAAACTCTTCTGATATTTTAAAATAAATTCAAATTTTCTGCAATATTTTCTCTACTTCAGCTTACTCGTAAGTTCTAAGTGGAACAAACTCACCCAGTTGAGTAGTGAGGGCACGAGCAAATGAATATGCGCCAGGTCAGCGCTACAGACCGCGAGCAAAGTAATAGGCTCCTCGCAAACGAAGTATCCTGCAATATTCATTGTTGAGGGTAGTTGGATATAAACAACGTAATGAAAACTTGTAAATTATTGCATGGTTACTTAGAAAATCATTAAAGTCGGATTTAAACAGAGTGTTGGCTTCACAAAAAGTTCTAAGCCATTAGGAGAAATAAAAGTGATATAGTATAATAAAAAAAATATTAAAAAAAAACTGGACAAAAAATTAAAAAGAAAAAATCAAGCCCAGTAGTTTAGAATGTTGTTAAAAGTAATACTGAATACTACATCATAGAAGCATCAGCTATCTCCAACAGGAATATCGTTACTAATTGCCCGGTTTTGTCCGCACATGTGTGGACTTTTAGATTTATGTCTAGATTTTTCAAATTATCATTTGGTTTAAGAACCAAAATCCCCTAAGGGGGATCCCCTAAGTCCCCTAGGGGGACCGCTGAAAGCACCAAGAGGCTAGTACTTAATGTGGACGGAGTTTCTTAACCCTAATGGTCAACCCAAGTCCCAGGAATTCTGATCCAGTCCCATTTAAATATCACAGCTTTTCGTGCAGTCGGAGAAAGATATTGCTTAAAAATGAATTTAACTTCGATTCTTCCATACCCACAATGACTTTACTTGACTAATCACAAGATAAGCAGCCTTAATTTTTTTAAATATCGTATTGCTATTTAATTAAGGATCTACAAAAAATCTGCTTGTGCTGAACGACCATAACATACTTTTTTTATTATTACAAGAATTCTCCAAGTAAGCGATATAAAGTTTAGTTCCCTTAATAAAATACAAATTACTTCGCCAACATTGTTACCACTGAAGGTATACTCGACACACTACACCGAACTTCGTCAATCGTCAACGGTTGAACGAAAGCCTTCGGAACAATTCACGCAACAATTTTTCAATCAAAGTCGTGTTACAAACTTCTGGGTTCGGTAATGTAATAAAGTACAGGCGGTACTAGCCATGTGCGTGTGGTTAAGACGTTATTCAATGAAGGTATCAAATAAGCTTATTGTTGTGGAAGGATTTGCTCACTTTTCTCATAGGCCCGTATTAATAAACTGGTCTAAATATCTCTGTGATTTCATGATGGCTTTAAGACGCTGAAATATGTCAAATTATAATGAAAAAGTGACGTTTCTAAAGAAACCTATAATTTGTCATTTTCAAATATATGGAAGTTTTAGAATTGGTCCAACCTAAGGTGACCATACGTCTTGCTTTGGGCGGGATTTGTCCCGCTTTGAGGCTGTCTGTCCCACTGTCCCCCGCGAGATCAAAAAAGTCCCGCTTTGTACCAAATGTCCCGCTTTGTGAAACATGAAATTCATTGAAACTACGAGATTTATGCCCGCCAACCTTTGTTAGCTATAAATAGTAAAAATTGTGTACAAAATTCCGTAGGCGTTCCGCTTTGACACGAAGGCACCCGATGACTTTTTTTAGTGGACGTCCTGCTTTCAGTGATCAGCTTACTAACCTAAAGTAAAACAGTGGTTAAGCCAAGTGTCTGTGTGAAACTCCAAATGATTTAACAAAGTGTAATAACCGATAAAATATGAAATAAGTCACCAAACGGCAAGTGGGAACGATTGTGCATTGACAACATTTGATTGCGAGCCACAAACTAGGCAGGAAAACCTCCTTAAACATGGCCTTATACATTTAAAATCGCTTAGATTAAATTACGATTAAATAAAGTGGTAAATGAATAAGTACTAAAACCAGGGCTATAGACCTAGAACGCAAGAACTGAAGCCATATTATTATTATCGAAAGGACCGGCCGGCCTCTCACAATAAAGATATAAATCAAGGACCGTTGAATAAAATCGCTCACATCTTGCTATCGCACCATCGCATCGCTTGCTCCTTGGTATTTATTATACGCCCAGCTCATATACAGTATGATGTTTTATCTGATTATTTTCAATTTCATTAACAAATTAATTTTCAGTCATTACGTAAATAAAATTTTATACAACATTTGGGTACATTTGACGGCTTTATTATTGACTCAATATTTTTTAGAAAACAAAGTTTTGAAATGAGATTAAACTAGCTACGTAAAATAAGCCGTTATTGTAATTGTTTAAGTAACTTATTAAAATAATAATAATGTAATACCAATAATAATAATATCAAAAACAATATTACTTTGTAAAAAAAATTGCCTCTACTTAGTAGGTACTACGTAGGTTTACTCTAAGTACATAACATCTACACAACATTGCATTGAGTTGCGATGAAAACATAGACATAACGCCTTTTTACTTATTGAAACTAGTTATTTCATGGTGTCTTTGTTAGAACTAGAATTAACTTATATTATTTTCTAAATTAAAAGTTATTTTTCTTAGTTTAGTCTGTCTGTGTGCCAAGTTTCATCTGAATCCATATAACAGTTAGCGCGTAATGAAAATACAAATATTAAAATATCCAAACATCCAAATGTCATCATAATCTTTCACATTTATAATACTAAGTAGCATTACCTAAGCCTTACAATAAACTTAAATATTATTCATCATTCGAAACAAACCTATCCTCCCACAGAGACTTAATAATAATTTACAATTATGTAGCTCACAGCGAGGTAGAACGACTTAAACTAGGACAGGATCCTCGCAAATATCAAACTATCACAATAGAAGCATGTTACATCATAGAATTCATAAAACCGGCGGTAATGGTACATCGTAAGAATAATCCTTTTCATGAGCCGAGTCTCACAAAATGGCGGTTATGGCGGTTGGTGCGTTAAAATAAACTCTCTAGCGTGGCATATGCATTGGCCTTGTTTCTGAGTAAAGAGAGAATTGAATGAGTGTAGTAGTGAAAATAATTCATGAAAAAGGAGATATTACATATATTGAAAAGGTGTTTTTTGTGTTGAATTTAACTAACATGAAATATGAAAATGTGCTTGGAAAATATAATATTAAGACTTAACGCAGTGATGTAGCAAATTATAACAATAAAAGTAATAAATACCAATATCACACCTGCTAAAAATAAATGACATCATGTCATAATATATTAATTTTATATGGGCTTCTATTGAAATATTAGAAACGATATAATTATGTGTTTTAGTTCAATAATGGTTCATTATATTTTTTTTAAGAATTGCAACTTTAATTGACCGTTTCATTTAAGTTAACTGCATAATTCAAGACATTAGATTGATATTGATTAGATTACATAGATATTAGATAAATGGACAGTGTAAATAGAACTTAATAACAGAAATACAGTGCAGCAAAACGAAACAACCTGTAAATAACTCGCTAGCTCCTGTCCGACAACGTTTCAAAATGAACGTTATTTCTAACGCGCTGTAAAACTTGTGCGCCTTCGTAGTCGCGTGTATTCTATGTAAAAATATATTTATAATACGCTAAGTTATACGTTAAAATACATTGGATAGTTACACTTAAATTTTGTGTGAGAAATACAAAAACAATAAAATATTTCTTAACAAAAAATATAACTAACTTTATTGAAATCGAAAACGAGTAAATTTTTCATTTGATGAATGCTTTTGCAGTCGTATCCTCGAATAGGTAGGAAAGTAGTAGTCAATAGGCGAATAAGTTGGTAGAGGTAGTAATAATAATAAATACATTATAATTACAATTATTCATACCTTAATTTATTCCTTTTTTTGTATTTATAATTATAATGATCGATGAAGAGCAGACAAGCCACAGATCACCATCATCGTGGTGATTAGTAACATTTTATGCATCACCAATGCATTGTTGGCCAAGAAAAAAAAAGTAAAAAGAAATAAAAATTAGCTACGGAACCCTAAAAACTGGCTCTCAAGCTACCAGCTGGAAAACGAAGAATTGTTTGGCAGCTGACTCAAACAAGAGGGTTTGAAACCAGCCAGGTTTCAGTAAGATATACATAATGTAGTGAATAACCAGTCAATATAGCAAGAACCGACTAAAGAATTGCATTGCCACAAAAGGATTGAGCCTTAATGTTATTATTTTGCAATGATAATAATGATAAGCCTAGATTTAAATAATTATTGACTGATAAAACATTAAGGTCCGAACCCGTATCTAACTTAAATACCTGTTTTTTTGCATTATTAAGTAATGTTAAGGTTTCATACCATTTACAGCTGTCCTTGACCTTGTTACCGTTTATCGTTGACACATAGTACAAGTCCTCATCTATGTTTACACTGGGAGTAAAGTCAACACCTACGTTATCACTGAATTTACTTTCTTCGATTTCATACACTTTCTTATTACGGAGCAAGGGACACATTTTTTTGAAATGACCATTCACATTGCACAAAAAACACTTTGTATATTTCGCGGGACACCTGTATCCACCATCACACCGTACTACTCCACACGAAGCACAAGGACGCATGCCGGGACTGGAACCGCCGCGCACGCCGCTGTACCGGCTGCCGCCGCTGCCGGCGGACGGCCAGGCGCCCCCGTTGCCGCCGCCGCGCCGCGCGCCCGGCGCGCCCGGTGCGCCCCGCGCCGGCCTGCGGTCCTGGGTGCCTCGATACCGTTGTACGACATCCACCACGGCTGATGACGTTCCGGCGTCGACGCCCCTGTTCTTGGTCTCCTCTATCTGGTGTTTTTCCTCTGTAGACATTTCACTAGCCTGACATATCTTGACCGCCTTGTGAAGGGTGAGCTCCTCCGCCCGAAGTAATCGATCGCGAACCTTCCCGTCGCTCACTCCACATACTATCCGATCGCGAATCAAGCTCTCTTCCGGGTGTTCAAATTCACAATGCTGCGCGAGAAGTTTTAGAGCTGTGACGTACTCATCGATCGACTCGCCTGTCTCCTGATGTCGACTAAAAAACTTGAAGCGGCTCATCGTTGTGTTCTCTTTAGTCCCGAAGTGATCATTGAATTTTTTTAACAAAACGTCGATGTCTTCCTTATTTTCGTCTTTTACAAATTTGAAGGTAGTGTAGACGTCATAACCTTCGGAGCCGATCAAATTAACTAGCAAGCTCGCTTGAATGCTAGTGTCCTCCTTGTTGACTCCAGAAGCCTTCAAAAACACCGTAAACTGCTGTTGCCATTTCCGCCACGCGGCCGCTCGCTGCGCGGGGCCGCCTTCAAGGCGTAATTCGGACGGTGGACGCGCGTGTTCCATTATGTAAATAATATATTTACACTTCGCACTTTTTAACTTGCACTATTTTCAAAACTATATCGTTCGAAGGACGCCAAATAACTATAATTTCACACGACCGCTGTCACCATGTAGTGAATAAAACACCGGTTAGGCCAAGACTGATTTATTAATTATATGAAGGTAGGTAGGTACACTTATGCAGAAACTCAACAATATGTATAGGTACCTACCTATGGATATAACACATAATAATACCAGTAATTATTTTAATGATGTAAAAAATATAATTAAAAGATAATCACGCCAAGCCGACGGATTAAATTTTCCAACATTTTACAAAAAATATAATAATAGAGTTCAGCCGTTTTTTGTCTTCTCCATTACGTCATGTCCGGAATTTTATAGTCTCAATGCCATTCCATAAGTAACCTAATAAAACATTGTACATTGTATTCGGTACAATTTGGGTACAATTATATCTTTGCTAAAAAGCTTGTGTCCCATTTAGCGGAACATTAGGACAGAAAGATCCAATTATGTCCCGTGCCGTGACCCTTACATTGCTGAGAAGAGGTCGGCTTGAAATTCGTAATTATTCTATTCGTCATACTGCTATACAATATGCTCACTTCGTTCCCCATAATTCAGAGTATCATTTTATGATAGATTTAACAACTTAAAAATAATTTTATTATAATAAATACAATAATTGATCATCATATAAATTTGGAAATAAAGTAATTGTTATAGTTTATTTGAAATTTTGTTGGCGAATTTCTATAAAACCTTTGAAAAGTGTCTGTGTATGTTGTGAATGAAATGGACTGACAGAGTAGACTTTTAGTTCCAATTTAAGTCTTTTTCTGGAACGAAACATGCATGTCTATTGTATACGATGATTCCATCCATGAAGCGCAAAAGAATAAGCCTGGGGGTAAAAATAAATTTCACGCGGTCACATCCGAAACAGAACAGAAGTGACAAAATATCTGCAGCAAACTTTTATCCCTCCGGACTCCCTTTCCCCTCTCCTCGGAATACTCGGTCATTCCATAAATAAAACTCTCTCACACCTATTCAGAGTTTATTTGACATGTGCTACGTGCATCTGTTTTAACGTAGCTGCAATTATTTTTCACATAATATAATATCTTGAGGTCTTTATCAACTAAGGTAACCATGATAATAATTTGAAGAAATGTATTTCAAAAGTTAAGTAGGTATTCATTTAAACGACAGCAGCAAAACCGACATTACATATATCTGTACTGTACCTTTACTACAGGAATTGTGTAATTAATAAAATAATAGCTATAAAAGGATCTATTTTTGGAACGAAGTTCCTTATCGCGCGTTGCGAAAGGGGGCTAGGCGGAAAATTTGGTAACGAAAAGTGGTAACGACACTTTTTGCCGTCGTAGTTTCTTTTTACATAGAAAGCAAGCCAGAGCTCCTAGCAATAGCTACTAGGAGAACAAAGCCGATGAGAAATTTATTACCCCAGATTTGTTGTGGCACACTCGCTTGCATGTTTTTGCTATCCTAGTACTGACTGCAAAGAACTTCGTTCCATCCGGGTGTCCCTTGACACCTATCAAGTTTTTTTTCGACACTTTATTACTGCTAGTAATAAATAAAAAATAAGAAAGAATATTATGAATTTCTATTTCTCTCTACAATTATTATGATCTTCTTCATCGTTTTAAATCATCTATCGTGTCAATGATCCCCGGATTTGTGTTTCAGGTTTCTCCTTTGTACTCCTAATGGCTGAAATCTGCTACGTCAGGTTCGCACGATTTAATATCTATTGATGTTTTCACAATATTGTACTTAGGTAACACTGTCTTGTTAATTTTATAAACTCTGGGCGAAAAAGAACCTGATTTGGGTCAAATTTCTTATTCAGGAAATCAAATTTCAAATTCGGTTACTTTCCTATTATGTGTTCTGTCATTCGGCTCGAAAGACCATCTTACCAAAATATCAAACATCGTAAATTTTTAGATTTCTTTACTTTTCATTCCTTCAATTTCCATCTCTTCAAAACACATAAAGCTTAAAGAACATTTCCATGAAACGCAATTCAGAATCCTAAAATATGACAGCCATGCCCACATCCTTAACCAACGTCTATTTAAATGAAGAGCACTCGCCCACACAAACTTCACACCAACACAATAACACAAAAGAGACGTCAAGTATTAAAATTACACCTCGCACCTGAGTGGTCAACGCTGACCACAGGCCCCAAAAACAAAAGCAAATCTTTTAATATTATACTTAAGAGAGGGCCCTTGGGGGCCGTCAGTGCACAGTTTAACACTCGCATTGTGGTTTCGCCAACAAAGAGGTAACCGTGACAAAGGGAGGTTGCAGATATACGAGAGGTGCTAGAAGCGATTGTTGTGACTGTTTTAAGAACTAAATTATTGTAGAATGAAGAGCTCGTCATGAAAACAGCTCTCATCTAGTCAGATATACATATGCGGCAATATATTTACAGTATTTGTAAAAAATATAGTATTTTAACATAATGTTTAAATTTCAGAAAAATGAAATATGATGTATGAAGGGTTAAGCTTAGCACGGACTACTGATAATGTAAGGTAATGAATAGTAAAGTTAATAAACAAATTGGTTTTTTCTGAAAGATTAAATACAATAATTATAATTCTTTCCATCCATGAATTTCCAAACGACTTTTAATTTTTTTTATTAATCTCTTCTTGACTTTCATCACTTCCAATCAGATGAAGTGGGGGCTTAGCATCATTAAAAAATACAAAGTCTCATCTAGCCATCATTGCTCTGCATTCGCACCTTGAGAGCCCAACAAAAGATTTCCACATTATACCGCCTTATGAAGACCTCAAAGAACCTTATCCGGAAGATGCCACTTGTCAAAGAACCTTATCCGGAAGATGCCACTTGTAACGTAAATACCCTATTGTGTGTTCATTGAGAGGCCTCTGATGGACCGGCCTATAGTTTCATTGAAGAAATAAAATAATTCAAATAAGAATAATTATTTTCCATCCCCTTGCACACGTTATAATTTTTTGTAGTCAAGATTTCTCTCAAATTTTGGGAATAATTTATAGTCTCGCTACGACTACGACTACAATCCATTTAACTAGGTCGAAATTTTTTTTTCATTTGAAATATTCAGTGTTTACGATAACAAAAGCTTAAAATCATAACAATATAAGAGCATTATTATGTCTGGTGTTATTGTTGTTGTGATTTGCAGTTAGGGCCTAGAGATCTTATGTTAACAGAAGGACAGTTATGGGTTATGTATGTAGGATGACTAATGATGATGAATTGAGTTACCATGCCACTTGCGTTCCAGTAATTCACTGTGGGGGCGTGAACGTGAACCACTTAGAACGACACGGTAAGGATATCACACAGCTTTACAACGGTTTTGCTATATTGCGGTTATAAAAAAATAATGAACAATAAACAAAAATTCCCTGTGTTGTTGGTGCCATCACAAAATAGATAATGTGCCATGGACAACACGAAAACAAGAACATATTATTATACAGACGAAGAACAAAAATTAAAATTCATCATTCAAATTCCTGACACTTAAGAAATCTTAACCAAAAGGGACGTAAAAGGACCCTTCGTCAGTCCGGCAAATGGTAAGCATTGCGTCACGAGGTTTTATTAAGTATTAAAACATTACTTAACACAATGATAATATTAATTGTCTACTGTTATGGTAGAACATATGACTCGACCCCACTCGCAAGGACATAAATGGAGATTTGCGTATGAACATAATACATAGGTACATAAGATGTCATGGGATAGTCTTGTTTATGGTTGTGTCGTTCAATAAAACGGCCATTTTCTACAACAATATTAAGAGAATCTGTTAGGTTGAGACGTTCCACTTATAGAAATGCTACTAAGGTAACGCTTTTGACAAAATTATAGTAAACTATATTTCTAATTGTTCATAAAATTTTAAATGTTCTTGTTCAAAGTTTCTTATTTTCATGAAATTTAGCACAAAGATCGAGCAATAGTATTTGGAATAACATAATAAGGTATATGTACTTAATATCCTGGAAAACGTGGGCAAAGCCGCAGTCAGAGCTTAGTAAGTAGTAACCTATTTTAGTAATAGGACTTTCTTAGAGATGCTGTCGATAAAAAATATTGTGATCAAAACTATTAGCTTGTATGTGATAAAGACGCGTTCTTCAAACACCCAATAAAGAAAGGTTTGTTTTAACCAACTCTGAATTTAAGATACACAGTTAGGCAGTGTTAATAATAAATAATTTCGTATAAACAATCGCAAATGTTTCTCTTACTTTGTAGTAAAGCAATAGGGTTGTCGTATGAGTTATATAATGATTTTAAAGTTAAATCATCGTGGACTGTGACAAATAGTAAAATTGGTATTTGCTTGCTTGAAATTAATTTGATTCAAGAAAATTATAATAATTGTATCGAATCTTCCAAATTGAAGAAAAAAAATTATATCAACCTTGGAATAACCAGAAGAATTAGGTTTTGGTTCTGGAGGTACTTGTTAAATCGTTATTTACGAACATAAACGTCTTAGTTTTTTTTTTTTACACAATTTCTAATAACTTTCTCTTACTACATTGTTAGGATATCGAAACGTACGTAAGTATTTGGATTAAATTAAACGCGACAGCCCTTAAAGTGTCAATGTTTATCATTGCATACATTGTCACGAATTATATTTGTAATAATGATCCTTAGTATTTTGTTTTTACTAAGAATTATTGTTACTGCGAAATCAAGACGTGATCCAACAGACAAATTTCTCGAAAGTGAGATATAATTCCAGAAAATTCATCAGTGCTTCCAAATTATTAATTAATGTCTTCTTAGAGTTCTGGGTGTTTTATCTTATTAATTGATAAAAAAAATAAAAATACTACGCAGTTAAATTAAAGACCCGTACATAAGACATTTTATTAATACGGGGAACTATTTATCTTTAATATACCAAAAGGAAAAACTTTGGGTGACAAAACGCTCCCTTGCAAACTCCTGACAATCGAGTTCATACTCGTACGTTTTATCCTGCTCTCGCGTATATAAATCATCTCTCTCTAACATCTCATTCAGTAGCACAAGAACACGAGTTTTATGCACTCACCTCACATAAACTGGTTAGTACAAAAAATAGCGCCATTGTCTCGGAGCGTGCAAAATGCAGTCCACAATTAGAGCGGTCATTGCAGTTGGAGCGTAAATCATGGTGGCATGAATATTTCTTGAAATCACATCGGATTGCTATTGTGTGGTCTTGTTTTGTTTTTGGTGTGTTCTTGTATACGGACCCACGAGTCATTTGATTGTAAGTGGTCACTAGATGAGTACAAAAGGCATCAGCTACCTATACTTTTTCGACAAATAAAGAAGCAGGAAATTTGTTTATTGCCGGGTCTCCAATACTGCAGCTGAAACCTGAAACATCTATACGAATAAATAAAATTGGAGTGTCTGTTTGCAATATTAAAATAACCGCTTTTTCTAAGTCTATTTGGACACGGTACATATAACTAAAACAACATTTTTTACAATTTCTGCCTGTCTGTCTATTTCTTTCGGCTAATATCTGAAATTACTGGACCGATTTTGACGGGACTTTCACTGGCAGATAGCTGATGTAACAAGGAGTAACTTAAGATACTTTAATTTAGAAAAAAAATAAGATCACTGAAAAATTTAATAATATTATATACCACGCCGACAAAGTTTTACATAAAGAATCCTACCGCCTTGCGTTTCCTTAGGAATAAAACCCGTAAAGACCACAGAAGAATAGAAGGATCGGGTGCATCGAGCACATACCCACCGATGATCGGGTATCTTTATTTTGTCCGTTTCTAAGCAGAGAGCACCACAAGTAAACGATTTGACTTGAACTTTAAGATAGATAGCGGTCTTACTCAAAGGGTTTACATCTTGTTGGTTGGAGAACTATATCTTTATTACTCGTACTGGTGTCATCAATTACCTCCTTCACTAAAGACCAGAAAGTCATCCCCAAGAAACTAAATTTAAGATAAATGAACAGTTAATGGGCTATAAATAATTTTGCGCACAATTTTATGTCCTGAAGACAATGCGTGACTCAACACTACGAGTATAGCTTGTATATGACGGGCGTTCGTTAAATTACGACATTTGGAGATTTTATAGGGCCATCATTTTATTATTTGTTTTCTGAGTAACTACCTATATGTGATGTTTTTTAACTCTCTCAAATTTATCAAATCATAAGGAAAAAGTAACTGAGTCAGTCAACCTGATTCATACCTGATACAAGTAAAATTTAATTAAACTCCCCATTTATATACCTACAAGATAGGGGAGCGGGGGGAACGTTGTTACAATTTTTAGACAATTGTCAATACGACAAAAGCTATCAAATAATTTATACATTTGATTGCTTTTATCGTTACTATGTCTATTCAGCTATTAAAATATGATTGAAACGTTATTAAAATGTATACAATTTTTTCACAATGAACAATTTAACCAAAAAAGTCGATTGTAACAACTAACCCCCGATTCGGGGTTAGTTGTTACATCTTCGGGGCATGATGTTACGGTAGATAAATAAACAAAATCATCAATTATAAATCATTTTTTTTATTATTTCAAAACGTTATAAACAAAATAGATCACTTTAAACAGAATTCTATTATTTATGAGTAATTTATAATATCTATATCGTAATTTTTAAAGATTTTTTTTTGTAGAAAAATAACATAACTTTGCAGGAACTTTTTTTAATCTTATATAAAAGCACAGAAACTTCGTCTGCAAATAACAACTTGTAGTACGTAAATTACTAATTAGTTATTTTAATAAACTTTTTAACCGACTTCAAAAAAAGGAGGAGGTTCTCAATTCGACTGTATTTTTTTTATGTTCGTTACCTCAGAACTTTGGACTGGGCGAACCGATTTTGATGATTCTTTTTTTAATCGAAAGCAGGTACTTGTCATGTGGTTCCACATAAATTTGAACGAGATCTGACAATTAGTTTTTGAGTAACTAGTTTTTGAAGTCGGTTATTTTTTGTTAGTAAAATTTAGATTATAGCAAACTAAAATACATTGGATTCTAAAATTTTTAAGGCACTTATATTATAGAAAAATAATATAGTTATTTATATAGAGGTAGGTAACGATATCCATAACATACTAATATTAAATTAGTCTTCAGCAGAATTGCAACTAATGCAAATGAATAAGTGAACGTTTCCCGTTACACATTTGACATAGGCTACATTTTGCATTCTAAACATTCTACCCAATCTTCTTTTTTAGAGGTGCTGTAACTTTCGCTACACATTAACCAAAACCATTCATCAGAATATGAATCGGAAACCAAAATTTTTTTCTTCACCTTATCTTTTCCTTCTCCGCTCATTTTCGAGGACTTGGCCACTTTTTCTTCATAACCTTTTTTAATGAGTCTTTTCAGGTGTGCTGGTTAACACAGGGAATTTGCGTTCAACGACGCCTATACGACATGTAACAACTTACCCCAAAAAATTGTAACTACCTGCCCCATGGCACGTTTTTTAATATAAATTGAGGTCACCGTTAATAGATATCGATAGTAGAAAAAAACAATATTGCAAATTAAAGGTGGATATATTATGAACGTTCAAGGTTAAGAATTTTGAGAAAATAAAAAATGTAGACATCAGGAATCAAAAATTTCGTAAAAGATTTTTTTACTTTCTTGGTTGAAATCCAGACACATGCACACAACCTAGCAGCTTGGCGCTTGGTGGGTCACTGATCGTTTTTATGTAATGCACGATGTTATAAGAAAACAAATGAGTCCAATTATGTCCACTAAAGAGTTTAAAATCCCGGTAAAAAAGGCGTGTAACTTCTTACCCGTGCAACAACGTGCCCCCCGCTCCCCTACTAGATCATGACTAGAGACATTCATTCTCAAAAGATTTACCTTTATACCATATACCATAAGCACCATACTAAACGAATTCATTTCTTTCGTTTTAATTCAAAACGTAATGAAATAAATCAGCGCAAGCATAGAATACTAATATTGCTCACAATGTTTTCTAATCAGACCATCTAAAGACGACCTCAGCGATAATTGCTGATCCCCAAAGTCCAGGGTAAGACTCGACGCCAATTTTCCCTCACAAAAGCTAATGAAAGCCCATAATTAGTTACCAGGTATCAATTATTTACCGTCCCCTGATGAACCGGCCTACATAATAGATAGAGCTGCCCAGGGGACTGACGTAGCTCCAATCAAACGCGGGTTTTCCGTGATGATAATGAATTTAGTTGAAGCTGATGCTATGATTAATTATTTTCGTAATATTTATATAAACATTGCGCATTTTGTTATTATGATGTAGTACCAGCGTCTGTTACTATATTTTTACCCCTTGAAATACTCGTAGCTAGATAACTAAATTTTAAGTGAATTTTAAAGAACTTCACTCTAGTTCATTCAAGATGAATACATTAATAACAACCGCAGGGAAGTCGTAAAGTCTTCACAAACTTACACATTTAACTTAATTTTAACTAAAATGTGACCGTCCAAACGTATTATGTGATGCCCGCCCAAAGTTAACAGTAAGGCGCTCCACCCACTGAAGACGCGTCCCGCCGCGGTGCGCAGAGCGACGGATAACACAACTGCGCGCGGGGCAATTTCCCGCGCGGTGCCGCGTCGGCAGTGTGTTGTGCTAGGCGTGATTTCTATATAAATTGAGATAATTGCATACAATGGTAAAATCTGCCATCCCGCGCACCGCGACGGGGCGCAGTGCAGTGGGTGGAGCGCCTAATTTAAAACATTTATAATTTACTTGCCCACATCGCATACTAAATTTTGACGTGCTAAATTATCTGTTTACACGTATTTAATGACTTAAAATTTAGTTCTTTACCAACGTTACTACTGAATACGTGTAAACCGGACATTGCACTCCTAATTCTATTGCATTCACCTTTTATAGGAGTATAGTATTGGGTTTGACAGTCTGAGAAGTTTTTCCTTACAAGTCTCAACTGACTTCCACGAAACCTTCCAGCTGTTTAAAAAGTTTTACCACACGACCTAGCCGACGCAAAGTTTCTACCTTAGCATTTAGCCGTGTTTTCGTCCATCCTCGTTACGCTTTAAATTGTCGACTTTGTCTATTTACGACGACAAGTCGACGAGTTATGACGCCAGGTAGTCATTACACTCGCATACAATACCTCGTATAAATATCTCGAGTGTTTTGTTTGGCGGTTAATAAAACCCCGCTTGGTCGTAAGGATGAATTATTTGATACATTCGAGTCGTGGATGAATTCGGGTGAATGGTTGAATTGGTCAGTTTGAGTCTATTATTTAAAGTGCCGGATTAAATTGTTTGTCACGAACATTTCTTTATCACGGTAGATCATGACTGTCCCATAACCGATCTTGGAAAACTTTATATAATATAAAGCATGGCCTACTGATATATGAACACAAATATTTATCTGTCACATAAATATCTGCCCCGACCGGGAATCGAACCCGAGAACCCTTGCTTCGCAGGCTCACTACCAACTAAGCTACAGGGTCGTCATCGATAAATAATATCTGTAATAACTTTACAATCAAACATTTAACGGCCGGTCTCAATAATGTACTAACAGATGGAAGGCTGTGAATAGGGCTACCATTAGTATGCTATCTGTCATATTTGTCAATTTTTGCCTCTGAAAAATTGACAAATATGACAGATGACAGCCCTATCCACAGTCTTCCATCTGTTAGTACATTATTGAGACCGGCCGTAAAACGGCTCTAATAATACCACCAATCGCAAACTGGCATTGTAACCGACATGCGAACAAGCAAACGGACACTTTCATTGGTAATATTAGCTGGTATGTAAAGCCGAAAGCAATAAAATGGGGATTTCGCCCACAGACGTCCGTGTTTCATTCGTGCGAACACGGTATAAGCGCCAAATGTTCGCGTGGGTGATCGTTGTGCCTGAGCACAGTGTGAGCGGAGCTATCGATGAAATACATAAACGCTCAGACTTTATCAGACTTAATAAATTTTTTAAACCAGTCGTATTTGGTGAACAATCTAACAGTATCTTTTTTTCATAATTTGTCATTTAAAATTAGGCTGACACAAAATGAAAATAATTAAAGACAATGTAATTATTTAATGCCAAAATTAATTTGTGTTTAAATTAAATATTTTTTAAACAAATTTAATTCAATTTTTCATCAAAAACTGGTCCCAGTATTATCCTCATAAGACTCATCTAAAAAACCGGACTATGGAATAGCATATACAGATAATGTTTGTTGTATTGTTAGTTTGTCTTTATTACGCTTCTCATATCGCATCCGCATCGGCCGAGCGTTATAGAACCAAAGAGACCCGTTGTGGAACGTTTACTAGAGATTCACGGCGACGCCTTACATTCTTGAGCGAAGTCATAAACGAAATATATAAATATACACACACACACACATTTATACACTCGCTTTAAGACTAAAAAACATTTATCTCATCAAAAACATAAATGTGAAATGAGAGCCAAGTAAAAAAAAAGAATTGAAATCTAAATGGGTGCCAAGTTCTGTGTAGAAAATCCTAAAATTTTTGTCACAAGAACATGTAGTTCAAGCTCTACATTTGACTTGGCTAGTTTTCATGTACCGACAGGCTATATTATATTTCTATAATTATCTTCGTTAAGTCTGTTAGACTGATGTAATACCTATGTTACTTTTCTAAAATTTGATTTGTTGGTAGCTAACTAATGAAAACTAGCCAACTCAAATGTAGAGCTTGAATTACATGGAAATGGTTCGTGTAAGTGTGTAAGTTCGTGTACACATGGTGCAGCGTTACCAGTTCCCTTTTTTTGAACTTTGGCTGGACACGCTGCCGCGTGTCTAGATATTATGTTCGCTTTTACTGGAAGAACAGAACTAAACTAATTCATGCTGTTTTCTCTCGATAGAGTGTGGTCAGACTTTATCGCGATATCAATAGAAGATATTGTGTTTGATTGTTATTTTGTTACTTGACATACTATGTGAGAATACAACACGTGTATATCGATTCTGAACCCAAACCAAGCCGTGTGTCGTAGAGCCAGTAATTTAAGTAAATTTAATTCATATCGATATTGTGGCGACGATGACGTCACCCTGAATCACGCTATCGAAGTTTTCAAATATCGCTAGTATATATAGAAACGCTCCGACAACATCAGTCGGGGCTCGGCCGCCTCCCAGGCAACACACCTCGCCTGGCGGGAGATCTCCCTTTGCCAAACTGGTGACCCTCGGCAAGAACACGTCGCTTCTGAGCACCGATAGCGGCAGCAGGCATCTCTCCCCCCTCACCTCACCGCTCACACCCGACGGACTGCAGATACCTCTCGGCAGACCGCACACCAGCCACGCTGACTCACCGGGCGCATCGCAGCGTACTGTGTCGACGCTTCCTGTGTCCGGCCAGCGACTGCCCCCACCCACGGCTACACGGACGGCTTGAGCGCGCACCGCTCGCCCTCCGCATCAGTCGTTCCACCCTCCCATCCCGACTCACCGCGGATAGAGGGCATCTCAAGGGCACATCGACCTCACATCTCGACTCACAGAAGATAGAGGACCACAGATGGCTGAATCAACGAGAAGGTGTATCGACCTCCGGTCTGAGCAGGGGGGTGATGTGGCGACGATGACGTCACCCTGAATCACGCTATCGAAGTTTTCAAATATCGCTAGTATATATAGAAACGCTCCGACAACATCAGTCGGGGCTCGGCCGCCTCCCAGGCAACACACCTCGCCTGGCGGGAGATCTCCCTTTGCCAAAATATTATTATTATTTCTTTATTTATTATTTATTGCATTCATTATAAGCTAGGAGACACAAAGGGCGAAGTTTTCTACCAGCCAAAGCAATGTAATGGAGAGAATTTCGGTAGGCAATTAAAGATAAACAATGAAAACGAAAACATCAAATACGTCTAAATATCGTTTTCAATTGAATATTATGATTTATCACGTGGTTACGTGAAATAATCGAACCGAATTCAATAGAATAGTTGAACTGAAAAAGCTCTAAACACTTTCGCTTAAAATTTCTGATGATCTGATGATAACTGTATTTGATTTGATAATATAATAAAGGACTCTACATAATATTACTTCACTGAATGTTGATAAATCAATTTTATTGTTATGAACAAAGACCACTCATAATTAACTTAAAACCTGAGTTAATAAAATTCTTATGATCACTATTTCTAAGTTAAATAACTCGTAAGTATACTTTAGCAAAATCCGCCCTAATTCCAACAATCTCAGCGATAAGTCACGTAGTTCAAAATTAAGTTGTTTCTCAACATTCTGTAAGTAAACAATGTTATAAAATGTCTACTTGCGAAATTAAAGTTTTCTTATATTCACCGGGAAATCAGCGATTAGGGCCAAGTCTGAGACAGTTGACTTACGAGAGTTTAAGTCGACCACTTTAAGTCGAATTCAGTGAGAAGTGATTTATTCATTGAATATTTTTTTTTTATGGAAATAGCCGGCAAACGAGCTGACGATCCATCCGATGGTAAGTGGCTATCGTCGCCCATGAACATCAGCAACACCAAAGGCATCACTGATGCGTTGCCGGCCAAGAAAGAGAGAAGGAAAAGAAAGAAAGCATACATTACTTTTTTATACTCTACTATTATACAAATTATTTTTGATAATTTTATTTTAGATATAGAAACTAATGTAATGTAAAATATTCATAATACTGATTAAATGTGTTTCAGTGTTTCATTAACTATTAGTACCTACTTGTCAAAATTAAGCAATATTTTTATATTAATAGGTACGTTGTGCTGGCCATACACGATCAAGTTTACTTGATAAGTTTGCAACAGACTTGATGCGGCATCCAGTTTCCATGAGCGGTCTTCCATAGATGGCTATATACCGTCAAGTTTACTGGATGCCGCATCAAGTCTGCTGCAAACTTGACAAGTAAACTTGATCGTGTATGGCAAACATAAGAATACTGTAAAAATCCCTCTAGTCATAATAGTAGAGTCGTTGACAGTTGGGGATAAACTGATCGCTTTAACTTGAATTTCCGAATTCTGGATTAGTTTTAAATAATTAACAGTTCTATCCAGTATACCTGTCAGTTGGTACCTCACAGTCGAATGCACTCTCTTAATCTTAAACCTGCATAGACAAAACCCTATATCCTCGGTGCAGCTGTCTCCCACCCTACCTGCGCAACCATCTCTCTCCATCTTCTACAACCAATCCCTCTTCTCACTCTCTCCTTAAAATTACATTCGGTCATATTCGTTTGTATTCGGATGCACTAGCCTCTGAGCCCGCTATCCCGCTAAACAATTTTCAGCCAGTCGCTTTCCAACCGTCGTAGGAGGTGTTTCGCTGTCTGTCGCATCTCCCGCGCGTAACATCGTTACCGGTGCATCGGCTTATAGGGATGTTTGTTCCGAGATAGTGCGCCCTATAAACTACAACACGCCATGGATTAACAGTGCTGTGAACGCATTTAACAGTCAAGTATCCGAACATCAGTTTAGTTAAAGTGCTGTGGTCGAATTGGTGGTCGTTCAAACTTGATGAAAGCGGATGCTGTTGAAATTTATTTGATCCTATCAAAGGTAAACAGTAATACATCAATCAGTTAAATTACACTGATGTCACCGACTTTGTTGACGGCTGTCAACAATTTAACGATAGCCATTGCAGAATGATACATCAGAGCGGAAACATGACACGATCCAGTTTATTATTATTATGTATTTCAGAAACATTTAGTGGCTGTGAAACACAATATGACCAATTTTAACGACCTATTTCATGTTAACTCGTTTGTAACTCGTAACACACAAACAAGAGTCGAGTTGGAAACTGTAAAATATCATTTCGCGCGAGTCCAATAGAAAGAAGTAGGCTAATTGAATATTAATAGGCTTTACTTAGTAGTTAATTTAAAATATGTAGGAGGAATAAAGGCCAACAATGAAGATGCAGTTTTGGGAACATGTAACGAAGCAATCCATTACAACAATGGGTCATTGTTTGTGATTGAGCTACAAGTTTTTGTCAGCAAATTAGTTTCATTTAGTCTATTTATAAAAGAATAATATCCGTGGGTTGGACAATGCCGATAAGCTTTACAAAATCAATTAATGGAAGCGGAACAAATATTGATTGAAAATTTTGAATCGGATGTCAATAACAAGTAGCTATTGTTTACGCATTTACCCACCTAATGGGAAATTGTAACATGACAGCGGAAACATGAGATGATTTTACTTGAGTTAGTGCATGCCAAGGAAACATTATAGATCTTATAATTAGTTCAATTAGGCAAACATGGCTTGGCACTAATAACAAATTTACATATTAACAAACATACAAATGTAATATAGGTGGATGAAACAGGTTCTATGTAAATTATTAAATTGCGACAACTGCTGATTGAAAACTGTAACGAATGTTAGTATCAACTGGCTACACAATTAGGTAGTCACACTGTGCTGTCTAATTCTAATAAGAAATTAATTATTTCAGTGCAAAAACTTTGAAATTACATTTAACATAAAAAATATTATATCTTATTTATATAGGGAAGATTTACTATTTATACACCACTTTTATTTAGGTAATTTGTAGGATGTACATTGTAAGTTGATGTTTATTACCCTTTAGGTAAGCATAGGTACTCTGATGCTGATAAGTAACAGAAATGTTGGAGATAAAAATAAAACTACAAATATCAGATGTAAGGTACAAAAACTCACGAGTAGGAAAAATAATAAATGTGAATGCGTGTTACACATAGAAAAATGTAGGTCAAAATTAAATGTATTGCATTTATTATCTATAACAAGGGAGACATGAGGTATCGTCTATGTAAAATATACACTACGATTTAAGTTCAAAACTGTATTGAAAAGATCTCATGACACCTACGCATATTTAACCAGCATATCAGCAATATTAAATTAAATAACACAGTGCCGTGTCAAGAAGATAATCAGAAGCACATAACAGTAGTACAAGACAAAATTCCTGTAATAGTAGTAATAAAGTCATATAAGTAGGAAAATATCCATAGACAAAATTATAGCCCTATATGTGAGAAAAAATGGGTTAGAAATGCATTTTACATGGGGGAGTCTAGAAAACCTTAACATCAAATTGTCGATCAAGATTTTCTATGTGCATTTTCTGCCATCTGTAAAAATTAGTTTTACTCTAAATTAGATGTAAGTTACAGCAGAACACATATACTTGTCATCATTAAGCTTCACGTTACGTAACGAGAGTGATAAATTTGAACGTGGTAAACTAAACCTATCATAAAAATAAACTGTTGAATTAAAGTGTAGAATGATTAAAGCAAATGAAACCAATATCTGCTTAATTGACAATTTGGTAATAATGTATTATAATAATAAAGGAAACAACACGCTGTGTAAAATATAATTTAAATTTTCAACCAATAAAACACTAGGTGAAGAAGAAGAGAATTGCTTAACTAAGATAATACATACCTATTTTATTACATTATCTTCAACAATGCTCAGTCAATGGGCGAAGATTTTAATACAAATAAAATAAATTTCACATTTAAAAAGTATTAAAATAGTAACCAAAGGTAATAAAAATGCTCCAGAAAAGTTAAGTAATAAATAATTTATGGATAAAGAGCCCACACACGTAACAAAACGAAATATGAATAGACTCCTCCATAAACGCTTCCATTTCATACAAAACTGCTTTTAAGTAGTACCTTTGTTTGAAATTCCAAAACGCATAGAATCTTACTTTGGATAAAAAGCGGCCTCAATCCACAGTAGATTCATCATACGAAACGCCTTTCAAACGGAACGTTTCTTAAAATATAGGCAGCTAGTGGAGTTGCCAAGTGCCTGGTTTTATGAGGACGTCCTACTTTTTTATGTCCTGAAAGTAGGAGCTGGGTATTAAATCAAATCTAAAAAATAAGAAACTTCGAAACGATATGTAATCATGTTGTAAATAATATTGTATGATAGGAAGGTTTCTTTGTCTCTAATATCTGCTAACATTCACACAAAGAAAACGATAAATAAGACGCATTATTATTCAGAACTATGTTAAGTTCCGTATCAATAAACGACGAAAAACGTTAAAATGTAACATAATATAATTATCTGTTACAATTGAGTAAGTAGAAGGATAGTTTACAGGACGTTGCTCTGTTATTATTTTAATTTACACACCATATTGATATTTCAAAATATTTTATGGATTATGTAATATTATATTTCTGTGATATGTCTGTTTTAATCACCTTATTTATGTATTTAGGTATGTATGTTTATTATAATTATTTTTAAAAACTAACGAAACGCAATTGTAAAGTGTTACACTGCAATATAAACACTATTGTCTTTTAAGTATATTTTTTTAAATAATTATACTATCCTAACTTCGCATCTAACTTGGTCACCCTATCATCTACTGACCATAATTTGATGGATGTTCTCGCTACAAATGCGTATTCATTCACTAGTACTGAACGAGAATATTACCGAATCGGCTATGCTGATATCATCTTTCTGTTACAAATGTACGCATAAGAATTAGATTAGTCAGGGTATTGATTTATGGATTTGCTGTTAATATCATGTTCTATAATTATCATATTATCGTCTGCTTTTAAAAGGATCATGTAATGACCTTGTTTGTATGGGCTCGAAGTTCGATTCCCGATCAGTGCCAGATTAATATTCTCTTTGTCTTTGAAGAAGTCGCGTCTTGATCAGGCGGACTAACGACTCAAAGACTGCTGGTATCTTTCACGGGATAATTATTATCTCGGGAACGGCAGGATAGTGAATAGTGTATAAATGTGACAGAACCGTTGCGTTGCGATACATCCTGCTTCCTAGTGCTGAGTTTGTACTTTATAAGCTTTATTTATCGAATAGTCTGCAACAAATATTTATTTAACCCTGCGCTCGGCGTGTTGACTGGAGTCTGGACCAACTAGCCTAAGATGGTATTAAATCTTCACCCGTGTGTTTAAACTACATCCAGAGATTACAAACTACATACAGAGGATTAATCAGAATTACCATTGACCATTTCAAAAGTAACTTAAAGTTTTTTTAAATACATAATCAAACGTATATCTAATACATTTTAAAAGGAGCAGATCTAGACTATTTTAAAAATTTCTCCGTTGAGAAAAACTTCAAGTAACACCAACATCACATTATAACCTATCATAACTTACCATCATGAACAAGAGTTCAAAGATGGCTAGAGTTAAATTACAACTAGCGCTCTACCTGTGGCTTTGGCCGCGTTTCCCGGGATAAAAAGTATCCCATATGTTATTCCAGATCAGAAAGAGCAACAAACATACCTTCCATACATCCTCACAAACAACCATTCAGATTTATAACATTAGTTGGATATTTACAATCCATGCAACTAGGTCGAGATATCGACGAACAAAACATTTATCGAGGGTACTTTTCTCATATTTTATAACGTGTATAGTCCACGGTGAGTAAGTTTAATGTAAAAGCATAAATTTCAAAATCCCTGATAGCACAGTTTCAGACACTGTGGTTTCAGTCTCTCGACTACAATAAAGTATAAACGCTAACACACTTATACCCCTGCAGTAGGTTATTACACATCACAGTAACACCCATGACCCGAGTACAAATATTTATCTGTCACATAAATACCTGCCCCGGCCGGGAATCGAACCCGGGACCCCTCGCTTCGCAGGCAGGGTCGCTATCAACTAGGCTACAGGGTCGTCGGCTTCAGTGCTCACAAATTGGGTCGTTGTTTATTATACGAAAATTTTAGCTTAAAGTGTCTTGCTAGGTGATTTACACTTTTATAAATAGGTACTTTCGATCATTAATCAATGTTAATTTTCAGTTTTTGCTTTTTAGGATTCCGAAGTAAAATCGGAACCCTAAATTAAGGATCCGTTTGCGAAATATTTGGCTTTAAAGTGCTAATTTTGGTTAGAGTCAAGTGTCCCATCCCCTGCCAGCTAAACGGTTGGAGTTGGACAAGTGAAAAAATTCTCAAAAATACGTTTTTAAATGATAAACCATGAAAAACTATCACGGCTATGTTAGCATAAGTAGTTCATTAGTAATAGTCGATAAACTTACTACTTCGGAACCCTACATTGCGCGTGGCCTGACACGCACTTGCCCGATTTTTAACGTATTATTCCGATAATTTTATTAATTCTAAATTAAGTTCTAAAAATTTATTTAATAAATACCGAAGCTTTTGTCGAACCCTTGACTTCAACAAGCAGACTCTACTGAGTTGAACTATACAGGTGTCTGTAATTAAATTAAAGATCACAAATATTCCACTTGAAACAGGAAATAAGTTACAATTAAATTACATTTTGAATTATATTTGTGGAAAATTTTTCTTGCTCCTCGCTATAGGTAGAACCGGTCGTTAGTATGAAAACTTTAGGCAGTATCGGCGTCCTTTCATCAGACATCATTAGAGTTGGGAGGATGAAAAATGAAAAATAAATAAAGGCCACATTGTGCTTCTGAAGAAGTTCTGTGGGCGGTTTTCTTTAAAAAAACATCTTGAATACATTTTTTATGCTGTCAAAGTTGACTTTTGTTTGTTTCGAGACATTTTCTTTAAAAATATCGGACATTCTTGGACAATACTCTTGGTCGGTTCTTGTGAAGCGTATCTAGTTAATTAGTGTAATTGTCATAATATCAATGTTTTATTCAGAGATACAGTTATCTAAGGCACTATAACTTTAGTTTAAGCCAATTTTCTTGTGATCCTGTTAAACCACGGTTAAAGTTATAGCTTTAAATCCCGTTTTTTGACGTCTTTGTATATTATAAGCTTTGGGTATTGTTGTTCTTTGTGTATTTAAATGATTATCATGCCTCCCTTCCATGCCATCCCTTTTTTTCTAGAATGAGGTGTTAAATGGTTTTTCGCAAGTCAGTTACAGTATCAGAGAGCCAGTAAAAGGACTCTTTGATTATGATTTCTTATTGGTTTGCAACGAGTCAGTAATACCTACTAATATCGTCGTTTCGATATTTCTCGTCTGTTTGTTGATTTACTTACCTAAAATTTCCTTTTGTTCTATCTTCCCCTTTACTTGTTGGCCAGCAATGTATCAGTGCCTTTAACTTACTAGCATCCATGAGCATTGATTACCACTTACCATCGGTACCACCATATTGCCTGTTTGTTGGCTATTAAAAAATCTATTTCATTTTGTTTAACTGTAATTATGTACTATGGTCTTCTGTGCTATAGTCAACAATTTCCATGAATTTATTCCTTCGCCAACTTCATATTTAAACCTAACATTTTCAAGCAAGTAATAACTCACGTATTTCTCTATCGGATTTGAATTTCCACTGAACTAGAGTAATCGGAGCGATCTGACCAAGTTCGAAATAAGTAACTTAATGTTATTCAAAACGTGTCTCCACATTTATCCTAAGTGGAAGATCGGGCACGACTCAACCGACAGCAACCAAACCAACGCCTGTAAATGTTTGTATTACTTTAACTTGGAATTTAATTAAGTAATATTCGTTGTTATGGAATTAAAATTGTAGCTAATTTTCTTTATAATTTATTAAATTTGCTTCATTTCTGTATAGGTAAAAGTATCATAAATAAAATTGTAGATATACTTAGGTACATTTAATGAAAATAGGATAACATTTAAGACAAAAACCGAATGTAAATTAATTCCATATAAGTTTAATATATTAGTGACGCTGATTATCAAACAGATATATTTAAAGATTTTGTAACTTATTTAATGAAACTGCTTAATAATGCCTAGAAAAAATTAGGGGCTACCCTAGGTTTACCCAAGTTTACAAAATATTTAACTTGGGCAGACTAAATAATAGATAGAATCGAGAAATCTCTAGTTCTATTATATTCACGTTAGTTACACCTTACTTGAAATCTTTGTAAGATAGATCTCAGGTAAATTTAGTTTGTGTATATCAATGAAAACCACGAGACAAGGAAACCTAGTTCGATGTTCTGAGTTTGTAGGGGTTAATTTAATGTAAGTATGCTAACGACTTGTCCGCTTTATAGTCTAAATGATAATAAATACACTTTTTAAACCCATAGGTAAAAGCATAATAAAATGTATTACAGATATTGCGATGGTCTGTTGTTAGGAAAGTTCTGGAATTTTAATAAGTACCTACAAATTAGTTCAATATCGAAACTTCTTTAGTTAAAGAACCGATAAATTTATATTTGATGGATGATAGTTATATTGAAATGATTTGGGATAAATAATTGTATTAACATTAACATTTTGCAATCATAAATAAGATTATTTGAATTTATAGTTCACTGGTTTTAATAACCCATCAAATAAATAATCACGACAAGCGTAGTCACAAAACCTGTTAGTAAATTATTAATCTCGTTCACAGATACAGGCAGTTAATAATAAACGAATATTATTATAGGAACTGAAAAAATGTTTTACAGTTTTATCCATACAGAATAAATACATTTATTTTACCTGTAAATACTTTTTTACATGATCCATAAAACTTTAAATATTCATGATTATCCAAAATCACGAATGAATAATTTCCATATCTTTACCTTTAATCCATTAACAGTTTTTTCGTCCAATTATAAAGATAAACTATATTTCTCGTAACAGATACTACTAAATAAAAGCAAGTTCTCTAACAAGATTCCTGATATAACACTTTCAGTGTCAACGAAAGATTTGCATTTATTCAATTAGACGTATCTGGCTGACCGTACTCGGAGGTAGGTCTGATGGTAGCCGACCACGATAAAACGCGACATTGGCGACCAATTTGAATAGATACCGTACGTCCAGATAATGATACGAAGAGGATTAGAGGGATCCAGCTCATTAGAGAAATTCATGGGAAGATAGTTTTGATATTTTTTATTGAAGATGCAAAAGGAGAAAAATATTAATTATGAAAAAATATTTGAAAAATATTATTTACGAATTTTCCGTAGCCAAACGAGTGGACTATTAGGTACCTAATTATTCATAAACATATTCGACGATTATAAAAAACGATTTAAAGTAATAAGAAATTATAGATTAGATTCGCAATAACATGAACTGAGCTGCAATTGCTAATTACTAGCGCAATCAGAGGTGCCTATTAATGCTGGTGTATTTACAAGCGATGTTCTAAAGGACCAGGTAGAACTAAATGTTCTAAACTCTATTGAACTACATGGATTAGATTCATCTAGCTTGTAAACAGAGTCATTCAGAGACGTTAATTAGAAATTTTATGGAGGATCATAGGCAGCCACGTTCATTGAATCGTTATTACGGTACTACAGGTAATCGATCATAAATTGCAATAACACCGATGCTAAATTCTGTGTAGTTATTAACAGGTTCAACGATTACAGTAATTCTGTACGTTAGTATTCCTTGGTCTTTGAACTACATATAATATTTTTGAAAGACCTTTTCACGATACCCCACACTATAGGGTATACATACGACGATGAATAAAAAAATCATCCTCACGTTACGTAATAGGGGACTACCTTAGAAAAATGTTTTTCAATATTTTATTCTACGGTTCTGGAGTTATAATCAATATATATATCTCTGCCAAATAACAGCTTTCTAGCACTAAGGGTCTCGGTGCTTTGCTTCGGACAGACGGACGGACGGACAGACGGACGGACAGATGGACGGACGCTCATGAAGAAACTACAAGGGTTCTGATTTTACTTCGGAACTCTAAAAACCATGTAAAATTACAAAAATATTTTACTGTTGTTATATTTCTCAAGCATAATTCTCCTATTCATATTTCAGAGCATATATTCAAGTTCTTTGTTTACGTTGCTACAATTACTGAATGTTTACTCTATCCGATGTATGGGGTAAACTGAATCTATTTTTAATGCTTTGATCTCCAATGGCGGCAATAAAGCAATATTAGATTCACAAGAATGAAAATGATTACGGGTGTTTTAAGAGTTTCTTGAGCCAGAATCTATTGTTGTTTGTTCCCCGCGCATATTTTTAATATTTTTTTATAATTACTAGCTGTTACCCACGGCTTTTCCTGCAGGGCAAGGGAGAAAGATAAGTTCTCTAAAGCCTTTAAATCATGTGAATGATAATGAAAAAAAACAAAAATATACTCATATTTGTAATATTGTTATTATTATTATGTATCTCAATTTGTACCTCGGGTCCAAGATGTAAGCGGACTCGGTATTTTGGAAGGCTACCGTTAGGATACATGTCCAACACGTAGAGGCCCCTTTGAGAAACATTATTGTATTGCTGCGTGGTACACATTATTATGTCTGTGTTAATCTTGTAAGGCCGCAGTGGCGCCCTAGGGCTTTATTCTTACTTAAGATCATTGAAATAGTCATCATCATCAACATCGTCATCATCATTATAATGAAAATCATCATCCACAAAATCTCCTAGTTACGTATCTCTATAATTATAATCAGTTGACATATGGTTTCTTTTCAAAATTGGCAGAGTCCGTCTGAGGTCCATCAAGTGTACTTTATGAAGAATTTTTATGATGCGGTAATTTTGTAATCTTCTTAACAATAAAACTCATGGCTGATTCCACAATAAGATCATTATAATGTTAAGCTTTATGGTTAGTCTCAGCATTCATTATGGTCAAATTAGCATTATAATTACTTATCATCATTATCATTAAATCTATTATAATTATATCACCGCAAGGTTTCTCCCACATCTCATCAGTTGTAAATTTGATCTGTGTAATTACGGAATCACCGTTCTGCAGAATAATTATAATTGTTTCGTCATATTTCATTATCAACATGTTCAGAATCCATTCATTGTCCTACTGCTGCACTTTGGTCTCGTCTAACAATATGAGTGATCTTTCCACAGTCTCCCATATTTTGTTACGTGGCTATTTGACAGACATCATACACTCATATACAGATGCTTAATCGTTATTTATTCTTGTACTTAAAATTTTGCAACAATCAATTTGAAAATTTTGTTACATTTTTACAATAATTGATTTTGAAATAGCATACCTACTCAGTTTTAACCTAAGCTCAAAAATCCCTTCTCAAAATAAATAAAACCAATAACACTTTAATTGGACAGCAACTAACAATTATAGCCACGCGACTTAGCTATTCGGAATTCGTTCTCTAAAAGGATTATTTTTATTATCTTCATTGGACGCAGTTAAAACTTCCGTTTCTTTCTCAAAAAACCAACGAACTTGATTTACGATACGTATATTGAACAAATTTGTCGTAAAGCACGGTTTACGGTTGGATGCGTCTATTCGGATCTGCGTCGGTATAATATTTCTATCCAGATTAAATTATGACCGTAATAAACAACGCTCAAGAGCAATATTGACGTGGCCAGGGGTAATTATGGTCGTAAATGAGTGATATACTAGACCGTTGAAAAAGTAAAGCAATGAGGATAAAAACCTTGGAAATGAGTTTGAAGGTTGTGAACATTGATCTTAATATATCACTTAGATATAGAGGAAACTAGTCCTATATTAAGGTATACCGATGCCGCTTATAACAAACATTATTGTCTGATAAATCTTGATTTCACTGTATTAGTGATTATATTCAATAGTGCCCTTAAAACATAAAAAATAATTTAAAACACTGAAGTGTTACACTTTCTATGACCTATCAAATGGCTATCTGCTTGATTATTGATTAAAAAGGAGGAATATTTGTAAACAGATAAAAATATTTTTACACAGGTATTCAAAGGTGTGAGAATTTAACACACTTTTTTAAAATAAAAGCTTTTTCTATTGATACTCTTAATATTGACTGTTCTAATGTCTTAATTCAAGAATTTTCTAAAATCAGCATCCTCAAGTAAAATTCTAATGACAACAAGCATATAAATTATGCGTGCGAGCAATAAGTAGCAGATGAATTACACAGGCGATTATCAAAAAATTTGCGTAATAAAATTTTGTGGAGGTCATAAAGGCCAAAACGCCTGGTGTGCGGTACATATTTTATTAAAAAACTTCCACCATCGTGTCACCACAGTTGGCGTTACAAGTTTGTTCGACGATGTCAATCTTCTTATATTAAATATTTTCCTCACTGAATCTTTTAGTGAGCGTCGTGAAATATCTGGACCGGCGAAATTTGATGGAAGTGATGAGATTACAGAATTTGTTGGGAAACAAGCTGATAGCATCAAATATTTTGATATACCAAATGTTACATTCTGTGAATTTGACAAAATATTTGTTGACTTAACTATAGATCTTTTAGATATAACAGAAAAGAAGATTTAAAATAATAAAATAAACCAAATTAATAAAAGTTCTCCTAATCTGAATAATTATAAAAGATAGCCTTCGATATAGATTCATTATAAATATAAAAACTTTTAAGTAACATCGTTTGAAACTTGGTAAGAAGTTCGGAAATTACTCGTCCATTTTCGTAATAAGATGGCAAGAAACTTGAGGCGATAGATACTCTGAATTCTGCGAAATATGAAAAAATAACAATTCTTAAATGTTAATCTTATGGCACACACAATGTTTAATATTAAAGAAATAACTTAATAAACTATACATTGAATCTATAAACTTACGATAATTAGGACACGGGTTCTTACAAAATTCATCAATGGACATTTTAAAAGACTGGTCTACTATTGGTCTCCTTCTAAAATAGATCGCGAATGATTTTTATGTGTTAAAATCACATTGTTCATTATTACTGACTTTTAATAATGAGGGTCTTTAGCGTGTTTTAGGCCAGCTAGGCATCGATGATGTCTTTGGCGTTGGCGAAATTGTTTTGGTCAAACCGCACAAAATGTGAATGAAATGATAATGTTATATTTTTTTGTAATGAACAATATTTGATCAAATGGCTTACAAAGTACTCACAGAGTCAATCACACAAACAAACACCTTTCCAAGACATACCAAAAAAGTCACGAACATAATATACACATACCTTATTCTTAGTTCAGTCTATATTTACCACAAGGGCCCTCAAAATAACGTCTACATTATTGCGATATAAATCATAATGATATAACAATAAAAGAGTCGGAATCAGAGAAACAAGCAATATAAATTCAACAATGACTAACAGCACTCGAACCGATAATAAAGCAAATAGAAAACAACTAAATGACACTTCAAGTATCCCATTGTGCTGCGGTGCCACCCATTGTTGATAGTAAAATGTAAAAATCACTTAGCACTATACGTTCTTTGAAGGCGTAAAACAATTTAACATAGAAAACCCTAGCCCCTATTCATTCATGGAACGCTTGGTAAAATTTTATTGAGTGCCCCTTTCATTAAAAATCTACGCTAATGAGAACGTGTTAATAGGAACTTCCGTGCTTCGGCTTCTAGTTTACATTATCTGATGCCTTTAATTCGATTCCTTTTTATCTTTCCTAGTGTAATGGTTTTTTTATCGCCATGCATAAATTTTATTTCAGCCTTTGGTTTGATTCTGGCTGCCGATACTACCCACATAGAATAATGCTCCGTTTCAGTATCATTAAACTCTGTTTATCCTTTGTTTGGATCATCCATCACGCGACTTCTTTGATAAAAGCTATTTGTAATTCAGGCCCGTTTGATGTCTCCAAATTCTTGAATTTTTTTGTATAGGTACGACCAGTTATACAAAACCACGCAATAAACTCTTTATCGGTCTTAAATTAAGTATATTAATTAAAACTCTCACGGTTCGAATTATTAACGCCATCCAGTTGTAATGGGTTTGAATTCTCGCGTGGGTAATTAAATAAATTATTTCCAGTTCAACGGAGAAGATTAGCGATAAAATTTTTACTCAGTTTACTTTTAATGTCTTAATAAAAATCGAGGCAAAGGAACCGAACGAAATCGCTGAGGTTTCCAATTGTCCGTTAATTATAGTATTCTTCCTCATACAGTATCGTAATGGAATTAGTTTTGATTGCTAGACGTGAATAATTTTTTCATTGGCTTAAAATTTTTGAATTAAGAGAATAATTTGGGATCCGCTTAGAATGTTTAACGCTTTGATTTTATAGAACACTTGCGTACCATCATCACACTTAAAAGATTTTCTTTGAAGTAGATCGATTCAAATAAATTTTACATTTTGAACACCTAGTTATATTCTATAGAAAAGTTTTGATTGTAGTATTAGGTCATGATTGTGATAAACATACATTCTCATCAAAACTAAAGCAATACATAAAATGTAAACTTCTTAGGATAAGAGGAAGTAGGTCTTATTAACCTTGCAAAATTGGCCTACAAAAGCAAAGTAAACAATATAAAACGATCTTACCTATAAAAATTAAACAAAATATATAAATATTATAAGTATCACAGCATAAACGAACTGTAAATTTAAAATAAATCCTAAACAAGTTGTAGGATTTACAGGCAGAATTCACACCATGCATTCGACAGGTATTGGCAAAGCATTCGCACGTGCAACCTAGAATCGAATAAATCGTGCCTTTCTCACAAAACATGAGCGGACTACAGCGTGTTCCAGCCGACCTGGAAATCAAAAAACACCATCGACAGGCCTTTGCCCCAAAGGGAATAGTAATGTTGCTCTCGAGTTCAGTTTCCGTGCAAGCGAATTAGATTCGAGCGTATGAGGCAACGCGGTACCGCTTGTTCTGGATAACCGTTATTCAGGGCCACATCGTTCAATTTGATTTTGCGTTCTGTGTTTTATAAACGAGGTCTTTCAATCAGAAATGTGATTCCATCCATCTGTCATCCCTCGGATGAGTCATTAATGTTCCTGCTTAGTTTGTAGTGTCACTGTGGAACGAGGATAAGTCGCGGATTCGATTCTCAACTGATGTGAGTGAATCGGTATTCGGTAGTTTTGGATGTCAGCTTTTTTTAAGAAAGGTAACTTCATAATTTTTCCACGCATGCAGCGTGCGACACACCAATAAATGTTATAGTATTATTATTTTATAACATTATAACACCAATGGCAGCTCCATTTGATTTATAAAGCTGTGTCATTGTAGTCCATTGAAGAAACAGACGGACCCGTACGATGTAATCAAACTAGCTTTAAAATTTCAAAAATCTGCTATACCTTAAAGTTGAGATTAATGATAGTCTTACCCGTCTTGTCCAAAGGAAACGTTAATATTGCAAGGAAATTAGATTAGAGCGTGTGTGGCAACCTTACGGGCGTTCATCGAAAGCCGATAATTCTACTTACCTACTCTAATATAATTATCTAGCTATAGGTAATTTTACTTACTATCCAAGAGGTTCATGAAAATTAGATTGAATTCAGAATAATACGTAAGTAATACGCAGGTATTTCAATAGACTGGTTTTGTAGTTTGCTCAATAGTATGTTGTTTTATATAAGCCAAGGGAAATTCATAGTAAGGTGTAGAAAATGAAATCAATGTAACTTCTATACAATACTATATTATTAAGATATAAATATTTATATTACGTTTGTTGTAGATGTTTACGATATAGGTTAAAGAATTAGGTAATGTTATTAGAATTTTATAGACTTTAATACAATCAAAAAATATATCCGTTGTGGTTTTATCATCTACCATAGATCGTTGTATAATATAGTTTTATTCACTAACAAATCATATTTATAGCGGTGACCGAAACTTCAACTTAGTAATTGATTTATTACTTCAAATCAATTGTGGTTTCAGTAATAAATCAATTAACAAAGCAATCTATTCAATGACGAACTTCAAATGCCATTAACACTGGATAAACTTAAATTGATAAATGTTATCTTAACCTTCATTTTAAGTTAATTTAATCGTGTTAAAGTGAACTTTAAATAGATTTTCCAATGTTGTTATAAGCTCGAGATGATTAGAAGTAGGCTTGTTTTCCTATTAGTAAAAGCATTGGGATCTTGGAGTTCGACATTTCAAACGAAGTGCAGTATCGAGATCATCTGGAGAAGAAGGCGAAACTTGCCTGCAGAAAACTGGGTTTACTGAACAGGGTGAAGCAGTACTTCACACCGAAACAGCGCCTGCTGCTCTACAAGGCTCAAGTTTGACCACATATAATATGGAGTACTGCTCTCACCGTTGGGCCGGTGCACCCAGTTACCAACTAAGCCCTCTTGACTTGAGTATTTGAGTAAAATAACTGTATAATATGCAAACGTTTAAAAAAAGAAAAAGAGAAAATAATAGAATTGTAGAAGAGATTTGTCGAGTAACTGAATTTTCTGAGATCTGAATTTCCCAATGAGTGTGTTGCCTACCATTGTCAATTTAACTAAGTAACTCTGAAAGCCACTAACTTTTGTTTGTCTCCTAAGTTCTTCAACACGAGCCTTGTCTTCTAACTATACCTACCTGGCAAAGCTCTCTCCGTAGTAGAGGTAAATAAATAAGTTTATTTACACACTCATGTCTCACATTGGAGTGTGTGTATCATATAATTATCTTGAGAGCAAACCAAATTCCCCTGCTCGTGGTGAATCCAGGTGAAAAACAGTCAATATGGCGAACGGTCCTTCATACTCATAGTTCATACTGGAGGCCGCTGGGTTCTGTATCAATAAGCTCAAGTCTGGCACTCAGTGACAGTTTTTCGAACTTTCTAAAATCGACCGTAGGCTGTAAAATAATCAAACGAGTCACCACGACAAGTCACCTATGGACTTCAGTAACAACAAATGCATCATCTGCGCCAAAACCAAAGCCGGACAAAACCCACATTATTCTGGCTCTGCTATACGACCGAGAAAAACAATCACTGTCGAAGTTCCTGCAAATGGTAATCTTAAATTAAAATTTCAAAAACCCCCGACAGTTTTATTTAGGTACACTAAACATAGCTATGAACACTTTTGATTAAGTCACCTTTCAAATAAAAAAAACTAGATCAAAATCGGTTCATCCGCTTAGGAGCTACATAATATGATGCCACAGATAGACATACAGATACACAGACACGTCATACTTATAACACCCCTCTTTTTTCGTCAGGGGTTAAAAAGGAAAAATCCACCAATAATTTAAAAAATATAGATAGATAGTAAAAGCGAAGAACGATCAACCCACGGCGTATCTTCGATAACGTGTACTGACGTAATCGCTTCCTCGCCTGAGCTGTGGCGCTGATGCGTTTTGAATCCACATTAGGGATGGTGCCATATAATTGAAGTGTTCGGAGAAATCTGTTTGGTACCCGAATAAAATTTATTCCTTGAGATTATTTTTACATAACTCTGTTGAAATGAATATTAGGTAAATATTTTTGGGTATCAGTAATATAACGACCCATGTGGCATAACGGTTACCATGCTGTTGTACCAGGCGCCAAATGACCTGGGTTCGATTCCCAGCGAGGCGGAAATTTTAATGATGAGTTTGAATTTATTTTCTCGGTCTGCGTGTGTGTCCTTGTCTTTATGTGTTATCCACGACACAGGGAATTTAAGTGTGGGGATGAGTGTAAGGCGTCATTATTTACTTATTAGGTACGAATTAATAAATTTTAATTATAATTTGTTACATTCGTATGTATAAGGTATGTAACTAAAGTAAAGGCGAAGGACTTTTTATACTTCTCAGAAATCTTAGCTAAACTAATAAGACCTAAAATTCCATTATTGCTTTTTTAATAAAATGAGAATTTTTAACATTACAATTTTAAAATTTAATTTAATATTATTAACATATATTTATTGAGGACTAATGTCCTCAATGTTTTATTTTAATAAATAAAATAAACGGACTCTGCTACTAAGAAATTAAAATAAAAAAAACCGACAGTTTTCTTAACACTTAACATAGCTAAGACCACTCGAATAAGTAACCATTCTAAAAAAAACTAGATCAAAATAGGTTCATCAGTTTGGGAGCTAAGCTACGATGCTACAGACAGACATACAGATACACAGATACATAGATATACAGACACATATATAAAGATACACAGACACACAGATATACAGATACACAGACACATCAAACTCATAACACCTCTCTTTTTTCGCCAGGGATTAAAAAGGACTGCATGACTTCGAATCATTGAAGCATAAATATTTTAATCGTTCGTATCCGTATCGGTATTTTATTGACAACACTATATCGGTCATACGTAATACCAAAAAAAAATTTATATTATAACTAGCTGCTCGGACAGACTTCGTTCTGTCAAAAGTTTTTTTTGAGATGTAAGCTATCTTATCTTTCAAGTTGGATCAAACTGCACACGGTGTGCAGATTTGATTAAAATCGGTTGAGTAATTTAGGAGTCCATCGCGGACAAACAACGTGACACGTAATTTATATATATTAAGATAACAATAAGATTTTATTCTTCACCCCCTGGGTGACAGCAGTTTAGAGAAGAAATCCACAGGATCAAAGGCCTTTGACCGAGGTGACCTGCTGTCATCACCAGATTCAGATAGGACTTACGCAGAACTAGATTAGAATTAGTATTTCATATTCCTAGAATTTTCCAAGTTTCACAAAATTAGTAGGCCTTTGTTGTATGCGAATTATAATATTATTATATCTTGATACAAGGAGATAATATTCTTTATTATCATTGTTCAAATTAAATTAGGAATAGGGATTTTAAAGACATATAACTGTACTCACATGTGTTTTTGCAAATAATTATTTAGCTATATTACTTGTTTTAAAAAAATATCCAGGAGAATCTTGAAATATTTATTCGTATCATGAAATATTGCATTAAATTACGAAGTTACTAGTTCCAGTAAATTAAAAGTCAGTATTCATTTTTCCTTTGCAAAGCTTGATGGAAAAAAGTTTTTTTCAGTATTGATATTTTTGATGATTTTATTTACCCCCGACGAAAAGAGGGGGGTGTTTTAAGTATGATGTGTCTGTGTATTTGTGGATCTGTACGTCTGTCTGTGGCATCGTAGCTCCCAAACGGATGAATCGATTTTGATCTAGTTTTTTCATTTAATCGAGAGTGTTCTTAGCTAAGTTTAGTGAAAATAAACTGTCGAAGTTTTTTTTAAATTTTAATTTAATATTATTAATATTTTATTTCAGTAGCACACTCAGTGTCCGCTTTTAATTTTTCGAATTAATTATTTTCAAATAATTTCGAATAATAATTTTGATAAACACAATAAAAATTTATGAACTAATAATTATGTTATCTTTTCTCAGAATAGAACCTGCAGCCAAGTTGTTCAACGGCTTTAGACTATAGAGTCTATAGAGACATGACATTATTTATAATAGTACTGTGCTCAAGCAATTAAAAAACAACATGTACAAAGCATTACCATAAACAAACTTTGGAGATAAGATATTATTACGTATTCTTTGGTTTAAATTTCGAATATGACTATCGAGTTTCAATTAAATGCTTAAGATTTTAGTGATAACAATCTTTATTGCGCGACCAGTCTTACAAGAGCTCTTAAGTGTCCGAAGTTAATAGGTATCACTAGTTATAATTTTTAAGGTTCAGTGAACTATAAGGTCGAACTACATGAATGCGATAATAAAATTTTTATCTTGTAAGGTACGTTTTCAATTTTATAAAATCCCATTATTCAGTCACTACAGATGGCACATGTTTTTTCAATAATCAAATGCGATTATAATATTATGTATATTAGGATGATATCTTATTGTATTTTTTTGTTTTTTTATTTATTTTTTGTAGCCTTACCCCTAGAAAAGTAAGAGAACATTATTATTCGTGATCCTAGGTATTTATTCATAATCATAATAAAAGATATAGGTAAATATAATAAATATTAATACCATTCCTTCGCATACAATATTATCAGTGCGCTTTATGACTATTCTCATTACATGAAGAGACCGATTAAAGACCGAATGCGATAGTGTAGACCGACCCTAAGTATGTCAGTCGGAATGAGTTCTTCATTGCCTACCAAAACGAGTTGCTTCTAGTTTTATACGTTTGCATAGAAGTAGAACAGTGCTGCCAGGTCTATTTAAGCGTCGGGCGCTAGATCAGTTGAAGAAAAGCGCTAGATTCCGCTGAATGAGTGTGATTGAAAAAAACGCTAAATTTTAATGCTATTTTTAAATTAGGAATTACATTTTAAAACTACAAATTACGATAGAAAGACATTATACTATAAAGTATGTTTTAGTCGAGCATTATGTATATGCTATTTTTAAATTAGGAATTACATTTTATAACTAGGTACAAATTACGATCAAAAGACATATACACTATAAAGTATGTTTTTAGTTGAGCATTATTTATATCAATTATTTGGAATTCATGATATTTAACAGCCGTTTCAGTTGATTGTTTCAGCCAGTTAAAGCAATTATAGATTTTTGTCAACTGCTAATAAAATTTTGAGTGTTTAAATCTTAAAATTCCGCTAGACAGCGCGGAAAGCGCTAAAATGGCAGCACTTTTACAAACGTGTAGATAATTAACAACATTCTTTGTCATTTATTGCGACACTACTAAATATGTTTATTGCTATGGCTACGGAACCATCAAATGGATTTATGTTTATGAAGAATATAAATGGCTTTTGTTTACGTCATGGTTTTTTAAAGGAAATCTTTATACCTAATTGTTGTTGGAGTTTTACTATGGAGATGGGGCCATATTAAATACACCACACAATTAATAAAATAAATAGAAGAGGTGTAAAGGTAAACAAACTCTACGAATATTACTTATTATAAATCCTCATCTGTACTAATATTATGAAGAGTTTGTTTGGTTGAACGCGCTAATCTCAGGAACTACTGGTTCGATTTGGAAAATTCTTTTTGTTTTTGACTGTCCATTTATCAGGGAAGGCTATATAGTTAACATCATATTAGTAGTTAGTTTCTTCTACATATTAACGCGGGTGAAACCGCGGGAAACAGCTAGTAATACTATAAAATGTGAAAGTTTTAAAGATGTTTTGATGTTTTTCTTTCCATCAGAATGTCAACCGTCGTACGAATAAGAGGAACACTTGGCAAATTATTCGCTAATTGTCATGTAAATTTCAAGAAAAACCTATTTTGTAGCACAGCATTCTTTAATATTTAAACTCAAATTAGTCTTATGTAAATGTGAATACTTCAATTCTTTGCATACCAAATCAAACCAACTATACTACAAATACTATACATACAATGTACGTACTATGTATCGTTTTATTGAATGCATTGTGTACTACACACAAATTGCTTATCAATGAACATAAAAACATACCATACTACAGTTATTTAGAGGTAAGTTCAATAAATCAGTTATGCCCAGAAGCGTCGGAAGCGAGCTTTAAATAAAGATGCAGAGAGCAGAACACGTAGATACATGAATTGCCTAGATGTGTCCAAATCGGGCGTACGCCATGTTTGTGAATAATTTCATAGCCCATCAAGTTTAGTGGTAAACAGCAGTGTTTCCTTATGAAGCGTCACGATTTCTAGTACGAGCTAGAATTAGCTTTGCTTTCTCGATATTAAACCTAAACGGTAGAAGATGAAGGTGGTTCGTTTTTTCGTATGGATTGGCTTCAAGTGATTCAAACCATTAATAACGCAGTACTGAGAACAGATCTCTTCTCATGACGAGGCCTTAGCAAACTACACCACGCTGCTTTAGTGGCTCCAGTGCAGATTGGTGCCGTTTTGTATAATAATATTCCGGTCTATAGATAGGTCTATAGAATCTAGAGAAATAGGTACTAGAGGAATACTAGTATTTAATTCGGCTGAAAGAGAATTAAAATTAGAATATTTTGATGGAACGGAACATAATCATAGCAGTCAGGAGGGACGAACGGAAGAAATCAGCCGAATGTTATCTGTCAAAAGTTTCTCCGCGCCACCGCAGTTAATCCGTGACCATGATCCATGCAACTGGGTCAAAATATCGGAATACAAAATAAATAGTGAGTACTCGTATTATAGTAAATAATACATTTAATAGTAAAAAATGTATTCGTCTAGATGTACTTTTTGTTTGCGTGATATTTATAACGGGATATTTTAATATGGCTATAATGGGACATAAATAATGAAACTATGTATTTTGTAAATTCAAATCATCTTTTCTATTTATAGTAGGCATACCTTGTTCCATACTATTAAAATGGTCCGGAAGCATGTATAAAGACGTCAGTACCGTAGACGCCGCCTTGCCTGGAAGTGTCTAAATTGGTCGCAGCACAGCGATGTGAATAATTTCATAGCCCATCAAGTCGCCTAGAGCGCTGTGTGGGATGACACGAGTCACGACCTTACGAAATAGGTAAACTATGTAACACAAGTGTTATTCTTGTAAAGTAAAAATGGTCGTATATTGTAAATTATGATATTGTAGTAACGTTATTTATTATTTTGTACTCAGGCCACGCAGTATATTGTGTGTATAATATTGAACTAGCGCTCTTTCGGACTATTTCCGCGTTTTTCGGGATAGTACTCGTAAGTACCCTATATTGTTATTACAGAATGTGGTCTATCTGTGTGCTTAATTTCATGGAAATCCGTTCAGTAGTTTTTTGCGTGAAAGATTCTTCACTCATAAGCTAAATATGTAACCGACATAAAACAAAGCTGTCAGCAATTCCGTCAAAGACTGCTTTACTCAGTAAAAGTGTATTTGGTATGGCACCAAAAATCTATAATAAGGTCCCTGAACCACTTCGAAATATTAACAACATAGAAAAATTTTAAATGGAACTAAAAAAGATTTTAATTGACAAATGTTATTATTCAGTTCATGAATTTCTGGCAGATAATTTAAATTTAGTTCAGATAATTTAATGTAATTTCATGTAATTTAATTTAAATTAATGTGATTTAATTTAATTTAATGTAATTTAATTTATTGTACAATAATTTGTAAATATTAATTAATTCATTCATTTTTATAATATTTGTATGCCCGAAAGGGTCGGACATAGAGAACCTTTTCTGTTTAATAATATTAAGAGCTGTTTGTACCTATGTTCACAAATAAAGAATTATTATTATTATGTATTAAGCTTTCATATTTATAATAATAAAGTGGGAATTAGGAAGTAATCTATTTCCGCACCACGTCTAGATGAAGGATGAAAGGAAGAGCCAGAAAGGAAGGTAAGGAAACAACTCCACTGCTATGCACATAACGCGGTAATGACTGGGTTTTTAGAGCTTGGCGACTTCCAAAAAACGTGTCACACACAAGGCGATTTACGAATATTTGATGCATTTAGCATCACGAATAAAGTACGTAGGCTTACTTTTCCTACACTCTAAACATGTCATAATAAAAAATCAATCCAAAATATCCAAAATGTTTCTATAAAAAACTAAACAATAAAAGAGCTGCTAGTGTCGTGAGCTGATTAATAATATATCCTAATGTGGTTAGTAAAAATAAATATAGAATCATTACAGTCTCATCGTGTGGACGGGAATGCAACATCCGTCGGTAGATTAATGATGCTCTTTATTGCTTTCTGAAGCTTGCCGTGATAATATTTCTACTTATATAGAGATCACTGCTATAACGGCAGCACCATTGCGTATAACCCTGTTGGCCATATTGCCTAGACGTGGGTAATTCTAGTAGATCAGTTCAGCTCACGGTTCACGTGTTTAAATCAGTTACTAGGCTCGTAGATAAACTCAATTTGCATATTGCCTAATTTGTGTAATGTGTTCGTATTGCAATATCGTGTGGCATTTGAAATAATGAGTCGAATGATTATTTAATGCCAATAAGATCTAACAGAGCTATTTAATTTGATCTTCACTCATTGATATAAATTAAACGATTCGCTGACGTGAACTGTTCAATTTGACGTTGAGCTGCAGTTCAATAGAGTCTGTTTGGACTTAATTGTACTGGTTCGGAGATGAGTAGAACTTAGTGCTTGATCACATTATGTCGGAACGATAGCTTTACCGGGACGACAAAAATGTCGGAAACATATTGGCATATGTATTTCAATGGCACTGTTCACATTACACCGACACGATTAAACAGTCTATTGTGTTAGTACTTTGTGAAATCCTTACATAATTATGTATTACAAATGTTATAAATCTGAAGAGTTTGTTTGGTTGAACGCGCTAATCTCAGGAACTGGTTCGAATTGAAAAATTCTTTTGGTGTTTGATATTCATCATAAAATATATTTTAGTAGTTAGTTTTATTCACAAATTAACGTGGGTGAAACCACGGTGCACAGCTAGTCTTAATATATATAAATTACGTGTCTCGTTGTTTGTCCGCGATGGACTTCTAAACTACTTAACCGATTTTAATCAAATTGGCACACCATGTACAGGTTGATCCAACTTGAAAGATAGGATAGCTTACATAAAAAAAAACTTTTGACAGAACGAAGTCTGTCCGGGCAGCTAGTGTATTATAAAATGAAGTCTCTGGGCCGCGTCTATCTGTCTGTATGAACACTATAAACTCAAAAACTACTGAACGGATTTTTGTAAGGTTTTCGCCAATATACATATTATGTATACCTAGTGTTATTCCTGAGGAAGGTTTAGGTGTATAATTCATTATCGTTTTATGTAAACTGACCGAAGTCCACGCGGGCGAAGCTAGTATATCATAATACTCACTCGTAATCTATTATAACCGAGCAATGAGTCGGCTGCCGGTTCAGGAAGGCTATTCAGATTTGTAACTTGACAGCGGAGTTTCAAAATTGACGTTCGAGTTCTAGGATCACTTCACTTCGCAAGTGCGTACTAGATGATTAGATAATGACATATCAATACGATGCAAGTTCGCTTTTGTTTTGTAACTTGACAGCGGAATACACGATGAGTTTCTAAATTGAAGTAAGAGTTCGAGAATCCCTTCACCTCGCAAGTGCGTGCCAGATGATTAGAGAATCACATATCAAGATCTCGGACTCGAACTTCAATTTTGAAACTCATCGCGGATTCCGCTGTCAAGTTACAAAAGTGAATAGTCTTGCTGATCCAAGAGATTTTTTTACTTTGTTCAGGCCCAACTAGCCTCTTTAAGCGTTTTATAAATAACATGATTTAAAACAATCGGTCATGAAAAGTTCCTTCACTCTTCTTAATTAGACGTAGTCACTTTCTTTGGGATTTCATTATCAGATTATCTTTCAAGATATCAAGATGTGCACTGAAATAGTTACCTTTTTGAGAAATACCTTTTTATATGTTTATTCTCGTAATGACAAATATTTGTAAGATTGTGACAACGAAATCGGTTGGTGAATAAATATAATTATAAAGTTACTATCTCCCAAGATACACTGATCCTAATAATATTATTCAAGAAAAATCTTTAGCAACACTTCGAGGATGAAGAAAATAGTCTCTGGTAATAATCCTAATAATATACGCTAATATACATTAATGCTTTTTAAATAATTATCATTAAAACACATTAGCAAGCAAAAAGTGCAATCACATCAGCTCAAATCGCTTTGGACGAGAAATATTTAAATTCAAACAGAGATTTTACTTCGGTTAATTCAATAATCTAACTTGGAATTTTAAATTTTTCTATAAATAGTATTTCTACATTGTACATAAAAAGGTCAGGTCACCTTTAATTAATTATCCAAAAACAATCTGAAATCTAACTATTTTTATTGCAAATATTCAAGACCATTCCAGACAACATATTATAATATTATATCCCGTATACATACGATACTTGTTTCTCGTTTGAGGTTTCCAGCCAACCCTCAGTCATAGACACATAAATAAAATACACTTCTGAAGTATGATTTATAATTTCAAATATCTATTAAAATATCATTCGACTAATATGTCAGCATAAACAGTGCACAACTAGATGCACAAACAAAACTAAATTTTTTCATACTTATTCTAAGAATACAAAAGTCTATTCAAGTAATATTATATCGTAAGTTCTCATATTAAATAGGGACCATTACAACAAAGAGTTTGCTACAAAGAGAACTAACTATAAACTACAAAACACAATGATTAAAATAATGTTGAAGAAAACAAAAGACTAATTAGAGGGCATCTATCGCCTACTGAATACAAAAAGCGTTCAACGAAGCTAAAAATAGTTTCTGATAATAATATTATGGATAGCTCCTAGTAAGTACATTCGCGTTCATCTATAAGAAGCAATTAAGGTACTTTATTTCTTTCATTAGATCGCGATTCCACTGCTTACGTTTTATTTATTGCTGGAAGTTCGAAAGCTTTTATTCCTTCAGAACATTGTGAGCCAACTTTGTTGGAATGTTTTGCAGATGGAGACATTTTGTTGTTATTTATAATGTAATTATTTACTTTGACAATAGCACAGGCTGCAAAATAAAGGAACAAAAGTTCGTAAAAAAAGTGTCTCAAAATTTGAAACTCTATTTTAGAAGACAGCAGTTTTAACTGCAACGATTTATAATATATTAAATATTATATGTATACACAAGAAAGTTTCTCACAGATTTTATGATACAGATCGAGATCTAAATAAAAGTAAATAGATTATTTAACTTGCTTCCAGAAGAAATTAGTAATATCAATTAATATTGCTTTGATTATAATTAATTAAAAAGCAATGATGCCAAAAGTATAATTTAGTCATGAAACCTGAACTTGACATAAAGTTGTAATAGAAGCTTATAAAATCTAGTAAATAATAATTCTTGAACAAAACTGCAGAAAGAAACCATCACTAAGGCGCTCCACCCACTGAAGACGCGTCCGGCCGCGGTGCGCGGAGCAACGGATAACGCAACTGCGCGCGGGGAGATTTCCCGCGCGTCTCCACGTCAGCAGTGTGTTGTGCTAGGCGTAATTTATATATAAATTGAGATACTTGCATACAATGGTAAAATCTCCCATCCCGCGCACCGCGGCGGGACGCGGTGCAGTGGGTGGAGCGCCTTACTAATGCATACTTCCGACAAGTGTACATGAGTCTCCAATGGTAATTAACAGATTTACTAATGAATAAAATATGACGGAAATAATTACTTTTGAAATTATTTTAACCGAAGATACTTGTACGTAGAAGAGCGGCCATAACGAATGATTGTGCAATTAAACTTCCATTTGTGGCGCATAATCACTGCGATTCAGATGGAAATAGTGGTAGTCAACGGTGAATTAGATTATAAGTATTTTATGAAAATCAACAACTAGATATAGTTTAGCGTACTTATGAAACTTCATGATAAAAACCGTATTACTAAAGACAATGAGAATACTAACAATAAGTACTATTGAGAATCTACTCAGCGATGTATGAAGATGAAGTCGTAGTTTAGAATAAGACAAGAAATTTTTGATAAATTCTATTAGTAGTTTAATAATAAATATATAAATAAAAATAATAATCGGAATAATTAAGAATAATTTTACGGAATCGGAATAATTTAACGGTCTAACCTTTTACGATTTAAGAGTCCAATGGGAAGTTACCAATAACAATTATAACGCTAAACACACGTCTCACACTAGGATTCCCTGTGTCGTGGGTTCCATGGACAACACACAAAGACAAGAACACACACACTCAGACTGAGAACAGAAACTCAAACTCATCATTCAAATTTCTGCTTCGTTGGGAATCGAACCCAGGACCCTTGGTAAACTATTGCGCCACACGTGTCGTCACCTAGAAATTATAAATAAATTTACTGGTATAAACAAGCGTGAATTCTGTAAAATCTTAGGAATTATTTATACAGTGCGTAAACGCGGTGCAGTATTGTGTGAATTGTGTCCAAGCCTTATGTCTTGCATTTCACACGCACCGCGACCGTCCGATCTTCTGCTCCTTGAATACTAATAAGTTAATCTTTTATATCACGTTCTCGTGAAACAAAGAGATGAGAGCAAGTATGAGATAAACCATCCACAGTAACTTGATCTCCTTCTCAAATAAGTCCAGACCAAAATCTTAATACTTTTGGTATCTCAACAGGTCTTGGATGCATTCAGTCGTGGTGGTTGTCCGAGTATTAAGTACTGTCGGAATTATGAAAGGATATGCTCTTTGAATACCAAGCAGCCATTTTGTGTAGCGAAGCAAATGACGTATAGTGTCCGAGAATTTTTCACTCTCCAGTTAAGTAATTCATATGATAATCTGGGTCTAAATGGCGTCTTTAGATGATACTTAAGTGTTACGTGAGAGAAAGTAACTGTTAAATAATAAGATACAAAATGCGACAATGAATTCTTTGCTGACCAAAATAATGCAGGAAGTATTGTTGAGAAGTTTACAATAGAACTTATTTTTTTTCATCCTTATTTGGTACCTCAGAACAAAATTTCTTATTTTTTTTATTTTTCAACTAGCTAAGTCAATTTTATACTTAAATCTAAATTTCATTATTCCTATGTTTGAACGTAATAACTTTAATATGAAATGTTCACTACACGAAATTGATTTGTGTTAAACCAAAATTATCATAATTGATAGAATGAAGGTTTTTACTAATGAAATGATTGTAATATTAGAATAGAATTATTCATCAGAATGCGTTTTAATATTAATGTACAGGTCAGTAGACCAGAACCAAAAACTAAATTTGCATGATTGTGTATATTAATTTCATTTGGAGGATCATAAACAAATTCATCTGATAATAAAATTAATAACGGATATTTGTTTATAGCTAATTAGTCATAGATAAAAATGATTAAAAACAATAAATTGCTAGTGTTATTAAAAACGTGAGAGAGTAGCAATATTAGTACTTACATATTATTAGATATTAAAAGATGAGCTGCGGTGGGACCAGGAAGGCTATTCAGGTTTGTAACTTGACAGCGGAGTTTCAAAATTGACGTTCGAGTTGACGTTAATGACATGTCAATACGATGCAAGGTCGCTTTTGTTTTGTAACTTGACAGCGGAATACACGATGAGTTTCTAAATTGAAGTAAGAGTTCGAGACTCCCTTCACCTCGCAAGTGCGTACCAGATGATTAGAGAATCACATATCAAGATCTCGGACTCGAACTTCAATTTTGAAACTCATCGCGGATTCCGCTGTCAAGTTACAAAAGTGAATAGCCTTGCAGTTAAGTGAGGTGAAGTGAAACATGAAGTGAAGTCGTATGGTGAAGGGACAGGAGGTGCAGGTCGGTGATGTGCGGAGCGAAGTCGTAGATGAGATGAGTTGGAGGGAGTCTTACAAAATGTTACTGGCCGGCGAGCAGATCTTCGTACAGCTGAGTTGACTCTCTGCTAACAGGGTGCTCTGCTTTTATGTCATGTAGCTTCTAGGTACCTTGCTTCCATGTCATCCAACGTGAATTGTCGATCAGCGAAAAGGTCTTTCAGATAGTGACCCCTTCGAGAATAGACTGGTGATTAACAAATTCTTTAATGCTGTCAAATAATTTGACAAATAATAATGTAAGGCACATTTATATACACAGACTTTTGTCTTACAGGCAAATATATTTTACTGCTTAAAACATAATTGCTTGTATTGAATATTATCTAAATATCTAATTTTAAGACAATATTAATTTATGATAATTTTGTTACAGGTATTATAACTCTTATGTGGCTGAACTGCTGTAAGACAAATTTCTTCATTAGTTACGATATTTAGTTATCATGCACGTAGTGTCTGTGAATGTAAAGGTATACTATCATTGAATCCAAAACAGCATCTTTTCATGGCACCTTCTACTGATCCGTGCATAAGGCTATATCAACTAGTCAATGCCCTTGAATCACTGGGCTCTGTAAGCGCACAGTATAAATGTTCATTTACTGTGGTAAGTGGCTTCTAAACTCTTGCTTTGTGTTAAATTGCTTCACATACCGTGTAGTTCTCATTCTTTTAAATGTCAAACGTGAAATGTTATTAACGACGGTCTCGGGTGAAACAGTCACGTTTACTTGTAGTGCCGAATTATTTGATTGAAAGTGTATAAATCGTAACCTAATAGTAGTGAAACTATAACAGTCTTGTTTTGTGAACTCCAGTGTATCTAAATTGCAAAAAAATAAATAAAAAACATTCGAGAATTGCGTAAAAAGTGTAAATTAAGCTAGCATTTTTGTTAGTTATAAAATCTTACCCGCAAGTTGTTGATCAATTACTGACCTAGGACAACTCGCAATCGCCAAGCGACAACGGCAGCAAAAAACTGGACTTAACTATTTAGTGTTATTACCATAAAGCTCCGCTCATATTCATCACCTAAATAATGCCACGGGCCCAGCGTTCGCCGCCAACCACCCCCATTGTGGATAAGGAAGTGCCGCTCCAGTTTTCAACGCCAACTGAATTTGACCCTACAAAACACAAGGCTAAGCGATATAAACCTGAAACCTCCCCGGAGTGTGCGTGGCAGTCTTTTGAAGATAAAATTATGAAACTACTTACTACGTGGAAAAGTGATCAAGATGAACTATTAGTAAAATTAACAACTGAAATTAAAGACATAAAATTACAAAACCTGGAAATTCAAAAAACTAACGCTGAAACCCTGAAAACGGTTGAGTTTTTAAACAACGACTACGAAGGTATTAAAAAGACGTTGCAAAAAGTGGAGAGAGAAAATTCTGAACAGCGGAACTATATTACAGAACTAGAGAAAAGAATCACAGACCTTCAACGTAGCTCACGCTCGTCGTGTATCGAGATCAGAAATGTTCCAGCCAACGAAAAGGAAACTGTTGGTCATCTAACATCCATTGTACTGAAGGCCTGCAACACTATACAACCCTCCATTAAACCACCTGAACTTCGAGATGTGTACCGTCTGCCAGGCAAGAAAGGAGCAAACAGGCCTATTATTGTCGAGTTCCTGACCGTCACAGCGCGTAATGATTTTCTGAATGCATCCCGCTCATTCAATAAAGGGTTGCCTCCCGCTGAGAAGCTAAATACCGGTCACATTGGTGTTCCTGGTGAACCAAAACCAATCTATGTTGCTGAACACCTGCCTGCTACCCAGCGTCAACTTTTCTATGACGCTAGAATGTTTGCTAAAAACAACAAATATAATTTTTGCTGGTGCCAAAATGGAAGAATTTTTCTCCGGGAACGCGAGGGAATGGAATCTATTATTATCAATTCATCGCATTGTCTTAAAAAACTGCTTAAAAGTGATTAATTATGCTTGGTTATTGCAATGTTACCTAAAAACTATAAACAACTTAACTACCATAATAATATCTTACAAACAAAAATATATTTTGTATTGTATTCACAACACTTTTTTACACTTTTTTTATCTTTTTTACTGTCATTTGTTATTTGTTATTATTATTTGTACTGCTATTTGTTACTCACCTATTACACATGTATACACACACTATATACACTACAATCAAACAAAACATAAACAATTACATCTAAAACAAAAAAATTGCACTGAAAAAATATTAATAGCCGTCAAAATCTGTATCACCAGTGACAACTTGACACTCACATATTTATTAGTATTCACGTCCATAAATTACACAAAATATAAAGTTATGTTAACACCGATTCGTTGTTATATTTCTACTGTTATTGAAGTAAATAATAAATCCTTTCATTGCTGCCAAAAATATGGTACTTTTTCATACTCGTTAAAATGATTGATAAAAATATACTCGATGAAATTGATTCATTTGGTAACAGTAATTCCTACGTATGCACTCCCCATTCATACAATAACTACTTAAATGTTAAGGCACAGTCCATTAAAATAATTCATTTGAATATAAGAAGTGTAAATCGAAATTTTGATAGTTTCAGAGTTTTTCTTACTAGCTTAAAAATACACTGTGACGTAATTATACTAACTGAATGTTGGCTTAGTATAACTTCAGCGATTCCTGTATTGGAGGGCTATGCTGCATACTGTACTAGTAAACCCCTAAATCAAAATGATGGTGTTATAATTTTTGTAAGATCGGATCTGTCGCACCAAATTTCAGAACCAATAATATCTGATGCTAGTGGGTTAGTCTGCGATTTAAAGAGTAACGACATTTCTATTGTAGCAATATATCGTTCTCCTGCCAAACGTAACTATGATAGTTTTTTAAGTGGATTAAATAATGTCTTATCAAAATTATCTTCTCATAAAAATATAGTCGTTATAGGAGATATGAATATTGATATTATTTCTGATAATATTATTCATCAAGCTCTCGACTACCTCAACATGTTAGCTTCACATGGACTTCTACCATCACACACGTTTCCCACACGCGATAACTCTTGCATAGATCATGTAATGGTTAAATCTTACTTGAAAACAGTATCGCTAATATTTGATACATATATTACCGACCATAAGCCGACATTCATAAATTTTGAATTATCTGTGGTCACTCCGGTACCCATTCTTACTCGTACTTCTATCGACTATTCGTCCGTAACAGCAGATGTCTTATCTATGGATTTTAGTATGATAATGACGATATTTGATGCCAATATAGCAGCTGAAGTTTTTATTTCTATGATTAGAGCTGTAATAAGCAAGCATTCTAAAATTATTCACATAACCCCTAAACAAAGAATATTGAAACCATGGATTACTAAGGGACTTCTACGGTGCATAAGAAATAGAGATAATATGTTTCGAAAGGTAAAAAAGAACCCTGAAAACTACATTCTCAAAGTATCTTATATTAGATATAGGAATTTCTGCAACAAATTACTTAAAAATCTTAAAATACAATATCAAAGATCTGAGTTTCTTAAAAGTAGAAATAACCCTAAAGCTACCTGGAAAATAATTAAAAATGTAACAAACACAAACCGCCATATTACTACCCAATCTGAATTACTAAATTCAAGCCCTGATATCACTACTTCCATAAATAACATTAATAACTTTTTTGCTAATGTTGGTAAAAATTTAGCCGAAAGGTTTACTCCAATTCAAACATGTAGCGACTCCCCAGAAATTTCCCCGGGTCCATCTAACTCACTTGTACTTTTACCAACTGATGAGGTCGAAGTAAAGAAAATTATTATGGAGCTACGTACCGATGCTGCGGCTGGATGGGACAACATATCCCCGAAACTTTTAAAATCTTGTGTACAAACACTAGCACCGGTTATTACACATATATGTAATGTGTCACTGACCTCAGGTTGTTTTCCCAAAGTTTTCAAAAAAGCTATTGTTCACCCTGTCTATAAAAATGGGGATAAATCAAATATCACGAACTATAGACCTATTTCGGTTTTACCGGTTATGTCTAAGGTGATGGAAAAGATATTAAATAAACGATTGTTAAACTTCTTGGAATCGCATAATCTTCTAGCTAATAACCAATTCGGATTCAGACATGGTAAATCTTCTGAGGATGCTGTGACCTCACTTATAAACCATGCTGTCTCTAAATTAGATGACAAAAAGAAATGCCTTGGTATATTTCTAGATTTATCTAAGGCTTTTGATAGTGTATCTCTTCCACACCTTTTATTAAAACTAGAAGCCATAGGAGTTCGTGGGCATGCCCACAAAATCTTCAAGGATTATCTCAAAGATCGAAGTCAATGCGTAAAAGTAAATGATGTCATCAGTGAGAGTCAAACACTAAATTTCGGTGTACCCCAAGGTTCAATTCTTGGCCCTACTCTATTTATAGTATATGTCAATAATCTCTGCAAACTACCTTTGACAAATTGTAATATCTTTACATATGCAGATGACACTGCGATGTTGATATATGGAGACGATTGGCAAGATACGCTGAAACATGCAGAAATAGCTCTTACAAAGACCCTTTCATGGCTATCGAATAACCTTCTCACCGTCAATCTTAACAAGTCCATCTACCTTCCATTTTCGCTGCAATCTAGAAGTTTACCAACTGAAAATTCTTTGCGACTCAAAGCCCATGCAAATTGTTCCTCGGTGTCATTATCAACTCAGTGCTCATGTCCTTTACTAAAATATTCAACTACCACTAAATATCTTGGAGTCCAAATTGATAGTTTACTAAATTTTAAGTCCCATATAGAAAGTCTCACCTCAAGAGTACGTAAACTAATTCCTATTTTTAAACAGTTAAGATGCTCCACTGATTACAGCACCTTAAAAACAGTTTACTTCGCCTTATGCCAATCAATAATTACTTATTGTATTACAGCTTGGGGTGGTGCATCTAAAACGCATTTACTAAAACTAGAGAGAGCTCAAAGGGCTGTCCTGAAAGTTATAACTTTTAGGCCATTTCGGTACCCCACAATGAATCTGTACACAGATTGTCAAGTGCTCTCAGTGAGACAACTTTTTATTCTTCAAACAGTTCTTCGAAAACACTCGTGCCTAAATGTCAATGTCAGTCTAATGAAAAGACGTCGCTATCATACAGTATGTCCAACAATAAAATTCAGAACATCCTTGGCTAAAAAACATTTTAATTATCTAGGTAACCATCTCTATAATACCATAAATAAAAACTGCAATATATACACCCTATGTAGAAATAAATGCAAAAAAGAAGTTAGTACATGGTTACAGATTAAAAATTACAACGAGACAGAACAGCTATTGAACATTTCAGTGTAAATTCTCAGTCGCGCAATCACAGACACAAACACACCCATATACACAAATCCACATACACACATATCCACACACATTCACACACACAAACACACACACTCTCTCTCTTACACACACACACACACACACACACTTACACTCACATACATACATACACACACACTAAAATGTTTAAAAATATGAAAAACGGCACATTATATAAATTAAATGTACTTACCTCAAACCTGAACCCCTGACCGTCTTGATACAATGTATTGTAGAAGCAAAATCTCCTTGTGAGAGCACTGATACCCATAACACAAGTTGAATCTTATCATGGGTATCAGAGTTCAACAAAACTCCTCTGTCACAATATATAATTACATTGTTTATTATAAGTACCTAGCTATGTAACTGAAGAGTATTGTACAATTTTAAACTGAATAAACGTTATTATTATTATTATATATTATTATAACGTGTTTTCAGTTTACTAACGGCCGGTCTCAATAATGTACTAACAGATGGAAGGCTGTGAATAGGGCTACCATTAGTATGTTATCTGTCATATTTGTCAATTTTTGCCTCTGAAAAATTGACAAATATGACAGATGACAGCCCTATCCACAGTCTTCCATCTGTTAGTACATTATTGAGACCGGCCGTAAGTAATTCAAAGTTCTTAAGGATTACTTCATGTTCAGTTAGTACTCAACGTTTATATCTTTAGTATTACTAATGTGGAGACCATGGGCGGTGGTGACCTAAAAAAACCTAAATATCATTTCAAAAAATCAAACTAAAAAATTGAAAAATAAATAATAGTTAAAAAAAACTAAAAAAACACGCTTTTATAGAAAATTCAACTAACAATAGAAAATAAATTTGAATTAAGAATCGTGTCTTTGTAAAAAAGCGTGGGGTGCATGGTGTCAATGAGTAGAAGGATTATCATTTTGATAATATCTTAAAAAGAACCCCACGTTTTTTTACAATTACACGATACTTAATTCAAATTTATTTTCTATTTTTTTTTGGTCGGATTTTCCATAAAAGCGTGTTTTTTAGTTTTTTTTAACTATTATTATTTTTAACTATTATTTATTTTATTACAGAAACAAACATCAATAGTACAGGTTCCACCATACAAATGAAAGAAAATATACGTTGCAGTTTCCACTTAATTATTTATATTTATTAATAATAATTTGGAGCACTAGTAAATTTATTTATTTACATCCATCCAAACAGCTTAACAAACATTTATTATCATAAGTGTTTGTGGCACGATAGATTTCAGCTTCTAAAGACCCGGCCAAAATAAATCTCAAACAATTTCTCGAAGACATTTTAAACTTCAGCATCAAAGCGTGGTTCACTTCACTCCCTTCATTTATATGTGCGGCGTCATGCTGTAAACGGCTGTACTGTTTTGAATAAATCTTCTACTTAAATACTAACTCAATAAGGTCAGAGCTCGTTTGGCTCGTGTTGAAAGTCAATGTTCACTGAATTGAAAAAGGTTAACTTGATTTGCATTTTACTTCAAACAATTTTGTGAAATTTTCATTTGTCGCCGTGCTTAGATCTTACGTTTTTGGTCTTATTAGACAGTAGGTTATTTTCTTAGAAGCTTTCATGTTATTATGAAACAGTAACCTGAGATATTTTGCAACACAATTTTACCAGATTTTTAAGTCTGCTGAGAATACTTGTAAATTTTTTGTAAATGTTAAAGTTCATTTTTTATGGGCACTAGAAAATGTTATTATAACCGTAAATTATACGGTCATGATTTCGTTTACCGCGAATTAAAACTAAATACCAAATACCTTCTGTTATAGAAGGTACCCGGTATGGTAGAAAATATTTATAATCAACTTTATTTCATCGACGTGGAAGTCAAGAACCAAAAAATCTATTATCATCGGTCGCAGTTTCTTATCTTAATTGAGCAGTCAAACACAGATAGATAAACTTTTCTTAAAAGCTTAAAGGGCATTGAACCTAGTTGGTATACCTACAAGTACCGCCATTTTGAAAAAAAATTCGTTTCAGCGGCCAGTGATGAAACATGTGTCAATCGACGAAGTAAGTGATTACAATCAAAAAGGATTCAGTGATGAAATGTAGTAAGTGATATACTTTCCAAGATATTTGAGAATACCAAAGTATTAGCACATGTTTCATCACTGGCCGCCAAAAGGTTTTTTCAAAATGGCGAACTTGTTCTGCCACTTGATATGCCAGGTTCCCCGTTCCATACAAAAATGTTCGAACCCCAAATACCGATTAAATTTTAATCAGAAATTAGGCTAACAAATCTTTAAGAGGTTGCTTGAATGAACTAAAATACAGAACTTGTAAATTTCGTTAAATCGTTCCCACACTTAGCATCTTCAACTTCCATGGAAACGAAATCGATTTAGCTATTGCATTAGCAGTAATACTAACTCTTTAACAAGTGCCGGCTCATTAGACTTGAATAGCTGAATAGATAGAATGCCACGAAATGTTGCTTATCCACTCGCTCTACCAAGGTAGGCTCTAGTCTCTACAAATGTTGTAGGCGATTGAGACAAGGAACAAATTACATATTAGTGATACAAATGTTATAAAACATGTAAAGTAATACGTTTTTTTTATGGAAACAGCCGGCAAACGAGCTAAAGATCCACCTGATGGTAAGTGGCTATCGCCCATGGATATCAGCAATACTAAAGGCATCACTGATACAAGAAAAACAAAGAAAGATTGAACTAGCTCTCAAGCCTTCGGCCGGAACACGAAATAGATAGAAAATAAATTAGAAGGTTATAATTGTTTTTACTATCCTTGTTTTTGCTACTAATTATTATAAATGTGAAAGTTTGTATGATTTATTTTGCTTTTTCACGCAAAAACTACTTTTATAAAATTTTCCACACATGATCTGAACCCGAGAAACGCGGCTAAGACCGTGCAAAAAGCGTTAATCGGTATGACGTATTTTTTTAATCAATTATATCATGGTTAGACATGCAATCCTGACGCAACGCGCTAACAATATCCAATCCAAATTCTGAAATTGGATATTTTGATACAAAAATGCAAGAATACTTTAAAAGTTATCGAAATAAATGTTTTTCTCAGTCATCTCTTTGCAATTCAATTTGCGAAAGTTCTTTGTTCTTATCCTCTCAATTACATTTTCGTAGTCGTACCTATAGTAGGTACGAAATTAACTAGAATTGAATTAAATAATTATTGTGTAGACATCGATACAACAAGTACCTTATTATGACTAAGTTCACCACCCGTTCGTAACATCTTTACAAACTCGCTGATTCACTTCAAACAATCATAACTAATGAATTGTCTAATCTCTTTGAATTTACCGAGTATTGATGAGTCGGGTATAAGTGTAAATAATTGTTGTATGACAAATTTGACCTAACATTTTTACCTATTGATCCCAATGTACGTTCATATGTGTGTTCGTATTGTTAGAATGTGGGAATATGCCAACCTTTTATAACTCGATTTCAATCCCAAATTATTTTATGTACGTTATTTTATGTACGTATTTATACGTTTAATATCAGCATTTTGCAGAGTAAAGAGAGCATAGACGACATCGTAACCTAATTGGTTACTATCCTACGAAACGAGGAGTCTCTTTCGATTCCAGGTGCAGATATTTTTTTGGATAATTGCGAAAATCAAGCCAATGCTATTAAGCGAATTTCAATGACATAAATTAAGGGTTATTACTTAGCCAATAAAATATCTCAGGTATTTGATTACTCAGCAAATTGATGTTCGATATGAAAATAAATGAATTACGAAATATAAGGTGCCTTGCAGTTGAGATTCAATTGACCGGATCAATAAAGACATTAAGGCCCGTAATATCAATTGCAGTTTAAACTAAATTCTGAGTTTAAACTGTCATTATTGAATTTAGTTTAAACTGCTATTGACATTACGGGCCTAAGTCAGCTGAGATATCAATCTTTTGGTAATCGCAGTCCAGTTAAGAGATGTATGGTCTGCAAATATTATTTAAGATATATTTTTTCTGTATGTACTAATAGGATCATGAACGATAACAAAATTCGTTATAATAAACCCCAAAAACACACTAAAAAAAATTATCCGTCCCTATCTATTTGCTTACCTGCGCATCATTATCGAACCAAATTGGGTGCCGTTTTCAGAATTACATTGCTGAAAGTCTAAAAGAAATTAATTCACGAATTTTTGAAAAGTAACTTATACTAATTTTATTTTTATCATTTCCTTGTAATACAAATTATCATCAAACATTTCTGCCTACATATACCTACCTATCTTGGCTCTTAGATTACAATTTTAATAACCCGCCCAAGCAAACAGTAATTAAATAACCGATCCTTACATTACATTCACATTCGGGTTGGTATCACAGTTGGTACGGAAAGATATTCCCTTTGAACCAACCCTCCATCGGCTTATTAGAATTCGTAATAAACTTTTGGGGTTCAGTTTAGATTTGTATCTATTAGGAACTTGCGCTACGTAGGTACGTTTATTCTGAAAGCGATGTCTTATCTATTTATAGTTTAAATCAATAAGTCTTTGTCTTGTTTATTCCAGTTATATCTATTTGCACCACAAAAGTTCAAAGGAGGTGGCCAATATTTACCCCGGAAATGGTTAAAATACGTTTTTTTTGTACAAGGTTTTAGTCCTCTGTAAAGACATATTTTCCATTTATTATAACATAACTAGAATTTTAATTTTCTTCTGAACTCCGCCGTGAGTAGTTATAATAAATTAACAATAATAATAAGTTGTATTGTATACAAATATGCTTTTACTACCTCCATTGCTATCACCCCGATCACTCACATGCGCGCAAATGTTTGACATTTTTACGAATGTTTGCACATAATATGTGAAGGGCGGTCAGGCAATTGGGTTCGCATATGAGTATACAAGCCCATTTCCGCTTCCTCCTACACTTTGTTCACGAATGTTCAATCTTGCTGTTGTTATTATGTTATTGTCATTCAAATCCATTTTCAATACAGAAAATAAATGGTAGTACGATTAGACGCCACGAACCACGAAAAATTAGGAGATACATCACCTTTTTAGTCGTGTGCGCAACTGGTCGCACGAATGTGTGGGAGACTACACGAAGGTTCGAGGTTCGCGCGTTTTGATGTGCGACAAAAAACCGACACAGCTTGGAAAACCCTGAATGCCTCCAAAACTTCGCATAATCATTCGCGAAGGTCGTCCCACACTTGTGGGTTCACGTATTCGCGCGAATGTGAGTGACCGGCATCACTGGAGGTTGACAATTGGCTGACAGAAGTGCGAATGTCTACTATATTGTCATTTGCCAAAATAATATTTTTCAGTTTCATTTCTGCAAAATATTAATTGTATTTGATTTTTTGCCATGAGGTGCATTAATTGCGCGGTTGATATTGAGCGCATGGCATGTCACTCCATATCTTCCTTAGCAAGAAACCTGCAATCCATATTGGTAGAATGGATCACTGCAGTACAGGTACGAGTATAGGATTTTTCTTTACTATTAAGTAGCGCTTACTACGACTAGGTTCACGCGGCAATGTACAATATTTCTGTTTTTTGTGCAATACGTTTAGAAAATAAGTTCTATTTTATAATAGGCTCCTAACATTTTTTCTTTCAACTTTTAGGCAAAGGCTACTTACTCTATACTGTAGATGAGTACATAGATGACAAAGACGCATGGAAATGACCAGCTCTGCAACCAGTTCTGTACAAGCTGTATATTTTTTTGTAATAAATATATCAATGTATTTTTATTTTTAAAATATGTGTTGAGGAGATTTTTACAGCTTTTCTTGTCCTCCATGACAAAGCACCTTTGCGAAAAGCTGGTTGATTAAAAAATTACGTGCATAAGTGTATCAATGATACCTAAACGAATAAATGATTTTGAATTTGAAAAAAAATTGAATGCATCACCTTATTTGCCTTATTTGGTACTATTGTTATATTTTATTCCTTAATTTTTACATATGTGTACCTAAATGTATATATAATGAAACACTTAATAATATCAATATGCAGTTTTATTTATATTACGTTTGCTTGTGAATATTTATAGATAGGTAGGTGACGAGTTAATACGTATATTTTATTTAGTACTGCTGGTACTTCTTTTTGTAGGTATAAGGTCATAAAGTCATAATTAAAGTAAAAGACATATATTAATTAATTATCCAAAAGAAAAATAGTATTTATTTAATACAAAAATCGCTCTTTAAAACACTTTTTCACGATTACATATTAATATGTTTTGCAGAATGTCAAACTACAAAAGCTAAAACTGCCCGTAAAAGGAGAATCCCGAGTTCTAGAGATTTTTATTGATAAAATTATCAAAGTAGATATTGTAAGCTTTAATGTAAGGTAAAAATAATATGTGTACATTATACTTCACAAATGGGGCAAATGCCCATACAGATGTTGGCCACCTCCTTTCAATACATTTTGAAGGGCTTGATGGCTTATTTATTTATTTATTATTTATCGCATTCACCTTGAACTAGGAGATACAAAGGAACAACTTGATGCCCATTGGCATTCTCTACCAGCTAACCCAGTGTGAAGGAGAGAGAAATGCTTGAATGCTTTCAGAAAGGAGTTTTGTCTAGAGGCTCAGGTGTTGAATTCCGACTGTACTTACCTTACTCATGGGTAACGGTATTACATTTCGTTTGCATGTCCGGCTAGCTACCTTTCTTTTAAATTTACAACCGAGTCTTCCTTCTGATTCTCAAACGAGTCGGCATTTAGAGGCACTACATTTTAATCAATACTATAATATTATAAAGCTGAAGAGTTTTTTTGGTTGAACGCGATAATCTCAGGAACTACTGGTTCAAATTGGAAAATTATTTTTGTGTTCGATAGACCATTTATCGAGGAAGGCTACAGGCTATATAACATAGTAGTTAGTTTTTTCCACAAATTAACGCGTGTAAAACCGTGGGGTACAGCTAGTGTATAATACGCAGAATATGGCATAAGTAACATATGACATTTGACAATGACATTTTCGTAACAACATCGCTTCCACTTAATCGTTAGATATGAAGCAACTCTGTTAGATTTGTATCTAATAGACACGAACGTGATACGTGCTTGGAAACTGTGATTAATTTACCTGAGTTTATTTTTGCGGTTACCGTGCGGGAAACGGGATCGGGTTCAGGACCGATAGAGTTTAAAATGTACCCCAACTGTCCAACAAAATTTAATGTATCTGAACCATCTTCTGAATTCGTAATTTAATGGGTCTTTTGTGATACGTGTGATTTAACTGAAGAAGTATTGGGTTGAAGATAAGTTAAAATTTGCTACTGAAAGCAATAAACCGTTAAAATGAAGGTATAAAGTAAGGAATCAAAATGCTTTAATTAAAAACTGCTTAAATAATAATAAAAAAGAGGAAAACAGAGGTAAAAAGACAAATGTGTTATTTTTAACACCTACCACTAATAACTAATCACCCTTGTTAGATATTTAAACACATACTCCAATTTCTGCTTAGAATCTTATTAAAGAAGGTTGGTGTCAAATATTTTATCTTATTAGCATTTCAGATTCTAGTAGGAAATGAATTGTATACTATAAAAGTGTATTTTAATGTTATACGGTTCTAGTAAATTGGTGTAGGTAATTAATATGTTTTGAGTAAAAGTTATGGAATTGTGAACACTGAAAATTCATAGGATACATTAGGTACATCAAATAATTTAAAACATAATTAAAATTATTTTGCGTATAAAATATAACAGAAAATGTAAAGAATGACATTCAGGCAATAAAATAACAAAAAAAACTACTTTTTTTGTGCCTTCGTGGACTTTCTAAAGCGTTTCTAGGAAGATAACACGTTCCGGAAATACAATTATTATGGTCTTCGAGTCTATACATCACCAGACAAAAGAATAATCAAGCTGAGACAGCTTTCATGTATTCAAATGATGTTTAAACACTTGAAATCCCTTTCTGCGTAACAAAAAAGAAACATACCAAATTAACAGACAACGATGACAGGTTACAAGTGATTTTAACAAACTTAACTTGAAATCCCAGAGAACGTCTTCAGAAAACTCATCTCTGTCACCTGTCAATACGGTTCAGGTTTAGCCGATAGTTTTAAGGAACGTGTAAGGTATTTTGGTATTCAACTATTCAGTCTTTTGTACCCACTCTACAAAGACAATCGATAGAAACAAAGAACTCTCGAGTGGTCAACTCTTGTAGGTGTGTCACAAGGAGGTGATTTGGACCGTTACTTTACAATGTGATGTGACTAATATCCATTAATACATCGCCGTGTAACAAACATGCTTGATTGATTATTACAAGATTTTAAAATATCAAGATGTTGTAATATAAAAATTATAAAAAAAATACAAAAGAAAGAGTAGGTTATCATTATATATACCAATGAAGAAATACGTATATGTAACTTTTTGGGTAGAATAAAAATATTAAATTAAATTAAAATTTCTTACAGTATAAAATACATGGCGCAAATTTTTCTAAGTATAGCAATTACTACTAGTAGTATTGAAGGTACTATTTATAATGCTTTTGAACTGATGTATGTAGAATAAATTAACCAAGTAAATGAAAATGAAAACAAGCGATCGACAAAGTTCATCCGATAAATACTTCTCTTTAACAGTAAGCTAAATCTCCATCAATAAATACTCTCGCCAAAATAGTGCCACAAAATCACTACAGCTTAATCAACTAAACCACGGGAGATCGTCCTCAATTTAGTCAAATTCCAAGCACATTAATTTCACCGCCGCTAATTCGCGAACACGTTGCTGTAAATAAATCTAGCCTTACACATCTCGGATGCTTCGATCAATGTGACGTAATTTTCTAATATATTTGAAGTCTACCTTTGGCAACGTGGTTGGATAGTAAAGTGCTAGTGCATTCTCACGTCGATTCATGGGCGTAGCCAGGGGGGGGGTTTCGGGGGTTCAAACCCCCCCCGAAATGTTAAGGACTGACATTTTTATGTGCTAATAAATTCTTAAAAAACATTTTTCTAGACGTCATTCCGAATCGAATGAGCTATCGCACATATTTTTGGGAGCTTTATTTCTATTAAACACGTTTTTGAACTTTTTGACTACATAGACTAATAATAGATGGCACTACATACGTCGTGAGAAAAAATAAAATCTCAATTTTGTTTAGGGTTATTGTATGTACTTTTAGTCGTTGTATTTTCTTGAACCCCCCCCCCCCCCCCCTGAAACTTGAACCCCCCCCCCCGAAACTAAAACCTGGCTACGCCCATGCGTCGATTATTGAGGTTTGACTTAAAATTGTGGTATACTTAGTGACGTTAGGTTTATTCCATCAAATTCCTTTAGGCTCATCACCAAGTAATCCGAACGGTACTCTAGCACAGTGGTAATGTTTTTATTTGGCTCGTAACCTACCTCAACTTTCGTTGTGGGCAATGTGTCAGAGAGTTTGATTTGGATTTCTCAGGACTTTATTGTGTTGATTCTAGCTTATGTTGTTTTATGATGATCCAGGCATTCATAATGCCACAGGGTTAGTTTAACAGCAAATCAGATGGAATACTTAAATGTTGTTCATGTTCGCTTGTTCTTACCGCAAAAACGCATTTCGCCATCAAGAAATATTAAGATGCAATTTAAGGTGATTTATTAACAAATCAAGTTAATAAATACAGGTCGTGATCGTGTTTAGTTGGCTGCGAGTTGGGAGGGTAGTCGTGATTCGTTCGTGTCATGGGTTTCTTTGAATTAGGGTTGTGTTTGTTACATTGCATAGGGAGATTTGCGTTAAGTATTATCTGTACCAGTGCATAGGGCACACTCCTTAATTGTTTCCTGCTGCTTATTCTCCTATGAACAGTGATGGTAGCGATTTCTTGAAGCATAGCAATGACGTAATTTGATATTCGAAAAGTGTTTCTTAAAATTAACATCGAATTAATTTTATTTTAAAGAGGTTGGGTGTTTTCAGAAGATTTTCTAAAACCGACGAAATAAAAGACATAAAACATTTTTTTTTTGCGAAATAATTCAAAACTTATAATATAAAAAGAAAATCTAAAATTTTTATTTTTTTATTTCACCGTTCCACCTGATGGTAAGTGGCTATCGTCGCTCATGAACATCAGCAACATCAAAGGCATCAACGCGTTGCCAGCCAAGAAAAAGAGTAGAAAAAGAAAGAAAGAACTGGCTCTCAAGCCAACTTAATGTTGAAATAACAATAAAGGATAAATAATATATTATAATAATAAATTTTGCAAATATTATAGTCTCCTTGTACAGCCCTGGGTGTACTCGGATAGCCTAAGCTGAACCTCTTTATCCCCCGCCGTGATTCAGAAAGAGACGCACGAGCCGAGTAACCCGTGTTCAGCTGTAGGTTTTGTCTCTATCGTTGATTTATTGTAATAGCCGGGTAATGAATTTATTGACCTTGCTCTTTGACTGCAAGAATCAATAATCGGCCAGTTGAAAGGTCTGGTGAATAAAGTTGTAGGAAATCATCTGATGGGATACTAGAATGCTTTAGAAACTTTGAAATATTTTTTCATTGACTATTACCAAAGAATAGATCCGTTTCGTCACAGACATCCAGAGAATGGCGATTTAGAGATGGCTACCAATATTATTGAAGATGGAAGCGATTGGAAGGTGTTTCACAGTTGCCTTAAATCAGAGAGAATTAATTATTTGATTAATACCACTACAGCAAAGTTAAGTTTAATAAAATACGAGTACACCCGATCTAACCACTGATTCACTATTAGATTACCTAGATACTCCATTTACATAAATTACCTTTTGGCCGTTTTCAATATTCTATCGGCTGATAGACTCAAAGTTGGTCTTCCATAGATAGGAAAGGTTGATTTGGACTGATATACATATAGATAGCTCCATATATCTTAACATTTGACCTTTCAGTGAAAAAAGAACACACGAAATGAGGTTTAGATGATACCAGCCAATTGACTCAAAAGCATTAAATTGTTTTATATATGTACCTACACACACATTTACGTATTTTCAATAAAGCAATAAGTACAATGACTTGTGTATTAAAAAAATACTCTAGATGTGAAATATAACAGCTATATTACGTTATAATCAAAGCAGCAGACAAGGATTTATAAAACCCTTGCCGGAACAAAATACACCCTCGAAAGCGTCAATCGAAATATTTCCGTGCGACTTAAATCTAGTAAAAAAAACAGAAAAAAGTTTCCAAACACTTCATAGCAAAAAATTCATTGAAAAAAGAAACAAAACATCTTAATCCGATACCAGGCTTACATACGATCGGCTGAAGCTGTGCGAATGAAACTAGTGATACAGAAATATCGGACAAAAAAATTCTATAAAGTTTGGTTCTGTATGGCACACGATTTTAACCTTTGATTCCCGGTTGTCTCACGTTTCGCGTTAGAGCTATTAAAATACCTGTTATGTGATGAAATCGTTTAATAACTACTGTACAGTAATAAAAAAAATATGTCTTTTGAATACTTTTTATTTTATTCGAATTGAAACAAGTATTTGTGTCCTTACAACTTCTCTAAATAATAAAAATTTAAAGATAATAAAAATAAAACTTTAATAACTACACATTCAAATTTCAATATTTATTATTCTATACTTTTCAAACTTAAATCCGAATTAACTGAAAATATATTCATCTTTTAATATCCATTAAATATATTATGCATAGTTAAATTAGAAATTCTGAATCTTTCAGTTTCAAACTAATGAATACCCTAGCTACCAAACGTATATGCCAACTTGATATCTTCTCGCTTTATTTTCTGCTCGCGAATGTTGAAACAAGCGTCTTAACTATTTTTTCCATTTGACGTTCTTTGGGGTTGAGCGCTTTTTACGCTAAATCAAGCACCCCTTTGATTGGGTAAAAAGAAGATTTGCGCAGACCTTTGCCACCTGAATACTCGGAACAGGCTAAACGGTGTGGATGTAATACTATTAATATGTATTGTAGACTGTTTTAAAGCCTTTGATAATTCATTTATAATATGTTTTTTCGAGACATCATCATTTAAAGCCAAGCTTAGTGACAAAACCTTTTTGGTTAAAGTTACCAAATACATTCATTTTGTTAGAGATTAGTATAATATTTAGAAACGATCTAAAAGTGAATTAATAAATAAGTAAATTCAATACATGATTGATGATGATGATGATAATGAACGATTTGAATACAAGTTTGAATCACATGGTGTTGATCGTTTCCTGCACTCAAATTCAAACCTAGCCCAATATAAATTAAAATATTGTGCATTTTTTTTACTTTATCTACTGGTGTACAATAAAGAGATTGTATTATTACAATTTCAGCAACGGAATATAATTTATTGTAATAATATCACTGACCACGATAAGCTGAAAGAAATATCCTTTAAAAGATTTAAGCTTCTTAAAGTAGGTATTGTTTTCATCATTTTAATAATTACATCACTTAATACTTGAGTCTATCAATAAAGAGAACTTGATATTGATTTCAATAATTGTCGTTATGAAAGGTGATAAGCTTCAGATAAAAATACAAAATTTCGATTGTCCTTTCTAAAGCGATAACATTAGACAAGAGCTAATACAAGAACAAACTTTTAAACAAATGTAGCAAAAAATTAAATTAAAATTTAATAAAGATGGAAGTGGCACCGTTCACAAACATTTCAATTTATAAACGCTCCAGTAATTTAGACTATAGAGGTGAATTAAAAAAAAAAACATGAAGCTTCAACTAACGGCTTCACTTGAGTACACTTTCAATTTTTTGCACGGAAATGAAAAAAATAATTTTTCCATTTTTATTCTAGTGTCAGATTTTATGCACAAATGAAGGTGGAATTTTCCTCTTTTCGACCAAATGAGGCAAAATTAAACCTGAACGTAAGGAGTCTTATGTTTTTTAAAACAAATTGCTTCAACAAGAGTTTTTCACACTTCAGATGAATATATTGATATTCTTTTGAAGTGTGAACTGGGAGAATAAATGGAATTTAAATTTGAATTCCTTTTTAAGTTTTCATTATGGTTGAAGCGATTGAAAGATAGATCATTATTATCTATAAATTTTAAATTATTTTGTACAGAACTTTTACTGAAGAACTTGATGATATGGTTGAACTTGATAATCTGGTTAAAATAAAAATAACCATAAAAGAAATCCTTAGTAACTCACGCAATTGCATTAGAATCCTCTCTATGAATGTTACCCGTATAGTTATTAGGTACACTAAAGAAATAAAAAAAAATTCAACACAGAAAGTAACAAGGATAAGGATTAAAGATAATTACAGGTTACATAAACACACAAAAAAACCGATACACAATATTTACCGGTAACAAAAGCGACGCCATTTTGAAAACACGTACAGGAAGGAGACGATTCATCATTCATCCATATTTCGTTCACGCGAATTGCCGAACGACTCCGCATAGGGGGAACATCTCGATATCAACTTACTTGACGGTAAGGATCATGGTGTTTGTTTATTCGGCCTTTGTTAGCTTTTGTCGCGTAAAGCACCGGTATTAATCGTGTTTCGGACAGATAAATGTAGGCGATAAACTACGCCTAACATTGCATTATGTAAGTCATGTAAAATTTGTATTAATTTTACTGTTGAATAAACTACGGTGTATTCTTTCGGTGTAGGTTCTATCAGACACAAATCCTAGGTGGCAGATTGCTTTAGAATGTCTTAGTTTAATTAGGTATTTAAGACGTCTGTTATAGAAATGATTTGATCAACATACTACATATTCGGGATTTGTATGTAACCATTAAATGGGTACACAAGGGCTTACTTAATGTCCAATGGCAACTTATTAGAACCATGTTGTGCATGTCTGTTTAGGATATGCCAAATAGTATCTAAACTAGAGCTTACTTAAGTATTCATAATATTATTTATGAAAACATAACAGATCCACTCAATAGATGTAATGGATTGTTGTAGCCACTGATATTGTCTACTTTATTCCTTCACTTAAAAAAGCTTTTATAAAATATTCACATCGTGTGATGAAACCAGTCCTTTATATCCGTTGATTTATGAAATACCCAAGGGTGTGACAAAGAGAAAATGTATGTCGCGAAGCTGAGGAAGAAAGAGACAACAATATTTACAATTTGGTAGATAGTGCTGACCTAAAAGATAATCCGGTTTAGTTATTCAGGATATCGCCATTTTTTATGGAGTAAGACTTTTGGAACTAACGTAATAAAAAGGTTTTATTACGATCTATATGGCTGAAGTTCTACACAATTAATGTGGTTTCAATATTTACTCATTTGAAATATGTAAGTACTCGTAATAACTGAAGTGTATTCAATCTGTATTCAGTAGAGACAATATACTTAACACTATGTATTATTATTTTAATAGTAGAACTATAATAATACTAGCTGCCCAGACAGACTTCGTTCTGTCAATTTTTTTTATTTTGAGATGTAAGCTATCCTATCTTTCAAGTTGGATCAAACTGCACACGGTGTGCAAATTTGAGTAAAATTGGTTCAGTAGTTTAGGAGTCCATCGCGGACAAACAACGTGACACGTAATTTATATATATTAAGATGTATAAGAAGTAGTATTATTTGCTATTTTCATAAAGTAATTTGATAATTTTAGTAAAACAAACCTGTGTCAGTATACTGTTTTTAAGTTTAATTTAGGTAGGCTTCGTTCATAAAGAAATCGGCACTATTCAAGTTTTTTTATTATCGTCAGTTGTGGGAAGTTGGAATTTATTGAATTGAATTACTTTTCAGATATAAAAAACCCTGAAGTCCAGGTAAAAATGAAATCTGCGATATAAAAAGAACAAACAAATCTAACGCTTCTGAAAGTACATATTGATTTTGATAAAGAAAAACAGCTGAAAACAAACCTAATTTCTGATAAAGAATTGTTAATAAAGCCTTGATGTTATAGAAAATTGTAAAAATGATATTTTTTTTGAAAAAATATTTTACACATTAGGGGAAGTAAGCCCAAGACGGGTACCCCGCCTAAAAAGGGTAGGCAATGTGACGTTGCCAGATTGAACGCTGGACACGCTGCGAACAGTCCAACAGTCGCTCCGCGCCCCGCGCCTCCTCAGGCAGTCAATCGAAAACGAAGCAAAAAGAAACACGTGCGCAGTGACCAAAAATATTTTTTCGTCTGTTTCGATAAAAGATTGCAAGGTAAGTTCACATTGATTTATGCTTTTTCTTAAATGTCTATCTAATAGTGTTGATTCAGTATCGAAAAACATTTATTCAAGTATGTTTTCAACAATAAAACAGGGATTTAGAATTAATATTTGAAGGTTATTTTTCGAATAGTGCAAACTTTTAGCTAAAAGGCAAAATGGGTAGGGCAAAATGAGTACTTACCCGTTTCGCCCTGGACTCACTTGTTTTTCCACAAACTATACTTTTACTGAAATATTGCATGTATATTTTTATATTTATGAAGGCCTTAATATTTTTTTATAGATGGTGAACAAATACAAAAGAAAAACAAACCCAGCATCTTGGGACGAGAATGTCATGGATAGATTTGTTCTATCACTGTCGCTCTTCCGCATATTGATTGGCATGATGGGAGAAATAGCAATAATAACTTGGTGTGCATGATCGTAATATGGACGTCCCTGTTGTGCCTTATGCTGGGTGCCGAGGAGTAAATGGGAGGGCACATGCTATGGCTTGTGCAGTGTCACTGATGTCGCATCCTCGAGGACTTCTGTGCGCCTAGTACTCGCTGTTAATAGCAACAAATGCTATGCAATAGCTTTACCGCGGCAGTCCCCGAGTGCCACACGTTTTTTTTTTCACTGATTATGATGTACCTACGGTGTACTCAACTTAGAAGACTGATATGTTAGAGATATATTATGAAAGACTACCTTTAAAACATTTCGACTAAGTCAATTTTGTAAAAGTCCTACACAAATGTAATACTGTGATTACATTTTTTGCAAATATTTATTGTTTTACTTTATATAAACTATATAATCTTTCAATTCTGCTAGCTTCTTTCAATTTCCTACTCATCTTAGGCCGGCCTTCCGTTTTGCCCGAGTCCAGTACCCGTTTTAGGCCCCCCCTCCGGGCAAAATGAGTTTTTTGAAGGTTTATGTTATTTGCTCATAATAATTTTGCTGGTGTAGTATTAAGTAATATGACCTAATTTTATCAAACTATACTAAATTCCCTTACACGCATCAACTTTAGTCTTCAGAAATTATGTTATTAACATACTCAAACTTTCATTTTACCTTAGGGTATCCGTCTTGGGCTTACTTCCCCTAAACATATTCAAATATTTTACTATGTAGCGGATGATATAGTGGTACTTGAAGTTACACTTATTTGCGTGGGTGTAAAATGAATGATCGATGAAATAGAAATGACTCGAAGTTAACAGTACCATCGCCATGAACTCATTAGACCCCCTGCTGAGTTCTAACCTTACAAATTTGACAAGCGTTATACTAGTAAACTGTGATAAAGTGGTTTGGACGAAAACAGAACAAAAAAAACTTATATTTCTCAAAGGATCTGAAAATCCAGGCTCTCTGTTTCAAAGGATCTGCATTAATTATGGAAAAATACTGCATTCTGTGAAAGAAAACATGTTGAAACCTTCATCCTAGAGTACTTTATGATTATTACCTAACGCCAACCCGCATTTGGCCAGTGTGATGAACTATGGGTCAATATTTTGATGGGCATAATATCTTTTCATTTACTAATAACACCTTATTGTTAGTATATTGCGCTATTTGATTGATTTTTTTAGAATTTTTGTTTATTTGTCTGTACGCTCAATCTCACTGATCTCATTAGTAAATGTGTCTCATTAATTAATAATAATGTGTATGTGATTGTGTAAGCTTGGGGTAATATTAAGTAAATATTTTTTTTATTTCAATTGGTTCGCAAATATAAAAAAAGATAAATTTAAATATTATACTTATCTGTGTATAGTGAGGTATTTATTCTCAGACATAACTAACCCAAAGCGAAGACAGTTATTAGTTTTCTAATATTTTCAAATCACAATAATTACTTGCAGGAAACGGTATTTTATCTCATACAGAAGATAACTTAATTGGAATGAAAGGATTGCCAACATGTCCTGCGCTAAAAACAAGAAAATTTCAGAATCATGTCGTGTCGAGTAGAAAAACAAAACAGTTAACTTTGATTCATAATCCACCGAGAAAATATTTCTTAGCAGAATCGACGCTGGAATTCTTATGTCATATTCCCAAGCCCTCGTTTTTTACCCCACGAGACGCCTGTTTCATACAGGTTTTAAGACTATTCATCGCTAAAGGTCCACAGAAACATCGCGTATTAAACATATGCAACTAACTTGCAGTGTAATTCGATTCCCTGGCTGTTATGTAGCAATGTCATGCTGTTATTTAGCAAACGCACTATCTTTTGTAATTTTGAAGGTACAGTTAGAAAAACAGAACCAGACAGTAATAGCTATTTGTAGTGTAGGTAACGTTTGTGTTCCCAAAAATCTTGAGTCACTAACGGTTACTTAAATCGCTTCTTGTACAGAATTTGTATGGTGATGCTTTATTAAGGAGCGATTAAAGTAACCATTAGTGACCCGAGTGAGTCGGGGCGTTACGGACCATATTCGTTCTATTGTAACTGCTTAAAATTTTTTTGCATTACTCTTTTATTTTCCTACCTCTTTCTACAATAATTTAAATTTAACTTTCTCAGAACATTATAATTTTCCAAAAATACACTACTCAATTTATTTGCTATCATTATTCATTGAATCTTTCAGACTTTAAATGCTTTTTTTTTGATCGTGCAATAGTATTTGTTAATTTCAATTAAAAAGTCACCATCTTACATTACGATCGCGATATCATGAATTATGAACATACTCTCAAGTAAATCGTTACCATTATTTTGCGCAAATATACATAGGTGATAGGTAGGTACTAATAATATGACGTAGGTAGTTGTTCGCCGAATTCATAAAAAAGAGATTAAGGAAGGTTATTTTGTACTGATTGGTTGATGTATTCTTTTTACTATATCTGTTGAAATCAAGCTTTCCATAAATAAACCACCTCAAAGGTTTGATAAAATGTTTGCCAATGAAATGAAATTTGTATTTGCATCCGCTTATTGGTTAAGCCAAATCAATTACTATTGCAAGTTAAATTCGAATTACTTTGTTTCTTATTTACACTCATTCCCATAATAAATATCCCTAATTAGTTTGTGCTTCAGATGCGATACACAATTTCTAGGTTAAAACCACAACATCTGTTAAAGTAAACCAATTAGTGGAATGGAATTTGCTGAATAAATATTATTTGTTAAGTTAATTGTATTCGTTTGACTCGAATAATTAAATACAGTTTGTGGGAAAAATATAATCGGTTCATTTACAATATTTGAAATTCTAAGGGATTCTCTTGTCTTTGGTAAGCGAACAATTTCATTTAGCCTTCTTTGATCTAAAAATAAAAGGAGTTATTTTTGTTTATCGGTAATTAATCGGTTTCTCGAAAGCTACTGTAATGATTTCTATGAAAATAGCAGGCTGGGTATTTTTAGGACAAGTAATCGATTAATCAAGGTTCCATCTTTAAAAATATTATTTTTTGAAAATCTGCCATCTGAATACACACATAACATACTGAATAACAACAACAATAATAACATATACATCATACAAAACAAAAAGTTTAGGAAGTGCGCTGGCACTTCTCGTTTATCAAAATATTCTAGAATGAGAATGAGAATATTACAATTTTAAGAAGAAATATTCTTTACAGCTGTCATAAGTTCGATTCTTTATAAAACTATTAACCGTTTACGCGTTCATGTTAAGTTCTTACGTTTATTTTCATTTATAAAACCAAAAATATATTTTATGTGTTGACCGTACTTCTCTCAGCCCTCGCCTAAATATGATACCCACCGGAGTGGATTGCTAACAAAAGGGCATTCTGATTTTGTTTTGACTAAAATCGAACTGAGAAAGGTCTTATTTCACAAAACTCGTTTAGTGTGATATACAATACTTTTATTTGTGTATACGTTCATTTATATTCAACAAAACCCGAGGAAAGTGCTTTTATTACCGTCCTTTTCTTGTTTCCTGTTCAATATTTGTGTCTCTAAAATATACATAAATATCTTAAGTTCTTACATTTTATGTATCAACTACGTCTATTTATTCATATACATTGAGATCGATGTCAATAATTTTATACTAATAATGTTAAAACTTAACCTGATCATTTTTGCAAACAGTACACTGATTCGCTTTTACCCCGGACATAACATCCAGCTTTATGACAACTTAAATAAAAGACAGCACCAGAACATCTTCCGCAACACATAAAAGGACATTTGTATTCAAAAGTAATTTATTGCGTCAAAATTCGTTCCCGATTCACAAATATTTGCGGTCGGTTACTTACCAGTTACCTTCTTGTCCTGTCACTGAGCGGCTATTGTACCAGATAATGCTCCGGAAGTCCTATCGTCTCCTGAATAAAGATTCGTATAAAAATATAAATGAAATCAAATAGCTATTGTATCTTTTATCCATGTTATTGATCGTCTACAATGGCGTCATATGAATGGGCCTGGAGGAACAAGCGCGCCCACTGCACCAATGTTAGGTTTAATACCTTATTGTGAGTTCCTGTAGAATGTTTGTCTCATAAAAACGTGCGTGTAAACTTAGCCGAGAAGAGTTGAAAACTTTTTGGTTATGTCTTGCAAGGAAGTAGACATTTTTTGTATGTCAATATTACAGACAATAGATGATGTATCAGCAGGCTTACTGATGCCAGTTGGACAATCGTAACGCCAAAGGCATCCAAAAAGTTTATAATTTGCTCTCCAACTTACAGATTTAAAGAAAAAAGGCCGACTGTCTGTTGTACATGTCACACGGTGACGTCACACCCAATCAGAATAATGATCGATTTTTTTAAGATCACACGCATAGGTACATACAAATGTTCAAAGTTTCGCTTACTAAGGGTGAGATCTATAGAGCGTACTTAGACTTTGACTTTGCTCAGACAACGGTAAAAATCAACTAGACGACTGACACATTGTTTAATAGCAAAATATAATATACAAAACGGCTTACGTTAAGTTTTATCAGGATCACTATTTTTTTTTCGAATAATTTTAAAAATTGAGCAAAGCCTAAGCTCAGTTTATAGATATCACCATAAGAAACACCCCTTGGTAAATTCGCACCATACTGAGGGAAGCTGGTTTCCAAAAACTATCAATTTGCAAATTGATGCTCAATATTTTTTACGTGGCCTGACACACACTTGCCTGCTTTCTGTTGTTATACAAAACATCCATACTAATATTATAAATGTGAAAGTTTGTTTGTTTGTTTGTCCGTCTTTCACGTCGCAACGAAGCTGTTATATGGTATGGTTTTTGTGTGTGGAGATAGTGAGGAGGGTGGAGAGTAACTTAGTTACTTTTTACCGCGGTAAAACATCCCCATGGGAAGATCGATATTTTGTTAGTTGCTAGATATTCAGTTCCGGTTGTTGTTAATAGATGGCGTTAGTAAAATTCATTTGCATTTCACGCTATCAAATGATACATGTAAATTACCTATTCATAGGCAACTAAGTCTAAATAGGAAAAAGTAAGTAAGATTTGTAAAAAATCGATCTCTACCGCGGGCGAAGCTGCGGGCAAAAGCTAGTTGTTGTATATATTTTGCTCAATAGTGACATTATAGTTAAAAATAAAGAGAAACTTTATTTTACGATGATGATGATTTATGACCACATTTATGTTTGTAAAATAAATTGTTTTGACCTCCTAATATTAAAAATATTCGACAATTCAGCCTCGCTTCTTTTGCGATATTTTATTTTAGGACCGGTGACGCTCGCGTTTACTGTCTTTTTTTCATAATTCTTTTCATAATAATATCATCCGAAGCTTCTTTTGATGGATTAACGTCAGTTGTATTGTTCAATGTTTTTCGAGTTCTTCATTCACAGGTTTTTGCCGGTTTTTATATCACTTTCAAAATTAATCTTCGATTGAGATTTTGTAGTAAGTTTTAAGTTTTTTATAGTATTGGCAAGAAGCTTATTCAGGTCGATTGAATGAATTTATTTCGTTTGAGTAACTATGTTTGTAATTTTTGGGTGGTTAAATTCTTGATAATTATGTCCTTAGCTATTCTTAGGATTATCATTGTATTCTTCTAACTGATAATCACTATTAACTGACTACGTTGAAACTAAAGAAATTGATCCGTATGTAGTATGTTCATATTTTGAAGTTTTTAAACTATTTATTTTATTTATCATAATTTCATAAATGAGGAATCGTAACAATACGTGCAAGAGTGTTAATTTCTCATAGAATAAGATAGGTACCGAACCTTCTCCACAAAAATACCATTCGAGCTTAACTAGGTTTTGTAATTGAAGTAGAATGTAAAAGGAGAGAACTTCATTTATCACTCTTTCATTACAGTCATTTCCTTTTGCGCGGATTGGTTAACGTTGAACCTTTCGAACGTTATCACATTTATTATTCAAATAATATGACGACACATTAAAGATACGATATTAGTTACAGTCTCAATGTTCTAGAGACAATTTTATTTTTATGACAATTTCCTTCGTGATCTTTGACCAGCAACGCGTTGGTGATGCTGATTTTATTAACCGACTTCAAAAAAGGAAGAGGTTCTCAATTCGACTGTTCTTCTTTTATGTTTGTTACCTCAGAACTTTCGACTGGGTGAACTGATTTTGATGATTCTTTTTTAATTGAAAGCTGGTGCTTGTGAAGAGAATTACTAATGTCTAGAAGCAACTTTCAAGTAGCTTATGCACCCGTTTGTCGGCAATTTACATAAAGATATCTTGCTCTATAAAAGTTTCTGTAACAACTAAGTCAAATAAAATAAAAGCTTACAATTTATCTACCTGATCCACTCAAGTACTTGAGCTAACTAGTATCTATTTAAGTATAATTTATGAGGCTATGGTGCTTCCCTTCAAGTGGGTGCTTTAGTTCGTAAAAGCTCTTAAATCGACTTGACATGGGAAATTACCTTCTGGTTATGGTAATATAAGATTAACTTATCCATAAGTACGTTGATCGTCTTCTTTAGATGTTATGACTTCATTCTTGTCTAGAGTATTAATCGTATAACCTATTACTGTCTTAGACACTGTTACACAGTTATTTTCTCTAAATAAAGGTGTCCATACTGGCTTCCACCTTTGGAATACATTTCAGAGAAGTGTACCAATGTGATATAGAGGAGAGGTTAAGCCGCCGATCTATCGCGCAATAGACGTTATGTTATGTCAAAACTGGTCTTTATTGGAACATTATATGTATATTCTGTCCCTCATGTATATTAGTATATTCTATTTAGTAGAGTAGATAATATTTTTTAACTTGGTAGATATTTTCTTTCACCTCATGAATATAAATATCACAGGATGTCTTTTATAATTTATATTTTGGTGAATGATAAATATCTACGCATTAAAATTTTATACCAACGAGATCAAAAAGACAGAAATACCTCATGTGTGTTAAATCCCATTTGGAGAAAGAATTCAGACGTTATGAAAAAAATAAGGAGCAAATTTTTATTGAATGTCTATAATGGAACCTAAAGAATCGTGACACATTTAAACGTACTAAAAGAAGTAAACGGTGTGGAAACACAACAGGCAACTGACAGACAGATAGACGTTTAATACAATAAAATATTTGCAACCGATGCGCTGTCATCCGTTTTAACCGAAGCAAATTGTCAAGGCGGAGTTGGGACCTCAGTTTTTTTCTAATCCGTACTCAATTGTTGACACATTGATGCATGATGCGTATTCCACCATCGCATGAAAACACAATGTATCTCACAAGTAATATCTACCTACATATTATATTTGTTTAGTGCGATTGCCAAGTCAATCTATTTATTTAAAACATAAAAGATTTTCAATATTGATATGGTCACTATAAGATGTTGTTACTTGTTAGGTTAGCTAATTACGTAATAACTTAAGACAGAAGGAACCTTAAGTAGGAACTGAATAAATTAACCGACTTGGTATTACATGGATCTCACAAGTTTTTACGGTAGAAGAACTGAGTTGCGAGACTTGGGTTTTTTTACAAGTTATGTTTTTGATGGCATCTCATTTCTTTTTGTAGATAGTCCTACTTTTTTTCCTTTTACAAGTTATCTTTGAACATAATTATATCTAGGTACCTATCTACACCTAATATTCCATTATTTCTAAGTACCTATCTACACATATTATATACATGTACACTGATTCATTCACTGCAAATGTAACTTTGTTATACAGGTACAGTGATTCATTAACTGCAAATGTAACTTTGTAATCCTATACCTTTATATAGGATTACAAAGTTATTTATGCAGTTAATATATCTAGAAAACTGGAGTGAAATTGCAAAATATTTTAGTTTTTCCTTGATCTATACACAACACACTAATTGTGTTCCAAATTTGAAGCTTCTATGTCTTCTAGAAGTGCCTTAGAGTTTTGATGATCGGTCAGTCAGTCAGTGAGTGACGAAATTAAGCAACTTTGACTAGTTATAATTCTAAAACTACTGAATCAAATTGAATGAAATTTGAAATAAAGCGTGTTTATACCATGATTGCTTGGTAGCTGAAAGTTCAGACTTCTAGCTTTATCCACAAGGAAGTTATAGGGGGTCGAAAATGGCCTGAATTGCTTCGAGAAAAGGATGGTACGGCCGTGCCGCTTTTTTGCTCGACTTGGCGGGGGCACTGCCGTGCCCCCAGATCAACCGATGGAAATGCGGGGGATTCATTTATTACTACCTCTCCAACAAATACTACACACATAACAAAAATATACCTGCTTTTCAACATATTATATACTCGTATATATGATTAAATATATTGTAATGATATTTATAAATATCTAATTTAATCTAAAGCAAACAGGTTAGAGCCTCCTCTTATTGAAAGGAGCTCTGCAGTAGGAATTATAAAAAAAATCAGAATGTCCTAAAAATGAAAGCAAAGCAATTAGTGTTTAAGAATAAATAAATATATAAATAAATACATATTAATACAATACAAAAGCAACTTAAAGTGTTAAGAAAGACTAACAAGACAACTGATAAACACTCGTACCTAATTTTATCATTTCGAGTTAGGATCATGTTTTCCAAAGCAATGCGAGGTGGGGCTTCAAGTAATAAAATGATTTAATATCAACTTCGTGGAGAAAATAACAGCAGAAAACAAAACACCTCATAATAATATTTTTAAATTAATACATTAATTCCGAAAATAAATCCAATAAAGCAAAATAAACAAAAAACGACTCAAAAGAGCAATACATAAAGTTTATTCTTATTTGTATCTCATTTTCCTTGGTAATGAATAAAATATACTAAACCCTGCTTCCGACTTCATTGAATATTACCGAGAGTGAAGTCAGTAGATTAATTTTCGATTTTATTACCTTGAATACTACGCCGTATTTCGCTTGTGTAACGAAGAGAGGATTTCATGACGTCAGGAAGCCAATCTGTAAGAATATAATATAATAAGGGAATTAAATTTACCGATATGTACGAAGGAGGCGTTGAAGTAGAACGTCTACTCGATAAAACAGGGAGGGTCTTTGAGAATGCTTTTAAGACAATGCGACGTGAGCAATTTTCAAGTAATTTTCAATGCTAAAAGCAGCGTCGGTATGTTCATTTCATTTTTATTATTCCTTTTATATTTTTCTGTTTTATTGTATTCAGGTACATGAGGAAATGTGAACTCGATTTTGGCTTAAAGGCCGACAAACGTGTTGTCAAATTTGCATCAAGAGACATGTTTTTAACGGTTTTATTTTGCTTGTCCTATCTGTTGTACAAACAAATAAAATTGCAAGCCTTACCAACACGTCCTTTTATCCTAAGAATTTGAAAATTTCCATACTGCTTTAGTTCTGATGATAATGCATTTTTGTGATAAGCAGGACTGATACTAAACTCCAGGCGAGAGAACTCCTTAGCGATTAACATCAATCACAATTTTTTAAATACCTACATTGTCAATAACATTGCCAATTCACCTGATGATAAGTGACCACCTCTGCCCATGGAAAAAGGCATTAACGGTCGATATATTGCAACCATTTTCATTAGCTCTTAACCATTATCTTTATACAAACTCCCCTTTAGAAAGCAGATACCCACGGTCAAACTATCAAACCCTCAGAGCCAGAATATAATGTTATTTGATCAGCTTTACAGTTTGTTGCCGTACAAATATTGAATGACTTCACGGGTTTGGTACCTATCATATCTAACGTTGCACGGGACAATGATATTTATTGCCTGTAACATTAGAACGAGAAATGTTCGCTTGAACGAAACATCTGGTTGTTAGATAAGTAATGTACACATTCGACTAATTCAAATGTTCCCTGTGATTTCCGACCTATAAAGGCTTTATTTTTCATTTCTTAAATCGGTTTCTACGGTAAGTTTCAATATTCTATCAATAAATGACCTATACCTACTTTTAAGATCATTGGTTTCAATAAACGAAGTTAGACTTTCACCTACAAAATCAATATTTTCTATAATATTGTTTCCAATGTCCTTATTAAGAATAATTACAGTATCTTAAAGTATTTTACTATATTATAATTATTATCTACCTCAAAGGTAGGTATACGTACATTTTCTAGAAAATCCTCCTTTGTATTGGCTCCGTTAAAAGTTCTCTTGTTAGCTGCGGAAGTTAAAGAATATTCTAGTAGTTGAAGCATTAAATATTTTTCACAAATTTAAACTTTCTACTGCGATAGTTCTACGGCAGTTCGAATGGCCTTAATTACCTTTGATTTTTTAATAAACTATGAAACTGTTTTGGAGAGATGTTATCTTATTTGGCTTCAACGAAACACAACTAAAGCCTGAAAGAAACTGACGAGAAACTCATTCATTCGAACAGAAACAAAAGGAATACAAACAACGAAAGAATAAACACTTTATCGTAAAGATATTTCAAATGCAATTTTCTTACGTTGCCCCGTTAGATACATTATTTATCATCCCTTATTCCTTGGGAGAAGGGTAAAATACTCCCGTGTTACATATTTTGTATTGAGTATGATTGGAAGCTGAATTATGTTTCTTTGTATACAAATTATATATGTTTCAGTCAGTCTTATGAAAAGTCTGCCGTGCTAGTGAAATTCAATGTACGGTTTGCATATTTTTGAGTAATTGGCGTCCAAAGTTCTTGTTACTAAGGATTTTGTATGGAAAATTTGGTCTTCTTGTGGTTTTGCTTAACGATATTCCCGTTAATTTATAGTAATGACTGTCAACTCATCTTGTAATTAATTTATCACTTCCTGCGATGAAAGAAAGTGGCATACTATATGTAGTACATTTTATGTAATTTAAAAATAATTGTCTGCATATTTTTAAATTACAAGGTAGGATAAAAAGAAAATGTAAGATTGTTTACCAAATAAGTATATAGTTTACACGTATAAAGTATATAATTATGTATAAAGTTGTCAAGATATATTCGAACACCGTAGTGGATTATGGCTATACGAGAGCTTGGGCTATATCACATGATAAGCAATCCCTTTAAAGGGATGAACATTGATTCTATCCAGATATAAAAAGTATGAATCCGCTCAGCCGTATTTTCGTTATTGAATCACAAAAATACAAACATACAAAACTAGCTCGTTGAGTTGTCAATTTACATATTACAATTTACATAGTAACATGTATCTATGTTTATTAAATTGTTTCTTCATAGGTAATAATTACTCATTTTCCGTGAACTGAATAAGATCATTTTCTTAATTAACGGAATTCATCTTGCGTAGGCCGTACGTAATTGAGCGAGGTTGTTTGCAAATCCTTAAATGAGCTTTGGTTTTTGTCTTAAAGAGAATTCCAAGTTTAATTTCTCACCAAACAGCTATTTTTAGATCTTTTAGAATTATTAATTTGTTACATTTTTTATAATTTGCTTAACCCTTATAGCCCAGCTATTTTTTTATAAAAAAATAATGTTTTTTATAAAAAATTAAGGAAGATTTACTACACCATGGCACTTTATCAAAGTTTAGTAACTTTGTTGTTATTTATGAAAGTATGTAGGAAATAGTATGAAGTAAATACCAATGCTTTTAACAAAGTCTAATAACAACAGAAGATAGTCGTGAAAGCAGGTAGTCTGACAATTAGGTACTTGTTTCTAATGTTCGGTATACAAGTATTAAGTAGTTAAGTAGTTAACTAAATTTTAAGTAAAATAATACGTGTGAACGGAAAATTTAGTAATTAAAATTTTATACGCAAGTAATCAAGTAATTGAGAAATTTTTATATTTTCTGTTAAGGTGGGCGGGGCACTTAACACGTTTGGACAGGCACTTTTTAGTTAAAATTTAGTAAAATGCTTAAGTAATTAAGTAAGTTGTGAAGAATTGTATGAACTAAAGAGCTTTACTAAATTATTACGTTTGGACACGCACTAAAATTATTTGCATAAAATTTCGTTAAAATTTAGTTACCTACTTAATACGTCTTAACCGGACTTTAGATGCGTGACAAAAATCATTTACGATAGCAGCAAGATGTAAGTTACAGCTTACAGCTTAATTATTGGTATTCCAGACATTGCGTAGGTTGGTATTAAATATGTCTTGATACAATATTGTAACTAGTTAATTAACTGTTAAAGTTAACCGACTTTATTCGATGGTTAGTACACATAATAATGCAATTACACTTGATAGGAGCTGACAATCCATTTGTTGGAAAGTGGCCACCTTTTCCAAATAGTTGCCAACCAAGAAATTAAAGAGAGAAAGAAAGAACGAACTGGTTCCCAAAACCCTTGCCAGATTACGAGACGTTTGGTGGCTGACTTAGGTAAGAGGGTTGTAGCGAAGCAGGTAGACTTAGAAGTAATAATACCAGTAAAATTATATTAATTATCTGTTTTAATATTACCCCCAAAGAACTTCTCCAATATGCAGTTGTACATTATGGTAGACATCACTCTAGGCTTACTATAGAGCCTTTCATTAAATGGGTTAAAACCATAATTTAGAGTAGGGTACTTTAATGGACTCCTCCTCCTTCAGTCGTACGCTCACTGCTGAGCATCGTGATGTTCCGATCTCGTTTTGATGTTTCGTGGACTACTTGCCACCATTTTCCACAGTCTGAGGCACAGTGTATGGCTTCACTCAGTGTGATATTAAGTTTTTCGGACACCTGATCCGTCCATCTTTTCGGGCTCCGACCATTGGGTCTCTTGCCTTCCACCTTTCCAGTTATCATGAACTTCTCCAAGTTGTCGCTGGGTTTTCTTGCGATATGTCTGAAATACTTTAGCACTCTTTGCAGACATATGCTGGAGAGTCTCTGCTTTATCTTTAACTCGCTGAGGATTGAAACGTTCGTGCTGTGAGCTGTCCAGGGGATACGCAACATGCGGCGCCAGCAAAACATTTCAAAAGCATCGATGCGCTTCCTGTCATTTGCTTTCAGGGTCCAGGACTCAGCGCCATACAGAAAGATCGGGAAGACAAGTGTTCTAATGATATAAATCTTCGTCTTTTTAAGTCTTTTTAACGGACAGCACATAAGAAATTTAAACCTAGTTTAATATTGGAATTTTCACAATATTCTCTAATTTCAAATTGCATTAAAATAGCATAAGGCTAATCAATTTCAACGATAGTTATTTATCCAATACAAGCTTGCCCAATGAAGTTGTTCTGATCAGGATTTAAATGCACCATAGGTAATTATAGGACATAAAGTCGTGCTAAGACAAACAAATGCCATGCAAATCTTAACCAGTTTTAATCTAATATAAAGTCCATAATCCCATGCGTTGATAAAAAGATGGTTAATAATTTCACTTCGTTATTGAGATTTATATTTCGTTTCGTGTAATTAAGTGGTCCGGACTTAGTATCTTCATTGAGTGTCTGGATCTTGTAAGACCTGTTTCTGAGATAGCTGTTGGTAGACTTTAGAGTCTAGTCGGAAATAGGTATAGCTTATTTTATTCAATCTGTTCTTTATATATATATATATATATATGCTGTGATAGCATGTTGGTTTTTACTTTTGTCTCCAACACACAACTCTTGTGCTTGAATCCTGAATGTATTAAGATTTTTTTTTATTATCTGCGTATTAAAATTAATTAACACTTATTTCTTAACGTAGGAAAACATACCTTCACCTAGACCGTGAACAGAAACTCGCCAATTTTCAAATTTCTCGGCAAACGGCCTCACTGGTAATTTAACCCAGGACCTTATGAACAAACAAAAAGGTCGTCAAACTAACTTAACAACAAAATTAACGCACATATAACACCCAAAGTGTTAAACCACCGAAGTCTACATACAGTAATCATAACGATTGACCACAAGTGAGACCACAGTTTGTTTCGAACTTGGTTAAATCAATGAATGGCGCTTAACTTGCAATAACATGGTTGTGTATGTTGACGTCCATATTTAACCGATATTGCGTAGCCTTTTAAGTTTAAAGCCATTACCTGTACGTTACGGGTTTTTTTGCAGCCAAAAGGCATTATTGTCACAAATAGTCATTAAAAAATTAGCAAATTCATAATAATAATAACGCTATACACTCACTCACACCCACACTAGGATTCTCTGTGTGGTGGGTGCCATCGACAACACACAAAGGACACACACTCAGACCGAGAAGACAAATTCAAACTCATCATTCAAATTTCCGCCTCGCTGGGATTCAAACTCAGGACCCTTGGTACGGAGATCTGGCATGGTAACCATTGTGCCACACGGGTCGTCAATAGAATAATTTTGATAAAACAATGGCATTAAAACAAACAAAAAAAACAATCAAACCTAATCACAACAAATGCCGCTCCCTAACAGGTTTCTAAAAGAAATGGCCCAAGAGCACGTGCGAACAAAATTTCGTTGGACATTTCCAATAAAACTCTGTCTAGACTACTTTATCCGCTTTTTACGACCACTTTAATAAGTGAGACAGACGAGGGTGTCAATATAAAGCGACATCTCCTCTTATCATCCGATGTCACCTCAGTAGCAGTTGCCTGCCCTATCGCATATTTATCAATTTGTAAATAAGGCTCCGCGGGATTTTATTAAGTGGAAGGCCGTAATGTATTAGGATTTAGAGTTGTGGGCCTTGATGATGGATGACTTGTTATCGATATGTTTCGAGGCTGTCGAGCACTGGAATTATGGGAGTTGTTCGTTATGCTCTGACGCCTGTCATCCTGTATTTTGATACCTAATTAAAGTATCACCGATGATAAAAGTATTAAAAATAAGTAAGGGAAAATTGGATTAAAAATTGTACCGACGAATCGTTTTTCTACTTTTCTTATTTTTCAGTGACATTTTAATTTCGTAAAATGTTTAAATTTTATTAAACAAATAAAACAGCGACTATGAGTGTCAAGAATATTTTCTACGATCACCAGCAATCTGTTATGTAAATTGTATGCAATACAAATACATTAAATTGCATTAAGAAATAAAATAAGAAACATGGAAACTAAGTTAACAAATCCAAAAGCACTAACTTTCATAAAACAGAAAGGTTTGCGGGCAACAAAGGTTACGCTGGCCAAACCGAAGCTGATAAATCTGCTTAAAATTTCGCATATGGAAATAGGATTAGTCTAACGCAAAAGCTACAACGTTCTTTGAATATCTTGACTAGACTCCCGAGGGAGACTGTAAAGGGAAAACCGCAGGAGGTACCACAGGGCGGAAGGTAATATATCAATGACTCGCTAAGTCAAATGCAAAATTACGATTCGCTGTACATGGGAATGATGAAAGATATTAAACCGAAGAGCTAGCTCGAAGTGTATTGAATTTCAAAGCAAGATTACAACGGACTGTTTTGTTACTGATCTCTGTCTTGTTCTTAACAAGATTATGTCATGTTTTGAAATAATTTAATGTAGATCTGATTGATTGATCTAGATTTATTTATTTACTTGATTAAATTTAGAAGGTGTAATTGGAATTTCGTTACATTCTTAATTTTGTATAGCTTTCGTTTTGTTTTTAAAATTTGTTTGTTATTGGTATTTGAGGTTACAGTGTTACATTTGCAATAATGAGTAAGTTCCCACGCATAGTTGATATGCAATGGGTAATCAAATGGGCAATGGGCATCCATAGGAGGTAGTGCGTTCATAGCATCAGATATCCAGAGATCTCCTCGTTTGTCAGCTATTTATTCGATTTAAATAATATAATTATGATTAATAAAATAATCACATTGAATTTAATGCAATGGGAGCCATTTCAAGCTCGTCTTTTTGTCTGCGGGAAGCTAAAACGCCGATATATGGCCAGCAGAAACTGTTAAATAAAAGTTTTAGGAAAGTAAAATTATCTATAAAATTTTTGCAATAGCACAATGATTGCAGGCAATAATACATTTATAATCAATTTAACACATAGTTACTTAACAAAGTTGCTTACAATTAGTAAGCCATCATTTTACAAATTGCAGGATGAAACAGCTGTTAATGACGAAATATTTTAAGTAGCGGAACCCTAATGTGTTTTATGTTTCTCGCTTCACGTTTCCCTTTTTAATATCAGGGATTGTAGTCAGGATTACGATTTGAATAATGCCGTCAAGAAAGCCTCAGATGAAATAAAGAGCTTATGAATGAGATACGAAATACAGACCCGAATCTTTTTTATATTGACGCATTGTTTAGAAGATATGTAAATTATGAGTCACAGATAAACATAAGTTAAATATGTAAAGTGAGATGCCACTGCACAGGGAACAGCTTATGTTTGTAATTTTAAGCAAACGTTACTGATCATAATAATGTATGTTTTTCTTCATACGTATGCACACAACTTTTAAATTTATGACAGAGAGGTTTACAAAAATATTTATTTCTGTAAATCAAATCTTAAAAATCAAAAGATTTCAATCAGTTTACTGTTAAATGATTGAGTAAGATTTCGTGATAAAAAAATTGTAAGATCAAGCTGTTTGCGTAATTCATAGAAGGTACCTAAGTGTCTTTACTTTAATTAGAGTGATAGTAATCTGTTATTGTATTTTTGGGATCAAAAATATAAAATAAAGAGAATATAAAAAAATGTTCATTGTAAAAGAAGTTTAAGAGAAATAATAATCACTGCCATATTTACTTTTTGCAAGACAGTTTTCAGAAATCAGCAATAAATAAAAAATAGTGCTGATCCGCAACAAAAATTTCATTTCACTACAAAATTTATCATCGGTTCACTGACGGAGCCGAAATCCTGAAATCACAGGCAATCTATCCGAGCGGCGTGTACTATAAAAATAATAATTCGTCTCAGTCAGTTCATGTCCAGAGCATGAGTAGTAAGCGATTTATCATTCTAGCAAAGTGCCTTGGGACTAAGATACAGCGTTCAGCTTTCCTAAAACATGTTGTAGCTTGTTTGCTCCACATAATATTTTTATCTTGTCCCAATCGGCTTGGCATGTAAAATATGTCTTATTTAGTTTCATCAAAAGTCACATCTATAATTTTTGAATCATAGTTAATTATTTTTTCTTGAACTTAAAATTAACACTTGATTTTTTAGGTAAATGCTTTCAAATACCTGGTAGGACCTCTAAAAATTTTGAGTGATAAAAACCTTACTGTTAATTACTCTATCAATATTGAATAATTAAAAATAAGAGTAATGAATGCTCTTACACTATCGAGATCAATAATTCAATCCAATCCACCTATCCATAACTCATTTGGCAGAACAAAAAGGTATGCGAAGTTCAATCAGAAACAACAATCGCTGTCATCATTACAAACGCGAGCCCACTGACCTCGCTTGAAAAACAAAACCGGTTCCTGACGAGCGGCCGATTAAGTGATCTACCCCGCTGTTCCACCGATTTAGAGTTAATTTCTTCATTTTGTTTCCTCTCAACCTTACATTCTTGCTCCTTTTGCTTATCTCTTAACATTCTCTCCAAATGTCGGACGGCCAATTTTTCTAATGGCCTTCCCAAAATCTACGTCGTCTGATCAAGTCCTCTCTTCGTAATTGTTATGGTCGCCTTGTTACGTAGTGACAAGCGTGAGAGCGAACCCTTAGATTGCTTCTACCAATCTTATGTTATACAGGACCAGGTAATGTAGGGTGCTTAAATTGATGTGGTCATGCACTTAGTACATCGGTGAATGATTGCCTTGACGGGGTATTCACTGGACGTACTCAATATTTTAAGATCAGCGTCGTATCAGGTGGTCTGAATGTCTCGTATCAAATAGGATTTGTGCAATATCGTGCAGTAAAGGTCCACTTTACCTACCTGAAGCAGCCTGGGTTATATTATGGTAATATACATATTTGAAACACGTCGATAGTTTTGTTTGCATCAGAAATTAACGGCTTATATTATGTATGTTACAAGTAATGAACTCAGTTCAATATCTATACAAAATTATTGGAATAAAATTCTTCAAAATAAAAACCCGTTTTTCTCGTCATTACACTTTGTTAACATTTTTTTTGTTTGCGAATTTGTCATGATTTACATAACTTATATTAGTTACACAGTTAATTTTTTCGCATTTAGAAAGAACATATTCGTAAGCCTTCTAAAATCAAATTTAATTTACATAATATACCTATATTATCAAAGATCAAGATAATATTATCAATTCTTCATATTTCAAATAAAAATTTAATCTCAATTTTAGTAGAGTAAATCTAAACAATATAATCGTCAGATATAATTATTTAGATCACGTATATAAATATGTGCCCATATATTTTTATAAGAGTTCTATTTATCACTGAGGTTTCCTAGAAGCGAAACAATTATTACGTTGGGTAGTAACTGTGATGGCGAAGAAAACGAAGTTACAAAAGCTATTTCGTCTCCATTTGAGGATTACTGTGTAGGATATCAAAGAAATAGTTTGACAACCAATGTAGTAGAGGAAAACAATGAACTAACTCTCTAAATATATAGATTAGTAGTAATCCGAACAAAAACAGTTTCACTGTAAAAAAACAGGCCAAGTACACTTCAAAAGATAGTTACAAAAATTATAATTAAGTTTTTACAAAAAATTATGAAATCAAAAAACCCAAGTACATAACCGTTTTAGATTAGAAAAAAAAATTTGCTAGTAAAAGTAAAAAAAAATGGTGTACTTGGTGTGCATAATTATGATTTTCGATCTGACTTGACATTAGAAGCCTAGGCCGTCAGAACAAGGCAAGCCCAACTGTGTCGTACAACCCAGGATCTCGGAATCCAATACAGAACACTCCATTCCATACGTTTAATATTTAACAGCTGCAGAGCGATGACAGTAAAGGAATGATAGTAAGCTGGGCTTTTCGGCTTGTATGGCTGTAGTCTGTACCACACGCTACTGAATTTGGAAGATATTTTTTAAAACTTTTTAACCCCCGCCGCAAAAAGAGGGATGTTACAAGTTTGACGTGTCTGTGTATCGGTGTCTCTGTGTATCTGTATGTCCCAAACGGATGAACCGATTTTGATCTCGTCTTTTTTGTCTGAAAGGTGGCTTAATCGAGTGTTCTTATCTATGTTTAGTGTAAATAAAACTGTCCGGGATTTTTTAAATTATAATTTAAGATTATTTTGAAATAAGCACGCACTATAAAGTATTATGCACACCAAGTACACCATTTTTTTTTACTTTTACTAGCAAATTTTTTTTTCTAATCTAAAACGGTTATGTACTTGGGTTTTTTGATTTCATAATTTTTTGTAAAAACTTAATTATAATTTTTGTAACTATCTTTTGAAGTGTACTTGGCCTGTTTTTTTACAGTGAAACTGTTTTTGTTCGGATTTCATATCTTTTTGTAAAGTATACTTTTTTCAAATATTGCAAGCCTTATACCGCGAAGCCGGTTGAAGTTGTGCTTTACTCTCGATAGGTACGTCAAGATCAAGAAATTTTTTGCTCTTATACTAACTCTAACACAGCCAATATGCAGCAATATGTCTAAGAGCTACTGAACCATCTGACTAATCCGTTTCCCTTAGAGCTCGAATTTTTTTACGATGTTTTATTATCAGTCAAATAAGAAAGTACCATTCTGGCAGGCATCTCGCGGTTGCGTAATCATCCCTTAATTTTTTGAAAATGCAAAAAATATTCTTTTTTAACCTTCCCCCACAAGGCTATAATTTTAATCTATACTTAATATTATAAAGAGGAAAGCTTTGTATTTTTATATTTTTGTATTTTTGTATTTTTGTATGTTTGCAACGAATAAACTCAAAAACTACTGAACCGATTTTAAAAATTCTTTCACCATTAGAATGCTACATCATTCATGAGTAACATAGGCTATATTTATTACTAGAAAACATTAGGGATCCTTGCCAAAACATCAGTAACGTGAACCAAAGTGTGAAAAAATTTGCTTAAAAATTTCTTACATCGCATACGCTGCGGAAACTATTGATGATAGAACAAAAAAATGTTCTACGATATTATAGAACACATCAATATCTACAAAAAACCTCGCGATAGTATATGTCCAACTATTGTCGTTATGTCACTATAACCACTTTTTACATTTTAAATGTTAATAAAAAAGATGACCAAAATCAGATCATGAAAACCATACCTTCATATTAATCCTTATCCAAATAAATCATTTCATATTCAAAACTGTTTCAATACCTATAGATAACTTTTTGAATTACTCAAATCAGACATTCCATTCAGAAGATATTACGTAGTAAAGGAACTACGTGACAACGTGATTGTACGAGTAGCAACAATCATCACCGGCCCCGCGGCCGGACAGCTCGCGCATGTTCGGCGGATCCCGATTATGTAACACGGGGAGGGGAGAGCAGGAGCGGGAGAGGGAGAGGGAGAGGGAAAGGGAGAGGGGGAGGGGGAGCGGAGGGGAGGGGGAGCGGAGGGGAGAGGGAGAGGGAGGGGGAGGGGGAGGGGGAGGGGGAGGGGGAGGGGGAGGGGGAGGGGGAGGGAGAGGGAGAGGGAGAGGGAGAGGGAGAGGGGGAGGGGGAGGGGGGGGGGGGGGGGGAGGGGGAGGGGGAGGGGGAGGGGGAGGGGGGGGGAGGGGGAGGGAGAGGGAGAGGGAGAGGGAGAGGGAGAGGGAGAGGGAGAGGGAGAGGGAGAGGGAGAGGGAGAGGGAGAGGGAGAGGGAGAGGGAGAGGGAGAGGGAGAGGGAGAGGGAGAGGGAGAGGGAGAGGGAGAGGGAGAGGGAGAGGGAGAGGGAGAGGGAGAGGGAGAGGGAGAGGGAGAGGGAGAGGGAGAGGGAGAGGGAGAGGGAGAGGGAGAGGGAGAGGGAGAGGGAGAGGGAGAGGGAGAGGGAGAGGGAGAGGGAGAGGGAGAGGGAGAGGGAGAGGGAGAGGGAGAGGGAGAGGGAGAGGGAGAGGGAGAGGGAGAGGGAGAGGGAGAGGGAGAGGGAGAGGGAGAGGGAGAGGGAGAGGGAGAGGGAGAGGGAGAGGGAGAGGGAGAGGGAGAGGGAGAGGGAGAGGGAGAGGGAGAGGGAGAGGGAGAGGGAGAGGGAGAGGGAGAGGGAGAGGGAGAGGGAGAGGGAGAGGGAGAGGGAGAGGGAGCGGGAGCGGGAGAGGGAGAGGGAGAGGGAGAGGGAGAGGGAGCGGGAGCGGGAGAGGGAGCGGGAGAGGGAGGACACGGAAACTATAACGGCTAAGAACGGCTGTACCGATTTTAATGATCTCTGATTTGCTACATTCTTAGGCGATACGAAGTTCGCCGGGTCAGCTAGTAGGTTATAATTTAGATATGCTTAAGTGTAAAAAAAAATTGCCAACCCATTTTGAGGGTTGCAAGTATGTGCCAGAACAAAGCAAAGTTGTCATCGGGAGTGCAATTCATAACCTGCTCCCACATGGCTCAAATTTTCAGGGAACATTCTTTCAGTTGTTAAAAAGTATATGTAAACAGCTAGAAGATTCTAGCGGTTGCAAGTATGTGCCAGAAGAGTATACAGGGGTGAATTTTCAAGTGGGCGTGGATGGATAAATTCAAAACTATGAGGAATAGCGAAAAGTGGTCAAAGGAGTCTCGGAGCCGATTTTCACGAAAACCAAAACTGCATAATTAGATTTTTGAAAAATCAATAGCCAGGAAGCCGTTGATTTTGCCTCATGAAAATTATTATTGTTTGTAGCGTAACACTGTTTTTTTCCATCAATGTGTAGGTACGATCTATGAGATCCTACAATCGCCCCATACATTATTTTTATTTATAGTGACATCAAATAGAGAAAATAGCCTGAAATTATACATAGGTACAAGGATATAACTGTATGAAAATTATTTTTTGTATGGAAATTTATTTCCGCCAAAGTGTATCTATAAGATCCAACTCATCCAACAATAGTCCCACAGTATAAGGAGATATAGCAGTGATAGCCTAGCGGTAGAACGTTGGTCTCCCGAACGAAGGGGCCCGAGTTCAAATCCTGGCACGCACCTCTAATTTTCAAATATTACCTATGTGCGTATTACATGTTAATTATCACTTACTTCGGTGAAGGAAAACATCGTGAGGAAACCTGCACACCGGAGAGTTCTCCATAAAAAGTTCTCGAAGGTGTGTGAAGTCTACCAATCCGCACTTGGCCAGCGTGGTAGACTATGGCCTAACCCTCACATTCTGATAGGAGACCCCGAGCCCAGCAGTGGGACAATTATGGGTTGTTGCTTTGCTATTGCTTTGCTTTTATAAGGAGATATTCAGTAACGTAACTCGGCCCTATTCTCGAAAAACTTGCCTACGGCCGGGCGGCCGCGCGGAAGTAGCCGCGCGATAGGGCTGTCCGCCGACATTGACAGTATTTTAATTTTATCAAACGACTTGAGTTTCTTTGTAGTTTTGTATTTATATTGTATTTGAGTAATACCTACAATATGGAGGTACAGTAAAGTACCATGACGGAGGTCGCCCATCCAATCCATTCAATGTCCAACTTCTGCAAACGTTGCTTAATAATTTTTTTATGGAAATAGGCGGCAAACGAGCTGACGATCCACCTGGTGGTAAGTGGATATCGTCGCCCATGGACACTAGCAACATAAAAGGCATCACTGATGTGTTGCCGGCCAAGAAAGAGAGAAGAATAAGAAAGAAAGAACTGGCCTTCAAGCCTCCAGCCGGAACACGAGTCGATTGGCAGCTGACTCATCATGCTCAAGGGTGGTAGCTATCCAGGCGAACCCCATGGAGAAATAATAATAGTAATAATGGTATTAATTATTAACAATTAAAATCAATATTACCAATATAATCCCTCGAGGGGCCCTACCACCAGGGGTCCGGATTTAGTCGCCTTTTACGACACCCATCCGGCGTGGGATTGGGGTTAGTATTCTAAGCCGCCCCAATACGGCAAAAGTAATAATAATCAACCATTTGATTTTTTAGCCCCTTATTTATCAATCTAGGCATTTTACTCGGTGGACTTATGAAAAATAAACAATTTAGGTACTTATTGTAATACGTACTTGTAGGTAGGTATTTAAAAATAGTGAAGAGTTAGTTATTTGTACCGAGTTACGTGGTACAAACCACATGAATACAGAATGTTAACTTCATACTAACGCCACGCGCGAGAACACTACTACATGCACAGCTATGTGTACGTGACCTGTCACCGACAACTCAATATAAGGATATACAGTAGTCGCTCTTCATACAAACGGCCGAAAAGCGCGTTATACCTACCCACATCCGAATACGCGTGCGATACGTGGGCAACAGCGGCCGCTGCGTGGCGATTGCCGACAGGCGAACGACCGGAGCTTGTACCACGGTCCGGTCGGTTTTTACACTATTAAATTTAATAATAAAGCTTTTCGCACGTCTAAGTCAAGGCGCAAATATTTTTCAGTTTCAAATTTATAAGGGTTTTTTTTTATTGAACGTACTAATGAGGTGTTTGTTATTCTTCCAGTCAATAGACGGAGTAAATGATTACAATCAAAAAGTATTCAGTGATGAAATGTCGTAAGTGATATACTTTCTGAGATGTTTGAGTTCACAACCGTAGAATTCATCACTGGATACTTTTTGATCGTAATCACTTAGTCTATCCATACTGTGAAAATTGTTTGTTTGTCCGTCTTTCACGTCGCAACGTAGCTGTTATATGGTATGTTTTTTTGTGTGTGGATATAGTGAGGAGGGTGGAGAGTAACGTAGGCTATTTTTTTCCGCGGTAAATAAAACATCTCCATGGGAAGATCGATATTTTGTTAGTTGCTAGATATTTAGTTCCGAATGTTGTTAATAGATGGCGTTAGTAAAATTCATTTGCAAGTTCTGAATCACGCTATCAATTAATGATACATGTAAATCACTTAAATCACAGGCAACTAAGTCTAACTAAGTAAAAGTAAGTAAGTAGGATTTGTAAAAAATCAATCTCTACCGCGAGTGAAGCTGCGGGCAAAAGCTAGTCGATTGATATATGTTTGATCACTGGCCGCCGAAACGATGTTTTTTTTTTCAAAATGGCGACTTGTAAATAGTCTTTCTTCTCTGAGAATATATTATTACGTCAATAACATTTTTTTGCGTGGTGTACAGACGTGTATGACTAAACACAGGAATAACGTGCAAGTGAGAGTGAATGATAAATGCCGCCATTTTAGATTAGTTTCTTTAATGGCGCGAGTAATACATACCTACTTTTATCGTGTCGGCGGCACATGTCGCAGAAATCAGTTCGGCAGCTATCTTTTATATGGTTCGCTATAGTATAGACGAATATGATATGAATGACGTGATAAAGAATATAATGATGAATCTATGAATCTCGTCTGGAAATAATTGTACCTAATATTGTAAATTGTAATAATTGTAATTTGAATATTTGCGTCTAATTTGTCATTAAAACGTTATTGCTACTTGCTACTGTAACTTTGATTTCAATGTTATAAATTAATTTAGCAATAGGTATAAAGTTTATAGAATCGGACAGTTGTACCTTTTTTATTTACCTTAACCTGCAAGAAGAACTTACCATACCCTAAGAGTCTCTGTCTCTAATACAATACTGAAGGCTTACGAACCTTCACAGTACTAATAAAAACACAACATAGATTTTTATGGAACACTTCCTTTTTATTCACAATGAATTGCATTTATTAAAATAGAAAATATAACATTTATAAATACAAAACTACAAAGAAACTCAAGTCGTTTTATAAAATTAAAATACTGTCGGCGGACAGCCCTAGCGCGCGGCGACGCGTAGGCAAGTTTTTCGAGAATCGGGCCGAGTCACGTTACTGTTTATATATGTGTACTGTGCCGACAAGACGGGGCAGCGTGCGCCAATCAATCAACTAACGCGCCGGCCGGCGCCCGCTAGGGTACAGTAAGGTGACAAGTTCAGGTGTGCCAGCGGCGGTGACACGGGCGACGTTTTGTGACGACGCGACGGATTGTTTCTAGAGATGCCAAACTGTTGAACTGTTTGTTTATATACCTAATGGGAAGAAAACCAAATAGATTTCTTTATTTGTATATCCAAAGGATTTTGACAAGTAATAATAGTACACATTTTTATGCTTATTAAAGAAGACTAAAGAAGTATTTAGTTAATAAGTAGGTACCTAATATCCAAAATAATTAAAGTGGCGATAAGGTTATTATTTATTATTCTTATCGTTTAAGTTCGGTTTACACGTATTAAGTAGTTAACTAGATTTTAAGCAAATTAATACGTGTAAACGGACAATTTAGTAGTTTAGTAATCAAATAGACAAGTAATTTAGAAAATTTTCTATTTTCTGTTAATAAGGTGGGCGGGGCTTATCACTATATTTACCTATACATACCAATTACTCGATTTTGAAATGTGACGTCACGAAATTTAGGACCCCCTCGCACCCCTTATTTTGTTTAAATATTTTGCTTTGAAAGTTTTTTTTTCATTTCTAACAATAAAGTGTAAGTACCTACTTAATATTAAACAAACTGTTATATAGTCAACCATTTCATCTTTCAAAGTTACTCCGTTTTTAATATACCAAAATTTTAAAACGGAACACATAATAATAAAATAATATCTACACAATTACTGTCCATCCGTCTGACCGTCTGTACCTACTCATTGCTGACTCTCGCTCGATACGTAGGTACTTGCCCGTTTTATTTTTATTTTCAAAACCAAGTGACAACCCTATGGAAGTAGGTATAAATTTTTGTGTCTGTTAGGAAGTTAACATTCTGGTTGTTATTTATTCATGTGGTACAAACTCCGCTCGATCGCCAATCGCCACACGGCGGCCGCAGTTTCTTTCTTTTACTAGCCTTATTCCGATGTGCGTAGGTATGACGCGCGTTCCGACCGTTTAAGTTTGTATGAAGAGCGAATACTGGACGTAATAATATTTATACGGTGACAGTTCTTTACATTTAAATGACATCAAAAGCAGGGGTCCTTAATAGGTATGCCAAATTTTGAGTTAATCCGACGTTTCGAAGGGGGCCAAAATCATGTTTAAAGATTCCGTTACATACATACTAACATACGTCTGAAGCTAATAAAAGCGTATTAAAAACAATCAATGGAAATAAAACTTTTTTCGGAACTACTGTTTTCAGATAGATATCTTAATATAAATTATAGATATCTGATATCATGAATCTATGAATTAACTATCATAAATATCTGCATGTAACCACGTCTCAGTCAGGATTATAACATCATATGCATGAACAAGGACATTCATACATATATGTATACTAGCTGCCCGGACAGACTTAGTTCTCTCAAAAGTTTTTTTATTTTGAGATGTAAGCTATCCTATCTTTCAAGTTGGATCAAACTGCAGATGGTGTGCAAATTTGATTGAAATCGGTTCAGTAGTTTAGGAGTCCATCGCGGACAAACAACGTGACACGTTTATATATATTAAGATGGCAGAGGGGATATTCTACGGTGTTGGTCATTCAATAATATTCCTTTTACTTTGCTCCATGATATATTTCCAGTTCTCCTAACGTTCACATCAATAACAATCTGTACTACTCCGTGATCAGTCATCGAATCCCATAGAATGTCCCACACGTATTGTTCTCAATATATTGACACATTCCTTATTCTAAATCAAAGATATTTTACCATAGATATGTTATGTCCATATATTACAAGGTTCAGTTTTCGATCCACGATGACATGTCATAATTATTATTGTCAAAGCATAACATAGAGTAGGTAGGTAGTCAGGCAGAAGGAACACTGAATGAAACAAATAGTACCCATTAGGCATAACAGCATGACAGCTTATGCATCAGCCGATCATTGTAGAACCAAAGAGGCCGCTCGATGTCATATATATTTTATGTAGCTTGGTCTGCAATCCTCTACAGTTCTGGTAGTAAATAGACAATCTATCCATAATGTAACCCATCAAATCTATATAATATATATACATATTACCAAATTATTAGTATAATACAACACATGCTTTGCGCAGGTTTTATTTGTCTGTATATAGATGTCACCAATGTTTTGCTTCAAGTAGTTTGAAATAGCAGCCAGACTAAATATTATATCTTTAAAGCCACTGAAATAGATGCCACTAATATTGCATGGACATAGCAATTATGTAAAGTAGATTACTTATTGAATATTTATAATTTTTAGCAAAGACAAATATACACCATGTTAGAATCACAAAGTAAACATGTTTAAAACGGTTAAGGCTTATTCTAATATACATAATCCCATGAAGTAATCTTAAAAAAGTAACAATAATATTAAGGAATAAGGAAATATCTATATATTACCTACTAACAATACAAGCATGAGCACAATACTATACAATAATACTATAAAATAGTATCAAATTGATTATACTTTATAAAAATTATGTTTCTTTCCTCTTATGAGTACATGAGCCATGGTTGTCATTGTTAAGTAATATGTGACAAATAAATGTTTTTACTTAAGTATGTTCAGAGTATTAACATAATTATATATGTATACTAGCTGCCCGGACAGACTTCGTTCTTTCAAAAAATAATATTGCGACTATACATTTGAGTTGTAAGCTATCCTATCTTTCAAGTTGGATCAAACTGCACACGGTGTGCAAATTTGATTAAAATCAGTTTAGTAGTTTAGGAGTCCATCGCGGACAAACAATGTGACACGTAATTTATATATATTAAGATTACAATGCAGCAATAGTGATATTACAATGAGATTATTAGTGACACCATTTTGTTTTAGGCAAGAATTTTAACAAATTAATGTAAGTTAATATATAATCTTTAACATAATCATAACACACTATATGGAGCACCAACAATGATATATTATACTGATAGCAGTATAGTTTTAAACAAAACTTGTAATGCTTTAATGTTAATTGACTTTAGGCTACTCAGTGCCGGGCAGCATCAGGGCTACTCATCATAATTATTATTACAAGTTTAACATAATAATAATATCTTAATATCGAACCGGTTTAATTGAAAGTTATGGCATATGTAAAGAATGTTAAAACTGAATTAATTTCTAGTTTTAAATACACATAGCTATTTCTCACCTTAGATATACATATAATACAAACATCATTTAATTTTTACCTTCTCGTCTGCAAAACGAATAATGAAGCTTGAAGAATATCGCACGCAGACAAAAGAGGTAATGAAGATATCACGTAGAATTCTTGAAACAAAGGTGACAATAATATTTTTCAGTCGACTGTCCTTCTGGCTTGCATGCGGTACTCGGTGAGGTGAGCAGCAAATAGCAATGATATCGTTAGTCTGTAGTGGCGAAGTCCGAAGTGGCGTTCCTCAGCAGATTTTAACGCCAAACACCGACAGCGGACAGTCTACCGCTGACTTTTATCAAGGTGTTTTTTACGGTGGTGATAATTGTTATCCTCGCTTCGATCATTTAATATTATTGATATATTCGTGATTGAAATATCCTCGGCTATTAATTATAATTATTAATTATTATAACTTATGAAATTAGAAATACTTAGTGTTATCTTATAAGTACTATTATTTCTTCTGTGATATTACTTAGAGTAACTTAGAATCACAATTCACAACGAATAAAACATTTCAATTTTTAATTTATACTATATTTGACATAATTTAAATAATCAATGCTACCAACACAGAGTGACAGAGTACCACACCACAGAGTACTTAATTAATAATTTACAATTTACAGCCATGGATATATTACTTTATCTGGATACATAACTTCGTAGTGGTACCTGACGATCGAAGACATCATATTAAAAAGGACCGTTTTTGTATTGTGTCCATGTTATCTATAGTCCCAGGATATATTTTAGGATACTTTTTATCCCGGAAAATTAAAAGATTTCCCCGGGAAACGGGATGAAAGTTTGTATGAAATATTTTTAAAACATCAACCGATTTGCTTCAAATTTGCAACAAATGTTCCTTGCTTAAATTTATGGAACATATATTTTTCAGTTTTTCAAAATTTTGCAAAACAAAAGAAAAAAATACAAATTAATGTGAATATCGCTTATTTTTCAAAACCCGCTCCTGGAGGAATCCTTTGTGATTTTATCGTGGGTTTCAGTATGTAAAACTAACTATAAGTACTTCAATATAAATTCACCTATTTTTAAATTTCCTTCTGCAAAAGGTAAAAATTAGGTAAAACATAATTTCCGTATGCGAAGCTGCGGGCAATAGCTAGTAATACATATAGATGTGCTGTAATGGTGTACCTTAATTTTCAATTAACTCTTAATGCAATAATGTAAAGACGGTAATTTTAAAGAAATTTTAATAAAATATATTGTTTCAATATTATCATGATTACTACCAGAAAAATTACATTACATTATAGAAAACATTTTGAAGAACCATATCAAAATAGGACATAATTTTTCTAAGTGTGGACACCCTACAATTTAAGAAGGACAACCTCAATCCGGCCTGTGATTGGTAGAATGGTCCTTCCGATATGACATCATCGATCGTCAGGTACCTGTACAAAGTCTCTGATCCAGATAGAGTAACATATCTATGGTTGAAACGCACTTCCCTGAAGTTACACAAATATTTCAAGATCAAAATTTGCCAAATCGGTCCAGCCAATCTAAAGTTTAAGGGACACAAACAAACAGCAATTGATTTTTATATGTATATACTAGCTGCCCGGGCAGACTTCGAGTTTTTTTTGAGATGATAACTATCCTATCTTTCAAGTTAGATCAAACTGCACACGGTGTGCAAATTTGATTAAAATCGGTTAATTAGTTTAGGAGTCCATCGCGGACAAACTTGACACGTAATTTGTATTATATACTAGCTGCCCGGACAGACTTCGTTCTGTCAAAAGTTTCTTTTATTTTGAGATTTAAGCTATCCTATCTTTCAAGCTGCATCAAACTGCACACGGTGTGCAAATTTGATTAAAATCGGTTCAGTAGTTTATGAGTCCATCGCAGACAAACAACGAGACACGTAATTTATATAATATACTAGCTGCCCAGACAGACTTCGTTCTGTCAATTTTTTTTATTTTGAGATGTAAGCTATCCTATCTTTCAAGTTGGATCAAACTGCACACGGTGTGCAAATTTGAGTAAAATTGGTTCAGTAGTTTAGGAGTCCATCGCGGACAAACAACGTGACACGTAATTTATATATATTAAGATTAAGATAAATACATATGTCACAGTATTAGTTACAAACTCCTCCGAAAGGGCTTGACCGATTGTTATGAAATTGTGTGTGTTTATTCAGTAGGTTTGAGGAATAGGACGCAAACTATTTTTCATACCCCTAAGTAATAAGTATGGTCCACGCCATTTTTTTTTATTTTTTGGACAAAAAAATTTAATTGAATTTTCTTAGGATTTGACATTAAAAATACACACAATTTTAAATTTTAACCCTTCTACCACCAACCCCTATTTTTTAATATCGACTCTCGGCGATCGATAATTAAATTAATAATTTACCAAACCTATAAAAACAAAAGTACTGTGACAACTTTATTTGCATAATCATCCCCTTGAGGGTGAAAATAAGGGATGTAATTTAAAGTTATAAATGTAAAAAATTTCATAATTTTTAACCCAAGCGTTGTGATTAGGGTGTCCCTATATCTAAATAAATAAATAAATCTAGATATAATTTATTTATATCATTACAACGTTTGCCCGCTCAGCTAGTATTTTTAATAATTTCTTCAAAATTATCTTTGTCATGAAAACTGATGTTTTTATATTATTATGATTATTTTTGTGTAAGGTATTAATAAAATTTAACAATATTATTTATTAAGGTACATTTATTTTCTTAAGTACTTTCCACTTGTCTTATAAAAATATTTGAACACCATCGAATAATATATCCTGGGACAATAGATAACATGAACACATTACAAAAATGGTCAATTGTGTCGTCATCCATATTCATGTATCTTCGAAGATTGTGATCCAGTTAGACTATTATTTCCTTGTAGCAAGCACTCTATGTATAGTCTGTATACGCTATCTACTTACTAAGCATGTGTCTGTGGCCGCGGCCATTATTATCGAAATATTTAATACTCCAATGCCATGTACGAAGAAAAAAAAAGAAAATTCAATACCAACTTAGTAGAAAAAATTCACCCGAAATTAGTAATTTAGGCTGTTCAGATTCCAAAACGGGACCGGGCCAAATTTTTTATTGTAGTAAAGTATTAAATAATTGAAAGATTGAAATAATTTTTAGTGTTATAAGGACACAATTATCAAACAAAATGATATGTGAATGCATAAAGTTTTGACGTTTCGCTAATAATTAAAAATATGGAGTTAAAAATTTCGTGACGGCATGTTTCGTGACGTCACACTAGGTTTCGAGAAAAGAGACTATAGCGTCAAGTGACATTTTTTGGAGTGTGTGTGTACTTGCCCTAGACACTATTGTGTCTCCTGATTAATAGTAGCTGCAATTAATTTGTAAAAAAATTATAAGTGTTCAAAAGTGTTTCTATTTATACTGTATATAGTTATAGTGATAGTAGATATCTACTAAACATAATATTGAATACCATTACTAATTCTAAGTTATTGTCTCTGATTATGACCTTGACAATCAAGATTAGAGCATCTTCGCCTCATGATTTTCAAAGACGTGAGCTCGTGAACGAGACGTCATTCTTCATCTCTGTCACTTGATAATTGATATTATAACGGGCATTTTATTTATGTACTGTTTCCATGTAGCCTAGTTGGTAGCAACCCTGCCTGCGAAGCGAGGGGTCCCGGGCTCGATTCCCGACCGGGGCAGATATTTATGTGACAGATAAATATTTGTACTCAGGTCATGGGTGTTATTGTGATGTTTTATGTGTAGTCTATGCCACCCGCAACACAGGTAAAAACCTACTGCGGTGGTATGAGTGTGTAAGCGTTTATTATTTATTATTATTATTAATATCAATGGTTACTACAAAAGTAAATCGTTCTTTTATTCTTTGTAAGGGCAAAATTATAATACTATTTCGTTTTGCTTTTTCGTTTTTATTGTGTCACATAAATTATACGAACATCAAATCCGTGACCTTGTCAGAGGAGGTCCAAAGCTGTTCCTCTCGTGACGGCTCCATAGATTCCAGTTCAGTCGTGAACAAGATGTCACTGTGATGTTTTTATCACAAGTCGTGGCTCGTGTTTTAACCATTTCGATCTTTCTTGTATAGGCTTCAGTTTCTATAAATCTTCTTCTCCTTCGTGTTATTGTGGTTATTCACTCTTTTTTATGTTCTTACCTTGTTAAGTGCATCAATCCTAATTTGGTTTAATTTTTGTTTCATAATTTATCTCGTTAATTATTTACCTTTTTGTCGATTAATACAAAACCTAATCATTCAAATTTCACCATTGAATATTTGGGTAAATTGAGTATCATAAGGATATCTGAATTTGAACGTAACGATTATTAAAATAGCTGCTCCGTCAATTTTTACACTAACAAAATAATAAAATTAATAAATTACAACAATAGTATAATGATGCTGACAGCGTGTTATTATGAAAGTCACTGTTAAACGTATGAATCAAACGTCAAATAGTAAGTTCAAGTGTTTTAACGAATGTATTGAATGCCACAAGATATTCATAACGCTTCTAACGTAATAGCCGTGAAATGAAAGCTTTGAACAAGCGTCTTTAACGTTTTTGTATGTACATTCTATTACAGCTTTGAACATTACATCAATGTTTTATTTGAAATTTTGACATTCGTTCTTTTTGTTGTTGCTTAGACACATTTATTTCTCATCAAAGATTTAAATAATTCCGAAAATGATTAGGGTCACATGACCTTTGTGGGTCAAGAGCTTTCACAATTCATGTCTCATTGCTGGGATCGAGTCTCCTTCCACGATGTGGTGGGTTAAACCACTGGGTAAAACGCCATACTCCACTTGATTCAGCATCGATAGTCATATCTAATACTTTAAAATAATTATAGAGAACACAACGACACATGATGTTTTTTATAGCACGGTGATAGTTAATTTCTAATAGGCACTAAACTTTTAAAATAATTAAATGCGGACGCAATTTTATATAATATACATTTCTACCTCTATTAAGAAACAACTTATCAAAATTTAAAGTTTATGATGTTCCTCTCTCATTGCCTTGAATACCATATCATTGTCCGTAAACAAACTTTTTATTCAACGAAATTAAATATCGTTACTGATTTCGAAACTCGACTTCCATAAAAAGGCAGACCAAGGATTTATGTATGGTCCTATAAATAATTCAATAAAAGCACCAACCGTTAAGCCGAATAGTACAATTGCTGGAATTGAAATCGTAAAATGTCGTAAATAAATCTAAATCGGGCAATAAGCCGATAACGATGGAACATTTTAATGACACTATGCTCCAATACGCTCATACGAACCGGAATCGTAAATTTGTTAGTAACCTACAACTATTGAGTGCGGTCCATTTTGTTAATACCATATTCCTCCACTTTTGTTTCGCTTGAACACACTGAGTAATAACGAGGTGGCAGATCGTAAAACTAGGCTTTATCGGCATTTGTTCGAGTTTGTTTATGACCTTACAGGATTACTGTTGTGATTGATTCAACTTCCTCTTTATAAATTTTTCGTGTCTCCAGAGAGCAATTCCATTACATTAGTTGTTTTACGTCGTTTATTAAAATTAAAGAAGACATCTCCTGTAGATTTAGGGTTTGTTCAAATAATAAATAAAGAAGTCAAACCTACTACTAACAAACATTTATTGTCTGTATTTATAGAGACAACAAATTATAAAACTGACATAAATAAGAAGCTTAGGGAGATGAACTCGGAACAATTTGTACCGCATAATGTGAATATATGGTGAAGTTATTTACAGAAATAATTTGTAATCAAATCTGTTTGAAGAAAATGAATATTGGTGCCGACATAACATATGTAAGGAAACCGCTACCATGTTATTCGATTTCTTACTTTATGAATCGGCTTTGATCGTTAATGTAAATTATGTTTCATTTGAATCACGTCCTTACGGTGCTGTAGTTTGAGAACAATTTAGTGTAAAATGGGTGAGCGTTAATCGTTTGAGGATATCAGCTCAGAAGCACATAGTACAAGTTCTTCTCTCGCTTGGTTAATTAAGACATGGATTATCAAACGTTTTGGAGCAGTAAATAAAATTGTAATCTTTCAACTTTAGAGTATAGGCGTCTCCATAACACGCTCTTATCTCGGAATGGTAGGCCGATGCATGGAGTTCCTTTGATCCCACACCTACGCATACATTTAAAAAGTAATATCCTTCCAATAATACTAATGCACTGTCAATTTTTAATGTAACTTGTGATAAAGAAGCAAGAAAGACCAGGTATGGAATGTGTACCATTATTTTCCTATAATGGAATTGTGACATTGATGCCTTTTGTTTTCTTACAGGTAAGTTTATCCACTCCACGACATCGATCAGTAAGTACTTTATCCTTAACACTTAGTCTTTAAATTTAAGATTATATAACTATCAATCACCGTGATAAGAAATTAACTTTCTAAGCAGATTTTGCATTGTTGATAGCAAATTCTGAAATTCCCACTCTTAAATATTTTTGCAATTTTAAGCACGCTTATAACAATAACTTCTTGCCTATAAATTAAAACACTAAGTCAATTTGAAGGCCGTAAGTAATTCGCATTACACAATACTTACTCCCAAATTCATTTATTATGAAGAAGAATTGTCAACTTGTTATTGCCGGGGGTCTTGTTTCCAACATCGAAATTACATTAACGGACTCATTTATAAACGTAGAAATAACTTCGCGAAATATTTTTCCACGATCTCCGTCTGCATTCCGAAACATTAATTTCTTTGCGCTCCGTTTTCCCTTATTTCCCTTATTTCCTCACACTTCGTAAGCTTTTCCTTAAAGCAGGTCACAGACGAAGGACAATGGATGGAAATGGGACATGTGTAATATGTTAACGCACGTCTGACGGGAAGTCGAATACACGACATTTCGTTCGCTTAATAGATTAAGTTTGTATTACTGAATATTATTGTAGTTGACTTTATTGACGAAGTGTCGAACGAATATATTATTCAGTTTTTCCAACATATAAATTGAAACATATAACATAATTACGGTAGTATCTACTTGGGTAGATCGTAATTGATAGGTGACCGCTAGTGGCAATCATTTCTAGGGCGCTTCCGTGCTTTGAAGGGCACGTAAAGACGTCGGTCCCAGTTGAAATCATAACATAACAGTAATTAAGCTATGGCGGAGGCCTATAGGCGGTATGAATACCTACTTCCGTCACTTTGCCACTTATCCCTCCACCAATCCGCCCCCGCAGCCCAACCAAGGTCAATCAAGGTCCCGAACCTTATTATTTATTTTTAAGACATACGTTACTTAAAACACACTTGAATTCTATTTTGCTGATAAAGATATTGCAAACTTACAACCATTAAGTAAGCTTACAATCAGGATGCAATTTAACTCCAACGTCATTAATTTTGTATTCAAATACAAGTTTCAACTCATAAGTTACCAAAAGAACAGTCGGCAATGCCCTGAGCCTTACAAGTTCCAAAGATATTAGTCAAGTCAAAACTTTTTGTTACGCCAAGCGAGTAACAACAAGCTGATTAAATGCTTTAATCTTTATTTACTGGAACATCTGTACGTACAATTTCCTTTTGGGATTTATCGCTAAACTTTAAATTAGTCGAAATGAAGGTTACAGTTGGTATCGTGTAACTTATGTCACTTGCCAAGCCAATGCTTAAAATGCTCCCGTTTTATTTCCCGAGTAAACAGTGGGAAAAAATAGGTTTTTGCGAAACAAAACTTAATACGTCCCAAGGAGTTAAAAGGCTGTATTTAAAAATTATTCGAGTTGGCGCCATCCCAATTCTGTTTGGCCCGCATTTGTCCGAGTTTTGCTTTGAGGTCACTTGCTTTTCTTTTTGCTTGCATGCCATCTGATCTTTACAATTTAACTTCGGGCAGATTTAAATGTTTCCATGATGTTATTCTTATTTGTTATTTTCTTTCCGCTTCTGTTTTAGTATATTGAATAATAACTTTATCGTTGATAATGCGGTTCTATTTTTCATCATCATCGTATTCCATAAATCTTTCTCGAGTCCGACTTCGATCTCTTCTCACAATGTGAGAGGAACTGGCCATAGTCCTCCACAATGTCTGGGATTGGCAGACTTCCTACGCCCTTGAAAACATTATAAAGAACTTTATTAAGTGTGAAGGTTTATTTTCTTCGCTGAAGCTAGTAATAAATAATTTTTAATAATATATGCTCATAATTAAATAAAGTAGAGGGTGCAAGATTCGAACCCAATTGGGTTTTATTCAGCGTTTAACGTGGTCATAATTGCTAATGCAACTTTAATTTTAAAGATAGTTCTAAAAATTATTTTTAAGCAAATATTACTTATGAAATATTTTATTAAACAACAAAAGACATGACATGGTTTTTAAAAACATCATATTATGCCGTATAAAAAATACCGTTTATTTTTCTAATATCCTACAACTTCTTTCATAAAATTAGTGTTATAGTTATGTGTTATGTTCAACGAACCACGCGTATTATTATTTATAATAAATCAATATTATAAGTATTATAATATTCACTGTAAGTACGCACAACACTATAGAGACACAACCGTCAGCCCCGAGATCTCCACATAGACCATGCTAGTTTGTCCGTCATACAAATTTTAAATTCGGCCTCCAGCGCCATCTAGTTGGCAAACCCATCCATTAAAATCCAAGTCTTACCATTTTCCGCGTTCAATTATTGTTTATGAAATTTTTTTTTCAGTATAATTTTGTAAAATATTTAGTAATAATGTTAAAACAATATATGATAAATATATTTATAGCAAAGACTTAAAATACTGAGTAACATTCTGATAAGTGTTAAATATACATTTTTGAACGCAGCTATAAAATGTAAAACTATTTTAAGTGTTGCCCGCATAAACCAAATTAATTCCACAATTGTGGAATTAGTATTTTAGAATTTTATTTAAATGTCGGTAATTATTTACGGAGATTAAGATTACAAGCGGTAAATCAAATTTTTAAACATGCTTTATTTAATTCTTGATTTTTTATTTACTTAAATAACATTTAAGTAAAATTTGCAAATTTTATTTGTGCAAATCCGCAAAATATTTTATTTACTTGAATAACATTTAAGTAAATAAATATGATAAAAGTTTGTGCAAATTTTTGTGGAAATAGAAAATGAAGTATGGCAATATTACAAGAATCATGGCTGCCGGCCGGTGTTGTGCTTGCGTATGAGTCTTGTATAAATTTTCTGTTATTTTCTGCTTCTCTTGTGCTATTTGTGTTTTTTCCGTCAAGTACGTTGAGTCGAGTATATCCTCCTCCGTCTTCGCGTTGAGATTTCTCAAATACACTGTGGAATTGTGAAAATCGTTCGAGACAGGACTCTTGTAGTTTTAGTGAAAACTTTTAAAAGATAGTGACTTTGTAGTTTAAGTGAATACTGTTGTGAGATATTTGACTCTTTATCATGCCTCAAAGGCGTTGTTGTGTTGCTTCCTGCCGCTCTACAGAGATGGAAGGTGAGTACTCATACTACTAAATAAACTAAAAAATAATAAAATAACCTAAAAACCTCTAGAAGGCAGCCGAACAGACGGACATTTTGACAGCGGCCTCCACGAGGCCACCCCACAGTCTCTGGAATATTGATTAGGAATTATGAAGTGAAATATAAAAAATGGCAATGTGTATGTATGTTATCGAAGGACTCCAAAACGGCGGAACGGATATTGATGGTATTTTCAGGCAATCTTTAGATTAGCCCAGTGCGGCAGCGGGTGATTCTGTGAAGTTTGATGGTAAATGGATGGAGCGATTTTGACGAAATTTATATTACGCATGAGAAGCTATGCGGGACAGCTAGTTACACAACAATAAATGCCCTCTCCTGTCTTTTTGACTACTTTTCGAAGTGTCTTTTCCATTCTTTATTTCAAAATAATCCTCATATTCATTGCAAAATAAAAAAATCAAATTTTGTATTGTTGAGCATTGATTTTTTGTCATTTGTATGATAGGATGTAAAACTTCATACTACCTATACATAGTTAGCTCTTACTGTTGATCAATTACGGTGGAGTTAATTTTTCCCTGTTAGGTGCTTTAATGTAAGAAGTTTAAGTAAATAAATAAAAATAATTAAACGCTTACACACTCGCACCCCCACAGTAGGTTTTTACCTGTGTTGTGTTGTGGGTGGCATGCACGACACATAACACTTCACAATAATACCCATGACCCGAGTACAAACATTTATCTGTCATATAAGTATAGTGGGAGGGAATGTATTTTGTTATGCCGACGACACTGTTATAGTGTTCGAAGGTCCAAAATGGGACTCGGTCTTTGACACAGCACAAGCAGGTTTAAATTATGTTTCCAATTGGCTAAAAATAAATATGTTAACTTTAAATGCATCCAAAACTAACTACATTTGCTTCACTATTAATAATAAAACTCAACCTAACAATTATCTTTCTCATAAAATACATCAATGTAAATATAATATAGACACAAATCTTTGTAATTGTCCTGAAGTAGATAAAGTGGAACATACTAAATATTTAGGGGTCATTTTAGATCAGCTACTATCTTGGCATCAACATATTACACATATAAATGATAGAATAAGAAAATTAACATGGATATTTAAGATTCTAAGTGATATAATTCCTAAGAAACAACTTAACCAAATATATCTGGCACTAGCACAATCTGTAATAAGTACATTACTGTACATACTGCATTACTGTATGGGGGGGAGCTACAAAAACAAAATTTCTAGACTTAGAACGTGGACAGCGATGTTTAGTTAAAGTAATGTATCGTAAACCATATAGATATCCCACAGAGGACCTATACAATATATCTAACTTACTATTTATCCGCAAATTATATATACTATCTATATTCTTACGCAGACACCGAAATATTGGTTATAACCACGTACTAGCAACTAATACAAGGAGAAGAAACAGAGTCATTGCTACACCTCAGACAAAAAACCAACTTTGCGAAAAGGCAATATTTATCTCAATCAGCACATCTATACAACCAACTTAATCAAAATTTTGTTATTTATACCATGACCTCACGTGAATGTAAAAAAACTGTCACAAATTGGCTTCAGTCATTAAAATTACATTTCTACTGAAAATCTCTTAAACCAGCTGTAGGTATCCTCACACACACATACACACACACACACACACACACACAGATTAGCACATTCCATAAGTACTAAGTTTTGCCTTACTTACTGTCAATAGTACATTGTTTCATTAGAAAAAATCTTGTTTTTAGTCTATTATAATAAGTAATGCTTGTGTTAAGGTGGAGCGCTTGGTGCGCTTGGAGCGCGCTGGTGGGATGCTTCAAAAACTGAATTACTTAAATGTAACTCTTAGACTGAATAAAGATTTTTTGATTTCTTTTTTTTCTTGACATAAATATTGAACCCGGGACCCCTCGCTTCGCAGGCAGGGTCGCTACCAACTAGGTTACATGGTCATAAAAGGTTAAGCGGTTTCTTAACTTATTACATTTTTTACAGGTGTGGTCCTACATCGCTTCCCAAATCCCATGGCTTACCCTGAGCGGTTTAAGACGTGGGTCACAAATGCTGGTCTTTTTGGAGAGTCTGAAGAACATGTCCACAAAAACAGAAGAATTTGTCATATTCATTTTGATGAAATTTATTGCTATCCAAATCATAGACTAAACAGATTAGCCATCCCAACGTTGCTTTTACCAGGTATGTATACTTCAACTTCTATAGATTTTGTTTTTCACTAACCATTTCATAATATGTATAGGTATATTTTAATTTTTGACTGAATGATTTTCAATGATTAATAAATTAAGTTGATCATGAAACCAGTGTTTTGTAATTTTAAACTTGCCGTTTCAATCATTTTGTGCTGCACCCTTGTTTTTTTTTGTGTGAACATAGGTGATGGTACTATCAGCATGTGTTTGCCTGCTTCTACTATAAACAAGAATTAATTCATTGTATGAAATTCAATAATTATTGGGCCTATCAACTAAACAGTCACTTCTAACTATCCAAAGCTAATCTCTTTGTAAATCAATTTCAGGTGCTGCATTAGCAATACTTGAAAATATTGATCTGGATCAGCCTTTACTATCACAGCCGGTGCTAGCTGGATTTCCTGTACCTGTTGAAAGTAAGCATTCTTGAATAGTTTCATAAAGATAGAATTGAAAGGATTCAGTCTAATTTTTACTAACAATAAGTTTTTTACTGGCCAACTTCAAGTGTGTTAATCGAGTGAACTACACAGATCTCAATTTTGAGGAAACTTTTATGAAGATGTATGTGCTAAATATTGAATTAGGTTACTAAAATGAAACTCTCAGTTGACATGACAGCAAAAACTAACTTTATTGTTTTCTACCTACATGCATTTAATATTCAAAATGACGCTTCAAAATATAAATACACAAATAAATGCAACAAATATGCTTTAAATACCACAGTGTTTAAATAAACTCCATCAAAAGGGACCTCTTTCCACATGAGTTCAACTCGCACCTTCTTTTTCATGCTTTATATTAGCTTCACCTGTATGTTTGTTTGTAACTGACTTCTTTGGACTTAATTTTGACCCAAACTTCAAACGGTCAGATTTCTTTCAAACTTTGTGGACTTATCGAGGACCGATGCCAATTCAATATTTAAAGAAAAAAGAAAGAAAAAACTCAAATTTCATTTCAAAAAATCAAACTAAAAAATTAATAATAAATAATAGTTAAAAAAACATGCTTTTATAGAAATTCCAACTAAAAAAAAATAGAAAATAAATTTGAATTAAGAATCGTGTAATTGTAATAAAACCTATTACACGATTCTTAATGCAAATTTATTTTATATTTTTTTAGTTTGATTCTTTATAAAAGCGTGTTTTTTAAATTTTTCAAAACTATTATTTATTATCAATTATTATTTAATATTGTAATGATGTATGATGATGTATGTTGTTGTGGGGCTCAGCTGCAGATATTGAGTCTATATTTATTTTACAGAAAAGAGCAGTCCGTGCCATTTACAGCCTCAGGCCTAGGGACTCGCTTAGGGATCTCTTTAAGGAAATTAATATTTTAACTGTGGTGTCACAATATATATTGGATAATGTTTTATATGTTAAGAAATATTACAATAGTTTTCTTAAGAAGAGTGACATCCACAATATTAATACGAGGAACAAGGCTAAACTGATTGTACCAAATTTTAGACTATGTAAAACTGGTGGCTCGTTCATGGGTACATGTGTAAAGATTTATAATAAAATTCCATCGAAATTTACAGAAATGCCTTACTTTAAATTTAAAACTCATATTAAAAGCATTCTTATGACGAAAGGATATTACAAACTAGATGATTATTTTAAAGACAAGACTGCTTGGACATGAGTTTTATGAATATAGATTGTAGTAAAATATGATAAGTGCTATCTGTAACTGTGAGCAGGAAAAAAACAAACTCGGTAGTTTCTTGCTGCTTCTTCTCCCGGGCCCTCACACAGTAGGGCCTTGTTGAAGCATTGGCGTAACTTGCATGACTTTCAAAAAGTGTTTGTAAACCAAACCAATTTTGAATAAAAAAATTTTGATTTTGATTGTAATTTCATTTCTAACAGGTGGTGCAACATTGGCGTCCTTTCCAATGATGTTGAACAATCCACTGCCTTCAACTAGCAGGGAGATGGAAGACCCACAGCCCTCAACTAGTAGTACTGCAACTAGTAACACTGCAGTATCTTTCTTCACTGATGACCTTCAGCTCACAACTAGTACTAAGACAAATACAATCTTCAGGAGTAAGTAAATACCTGGATTAAACTATTAATTATATTATTTATTTTTTAATTATTTAAATTTATGTCACCTCATAAAAAGAGTAACAAAGAGCAAAACTTTATGCATAATGGCATTGTCCACCAGTCAACCCTTGGTGGATGTGGAAAAATCTGATAGTAGGTGTTAAATCATGAATAACAGAAAAAAGGACAAAATAATATAAAAAATGTACATATGATAAATATTATACCACTAATAAATAGTACATAAATTAATAATACAAAAACATAAATGTCTATTTAAAAAATATATGTACATACATAAATAAATACACATCACATACATATATCCATGCATATATACTTTACACACAATGCTGTGAATTAAATGAGACGAAATCAGTTAGTAATCGAATTTAGTAAATTATGTGGCTAAAAAAGACAGTTATTTGTCTTAAGTGTTTCATCATTTACTTACTACATTTTTTTTGTTTCAGCAATGGATCCCAAAGGTCTAGATAAAGTTGAAATATCTCTATATGAAAAAATCGCAAAAACGCAGGCCAAACTACAAAAATGCGAAGAAACCAAAGCTGGGCTAAAGAATAAATTAAAATTAGCCAGTAAATTAACTAAATCAGCAGCCTACAAACTAGTGACAAAGCACCTGTCACCAGCGGCAAAAACATTCTTTGCTATGCAAATAAGGCAAGCAAGTAAAAAACCCAAAGGGCGACGATTCACTTTGGACGAAAAAATACTGGCTCTTTCACTATATAAACCTAGTCCTAAAGCCTATAGGTTACTAAGCCAAATATGTGTGCTTCCAAAAAAAAGTACATTAAATAAATTAATGACCAATGTATCATTGTCCCCTGGGCCAAATGATATCATTTTTGATCATTTAAAAAAAAGGGTCCAAAAGATGCCAGCATGTCACAAGTATTGTATTATAATATTTGACGAGATGGCAATTTCTGCTAATTTGTACTTTGACAAGCACAATGACAATATTAAAGGATTTTGTGATGATGGATCTCAACGGTCAAAATCCTTCGCTGACCACGTGCTGGTCTTCATGATCCGAGGAATTTTTAAAAAATACAAACAGCCTGTTAGCTACTCATTCTGTGCTGGGACAACAAATACATATAGCTTGAAACATCAAATTAAGGAAATAATAGAGAAAGTATTAGAAACTGGGCTCAGAGTGGTGGCAACAACCTGTGACCAAGGGTCCACTAATATGGCCGCTATAAACTCCCTTTTGAGTGACACAAGGGAAAATCACATAAGACAGGGAAAGGAGTATAGAGGAGGTTATTATGAAATTAATGGAAATACCATATACCCCATATATGACCCTCCTCATCTTTTAAAAGGGATTCGCAATAATTTAATCACCAAAAACTTACAATATAAATTGGACGGTAAAATTCGAGTAGCGAAATGGAACCATATTGAATTACTTTATAAAAAAAGTCCAGGTTATAAAGGGGTTAGATTAGTACCAAAATTAACTGCACGCCATGCCATACCCCATCTAATCCCAAAAATGAAAGTAAAATACTGCACACAACTATTCAGTAAAACGGTCAGTGTTGCAATGGGGATAACTGCACGTAAGTATTATTATGAATAATATTTTTCCAACATAACCTTATCCCATTATAGGCCACTGACTGTATACACTACATATAATATATTTTGTTTTAGGTTACCGTCGCATTCCTCGGGAGAGCACAGACACCGCTGACATATTAATGTTTTTCGACAATTTATTCGATTCGGTCAATGGAAGCTATAGCAGATGCAAAAACGGGAAAATTTATAGGTCAGCGGTGAAACCAAAATCACCGCATTTGCAACTATGGAATAAAAGTTTACCAGTCCTAAAAAGTATGAAGTTTTTGGGAGCTAATGGAAGAGGAGTGGTGCCATCTATATCAAGTTGGATTAAAACTATAGAAGCATTCCAGCAAATTTGTCAAAAACTCCATAGCCTCGGTCTTAAGTCTTTGCTGCTGCGAAATTTTAACCAAGATCCGCTGGAAATTTTTTTCGGCGCTATTCGAGCTCATGGGCACTCCAACACAATGCCCAGCTCAACAGCATTTGAAGCCTCATATAAAGCGTTAATTGTTACTAACATGGTCTCGCCCAAGTCGGTAGGGGCCAATTGCGAAACAGATGAGTGTTACTGTTTAGAAAATTTAAAACTTTTGTTAAACAGTGATAGCATCCAGCCTCTACCCTCGGGACAATGTCAAATCAATATGGAGGACCTTAATATAATGTTACCTGATATTAACGTAATGTTGGCAAGCCAAAATCCAGCGGACTTGGAAAAATGTGCAGCAGCAGCATACTGTGGTGGCTGGATAATAAGTTTGATTTATAAAAAAATCAGCAAAGACTGTGAGGCATGTAAAATGGATTTAGAAGGTGGTAGTGAAGAAGAATACTCATTATTCATTCATTTGAAAAAAAATACAGAAAAATGTATACTTCACTACCCAAACAAAAAATTGCTGGAATGCATTATTCATTTGGAGGAGATTACAATAGAGACTTTAAAAAAGCATTGTCAATCTCCTCTAATATCGGAATACATAAAATTAATAGCATCAACCTTGATATCATTCAGTTTTAATTGCACACAGCATAAAGAAAGTGTCGCTAAATTTATAACCCACAAAAGCGTCGTACTTTTTACTCAGGACTGGTGCAAAGAAATAAACAACATATTAAATGGTAAAAACATTATATATGATCAAAATGATGATATGAAAAAGTTAGCACATGAACATTTTGTTAAAAATAAGGAAAAAAGGAGATATAGGGTACAGTGGTGAATATTTTAACTAATTTAAAATAAACTGTAGAAATATATGCAATTAGTTTTATTTAATCTCCGCTAAAACTGTCCTACCATTGTTGCAAGTTGCAATTGTCAAAATGTTACTTGTGTGATAGATAAATATGACGTTTTATTAATTTATTAATGAGGAACAATCATTTGTTAACATCATTCCACTGTGGTAAATAAAACGTCACATTTATCTATCACAAGTAACATTTTGACGTTTGTAACACATTTGCGCCCCAACTCAGAGTCACTAATGGTTACTGTAATCGCTCCTTAGTAAAGAATCGCCATACAAATTCTGTACTAAGGAGCGATTTAAGTAACCATTAGTGACTCTGAGTTGGGCGTAAAGACTATACCTCCTGTTAAGAGCTATATATAGCTATATACATACACAAAATAGCTAAAACTATTATAGGCATCTATAGGTTGTCGAAAGGGCACGTAGTTATGTGGATTGTAACTAGATGGCAGCACTATCGGGCAGAAGCGGGAGAGATGGCTATCTATACGTTAGTATATACTTTAATCTATGACATAGACTGACTCTCTTGTACCGAGTTAGGTTAATACAATAATCGAATGGATGATCGAATGACTAGTTCATTCGATCATCAAGCGAGGCGTCACCTAGCGACACCACCGCACAACTCTATACATAACATCTCTTCCCTTTTTTTAATTTATTTTGTTCTTAATACATGTGACTATAATTATATGTAATTAATTTATTGGCACAATTGAGCAAACATATAGTAGAACTAATTTTGACATATTTAAACAATATACAGCTTTATAATTTATTTTCCAACGTTCAAAATTCCGTTGCTTTTGTTCTTATAATATTATGTACAATATTCTTCCTGGGTCTTGTGCCAGTTATATTAATCCTTATATTGATGTTACTCCGCTGGAAATCCTGAAACTCATTTTCATTTATTAGATACTTTCAAATACCTGAATGTAGTGTTCCCCAATCATATTATCATCTTTTTTTTTAGTAGTAGTAAGAAGTTAATAATAAAAGTTAACAATAAACAGCTGCTTTGGTTGAGAGCTTAATAGATACTGTTTAAGGATATTTTATGTAAAAAGATTTTGACCAGGGACTAATGCACATATGTGTCAGTGATCTACACATCATCTAGACATCTAGTCTTCTTAGATCCATACACAGCTCCACGCTCAACCGCCGGCTGTATGACAAACTTATCTTCTTGTACCCGCATTAAATATCGTATAAATTGTTTCTAAAAATTGTGTAACTTAGTGTTCGTGAATTTCTCGGTTTGACTATATTGTTATAAAAAAAGAAATAACATCAAATTCAAGTGTTGTGATAATTATGTGAAACTTTGGATTAATGCTTTGCTGTAAGTAAATTTGTAATTTAGAATAAGTACATAGTTCTCATGTAAGTGAATTGTAAAATTCTTAATGAGAATAAAGTTTCTTTAACCTCATCTAATGATAATAATATCATCGTCAACTACATGTTTTCACATTAGAAAACACTCTTAAACTGCTCGAAATCTGTAACATAGAAAGATATTAGTTTACGAAGTAAGATCGCCTGTTTAGAACGTCTAGTGATATAAGGCATGTAGATGAAAAGTGGAAGATCATCTGCTCGATGGAAACATGCTGTTAGGTCTGCCACAGGATGTTCCATAGTAAAGTTTTCACATATTGTCACAAGTCCATACCTGGAAACACATCGTCACTGCTGCTGTTACCAAGGATGTGTACCATCATCGAGACGCCACATCCACAGGTGCTAAGCGGGAAACGATGCGCAATGGAGGACAAACAGCCAGGAGACTGACAGTTTTTTATTGAAATTTATCTAATTAATATGTTTTTTTTTTTTTGTTATTCTTATTTTGATCCATTAACATGGTATGTTTTCATAGCGTACAGAAATGTACAGTAATTACACCGAGTTGCTTTTGGAGTGAACCTGGTGGAATCCTGATGCTAACCTAGTCTGTTATTTATTATATTTTACTTAACGGTTATTGGTCAGGAAATTAAACGGGCTTTTAAATCAAAACACAGTCTAGATCTCTATCCCACTTGATGTTCGGTTAATCTGTTTTCGTAGATGGTGGAATTTCAAATCGTAATGTTGATAAATAACTAAGGTAATTTTACCCATAATATAAACGGCTAATTATTGTACCTTGTCGACATTTTCGTTTCGAATGGCTGAGTAAATTAATCTGTTGACCACCCAGCATTATCATACTGGTCCACACAAAATGGCTGAAGGTATATTAATCCCAATACCCATATAAATTATCAATTCACCAAACTTAATTACTCTGCTTATAATTTTTTTTTGCTTGTTTACTTGATTACCTTGTGAGATTCAACGCCACTTCATTCACTTCAGCGTCCGTCATCCTGTCCGCTGGGATATTTTAATGTTTTGTTAAAGTATCTCGTTAGTACCAGCACCAACTGACGTTGTCATATCAGTGCAATAACCAGGAGAGAGACATTACTATTACTTTAAACTTTGTTAAACAGTTAGCTTTTGTCATATTTTAATATTTTCGAAATGCTGTTTTAGCATTAGTTATTTTGTACCTATGCTATGAGTAATGTTGGAGTGCAATAAAGTTATAATTTCCTTATTTTTGTTTTATTTTAAAAAACAAACTAATCAAAATATTCATTCGATATAATTTGTCTCATTATGATGTTGTTCCAAATGATGTGAGCATTACACTATTAATTTGGCACTGTTTAGTTTGACATTGATTTCGAAAGTAGTGGGATCCTATAAAGATCTCTTTTATGATAGGTCACAGGTACTGTTGAACACTTCAGTGTCAATTCCTTTTTATTGTCCCTTATTTCTTAGCCTCATGTCACTTTTTCACCATTGGCCTTTACCATAAGGTGGGAACCAACTATGTATTTATTTCCTGTGATGTTACTGTCACACCAGTTGCATGTAGTTACAGGAAACAGATACTATCTTTCAGCACATTTTTTGTCACTTTGTTAAAACTAGCAAATATAGTTTTAAATACACTCTTTATAGTGAAAGTCGATTAATGTTAAAAGTAAATAGATCTTGAACTGTCAAGTGAATTAACTCGTGTGAATTTTGGATTTAATTTTTTTTTCCCAATAATTCCCACCAACAGATCTTCAAGCAGTTTTAACATGAAGATGATTGTGAAATAGCTTCGAACAAATCGACACTTTTTTTTTTTTTAGTCTTAATTAAAGTTAAGATACTTGCTAGTTATAAGAGGAACATATTACATCGCATCTTTAGGAAGCGAATTGACGCTTTGTTCGAATTATTCGAATTATTGCGTGTTTCTACATGTCTTGCTGATGTTGTTCAGTGACTGGCCATTAATGAAGTTTAGGGCACTTGTTTTCAACCGGAGTTAAATTATAACATATGTACTTTCTTCGAATATTCCTCTTTGAAAATACGTGTCTTCGAATAATCGAAGTAGTACATTATATAACGTATATATATAATTATGTCATGTGATGTGTATGATGTAATTTGTTAATTTCTTGGTGCTTGACCTTTTATGCCGTGCATTTTGCCAGGCTTCAAACATTATATCATTTTGTAGCAGAAGTAGGTATCTGTGCATCACCAGAACACTTATTCCTTTAGTTAAATGTTTATGAGAATAACTTCTATTTTAAGGATATTTACAATAGCGTAGTCATGGTTTGGTGTGGAATAACAACAAATGATAATTATCTTTGATTCCACTGATAGGCATTTTATGCATACCCTCCCTTTTTCAGTAAGTAAAATAGGTCGAGGACAATATAGACGAAATATTGTGATATATTAACTTGTAAGTTTGCACTCTTGCACAATGATGTGCTCTATAATTTTGTTTATCTCAATTACAATTAAATGGCGTGTATATTATTATTTGTATTTTGTAAAAGCCATTAGAATATATTATGGTATTTTTATGATGCACAGTATACTGATTTGGATAGACCTCTTGTCTCCAAGATTATATTATTATTATCTATAATTTGTTATAATAGGCCCTACTTTATGACACATTAAAAGTATATTATAATAATTTGCAATTACTGATTACCAAATATGTTATTCGGGTGAATATAATTCTAGTGTAACGCAAATAACACCAAAATAATATGGATAACTCACTTTTTATCTTAATATTCCTTTGTTTTCCTAGACTAATGCATACAGGTATATTTTGCTGTTCAAAATCTAGTAGGCATTACCTATTTAAAATATTTTTGTGTACGTTCTATACACGTGCAATGAATAATATTATCTTTGTTCTTATAAAAGTGTATTTCAGACGTAATAAAAATTTAATCTGAATATGAACATTTAACATGAACCTTACATCCAAGCAATAATTATATTTGTTTTGGTATGCATTACTCGGGAAGCAATAATTAGAAAATGTATTATTTTTTAAATAATTATTTTATTATCGTTTTATTACCAGTAAATAATTGCAACAATTTACACTTTTTAGCCATTGAGGTATAAGTATACATAGAGAAGACATCTCAAACAAAATGTGTGTCCCCGCCGGGAGGTACTATTTTCAAAATTGAGCCCCTGTTCTCCTTTCAAAATCGAACGAATCCATTGGACATTGAAGCCGCGCGGCGTCAATTCATTGGAACATACATTGTGTTCGCGGTGTCCGTTCTATACGCTAGTAATAATACTTCAATGTTTTTAGCCTTAATTGTTTGTTGTGAACCTGATAAAAGTTGGAGTATTACATTGTAATAATGAACGCTGTAGAAGTTTAGATTTTTTATAAAAATATTCTAGGTACTTACATGCTTGTGGCCCGTATCTGCGCGATCACATAATCACGCATGTTCACACGCTAATATTATTATTTTTATTTATTTTTATTTATTTACTAAACTTGTACGTAATAACGATCAAGTTTAGTCAAGACAATAAATAAACCCAAAGAGCGGGAGGGGTTTGTATTGAGGTAGTATACTGATAATGATATAGTATTGTTACTTTATATATTTTCCTACACACATTTTGCACTTACAACCCATACAAGGGTGATGAGTCGTTTGTCATCATAACTTAATTGTCAATTTAATGATCAAAATATAGGTACCTGGTTACGGTGCTTTGTAACAATTATTATTATTGTATTGTATGCGTGCAAAATAAAGGATTCGTTTTATTTATTTACACTTTTGCACAGGCATTCCTATTATAATTTTAATCCTATTTGCTGGTAATAGGTATAGGTAGGTGTACTATTATCCGCTACAATATTACTAGCATATTACATTAATTTATTATTTTGTATCTAGGTCTCCAATGCTATCAATTTTACGACGTAACAGCTTTACGATAAACAGTAGCACTCATGTTGGTGTAAGTATATTGTTTTACCTTGTTGTTGTATATGTAAAACTTTTACTTTTGTAGTTTTGATTGCGATGTTAAGTACATCGTGGGACTAAAACTATTGACTTGTTTTCTACAAAATATCACATGATTTACTAACAATTGTTAGCAAACAAATTGTTAACAAACAAAATTTTGTTTGTTACGTTGGAGTGTTTTACTCGCTTAAGTATGTATTCTACTTATTTGAACGTAGACTTCAGTGTTAGTTCAATGGTAGTGCATAGATCTGGTTAACAGCTTATTGTAATTCCTTATTTAAGGTTATACAATTTATATGAAGGGTAATATCGTTTGGTACTAGACAAGTAGCAACACATCTTATGTCGATAATCCACAATTATGTTTTATGGTATGGATATAAATCATTATTGCATAGGGTAAATAATTTCCAACTTAATAATGCCCAGCGTTGTTTACGTAAATTTTCATGTATGGGTCATTTATTAATTTACTGATGTAAAGTTATAGAAATTAAGTGTTTTTATTCAAATAGTAATATAAATGGTATTTATAATAATACTTGAATAATTTGGCCCAATCCCTGTTCAGAAATGCGATTAAGGGTTATGGATTTCGTTACTATTTTATCTTTAGGGTATTACTACTTGTCTATTTTCCCCCTTTTCTGGCCAGTATCTATAGCATGGTACTTGAGGTTCGTAATGTTGTCCATTTAAGCAAATATATTTTACTTACTGCGCTTTTACTCGTCGCCAATGTTATGTTCAACGAACCACGCGTATTATTATTTATAATAAATCAATATTATAAGTATTATAATATTCACTGTAAGTACGCACAACACTATAGAGACACAACCGTCAGCCCCGAGATCTCCACATAGACTGACTCTCTTGTACCGAGTTAGGTTAATACAATAATCGAATGGATGATCGAATGACTAGTTCATTCGATCATCAAGCGAGGCGTCACCTAGCGACACCACCGCACAACTCTATACATAACAGTTATGAATCATCTTATTCCAGTCAAAAATGATATAAGAAATAGGAACATCAGCGTGGACGTCACAGTGGAATAAAAGTTGAACTCAGGTTTTTGGGTCATCGGTCCCAGAGGGCAGCACATGTCATGTGGACTGACGTGTTCTATGCTGTTGTATTTTGTTTTAGTCTGTTTAACTACTTTGAAAACTTAAGCTTGTTTAAGTTCAAAGGTCATATGCATATACAATAACTCTTACGCCTGAACTCAGAGTCACTAATGGTTATTTAATTCGCTCCTTAGTACAGAATTTGTATGGTGATTCTTTGCTAAGGAGCGATTAAAGTAACCGTTAGTGACTCTGAGTTGGGGCGTTAATCTTAAGTAATTAATATAGAATACTCATGCTCTGTCCACGGTTTTCTCTGCGTTATCTGGAATAATAAGTAGCCAATAGCTTGTTCTACATATATTATGGTCAATCTGTGTGCTAAACATGAAGATCCGTTGAGTAATTGAAGAGAGAAAAGTAACATCCGCACAAAATTTCACATAATATATAATATTAGTAGGATCCACATTAGGTAAGACTGTTAATAAGATATTAAATTGATCTATTTAAAAGTTTTAGCTACAGGTAAACGTATAAAATATTTTTAAATTTCAGTTAGTATAGTTATGTGAGATTTGAAAGGCCTAGTCGGTAGTGACCCTATTTGCGAGGGCAGGGGAGTTTGCGTTGTCCATGACAGAGTAAATCCTAGGTCTATTTTAATAATAAATCGATCTTAAAATCTCTGCGATCTCGTAATTCGGTTGGAGATGGTGAAATATGCCAAATTGTATGTAAAAATGACATTAGTAAGATCTGAGATCGTGCTTTTGAGCCAAGATCGGGGTAAGCGTTTATTTTTTTTAATTTCTATCATGTATCAATTTTTTTATTTAATAACGAAAAATCACTGTTATGTAAAACAAGACATCCAAAACTCCACAAACATAACTTTCTTCACCAAAAAGCGTAACTAGACCCATTTATTTTTCTTTTAATATCCCTAACGACGTCTAATGGTTCAAAAAACAGTGTAGCAGCCAGATAAGGATAGCAAATAATGTATAAACCCTGCTACTATTATAACGCAGAAAGCGAAGGTCTGAAGAAAACATTTATTTCCTATCTACCCCGGCTACTGAGATACTGCGAGCTGCATATTGATGCGAGATAATTTGACGAATAACGTCTTCATTTAGAAACATGAATCAGCTGCAAATACCATCAGCGCCGCATCGTCTTCACACGCAGACTATCTTCATGCATTCGTCGACCATCTTCGAGCAAGTTTCTTCAACGCCGCAGTCGCTTTTTCCGAGTTCTTCTTGCTGTTCCTGAGATGTGTTCCGCGCCGTCGCCGCCCGCCGAGTGCGCGCGCGCCCGTCCTGCTCGCTTTTATACGGCCGTCCAGCGCAGCAACTGCGGGAGGCCGCACACGAACCTGCGCGATCGCCCGGCGACCGGCCCATCGGCAGTTAGAGCGCGACAGAAATATTGCGCGTCTCGTCTCTCATAATAATTAATCGATGCTTATGTTTTGCTATTATTATCAAATTGTCATTGGTCTAAATTCTTGTATTATAATTGGCTAAGAAAATAAAATTAATTACTATTGGTAAATTCGTAATGTAGCCGGGGGTATAAATATAGGCAGGGTTGCCTCAATAAAACATTCCTATTCGCTTGCACATAGAAAGCAGTCAAGATCAGTTGTTTCATTCCAAAACCTTCTGAAGCAGTAATTATTATTTGGAGTCTGTTAATGGTGGACCCATACCACCACCATTACAGTGGTGACCCCTGTCCGAACACGAAGAGGAGGACCCCTGTCCGAACACAAGGAGGAGGACCCCTGTACAAGCACCGCGGACCAAAATCCCTGGAGGAAAATCCCTGCAAGAGCGCCGTCGAGTAAAATCCCTGCAAGAGCATCATTATGGATCGCGAGCTCATCCTACAAGAACTTGCGAAACTATCAGCCGACATCGCCGCATTGAAAGCTGCTCATCAAAAATGTAACGAACTACAGCTCATTCAGCGCAATCAGCAGCCACGAAGACCGCCCGTTCGTCACGACCGTCCTGCAAATGGTAGTCGGAAGAACTCTAGAGCAAGGTCTACCTACTGCTACTTCCATCGACGTTTTGGTTCCGAGGCAAGAAAATGCACAACGCCGTGTACATTCAAAAATGAAAACATGAAATCAAAAAACTCAACGGAGCACATTGGACTTGAAGCAACGGAATCCAACGTAACAGAAAAGTCCTACCGTCTTTTTGTCACCGATAAAAAAAGCAAACTTACCTTCCTTATCGACACCGGAGCGAATATCTCAGTTTTACCGCTGAAACAAGGACAGAAGATGAAGCCACTGGAATTTCAACTCTACGCCGCAAACAATACGACGATTCCGACATATGGAGAAAAATCAATGGAACTAGATTTGAACCTACGCCGACCGTTCAAGTGGAGATTTATCATCGCTAAAGTCAGTAAACCAATCATCGGTGCTGATTTTCTTCAACATCACCAGTTGATCGTCGACATCAAAAATAGAAGACTCATCGATGGGAAAACCAATCTTGCATCTCAGTCTTTCGTCCAAGCAACCAATCTACCCACAATAAGAAGCATAGATGTTCAACAATCATATCACAAGATCCTTGAAGAATATCCTGGAATCACAAGAATAACTTCAATGAAATTAACACCGAAGCACGACGTTGAACATTTTATCGATACCAATGGACCACCACTACACTGCCGTGCACGTCCAATCGCACCGCACCGATACGAGCAAGTTCGAAAAGAATTCGAAAACATGATCGAGCAAGGAATATGCCGTCCAAGCAAAAGTCCTTGGTCATCACCACTTCACGTCGTACCGAAGAAAAATGGAGAATTACGAGTTTGTGGAGATTATAGAAGACTGAACTCTATTACCACTCCTGACCGCTACCCAATACCGCGAGTCAAGGACTTCACTCATCAACTGTCAGACAAGACTATATTCTCCACCATCGATCTCAACCGAGCTTATCAACAAATAAAAGTACGTGATGAAGACATAGAGAAAACAGCAATAATTACACCAATGGGATTATTCGAATTTCCAAGAATGACTCCAGGACTGAAGAACGCTGGTCAAACCTTTCAAAGATTTATACACGAAGTACTTCATGGACTCGATTTCGTTTTCGCATTCATCGATGATCTACTTGTTGCAAGCCCTGATGAAGAAACGCACAAGACCCATTTACGCACCGTACTACAACGATTAGAAGAAAATGGAATCACAATAAACCCTTCAAAATGCATATTTGGACAACAAGAAGTTCAATTTCTTGGTTTCACCGTCAGTAAGGAAGGAATCAAACCGCCTACTGAAAAAGTCAGAGCAATCATCGATTACGCGAAACCAAAAACAATCGAAGAATTAAGAAGATTTCTTGGAATGATAAATTTCTACAGAGAACACATACCTAAAGCCGCTGAAATTCAAGCACCACTTCACGCTTACCTTCACAACACGAAGAAAAAAGATAAAACATCAATCGAATGGAACGATGAAGCCACGAAGGCATTTGAAGCTTGTAAAGTTGCGATCCAAAATGCAGCTTTACTCGCTCACCCATCACATGAAGCAACACTTGCTATATTCAGCGACGCGTCCGATATATCAGCGGGAGCTGTACTTCAACAATATATCAATGGGAAATGGCAACCACTTGGCTATTTTTCGAAGAAGTTCTCCGATACTCAACGTAACTACAGTACATTCGACAGAGAGCTACTCGCTATCTACATGGCTATCAAACACTTCAGGAAAACGTTCGAGGGTCGAAACCTGATCGTTTTTACCGACCACAAGCCATTAACATATGTACTTCAGAAGAAACCATCACCATCGGAAACACCACGACGAGCAAGACAACTCATTTTCATAAGCGAGTTTACGACCGACATACGTCACATCAGTGGGAAGGACAATATAGTCGCCGACGCACTCAGTCGCACACCAATCGACAGTGTAACGTGCCCTACATCAATCGACTATCACAAGATCGCCGAAGCGCAAGACAGAGATAGCAACAAAATCAATCAACTATCGAAGCAAAGTAATTTGTCCATCAAGCAAGTTACAATGCCGATGACTCATCTACCTATCTACTGTGAAGCCTCAACGTCAGTCATGCGACCATACCTACCAGAATAATGTCGTCGCGAAGTCTTCAATGCACTACATAACATCAGTCATCCAGGTGTTAAAACAACAAGAAAACTCATCACTGAAAAATTCTTTTGGCCTTCAATGCAAGTGGATGTTGGCAACTGGGCGAAGCAATGCATTCAATGTCAAAAATGCAAAGTACATAGGCATACATCAAGCAGCCTAGCTTCATTTCCACCTACGGAGAGATTCGAACACCTGCACGTTGATATCGTTGGACCATTACCTACGTCACCGCAAGGATATCGATATCTCGTTACCATGATTGACAGAACAACAAGATGGCCAGAAGCAATACCAACCGATGATACTTCAGCCGAATCCATCGCAAAAATAATTTATGAAAATTGGATTACTCGTTTTGGATCACCAAAAACCATCACAACGGATCAAGGAAGAAACTTCGAAAGCAACCTATTTCTTAAACTCCTTCAAACGATGGGAATACAGAAAACACGTACAACGGCATACCATCCGCAATCAAACGGAATAGTCGAACGATGGCATCGTACATTGAAGACCGCACTCAAAACTCGTTTATCTCAACATAAAAAGTGGATTGATGAGCTACCTACAGTGCTATTTGGACTACGAGCAACACCGCGCGCAGACACTAGTCTTAGTGCCGCTCAGCTAACCTACGGCCACAGCATAAGACTACCGTGTGACTTCTTCACTTCAACTTCGTCAAATAATCAAGAAATGAATTACGATTATGTCACTCAACTTCAAGAAACAATCAACAAAGTCTTATCGTCGCAACGCATATCATCACATGAAAATAAGAAATCTGTATTCATTCATCAAGATTTGAAAACATGCAATCAAGTTTTCGTCAGAAACGACGCGGTGAAAAAACAATTTCAACCTACCTACGACGGACCGTATAAAGTCTTAGAGCGAGATAGCAAGACTTTTAAATTACAAATACCCGGAAGGAAATCTACAATAATATCGATCGACCGACTAAAGCCTGCCTATATTATTAACGAGGATACTTCAGAGGACTCATCATCATCATCAGTACCATCTCAACCTCTAGCGAGGAAGCTTGAAAACCCATCATCTACAACATCAACTCATATCAAACCTATTTTGAAAACTACAAGATATGGACGAGTCGTCAAGCCTCCGGTACGCTTTCGCTAGGGGGAGAGTGATGTAGCAGCCAGATAAGGATAGCAAATAATGTATAAACCCTGCTACTATTATAACGCAGAAAGCGAAGGTCTGAAGAAAACATTTATTTCCTATCTACCCCGGCTACTGAGATACTGCGAGCTGCATATTGATGCGAGATAATTTGACGAATAACGTCTTCATTTAGAAACATGAATCAGCTGCAAATACCATCAGCGCCGCATCGTCTTCACACGCAGACTATCTTCATGCATTCGTCGACCATCTTCGAGCAAGTTTCTTCAACGCCGCAGTCGCTTTTTCCGAGTTCTTCTTGCTGTTCCTGAGATGTGTTCCGCGCCGTCGCCGCCCGCCGAGTGCGCGCGCGCCCGTCCTGCTCGCTTTTATACGGCCGTCCAGCGCAGCAACTGCGGGAGGCCGCACACGAACCTGCGCGATCGCCCGGCGACCGGCCCATCGGCAGTTAGAGCGCGACAGAAATATTGCGCGTCTCGTCTCTCATAATAATTAATCGATGCTTATGTTTTGCTATTATTATCAAATTGTCATTGGTCTAAATTCTTGTATTATAATTGGCTAAGAAAATAAAATTAATTACTATTGGTAAATTCGTAATGTAGCCGGGGGTATAAATATAGGCAGGGTTGCCTCAATAAAACATTCCTATTCGCTTGCACATAGAAAGCAGTCAAGATCAGTTGTTTCATTCCAAAACCTTCTGAAGCAGTAATTATTATTTGGAGTCTGTTAATGGTGGACCCATACCACCACCATTACAACAGCATAACTCTCAAATCAGTCTTCATTCTACTTTCAACCTTATTTCTTAAACAATTAGAGCTGTTGGTTTTTTGTGAATGTAATTTAAAGTTTGTTTTACTAAAGTGAAGAAGCCATTTCATAGTTGTCGATGCCTTTCAAATATTGACCGGTCATTATCTGTGGAAGCGGGTTCCTGTGACGATAACTGGTGTCGCCACCCTAAAACGTCCGTTTGTTTGTCCGTCTGTGTTTGTTTCGGAAGGCGCGGTCCCTTTACGAAATGGACAGGGAGGATTTGCGGTATATTTTTTATTCTCTTGGACGTTCGGGATTTTTACGCATTGGTTGATAATATGCTTCATGTTATCATAACTCTTAATATAATAATAATAAAATAAATCTGTAACTGACCGGTGTTTGTTCCAGACATTCCAGCTAATCAATTTGAATGCGGTTTTCGCTAATGTATTGGAGAGCTATATAGACTAGCGGGGTAGCATTATAGTGTTCGTTTTACGAAAAACCCTTCAGCTGCTTGCTATAGTTATGTTTCAGAAATTAACACCCAGTAATGTAATGCCACTAAAAACATGTTTATTATAGGACACAGTTACGTTAGTAGTACCTACCTAGTAGTTAAGCAAATGACATTATAACCAGACTTATTAACAGTTATTTAACACGTTATAAAATATGAAAGTAACATAATTATTACGCAATAAATCCGTAATATAACACCCACATGTGCTGACTGCGGGCTTCAGATCAGGAGTTATTAATTACAACTCAGACAGATACCCGACTCAACCCACATTTCTCAGAGTACCTAATTCAAAGATTTAATTAGGAACAAATGTGCTGAAAGCTAAGTTTTTTTCTAACTTGAAGAGAAGAAGGATGAACGGAAGGTTATGAAATCCGTTAACACATAATAAAACTGTAATTAGGTAATCGATGTTTACTGGAAGATATTTCAGAATACCTAACTATTAATAGAGGTAGGTTAACGAAATAAATCCCAAAAACAATCTTTTTAGATTTTTTATGTTTGTTAGTTTTTCTGTGCGGTTGTTCCCACATCCCACACATAAACCGTTTTGAGTATGGTTTTCAATGATGTACAAATGAATGATGTAGAATAATGCAAAGGAAAAAAACATTTATTTACAATCAGTTCTCCTTAATAACACACGTTTTCAGTGAAACGGATATCAATTAAATGTCCTTTCTATGTTGACGTGCACAAGAAATAAGTGCACTCGACAAAAGGACTAACGAGGCACTAATGTGTCGGTCATTAGTGCTCTTACCCCACCCCCTTTTACTCTTTCAGGGGTTAAATTTGGTAAATTATTCACAGTGCGTTCCGTATCAAAGTAGTCTATAGACTTTTTAGTTTTAGAAGTGCCACTTTCGATATTTCTTTTTTATTACTTATGTAGTATGTAACTTACCGGCGAAAGAGTTGACGAATTTCATTATAGGTAAAAAATTTAATTGGAAAGCAACATAATGCCTATGTTACATACGTACGAGTAAATTTAATTTTGTTGTATTTGAAGCTATATTTTTTCTTAAATAAACTATTGCTATCCCATTTATTAACTTCCCTATTGCATTTCATGTAATAACAGCTTCAATAGCAAAGAATTCAATCCCATATGAAAGCATTAACAACCGGATTTGGATGCAATTAACTATATTGTTATGATAATCGGATTTCTCGATGACGCGAGATAAATATCTTCTTATTGGCTGTTTGCTCATAAGATTAATGTTACTGCAAATGATTGTCTGTTATTAAATGTTTAAAATGCCCACATTTATGTTTTTGTTACAAGTTTATTTTAAGATCATGTAATAATGATAATTAAGTGACAAAAATGGGTAACGATTATTTTGGATTTTAATTTTGTGGTCATAAAAGTTGAAAAAGGATTATAAAGGTTATAACAGTACCCACGTATTTAAAATCTTAGTTCCAAATGCGTATTTTAATAAATAAATAGATGAAATGAATAAAGAAATAAATAAACACACTCGGATCATCACTAAAACAAAGAACTCGAGAACAAACATTTATCTATTAATGTCAACAAAATTTCAAATGACAAATGTCTACTGCCGGCAATCGAACCTCAGACACTCCAAAATACCTAAACCACTCACTAGGCTAAATCCACTAAAATAAAATGACCATATTTAAAGCACATCATCATTTAATTTCAACTGGTTCGGAAATAAAGGATGTTCAATAAAAGGCAGGTGTAAAAAACATTTTTGGGGTTAATGAACTTGGACGTGTCATCCGAAGTCCGAACATCAAATGCAGCGAAACCAACTTTCATCTGTCATTACATGACGCGGGAAACAATGGTACAAGAAGCATTAATTACGATCGCTCGTAGCAATTATTTTCGATGGCCGTTAAATAATTTCGACGATGTTAATTGTTGTGTGTTGTTGATGTCGTTTTCAATCTGTGATTTTGTGTAAATATTTGTGACATACTTGTTATTTAACACAATTAAAAAAAAAGTTTTTGTAGAACTGGAAAATATATTATTTATATTTTTTAAGTTTGTGTGTCTTTCTGTTTGTCCTGGTTGATTTTGGAAGGGTTAAATCGATTTTAATGGAAGAGAGAGAAGGTTAATTCCTACAGGATCGGAATTTACGCGAAAAACTCCCATGGAAACGAAGTCGCGAGCATAACTAGTATAATAATACTTAAAATAAAACAAACGCGAGTACCTTGCACGACTTAACTCTGTTTGCAGTCAAACAAGATACGTAAGCTGTATATTGTATAAGCAGTATAATCTTATTCATACAATAAATTTACATTGAACACTATTCGTCTGATACGAATGTCTTCAAAGTGTTACAATTCAGACCAGAATGGGTTTCAAGTTTACATCGATAGCTGTCTAGGGCTTTAGTTATTTACAACTATCCTCGCCTTAGCATAAATACTGGTAATACCTGTAATAATTCACTCCACAAGGTAGAGCTTTCGTAGCGTCTAAACTATGGCTGGACTAGATCCTTGGAGATAAAACTTCCTGGTTCCCAAAAGGTGGTCGCAATATTTTATGGTAATTTGAATTTTTTTAAGTTGTGGATGAAAGTTTAGCTGACTAATGTATTCCATGGTTTTTTTTTTTTTCTTTCTTGTGCAGTGAATTATTTATGTAACAAAACAAATTGTATTTTACGTTTACTAACGTAACGTACGTAGACTTACCCTAACTTTGATTTTATACATAAGTCAGAAATATTATTCGAATACCACCAGATCAACGTAATTTACACAACAAATATTGCACATTGCCTGGCTAATGGCTATATTTGCTTAAAACCCATTGATGGCCACGGGTTTCTACTCTTGAGGAGGCTTAGAACATACCTTTAGCATATACGCTGCTTCTTTATCATGTATTGTAGGTATAATCTTAACACATTAAAAATATGAAACTCTAACATAAGTATATCAATTTTGATTTTTACTCGATCTAGATCATTCTTCTCAGAAAACCCATCAGAATGCTCATCAGCGCAGCATTCTCAAGTGTAGCTTTAAACAGGTTTTTAGCAAAAACATCAAACGTCGCATCCCTGCATCCTTACAGACGGCAGTTTTTGTCACCTGCCGTTGCGCAAACATTAATAATTTCTACCTCATTGCCTCATAATAGGTATATTGTATAAGTTTAGTAACAAATATATGTAGTACCTACCTATATTTTATGTATAAAGCAAAGCAAAGCAAAGCAACAACCCATAATACTGCTGGGCTCGGGGTTTCCTCTCACAATGTGAGCGGTACAGGCCATAGTCTACCACGCTGGCCAAGTGCGGATTGGTACACTTCAAACACCTTTGAGAACTTTATGGAAAACTCTCCGCTGTGCAGGTTTCCTAACGATGTTTTTCTTCACCAAAACAAGTGATAATTAACTTGTAATACGCACATAATACATATTTGAAATTAAGAGGTGTGTGACAGGATTTTAACTCGGGCATTTTATGTATAATTTTACAATACAAGCTATTATAGCATGTAGTTTTTAAAATTCGTAGAAAATTTCTAACTACGTCATGTACTTATACTCGTAGGTATATAGCTTTGGTGTGAAAAGAGATGTGAACTAATAATATAGACATTACATGACAAATACCTAAGTCAAAAAGGAGCTGAATAGTCATCTGTTTTTAGGTAGTATTCATCGTCATGGACATAATTATTTATTATCAACAATGTGTCACCGATGCATTGCCGTTAAAAAAGAAAAGCCGCGATATTATATTTATGATGAAATATTAAAACCAGCATCTTGGGATTTCAACAAAAACTATCCAAATTCCATCCACACAGTTACCGAATATAATTCAATAAATTTTCGGTGTGCAAGTTTTTCTCAGTTTTCTGAGCGTAAATATTGTAATGATATACGAGGCTTCATTTTGCTAAAATTATTTTTATCGGCCAGACGTATTGCTAAGCTGAACGGAATTTTCAAACCATGTAATAATGTAGACTTATAAATATGTAGTTCTGTGTTTCATTAAATTTCTGAAAAAAAAATTGGTATTGTTTTCAGATGTAGGTTTTTAGGAATCCGTACAAAGGAAATAATATATTATTATTAATTTTTACATCGACTCTGTTTTTGAGATTTCGGATTTCAAGTTCAGGTAGCCAATTGGAAACAATGGTAAGCGATATGCTGTTGAATTTACAACCAGTATTAAATAAAATATTTTTAAGTGTTTAATTATATTATTGGATAGTATGTAGGTACGTATTATGAAATAGTACCCGGCCTCGCTTCACTTCAGATTTTGTAAGTACCTTTAGTGTTCAGAGGGTCAATAATACACACATTTTACTTTGTGAGGTGATGTTAGGTGTGAGGTGAGGTATGTATACGTAAAGCACACGTTTGCACTCGGCTCGCAGCTAGCCACAGACTGACCCACAGAGTACTTTGTTATATACTAAAAGACTGACCGCTGTGCATAGACACTTCAGTACCTAACTTTCACACTCGAAGGAATGTTTTGAAATTTTAAAAATCTTTGATGTAAATCGATTGAAATAAAATAAGCACCTCATGTAAAAGGCCTATTACATTACCCAATTTTAAGGGCCCTATCGAAAGGCTGAGCGTGTCCCCTATCTTAGCGCTTATTACATCGCCCTATCAATCGGACACTAACTTAGAACATCGTCTCGGTTGAACGTCGTCGTCATAGCACCTGCATCTTTCAATGCCCCATCAATTGCTTTAGCAGTGATTGCAATCGCTGTCAAAATAAAAAAGTAAGAAAAACAAGACTTGGGTTAAGAAGTACTTCATTTAAATAGTCTTTGTTTTCTTTTTGCAACAAAAATGGCATCTCTTTAAAGAGCTCAGTTACATTAATTAACACTTCTTTCTCTTTATTACACGCCATCGCGACACCAAACTGATTCGACTACAAAAACTCTTTGGGCGACGATTGACTTCAATCGTTAGGGCGTAAGGGGGTAAGCGAGATCGGGTTGCGCCGATCGCCTTAGATAGGGTCCCTGATTATACGCCCCTTATTTAGGGTAAGGGTCCCTTAAAATTGGGTAATGTGATAGGCCTTTAACCCAAAGTTTACTAGAATATATAAATCAAAACAATGTCAAAATCAGTCAAGACATTTCTGATATTATCAAGGAAAGCAACAAACAAGATAAAAACCCTAAAATCCTTATTAAGAAAACTATTCTTGTTTAAATACTACCATGTCTATATTGTCTACATCAGCCCTTCGAGGCCTATTGCTGGACATAGGCCTCCCCTAACTGCCATGTACAGATTGATCAGTTACAATTTTACGACACGAATAGGTTAACAAACAAAAAATAGCTTAATCTCCGTGTCCCATCGTGCGAAGACCGTAACCGTAAAGCAACATGCCAACCATAAGTTTTCTGCGATTAAACCGGTAGATAACTCGTAGCTTATGATAGTGCACTTCCGTTGAGGGTTTTTTTAGCCAGCTAGAAAATGTGAATGAGTCTAGATATCTTTTAAGTCGTCCTGAGCTTGATATATTTGCCACGGTGTTAGACAAATTGCTGTGTAAGCCGTGTAAAAGTTATATGAAAGTTAATAGAGAAAACGAATTAAAGATATAGTACAACAAAGAAAAAAAAGGGAATGAAAAGGAAAAAAGAGTTAATAGGTACAAAGTTAGCGCAGCGCATTCACTTAATATACCTATGTATTATATTAACTTACTGAGCATGAAATGACATAAAAAAGTTTGTTATATGGGTATAATTGAATTATAATCTAAAATTCTAACTTTATATGATAGTAATTTGTAAAGGTTTGTAAAATAAATGCCATCAAAAACATAACTTGTAAAAAAACCCAAGTCTCGCAACTCAGTTCTTCTACCGTAAAAACTTGTGAGATCCATGTAATACCAAGTCGGTTAATTTATTCAGTTCCTACTTAAGGTTCCTTCTGTCTTAAGTTATTACGTAATTAGCTAACCTAACAAGTAACAACATATTATAGTGACCATATCAATATTGAAAATCTTTTATGTTTTAAATAAATAGATCGACTTGACCATCGCATGAAAACACAATGTATCTCACAAGTAATATCTACCTACATATTATATTAATTGTTTAGTGCGATTGCCAAGTCAATCTATTTATTTAAAACATAAAAGATTTTCAATATTGATATGGTCACTATAAGATGTTGTTACTTGTTAGGTTAGCTAATTACGTAATAACTTAAGACAGAAGGAACCTTAAGTAGGAACTGAATAAATTAACCGACTTGGTATTACATGGATCTCACAAGTTTTTACGGTAGAAGAACTGAGTTGCGAGACTTGGGTTTTTTTACAAGTTATGTTTTTGATGGCATCTCATTTGTTTTTGTAGATAGTCCTACTTTTTTTCCTTTTACAAGTTATCTTTGAACATAATTATATCTAGGTACCTATCTACACCTATTATTCCATTATATCTAGGTACCTATCTACACATCTATACTTCTATACTAATATATAAAGAGGAAAGATTTGATTTTTTGTTTGCATTGAATAGGCTCCGAAACTACTGAACCGATTTGAAAAATTCTTTCACTGTTAGAAAGCTACACTATTCGTGGTGAACATAGGCTATATTATATTTTTAAAAAATTAGGGATCCTTACTAAAACTCCAATAATGTGTAAAAAATTACCTAAAATATTCTTTACATCGCGTGCGCTGCGAAAACTATTCATGATAGAACAAAAAAATGTTCTACAATATTAGAGAACATATCAATAACTACAAAAAACCTCGTGATACTATATGTCCAACTATTGTAGTTATGCCACTATAACCACTTTTACATTTTAAAAGTTAATAAAAAAGGTGACCAAAATCAGACCATGATAACTATACCTTCGTATTAATCCTTATCCAAATAAATCATTTCATATTCAAAACTATTTCAATACCTATTGATTACTTTTTAAATTACTCAAATCGGATATTCCATTCAGAAGATATTACGACTTCAGGAAAATAAATCGCGCCGCCCCGCCGCGCAATGACCAGTACTAGCCAAATCTCTGAAACTACTGAACGAATTTTAACAGGACTATTTAGGATATTGAAAAGACTTCAACATAGCATTTAAGCTATTTTTTAGGGTTCCATACCAAAGAGTTCCTTAAGGACATTTTATATGGAAAAATAAAAAATGTCAGCTGATTTGTTTTAAATAATAAAAAAACGTTTACACGTACAAAAAGAGTAATACATGCATTTCTTAAATTTTACTTATATTACATGGAAAGGCCATAAAATGCCTTAAGTTATTTTTTTCATTAATTCATAACCCTATAACTGAATGGATATTTTCTATTTTCTTATTTTGTTTTCAAGAGCATGTTTTTGCGTATCTATGTCCTCCAATATAATTTCAGCATTTCATTAATTTCACCTTGAAAGTGGTGGAAAAACGCAAACTAATTCTGTAAGAGTACCTGATATTCAACAAATTCGGGAATTTTTTTTGTATGTTCTTTAAGGCCCACGGAAGTTACATAATCAGTTGATTACATTTTTTAAAACTGCATTGGATCACATGCCATCTGATAGTTATAAAATTGTAATCAGAGCTGATAAAACTCCTGTAGGACAACATGCAAGACGTTTAAATGCACCAATTTATGAAGTTGCCATTGTAATGGTTGGAAAAAATCTGGAAGCCCGTGATATTGTTTTACATCGCAGAAATGATCAGTTACAGCGTGTGCATGAATCACATCTCTCATGACGCGTTACAATATCCAATATTATTTAGGAAAGGTGAAGATGGTTATCATTTCTCAATCAAGATGATAAATCCTAATACAGGCAATTATAAAGTGTCATTCCATTGCTTTTGTTTACAATTATTATGTTATTGTTGAATGACTGTCATCAAAACATTATCTTATTTACAGGAGCTGAAACTAATAAAAAAGTTAGTTCAATAAATTTTTACTCATACCGTCTGATGGTTCCTGAAAATAAAGACAATCACATATTGAAATGTCGGCGATCATCAATATACTGTTGATATGTATGTAAACATAGAAACATAGAGAGATTGACCTTCATCAGATTGAACCAGACCAAACTACGTTCTGACGAGTATATGTATTCACCTTCGAGATGCAATTACTACCGATGGAAATCCAAACAATGTCGGGCGGATGACAATTCTTCCAGCAACATATTATATTGGAAGTCCTCGGCATATGCATAAAGCAAAGCAAAGCAAAGCAACAACCCATAATTGTCCCACTGCTGGGCTCGGGGTCTCCTCTCACAATGTAAGGGGTACAGGCCATAGTCTACCTCGCTGGCCAAGTGCGGATTGGTAGACTTCACACACCTTTGAGAACTTTATGGAGAACTCTCCGGTGTGCAGGTTTCCTCACGATGTTTTCCTTCACCGAAGCAAGTGATAATTAACTTCTAATACGCACATAATATTTGAAAATCAGAGGTGCATGCCAGGATTTGAACTCGGTCTCCTCCGTTCGAGAGACCAACGTTCTAACCACTAGGCTATCACTGCTTTTAATATTGCATTTATGCATGAATACGCTCAAAATGCCATGACATAATTATGTATGTTTGTTATTATGGCACTACAGATTTATTTATCACATTCACATGCAGTCTTTAGTGAATAGAAATCAAACAGGAGTTTTTACCTGGCCAATCACCGATTGATCGCCATGATATTACTGCACGAGTCTTCCGACTAAAGTTGAAATCTTTAATGGATTTAATTGTGAAACACAGTGTATTTGGTGTGACGCACTGCGAGCAGGTTGCCTCATGCTCATAATCTTGATTTGGCTAATTGGGAAAATAAAGTTGATACCAAATGAAGTTGATCAAATCATATCTGCTGAAATTCCTGATGTCTAAGTCAATCCTGATGTAGGTACAAGTTGATCCAGGCTTGCACGAAGTTGTTATTAAAAACGTGATTCATGGCCCATGTGGAAATCTCAATTCAAATTCACCATGTATGGTAGATGGTCAATTTTCGAAACGGTGCCCACGGGAATTAGTGGCAGAAACAATTACCGGGAACGATGGCTATCCGCTATATCGTCGCCGATCGACTGCAGATAATCAAAGATCAACAGTTGTAAAAGTAAATCAACAAAATAAATCACAGGGTCAGTCTTTAAGTATTTGCGGCGTTAATCTGGAAAACTCATGCTTCTCTCATGGACAGTTGTATGTTGCCTGCTCCCGCGTTAGGCTAGGTTCACACGGCGTCCATTCGATTCGATTTTTTCCCGTATACGGTTTCCCCGTATACGAGGCAGTCGTTCACACGACAACACGATTTTAACGTTAACGTTTATATCGAATGGAAAGCTGCCAGTTGTTTAGTGCGGAAACTTTTGATGATAGAACAAAAAATGTTTTACAATATTAGAGAACATATCAATATCTACCAAAAACCTCGCGATACTATATGTCCAACTATTGTCGTTTGTCACTATAACCACTTTTTACATTTTAACAGTTAATAAAAAAGATGACCAAAATCAGATCATGAAAATCATACCTTCGAATTAATCCTTATCCAAATAAATCATTTCATACTCAAAACTGTTTCAATACCTATAGATAACTTTTTGAATTACTCAAATCGGGCATTCCATTCAGAAGATAATACGAATTTAGGAGAACAAACACCGCCGCCACCGCCGCGGCCGCGCAATGACCAGTGTGGCCCCACGCAAAGCAACTGTAGCGTAGTCTTTTATTTACTAAAAGCAATAAAATGTAATTAGAAGTATGTATGTACAAAAATTTAAATAGAGGACAGAAAACACAGAACAGAAATTCAAATTCATCATTCTAATTTCCGCTTCGCTGGGAATCGAACACAGGACCCTTGGCGCGGCGATCCGGCATGGTAGCCATCGCCATCGCGCCACACGGGTCGTCAAAACATAAAATTATAAATATATCTCTAAATGTTTAAAAATAAAATTACACCCGAGCGAAGCCGGGGCGGGCTGCTAGTATTATATACATGTACACTGATTCATTCACTGCAAATGTAACTTTGTTATACAGGTACAGTGATTCATTAACTGCAAATGTAACTTTGTAATCCTATACCTTTATATAGGATTACAAAGTTATTTATGCAGTTGATATATCTAGAAAACTGGAGTGAAATTGCAAAATATTTTAGTTTTTCCTTGATCTATACACTAAACACTAATTGTGTTCCAAATTTGAAGCTTCTATGTCTGCTAGAAGTGCCTTAGAGTTTTGATGATCGGTCAGTCAGTGAGTGACGAAATTAAGCAAATTTGACTAGTTATAATTCTAAAACTACTGAATCAAATTGAATGAAATTTGAAATATAGCGTGTTTATACCATGACTGCTTGGTAGCTGAAAATTCAGACTTCTAGCTTTATCCACAAGGAAGTTATAGGGGGTCGAAAATGGCCTGAATTGCTTCGAGAAAAGGATGGTACGGCCGTGCCGCTTTTTTGCTCGACTTGGCGGGGGCACTGCCGTGCCCCCAGATATAAAATGCACAAGGCCTTCTTAATTCACAATGCAAATCAAATAAATAAAATTGGTATTAAAATATGTAATAGTAATCACTTTTGAAGCAGATTTTGCATAAGAGGTGGTAGATACACCTTATTGTACATGAACAGTTGAAATTTTAGTAAGCATCTTAAGAGTCAACTGAGAAGAGTTGGTCTAACAAGCACTTTAGAATTCCAGTCACCTTCCTATCTTTTATTTATATTGTCGTAGAAGTTCAAACGTTTTACGAATATTGCATCTGTGTTTTAAATTTTAAATTCCGAATTACATTTTATGATAGTGTTTTATAAAACACGAGTTTATATTTAAAACTAGCTATTACCCGCGGCTTCGCCCGCGTGTTCAAAGGGAAGTAACAATGAGTTTTTTAACATGCATGATTTATTCCTAGATATAATAACATACTAATAATAATTCATAAATAAGTGACAGATCCAAAATTTAAAAAATACTAAGGGGAACCAACTGTAAAACCTATGACCCTCCTCGACCTTCCAACTGTAAATATAAAGTATATCAAAAGTAAGTATATGACCATCCAAGACTACATCGCCACTTACCATCAGGTGGGATTAGAGATAATAATAATATCATATATGCATGAATTTCTATATTTACAGTTGGAAGGTCGAGGAGGGTCATAGGTTTTACAGTTGGTTCCTCTTAGTATCTTTTAAATTTTGGATCTGTTACTTATTTATGAATTATTGTTATTGTTATTAATTATTATGTTATTATATCTAGGAAAGAGTCATGCATGTTAAACAACTCATTGTTACTTCCCTTTGAACACGCGGGCGAAGCCGCGGGTAATAGCTAGTCATACCATAACAGCGCTCCGTTACGAAGTGAAAGACGGACAGAAAAACACACTATCGCATTTATAATATTAAGTATGGAAGTTTGGAAGTATGGATAGTATGGATGGATATGGAAGTATAGAAGTATGGACAAATACGCATCATAATGGATCTTTCCATGGGAATGAGTTGTTTTACTGCGGTAAAAAGTAGCCTACGTTACTCTCCAGCCTCCTACCTATCTCCACACAAAAAATCTTACCATAACATCGCTCTGTTACGACGTGAATCACGGATAAATAAACAAACAAACACACTTTCGCATTTATAATATTAGTATGGATGTTATTATATCTAGGAATAAATCATGCATGTTAAAAAACTCATTGTTACTTCCCTTTGAACACGCGGGCGAAGCCGCGGGTAATAGCTAGTCATACCATAACAGCGCTCCGTTACGAAGTGAAAGACGGACAGAAAAACACACTATCGCATTTATAATATTAAGTATGGAAGTTTGGAAGTATGGATAGTATGGATGGATATGGAAGTATAGAAGTATGGACAAATACGCATCATAATGGATCTTTCCATGGGAATGAGTTGTTTTACTGCGGTAAAAAGTAGCCTACGTTACTCTCCAGCCTCCTACTTATCTCCAAGCAAAAAATCTTACCATAACATCGCTCCGTTACGACGTGAATCACGGACAAACAAACAAACAAACAAACACACTTTCGCATTTATAATATTAGTATGGATGTTATTATATCTAGGAATAAATCATGCATGTTAAAAAACTCATTGTTACTTCCCTTTGAACACGCGGGCGAAGCCACGGGTAATAGCTAGTCATACCATAACAGCGCTCCGTTACGAAGTGAAAGACGGACAGAAAAACACACTATCGCATTTATAATATTATAAGTATGGAAGTTTGGAAGTATGGATAGTATGGATGGATATGGAAGTATAGAAGTATGGACAAATACGCATCATAATGGATCTTTCCATGGGAATGAGTTGTTTTACTGCGGTAAAAAGTAGCCTACGTTACTCTCCAGCCTCCTACCTATCTCCACACAAAAAATCTTACCATAACATCGCTCCGTTACGACGTGAATCACGGACAAACAAACAAACAAACAAACAAACAAACACACTTTCGCATTTATAATATTAGTATGGATAGTATGGATGGACAAATACGCATCATAATGGATCTTTCCATGGGAATGAGTTGTTTTACTGCGGTAAAAAGTAGCCTACGTTACTCTCCAGCCTCCTACCTATCTCCACACAAAAAATCTTACCATAACATCGCTCCGTTACGACGTGAATCACGGACAAACAAACAAACAAACAAACACACTTTCGCATTTATAATATTAGTATGGATGTTATTATATCTAGGAATAAATCATGCATGTTAAAAAACTCATTGTTACTTCCCTTTGAACACGCGGGCGAAGCCGCGGGTAATAGCTAGTCATACCATAACAGCGCTCCGTTACGAAGTGAAAGACGGACAGAAAAACACACTATCGCATTTATAATATTAAGTATGGAAGTTTGGAAGTATGGATAGTATGGATGGATATGGAAGTATAGAAGTATGGACAAATACGCATCATAATGGATCTTTCCATGGGAATGAGTTGTTTTACTGCGGTAAAAAGTAGCCTACGTTACTCTCCAGCCTCCTACCTATCTCCACACAAAAAATCTTACCATAACATCGCTCTGTTACGACGTGAATCACGGATAAATAAACAAACAAACACACTTTCGCATTTATAATATTAGTATGGATGTTATTATATCTAGGAATAAATCATGCATGTTAAAAAACTCATTGTTACTTCCCTTTGAACACGCGGGCGAAGCCGCGGGTAATAGCTAGTCATACCATAACAGCGCTCCGTTACGAAGTGAAAGACGGACAGAAAAACACACTATCGCATTTATAATATTAAGTATGGAAGTTTGGAAGTATGGATAGTATGGATGGATATGGAAGTATAGAAGTATGGACAAATACGCATCATAATGGATCTTTCCATGGGAATGAGTTGTTTTACTGCGGTAAAAAGTAGCCTACGTTACTCTCCAGCCTCCTACTTATCTCCACGCAAAAAATCTTACCATAACATCGCTCCGTTACGACGTGAATCACGGACAAACAAACAAACAAACAAACACACTTTCGCATTTATAATATTAGTATGGATGTTATTATATCTAGGAATAAATCATGCATGTTAAAAAACTCATTGTTACTTCCCTTTGAACACGCGGGCGAAGCCACGGGTAATAGCTAGTCATACCATAACAGCGCTCCGTTACGAAGTGAAAGACGGACAGAAAAACACACTATCGCATTTATAATATTATAAGTATGGAAGTTTGGAAGTATGGATAGTATGGATGGATATGGAAGTATAGAAGTATGGACAAATACGCATCATAATGGATCTTTCCATGGGAATGAGTTGTTTTACTGCGGTAAAAAGTAGCCTACGTTACTCTCCAGCCTCCTACCTATCTCCACACAAAAAATCTTACCATAACATCGCTCCGTTACGACGTGAATCACGGACAAACAAACAAACAAACAAACAAACAAACACACTTTCGCATTTATAATATTAGTATGGATAGTATGGATGGACAAATACGCATCATAATGGATCTTTCCATGGGAATGAGTTGTTTTACTGCGGTAAAAAGTAGCCTACGTTACTCTCCAGCCTCCTACCTATCTCCACACAAAAAATCTTACCATAACATCGCTCCGTTACGACGTGAATCACGGACAAACAAACAAACAAACAAACACACTTTCGCATTTATAATATTAGTATGGATGTTATTATATCTAGGAATAAATCATGCATGTTAAAAAACTCATTGTTACTTCCCTTTGAACACGCGGGCGAAGCCACGGGTAATAGCTAGTCATACCATAACAGCGCTCCGTTACGAAGTGAAAGACGGACAGAAAAACACACTATCGCATTTATAATATTAAGTATGGAAGTTTGGAAGTATGGATAGTATGGATGGATATGGAAGTATAGAAGTATGGACAAATACGCATCATAATGGATCTTTCCATGGGAATGAGTTGTTTTACTGCGGTAAAAAGTAGCCTACGTTACTCTCCAGCCTCCTACTTATCTCCACGCAAAAAATCTTACCATAACATCGCTCCGTTACGACGTGAATCACGGACAAACAAACAAACAAACAAACACACTTTCGCATTTATAATATTAGTATGGATGTTATTATATCTAGGAATAAATCATGCATGTTAAAAAACTCATTGTTACTTCCCTTTGAACACGCGGGCGAAGCCACGGGTAATAGCTAGTCATACCATAACAGCGCTCCGTTACGAAGTGAAAGACGGACAGAAAAACACACTATCGCATTTATAATATTATAAGTATGGAAGTTTGGAAGTATGGATAGTATGGATGGATATGGAAGTATAGAAGTATGGACAAATACGCATCATAATGGATCTTTCCATGGGAATGAGTTGTTTTACTGCGGTAAAAAGTAGCCTACGTTACTCTCCAGCCTCCTACCTATCTCCACACAAAAAATCTTACCATAACATCGCTCCGTTACGACGTGAATCACGGACAAACAAACAAACAAACAAACACACTTTCGCATTTATAATATTAGTATGGATGTTAAGCTAAAACATGTGCATAACTATGTGTATATTTTAGATATTTAAATAATATATGTAATAATGCTTCAGATTAATAAAATTCATAACTAATTGTAAGATTAAATGTAACTCTGGCATAAACAAGTACGCAGAAGCTCAGTTTACTAAGAGCATTCTCATAAAGTTGTTCAATATTCAATTTACTATCTCTCTCTCTCTCTCTCTAGCATACAAATTAGGAAATTTAATAAAATATAGATGACATAAATATCTTCTTCGCACCGTAATATCTTCTTTTCACCTTCAAAATTCTATGTCAACTATAAACTTTGCCTAACTTCAATGAATTCTAATTACATGCAAGCATGCAAAATTTAACAATGTAACATTATTCAAAAGAGCAACACACTGTCAATCTTTCCATATTAGACTAAACTGACACTAGAAATTCAGACAAACATGGCGCTAGTTCGCGCAAGTATTAGTAAATCAAATTGGCAAGTCGGAACAAACGTTAGGGGAGCGAACTACTTGGATCCGATTTCGATTAATCTCAGTCTACTGCGTACTGCATATGCAAGTTCTGAACTGACTTTAGCATGCATTAAGATGCAACGAGGTTCTCGATTGATTTCGAAAGCGTGTTCTAGGCAGTTGAATTTAAGAATAGACTAATTTGCATGATTAAATCCAATCTAAATCTTGTGGATGTAGATCTACATCTAAGTTCATAATAGTGAAGCGAGACGTAGGATATGAGTTTGGTGTTCCACTACTAACACGAAGCATTTTTTTTGCACTAGAAATTATAAGTCCTTTACATACTCGTACCATTAATACGTGATCCTTTGACAAGAGACAAAACTTATCAAAAACACATTTTATTTGTTTTGATAAGTACCTACGTAAAAAGTTTAAAGATAAGCTGAAATAATTATTCAATTTTAATTTTGTTTAATGATTCTTCCATTTACTGAAAAGTTTTGTAGAAGAAACTATGAATAAACATATTTCTATTTCTTATTATAATACCAAAAAAAAGTTAATTCCGCGTGAACTGGACGCCTTTCAATAAAAACTTAATTATGACCCCTAACCGCCCCAGTGACCCGTGCTCTCAAAACGTCAGAATTTTAATTATTATTCAGAACATCTTAATCGTCTGCATCGTGAGTTATCGTCGATGTGAGTGTACGTCCATTCTAAACGGAAACCTCAGCATGTCGCCAGCGTTATCTGAGAGTCATGCTTACAAAGCCTTCGTGCTCCACTTCTCGGTTGCCAAGTGTCTTGTTAACGTGGCCGGGAGATACTTAGATTATTACATTACCCTCTAAGATACTAGTTCTCAGTCGAACCACCCGCTGCGCTCGATGTGCGGCGTCTGTACAATCAGCCAAACAGACACTTACATCATTCTCCAAATTAACACGCCCAACATCTTTATCTCCTTTGAATTAAATATTGTAACCAGCAACTTGCGCTGTCAGTTGTACAACTCAAGCTGTTCCATTACAATCTTTACATCATTTATCATACTTTACATTGCCATAATTTATTCATAAAAGCATCGTTGTTTTATTTCCAGTAAGATTGCTTTACATGGTGTTCTCAGATTTCTTAATACGTGATGCGATTCTCTGTATAAAGTCATCGCCACGTTATTGTAGTTTTATTATCGATTACAATATTTTACACGTCGCCAAGTATGCTTGTAAAATGAAACCGAATCGTATTTATGTTTGGGTCATAGGATTATGGATCTCTTGTCTTTATAGCCAGGGTTTAAACATTTAGTTATGCTGTCCCGGCAAGTTCATGGCTTCATTTTATAATTTACACTAGTCTTTTGATCCTTTATCTGAAGTCATTTATCTGTAAATTTAATTCCATGATATTTTCAAATGTATACGTTACAAAATTTATTACAACATTGAACCTAATTTGACAAGTAAATTACATCAAAAATTAGCTCACACACATGCATACGCATTAAATGAAATGACGCTTATAGATCACGCTGTCTACGTATTAATAGTTGTAAATGATTAAATGTTATTAATCTAACCAGCAATAAACACGCGACTGGACATTAATGTCTGATAGCATTAGCCCTGATCGCCTCAGCTGAATATTTAATGCTTCATACATTTATTATTCAGATTGTAAATTTGCATCTGTAGGTGTCTACTTATCGATATCGGAATCTAATGCTTTTATAGTAGCTATTCGACAGACGTTTACCATATTATTACGTTCCACATTTTTCCGTAGTAATTTCTCGGTATAAAGAAGTACAAAATTAAATAACAGCTTACAATATTTTTTATCGTTCGTATAATAAATGAAGTATACCAAAATAAAGTATACTAATAAGAAATAAAGTATACTCAATGTAGCTCTTTTTTTGATAATAGAGGTATAATGTTGCTGCGTTACTTATCTTTAATATCTAACATCAAATATCTTAACATAAAATATTATTCAAATACCGCAATTTTTGAAATTATTTTCCACAACAAAACGTATAAGTTATTTTTATGTAACTTACTGAATAAATACGGGATAAAAATATTAGTTCAAAAACTAAAACACGATTAAGTAATCTTCACGCTATTTCACTTGGCAGCAGACGAATAACTATACCTCAATAATAAGAAATTTAGTGGAGCTGCGGGAATAAATGAAAATCCCATCTATGTGAATGTTTGTGTGTGAGGATGTATGGAAGTTGGTTACTCTTTCGCGCAAAATCTACTGAACGGATTTTTATGAAATTTGGTAGACCATAATCTGCCATAGGAGACATAGGCCTCCCGTAACTTGCGCCACTCTGTATAAAATATAGGGTACTTATTATATTGAAAAACGCGGGCAAAGCCGTGAACAGAGCATTGGTTCGCAAATATACGCCTTGAAATAATAATCCTATAATCCTAATCCTCTTCTTGTTTTCGCCGTAGATGGATAAGAAACAGTCAAAACATCAAAACGTATGCATAGTCACGTTACGAATACAATATCGTTATACGTATACAGAAGAATAGCTGAAAATGATAAAAGTATTGTACAAAAGATTATTATGGCAATGTTTATGACATGCATCGTATGTATGTCATGCGAGTTATTTAATATAATCGAATTGTTGTATTCCATGCGATAAACGATGAAATAACGTCGTTGCTGCCGAATAGTACATAATAATATAGAATGCTTATAAGATAAAACATTATTCTTACATCATATAAATTCGAATTAGATGGTATTAACCATCGAATTCAAACGATCGATTCAAAGATATTATTTTAAAAAGACGAAGAGCTTAGTTTCTTGTACGTTCTTCTCGGTACATCTATCAATGTAAATGCTATTAAAATGATTTGATAATTCGTATGCGCCATATTAAGCATGGAAGTATTATGTCTGTAAGAGATCGCTCTTAGCCATAAGCCCGCCTTTTGCACCTGACGACGTTAAGATACTCTTTAAATACCTCTGACCTCTGTTACTTTATTTGTGTACAGTAAAGTAATATTGTATTGTATGCCTGTGAAAAACAAGTTTATTTTATTTGAATACTTGACAATCTTAAATGAATACTTCATTAAAAATAAAAACCACCTGGCTGGCCAATGGCTGGCCAAGGGCGATGGATTCGTGTAGCTTTAAGCTTTATGATAGTACAACTACCTTAGCACGGTCGCGTTTCTTAATTTGGATGGTTTGGATAATATGGTAATGAAGCTGGGTTTGCTCCAACTATCCTCGGCCATAAGACTACCAAAACGTACTGATGTAGAAAATTGTATTTTAGTACCTCTTACTTATTTCAGAACATGTGAACTGTAAAATTTTGTTGCAACGTTGCGGTAATGTGCTTTATTTGTGATATTTAGCTATTTCCTTTGTTTTGAAATTTTATTCCGTCTAGCGGAACTTGAAACTTTTTTTACGTAGATATTAGGTACTTTATACCTACCTATTACACATAAATGAATGCAGATCAAGACTTAAATAAAAAAAACCGGCCAAGTGCGAGTCGGATTCGCGCGGGAAGGGTTCCATATCAAAAAAGCGGCCAAGTGCGAGTCGGACTCGCCCATGAAGGGTTCCGTAGCAGCAAGTTACATAATATAAAAGTTCTTGAAGTTCGTTGTAACTTTGATCGATGTAAATTGCGGTTTACGATTTATGACGTATTAAAAAAAACGACTTACTAGATCTCGTTCAAACCAATTTTTGTTGGAAGTTTGCATGGTAATGTACATCATATATTTTTTTTAGTTTTATCATTCTCTTATTTTAGAAGTTACGGGGGGGGGGGACACATTTTACCACTTTGGAAGTGTCTCTTGCGCAAATTATTCAGTTTAGAAAAAAATGATATTAGAAACCTCAATATCATTTTTTAAGACCTATTCATAGATAGCCCACACGTATGGGTTTGATGAAAAAAAAATTTTTGAGTTTCAGTTCTAAGTATGGGGAACCCCCAAAATTTATTGTTTTTTTTCTATTTTTGTGTGAAAATCTTAATGCGGTTCACAGAATACATCTACTTACCAAGTTTCAACAGTATAGTTCCTAGAGTGACCTAGAGTTTCGGAAAAAAGTGGCTGTGACATACGGACGGACGGACAGACAGACAGACAGACAGACAGACATGACGAATCTATAAGGGTTCCGTTTTTTGCCATTTGGCTACGGAACCCTAAAAACGGCAAAAAAATCACGTTTGTTGTATGGGAGCCCCTCTTAAAAATCTATTTTATTTTAATTAAGTTATTTATTTTTAAAGTGAATATACAACTAAATATTCCGTGAATATTTCAAGCGTCTACCTCTTGTCGTTATTAATATCGAGCAAAAAACGGCAAAAAATTCAACTTTGTTGTATGGGAGTCCCACTTAAATATTTTATTCTGTTTTTAGTATTCGTTGTTATAGCGGTAACAGAAATACATCATCTGTGAAAATTTCAACTGTCTAGCTACCGTTATCACGGTTCATGAGAGCCAGACAGCCTGGAGACAGACAGACGGACAGTGAAGTCTTACTAATAGGGTCCCGTTTTTACCCTTTGGGTACGGAACCCTAAAAAGACCCAGAGAAGTGAAACTAAGTACTTTAAAAACTATTTTTTATTATCCTTAAATAAAATTTCCTTTGTCATATATAACATATTTTTAAACGGTAATTTGTAGTCAAATAAGCAAAGAAGTAAAGCCTTAAATATTTATCGAAAATCTTTATTAAGACATAAATCTCGTATTTCGCCCGTCACATTTTCATAAAATGGCCATTAAAAGTCGAATATTCGCCGACTAATAACGCTTTAAATCGTCTAAGTGTCGTGGTTCGATTACTAAAACTCATTTCATCTGTCGTTGGCATCAATTTATAATACTCATGTAACCAATCAAATAGAATTGGTTCTCCGATGATCCCAGTATCGAACGCGGTAAATTGCTTTTTTCATTTCTCGCCACGTCTATTATAGTACTTGTTTTTTTTTATTATTTATTATTAACATCAATTAACCCTTGTCAGCTTGCCGCATTTGCATTTCAATGCGTTTCGAAATCATAAATTTGTATAGTTTGCTCATGGTGTTAGTTTGTTTTATTTTAAAGGTGCTACACGAAAGCCGATGTCTGATTTCATTAAAAATTTTGATGTTGTATTAACTATACATCTGCAGTTTTTTTGGTTACTGACAGCATTTTATTTAGAGCCATCGCAAAACATCTTTCGAGTATTTGTTGGAGAAAATATTCCAGGGCGAAAGTTATGTTATTTCCATTTTAGCAATTAGGAATACCGTGTAACGTGTGTAAATAATGTGTATATGTCTTAACCTCGGCTACGTGATATTGATTATTATATTCCAGAATTGAATTATAATTATTCCAGTATTATAGTTTGATTACGTTTCAATGAATAATATTAAAGTATTCTAATAGACTGATTTACAAAATGTAATAAAGTAAGATTTGAATATATTTATCAACTGCAGGTAAGATTGTTTTATTCAGTCTCTTATAAATACCGTTCAAAGCAAAATTATCGTTGTCGTTCACAAGGATGTTACCGAGGATCGTGTTTTATATATCTCAATCACTCTTTCAGTAGCTCTTCTGCTACTTACACTTAAGCTTCAATATATTTAACTGACAACATCGTCGTGTCTTCCGATGAGAAAATGTTGTAACTCGCAAACTATTTCACAGCAAATACCACAAAACGGGCCACTTCGATTGAAATGTCGGCAACTAAAAATAATCAGAGAACAAAGCGACCGACCGATGTCTTAATTCCACGAACCCAGTACGAATGGCTAACAATTTGTCGGCCTCGTTGGCTTGATATCTAAATTAGTATGGAGACGGATCTTTTCCTTTTTTTCTTACTCCTTGCGATCCTGACGTCTCAATTAATGACATGTAATTTCAAAGATCTGAATCGTTAACGCCTCATATCTCAGTGAAATTGCACCCGGCTGATGAACGCTGCTTTCCAGTATCATGTTTATTAATAGTGTAGTAATCAGTATCTGTACATGCTCAGCTTTCACTACAAGCAATTTGGGACGTGATATTGTTAATAATCAATTTAGTTTCAAGTATTACATACATAAGTAGTCTGATATTAGCTTTAAGCTTTTACGAGTCAATAGTTTAATAATTAAATGATAAGTGGATTTGCTATTAATCGTTAAGAATTTGCGTTATCTGGAACTAAACCTCAGCGTAGCATCAGGTCATGCTTGTCAGAGATTTGAGTTGTCATTGGGAATAAAGTAATGTGAAAAATTTCAACTCATTATGACAAGAGGAAATAGGTAATTAAGCGTGCAAGATTTGACCCACACAATCAGGGTAAGCTAAAAAAGCGTTTAATAACGTTGGGTGGTGGATAGCAAAAATAAAACATCATAAATAACGATCCAACCAAGAACAAAAATTTTGTCACATACCCTTCGCCATCTATTTCAGCTGAGAATCGATCCCCTTGCTTCGCAGCCATAGTCAATAAGTGCTGTAGTCAAACATTTAATTTCAAATTATTGTTAAAATAATGTCGATTGTTCTCTTTCAGGGGAATTTGGAAACAACCAGCCCAAAGGTCAACAGTAAAACCATTCTAAAACAAAAACATTTGTGTAACAAAATTCAAAATAAACAAAACCATTTAATGTAATTGTTCTTATTCATCTACAATGTGGCTAATTATTGGTTAAACAGCAATCACAAATAATTAGCAAACAGCCATTTATTAGATGCGGTCTTTGAAAATCACACCAACAAACATTTAGCCTCGGTCAATTATTTGTATTCCCTTTGCGGTAAAAACCGATACTGAACTCAATGAGATGTTTTTAAACCGACACGCTTTGATGAATGCACTCTGTAGCTATGGTGTAAAAATCTTCAAAAGCGTTTCAATTTATATCTGTTAATTAAGAATTGACTTTGAAGTTATGATAGTATCGCACTTCAAAGTGTACAATTTTGTTCATAATTTTTACTACATATTACGACCGATTTATAACGTTTTTAGTACCCCAGATACGATGGTGTAATTGAAATATAAGTGGAATTTAAAGTGAGGCTTAAATATTGCTCATTCATTATTATACTTTCATACGGTAATAAAAAAATATTCCATATACATAATATTTATTTTCTGAAATGAACCCATAACCAAAAATAGGTAGGGTACAATTTTTAATTAAGTAGTAATGGGAAAGTGCCTAATAATTTCTTATTCAGTGTGATCAGTACAAAGTTACAATGCATAAAAATGTTTTCTCAAGCCAAAGTCGAACTTAACATCTTCCGTTTAGCAAATTGGGTCATCAACCAAGCTACAAAATTGTCAGATATTACCAGTATCATGACAGCCAATGTAAAAATATCGTTAGGTGAGGCTCCGGTTCAAGAAGACTTTGTCAAAAATTAATGCAAAGTAATACAATTTGGTTAAGAGCGCCCGTTGGAGTCGCTTGATGTTGTAAAAACCTCTCTCCTAACCATTCGAGCTGACTGTATTTATTTTAGTACCTAATTTAAATAAGATAGGACTTAGTTCTTTTGTGACTCGGTAGAGATTCGTAAACAAATTAGCTTTTGTATAATGAAAATAATATTATTTCCATTTAAAAGGACATTATGATACTTGACGCTGGAATTTGAATGTGCCTCGTTAACGGGATGAAACTTTTTAAAGAGCAGATGTTTTGGATGCGTGGAACTTATTTAGGTAATTATCACTCTAATGACCAAAACTGTTACTTACCCGCGAGCAATTTAGGACGATAATCTCTTGGAGCGTTCGAAAAATGCACCCGGTGAGATTGTACCCACAAAATATAACAATTCATCATAATAGTGCCAGGCAATTACTGTTAGAAGCGTTAATGACGGGTGTCCATTATTAATCTTTAGGGAACTTGTTTTGAAGCTACAAGACTTATAGCGATTTCGATAATAATCTTGTTTTAATAATTACCGAGCTCTTTTTCTTCCCACAATCTTGATTAACTCTATTTGTATGTTATTTTTCTTTCTACACGGCCGGTACGGCTTAATTTGGTGGCCGGACAACTCTTTTAAGAATGCTTAATTCGTGTGATTTTTCTTGGCGGCTGTTATCTTCGTCAAGATCGGGAAGAGTGTTTCTAAGAAGAGCTTTTGGCCTTTTTATATCAATTGTGTTTTTATCTGCTTCAATGTCTTCGTCCGAGATGCGTTTCTTGGTTTGCTTCCAAATGTCCTTCCGCTTTGAGCGAAGCTTCAAGATATGGCTTTGGCATCATTGAAAATATGTATCGTCATCTCAACTTTACATTTTAGTTTTTTCATCTTTGCTACTATTAAAAAGCTCAATAATTTTAAATTCATAACCCACTTAATAAAATTACTTAAATTTATTCATAAAATTTACATCTGTGCGTCTCATTGCGTAAGTCCTTTCCAAACAAAGAAGCGACCTACCGTGCTTAGTTCTGTAATAAATATTAATCACCCACTAACTCAAATTTAAATGTTTCCTGCTACTGTTAAAAAATTACGTTCGTCTAAAGAATTTAATTCATAAAGACTCTATTAACATATAACAGGGTTTGGCGTGTGGGTTGTCAAGTTTCTTTTTATTCTCATTACAGTCATTGTTAATGAAATGAGTGGTTATTCTATGTAAGTAATAATCTCTACTTGGATTTGTTGATGCTATTTTCTCTAAAGGTGCTTGTTAGCATAATTAATATAACGTATGGTTTAATGCCTGCTGTAATTTACATTAGCGACTTTTTAATATGTCTTCAATATAGATTTGGCCACCGTGGTAAATATCTATAAACCCTCATACTGAAAGGAGACTCGATTCTAAAAGTAGACCGTTGTTATAATTTATTATGATAATGTTGAAAATTTTGCATGTACGAAGAAAAAAAAAGAAAATTCAATACCAACTTAGTAGAAAAAATTCACCCGAAATTAGTAATTTATGTTATTGTTTTTGATGATGATGAAGATGATGATTGCGGTGAACAATATTGAAAATAAGTGAATGTACATAATTACAAATTTTTGAAACTTGTTCCGCAATTGGTTACAATTTGCGATCCATTGCCAAGATACAGGTTTGTACAACTTAGAAGACCTACAGCGAATTTTATCCCGCTGCGCTTATGAAATATGTATTATCGGGAAACATAACTGGAATTAACATTAACAAGGTGATTATAATAGACAACCCCATAGGTTCAGCGTTATTGCTGTCGATTTATATTGCGGGCTTAATTCTTGTCTAGGATAATAATTAGATTATGATTAAGAGACATTATTTATTCATTATTTATTTACTTTAATTTCCTGATCATATCAAGCTGATAAAAATATGAGCTTTACCGTGTAGTAAGAATGATAATAGATTGTATCTAACAATTTAATCTTATCAAGCACCAACTAACTAAATTGAAGACCCCTGCCCCGCAGGTACAGGCGTTCACAAACACAGCCGCACCGACTACATACCAATTAACTTAGACATTATAAACACCATTGTCTATAAAATCCTATCAAGTTATCAAGCTGGGATACACCTCCGCTGTGTATAAATAAAATTAGCCGCCATTTTGTTTAAGCTCGTTACAGCTCGACGCACGTCAGTGGCCCTCGTAATTATGATGTTAAGCTCAATGTGTGTGCTTGTGTGCGAATAAACTTCTTCAATGTGTGCATTGGGCTGCGCTGGCGCATTGTGTCGGTCGGCTTTTTTGAATTCGGGCGTTTGTCTAATAATTACAGTATAGCTTACACCCGCAGGCGTCCGCCCCCTACGGTTCTTTTTTCTTAATCAAAAGCCTTGGTAGTGATAGCACACGTCTCTTATAACGAACTAATATACTCGTGGATTTCTTTGCTGTGTTGTTTAACGTAACCTTTCACACCACTAAAATGTAAAGTGTTGAGGGCTATAAACATTTGATCAGTCAAAAAATGTTTAATGTGATGTACTCGTAGGATGTAGTACGGTGATGTAGTCATATTAATTATTCATACAACATAAAATAAATGCAAAACTGTTACTGAATATGTCGTCTTTTTTACATAAAAAAAAATAATTCTATGCCGATTTATGCTTCAATCCAATAACCACGGAAAAATCAGAAATGCGACAACCTTTACATATGACATTAGCCATAAAATATGTAGTTTAAAATTTTATCAGAAGAATTTTGTTAGATTGATACCAGGAGTTAATTGGTACATTAACGTTGATGATAATTTTAAGAATGAAGGTGTGAATTGGATTCTTTTAAGCCAACGCTCGGTATGCAAGGGTTATGGTTAATCATGATCGTTATCACGTTTCAATTACAAGAGCGCACGAAACGCCCAAATATTGTATCAGCACTTATTGGAAGCGTTGTTGATACTGATATTGAGTTGGTATATGCTTATAAAATGTTTGCATTCACTATCGGAGTCATTAAGAATATTAAGTTGATTATAATAATAATTAATGTTTAAAAATAACTATTCGAGAGAGAGTAAATAATGTTTTTATACAAAACGTTTTAGTGTTAATTAAGTAACGTATTTAGGTAGGTGCTTTGAAGGTATAACTTAAGCTTTTACACTACAAGCTTGTTTGTACACTTATCTACTCGTATTTAATTAATGACAATCATAAGCCATTAGGCGCTCCACCCACTGAAGATGCGTCCCGCCGCGGTGCGCGGAGCGACGGATAACGCGCGCGGCGACGGAGGCGCAGATCTGCCTTACTTAGCGGTGTAATCTGCTCCCCCGCGCGGTGTAGCAGATTACGACGGCCTCGCGCTAAATAAACGCATGTGTTCACTGTGTTGTCGATCGTCGTGGAGAATGGACGAACTTATTCAATTTCAAGATGTTGCAGTTATATTGTCATTTTGGTTTTTGTATACAAGAATTAAAAAACACTGCGTCCATAGAAGATTTTGGATACATCCCTATTTACGATCGAGATCTATAAATGGATCATTTGCACTGAATTACAAAGACTTAAGAAAATATGAAGATAAATTCGTATGTCAACTGCATCTTTTGATTATTTATTAAGCAAAATTCGAGCGACCATTACTGGAACAGATACAAATTTTCGTCCTTGCATTACGCCGGAAGAAAAACTTATTGGAATTCATTAGACGGCCATACCCACGGGCAAGTCTGCAGACATGTCCGCCGGGCCACGCTACTATAGGTCTGTGCAATGTTTGCTAGTGTAGGACCGTTGCAGTCAGTCTGGCAGACTTGCCTGTTGCAAGTCCGCGCGATGTCATTTTGTCGTTGTAGCCTAAGCAATAAGTTGAAAATTTTGGTAAAGGTCAGACATGCCCGGTCGTACCGCCAGTGAATTCCCCGCTTTAGGTACATCACGTCTGTTACACAGTATCAAATCACGCCCGGTACTGCGGAGCCGGTGTGCCATACCCCGCGGCACGCCCCGCGCTCCCGCGCAGATTGGCAGAAAACGCGCGCGGGCCGCCTTCCCGCGCGGTGCCGCGTCGGCAGTGTGTTGTGCTAGGCGTGATTTCTATATAAATTGAGCTATTTGCATACAATGGTAAAATCTCGCGGTGCGCGGTGCAGTGGGTGGAGCGCCTTAGAGGAAAAGTAAGAATAAGGCAAATCATTATTAAAAACATTTGTGTGAACATTTAGTAATTCAAATTACATACTTAATCAAGGATATTGGAGTGATTATACATTCAGACACGTAAACATAAATTATGTTATAATTGTTAAAACTATTTGATAACTCAACAGCTTTGGTTCACAAAATACCTCGTTAATATCCATACCTATATTTTATGTTTTAAAATGGTGAGATATAAAAACAAAGTTTCGTTATTACCGTGTAAAGTTAATAGTAAAGTTTAACGATCCGCGCTTAAAATAACTTTCAAACTGCCTAACATAGGGTTTTAATAGATCATTAATATAAGATAAATATCTACTAGTCTTCCTCATTACTTGCGATACTGAAGAACTTTTTCGTTTTATGTATTTAACTTGTTACGTAAACTAGAAAGCTGGCACAGTAAATTTGTCTTTTCTTACACAATTAATTACAGCTACAAGCATGTTTTCAACAATGTAAAAGAAGACGCAAAACAAATTATTATTCCTCAGTAAAATCCTGTCAAATACAATCAAACCAAAGCTGTTAACGAAATCACTAAGGCTAACACGGTAGCTTACAGGCCCTCAATAGAAAATAATAATAGACCCATTCAGAGCAACGCTGATATAAAAGAGATCGTTGAAACAAAAGACCCCGGGGGACTCGAGCTCTCAACGAAAACAAAACAACTAATGACCCCTACAGATTGTAAAGCCTTGTAAGCACTATCCGTTTCTGTTACCTGCTCAGGAATTAAGCCCGATTCAAAGTAAGCGTATGCACAAATGCATTAAATGATGTCATTAAAACCACGTAGCACAAACAAATACAGACTTTAATGTTGAAAAAAGCATGAGAAAGCTCATAAATGTCAACTTTACGCAACTGACGAATCATATAAATTTTAAATAGTTTTATTTAGCTTACCCAGTTTGTGTGAGACAAATCTTGCTTAATTAGACCTACTTCGTCGTATCCTAAGGAGTTGAAATTTTACATACATATTCAACTTACTTATTATTATTATCGTTTATAGCCGCAGAATAATTACTACGGAGATTAGAGTATCTTAATTCCAGAGTTTAAGATCAAAATTCATAATTTATGATGGCTTTTTAACCGACTTCATTACGTATACCAATGTCGTAATATTACTAGAAAATATTATTGACACCCAATTTTTTGCAATAATACCGAAATGAGGGTTGAGTATTCTGCAGAGTATAAAAAGGAACATCTCAATCGTGTTCATTTCAAGATGAGGACTGGGCAAACGAATGTTGTTGAATGAATGAACAAACACAATGAAATTGTTAAGCAACAAAGATAAATACAAAAGGAATTTAGTGTCCGTGTAATCATAAGAGTGGATGTCATGATTGTCATGTCACGACTCTCACGGGAGAATGTTCCAAGGTCCTTGATTTCTGAATTATCGTTTGAGATGGAATTTTCAGAATAATTGGACAAATAGACAAGAGAAAATCAGAATCTGAAAAATTGTGCCATAAAATTTTGAATAATGGATATTACGGTACATAATTATAGCTCTCGAGTATGTGATATTTTTCAATAACAGAAGCTCTATTTAACTTTATTGAATTACTAGCTGTTGCCCGCGATGCCCCAAAAACTTTTAAATTAATTTCTGTAGCCTTCAGCTAACCACCCAACCGAAACTATGTCAATAGTTTACATTATACAAGAAGCAACCACTATTTAATTTCACTTTTTACATCAATTTTATAATCTGATGGTAGCCTGATATCATCACGACAATCCGCGACCGCATCTCCCTAGTTCGTTCCATTTACTGTTTTCTTATTGTTGTTCGTTTTTTGTACTTTACTTGTTGGTTTTGTCGAGAATGTATAGGAACTGACGTCTCCATCGCGATTCGTCACGCTTCGCTGTTGACGGGATGACGGCGCGATTTTTTCCGCCATTAAAACCGATACAGCATCCGTTTTACTAAATTCAAACCTTTCCACATAGTTATAAAGTCCAGTTTTGTATTACTTATCGAGAACGTGACGTAGTTAAATATAACTGAAGTAGCCTACACGCAGACCCCTTATAGAGAGAAGTGATGACTTAATTTCAGCCATTTGCCATGGACGCGGGATTGCATATATTTAATGTACTGCGCCTTTGTGAGGCGTGCATTTTTTAATGCAACTAGATGCTTGTTAATGTAATGTAAGATGCTCTTTAATACGTTTTTGCATGTCGGAATAATATAGCTATGTAGATAATTTTTAAAGATCCAGCGAATTTTTTGCCGATACGATAATTATAATGTATGTTGATTCATATTATAATGGAGTTGTAATTTTAAATGGTATAATTATGTGATTAAGGTTTTATTAATCATGTTATAAAGCTAACAAATTGAGTTTGGTACTTAACAAGAAAATTATCTCTGTAATCATATTATTATTGAGTTTTATTACGGTAACTCATTTTATTTATAACAATCTACGCATTATTTAGAGCATATAAAAGTTTAGGAAGAGTACAAGCAACTTAAGAATTTACTGCACAACAAGTCTAGAGAGGTCTCAGAGCACTTCTAAGTTTCTTGGAGCGAGAAAGGCAATAGTATAATCACGTGTAAAGTGTGTAACAGCTCAGGGAAAGCTCTCGGTTTCCCATAGGGATACATAGGATTCGTCGAGATTACATCTGGGATGTACGCACATAAATTGTGCTGTATTGTGTACGGTAAGCCGCGTCGTCTACCACCGTGGCTGTAAATTTTCCGTGATAAACAATGTTGATATTGTTATATCAAATACCGCCGTATGATTTAAGAGCCGTAGTTTCAGATCGATAGTTTCGAAGTTGGAAAGTTGTTCTGTTTGAATCGATTTGCGGTAAAATATGGAGTGACAAACGGTTATCTGCTGAAGTTAGTTGTGGAACGGCACTTCATAAAATTAGTAACGTTATTTGAGGGTTTAGGCATTTAGTCGGTGCTGCTTCAAAGCAAGTTGGAGGAATGTTTTCTAAATACATAATTATACTTTTTTTGAGTTACCAAACTGTACCTAATATTGCCTTTATCGTTTTACTGTGAGCTATCAGTCTTAGGTGATACCGATTGTTGAAAATGGCCAATCATCTACGAATATTTTATTTAATTTCAGGCCTCTTTAATTACGGAAAGAGAGTAACATAGGCCAATGAGTTAAGGCCAACAGATGCACCAGCGATAATAAAATAAAAGTTATTGTTGCCACACCACAATGGAGAGCAAAATAAAGTTAAACAATATTTTCCGTGAAACGTGAACTCACATATCTCGTTCATTTACATATCATTAACTTTTCGAAACTAGAACGAGTTTATTCTCGTAATGATTTAATTACATCCAGCAACACAACGGAAGTGAAAATACAACATGACCTAAATGAAACTGAGTTGTAACACGTAGACAAACGACTACATTTACAACAGTGTTTTTAAAACGCAAACACAAGGATCGCATGTGTTGTAACAAGAATTCACTATAACAAATGAGATATCATACAATAACAAAAAATATTTATCAGTCACTAAAGATAGAGCTAAACTAGAGTGTTCTTTCAATCTTTTAGTTTAATGTATATAATTTTTTTAACACTGAAAGAAGAGAAACGATGAAGAAGCAGCTAGAAATCTTGCACACGGTGAACGAGAACTCACACTTATAACTCATATTTTTTGCAGATTCAATAATAATAGAAAATAAATAATATTGCAAACAAAGGCCCATTTCAGTTAGTTATACAAATTCAGACGCGATGGACGTGAACTCTCTCACAATGTATTAATATTGAGGCTGGAAACTGGGATCCAGTTTGTAGTGACAGTTCAGTAGTAATAATACGCTTATGAACGTCAAATCTTTTTAATCTATCACTGTTCCTTAAAAGAAATTTTGTCGTAGGAACGAAGTGTCCCTCAATAGTAACCTACGTTGTTTGGTCAATTACTACTAACAGAAGCCGCTAACTATGAACGCTTCGACTGATATAAATGAAGGCTTTATTCAAAGAATAGTGATCAGCTAGATTGGATAGAAGCCATGAATTTATGATTGACTGACTTCTAATTACATTGGTTACTGTGAAGATAACAATTTTTGCTGCGTCTCCGTTATAAGCTAATATAAAATTACACATGATAATACATACAAGGCAAGTGGTCCACACTGAAATCCAGTCACAACCATAAAACAATTTGTAACTTTTATTGATCCAATCCTCGAGCAATGTATATAGGTCAATTCAGTAAAGAACCCCATTAAAACTAACAACGTATCGCAATACTCCAAACCTCATGTTATTAAACATAAAGGAGTTAATGACAAGAAGTTTGTCATCTAACTCTGTCATTAGGTACATCGAGTTTGCAAGGAATATAATAAGTAATTCAATTTCCCAGAGACGGGAACGTTAAGATAACCACCGGAAGCTACGATCATGAGCACTTTAGATTTCAATAACATTTGCTTATGTAATTTGCGTCTTGTACATGTACATACGACACGAGACGGATATTGTATTAGACAATGTTAACTTTACTACTCCTACTGCTAGGCTAACTAAAATGATCCAAGGTGCGTTTTCATCATAGAGCTAGTGTATAATAAAACTAAAAGTAAAGGTCAAAAAGCAACATTTTCATCAGTATTGATTTTTGTCTCAGTTTGTTCATTATCTAAAACCATTGAATAGTCAAAATGATAGGCATATTTTAAGTTAGCTAGATAATCACTGTATACTAGATTATTATTATCATCCATAGAAATGTATGCGCTCTCGCGAAATAAGACATGAAACTCAGTTTGAAAGCAAATATACAATTGTTGATTATGTTTGACTATCACTACAAATTAATGTTTCTATATTAAACGACTCGTCGTGTTCCGGCTGGGGCCAGTTGAGCTTGAGAGCCAGTTCTTTCTTTCTTTTTCTTCTCTCTTTCTTGGCCGGCAACGCATCGGTGATGCCTTTGGTGTTGCTGACGTCCATGGGCGACGATAGCCATTTACCATCAGGTGGATCGTCAGCTCGTTTGCCGGCTATTTCCATTAAAAAAAAATCAGATCTAAACCTACTCTCTACTAATTTCAGTTATTTAGAGATAAACTAGGATAAAACGCTTGGCGACCTCCGGAAGACCAGGAGAGCAGAATAAAGAAGGCGTCATCACCCATTGTTTAATAGAGTGCACCACCAGTGATTTCTTAGATTCAAAGAAGATAAAGTCCTTTAAACCAACTTAAAATAATCCATTTAAATGGCAAAATATACGTTTATGTCCAAATAGAATATAACGGCTAGAGCCAGGGGCTAGCGTTTTGACCTAAATAATAAACGAAAGCCATTCCCCGGAACAATTTGCATTCTAAACATTCGTTGCAAATTTGACGCAATGTGGAGTTTCGTCGTTATCACACTTTATTATAGCACCTGTCGGATGTTAATATTCAGTTCGCATATCCCGCTATATGCTTAATTTATTTTAACCTTATAAAAGGGTTGTAACATTTTGAGTATTACATACGTAGGTTTTATTCAACTATTCAGTATTCATTTATCTACATGGCGGTCAATAGGTTAGTGTAGAATCCACGCATCTTCAAGAACTTTTTTCTTTCTTTTTCTTCTCTCTTTCCCTTTAGCATGGATCATCAGCTCTGCTTTGGCTATAATAAAACTAATTGAAACACAGTCAGCTATGTAAGTTACACCAAAATAATTGATAACATAGCTATTAGCACCTAACTTGCAAAATTACACCCGTGATTAGAATTTGCAAAAGCGTTTCACCTCTCACCGTTCATTCATCATCAATCCTAGTACAAAGTAGTAATATACGGAACCCTCAACGTTAGTAAATAGTTCGTGGCAATAGATCACAATTCGGTATGACATTACTTAATTAAATTAACGGAGTAGTTGGCGTACTTCAATTTGCATACGCGGCGCCTGTAACTGCGAGCTTGCAGCACTATTTACTTTACGAAACTGTTAAATTAATAGTAAACTATTGTTGGTACTGTTGATGGTAACGTAGTTTTAAAGTTATATCGCGGAATTATTGTATAGGTACGTATTATTCCCCCTATTCGTAAAATCAAGCAAAGTTCAAGAAAGCTTATAGTGTTTTGTTTCTTTCACTCTTATGAAAATCGATAAAGATAAAACATTTACAGTGCAATAGCTAAAATAGGTTTAATGAGGGTTTATGAAGTGTGAAGTTTGTGTATTCATTTGTGAGGATGTATGAGTTTTTCTTACTCTTTCTCACAAAAACAACTACCTCGATAGATTCTCATGTTTATCACACAGGTAAACCATGATTTGTAAAAATTCAACCAGTAGGCAAGGGTTATTATAACATATATGAATATATAAATGATAAGGATGCTTCGAAATGACCAGCTAGGCAACCAGTTCTGCTCAGGTTAGAGAATACCTATTTTTGTAATAAATATAAGTTTTATTTTTAAAAGATGTGCTGAAGAGTTTCTTTACGGCTTTTCTTCTCCTCCATGACAAAGCACCTTTGCGAAAAGCTGGTAAATTAAAAAAATTACGTGCATAAGTGTATCAGTGAATACCTACATGAATAAAAGATTATTTCATTTCATTTAAAATGAGAAATACGCCCCAACACAGAGTCACTAACAGTTACTTAAATCGCTCCTTAGTACATAATTTGTATGGTGATTTTTTACTAAGGAGCGATTAAAGTAACCGTTAGTGACTCTGAGTTCGGGCAATATAGGCTATATCTCTTCTAGGACCTTATTTATCATATTTATCTATCATATTTATTTATTTATCTATCATATTTATTTATTAATCTATCATATTTATTTATTTATCTATTTATATAATATTATCCTATTTATCATATAGGTTACTTATTATCCTTATTTGCTCGCGTTTAGAGCAAAGCTATGGATCGAGCGTTAGTAATAAACTCTACACAATATGAACCCTTCCTTTCATTTACGGATATTCCAGAATGTAATAAGCTACAGAGATACAAATCTCTTTGCCCTCGGCTACCACAGCGTTGTCACAAGTAATAGTTCAAATGGATATATGGGAGCTTGTAGCTCCCGTGGCTTTCAAAGCATTGCTTAATACTGGCCAATCTCCTCTTAGAATCTCTATTCATTGACATAAATGGCTTTATCACGAAATGCATGGTACGTGTAAGGGCTAAATTACTATGTTACCAGCCCCCGGGAGATATAGTATGGATATATCTTTAAAATTGCTATGTTTAAAGTTGTCGGTTAAACAAGATTTGCCCATTCCACACATAAAGTAAACTGACTTTTCATAAAAAAAAAAATATAGTTAATACATATTACCACAGAATACATATTAGTAGTTATATGTATTACTAACAACTTAAACGTAATGTATATTTATTTAACTATATCAAAGCTTTGCTATGTGCATGCTAAAATCAATAGGTATAACATCAACTAATGCTTTCACCTAGCTATCAAAATTTGCATGACAAACGGTTTCCCTTGAGCTCTCAATGGGTTAACTTAGAAGACAGTTGAGACGTATTAGTACGCTGTACGCTGTGGCAGAATAGGTCTGACCCTTAGGTACATATTTTAGGGCTGGGCTCAGGTATACTATCATAATTACAGGGAAATCGGCTTATGTACCATTATTTTTTTAAGACCTACATATACGCAAATTACTTTTAAATTGGAAATTCGAGGTATGTTTCTAACCCATTCCCACTGAACGAGATACAAAAGTTAGCTCCCCTAGATAATGATTGATGATATTATTATTTAGTAACCGATGTGACTTTTTATTATGAATCTGAAATATCAAAATCATGGAGAGAAAAAAAATATTGCAATAATGTCTACAATTGATATAACTATTATTTCTTGGCAACATCAGTTCTCAAATTATCCCACTCTATATAACTATTAATTCCAGGTTTTATACGTTGTAGAACTAATAAGGCAAGTAAGTAACACAGCTATCAAATTTTGCATACCAAATAATTTCCCTTAGGATCTCTTTAAGAACTAATGTTGGAATATTGCCATACTAAACTGCTACGTTTAAGCTGGTGTCACATTTTGTCTTGTTTAATATCGACGTACTTAACCATTTGTTCTTAGAAGAAAGGAAATCTATGTTTAAAGAAAAAGAGACAAGTTTTGATTTTCTTGTTATTTTTAGTGGATTAACTCAAAAGCTACCGGACTGATTTCTAAAATTATTTCACTAGTAGAAAACTCCTTTCTTTCTTAGTAACATAGGCTATAAAGGGTTAGACATTAGGCTATCCGCTATACGCAAAACCGAAGTAAAACGAGAGTGGTTACTTGTATTTTATATTCCTGGATTTAGAATTTACATAGCAAATTTGGGCCGCAACTTTTATGCCCGAGTTCCTTTCGCACGTGGCCGGTTACTGTACCCGTTCCTCTTAAATAATTCCTCTTTCTTCGTCATACCTTTGAGAACAAAATTGAAATTTCCTTTATCGCACTGTTTCAACATTGATGTACTTCCGTTCCCCAACTGAGTTGACTTTGGATTATTCAACATTTTCTCATTGTTCCCCGTTTAACTATTCATAAAGCTCGGCCGTATTACTTAGACACATTGAAACTAATAAAGCGTCAAGTAATACACCTTGTTATCGAAATTTACATTTCAAACGATTCCCCTCAAGATGTTGATATGAGCTAATGTTCTTCAAAGACAGGTAGGTAGGTATTAAGGCCACAACGTAAGGATGATTACACACTAAGGCAGATTTTATATTATTAAACGGTTTTATTTCATTTACCCTCTTTGTGTGGATTAGCCTAGCAAGCTTATTAACGCCCTAACTCAGAGTCACTAACGGTTACTTAAATCGCTCCTTAGGACAGAATTTTTTGGTGATTATTTACTAAGGACCGATTAAAGTAACCGTTAGTGACTCTGAGTTGGGGCGTTTGACCTACTTTGTCTTATCCTAAGGAGTTGATGCATATTGCTTTATTTCTGATGACAATGCATTTTGTGATAAGCATGACCTGACACTACACACAGCTGATAAACAGCAAAGTCTTTTTGTTTTGTTAAGTATCTACATTGACAATTTAAAACCGTGTATTTAGTTTTTATTGCCTTTGAAAATTATTACGAAGAATCACTACGATGACGAAATATTTAAATATACAAATGTTCTTAGCTGCAACAACACCTTTTATCTAAAAGCGTAAGGATATATACCGCTCACTGAACATGAAGTCGCTAAACCTTTAAAGATGAAAGGCTAGTTGGTAATTCATAACATAACGGATAATAATCTAAATTTTACTAACAAAAAATAACCGACTTCAAATTCTCAAAAACTACTTGTCAGATCTCGTTCAAATTTATGTGGGACCACATGACAAGCACCAGCTTTCTATTAAAAAAAGAATCATCGAAATCGGTTGACGTGATATTGAGTTATTCGTCAATTTGTCGCGCACATCTTAACACAAATTTACGACTTATGTAGTTTTCTCATGGATGCCATTGTCAGATCTCAATAAAATTTATGTGGGACCACATGACAGCCATCAGCTTTTGATTAAAAAAAGAATCATCACAATCGGTTCGCCCAGTCCAAAGTTCTGAGGTAACAAACATAAAAAAAAAAAAAAAAAACAGTCGAATTGAGAACCTCCTCCTTTTTTTGAAGTCGGTTAAAAATAGGATTAGTTTTTTTGAGTTGGGTGAAAATCATAATCATTCCAAAACTAACGATTTTATGTAAGTAGGTAATATATAATGAAAATAAATATCATGAGTACCTACTATAAATTATTGTAGAAAGTTTTCAGTAGGCGATGACTTAAGATTAAAATCATGTACATTATATTGTAAGAACATTAATATAAAATAACAAAATTTAGTACTAGTAAGCCTACGAAGTTGCAGGTAACAGCTAGTTTGAAATACACGCGTACCTATTCATAAAATAAATCCTTCGAAACTAAATGACATTTACTTCACACTACGTTACACATACAATAATGCGGTAGTTCAATATTACGCCATCTTAAACCATCTTGGGGTGTCAAGACGCGAGCTCCCGATATTCGCAACATCTCCTTTGATCAGTCCCAATGGAATTACCGAGTGCATACATAATTTAGAACTTATACGAACATCCAATCGAACTAAATTTGCTAATAAATTGGACACATGAAATACCTAATACCCAAAGGCCAATTCACCTCATTATTGTGGAACCAAATGTAGATACTGTACAAATATTGCTGATTCAAATAATGCAGCAATTTAAAATAATTTTACTAAATGCGAATCTAGATAATTGCAGTCACGTAGTTTTGTTGTCATTAATGTTATTTTATGCTTTTAAACAATTAACATTAAAATACCTTGTTATTATTCATTTTTGTTTTGAAGTAAAATTATTTAAGCCTTAATTTATTAATACCAGTTTGTTACTAAGTTGGACTTAGACGATAGAAGAATTTAGTGGATCTAAATTCTTCAGTGAATATTCAGTGTCATGGATATTCAATGTCATTTTCTTCATCAAAATCATTATAATTCGTAGTTACCTAACTTATATTACTGTCACTTCCTCGTTAGCTAATTATGTATTTCATTTCCATTTCTTCATTCTAAGGTTGATCGATCGGTTGCTTTGCAAGTCGCACAATTGAATCTACTAGTTCACAATTGAATTTCCTAGAGAAATATTTGTTTATTGACATTTTCAACGAAGAAGTATGGAAAAGAAGCAATCATCTCAAAAGCTTAACGCCAGTCGAAATTAGTTTCACTTCGACTTAACTCCTCACAACTAAACAGTGACAACTCAACTGCAATAATTTAACACGACTTGATAAGGCGTGTTGTGACATGGGTGTTGTATTACCAGATTGCATTTCACAGTTATGATACTCTGGTATTAAGGTACATAAATTAGTTTAATCAACAGATATCGGTTTATCTAGGCGTTTGTAATACTATATTTTATTGAGTAGAGATGAAGAGTTAATTGTAAAATGAAAACTGTTATAAAAATTTCAATAAAAAATATCAACTGGGAAAATTGGCGCTTTCACGTTGAAATTGTTTTTATGTAATGGCGAAAAACGTAGGTGTCGAATACAAAACTATTTTTTTCAATGCTTTTAAAAGCAAACAGTTAAAAAATCGATTTTTCTATCATGATACCACGTAGCGTTTTTACCTGCATCACTTGCAACTTGGTTAGCTGGTAGAGAATGCATTAAGCATTAAGCTCGCCAATTGTACCGTAATTTAATATTGTGGTCAATAAAGAGTAAATAAATAAATAAATACAATGTAAAAAAACGTATGTTAACCATACCTACTTAGAATTTACTTTAATTAGGTAGTTGAAATTGAAAGAAATTTAAGACTTAAAAGAAATCAATTTCTAAAAGTTGATTCAGTTAGCAATGAACATTAATATTTGATGTTATCAAGAAATTATCTTCAATTGGTCATAAGAAAATTTCGTCTGTTTTTTCTCTTAAAAAGATTACGTCAGATTGCAAAAACAACAAAAGATCTGGCTGGCAATCAAGTTCTTCTGAAGTTGCTTAAAACGAAGATTCACCAAAATATATAAATCATTCCAACAAGGTAATCTCCACACATTGGTACTACAGAAAATAATATATATATTCTATCGCTTAAACAATCCATGTTTCTGCTAATTGATAGAATCGAAGAAAGCATTTATTTCGCTACAGTGTCAGTTCAACTCATGATACAGTGTCACCAATGTTTTAGGCTATCTTAAGAAATGCATGCATTTATTGCATGTATTATGGCGTTTATTTTCATCGCCAATAAATATTCTAAAATATCTTTCAAACTTTGCAGAATTTCCATTTCTAAATTTTGTTTCTTCGCAAGCTTGAAACATTATTTTGTGTACATCCAATGCTAATTTATTTATCTATTTAAGTTATTATTAATAAAATATTGTAAGGATTATACAATTACTAGGGACTTACTAACTAGAAACACAATTTTCATTGTTCATTAAGAGTACATTGTATGGTTTGAGTCACTTAAAAATAGTTTGATCTCAAATCTGATGTACAAAATCATAATTTTGAAACATGAAAATTAATTCATTTATGTTGAAATAATATTCTCCAAGTAGGTTTTTAACTTTAATAAGCAAACTCAGGTTTACAGGCTCTTAATATTACAATGCCATCAAAAACATAACTTGTAAAAAAACCCAAGTCTCGCAACTCAGTTCTTCTACCGTAAAAACTTGTGAGATCCATGTAATACCAAGTCGGTTAATTTATTCAGTTCCTACTTAAGGTTCCTTTTGTCTTAAGTTATTACGTAATTAGCTAACCTAACAAGTAACAACATCTTATAGTGACCATATCAATATTGAAAATCTTTTATGTTTTAAATAAAAATGCAAAATATTTTAGTTTTTCCTTGATCTATACACTAAACACTAATTGTGTTCCAAATTTGAAGCTTCTATGTCTGCTAGAAGTGCCTAAGAGTTTTGATGATCGGTCAGTCAGTCAGTGAGTGACGAAATTAAGCAACTTTGAATAGTTATAATTCTAAAACTACTGAATCAAATTGAATGAAATTTGAAATATAGCGTGTTTATACCATGACTGCTTGGTAGCTGAAAATTCATACTTCTAGCTTTATCCACAAGGAAGTTATAGGGGGTCGAAAATGGCCTGAATTGCTTCGAGAAAAGGATGGTACGGCCGTGCCGCTTTTTTGCTCGACTTGGCGGGGGCACTGCCGTGCCCCCAGATAACTTCATGCACGCACTCATTAGTAAATTATAATTTCGTCCATCCAACCAGCTCAAGAAAAGCCTATTGTTTTCTTTTCAACGAAATAAATTTAAAAAATAATCACCCCTCGGACCGCGTTCTTTCACAAGAAAACAATGTTATTTATTCATTAAAATGCCCTATTAACAATTACGCGCCGGAAACCTGGCTGGTTGGTGAGGCGATAGTAATCTACGCTTTTTAATTATACCAATAGGCTCCACCCGGTGTTTTAATTTATATAGAAACGTCCAATCATATTACAGTCCGCTGACGTGAGTGTCATTCGAGCGCCAAGAATATTAATCACACTGTCGTTATGATTTTAAATTTGGAATCCAACGGTCATTCATTCTTTTGGATACGAGGGAATTAGTTTTTCAAATTTGATTAGATTTGACGTTTGAATGAGAATGATGGTTGCGTTCATGCATTCGGTTGTAGTGATGATTTAGAAATATAATTAATAATAGGTTTGTTTTAACAATGTAACAGTAATGTTATTTAAAGATATGTATATTTTGAAGATCCAGTGACCAAACAATATTTTTAATCAAATAATAAATTATTAAAATAATAAAAATATCAAAGTTTCTCAAATAACAGTCACTTACGAGTCGGTCCAAACAATTTACAAGTTTTCGCTTCGATTCATTAAATATTACTTCAATTTATCTTTAAAATAATTTAATTGATTTCTGATACTTATATCAAACCAAAAACAAGATTATGTTTAGATTCAATTTTTGAGTTAATTCTACCGAATTCTAATATCAAATTCTACATATCAAGGGTATTTGACTTTTTGAGTAAAAGATACACTAAAAATATCATTATGACAACAAAGGATTCCAGATTTATGTTAACTTTCACGTGATACTGAGGGACATTTATATTTTTATCTCATTCTTTATTCTATTACTTATTCAATCTCATAACATCTAATATTTATTTGACGCACTCGAAAATTATTAAGCGTAACGCCTACGGTAGTACTAAGTCACCACTTAAAAATTACCTATATCCAGTATATAATTTACAGCTGCTCAGGCGGATGCCTTCTCACAAAATTACGATACAAAATAACACATTCTCCGACACGACTTGGCCATGGGGAGTTTCGAAATTAACCATAATTGCTTAATTCAGAGCGTATGTTGTTTGCCCAGATCTCGACCGCATAAAGTTCTAAGATGGAGCGAGATGGAAGTAGTAAATTCTGGAGCGATGATAGAGACGATACGACTTTAGAAATTGGACGAGATAAATCCATTTTCCAGGTATAAGATATAACGTGTGAAGGGATTGAAAGTGGAGTCATTATAGATGGTGTTTTTACCACAAGTCGTAATGATTTTTTGGGTGATACAAAAAAACTTACACATCTCGTCACTATTTTGATTGAACTTTAATATTTAAAGTTCAGTAGTTGTAGCGCTAGAGAACATTTATTTAACACAGATAGCCATAGTCCTTGTCCTGCTGGTTTTCATGTTAATAACGTTACTGTATGCAATCAATTCTGTAGTAAATTAAAAAAACTTTTTCTTTTTTATTATTCGTTTTTATGTTACTTAATAAACTTGTTCTTGTTTCAGATGTCGTCGTAATTCTTCGGATGACGTCATTAAAAAGGTTTGTTGAACAAATAGTTTTTAACATCGACCGTAAAATACACGATTGAAAAATATTACAACGCAATTTCACGTGCAGAATATAAGCAAGCGACGGTCGTAAAGTTGGCGTTTTAAAGTATTTTATTTTTGCTCGATTGCCGTAATTTCATGCTGCTACTTTATATGTGTGCAGAGGTTGTTATAAATTTCTATCGTTGTAACTATGTAGTGAGAAGACTAGATGATGTAATTTTCATTTAGTTCATCGCAAGACGATTGGCTTCAACCCATTAATGGCCCACTACTGGGCACGGGACTCTCCTCTTGAGGAGGCCTAGAGCATACTCCACCATGCTGCTCCAGTGCGGATTGGTGGAGGGGTTAGTGGCCAACCCGAGTGTCGGAAGTTTTCAAGCCGCCCGAGGGCCTCCGACATGGCTTAGCGACTGTTATCCTATGATAACAACCGGGACCGACGGCTTTACGTGCCCTTCGAAGCACGGAAACACTCAAGAAATTTTTACCACTAGCGGTCACCCATCCAACTACCGACCGCGCCCGATGTTGCTTAACTTTGTCGATCACATAGGGTCGACGCAAGCCGCCGGGCTATGAGCGCTTCAATCGCAAGACGATTGCGAGCTATAAATTCTATAATCAAGCAAGATGATTTTGGCAGTTTTAGTATAAGTAAGGTAAATAATGTTATCACCAGCAACGCTTCGGGTAATTAAGGCCCACGTCAATAGTCAAAATTAACAGACATGTTACTTACAGTGGCAAACTGAATAAATGTATGGACAACAATACAAGCCGATAATTCCATATCAATAAATAGTTTTAGACAAATCGGAACGACACATAAAATTTTACTTAAATCCAATTTACAAGTTACTTTGGAACATTTATTTTGTTCTAGATAATTTCAAATACATAACAACAAGATGAGCAATTTAAGTACACTTTATTTAGAACAATACGTTCAAAGTAAAAGGATAAAAGAATGTGCATTATTTTCAATTATATACTTTGCGGATTAAACTTGCAGAGTCTGGTTTTATTAAAACACTGAGATGAGCTCAAACTACTCAAACAACTTGTAAATACCAAGATTACATTTTTATCATACTAAACATAGTGTTAGCAAACAACTTTTATGAGTTTCGTGTGGTAGAAATAATAGAACACGAAATCACGTCCTATTTCATCGCGAAGTAACCACGGATTTTACACATCAGAAAAAGCACCCAGAGTTGATGGCAAAAGAAATCACGTTATAGACTAATGAGTAAGAAATATACTGTTTTAATTTTTGAAACAAAGAAAGTCGAGAATCTTGCAATTTTTCTGCCTTTCGATAAAAGCGTGGCCGCGAAAACACGCTATCCTTTTTGTCATCAAAGGCACTCTTTGTGGCGTTATTACGATCGTTATTCTTCCTTTTACTTTTATGTATCTTAACAGGGCTTCGTTTCTTTGGCTCAAGAAATTCCTAGCTCATTTTAAAAGTATGTCAATACTCTACAACATTATTGAATACAGTACCCTGATATTCCATTTTGGAGCAAAATAAGACAAATATTCATACTAGTATGTATGTGATTTGGAAACACTTTTATTTACTGTAAGAGAAGGTACGTTGAATCCTTGGTGGTGAATCAAGGTGGGCCTTAAAAGTAATCAAGAGGGATGGTCTGCGTAACACTTGTCTAATAAATTGTACAGGTATGTTACAAAGTAGACTAATATAATTAGCTTCTTCATCTTTCAAACTAGGTAAACAAAAACTTTCTGGCATTGAATTATTTATAGAAATTACTTGCTACATGGACTTTCGTGCAATTTTAGCTAAATACTGTTCTCAAGGTTTTGAAGACTTGAAACCAATTACTAACAGACATTATATAAAATCGTAAAAAGGATTGATGTATTAAGTTGCACTAAAGATTTCCCAGTATATTTCTCGGTGTATTTTGGTAGCAAAACGGAAATTGAGTGCCTCAGGCGCTGAGCATAATCTTTAGCATTTATTTTAAAAGTTCAGTCATTTGGTGTTCTGTTTTGTTTGAGTTTACACGCAATGATCGCTATTGTATTCGTGAATATAAAGTATTTAGTATTCAGTTTCTAATAATACAATATCTTTAAAGAGCTCAAATTTTTTGTCTTAGACACTGACATATTTATTGATAAATTCGCTTGACTATTTAAATACTGTTGTCAATATTTTTTGTAGTTGTTTTGCCATTGTCATTTCCTAAATTAAATGTCATTATAACCTACTACTTTCAGCACTATATCACAACAAAAAACGATTCTTCTATATAGTAAATTCACAGATGACGAGAACGATTTTTGAAGTGAAATCTTCTTTAGAAGGGGGGTGACTTGAAATTTTATGAAACGAAACTGTCCAGTAAAAAGAGACAATCACATAAATTCTAAAGTGAGATAGGAAGCATTGTACAGGTAGGGTAGGGGAGTGAGGGGTACGGGAGCGGAGCGGAGCGGGGCGGAGTGGGGCGGAGTGGGGCGGGGCGGAGCGGAGCGGAGTGAAGTAGATTAGTGAAACCTACATTAATTATCTTCCCGAAATTTTACATTCGTCTCATTATCTTGAAAACAAAAATTTTGAAGGTTTCACTTCTACCACGTGTGAACTACACACATTTTAATTCTTATTTATAACCTTGGCGACAAGCAGGATTAATAATTATAAATCATCACAAACTACTTTCCATTCCACATTCAAAACCGTAACCAATAAATCCAACCCCCGCTTGTCAACGCAAATCTTTTTCTTCGAACCAAATTCAAAAATGCGTTTATTAGCTGCCAGTCGGACATGTTAAAACAGATGTTTCTCTTCGCTTGACGGATGGGTCAGGCGAGGTCGTCCGCCATCTTGCGAGATTCCCGCCAATCGTTGCGGCCCGGGGTGCCTGTCAACGGCCCAGCGAAACAATTACCGGGATCGTGACTTCGTAAATAGTGCAAGTTAAAAAGACGGTGTAATTAGAGACGGGTTTTGTAAACGCCGTCCTCGGAAAATTAGGGCCACAGATTTTTGTGTTTGACTTGACATTGGGAGTCAGGGATTTACTGGAAAAGTAAAATAACTTAAAAGGATGTTTGCTACGAGACTTTTAGAATAAATACGAATTTTCGAGTAAAATTGTGGAATGAAATATTTTATACCGCTACAATATACATACATACTTACGTACAGTACATGTTACAAGTATCTATATAAACATAATACGTCATAAAAAATTGAAAGATAATACCAAAATCAATACCTACAAAATCGACCAAAAATAATAGACTGGCCAATCTACAGAAAAAGGACGCAATAAATTAATAAAGTCATTATACAAGAACCAACTTTATTGCAGTATACGTTTAACTAGCGGTTTATTGACTCCAGCTCCATAATCTTATAGCACCTGTTCTCTCTTTCATTTTTAATGAAGACATTTCGGTTTCCTCGCAGGTGTCCGTGATCCCCGAACCCAAATCGACGGCTCATTATCTTGTGTTAATTCATTATGCGCTTTGTTTTCTTCAGTCATTTTTTCTTCCGTCCCGCAAAACTTACCATACTTTACTGTCGCTGTTACGATTTATTGTGGCACAAAGCTTCATTATAAATCGTGTCAGTCTGTCTTCTTTAACATATGTACGTAATTAAGTTGTAAAGTTCTTTAAACGTTTTATGGCTATCGGGGGAAAGAATTAATCGACGAAACAATGTCTGTATTTGGATTGGTGGACTTGAAAAATGTTTTTAATTTGTTCTAAACAATAGCGGTAGATGAGTCAAAAGACCGAGGATTTATTTTGTTAACGAACAAAACAAAAAAGCAACGAACCGCCGAGCACGTTACCGTCGCAATGTATCCTGATTTATTTTTTCGTACGGCGAGTTCTCGAACATCGGCAATATAGAATTCTCCAGCAAGAACATCCTGCATTTCAATTCTCGATTACTTGTATTCATTGACATCTACAACTTTACGTTTTAAAACAAAAATGTCACTCAAATCAAAACCACTTCGACCTGAAACCGACTCCATTAGAACGAAATTAAGCTTGAAATTCAATTGTTCGCTTTGCTTTCCACATGACATGATGGAAATAGTCACAGCAGTTCCCTGTGAGATAATTTGTAAAATTCCGTTTGAAGTCTATGAATTTATTCACGGCACTTTAGGCTTTATGCACGACTCATTGGACCCCATATTGCTTGGTATGAAACTTTGATCGGCTCGAGGCTTGAAATAAAAGTTATTGAATGATCTCTGATTAGATTATTATCGGAGCGGAGTTGCGTTCGATCGTGGTTCTTGTAGATAGATTTTATATGGTAATTGAAATGTAATATAAGCATTCGCTTTCAAGACGTTCATTATCAGTGGTTTACTATGATCGGTATCGGTAACACGGTTACGTGGCAGGCGTAAGCGTACACGAAGTTCCTATCTCTGAATTAGATATTCGAATAATTATCGACAAACACAGTATCGATTACATGAATTTTAATGAGAAAATCCTAGGCAAGGTCACTTTACATTATTATTCGAACAAATTCTATAGTAGTTCGACCATGGGTCTTTAGAAGCGATGTTTGGAGAAAAAAAGGGACAATAGAAGCGGCAGATGCGGTAGAGACTACACGATTAATTGTATATACTTGTAATAAAAATAACGTCTCTATCCAGAGGAAACCATTTCTCCGAAGATTTGACGTGTTATAAATTTCTGTGTGAATGTGCTTTTTTCGTTGAAGCCCTTTTCGGATACCATATGCTGGTAATGTTTTATTCAGCCAAGATTCGGTCAGGTTTGTTGGATAGTTTTTGTAGATTTGGGTTTGGGATAGTAACCTGCTATTAATCTCTATCTCTTGCTTGTGCCAGTAGTGTTTTCCTGATTATAAAAATAATGGACATAATGGATTAAAAGTCATTGGCACGTGTTCACTATATCAAGAGTAAATTGACTGTGAGTATGATAAATCACAGGATTAGGATTAGTAGTAATTAACATAAGTCATTTTTATTGTAAATTAATTAACCCTGTTTTTTTATTAGGGGTAATATACGTATAGGATGTACAAATAATTTTGTCAAGACTTCGTAAGGATGAAAATAGTTTAAACATTTATTATTAATAATTGTTCACTTACATCTCTAATTTATGCTAACTAAATATTTTGTTTTTGACGTGACAACGTCTATTAAAACGATGAACACCGCGGTGCCGGGTGCACGCACGAAAACGCATGACTAACTGTCACGTTCCGTGACGTCATGTCACGTTCCGCGAGCGAGAGCGCGGAACAAGCGATAGAGAGGCACGATCGGCTACGATCGGCCGAAGCGCTCGGTTCGTGCCGCATGTACGAGTATCTCTCTTCCTCTCGATCAGCCGGTGGGTCCGAGTAGTAAGTAAGTATGCAATCATTTCATTTCATCAATGTTTTTTCATGACGTTGTCACGTTAAACTACCGTCCGTAAACCAACTTTACAGACAACCAATTTTTTTTTAATTTTAATGACTTATCTTACGATCTGATAACACTAATATTTCGCTAGTTAATGCATGCATACAAATTCGCAAAATGTATCACCAATAACTTATGGCCAATCAAAAGTCGGTAATATCGCTTTTGTATGCAAAAATTATTAAACCGTAACATGAAAACGTCATTAATACGCAAATGGATTTCAACCCGTCCTCTAGCGACAGATGGCGTTCTCTGCACTCACATTTATATTATTTCAAAAGAATTTTTTCAACAACTATTCAAAACATTATCAACAAATAGAATTTCGCTCAAAGCCAATGGAGATTTTGCCGAAACAAACTTTTGTTCGGACGTTTGAAAAGGAAAGTTTTCGTTTTCAAAAGCGGTAGGACAAATTGTTAATTCTTTGTGTTTAATAATATCATTGTTTAATACAAACTCAATGCTAACGGCAATATTATTAAAAGAACCAATGAAACCATTCTTACATGCCATTCAGTAAATTATAAAAAACGTTACAATTATAAATTGAACATAATTAAATTGATTATTGAATGGGTATTAAATAGTTGGTTTAGTTAAAATGTTTAATTTATTCATCAAAAACCGAAGTATAATAATAATAATAGAAACAACAGGGCACGCCGCTTTTGTACCAGCTGACGACGACCCGTCCGTGATGTCTGTACAGTAAAAAAATAACAATTAACGGTAACAACTAACTTGTACAATGGACCGTTTGCTCGTTTATCAGCAATTACTATGAAAAAGATAACTGTTTTCAAGTTTTTAAAGCATAACAAAAAGAAAATGCGTCCTTTAGTGGTACAAGCTAGAATTTTAAATGAATTAAAAATACTTAACATTATTTAGAGAACAAAACGCAGACCATTACTATCACAACACTATTCTGTTATTGGACCGTACTGTGAATAAGAAGGATTTAAGCCACGATAGCAAACTTGACATAGATTTCTCAACATTATGTCCAACCCTCTCTACACAGGGAGCTTAGGAAATGTTAATTGCGTAAAACTGTCAAAATAACAAAATATTGAATAAGACATCGATAGGATAGTTATTAAGTTAATCACTTAAACTTAATAACTCTGTTATCATACACAATAAGTTCGCACATTTTAAAATTTCGATTTAATATCCAAAAAAATACTCCTCAATTTAAATTATTTGTGGCGTAATTATAGATTCCAATCGTAGACTTAGATAGATTAGGCGTAACAGCTATAGATTAATAATGTAAACACCCAATATAAACCCTAGATTTATTAATTTATCGGTTGATTCCATCACACCGTTACGATTCTCAACTACGAGTCGGTCTGGAGAATAGCTAGTTACTCAGACCGAGATCCGTGTGGGAAGCAAAGTCTTGTCATTCTGATTAAAATGTTCTATTGTAAAGCAAAACCAAGTTATAATGTAATAATCATACGTCATTTTGAACGGGATATCTTGAGTAATAATATCTTACTCATCACAATTTAAATTCTGAATTTTAAAACCGCGCAACATTTCGCATACATTTCCAAGCCCAACCCATATGGTATTATTAGATCACATGTCGTTTAATTTCGTCCATTTCGAATCCCATGGCGCCTAGCACATGGTGTTAAACGGCGTCGCACTAAAACATTTCAATAAACACGTTTACGATTGTTAAAAAATGAATAGTCAACCTTTTTCCCCTTGCATCGTAAAGTTTGTTTACCCCCAGCACTTGACGGGATGACTCTATGAAAACAGTTTTGCTACCGACCGGTGGTTTATTGTCTTTTTTTGGGTTCTTTGATTTTCACACAGCTTCTCATAGTTTTGTTGTATCATCGTCAAGTTCGACATGTGTTTTGAATTCGGTTGCTTTGAAGAGGAAGTTAGATTGACTTGTAAATTTTAGTTTTACCTATGAGGTATATTTTTGGATGTTTGTTTTCAACCACTTTGTTTCTCATATCTTAAGGTTAGTATAAATCACTCGTAGCTGTATTAACTATTTAATTAATAAAATATTTAAATACGCTACTAATAAAACTATCCTGTATCATATTTATCTATCACATTTTCTTAACTCAAATTACTTACATAATATCTTTATCTATATACATTTTTTCCAAAATAAAATAAATGCTTTTGCAGTACTAATTGTTACAATAAAATCTTGGTTGGTGTGATGGCATTACAACCTTATTCTGCAAAGAATCAGCTGTGATAAAGGAACGTGGGTAAGCTTCCTAATTCCTCGTAAAACAACACGTCTATTGACAGAGTTGCGCAAATAGACGCAACGGGACGAGAAAGATATAAAGCCACAATGAAGGAAGTCATACAGACTTTTGCCTCGGGGTACCGCGGCGGTACTTACTTTATTATTATTTAATCTCTATTTCATTATCTTAGTTCTGAACACAAGTATTCAGTTCAAGATTTTAGTATGATACTGATACTTAGAATGCTCTAAAATATTTTAACACCGACCAACTTGAACGGTTACTAAGGTACTATTTATTTCCTTTTCTTACTGTAATAAATACTTTAAGACATGCGCATTATACCAAATATACGTATGATATACGTATGATGACGTATATGTACCTACATGGCGACCGCGCTAAGTACTAACTCTATAACAATGGATTTCATTTTCATACTCATTTAGTGTCATTTGACATTAAATTACATTGATTTACCTTACTCACATTATGGTATTTTTTTGTGTTTGAAAACATACAAACTACTAGATACACGAAAAACACTCAGTACAATACTTTACTTTTTAGATACATATTTTATATACGTATTAAACATTAAATAGGTTGACTGTTAGAGAATGCTATTTAGCATTAGGTCCGCCAATTGTACAAATCTGGAGTTCAATAAAGATTAAATAAGTAAATAAAAATCTAATGATGGGTTTTGTCCTACATGTATCAAAAATATTGTGTGAGTGAACATTTATTCTGTACGTGTATTTAAAAAAAATGTGTAATTCGGATACAATTTTCCTTCATTTCATTTCTTTAATTATTTTCATTCTGTCATTCCTTTTTGCTTACATTTTTAATATGCTGACTTTATTTCCTTTAAATGGTTTACATCGTTTCTTCTCAAACGTTGCTGTTTGGACTGAAACATTAATTGGTACTTACAGCTGTTCATGAACGGCATTAAAACCTTCGAACACGATGATTGCGGAGATATAAGAGGCCGGCGCTGGTCACTCAGTATCATAAAAGTTAACAATGGCAATAAAAACGCTAAAGTTATACCCGACAAGGCTCAGCTCTGCTCCAACAATTTTGTCCTTAAATTATCTATTGTCTCCTATTTTATGGGAATTATATTGTACTTTGCTTTGCTAATTATTTTATTTAAACGTGATTTGAATTTGACTGTTGTATATTTTTAGCATTTTATTTTAAAGCCATAGAATATATCTATCTACTTATTTTAGACCTGTTTTGAAAATTCAATTTATCGTAATCTTGATAATAATATTTTGTTAAATTTTATATTTTATGTTAATGCTCGTGTAGATAATCACAAATAAAATCGCCATTGAGGTTTCCTACTACAAATTTAAAGGTATATCAATCATTTTTCAATGGAACCCGACATAAGGTACCATATGTCGAGGTCTTCGAAATCTTTACCTGCGAAGTTTCAACCAACAGAAAAAAAGGTGATAATAATACTGACATGCCTATAAATTTGTGAGATGTTTCAATTTATAGACTGACAGTAACTTAACAGGCGAACGCCATCGTCGAGGGTCTTGGAATCAATTTGTTCTTGGAAATCTTTAGAAATATTCCTGCGGCAAAGTTTTAAACTCAATTACTCATCTACAAACTGGACTATTAATGTCTTTATCAAAGGCATTTGATAGGATCGTTAAACAGCAAAGAGTTTATAACCGATAAACGAACAAAATTTAAATAATAATATTCTCTATTTATTTTGTCGCTTTCATCTTAGCACGGCTCATTGGCAGCCAATCCTCCGTGTCTCCTACATTCCTGCATATCGAATAAGATATAACTCACCATCTGACGCTATCGGATAAACTGTCCATAAGAGCTTCGGGAGCCGAACTTGACAATTCATTCTCAAACCCCTGAGTTCACGAAGTGTGAACACTTTAAATATATATTTATTATATGGAAAACAAAAATTCTCAACGGTTCAGGACTCCTAAGGGTTGTCACTTCTTAGAAATATAGATGATTATCGAGTTTTCGCTTTGAGGATCGACACCGCTAACGAAGTTCGTCTTAATACCTTTTTTTCGATCACTGTATCCTCTACGCCAGTGGGCATCGCTTGTCACGATGTGAGAGCGAGATAGGCGATAATAGATGGCTACTGATGACTGTCAGCTAAGGTTTCGGTGTCACAAGGTTCGATTTACGATATAACGTCACTAAGGTATCTATTCTCACAAAGTATTCTTAGGTGACGTGCGCCTCGATTCATCTTTAGTAATTCTTGTGCGTTGACAGAGTTGGTACGAGTTGATTCATCGATTTGATTTGAACATGATTAATTTATAGTAACGAACATAACTGTCGCTTACCTATGTTCCATTTGATTATAATTTCCTGTAAAAGGTCATTCGAGTACGCGTGAACAAATATCAACAAAACCATGCTCAGTAGGTGATAATGTTATCTCCTAATCCCTCGTGACCGTTGTTAAGCATTTCCTCAACGCATATGTCGCACGGGGCAACGCTTTTGTAACCGTATCAAAATTAAGATAATGGATAATGTCCGTCCAAATTTCTACTTTATTATTAGCCTGGTTCTACACCAGCTGTTGAGTTTTGTTATTTTTTTGTCGAGTGGGCAGTGACCGGCCGTTATAGATTGGTGCGGTCCCATAAAAGCGAACAGGTAATGAGCTCCGAAATTGGTAATGACTATATAAATTTGATAGGCAACGTAGGTAATTCTGATCCCTCATTTTGGAATTATTATTCCATATTCCGAGAGTGAAGTTTGACTAGTTTTGTTTAAATGATTGTCAAAATATTCGTGGGTCCAATATTTCAAGCTGCATCGTGTTCGCAGTCAGCTCAACCCGAGACATGGAAAAATAAGCTTTTTTCCGATATCCACATATTGTTAATATTGTGCATTGTCAAAATGTTTGCAGCGTCGACAGATGTCATAACAGCGACATTCGTGCCCAATTCTTGTTTGTTTATTTTTCATATAAATACCCTCAACATCTTACTGGGCAAATGTAAAAATAGATAATACATATTATTATGTTACGTTACCTTACTTAGTATTGTTTTGTTATTCTAATATGTCCTGCGATTAAGAATAATAATGTAACTTTAGTAACTGCAAACATGTAATATCTATTTATGTTAGTGATGAATTCTCCCAGTCATTGCATAAATTATTATCCAGGTCACTACGTTATACAATGGTTGATGGACTAGCAGTAACATACATCCGTTAAGTGTTGTCAAATCAACACCACATTGAATTTCATTTGTTTCATTGGGCAGCAAAATATTTGTTCCGATTCTGTCGATGTTCTCGTTCTGTCGAAACGTAAATGTCCAATAATAAACAATGACTCCCGTATGACATCGACATCACTCCGTTTTAACTCGTATTTTGATTCAATAGAACACACTGTGGAATATAGATGTATTGACGAATCGATACTGAGCTAACTGCAATTGGCAGCTTCTAATCAATTGAATAGTGTTACCTAATTAGTACAAAACCACAGGGCATTTAGTTCCACACCAATGTCTTATTGAAATTACTTATAGTATACACAAAGGAAATTGTTCCATCCGTATGATTTCAATATCATTGATAGCTTCTGTTACGAGCTTACGGAATTTGCGAATAATGATGGAAACTTTGTTGAAGTTCGTTTTGCAATAACCGGAAATAAATATATGAATATTAATAGATACTATTCAGAATTATGAACTTCTTAGTACGTAAAATATGAAAAGTAATTCATTGTCGTTCAGAATAGTAGAACTGACTACTGCATCGAAAGTGTTAAAATCAATGCTTTAGACATTTAGCCTCAACATTATTTTGTTCAGAAAATGGGCTAGTAAAGTATCATTGGTGAAATAATTGCATCAAAGAATCAATCATAAGCCGATATAACTGATACAGGGTCAAGCACTTGCTGAATCAATACTATTCAGAGTGAAGTGAACTGTCCGAATACTTCTACAGTGCATCTTGACCTCTTTACGTCAATAACTACGAACTCAACGTCGGTATTTTGTAGAAAAATATTACTGTAAAAATAATTATTATTAAGAGAATATAGGGTAACTGTCCCACTCTTTCAAAATGCTCAATATACTTATATTAGAACGTTGTTATTTTAATCTTTTTATTGATTATAATATAAGGTCAATAATATTTTTTGAGTAAATCCTGTCTTAATGACGTAAAGTTGCTAACTATGGCGAAAAGAAGACTTAAAGTATGAAATTACCTATACTTTTTGAAATAAATATAATTAAATCAGTATTTGTTTATTGGAATCCTTTTAATAATCCTAACCTCAACACGAATCGAGGCATTACATCCACCAGTAATATAAAATTGTTTACCTTTGGGGTAAAGTAAATGGAGCTTTCTTTTTCGATACGTAAAGCCATCCTTTTAATATTTAATTAATAATAATAATAAACCTTTATTTCAGGCAACGAGGCCCATAACATAAATACCTTACAGACTAACATACATACAACAATATACTTAAAAACGGTGGTCGTCGACGTCCACGGAACTTTCGGAAGACGACCCCCTTTGGCCACAGCTCCTCCTTCATGAAGTCCGACAGGAGCTCGGTTGGAACACGCACAACAAACGAGTTAAAGTTGACTGCGTTGCGCGAGTCCAACTTCTCAACCAGCGCCCGGCACTTGGTCTTCTTCTCCAAATACTCCACGACATTTAAATTTGGTAATATCTTTCTAACGTTTACATTACACTCTACTAAAAAGCCTTTAAATTTCCTACATTGAAATAACACAGTTGCAGAAACCAGCAACCACGTACATAATATGCACCGCATAATACAAGAAATTTAGATGCTCCCGTCAAAACAATTATTCAGCTCGTCATTTAAGCGCGCCGTTTCCACAAACTTGTAACCCGACGTTGTAGCAACAATAAATTATTTGTAAATAGACGAGCAGTTTCACAATAAATATCTGATCTAACACCGTCTTCCTGCCCACGTTCATAATTCAGAGAGAGTTATTTGTATAAATTAAATAAACATTTCAAGTTGTACAAGGTACATTTACAAACGAATGCCGGAGTCATCGCGAAAATTATGAATAGAAATTGTCTTTCGCCTGGGCAGGATTAAGTTGATTAGGGCCTCAAGATTTCCATTGAAGATGTAATTATATCAACTCAATCTATTAAGAAGATTAAGGATAAAAATATAATTTCCCGAAATGCTTTTAATAACTGCAAAGTTTGCAGCGAATAATGTCTCTTAGAATCAACTATATTCGCAACATCATTCTAATAAATCATTACGAGAAAGTCGTAAATATTAGTAGATTTCTCGAACTAATAAAGAATTATTACATGATTATTGCTGCTCTAAAACCATTTGATAGTGCGGCTTGAGTGGGCGTTAAATCTCTGATTTTCTTATGCCTGGATAAACTCGAGCGAGATAAAAAGCGTGATTTTACGATACCGAAATCTCTAAAACATTGTTCATCTTGGGTGGTCAAGTAACTCGCTACACGTTTCTTGGTTTAATAAATTGATGTGTGTTTTACTCCAGCCACGACGCTTCCATTATTTGTTTTCGTATCATACCACGGAAAACTCATTACACCCATATCGACGGAAATACTTCATTGTTATCGATGGAAGAATCTATAATTTCTATTTGTACATTTGTGTTCGAGCTTCGGTCAGCTATCTCAGTTATAAAATATAATACTTATTACGATATTGTACAACATTTTCAAGTCAGGTTTTTATTAATACCTAGGCGTTATTATGTGAAAAATCAGTTAACTTGATCATGTATATTGATATTAACAAAATTTTCATGGTGAATAAAAAATGCAGTTTTTTGTAAGTCACTACGTTTTGTAAACATATTATGTTAGACTACAGGACAGGACTGAACAATTTCAAAAACTATTGCGAAATTACTTTGCCTTATGTGTTTCGATCGTGAACAAAAATGAGTAATTCAATCTGTAATTCAATTAACCATAATATCAATAACGACAAGAAAACCATGCCTTTTAAATTTCTCAGAATCGAAAGCTGCGTATGTCTCCGTCCAAATTCCTTCGACTCGACATGATATTTCATCTCTCCGACATCTGTCAAGCCGAACATGTTCAACTGTGTCGTCGACTCTTATTTGAATCGCGACGATCGTTCTTGCTGTACCTGTGCCGTGCATCAGTTTCGAGGATTGACTTAGACGTTCTTTTAGATAAAATGAAGTGTTTAATTCTAAAGTAATTGTCGTAGATAGTTATCAGTTGCCTTGATTAATAAAATAGATACTAGAGACCCGCTCAAAATTAGAAAATTATATAATTCAATGTGTTAAAGAGTTCTCATAGTAATTTTTTACTGTTCTATTTTCTTTAATAAATGCAATTTTAACACATATCATTCACTAAATTAAGCTTTCTGCGCTTCTTTTCCACATAAACTTTAACTTTACCAAAAATCAGACTTCGACGTGCCTCCATTAATCTTAAAAAGGGGTACAAAGGAACGTATTAATATACCTACCTACGTATTAAGATACCTACTGTAATGACGGCTAATAAATTTAACGTAAATTTTCGGGACTTAGTTGGATTGCTACATCTCACCTAAAAGCCTATTCTATTCATTACAGAAATAAACTGTGTATGTGAGCATTTTCATAACGAAATGTATCAATTAAGCGACGAAACTGAAATTGTAGCAGATTTATTTAACGTACATATTCTACGCTGTACACTAATTGACATTGATTTAACTAATTTATCTCACACGATTCATGCAAGCTTGTATCTTTTCTGACATCATGCAAAGATGTCTTATTAAATGGCATCTTATTTAAATGGATAAAAGATTTTTTATCGACGAAGCATCAAGCCGCATGACCCGTCATCCATTATTAATTTCTCCGCTCCCGCCTATTGGTTATGATTGGCTTATTTCCGTGTCAACTTTTTTCACTTCCGTGGATTACTGAAATAGGTCGCGACGATCTAGTTTCTTCGTTTAATTTTATAGTTAACATCTTTCAGAAGATTATTTTAATATTTGATTATCCTTCTGACATCTGGCCGACGATGATGGCTAATGTTTTATGACTGTGATTAAAATATAAAATAAACCGTGAGGTGGTTGTATTTTGGTTGCAGTTTTCAAGTGAAATTTAATAATCGCTTCGCTGGATGTCACTCATATGAATGACAATACAATACAGGACTTCGGGTAACCTATCTGCTCATTTGCCAGTCATTTATATGTATTTCTAGGTAACTTATGTAAATGTAACTTATGCAAACATTTAAACGTATTGTTAAATAAAAGCAGCTTTGCTAGAAAATCAATCCCTCTCGTTACCAAACATATTCATAATGCTACCCGTTATATACGTGTTGATGTATTCAACATCGATAATGTATTGACAGGCGCAATTTGTTTTTTCTTCTCTCTATTTGTTCTTCAATAAATCTTCTGTTGTGTTATTGATGGAACCACAGGTTTATGTTCCTTATCGGGAGTCAATTTACTCAGAATATCTAATATAATAGAAGATCAATGAAAATCATCGAGTTACTTTAAAAATGAGAAATTCTGTTACAAATTTTAAAGTTTCTGTATTAATGCAGTTAATTTGAATAACAATGAATACGTGTACCTTTTTTGCACTATTGTCATGTAAAATGAGACACTTGCTTTTGTTTTCTTTCGCTACTTTCAAACTAATCTTTACACTCATAATTTATTTGCATCCATTTAATTTAATAACATATTTATATGAAATGGAAAATTTCTGTTCGTACGAAACTTTGTATTTCAATTTCATCAAAATGATGAGCACTGGTTTATACTCGTATATCGTACTCGTAATATACTCGTACGTAGACAAAAACAAAAAAAACCGTTGGCTGAATTTTAATACCAACATTTACCTTTTTTTCTACTGAGGTTATCTCGATACATTTTTGACGCTATGATCACTTGTCACATCAAACCATGGAGACATTATTTTTTGTATGAAACAATCTTTCAAGCTGCACTTGACTCCGATTCAATTCTGTATTGACAGGCAGGTCGAAAGCCCATAGTGTCATAAACGTCCAAAGAATTCAATTGAACATTGGAAAAGAAAGGACAAGTGAGGGGCATAATAAACTCATTTTATTACGCTTACAACACTGGGAATGAAAATAAAAGATTTCACAATAATGATACTGTCGTGAAGATATCAAAAGTTTCGTAAGAGAAGGAAGGCGACAAAACAATTAAGTTCTCAAAGAAAAAGTTTGAAACTCAACGATTAAATACAATGAAAATCACTTAGAGGCTCAAGAAGTGCGGAGTTGTAAGATTTTTTGCGGGTTACAAGAATTATACTGTGTTACATGTATCGTAGCGATGCCACTGTTTTTGTTGCTGTATCATCGTTGGAGCAAAAACTCCGTTGTTCGGCTGTCGTTGGTTTTTGCTTCCTTGACAAGTTACTTCGAGCCAACTTCATCTTGTGAATAATTACCCCATCATTTGTCTTGTAAGGTTTATTTGCTAATTTATTATTATAGATTGATTTGCATGTGTCATCAACAATGGATTTGTATTGTGTACTTAATTTTAGTTTGTACTGAAACTACCTAAAATAAAGTGTGGAGCAATGATGGGCTATTAAATCCTCTATGTTTGTCTCCCATAACCTGTGTCCGTAATTTATGGGTTCTAGGTTCTAGTCACTTGCTTCCGTGAAAGAAAATGTCAAAAAACCTGTTCCTAGATATTTAAGAATTTCTTACGAATTCAATGTCAAGACGACCCTGTAGCCTAGTTGGTAGCAGCCCTGCCTGCAAAGCGAGGGGTCCCGGGTTCGATTCCTGGCCGGGGCAGTTATTTACAAATGTGACAGATAAATATTTTTACTCGGGTCATGGGTGTGATTATGATGTGTTTTATGTGTCGTCAATACCACCCGCGACATAGGTAATTACTTACTGCGGGGGTATGGGTGTGTTAGTGTTTAATCATATGAACTTGAGCAGTGGAGTGGAATTAACTTAAATTGAATTATTGAACCTTTCTAATTTTGCGAAGAAAAAATAAAAGTGCAAAACTGAATGCGAAAATGAAAAATCCAAATAGTTGGACTGTCGTAGTTGTGATGACAATGATAAAGAAGATTATGATGTAAGAGAGTGGTGAGCTGTCACACAATAGATTCTGTACCGTAATTGATACAGAAATACACTGCATAGTGCATAAGCTTCTTTATGCGAAGCGGACTACCGGCTACTCGAATAGCAAAATAGCTACATTCGAGTTTTGTGAAAGGCTAAAAGGAATTTCTTTTTGGCGCGACAGTGGAGAACCTTTAAAATATCCCGTATTTGTATCTGCTTAGCACATCGACGTGCTTCGTTCAGCCTTTTCGTATCGGAGTTTTGGTGTAGTGGAGTTAAATTTATCTCGAAAGTAGAAGCAAATAGGTATGTGAATTGAGTTGAAGTTATTAATGTCTCTCTGAAATTTTCGTCTTCCTTCATGTTTTGCCTGTTATTAAGCAAATTGTACCTTCTTCAATTTCTCGTAGATTCATTAATTTCTAGTCTAAAATTTATATTCCTTTTAAACAGCAAAAACTTATTTTAAGTCCTGGGATTCTAAAATGTATATAAACTTTGTCAGCAATATTTTAAACACAGACTTTTAATTTAACTAAGTTCATTCAGAGTCACTGTCATTAAAGGTACAAGTTAAAAGTATTTCCTTTTTCCACGACTTTTCTAGCTCTGTCAAAGCTTTGTCCCCTTTTTAGCAAATTACATCATAAATCTACCTCCAAAATTACGTTGCAGTGAACTTTGTTAAGTGGAAGCGAAAAACAGTCCTTTCTGTAATTGGCCCTCATCCAAATTAGTCGAGGAATCTTTTAGGGGACAATATCTTTCATAATCTTAAAGAAATATATTGAGGGGATGAAACAACGAAATGAACTGTCAACTGGGACGTCCAAATCCAATTACTCATAGCCCCTTGTATGATTATCAACGAGCCATTTAGAGATATGGAAGGAAAGAAGCGGGAAAGATGTGAAATACAAGTTTATTCTTGCGCCTTATCAATTTAATTGTATGGTACAGCCTATTTCGTTGAGGTTTTTTTTAAATACTGCCCTTGCTTTACTTCTGATACCCACATTGGAAAAAATGTAATGGATGAGATTTAAATAACGTATGAACGGACATTGTTGTTGTTGTTTTTTGTTTGTTGAACAAAGGAGCTGACGATCCACCTGATGGTAAATGGCTATATTTATTGCTCTAATTTCTTAAAATTTCCCTCGCTTATTGTTTACGAATACTCAATATGACACACGACTAAAGCTAACAAACGCGAGGATTTAAATTAACCTCCGCTTCGAGATACCTATCACTGGATTTGGCGGTGTATAAGGGCTTTGTTGTGAATTCGTTTTAACTGTTTACGATTGCAAAAAAGGTTATCTTTAGCGGAATGTGAATTAAAAGTGGCAGGATAAAATTAAATGCAAATTCATTTTAAAAACACTGACGCGAACAAACGCTTATATATTTTTTATCCTTCGAAACTGCTCAGTTTATTAAATGTTCTATTACAGTTTTTCAGATTTCTTTATACAAGGTAGATTAATTTATAAGTACAAGTAAGTACCCATTTCAAATTACAGGAAGGCTATTAACTTTTGTAAATTGACAGCGGAATCCGCGATGAGTTTCAAAATTGAAGTTTGAGTCCGAGATCTTGATATGTGATTCTCTAATCATCTGGCACGCACTTGCGAGGTGAAGGGAGTCTCGAACTCTAACTTCAATTTAGAAACTCATCGTGTATTCCGCTGTCAAGTTACAAAACAAAAGCGAACTTGCATCATATTGACATGTCATTATCTAATCATCTATTACGCACTTGAAGTGATCCTAGAACTCGAATGTCAATTTTGAAACTCCGCTGTCAAGTTACAAAAGTGAATAGCCTTCCTGTTCTGATTCAAAGAATCGCGCTATGGTAAAAAGCTTTAGTTACTTCTTGTCATTAACGTCGAGTATTTCAATATGATAAAAAACATAACCCTTCCTGGCAGTCGGGTAAAAACGTTTTAGTTTCCAATATCAATATTTATAAATCAAGTTGGGAGAAAGAAGAATATTTTATCGTTACAACTGATTTGAATCAGATAAATTATATGACATACTATGACATTTTATCTAAACAGTTTTTTGAAGTAAAACTTCTTTAGACGCGAGTAACACTGATTATTTTTCGGACGGAAATATCGCTCTTTAGTCTGTTCACGCAGCTTCCGCCATTTGAAAAGGAAAACAAAACCATAAACAAAATTGAAGTACAAATACATAATTCTATTATGATTACATTGTATCTGTGACAAGTCTAATAGGTAATTTTTTTTTTGGTAATGTGCGAGTAATACATGTCACCAACGTCAAAGAAGTTTTAATTCAACTGCGCGTAAGATTTCACACACACAATTTATTTTCAATGTCAGTATTTTGTTCTATCCCGTTGGTGTAGCCAATAAATGGATTTTATTATTATTTCTATTTATTTATTACAACATTTATGTGTAATCTTTCACTTACACGTTGTAAAAAACAATAATAAAACGCGCCACGTTCATTTTTAAAGTATATAGAAGATATTTAGCGCTATAATTAAGTTGGTATCGAACTCTGATTTATATAATTATAAAAGTTATTGCTGAACAATTTCTGCTGGTCAGCCAGTAGCGCAGTATAACACTACACGTATTGAAGTTGGTAATAAAGTCATCATGATAATAACGCATGTTGATTGAGTTGTCAGAGATTATTACAATGACATGGTCGATCGTCAAGTAAACGTTAAAAAATAGGCATATTCGTTAAGTGCAATCAAAAGGAAATTAGCAGCAGGAAGCGTATGAATTATAATGATAGGTAGGCATGTAAAAACAGGCAATATTCTTAAAGTAAAGAAGTGATTAAGCCGAGGTAATCATTTACTTGTAAAATGTCTTGAATTTTCAGTGCCAGTGAGTCAGCAGGAACTAATATGTTCATAATTATGGTCCTTCATTCATATAATATCTCATTTCAGTTTATATACATTATGTATAAGACTCGAACTCAATTCTGTTTAGCGTCATGGAGGAATGAAATTCAACTCTGGTACATGAATAACTTTACTTCTACTGGAAGTAATTACAAACTTTGTTTTCAGTTAGCAAAACCACGCTATCGTCGGTTTCATCTAAAGAAGATTCTGGGGAAATTCCGAGTTTATTGGGTTCACGATGATGTATTATTCTTCCCGCATTAAGTTTTCGTTTATTTTTTGTAATGAAAGTTACCTGCAGACTGAACCGTTATACTCTCACAAAATACTTAAATTCAAAACCAAATTTGTAAGTGCAATATTTTTAATGAACAATTATGTATATTTTATGTTATATGTATTTATGATTATAACAAATAATTTATGTTAGATTTAAAAATAAATTAAGACATCAATAGATTGAACATCAGTGGTTCAATTCAAAAATCCAACCAAGTGGGAGTTAGACTCACGCAGTGAGGGTTCCGTACAAACTTTCGATGTCAACATAACTGTTAGCTACAAATTAACATTTAAGGGATTTTTTCTTTACCTTTTTGCTTATTGCTAAACATGATTCTAGGTCAACGGGAAGTACCCTCTAGGTATTGATTTCCTAGTGAGTGTCAAAATATACGCACAAGCGGCGGTAACTTATTTGTTCACAACTCCAAAGAATAAAAGAATTGAAAATTGACTATAATTTTAAGATTGATAACTTCAAACACCATCGTTCCTGAGAAAAGTTTCTTGTCAGACAGACAGATAAACGGACAGACCGACGGACAATGAAGTGACTCTATAAGGTTTTGTTTTTTTTTCCTTTTGTGGTACTTACCTAAAAATATTTACTGAAATGAATACCTGCTGATTCGCCAAAAGCAATAATATTTCTAACAAACTTACCCACTCTAACCTGGCAGAAACTCGCAAGGAAGGCAAACAAAAGAACTAATCAATCAATCCTGATCAATCAGGCCCAGGATAGGCGACTGGTGACAAATGGCACGGTAATTGTCGCGATGTTAGTAAGAACAAAGATATTTTTTTTGGGAAGACAAAAATCGGATTCGTCCGAATAACTCCACACGATTGATGACCTGTTGAAGACTAACGAACGAATGTTCCGAACTCTTGATTACTTGAGTAGGTAGTCTGCAGCGTTCAAATCTGCTTGACCTGGTTCAGTTTTTGGTTTTATTTGTTTGTAACTTTAAAGCGAATGCGCTTTCAAATTTTGTTTTTGAAAAATACAGATGCTAGTTCTAATTCAAATCACTGAGGTATGAGAGCTCCGGCTATGTTTCGACACTCAGAATTCAGCTTTATGAAGTTTTAATTGTTTGATAGAACTTTGCTATGTAAATTCATTGTAGTTATAAAAATACCTTTAAATTCTCAGAAATTGGTACTTGCTTAACTTTCTGTTTTATTTGGCCATTAACATCAATATCTGAGTGCTCAGGGAAATAAGGTTTTGATAATATAATTTCAAATATAATGTGTATTTAAGATAAAATAATTACTAATATCTTTAAAGTATACCTTAAGCATATCTTTCATTTTACATAGGTTTACTTTAGTCTTCTATTGTATGAATGGCAGAATCTCTGTCATTTCTTACTCTGTTTCAGGTGCAGCATCCTTATTCAAACGGTCCCAGCTTTCCTCAATCCGAGCCACTGCGGGAAAAACTTCCAAGATTTACGAGCCGCGATACTTTAGGAAAAAGTTGCGCTTAACGGTTGATGCTCGAAGTATGTTGATGGACGTTTCTCGATCTGAAAGCCGTTTTGTTAAAGGTCTCGCTCGTTACTTTGTTGCTAACTGCTCCGTTTTTAACATCTTGTTGTTTGTATTCGAAGGAAATTAGGCTTTTTTGGAAATGAATCAGCTTATACATATTATCCAGTTCTCCTGACATTGAATGATTGTTGCAGCCAATCAGATTAAGTGAAATTAGTTTCAGATCAATTTTTTCTAAATTTTTCAAGTCTAACTAGCATTTATCTGTTATCTTAGGCTATAGTTTTTCAGAAATAGTCTTACAAAAATGAGAATAATGTATTGGGATGCCAGGGTTCGACAACTTTTAAAGTTCCACTACTCCAAGTAGAGGAGATATTTTGCAAGTTTCCTATTATAGCACGACATTATTTGCATAATATCAATCAGTCGTCCTCTTAATGGCCAGGGATCTCATCTGATTCTAGGAAACTTCGCAAAGAGGGTATCCAACCGGTGATCGGGTAATAACAAGTTAATAAGCGGCTTTACCGCTTCCTTCTCCCTAGCTGACATTGTCAGTGACGCCTCTACTGATACAGATGTGCATGGGGGGCGGTAACTCCTTGCTATCACGCTTTGCAACGTACATGAAAAATGGTACTTTATTCTACATGCAATACGATAAATTACTAACTTTGGCTAAACCAAAATTTCACGAAGATAGATCACAACATAGACAAATTAGCTTCTATAGAAACGTAATGAAGAATACCCACGTATTATTGCATAAACTATGAAATATTATTTGATTTCACATCACATAACAATAATGAGTATGCCATTTTTTGTAACCATCATAATGTGGTAAGGTTATATTGAAATAAGTTAATCAATTGTTTGTCCATTTCATCCTCAAAAACCTTCTAAATTTAAACTAATAAAAGTTAACTGTCCAAACCGTTCTAAATGAATACCCACACTATTTGAAGATCTGACCCAGTCACGCATATGAAATTTTGTATTCTCCTTCTCGATCGCACCTCTATACAAATAAAGGCTACCATTGTCACAAATCTCACTTTTTATCGATGTCAAAATCATGATCGCTATCACGATATTTAGTGAACGTACGTGCGTTGAAAATCTGTAACATTTTTAACAGGCGATGTGGTTGCTGTCGCAATTCAAATCGGGCTTTGAACTGACGAAAAAAGTGATCGAAGAGAAAAAGCACTTTTTTCTCTTTCCCGTGTTGGTATTTCTGGGCAATAAAAACAGTACAGGTGAAGTAGGTTCAGATTTTAAATGCGGTGGATTATTTCTGCCGTCAATACGTATTTAACTTAAAAAGGATTTATGCAAAAAGTAAACGGTTATTTTAATTGCGTTGTGTAAAAAGTCTTTTACTGACATAAAAATGAGTAGTGACGAATTTTAAACCTAGTTCGAGGTTATTGATAGAAAAATATGGAGATATTTTAAAGAATAAATCAGTAAACACGGCAGTAGTTTATGTTATCGCGATATTGGATTCTTTATTCTTTGGTCCACAGATTAATTTATTGCAGCAGAGGTAAACGTTCATAGTAAAGTAACTGTAAGTGAACTTCAAGATCATAAAAATTTGTATTGTTTCATTTAAAGACTCTGTAGCTTAGTGAAGTTACCTGCGACGCGAGGGGTCCCGGATTCGATTCCCAGCCGAGACAAATACAGTGAAACCTGGTTAAGTGAGACATCAAGGGACCTGCAATGTCGTTTCACTTATAGAGGTATTCCACTTACCCAGTGCCTCAGATATACAGGTATAAATAAATATCTGTCTCTGTCTGTATATTTGTGACTGACAAATATCTGTCTCTGTCTGTATATTTGTGACTGATAAATATTTTTACCCTTGGGTGTGCCATACTGATATCTAATTTGTGGTGTCCATGGCACCCGCGATGAAGAGAATCCTAGTAGTAAGTGTGCAAGCGTTTATTTATTTATTCTTGCCATATCTGATGAACATAGCTTTTTCATCATTAAAGCCGGAATTCACTTAATGAATACGTTATATTTCTATAGAACGTGACCGTATATTTGGCCAAAATCTGGGGTTATTATTCATCTCTAAAGTTCAAGCACGTACTTGTACGTCCTCAACAGAGCAACATCGCGAGGTTACATCCATTCTAGATGTTCTTATTGTGGAGCATGTTATTAGACTTGGATACCACAAAAGCATTTGTCGAGTGTTTTGTCATTCATGTCACGATATCAAAGACACGGCGATTGTTTATTTCATTATTTTGTCACTTGTCTTGCTGTCTGCGTCCGTAGGATATAAATTATCTAAGCGAATGTTGATATGTGCCGCTTCTGGGTGGTATTGTTTATTAACTATATCAAAGGCCTCGAATTTAAATAAAGCGTGTTTGAAAATCATTTTGTGTGTTCTTACTGAAATCATCACCCGTTGTTAGCAGTTAAATATAGGTATCTAATTATGCAAGTACTCAAAATTAATAGAGAATTATTTAATTACGTATTAAGGATACGGATTAGTTACCGATTCAACTGTATCTTTATTGCTCTGGTCAAAACAACCAATCAGTCAACCCAATTTGTCGGTTCCATCGACCATTGCCAATTATGAAAATTAAACGCTGCAACCAATTTACTTACCCAGCATGAAGTGCACAATAAATTAAAGGAGAGCTAAAATATAGCCGCAGGCGCCAATTTCCATCTCTTCGTCTATAAATATGGGAAGTGCTCCTGTACATTTTATTTCAGCATTTGTTACCTTGTTAACATGTTCGCGGTTTATTCGGTGGGAGAGTGATTGTAAATTTCCTTCTCCCAGCTTTATTACGCCATTATTTTATATGCGCTCTTTTCTTTTGAGAGTCGTTTTTAGACCGTCTGGGAAGGTAAAATGACGTGCATTATTTTTATAGTTTTGTTTGGCGGTTGGATATGATGTGTGTTCTTTGTATGGCTTTACCAGTTTTGGAATTAAAGCAGTCTCTCATGCTTCACGTCTTCATGCTTCACAGATTCACGTGGATTAATGCAAAATTTTTGGAAAAGAACAAATAACAAATATAACATACATTTCACTACGTTGTGTTATTTGACATAACTAAAACAAGAATGTGTAAACCAACGTAAGTGCTTTTATCTAAATTTTTATAATAATGTTAGTGCTGTACTTGCAGATTTAATGTAAAGTGTTCAAGTACCGCTTTTTAGCCTGATGGAACAACGTCCATCGCTACCTTTTGGGTATTGGTGGCACTTTCGATTTTACTAAAAATAAACTAGAGAAAAACCGAGTATCGTGTGGATTTCGGTTCAAAATTTATGAATAATTTGTCCATAAGTGCTTGTTCACACTGAACTCGCGGGCGCGGGCGCGGTCGCGAAATATTAAACATATGACCTAGGTACTATGAAAGTGTTCACATCAAAACGCGCGCGCGGTGTATGTAGCGTTTACCGCGACTGCACTCGCGCCCGCGCCCGCGAGTACACTTAGTGCAAAATGTTTAAATTATTCAGCTTCATTCCATAAGTATCTTAAAATGTACACGTCTATATAATTCCATTAAAAATGAATATTACTAGCGTTGTTTTTATCCGGCTAAACATTCTTTGCGTAAATGTCCAATTATTCCACTTTAGCCCGTGAAACCCACGATGTAGAAATAACTGCGTTTATTACCAACCGACGAGTGTAGCGAAGACCACAAAGCTGTCGCTCGAATATTCCAATGTACATTTCAGCTGGGCGAGAGACTTCGTAAAATACGCATTTACGTTGTTACCAATAATTATGCCTGTCTGCGTTTCAAATTATATAAATAACACCGTCCTTCTTAATCGCTTTTAAAATAAACACCTCAACAAGCGTTGATTTTAGGATCGTTACGCTTAAAATACTCCTTAGGATGAAGGAAATTCAGTATAGAAAGGGTTAAAATTGCTTTGGGTTAGAGAATATGAATAAATAATATTATAATCTTATAATGGTGGTTAGGTAATTCTACTTTGTTTTTTAGTTAGTTTAAAAACATAAATAAATAATTTGTTTGCGGTAAAATTATCTTTTATTTTGGTCAGTATCAGCTGTTAAAAAATTAAAATTGTCTGTGTCAGCACTCAGCACCAAGTCTATATTCAGCTTTACGTCTTTTATTTTAATGTACAGATTCACTATAAATGCGTACATTTTCTCGACGTCATTAAGCGGCTAACGTGTCAGGCGGTTGACATAAAAACTGAAGTTGTCTCAGGACTATTTTCATTCATGTTTATGTCTGGAGACTCCCCGTGCGTCGTGCTCAGTTTTATTGACAACATAACTTACAGAGACCGTCGGCTAGAAATGTCTAGTCTGGTCATTATTAAAATAATCTTAATACCAAGCGCTGGTTTTATTGTTATTCATACCTTCTTTACGATTTTACTTTTTAGTCTCAAGAATATTTAAAGAAATTTTCGATAACACTTTTTCAAGATAAAATGCCAAAATCCTTTGATTTGATTAGTAAATAGTAATTGTAACTGTTGATAAAGAAGAATACTTTTGTATTTTTTTGATCTTTTGGATCAATATTTCCTGAATGCATTGGCTTGGCTATAAAACCACAAGTTTCAAACTTCTGATCAGTTCTATCAAATAACCATAATCTTAGAGTTTACCATCATCGAACTAGCCAAGTTCCGTCCTTAAAATCTCGTTATGCAAAACCTCATGTATCCGGAATTCCAGTTTGGAAACTCTTGTTCGAGCACGTGCCCCAATTGTAATTACAATGATATGCACTCACGTACCAAAATCTGATTCAGAATTCAAATAGAACCACGTTCTAGCAATTATAGCAAATGTGTTGGTACTAATGTTACGCCTATTGCATAAAATTTTCATGAATTGAAATGAGCAACGATATTATTGACCTTTCGTTAGACGAATTTTATTATAACTAGTGGATACCCAGCGTGTTCCACTACGCTTGAAATTGTGATGAGAATGATATGAAAATTTTCATCTTTACATAATATTATCTTCAAATTGTTGTATGGCAAAAGCGGAAAATTGACTTTATCAATGGACCGAATGAGCCTAATGCATTGTTTTCTGTGGTTTTAGTAGTTTCAAACCATTTTGAGGCATATCGGTTGGATGGTTTCAGAGTTTATGAAAGACATCCGTACAAACATTTTTATGTATTTTATATGTATATACATAGTATATATATGTAAAAGGTAGCCTCAGACATTCGATTTCCTTAAGCAAAGCAAGCAATCAATTATTTATTAATACGCATAGTATTATAATTTTGAAAAATTATAAGTGCATACAGGATATGCAACCGGGTACTTCATACGAGAGATGACAAGGCTATCATTACTTCCTTATGAATGATCGTCAATATTAAATAAATCCGCGGTTATTTATTTTTAAGTAGCAGATTTTAGTTTAAGTACTTTTAAGCCTAGGCAACTATGCTTTTATGATTCAAGATACTTAGTTATATCTTCAAATTATTCTACGACATACATATTAAGATCAAAATCACAATTAAGACCAAAACGCTATCACATTCATCTATGTCCCCATCTCGTACCTTATTAGCATCAAGACCTGTTCTAATAGCATCTCAAGTCTGCGAACACGTACGGGATTCCTGGTAAATTGGCGTCGTTTGAAATCTTAATTAAGTCTCCCCAGTTTTTAGACCGATATCATGGCAGTGTCGTGAGTGACTATACCTCTTATATTTTACTTGCCATGTTTCCGTTACATGGAGATTTATTCTACACTGTTTTGCTTGCTACGCTTCCTTGTAACGTTTGCTTGTTACGGTTCCTTCCAATTGAATGTGTCAGTGATTGGTTTAATGACTTTGTATATTATGATGACTATGACTTACAATCAGATGACCCGTCTTCTTTGTCAACTATTCGTGATTCAGATAATTATTATAGCGATTACTTCTAGTAATCGTATTGTGATGTTTGCACTATTGCACAGAACGCGACATTAGGATTTTATGTATAAAATAAAACAAAAGGAATGCGAACATTGATGCAGTTCAGTACGCTTTAGATTGAATTCATGATTGATTGAACCCTCTAGAAAAAGTGGGTTGCCTTACATAGACACCCACTACTTAAAAATAGAGGGTATTGCATGAAATGAGTACGCAACGCAACATACAAACAAACGGACCCATGGCTATGTTTCTCAAATGTGTAGCATGCAAGCCCAAGGCCAAACCACGCGCCGCAATGGAACCGCGTCTTTATAGTTTATACACGCTGTTTCCTTTCACGAACGTGCAAATTACGTGATGTCCATTCTGTGATATTCGCAGAGTACTGTGACAAGGATTTTTAAAAAAAGGGTCAAGTATTTTAAAGCTAACAGTATCGTGTTTTCAAGGCTAGATGACAGACTACCTCAAACAAACAAAAAAATACTTGTTGGATTCGAAGACTGGAGTGTCATCGCAATCATCTACAAGTCCAATTCAATCCTCTTAGTTATCTTCATGCCCCTGAACAATGGTAAAAGCCATAGTACTCTAGACCACCCAGTTTACTAGGTTTTACCTGACTGACTTCAATCCTTCTCCTAAAATTAACTAAGAAATCTTTATGCGTTTTTAAGTAAATTGTCGTAGAGCTACATCTTGTATGTGAATCCACCATTTACAACTAGCTTTTTCCGAATATTCATAGATACTTCAAAGTTCAAACTTTGAAGTATCTATAAAAAAATATATAAAAGTTCCTTTTATGGTTCACAAAAGAAAAAAGGGCATTAATATTAAAATGTAACTTAAAATTAAAGTCAATTACAATACTCTGCTAAGTCTACACAATCTGTGGCGAGAAGGAAATACTGTGGCGGCTTGTAGACGAGAATATAATTGTGAGCGATGCGCCACTCACAAGGTTTAATTGTGACTGAGGAACAAAGCGAGCTGACAACACTAATTACCAGTTTCGCTGGTTAAATTTATATTTTTACAAGCACTTTCTAAGCGTTAGAAAAAGTGGGCTAGTGTTTACGACATGTTTCGTTACAAAATTTTATTTGGACAACTTCGTCAAGGGTGCTGTTTTTGTGAAAGTGTCTTCATGTCAAATAACTTCTTTTGTTTAAGAAATCTTTTGCGCTGTTAAAAACTCCTACCTGCATGCAGGCTCATTAATACCTGTGCATAAGGTAAAAAATATTATAACTTATATTATACGGATTGATCTTTATCTGCATAGTGTTTTGTGAGGTAATTAAACATCATCAGCTGACCTTCATTTTAGTAGCAGTGATAGCCTAGTGGTTAGAACGTTGGTCTTCCGAACGCAGGGCCCGAGTTAAAATCCTGGCACGTACCTCTAATTTTCAAACATTATGTGCGCATTAGAAGTTAACTAACACTTGCTTCGGTGAAGGAAAACATCGTGAGGAAATCTGCACACCGGAGAGTTCTCCATTAAGTTCTCAAAGGCGTGTGAAGTCTGCTAATCCGCACTTGGCCAGCTTGGCTTGGCCAGCGTGGCAGACTATGGCCTGTACCCCTCAAATTGTGAGAGGAGACCCCGAGCCCATAAGTGGGACAATTATGGGTTGTTGCTTTGCTTTGCTTTTTTAAGGGTGAATTTTTAAGTCTTCTTCTATTTAACTACATTTATCCTTATTTATTTATCAGTAAATATTTTAAAACATCTCAAAACTCGAAGATGATATCTAGCCTAGGAACCCACTGCCAGGAAATGTAAGAACATACGACAGGAACATACAGTACAGTTTCAAGTAGAAATGCTTACCCACATTCCACAAAGACTCTGATGACAGTATGCGGGCCGCTTGCGGGTACACGATAAACGATCGTCGGTACTCTTGATTGTATGAAGGTTAAACCACTATTGAAAATTGGGGGCCTCCTCTTTCAAACTGTGAAAGAGATTTATTAATTGGTACCTTTATCTTCATCGTTCAATGCGCTGATTTTATAAACGGCTAGTTATCCTTTGTTTCAATGATATAACCCGATGGTTGAGTAGAAATAAGAAAATTAAAAACTCAGATTGTAGAAAAACAGGATTAGAAGCATTTAGTAAAGTAAATGTATTGGCCATTATTTAAACTGAGGTTTTTCGCATGGTCGTTTGAACTTGCAACCCTATAATTTTCAAATGATGTACATAATTAAAATTATTACACTTATCAAGGAAGGAATTCGTCAGTAAACCAAAATATGAGATACATGATCGGAGAGTTCTCAAAATGCGTGAAATAAGACTGCACGTATTTACATTTTGGTAAGTTTTAAAGATTATGTGATTAATTAAGAAAAAAAGAAAGAAAGAGAAATAAAAAATAACTAAACAGAGAAAAATTGCACGAAAAATATTAATTGTCAGAAACTTACGTTTAGACTGGATACGTCATTAATTTTTAGCCTAAGATTTTAGAAGAATAGAGTTCCCAATTCTCGCTTTATTAATCCGCAATGATAAACATGATTGCAAGGATATAAATAGAAGCTATTATTTATATCTATGACAACTCTTTAGAAAATAAATAATTAAAAAATCTATGACCGAAATATGAATAGTCATCCAATTTTTCGCTTGCTATCCCGCTATCCAGTATATTGAATCTGGCAACATTGTCAAGTGTCCCCGGGGGGAGGAGTAGGCATAGGAATATTATCTTGGCAGGCGTGCCTCTTGGCAAATGGTTAGCATTGCGAGGCGTAACGAATCCGTCTATATTCCGTGCCGTTTTGTTATCCAACGTACGGTTAGATATATGCTGAAAAAGTAGGTTATAACCTTTGGCCTTCACGTATATTTATTTTTATTTTATCCTACTAAATCTACAAATTATAAATTACTAGCGGACTGTTCGCGGCTTCGCCCGCGTTTCCGAGAAAATCTTTAGCTTATTCTAGATTATTATTGGTCTACCTGTGTGCAAAATTTCAAATTTTATCTCAATGTCCGCAGACACCAGAAAGATCGCCATTGTATTTTAATACTACCTACTATTAAATCGATATTATTATGTAATTCAGGATAATTTCATTAATTATTCTGGATAAATTCAGGATTTATTAAGCAATTCAGGATAACAGTTAAACAACTTGTAATAAGCATCAAGAGAGTTGGATTTTATCCCCACAATAACTTAGTATTTTATACACGGATATACAACAATTGCTTCAGTTAGGGGTTTTGAAAATACCGATAAATGTAAACTTGTACCAGTTCTGAACAAATATTATATTCGAACACGAACCAATCGGCGTGTTTCAAGTAATTTATATAATCCGAAAAACACTTAGCCGTATTTACATTTGCTTTATCTACTTACCTTGTTTGTTGAATGTGTGCTAGAATTAATGAAAGTCAATTGGTACATGCTTAATGCTTATTCATTATGTTTAAAATAATATTAAAAAAAAACTAAAAAACACCCTTTAAAAAATAGAAAATAAATTTTAATGAATTAAGAATAGTGTGTATGAACGCTTTTTTACAATTATACGTATAGTTACAAACGACCTGACGATCCACCTGATGGTAAGTGACACCGTCACCTATGGTCATCAGTAAGAAAGACCAAGAAAGAAGACAGAAAAACCAAAAAAAGAACTATCTGCCAAGCAAGAGAAACACGAGTCGTTTGGAGTTTGTCAAGTTACTCCAAGATTATTAGGGTGCGTTGCTCATCCGCTGTTTGTAGGTAAACTTCTGTCGTCTCTCTGTTTCGTGCTCGGTACCTGCCACCCTTCCGGGTAAGAACACTGTTTTCTTTTGACAATTAACTAAGATAAAGTACAGTAAGGCTGACACGGTGGCGAAGGGGACACAAAGCTGCCGCCGAACGTTTTAGCTGAAGCGTCCTTTGTTTGTTTTGGTGTTAGCTGGGCTAATGGCCATTTAGGGTTTGTACACACTGTTGAAATGAAATGAGTCTGAGTACGAGAGATATGTTTATAATTAAAGTAAGAAGTTTTTCAAGTTAATATGTATAACTAGTAGTAGCAAAGTCTGCCTGACTATCACAACTCTCATGTTTGAGTCAATGAAAACACGATGGTCATGTTCTGGCTGGGGGCTTGATAGCCCGTTCTTTTATTCTTTATTATTCCATCCTTCTTGGCATCAATAATGTCTTTGGTGTCGCTGATGTCCACGGGCGACGATTACCACTTACTGTCAGGTGATCACCAGCTTCTGTCGGCTAGTTAAATAAAAATGACATACGCCCCAACTCAGAGTCATTTTACTTAAATCGCTCCTAAGTACAGAATCACCGTTGACGTTTGCTTTTTGCTTATTTAGAATGAAGTCTGCCAATTATTCCACTATCTTAAGGTTCAATTATTATTTTAATAAATTCACAGAAAATACCGAAAATTGAATAAGAATTAAATTATACACACATGGGTATGGGAATTCGATATTAGATTTTTCGAAGCGACGCGGCAACCAGCATTAGCCTTAGGTATTATTTACACCACAGTGCGTACAGAGCCCACGCTAAGTAAGTCCAGTTTATCGCTTGCGCTAACTACAAGCGCAAACAGCAACATTCGAGCGAGCGTGTTACGCGTATGGGACCACCTACGTTTTAACTTAAATCTCTAACCAGAAGCTATTAAGACTTGTGAGTGTATTTTGTTATTGAGTAAATTAAAAGATTTTTATGTCTGCCATCAAACCAGCAGCCGTCTTTGATGATAGGTCACCATCATGCATGTATGTAGAGATTACAGACCCATTGACAGCCAAAAATAGCATGAGAGGGAGAGACTAGCATTACCTACAAAACAGTAATAGATAGAAGAACAGTATAGATTTCAAGTATTTTAATAGCCAGGCGGATGTAAAAGTATCGGTAACCTTTAACTTAGGTGGTACAATCTAGCAACCTTCAACCCTAACAAATAATAATTACAGATATATAAAAAAAACTCCAAGAAAAATCACAATCTCATAACCATGGACATAGTAATATAAATATATTCTTTAGATGAAATCTAAGTAACTCACTAACAAAACTAATTAACTGTTCATGAGCACGCGAGGTAGTGCTATAACTTGGAAATAAGGTAAACGCCGCAATTGTAGACCGTTTGGTGTAGACCATATTATTTACAATTCTTTGCTTCATATTTTATCAAAGGCGGGCAAAATGAAGGGTTAAATCATCCATGGATTTTTTGGGAATTGGTGGCTTTTTTAATAATTATAATCTAAAGCTGTATACTATTTTGAACAATTTAAATAAATATAATAAAACAGGCCATCCCTGGATACTGCGCAAACGAGGTATTTTGTATGTGAAATATAAAGTCTCGCAAACTGCAAAATAACTTCAAAATTCCTCCAAAAAATATTAGAATCAACGCACGTGGTAAAACAACATTTTCAAATATATCGTCACATCTTCAACAAGAATAACGTTCTAGTTGTAACAAAAAATAACGCGGTACTTTCATACCTTCGTGAGCGATACAGTTGTAAGCGTTCTATTATGACGGTGACAAAAGTCTCTGTAGTATTGTCCTCTTCAGTACAGGCAACTTTCCTAACGCTTGACGCCGGGCTTCGGCTTCCGAAGTCTATGAGAGGTGATTATCACAAACCATAAGAGGACATAATATTTTCTTTATTTTTACTTTAAAAAATATTGAAAAGTTTTAACAAAAATCGTAGAATTTCTTCAATATTTTTTTTCCTATATTAATTTGATAATAATTATTGTAGGTACAATACGGTACACATAATATGAGTTCAATATTATGAATCGTTTCCTCCCAAACAAATCTCGAAACGAAACGAAACTAATTAACGATGGTGGGCATGCGATGAATTAAGGCTATTACTTCTAGATAAGGTAAACGCCGCAGTTGCGGACCGGAAAACTATTTACGACTATAGTAATTTCGTCTAATGTAAGTTTATCATGTAATGCTTCAGTTTAGATCTTACTTTGTCGCTGTATTGCAGTTGTTTGCTTAATGCGTGTTAGTTATTTACGTTACTTTAGTAAGTTTACTGTCTTTGGTTATTTTATCACACGCATAGATTTATTACGACTCGAAACCGGACACTTTTTTTCTGCAAGTAGGACAAATGCGCTACTTTGAAAACTAACATATTTTTTATCTGTAGTGGACTAAATAGCCGGCTAGCTAAATAAAACTATATACTAGCTATATGAAACCAAAAAAGGTATAATATTGTCCTAAAAACAAAAAAAAAAACAAAAAAAAAAAAACTTGTCACTCGGAGAAGGAAGGATAATTATACAAAAAAATAATTTGATTTATAAATAAAATATCACTAAACAAACCCAAATTAATTTAAGACTTTGTGCGACTTTAAAAAGTTTGAAGACGTACAACAGCATGCTCCAATTTTTCATAGAGCAAATACCTACACTAAAAAATAATAAAACCATCCATAGTTTCTGCAACTCCAAATATTTGCGTTTGGTGAAAATAAATTGAAGCCAGACTACATTAACCTCAGCTCACGAGGATTTCACATTTCATAATTAGCTACCACTCTACTGATTAAGAGATATAAGCAGTTCGCACACTGCTCGCCTACTCTTAGAAATGCATTTCTTAATGAGATTTCGCTAATTTGTTTTGCAGACGAGTGAGATCAGATAGTATTAATGTTGTCTTTGTAGCAGTTGGGAAATAAGTTTTAAGTTTGGGTTTTCAGGAGTAATTCAATTTACTTATAGAACTGTTTTAATTAATTAATCGTGTTTCAATATTTAAATGTTTGTTTCATAGACATTTAGGTTCCTGTATCATTTTAAGAATACAAGTTTAGCAATGTTTAATGTATCTACTGTAAATTACTTAATAATAAAGTTATTGCTTTATCTTAGCTTAAAGAAAAAATTAAATTCGATCATTACAAGTATGTAATATGTATTATGTAGAAAGTGTTCAAATCATTTTATTAAATTTATAACGATTTACTAATTTTTATAATAACATGTATTTGTATAAATAATAATATTATCAACTTCGTTAATAACATTTGTCTAGTCTACATCAATAACATTTGTCGTTTCATGATTATTACTGATAAACCCTTTAGTATATCTACTAATCTCTCCATCTAAACAGTAGATGCCAAGAGTTTCCGAGCCTTGCACAATCATAATTTTGTTCCGTGCATAGAACCACAAGTTTATAACGACCAAAACGCTGAAGGGATCGAGCATTGACCAATCATGGTTGATCACAGCAGGTACTAGGCCGGTTGGAAAAATTAGTCGTTCCAAACTCCTAGCGCCGTGCAGACGTGTGCTCGGTTCATTTATATGCGGAACGAATTCGTCGCTAGTTGTGCGAAGCGTGTTGTGTGAATATGTGAATAGTTTTTTGTGTGAAGTTGACGGCGTTCCGTGGGAAATGAGTGAATTTTTACCTGGTGATCGTTAAAACTGGAAAAATTGTGTTAAGTGTTTGACTAAAGTTTTGTTCGTGTTTGTACATTTGATTATGAGATGTGCCGTAGCTAATGGGTGAGTGTTTAGCGCGGGTTAATTAAAAATAGGATTATCTTTTTGCAAAGTTCTTGAGAGGTTTAGTGTCACAATATTTGCACACATTTTGTTTAATTCTGGCGGTAATAAATTAATTAATAAATGCTAATTAAGTTTGGACTTGAAAATACATTTACGTCCATAAAACAAGTAGGTAAACATCATATCAAGTAAAATGACAATAATATCAATAATTGAAAAAAAATAGAGTAAGCAAATACTGTTTAAAGTTACAACACGGGAACCCGACACGGGAAGATAACAAAAGTAAACATTTTGCTTAAATAAATAATCAAAAAAATTGTTTTGATGCTTTATTCGAAAAAAGTTCCTCAATACGTTTTTATAAAAATAGGTTTCTTAAGTAATAAAACTTAGGACCAATTTAAGTACACCATAACAAGTCCAGTCAAATTAGACATTTCAGCCTAAGATTGGTACAATAATTCGCAAAGAGCTAAAAATTAGTACAATTAAGATCATATGGAGATAAATTATGGAGAACACAACTTTCCCAACTTTTCCAATTTATTGTCAGAAGTCGTCTCTTCATCTCCGAAATAGGTCTCAAAAATGGATTCTTAGGAAAATTTACTATCGGTTTTTGAGCTGTATTGATTAGACTAAACCTAGTTTTAATCTTCAATTAGTGTTTTAACAGTTTCATTTACACTAGACACGATTGTGCCATTATCGCTTACGATCACTGGCACTGCGATGAAAGCTTCCCACACGCTAATTGGAAACGATTTATACAAATCATCATCCCGTTCACAATGCGTTATCTTTCACGTCCAATCGATTGGTTTCATATCAGTTACGCAAAAGCTAAATCCTGTTTCACTTTTACTAGGTCATTAAAACCCTTTTATTTCAATAGCCGATGAGTTGACGGTTACCTGAATGTACTTAAGTTACATCACAGCCGTCCATAAGGCATGATAGATAAGTGGATGAAAGAAGAAAACTTTGAAGTTATAGACTTAAAGTGGCAGACATCCTTAAAATATTATTATACTGAACACGGAAAATGGGTAAAGATCAAGAAATTGAGTTTTTGGGTCACTTGGTGGTAGACATTCATGATTCAACACTAGAGACCGATTCGTAACTGGCTTAAAAGTTGAGACTGAAGCCTTCTCATAAGCTGAAGCATTGAAATATTCTTTATTTAAATCCCATTCCAGGGAAATTTTATAACATTCAACAGAATAAAATTTACAATAACGATCCTTTCAGAATCTTAAACTACGAACAATCTTGTAAGTAGAAAATAGTCGTAATAGTCCGCATTTGTAAATAAGAATGTTTAAACTGCACTGGAAAAGCAAATAAAGAATTCGAATTCGGTCCAGCATCCCGGGAAAGATTTTTCATAACAACACTTTAAACTTGTATCGAAATCTTTCTTGAATTCGCTTGAATTCGAAGCTTAGCTGAACGAATAGTTTTTGAACTAGGAACTCCGCCGGCGATATTTTCTCATTCAAAACTATCGTTTTCGATCAATTTAAATATGTTTTATTTCATTCCGAGAAAAATAAGTTTCGTTCGTATTTTCCGTGAATTGAAATTTGAATTTCCAATGGTTCGGCTTTTATGTTACTTCGGCTGATCTGGTTAAGTTTATTTTATGGTCGTTCGGTTGTAAGCGGATGTCGTTGTTTTAATGTTTGATAGACCAATGCTGGTTGTTGGCCTAAATAAATAGGCCTTATGATTGATAGCAGAAGCAATAAAAGTTCAATCAAAGAAGAGGTTTCACTAAGCGTTTGATTTGGACACTTGCTTTCAGTTAAACCTGTGCATAGTAATACAATTCTAACCATCGGATTTTTTGGTTTTTGGATTTTGAGAATCTCAGCGGTTCTAAGATACCTTGAAAAAACATGCATGTTCTCAATGACGTTTGTTTCAAACGGACTATATTTTAACTGCTATTATTCATATACATTCTTACCTGAGCTTATTTATTTTATTTTACATTTTTTTGTGCTTTTTATTTAAAATAAATAAAATAGAAAAACACATAAATTTACGGTTTAGTAAAAATACGTTTAAGGTTTAGTAAAAATATTACCAACGGTCTAATCATAGTACAGAAATCCTTCCCCTTTAAACTCTAAAACGAGACTCGTAGCGCCATCTATTAGCCGGGTGAAAAACTAATAAGTTTCTAATTGGAACTGATCTGTTTTATTATAAAATTTAATCCAATAAGATTCTTGTTATACAATTAATATCTAGAAATATCGACACCGGAAATTTCAATTGTCGTAAAGGACATTTTGCCGAAAATGAGTTATATATATATTCGTAATCAGCGTCGCGAGCTCTATCGATTGGTATATTTGAAATTGTCCTATCTTAAAAAAAAAACCCTTTACGACCGGGGTTTTTAACAGGTCTAGCTCGATTTTTTTTACTATTTTGGATGTATCGTAAAAATAATTTACAATAGGGAGCGTAAAGTTGATGTTTTAATTATTTATGAGGTCGTAATTTCATTTTTGCATTGAACTTCGAAAAATCGAGACCCTTACGATCTAATCTATGCTTTATTTATCTTACGTATTTAGGGCGTAAAGGTCATTTTTATATAAAAATATTTAATTATGATTACAATATTCGATTCCAGACACCAAAAAAAGACAATGTTGAATCTGTACAAAAGCTGAAAATACAGAATTATTATCATAAAAAGAAATTAAGGACATGGCTGTTCATCTCGAGGAAAAAAAGGCTAGTTACCAAAGATTTAAAATCCATCAGAAATTAACATCACGCTCATAGTTAGCTTCGATCTCCAAAAAGTGCTTAATACTCCTCACGGAGAGAGTAGATATGTTGTTATATTACTCCAGGAAAGGAAATACGCCGTTTATAATGCATAAGGCACAACAGCGATGCCCATACCAAGATCATGCATATTAAGTTATTATTGCCATTTCTCCTGTCACGCCAACCAATACGCGGAAGAGCGACAGTGATAGAATAAATCTATCACTGTCGCTCTATCTAGTAATAGAATAAATCTATCACTGGCTAACTACATGCCCATAGCGATAACTTCCCTGCTTGCGAAGGTAATGGAGCGCGTGATTAACACGCAGCTCCTAAGGTATCTGGAAGATCATCAGTTGATCAGTGATCGACAATACGGTTTTCGCCATGGTCGATCGGCTGGTGATCTTCTAGTTTATCTTACGCACCGGTGGGCTCAGGCTCTTGACCGTAACGGGGAAGCTCTGGTAGTCAGCCTTGATATCGCTAAGGCCTTCGACCGGGTCTGGCACAGGGGTCTTCTCACGAAGTTACTATCTTACGATCTCCCTGAGAGGTGATAGCCATTGGTGATAGCAATTGGGATAGCCAGTTTTCTATCTGAGCGAGATATCAAGGTCGTAGTCGACGGTTGTTGCTCAGATATGAAACCTATAAATACTGGCGTTCCCCAAGGGTCTGTGTTATCCTTTAAGCTATTCATTCTGCATATCAATGACATGCTGCAGCATACGAGTGGCATCCATTGCTATGCAGATGATAGTAGGTTCAGGGGATGCCTATTACACAGCCCCGGCCAATGCCTCTCAGTTGCAAGTGGCGGATAGCAGAATCAAACTTGTGTCTGAAGTCGAGAACTCTCTGGAGCAAGTCTCGGATTGGGGTCGGCTTAATTTGGTCGAGTTAAACCCCACGAAGACACAAGTTTGCGCGTTTACCGCTAAGAAAACCCCATTTGTCATAGCGCCTCAATTCCAGGGTACCGCGCTCACCGTGAGTGAAAGTGTTGGAATTCTGGGAGTTGACATCTCGAGTAATGTGCAGTATCGACTATCGGCGTCATTAAGAAGCTAAGGCTAAGCTGGCCTCCAAGAAGCTTGGTGTCCTGAACCGGGCTAAGCAGTACTTCACTGCGAGGCACTTACATATGCTACATAAAGCTCAAGTCAGGTCTTACATGGAGTACTGCTCCCACCTCTGGGCAGGGGCGCCGCAATACCAGCTTAACCCATTTGACGCCATACACAAACGCGCGGTCTGAGTTGTCAACGACCCACGAGTCACTCACAAGTTAGAACACCCGAGCTTCAGAAGAGATATCGGTTCTCTTTGTGTGTTCTACCAAATTTACAACGGTGAGTGCTCCGAGGAATTATTTGACTTGATGCCTATTGCACCTTTCTCACGATCTTTTTTGCCACACACTTGCTTCTTTCAGGGCCGGCGATGCATTGGCGATTCCTCCAGAGGCAATACCAGGTATTGCTCATGTACATAGGCGACGGTGACCACTTACCATCAGGTGGCCCATCTGATTTTTCGTCAGCCTTTTAGGCTATAAATAAAATTGTAGTTAAGTTTATTAGCTGATTATTCTAAAAAATTAGTTGTTTTTCCAGCATCGCAACAATTACTTGCGATTTAAATAAAAAATAATAAAAAACCTTTTATTTCACACAGTTTTATTACCTATTTTAGGTGCTACTTAACTAAACCGTTAGTTTTTTTGTTACTTTTACCCCCCTAGTCTCTGATTTGATTGACTTGTACTACCCAATTGATGATCAAGATTAGTCCTTTGCTACACATCCGACTGTGTCATAACCAATTTTTTGTGGGTGTAAAGTACTTCAGTTTTATTTTTGTGGGCTGTAAAGGACTCGTACTTTCGTCATTAATTAAGTTTGGTTTATTTTGATAATTTATATGGATGGAATACGAAAAATTAGTAGGGGTTTCTTTTGACATCATTAATTAAATACTTAGTTTGAAAAAGTTATTTAACAAAAACAATATTTTTTTTTGTTTTTTGGCTCTCCTGAAAAGTCGTGTTTTGTCCTTTACGACAATTGAAATTTCCGGTATCGATATGTCACAGTAAAAACAAACATCAATTATCATTAAATATTATTATTTCACGATATCTGTATTTTCTACTTTTTGTATTAAGTAATTTATCTGTTTTAATTTTAATATTAATGTTATATTATTTATTTATTTCAATATTTATATTTTAAATAAGTACCTACCCTAAAAGTAAGATAATAAAACTAAATTCATAGAATTTTTCTTCTCTTTTAGTATCAATAATGAATCTGCTGAATAATCTTGGCATGACGTTCGCCTTTTATATTTTTTCTTTTATGGATTAAAAGAACATCCATCTTAATCCCTTGTTACCATAACTATTGAATCTAGATCCGAATCCAAACCTAAATGGGTTAGGTTAGATGATGGTATCGGGAAGCGCGATTTCAATTCAAGCTACAACCTCTGCACCTGCCTGACCTTAGATTAGGATTTCAAGAGTGTTTACAGTTATTTACAGGGCTGCTACAATCGTTTATAGCCTAGGGCTTAGAAATAGTCTATGAGTAGACGATTTACATACTTAGTAGCCGGCCTCTCTTGGACCTAAAACTCTGGATTTTACAGACAATTTCCGGTCAAGAAATAAGCTATGAATCACTTCTCTCAATATTTGTGTTGCATATGCCGATTCTCTTTTTGAGACAACATAAACAAATTATCATATTGGTAATTATTTGAAAAGTAAGTCCATGCTTTCTGTTACATGTCCGTCGAAACATTTTACACAAGTTCTTCATGCAAGCAAAAAGTAGCTCTATCTCCTTTTCTTGAGCACTAACGAAATACGATCAATTGTTTATTTTGTTCTGAACATTGGTTCCAATATAACAATTTAAGTGCCAAGACCTTACACAGTAATATTTAAGTCAATGTTTATTGTTTTAAAGTAGCTACGTAGTCCAGGAGTATTACTACCGTTACAAACATTACGCTGATAGGAAAGGCCAATGTTATGGCAGCAAAGAGTTTGTTTAAAAAATAACACGCACATCAAAATCACAAACGAAATAACAATGAAATCTTTCAATCACACATAGCAAACGCGGTAACCCTACGGATTGAGCTGGCAATAATTCACGTGAGAAAACCAACAGAATAGGTTCGTTAAGAGGCTCAAGGGCTCTCCACTTGGCATTGTGCAGACGTCAGGTTTTCCATGACAGGCTTCGAGTGGCCACCGCGCCAAAATGTTAATGAGACGTCGATCCTATATGGATGGATGTGGATGGCCATTGATCAGACTTGTACCGTGAAATGCTAATCCACACAAGCGGTTATGATTGTGATATTGAATAAGATGTCATCTGTCTGTCTGTATAGATAAGTAGACGTAAAATATTGGACGTAAATGAGCAAAGATTTATAGATTCCAGTGACTTCTATCAAAACATTTATTTTCAATAAACCTAGTATGAATTTACTTAGTTCAAAGATTGGCTTAATGGATTCATGAATAACATTTAGAGCTTTGAAACTAATATTAGAAACTAAAAATATATGTTACAAATTCTAAAACATTGAATACAAAATCCTTTTTACATTTCAAATTTATTTTAATCCATTACGAGCATGATATCTACGAGAAAAATCTATCCTTTTCAAACTATTTTCTGCGGTTAACATTTCAGTGTATTCGGACCGAATTGGTCACGTGATGTCTGATGTTGACCCTTGACCCTACAATCTCCAGGCACCCGAGAAACATCTTACGCATACATAATTGCATATCCATAGCGTATCTTAATCGGAAACCTTTTATCCCCGAGTGAAAATCGTGGCGAATACTCTCGACTTCCCTCTGCGATTACATTTAAATAATATTCACGCTATAAGTGGTCCATTTTTAGTTCAAGCAGATAGGTAATTCGCTCTGAATGAGCTATAATTCTATAGCGACATTACTAAAAAAAGAAGTTATGTTTTATTCACGATTACAAGGAAACATTTGAAGCTATTAGTTAGCGATTGATTGATTGAATATGATTGCATTATGATAGTTATGTTACTTATCGATCGTCAAAAAAAATTAAACGTCTGCTTTTAAGTTGTAAGATAAAATCTTAAAACACTTAGAAGCAATCGCTAAATTAAAAAGAAAAAGATGAAATAAGCGCTCCATCGCAAATCGAATCCAAACAACCGAGTCAATCAGGCAAGCACTTCGGTAAGAGTCAGAACATCAAATTAAATATCAGAAAACGTTGAACTTCAATCTTGAGGCAGCGCTGCTCTGACACCATCATGATAGGAGCGAGCTAACCGAGTGCATAGCAAGAAACCCATCCGTTCAATTCGTTGCGATAAAAAATAAATTAAAATAAGCACCGGACGGAGCCCTGATGATATCGATACTGGTTCCGCACCCATTGTGCTCTCAGACATGGCAGTCTCTAATTGCGGCGTCTTTGTTATACAAAATGAGGTGTTAGCTCTTCTATTAAATAATAAGTGGTTCGATACCAGCAAAGAATCGATACGCCTGCCGTCAGAAACTAAATTGGTTGGCATAGCGATGGATGTATTGATGCGATTTGCTGCAGTGATAGGTGAGAATTTAAAGTAATATTAAACGTTTATTGTTACAGATAACATTGAAGGAGAACGCTGCGTATGGCCGAAAGATACACTGAAAGTCCAACTAAGGCGTCATCGTACGCTGTTTGGACATTTCAAAATGCATTTTATAAAAGGTTCAATTCTAAAAAATACTCCCAGAATAAGGATTTGAGTACGACTGATATTAAAGAATTCGTGGACCAAAATGCTAAGAAAAGTACGGAAGATATCAATGAAGTATCGAATCCTGAAACACAAAACGAAGAGGATCGTTTTATAGCGGCTTTTGATTCTGTAGATATAGCTGAAGTTAGCGATGAGAACGAGGAGATCAGGAAAAACGTATGGAGCGATGTCGACGACGAACTATACATAGCCAATCTGATAAAACTTAGGACTTCAGATGAAGTGACGCGCGTCAAACGTGATACTAGTGATTATACGAGTGTTAGTGATTACAGTGAGGTTGTGAATAGTGTTAAGTTAGAGTACGAGATGTGGGAGTTAGAACCCACAGACTTGACGGAGTGTGACTGTCTTGGACCGCCTCCAGAGTTCCTACTGCCGCCTCCTCCGAGACCACCATTCCTGCAAGCTGATTACTATTGTGGAGACGACCCCATTTCTGATTTGGAGACTTGCGACACGGAACCAGTAAGTTTCTTATCTATATTAACATTGTTTTGTTCTTGTTGAAATATTGGTGTCATGTTCTTATCTGTTCCCTTTTATGTAGACAAGAACATTAAATTAGGTGAAACAGTCATTGAATACACAGTAAGAACACAGTAGAATTTGTATTGTAACAATTTGGTTCATTAAAATGCTCGAAATAGTATTAACATCTTCTAAAGTAACGGAATTTGAATGAGAATACCAACGATTTTGACTGTTAACATTCATTCCGTTTAATCTATAAAAATCAAATGATAAAGATAAGGTGCTTTTAAAAGCATTTATTCGTAGACAGCTCAAAAATCTTTTAGTACCCATGATTTAAATGTGCTTATCAGTCTGTTTAATCACTGGAACTATTCCAGGGCCGATGATTAAGTAGGAACGCTCACAATATTTACACATTTCTATTGTATTCGGGGACGTTAAAACCCCACGGGAATGATAAATTAACGACGAATATCTTATCGCTGGAAACGCTTCGAAGTTTTGTTCTAAAAATGGTAATGAATAAACAACCTGAACGGGTCTTATCTGCCTTCGTAAATATTTGACATATGCGGGCCCTAATGAAGCCGTGCCAACGACAATGGGAATTATCTTCACATCACAAACTTTTTACGATCCGACGTAAAGCATCTCTTGTACGAGCGGTATACGAGCGGTATTTGCTCTTTTGCTCGTAATTTTGGAAACTGTTAAATAACGGTTTACGGGTTAAATTTCGTAAGTAAGTGTAATGCTAACATTGATTTGAGCTTTCTCTTTGTACTTCTCATTATATCTAAAGGCGGTGGAATCGTGAAATGTCTGTTAGAAGCCGTAATTTTGAGATTAGTCGGGAATCCATTAGTCATCCTGCTTTTAGTGTTTTTGTCTATTTCTCACAATCGAGCACTCTCTGTCTCGGAATGTAGCCGCATTGTTCTATGCTCGCGAAATATGATCGTTGCATGGGTTTTACGATAACTGAGTATCTATTGAAGTTATGAGTCATGTCTTGTACCTTTAAAGGGATTGAAATTCAGTAACGACGCCGACGTAGTTAAATTATAGTTAGTAAATTATTTAGCCACCCATTAGGTAGGTTGTACATTAAAATGACAAGGAATGTAATTTTCCAGAATTTTAAGTGTTTTATTTCAAAATTGAAAATAATTTAGAAGCTTTCAAAATAATTTAGAAGGTTTAGTTTGAATATTAATAATTACAAAATTATTTTGGCAACAATTTCATCTCTGCGACTATTTGTCTATAGGCTGTTAGGATTTTCATAAAATTAATCTCACAGTTAGACCATAATTTTGAATAAGAGATAGAGTAGGTAGGTACTTAATATCCCGAAAAACGTAGACAGGTAGTAGGTAGGTAATAAAGAGAATCCGTACCAAATGACACTGCTAACTTTACGCAAGCCTTTAACATTAAGTAACGCTTTAACTTTCCTTGCTGTGAATAGGTTGCATCATCAAGAATAGACAATCGACGCATATCCATACTTCCATACTACATACTAATATTATAAATGTGAAAGTGTGTTTGTTTGTTTGTCCGGCTTTCACGTCGCAACGAAGCAGCAGCTTCGTACCATATAGCAATATGGTATGGTTTTTGTGTGCGGAGATAGTGAGGAGGGTGGAGAGTAACGTAGGGGTAAAACATCCCCAGGCCATGGGAAGATCGATGTTTTGTTAGTTGTTAGATATTTAGTTCCGGACGTTGTTAATAGATGGCGTTAGTAAAATTCATTTGCAAGTTCTGAATCACGCTATCAAATGATACATGTTTACTTAAGTCATAGGCAACTAAATCTAAGTAAAAGTAAGTAGGATTGGTAAAAAATTGATCTCTACCGCGGGAGAAGCTGCGGGCAAAAGCTAGTATTATCATGTAACAATAAGGTGTGTTTTTTTCTTATGGGAGTTTAAGAAAAAACTAGATGCTCTTGTAGAGCGGGATAGAGTTACGTCGTTCTTACTTTCTTTACTTTTAGTGTTTTTTTCATTTTCTTTTTTTGATAATAGATTTTAAATATTATTATATTGTCTATAACTCACCTGAAATTTTGGAATATTCAGTTGAAAATAAAACTGGCCGTCAAATAAAATAAAAAAAACGCCCAAGCGTTGATGTTTTAATGTCCATATAATATAAAAACAAAACTTATTACACATAATACATTTTCACATTAAACTGTTTTTTTATATCTCCATCATAAACGTAAATGGAATAGGTAAATAAAAATTACATTATTAATAATAATTTTATCATTGCAAAATCGTTGGCATCGGATACGACAAGAAAACATACCTACTATATTATGTTATAGGTAGCCGATATTATGCGAAGCATATTAATTGTACCTATTGAAGTTATTGCCAATAATTGGCCCTGATTGTAGATCTACCTACCGCACTAGGATCCTGCGATATACCTACTTCGTGGAGGGTCTTAATTGAGACATTATTGATTAGGGAAACGGCACACCAGCCTATATTTAAATTTATTCATTGTTTTTTGAAATATGATTTTGTTTATGCAGGTTCTCAATCTTATTGTGGCTATTTGACATTTAAGTTTTTCTTAAAAATTAAAATTATTTATTAAAACACTGAGGCTGAAATTAAATTTTCAAGAAATTTTCAGTTTCTATATTTTATTACGAATCTCTGAACACATGTCATGTCATCATTTTGTTTAGGTTAGGTACACGTTTTTCATAGGTACCTACTCTGTGATATTTATTTGATTCCATACAAAACAAATTGATGATAATTATGTAATAAATTAATCCAATTGTTATCCAACAGTTAAGAAAATTAATATGGAACCAAATCAAATAAAATTATTATTATCTGTGATATGTTCTGTTTAAAAAATCACAATATCATGAAATATATCTAGGTACAAAATTTTGTATGGCTGCACACAGGCGTTATAAATATATTTTATTATTATATTTAAATTGTGCTATATTCCAGCAACTTAATACAAAAATTATTGATCATTACGAATCATGTCAAGAATTGTAACGGAATTCGTATACACAAGTTATAATATAGGTACATGAAAACAATAGTTCAAAACACATCCGAAAGAAGGCGTTGTCTCAACGTTCTATCTTTAAAACGGAAACATTTAAATTAGCAGAACCAGCCAGCTTTTTCAACACCAGTTTAAAAAGCTTTAAAAAAATACGTTACTTAGTGCCGTGTGCTGTTGCCCTAACGAGTGGTGTGATTAAGACATCGTCTCAACAAGTTCTTAGCCACACACGGTAGGTGTCCAGGTACATTCGTCACACTTCGCGGAATTAACCGGTGGTCCTACGTTGATAGTGATGAAAACGTCGACTTGGGCCGTTGACTCATTTATATTCTACAAATTGGCAGTTCATTTGTTTTTTTTATTTTTAAACCTGCCAGTATCTAGTGTTGCTTTTTATTTACACCTTTTTAGTCGTGTTAATTTATGGCAATGAGATGCAGAATCGATATTGTTCATTGTTGATAGGTTCGCTTCTTAACGATAAAAAACGTTTTTTAGGCGATATTATATTCACAAGTGGTGACGAAGGTCTTACGCCACCCGTGAAATTCTTAAGGCATCGAAATTAGACTTCTTTATTTTTCTTTGAAGTTTAAATAGTAATTATTAGGTTAATATAATGTCAATAGAACCTGTTGTTATACCTATACCTACCTAAATAAAAAGAAAACATAAAGCTCAACGACCCTTGTTTGGCATGGGATTCTTAAATAAATAATGATTAATGATAAAATTCTAATGACTCTATCCGCAATACATCGAATGATTCATCTTGTCAACAATTTCACTAACGAGCTACAGGCTGTTTGTTTTTGCGAAACAAGTCGGCGTTGTTGAAATTTTTTAATTTCAATTTAAATACGTGAACAAGCAAAATAGCTGGAATGACAATAATGTTGACAGTGACTCAGTAAGGTTTTTGTAAAGTAGTCCAAACTAAACTCTCGGTAGGCGAGAAAATAAGAAAGAAATAATGGGTTTGTCATTTATGTAACCATATAAAACCCGCAAATAAAGATTAAAAACTTTTTTATAAAAAACACTAACTTTATAGTAGTTCGTTTTTTATTGTTTCTTTTTATATATTTTAACACTTAAAAAATGTTATTATTTAACTACCTACCCATTATCCTATTTGGTTATTTTGATTGGCCTGTGAAGATTTTTTATCGGATTTTTTTTCGAATGGATAGTTGGTCTTGTCCCCAGCGGCTTTTACAGCTTTACACACAGACTTTTTGAATGGATCATGGATGCTAGTGATGATTTTATCGTGTTTATATATATATTATATTGCGACACAGGAAATTCTTGTGTATAGAGAAGCAAAAAAAAATTGTTACGAAAACGTTCACAAACTTTTCCTTTTGATACAGGTTCCTAGTTTCCTACATTTAAGGATAGATTTGAAACAGAAATCAGTAAAGACTCGGGCAGCAAAGACGCTTCACGCGGAGAGACTTCTCGGATAGTCTATGGATGCTAGCGATGACGTTTTCATGTTTTACATTCCATTTGCGATATAGGATATTCTAGTGTAGAGAAACAGAAAGACAATTAAAAATAATTGTTACGAATATGTTAAAAAACTTCTCATTTTGGTATTTTTGTTCCTAAATTTATCGATAGATTAAAAATTATTAATTAACTGTCCATAAGACTTGGGCAGCAAAATATATTACAGAGTTTTATCTGTAAAAGTTGCACGGGATGTGTCAAATGCAAGAGACGAGTCACGTTGGAAGTTTAAATAGTGGAGAACTTTGTTAGTGAACTTGTTACACGATGCGGGGAATTAACTTTACAGTTATATTATATCTCAGTACTGAGGGATTTGAAATGCAATTTCCGTTAGTTTGATGTTCTCTAAAAGTCTGTATCAAATGTTGTTCGTAGTCAAACATACGAAAACTATGGAACCATATGTGCGTGGCGACGCACCTGGTTTTTAGGGTTCAGAAGTAAAATCGGAACCCTTATAGTTTCGTCATGTCCGTCCGTCCGTCCGTCCGTCCGTCTGTATGTACGAAGCAAAGCGCCGAGACCTTTAGTGCTAGAAAGCTGTAATTTGCCATGGATATACATATTTATTAAAATTCAAGAATCGTAAAATAAAATATTGGAAAAACATATTTTTTTCAGGCTACCTACCTCCCCTATAGGTAACTTGAGAATGAATGTTTTATTCGTCGCGTACCCTATAGTGTGGGGTATCATTGAAAAGGTGTTCCAAAAATAGTATGCATCTTCTGAGACCGTTTTTGGAATTAGAAGTTTATATAGGTGTCGAAAGCTGTGAATATTTAAACAGGAGAAACCATTATAACGTCGTTTAGGACAGGTGAAACTGTCAGTTGCGACTACAGAAATGTTGTATTTTATAATTTTTAACTGATGTCAAAAAAGGAGGAGGCTCTCAATTAGTTTCTTTTTATGTTCGTTAGAGAGAAAGAGAGAAAAGTATGCTTCCAGATCAGTCCAATATTTTTTCCATATTCTTCGGATGACGGCATTTATGAAGAATTAAATGAACGCCTGAAATATTTGAAGCATATGGCGATTTAGTCTAATAACAAAACCGAATAAAAAGCTATGCAATTTTTGAAATAATCACGTTCAAAGATACACAGATATTGTTTTATTCTCAATGCACAATTTTATTTCCAATCGAAGAAACCTGAATTAGATAAACCAAAAGCAGTTCTGTAAAATTCACCAGTCAATTTCACCCAAAAGAACAAATTTAAATAAAAACGCAATTTATTCCATATTTCAATTATTCCAGCACTCAGCCATTGTTTTAATTCTGATGAAAAACATTCGAAAAAACTTTTTGGGTAGCATAATCATAATTTAACAAAGTTCACAGTGAGAACCGACCCAAATTAATTAAGGTCTTATTCAATTCTTATCCGTAGACTTTTTATTAATTAAAGAGGGGCATTGACAAATCGCTACTGAGTTTAGATCGATGGCCTGATAAGTAGGGTGACCGTGAAGTTTGGAGAATTTGGCACTGGTTGGTGAAAATTAGTAATCGACTTTTTTTGCTGTCATCTGTCATCTATCGGATTTATGGAATGAATCTACTTTCAATGATGTATGTTGAATTTCGTGTTTTAATAATCTAAATTTTACTAACAAAAAATAACCGACTTCAAATTCTCAAAAACTACTTGTCAGATCTCGTTCAAATTTATGTGGGACTACATGACAAGCACCAGCTTTCTATTAAAAAAAGAATCATCGAAATCGGTTGACGTGATATTGAGTTATTCGTCAATTTGTCGCGCACATCTTAACAAAAATTTACGACTTATGTAGTTTTCTCATGGATGCCATTGTCAAATCTCAATAAAATTTATGTGGGACCACATGACAGCTATCAGCTTTCAATTAAAAAAAGAATCATCAAAATCGGTTCGCCCAGTCCAAAGTTCTGAGGTAACAAACATAAAAAAAAAATACAGTTGAATTGAGAACCTCCTCCTTTTTTGAAGTCGGTTAAAAAATGTTGTGTTTCTTAAGTTTTTGGATCTTTACAGTTAGAAAATACCATTGTTAAAAAGAGAACTATTAAAAAGATCCACGACTTTTTCATATTAAATTAAACCGTAGAAACAAATTTAAGAAACATTTAAACACTCACACCCACGATGCGGCGACGTGACGCTTGAAGCAGCCGAAGCGGGTGGCATTGACATACAAATGAAACATCATAAACAACTAAGATCCGAGAACAATACATTCAAGTTACTTTAACATCTGTTTCGACCGAGAATCGAGACTGGGACTCTTCACAATACGACTATGTAGGGAAGTAACCGAATGCCACAATATTTATTACGTATATACTTTTAATGATAGAATGAGGCTGCTCTGCCAATTGAATTATCAAATACCAATGCCTAATGCAAATATTTTGTATATTTTCTTATAATTATTAGCTTTAATAAACTGTAAAATCGCCGTTTTTGAAATTGGAATATAATCGTCTCATTAAAACCAATATTTATGGTATTCCTACTGTTACGCTTTATAAGGAATTTTAAATATTGCTGTCCCAGAGATTTTTTACGATACTGTTTGTTTAGATCTCCTGAGATAAGAACGATAAATTGTCTGCACTGATGACATATTACAGTAACGTTCCCGACATATTGACCAACGTATCTTGTATGTATTTAATTTATAGGTATTTGCAACCTGAACATTTGACTAGGAATGTAGAGTAAATTCATTTAATTATGTGACTTATTTCATTCGAAGATATTTACCTAAGGCTCACAATGGACCTCTGTGAGTAGAATATTAAAGTAATTGAAGTGGAATACAAAATTTGCAGAGGATTTGGGCTAAATTAAGGTTATATTTTACATTTCACTACTTTGTGGTCCTCAATTAAAATTAGTTATATTATTAATTTACCTAAATAAGTCAAATATTGAGATGAACACAACAATTTTATTGTTACAATAGTTTTGACACTATGATCCAAAACAAATTATGAATAATTTGAGGGTTTTCTTTCATTCTTCCCTTTTCTTTCTTGGCCGGCAATGCATTGCAATTATTTTTATTCGGATAGTTTTAAGTCTCTTATAATAGTTTTGACACTATGATCCAAAATAAATGATGGATAATTTGAGGGCTTTCTTTCATTCTCCCCTTTTCTTTCTTGGCCGGCAATGCATTGCAATTATTTTTATTCGGATAGTTTTAAGTCTCAACAAAGCCTAAGTACGCTTTATAGATATCAACCTAAGTCTACGCCACTGTCTATACTGTGTATGAGGGTTTATTTGTTTAATTTATTTATTTTCAAGGATCAACAAACAGTTGCACAATACATAATAACTAGCATGCATATGAATAATTGTGAAACCAACACCTTTGACCACATATTACTAAAATAGTGGGAATAGATAGTACAGTAGCGTAATATAATGCGGACGTGATTTCAAAAGTTATACAGCAATAAAACCAGTATAGAACTATGTACGAAACGACGGTTTATTTACAGTTTTTCAATTAATGCCAAACTACATAACTCTCAAAGACAAACAAGCGGTGTCGCTCAGATGTACTCAGAGAATCGTATTCTTATATTTTTCCCGATAACATCAACAAATACCTCACTCGATGACGGATTCCTTTTCAGATAAAGTGACGTTTTGACAAATCGTTGGCCCTTATTGAAGCTCAAACTGAGGCCAGTGCGATCTTTATCTGTGGTATGAAAATAAGAATTCAATGGCGGGTGAAATTCGGGGTCTTGTGGCCGAAGTTACTTGCTGACGGTTGGGTATAAGGCGACGTGTAGGTATACGTAATAATTTTAATATTTGTTTTAAATTTTGGTGTATTTACGACACCAAAACCGACACCGATTCATCTTCATAAATATTTTTTCATTACATTGTTTAATACAAGTATTAGAAGTCACGACGAAACTGAGTTAAGGAACGTAATATATGCACTAAGATTAATTTTGTGAATGTGACCTAGCCACAAAATAATATATGTTTCTGCTAATATAAATATCAGACATAAATTATCTGAGATTTTCATATTAAGGAATCCAAAGGTTTTCTCTTCACAAATTATTAAGCGTAATGTAGAAGATCTATAGGTACAGGAATTTCGTGAATGAGAAATAAAAAATTGACCGTGGCTTTCTTCACTATCCTCATATTAACAGCCCCTATAAATAAAAATAATACTAACCATTTGGCATCACACAACCGAGACACTCCCTAATTCGATAAAATCTATCAAATTGTTCCCCACTAGTGTGTTATAATTATTATTTCCCCCTTTTCTCTCTCGCGTCCCCTAGTCTACTTCTAATTATGTTTCCCTCGCTGCGTACAAATGTTTTTATTACAGAAAATACTATGCTGATTCAATGTTTCGCACAAATTATTGTTTTGCCTTAAGGATTATTAGTTGATTGACTCGTTTTCTTACCACTCGTTTATTTTACTGGAGGTTTACTACAGGTTTCATTTGTATAGTAAATTATTTGTGTAGTAAAGTCGCATTATTAGTCGAGTACTGTATGCAATTAATAACAGGAATAACTAGATATAAAGTAATATTAGTATATTTTATTTAAAAATATATTTGTTGAAGTATCTTCCTATCAAAATCTCTAGGGGTGTGGGCACCTTCGTCCCACATTTGCACTATGTATATGTAGTTTATTATATATCTCACACATACACAAACACTCACACTTATGTAATATATTATGTTTATCATATACATCACATACACAACACACACACTACATACATACACACAGGCACACATACTACACCGCGGGATCGAACCTGGTGCGTTCTGGTGTCCTACGTCACTCCGTGACGTCACACCACCAGCCGTGGCCTGCGGCGCGTGGACCGGTTACCTCGTCTCCCGCGCCGCGCCCCGCTTCACGGGCAGCGCGCGCGCGCCGCCCAGTTCGTCGGCGGACGCGCCAGTCGGCTTTCTACGCTCCCCGCGCTAACCCGTACTGCTCGATCGCCCGGCTACCTCGCTCTTATTTAGTGCTCACTCGGTGACCTAACTAGTACCTAAGATCATTTTCGTGTTGCTTGTGCTTGTGCTATCGTTCCTTCTACTATCACTCTCTCTCCTTCTTTGTTTATATGGATGTTTCTTTCGTGTGTGCTTTCCTGTGTAGTTCAAACTGTACTTTTCTGTTCCTTGTGCAATAAACCTTTAACTAGAATTTCGGAGTTAACTTTATTGCTCGCGCACCGCCTGCTACACTCCACCACACGCTATACCGCAACTCCATAGGGGTTTCATAAATTTTTCAAACAAAAATAAAATGTACCTAATTACATAATCATTTTGACTGTTTTAATCTATTTTCTTCGTCTTTCTTATTTGTTTTTACAACGTCTAGTCAAACGTATAGTCAACGTATAGTCAAAGTTTCAACCAGGAAATTATTTTTAATCATTTATAGAATTCTGCCCAAACAGAAGCAAAAAAATAGCGTCAATAAAAACTTAACAACATAACCGATTAGATAAATTGGTAAATTATCTAAATGTATATGTATAATATTTTTCATATACCTAGTAACTGACTAGCAGGCGAATTACTGACTTTCAAACAATCTTGCAAAATAAGTTGAAACTTTGCAAAATTTATTTACAAACTGTTTCTGTAGGATTCTGAAGGCTCAGAACCGGACAGAACAGCGCAAATTATGGTTAGCCTATGTCGAACAACAGACTTCCAAGCTTAGTTTATTTTATCACTGTTTTTATGGGTTGTAAACATTTTTCCATAATATTATGATTTTACTCAAACGATTTTTGTATTAGACCGACATTTCGTGTATTTCGTAATCCTCTTTTAGATTGTGCAAACTATTTTTGATTTCTAAGGTTGAGATCTATGAACTTTGCATTATACAGCAGTCAAATGTAGTAGATGAGTGACACGATATTAATAACAAAGAATTTAAACGTCTTTATAAAACTCAAAAAGGATTTTGATTTTAGTTCGGATAATTTTAAGTCTCAAAGTTTAGGTATATACGCATTATAGATCTCACTCTAAGATACGCAGCCTCAATTCCATATTATGATATCACACATGAGATGTTTGTTATTATGTTAAATATAGTGGACCCTTAGAAACAGACCCTCCACGTTTATCTAGCGCTTGAAGGGGAATCTAAATGGGTTTTTTTATGGATTGCCATTATAAAGAGGTATGACGTAATAAGCTGCATTGTTGCACGCTCTTCATTCGGAAAGCACAGATGGTGTTTTGTTGTATCATCAACACTAAATTAATAGGACAATAGTTTTAGATAAAAGCAACATAGCCAGCCCTATGAATGAATGAGATTTTTTCTGAGACCAAAATCGTACTTAAAACTTACTTACCATAAAAAAATAATATAGTGTCATATAGCAGTAGATGCTTTGGGGCTCCACGATCTCTCTTGCCAGAAAAGCGCTGGCCGCTTTTCTTAACATGCTGCTTTGAATGAAATTATCCGAAGGTCTCTTGTCACAGTAAATATACCATCAATTTTAGAGCCGAATGGCATATTCCGAAATGATGGCAAGAGACCAAATGGTATGTCAATACTCAATTGTGCCATGGACTATGGGGCGGTCGCTGGTGTGGGATGCTACTTGCGTAGATACACTGGCTCCATCCCATCTTCATGGTAGCAAAATCAGAGCAGATGCTGCGGCAGAAGTGGCCGAAAAAAATAAAAAAGTAAAGTATTTAAATCTCGGGTCTGCATATATTTTTAAAGCTTTCAGTATAGAAACTCTTGGCCCGTGGGGTCCCAAGGCTCTCTATCATCAAATAAATTAATTAACATTAAAGGAGAACTTAAAAAACTTCTTGGAAAACTACCTGAAATTCTAACAAAAACTTAAATCATTCCACATATTCACTATTGACATCATTCATCAATTGCATAAATTCCACTATTGGGTTCCATAACCATTTTAAATTTTATCAATATTCGTATTGAGTGAGTTTAGTCAAATACTGTTTGAAAAACCACACTGCCAATGACACTTTAAGGAACTCTCAATTATGTAACCTTCCTCACAATATTTTCTTTAACAGAATGCATGTGATAATAATTTTTATACCCAGAAAACCGACGTTTAGAAACCTAGGCTACATACGGATTAAGCAAAAAGTAATTAAAACCTAGCAAGTTGTTTATTCAACCCGAGTCTAGTCCAAACAAAATGGCCAACAGAATAAATGGTAAAACGTTTGGCCAGTTAATTTTTAATGTTAATCCCGTGTTTAATTACCTAAATGGGGATACTCGCACGTCCCCAGCAGCTGAATGTTAAATTCTCATAAAGTGTGATTTACTGTCCAATTGTTTGTTTGTAAGAGTAATGTATTTGTGTGAATAAATTTTAATTTAGTGTTAATGTAAATTAATTAATTAATTACGGAATTGTAACCCAGAAGTAGATAATCTTCAGTAACCATATTTAACCATTGCTACCATTATTTCTCTTTAACCCCATAATATTTTTGAAGACTTGTTTGATTTAATGAAATATACTTAATATATTTATTAATGAAATATATATTAGTTAAAATAGTTAGTTAATGTAATATTTAATACATAACATTTTTATTATTGTATTAAGTAACTTGAGAATCATCATTGTAACGAGTGTTACATTAACATACGTTACATTATTGATTTTCTTAGCCCAGAGGTATATGGCGATCTCCTTTCGATTTTTAAATTTTATATAAATAGCCGACAATCAAACAGACGAGCACCCTGGGACAGTGGTCAGTCTGTAGTCGACTATGGTCATCAGTCACAACTCACACTACAGGTATCACTGATGCATTGCCACCCAAAAAAGTATTATGAGAACCAATATTAGAACCAACAAGGTGATCTTTCAAAATGTTTATTAAATAATATTTTCCACGTAAAAAAAGTAAATTTTCGACGTAAAAAAATAGAACTTAAAACGTAGGTACCTAGGTGTTACAACAACAGTAAAAAACAATCAGTCCCGAAAAGTTTATTTTGACCTTTGTTTTGTCGTCGACGTGAAGTATGATCAACAACTGCCGTTTATTTGAGGGTAGAATACAAAAACCTCCCCCTTGCGTGACGCCCATAGCACGAAATTATTAATATATAAAACACCCCATAGCACCTTGCCTAACAAAAAGTTATGGAACCCATAATTACGGCAGTATGGCGTGAGGGTCAGAAAGAATTGGTGCAAATGTTTTTGGTGTAACTTCTTTTGACAAATTGCTTATAATATGTATGTTGGCTTGGATTTTAATTGCGTGGTTTATAGATTTGTCGCACATGTTATTCTGATTATTTGTGTGTTGACCATCAGTGGTGTAATATTAATCAAGCGAGAAGTTGATTATATCTAAAAATTTAATAGCATCTGATAATTTTAAACTCATTAAAAAACGCAACATACACAAATGTGTCATTGTTGTCATTTTTTCCATGAAAGAAAAAAAAACCAACATGGAAAATATTTTACAGCTGCTTGTAGAATGAAAATAGTTGCTAAAGAACTCTGTTACTATACGTACTATAGTCTATCGGCATAAAACCAGGTGGTACAACCCATCGACCTTCAAAAGAAGAAACAGGAGATCCTTGCTGCATTCACCGTTCAACATTCTGCACTACAAGCATAGAAGGTTTCTCGGTCTCAAGGAGAAACTTCACGCCCTGAAAACGACCAGGAAGGCTATTCAGTTTTGTAACTTGACAGCGGAGTTTCAAAATTGACGTTCGAGTTCTAGGATCACTTCACTTCGCAATGCGTACTAGATGATTAGATAATGACATGTCAATATGATGCAAGTTCACATTTGTTTTGTAACTTGACAGCGGAATACACGATGAGTTTCTAAATTGAAGTTAGAGTTCGAGACTCCCTTCACCTCGCAAGTGCTTACCAGATGATTAGAGAATCACATATCAAGATCTCGGACTCGAACTTCAATTTTGAAACACATCGCGGATTCCGCTGTCAAGTTACAAAACTGAATAGCCCTCCAGGTGTATAATCGAAATTGCTTGGGTTTGTAGAAAGCAAATAAGCACAGTAGAATTCAAGAACGACTTGGCTAATATGTATTATTAATATTGAGATATTTGTTATTCTAGGCAGATTGAACTATTTCAACATAAACAAGTATGACCTAAGAGATTTTGGTAAATAAGATGAAAATATTAGCATTTCTAACACTGATTTATAGTGTTACTGAAACGTTTTTAAAATTTGTATTCGAATACGATCTGATAAATGAATCTAAATCAGTGAAAGGCAATTCACAAAAGCGTTTGAACAAAGCAGTACCACCAACGTCTCCGCCCCTATGCAGGCGCGCACGTGTGAGCAAGTTTAATTTGCAATCCAAGAGCGTGTTGCCACATCGTGCTTCTGCAGATTAAATTAGATAACTATCGTACGATGCCGAGATAATATAATTACTGGAGATGGGATGAATACAGGTTCTAAGAATCTAAGGCGATCATTTTGCTGGAAAACCTTTACCGGTAAATGTGTTTACTCCTCTGACTACATTTTAACATTGTACAAGAAACGTTTATAAAAATGTTAAAGCTTGTTTTAATTTAATATCTGTAATATCTTATTACTCTTATTATTTAATATCTTCCTCTTGTTTTTCTTCATCCTCACGGTTTATAATTAAATTATGAAAGAAACATTCCTGTGCAAACTAATCTACTTTGTTTTTTTTTATAATAATAAATAAAAATACCTAATGGTAAGTGGAAAGGCGCATCCAGCTAAAAATCGGGATAGTTACGACTACCTCTACTAGTTTAACCCCTCATATTGTGCACTGTAATTACTTTATTATGTTCTTTGGATGTTTTTTTTTGTTCACTCCGCGCTATTTTTACGGAATCAGATGTAACTTGCCACAGGTAATCTATGTCCTGGACAAGAAAATAGGATAGATATTATCCCAGTTATATGTTACCCTGGAATGACTAAGGCGTAAGTGTTTGTAATTCGTGATTTGGTTTTGTGGAACAACTCTTCCGCAGGCGCAGCCTTGGGTAGAAACTACTCAACTACAAAATGTTTCTGACATGTTTCGGTTGCAGTATCAGTACTTATTTATAATTGCTATTATTTCTTCTGTGGTATCAGGCAGCTAGAAATGAGCGAAGCTTTCGCTTCTATAGTTCTGAACAATATTTACATGTTGCATTACATAAAATAAATATCCTTCTTTGGGAACTGCTAAAGTTTTTATTGCGAATACTGATCAATGACAATAATTAAGTACATACACTTAAAAAGTACAATTATGAAGGGAAAGTAATACTAAATTTATGCTAAGCATAATATTAGAAGTAGATAAAAAAAACTTATGTAAGAGTCTGAATTCGGAACAATTTACAAGGAAATAAGTTACCTGCGTGTTCAAATTACCTACCAGGTAGTTCCACACTAGGCAACGCTATGAATTATGCAACTACATCATACTAAAATACTGGAAAATCTAGTTTCGAAAGAGAACTATCAAACTGCTATAGAAATCAATACCGTATTGTATTGATTACTCTTGATAATTTTCTAATATCATGTTTCATTCGTGTGTTGAAGACACGGTTACAAGATACACTCATGTTATTAACGTTACTGATAAAGTTAAACTCGACCGATAACGGAGTGTCAGAACAACGCATCTTCACTTGTTCGAACAGCTACATACAAGAATTTATTAATTAGTTTGTTCATCGAGTTTGCCCGAGAATCGTTAGCTGGTTTAACAAGAAAACATCAAATTTTATTGTTTTCCTCTAATCTTCTTATTTGAAATTCAAAAGAGAAGTTTATGGCTAGTTTTATATGTAGTTCGTTTAGTTAACCGACTTCAAAAAAGGAGGAGATTCTCAATTCGACTGTATTTTTTTTTATGTTTGTTACCTCAGAACTTTGGACTGGGCGAACCGATTTTGATGATTATTTTTTTAATCGAAAGCTGGTGGCTGTCATGTGGTCCCACATAAATTATATTGAGATCTGACAATGGCATCCATGAGAAAACCACATAAGTCGTAAATTTGTGTTAAGATGTGCGCGACAAATTGACGAATAACTCAATATCACGCCAACCGATTTCGATGATTCTTTTTTTAATCGAAAGCAGGCACTTGTCATGTCGTCCCACATAAATTTGAACGAGATCTGACAAGTAGTTTTTGAGACTTTGAAGTCGGTTATTTTTTGTAAGTAAAATTTTGATTATTTATGAACCACTTCCATTACGCGCTAACCGTTTCACGGATTAAAATGAAACTAGGCACACAGACAGATCATGACAGACTTATAAAAATCTCTTCCCAAGAGGAAACTAGTTGTAAATAAAATAATTTCACCAATCATCATCTGAAGATATATAAAAATCAACCTAAATTAAAAAATGCTCGGTCATAACATAACAGTCAATAATAAATATAAGGAAGAGACTCCAAAAATAAACCTAAAACGGAAAAGCCAAATAAAAACATGACTGTGTTTGGATCGGAAATCTAAATAATGATCCGCGAAATCCATAAGCAGCGAACAAATAGCAAACAGATTTGGCAACGACCAACTTTTGTTTTGGGGAAGACAAATTAGCTGTACAATATCCTAAAATCATTACCGCACTTACCAATACAGTTCACGCTGCTATCGTCTCTATGGTGAATATCCAAATGTCTGTTTTCGCATACAAGTATTGACAAATGGTGGATACCATTGCGTTTTGTGTGTTACACGTTCTGTCAATTCTGTTGGAAATGTTCCAGGATTTGTGAATTGAATTATTCGCGTCCATTGACACACTTGCTTTGATTAATACTTGTTCGTCCTGCTGTGTTGTTCGATGTGAATGGAAATAGATATCTGTCCAGATGAGATATGGCGCCTTGTAATACTCCTTTTATATTAGTGAGACAAGTTGCTGATAGTTCTAGTTTGTTGTGTTATGTTCAAAATTCTTATTGAGATTTATTCACGAAAACTGTAATGAATTCATACATGTTTCAGTTTTAATAATACTTCAAGGTATTCATTAAACGGTTTTTACCAAGTTACAAATTGTAAATCGTTTAGCATGGAGATAAATATAATTTTAAGTAGTTACTATAATTTTAGCCTTTTTGGGGCGGCTTAAAATACTAACTCCAATCCCACGCCAAATGGGTGTCGTAAGAGGCGACTAAATTTGGCCTGCTTGTGGTACGGCCCCTCAGAGGGGTTATATTGGTAATATTGATTTTAATAATTAATACCATTATCACTATTATTATTTCTCCATGGGGTCCGCATAGATAGCTACCACCCTTGAGCATGAGTCAGCCGCCAAACGACTCGTATTCCGGCTGGAGGATTGAGAGCCAGTTCTTTCTGTCTTTTTCTTCACCCTTTCTTGGCCGGCAACGCATCAGTGATGCCTTGGGTGTTACTCATGTTCATGGGCGACGATAGCCACTTACCATCAGGTGGATCATCAGCTCAAAAAAAAATTGTATATATTTATAACTTAATATTTTTCTCATAAAAGACATTAAAAACATAATTATTAATTTTACTAAAGCCTGTGATGACTTATTGTAAATATCATATAACTTTTTAACTAATTTTACGTTCTTTTTGTTTTTTCCAGAAGATTGACGCGTACAACCACAGCGGTCCCTCGCTCCAAACCTCTGCCGTCATCGCACTCTGCTCCATCGTGTTGGTAGTAGGAGTTCTTATAGGTGCAATACTTGTTTGGAAGTAAGTATATTTAATCTCATACATATCTAACAACTTCTTTAAACACAACGACAAAATGTTGTATACATTTATCTTCAATGAATTAGTTATTCAAATCAATACTATTGAAAGATTGATTGAACTGACGACGTTCAAAATAAATGGCTATTTGATAACAGTTGTATCTTTTGGATGCAAAAGTGAAAGAATCAGTTATGAATTTTTCTGAGGGTTTATTATTGACACTAATTCATTTATTACTGTAACCTGTTGCTCAGCAACTTTTATGAAGCAAACCAGATCATGATTATCATTCATCTGATTTTCGCCACAAAGTGAGTTTGTTGAGGAATTTTATTTAAACAATCTAATAAAGTTAGACTTAGTAACCTTGGCGACTTGTCCGTACTCAAATTAGTTTTCATAGCATGCTCCGAAATGTTAATAATCTTTTATTGGATTTTTATTGCGTTATGTCAAGATTGTTCAGATTCAAGATTTTTACTTATTATGTGTTTCTTGGTACTTACTCCTCATGGGTTTTATTGGTTTTTTATTACCAACTGATATTCGTGAGTAAGTTTATTAATTTTGTACTGAAATTAACAGTGGAGGGAAATAAAAAAAAACATACCTACTTACTAAATACTAAACTACGTACATAATTTAATTTATAAGCTTGTAATTCGAAGGCGTAAAATAAAAAAAAATATTAAATCTTAATAATCACTAAATTGTTAGTGTAGTTACATTTTATATCCGAATCTAATCAACATAATTGAAAAAGTTCCTCAACCCTGAACTTCAACAGCTCATTTCTTCAACTTCAAAATTAGTCAAAAACTACTTTTCACATTTCGTTCAATGACATCTCGTACATAATAAGCACCTGCTTTCGATTAAAAAAAGAATCATCGAAATCGGTTCACCGAGTCCAAAGTTCTGAGGTAACAAACATAAAATTTCCCCTCCCCTCCCCTCCCATCCCTTCCCCCTCTCCCTCCCCTCCCCTCCCCCTTCCCCTCCTTCCCCCTCCCCTCCTCCTCCTCCTCCCTCCCATCTTTCCCTCCTGTCCCCTGTTTAAGTTATAAACAAATACATCTAAAAAAACAATACTAAAAAAAAACAATATTAAAAAAACAATATAATAAATTAAATAATAATCATTTTTTCAAAACTAGCGTTTTTAAACACGCACGTGCGGCTTTTCTTGACCGGCGTTTTTGTATCAACACGGACGTGTTACAAATCTTAAAATTTCACCCTCATAATTTTTTCCATTTATTTCTTATCGTGCCTAAAGAAGTATACCTAACTTCAAAAATGTTTTTCAATATTTTATTCTATGATTTTAAAATTTTAATAAATATGTTTATCCATGCCAAATTACAACTTTCTAGCACGAAGGGTTTCGGCGCTTTTCTTCGGACAGAAGGAAGTAAAATCCGAAAAAAAATACTAGCAACAACAAAACTTCAAATCAAAATTTCACAAACCACTAAACTTATGTGCACAGCAATGTAACATGACTTTGAAATAAGTCTACCGGCAGAGAGAGCAGTACAATAATTTCACGAATTAGCACCGTCAAGGAATCTCATCGCCGCTGTATGTGACAGTTTAATCGTCGTTAAAACCGTCGTCACATACGTCGCAGTTGGAGGCAATGGCTTGGGAAAGTTGATTAGAGTGGCTGTCACCTATTCGAGATTAAATCTTGCTTGAACTTGCTTGCCACACGTGAATAGATACAAGATGATGGAACAT